>JAGYVD010000003.1:0-1465945 GCA_021209875.1 Rosellinia necatrix
CCCTAACCCTAACCCTAACCCCTAACCCAACCCTAACCCTAACCCTAACCCTAACCCTAACCCTAACCCTAACCCTAACCCTCTAACCCCTAACCCTAACCCTAACCCTAACCCTAACCTAACCCTAACCCTAACCCTAACCCTAACCCTAACCCTAACCCTAACCCTGGCGCCTGCTCCAGCGAGACTTTTAGCCCTAACTAGTTGCTGGACCAAAACGTTCTCTTCCTAACTTTAACCCTGACTAACGCTTCACCGAACAACAGCCCTAGCAGGGAGCGTCAACTTTAAGGCAGCAACGCTAGCTAGCTAAAAGGTATACTAGTGCCTGACCTATATAGGAGGATAATATGCAGCATAAAGGGAGGGCAAAGACTGCTATAATAAGGGTATCTAGCTACACATAATAGAGTTACTAGGTCTAAAAAGACAGACTTCTAGGACAGCTAATAACCAAGCTAGGAAGCCAGGATAATCAAGCAGGCCTTATTATTAAGGACCTGATGCTATACTAGGGCTAGCCTCTCTTGAGGAGAGCTAGCCAGGGTCTATAATAGAGATCTAGGACCTAGTAGTCTGCAGGGACTATATAATATGCTAGTACGTGAACTATTATTAGGTGAGCAACATATACCTTATGCCCTCAGGGTTTACAAGGGAGAACAAGAACAAGGACATATATAGCAACAGTTCAAACAGTCCTTCTTAGGGGAGATTAAACAACGTTATAGCCAAGTATTACTCTAATCCAAGCATAAGACCCTAAGGAAGCACAACAAACAGTACCATGTTAACAAGCACCTTCAGGCTAGTCACTCCGCCCTAGATAAGAAAAAGAGGAAGAAGCCCAGGATTCTAGACAAGGGGTAGGTCAAGGTTCCGACAAGGGTCTTAGGTAAGGCCAAGATTATAAGCGTGACAGACTTGTCCTTCTGCTAGATCAGCATGATAATCGTGGTTGGGGGGTTCTCCTCGTATGGCCTGTACAGCACGATAAGACAGCACCCGGGCTGACTAACATGGATTTTAACAGCGACAGGATCTAGGACTTGATCCTTATGACTAGGGATAGCTCTGAGGAGGTCGAGGGGAGTTAGGGCAAGACCTAGAACATGAACCTAGCGGTTCACACCCATAATGTTCGACGAGGTGTCTGAGCACCCAAGCCAGGTAGCGTACAAGAAGATAGCCATCACTATGTCGGAAGAGCTCTTTATCACGCACGGCTACATAAGGGCAGCCATGATGATACCATCAGAGTGTTAGAGAGAGATCGTTAAAAGAGAGTAAGCTACTGCTGCAAGTAAGATATGATAAACCCCTAAGGTTTATTGATAACGTAATGACTTGATGACATGAATCAATGATGATATCGGTAAGACAGGAAAGAAGATAGGAAAGGGGTCGGTAAAGGGGTTGAGGCTGGTTGGGATGAGGAAAAACGAGTATCTAGACATAAAAGGGGCGGAGAGGGGAAACGGGCAACCAAGGATCCGGCTTGGCTAGCAAGACGTATTCTTAACCAAATGATGGGCAGAATGTATCTGAAAAAACTAGTCTGCTGATGGGCTGACTTGTTTTATATAGAAGAAAGGGAGGGGATCGACCGGAGTCGCTAGCTACCAAATGGTAGGCATCGGAGTGTTGGAGAGAGATCGTTAAAAGGGAGTAAGCTACTGCTGCAAGTACCCTAAGACCCCCGTCCTGAAGGGGTCTGTTGTGTTAGAGAAGATGTCCTGCTGCATGGGCTTAATAAAGATTACGAGGCACATACTAGATAGAGACTGATAGGCAGACCTATAGCCCGCGGAGTAAGTGTGTTCCAGCGATCCATACGATGTCGACCAATATAACGCGGCCTATAGCATCAGAAAGAATAGCATCAGCAAGACGGTGCCCAATATTTAGGCAATAATATAAGAGGACTAGATAACAGGAGGCTCAAACCTTGAATTGTTATTGTTGGTACCTGCGGTATATTATGATATCCTTGAGGTCGTGTGTGTCTATCAGGAACCTGGCAAGAGGTGGTCGACAAGGTGCGCAAGGCTTTGCAAGCTTGGCAGATATAATAGGTTTGTTGATAGTTATGCTCTTGATGTACTATCTCTGCAGCAGATATCGTTAGCAGAGTATATAGTAGTTTAGGACAGTAACCAGTAACCATCAAGCCATACATCAAGATAATCTTATACAAGGTAGGGGGATACGGCAGCAACAAGAAAGGAATGGGGGAGATATATTAGACATACAGCATAGCACCTATGATCAGAATGCTGGGATAAATTCGAACCTGTCACGGGACTAAGCCCGGCCTCTGGGTCGCTGGTAGGAGTGCAGCGTAAGAATAACTTCAGAATACAGCTAAGGATATGATTAAGAAATCAACTGATGATATACATACAACTGAGGATGCGGTAGGGCATGGGATCCAAGATATGACTGAGGGTATGGTTGATATGATGAAGGATATGATTTACAAGGTATTAGGGATTTGGCTGAGGACATATAATGGGCGGTATATGACTGCGGACGCAATTGGTAACTCCTAAGGATAGGTATGATTGAAGATCTGATGGACAAAGTATATGATTAAGGACGCGATTGGTATAATTGATGAAACCAAGGATACGATGAACAAGCATACTGTTGAAGATATGATTATGGGTCACCAAAAAGAAGAAGAACTAGGGCAAGAGTTAATTGATTAGAAGAGATGAAAATGCCATTACTATACTCTATGACATCAATGACTTCTGTCGGTCCCGAGCGATCCATAGTGACTTCCTGCCAACTTAAGGATGTAATTAACGATGTGATGCTGCCGTGGGCAGGGTCAGGCATCTATAAAGTCTATGATGTCATGTAATCTGTAACCCACTCATTAGTGTTACAAGCGATCAACTATGCACCAAAGGTACCTGTTATAGATGGCATGCCCTCCCCCCCCCTTCCCTATCTCCTGTTTTAGGAGGTCTATGCCTACCTCACTGCCAGCTCAGCTATATATAACTTGACAACCATAGAACTAGCTTTAACAGAAGAGTAGATCGATCTAAGGGAAGAATCATTGATCACAAGAAGCTTGTTGATACTCTGGGTTTATTACAGATCATCAAATTTACTAGGAAGCTTCTATCTAGCGTGGTGAGCCACGGGTATTTATATACATTGATTATATGACAGGAGCGATCTTAAGGATCGTTCCTGGTCCACGGGTGTAGCGCGTGTAGGTGCGTCATCAGATTCGCACTTTATATGTGTATCCCGCGCTTGGGAGATCCCCTAAATCAGGGATTCCCAGCTCATATGCCAAGCCGTTCCACACTACGGTCATACTACCTAGCATTATTTGGAAGCGCTTTAATACTTCTGTGGCAAGGGTTGTGGTAGGTGCTGTGGTAGGTGCTGTAGTAGGTGCTGTGGCAAGTGCTGTGGTAGGTGCTGTGGTAGATGCTGTGGCAAGTGCTATCTCCATAAGACTTGTGTAAGTGTATGGGATGGGACCGGTCCGTGCGCGCAACAGCTGGTCCATGCGCACCAGCCGCTTGGCACGGATACTGGCCAATGCCACACGTTCATGTTGGTCAGCCAGCCATCCGTGACTTCAGTCAGAATCGTTTAAGTTTATGAGCACATATACACATATAATAGCTACATATGTAGATCGTAAACTACGCCAGACATTCTGCTATAAAGGAAACATCGATTAAGCACCCAGATACCTGCTGTAATAACTGTCGCCTTGTGCTCTAGGTTACCTGTAAACATCATCAACTGTCAATCATATCGCCGTCATAGTCATTGCCATAATCATTCGTATAATGATCCGTATAGTTGTTCGTATAATCACTGTATAATCATGTCTTCAGACCATCAGATTGCCCAGCTGCAAGGCGTAGCAGGCAGACTACTTGACAGGATGAAATGGCTCGCAGAACGGATCGACAGCTCCCAGGGGATCGAAATCCAGGGGATCGAAATCCAGGGCGCCAAACAGACGTTCCAGCTTTTCAACGCCATCTGCACATCCCTGGGTATGACGTCTACTAGATGGGAGACCCTGGTAGACTCCCTGTATGCCGAGTTCGAGGCAAGCCAGCAACAGATGACGATTGAACGAGAGACCATCAACAGCGACCGAGCCGATCTTGATGCACGCACACAACAGATAACAATGGCCCAAGAGAACGTGAACAAGGAACGGGCTGAGGTCGAAGCAAGCAAGCAACAACTAAAGCTAGCCCAAGAGAGCATCGACAAGGACAAGGCCAAGCTGAAAGAGGACCAACAAGCGTTGATAGCGGTTCGAACCCATCTCGAGGAAGCTCAACGGTCATTTACTGCTGCGCAAGATAGACACCGAGCGGATATAAACGACATGTAAGGGCCAATCGACCGGGATATACTGTCGGGTCGTCGGCTAACCGTTGATAGGTTTAATCAGTCTTTAGAGGCCATGACCAAGTCCCATCGAGATATTATGGACAAGATAGCCGACCAACATAAGGCAGAGAAAGACCGGCGTGATCTACATGACATGGAAATAGAGGAACTGCACCACCGCCACCGTATACAGATGGACGAACTTCAAGAGCGCTACGACAAATCACAAACTCAAATATGCGAACTAGAAGCCGGTATTAAAAAGGCGTGCGATATCGAAGCCCAAGCCTCTCGGGAACGCATAACCAGTCAAATTCAGAGGATTGTACATCTTGAGCAGCAGCTGGACGATGCAACAGCGGGGGCCGAACAGCATGTCGCTGAACGTCAATCCTTCCGAGACCAGGTCGATCAATTGAGAAATGCCTTTGCCGACGAGTTAGACGAGGAGAGAAAGTCCCACGAGGAGACGCAAGGATTAGTCTCCGGACTCGAAGAACAGCTGACGCAAGTCAAGGTGGACTTGGTAGATCGAGACCAACTAAACCACATGCTGTCTGTAGATCTTACACGAGAGAAACGGTCCCGTGAGGAGGCCGAAGCGTTGGTCTCTGAACTTCGTACGCAGCTATCGCAGGGACAGGAGACACTCCGCAACGCCATGGCAGAGTCGAACCAACACAAGGAGAGTCTCGCAAAGACGGAGAACAGTCTTAAGACAAGTCAAGACAGAGTGAAGGAACTTGAAGTCCAGGTGGGCTCCAAGCGACGACGGGATACATCAGAGGGCGGCCGTGAAATCACCATCCCAGCCAAGCGTATCCGCCTGCCCTCCAATAGCCCGGAAGCACGAATATGGTCGACCAAGGTCGAATGCCTGTACCGCGTCCTGCGTCAGTTCAGGCTAATCTGTACTCCAGACGCCAACATATCGCTCGGTGAAGTTGTTGCCAAATTCCTCGATGCATTCGGCGAACAGGACCATGACGAACCCTTGATAGATTTTGTGGATGATGCGCCAGTAGGGAACTGGTATTGTTTTCAGCACCTCGCTTACCACCTCACGTTCAGCATCCAAAACACCGACGCACTCATCGAGAACGATGAGTGCTACGTACATAAGGATAAATGCTTCCAGATATCCAACGCGAAAGATGTAGAGGGGTATGGGAGTATCTATTGTAGGCTAAAGCAATATTCTTAATACAGGACTGTTGCACATGTACTTTATTTTATTCTTGGTTGACCTTGCTTCCTTAGGTAAGTAACGGAGACCAACCTAGCTCTTGACAGTAATCAGCGCCCTGGCGCCTGGTTGGTCGATTATAGTAACCTCCAGGACAGCGATGACTTAAGCTGTAACAGCCAGGAGCCGTTTGCTCCGTGTCCGCTCTCTAGAGCCAACATGAGTACCATCGCTATCTTGGTGGGGTTCTCTACACCTTGGCTAACAGTCACACGGACCAGTCCGGCCAGGATCCCTATTAAGGGCCCTGTTCGCGGCGCGTTCGTTACGTGCGGGTTTTCCTTCGCCACCTCGCTTTTCCGCCTCCCCTCACTAAGGGGTGGTTTTTAGTGGTGGTCGGGAGTTTCTCGTCCAGCCGCAACCTTCAAGCGCCTGGAGGCTACAGCTGAATAATAATAAACCCCCCTTAACCTTGGCCTCTCCGGAGTGCGAGCATGGGCAGTTATTCGAAGACCTAGCCAGTGGCCGGCGACTCCCGCCGGACAACGCCCTCCAGGCAAGAGACGCGTACGCAGGCCTTCGTGTACACAGGCCATCGTTTGGAGGCTCACGCTCCCTCCCAATATACGCATTCTACCAACCTGTGCAATGCCGCGTGGATGAGAAGCTGCCACTTGGCCATCCTAGGCTATCAACTAGTCCCCGGAGCATTAGATCGTAATGTAGTAGGATAGGGTTCCATTCCTAAGCGTATAGAGCAGAAAGCCTAGTTAGCAGTACTATGCGATCTACTGACAGTGGTTACACCTCACGGAATCATGGGACACGTCTGTTACGACATGGAGGAAGCGTATAAGTATATTATCCCCGCCACGACGATTCTCGGCTAGATAGGCTTACATCGCGAGATAATCATAGATAAAGCCCAAGTCCATAATCTCAGAGCAAGGAAGGATTATGTCTTCCCCGTTTATAACCCCTTGAAGCCGGTAATGCTCCCCACCGAGTTCAAAATTGCCGTTTATCTTGTTAATGGGCCATATCGTGTGATGACGTAGGTCGATAGCCCAAGCATATTTCCTAGTCGGGGCGATTATTAGGGCCTCCTGTTTGGGACAGTACCTGTGAGGAGCGGCCGAGATTATAGCAGGGACCTCCCTTCCCCGACCGTTGTATGCTGCAGTCAGGTCCGCGCGGCCGAGCCCAGCGACGAGGTCGCATAACGTGCGGAATTCGGGTGGGAACTGTTCAACCTTTTCCCGGTATTGACCCTCGAGGTTGGCTAGTCCCTCGATCTCTGGCCACCTCAGCCGAATAAGACCGAGGACCTGCCAAATCGCGAGGAAATAGCCAAACCGCGCTCCGTTGGCATCGTCCTGGTTTGTGTTGGCCAGCAAACGGCGTAGCAGCTCTAGTATCATGTGGATCGGCGCCGCCTCGGCTACCTCCAAGCAGCGGATGATGGCGGTGAATGCCACGCAGCCGTCATCATCGTACTCGTCTGCGATCGCTTTACTGTAGAGAAGGGAGATTGGTACGAGAAGGCCCGTGGATGACGGCGGAGAAGCGCTTTGTCGCCTCGACAGCGCTACCGTCCAGTACGGTTGATCGATGGTGGTAGATGGGGTGGCGGGGGCGAGCGGCCGGGAGGAATTGGCCAGGGGTGCCCAGCGGTCGATATCTGGGATATCGTGGCTTGTGCCCGTTAGGAGTACATAAAACTTGGCGTTCGCCCGTGTAAATTCGGTATCTTTGCGAGCGATAACCTCTTCCAGACGTCGAACTTCTGTGGCCATTTGTATCAAGTCAGCATTCGCCTGGAGCAATTCGGTATTCTTCTGATCGTGATCGGTCGATAGACATTGGATCTTGGCATTCTTTCGCTCCAGCTCGGTATCCTTCTGAGTACACTCAGCTGCTAGTCGTTGGACTTCGGCGTCTTTCTGCATAAGCCTAACCTCGAGAATCTGGTTGGTTGCCATGAGAGAAGTGAGTTCTGTGTCCTTGAGCCTCAGGAACCCCTCGGCTCGGTTCAGCTTTTCGGTCGCGGCCTGCAGCTCGCGGTTTAGGAGGACAGCTTTATGATCGGCCGACATGTTACGCAGCAGGTCAAGGGTTTCATCCTCATTCATTGCAAGAATCCAATGCAAAGCGTTATCAAATTTAGCCTGCCTATACGATTGCGATGCCCCCTGACAGTCCGCCATGTCATACGTCCCAGCAGCTTCAATATTAGCCGTTGAATCGTCGATCTGCTTCTGAAGTGAGGCAATTTGGCCAGCCTTGAATCTTGTACCATCATTCCAAATGCGTACCCTACTTGAATTCATCCTTGCTATTTCTTCCATCCGCCCCAATTCATCCTGGAACCCTCCGACGTCGATATGGTCATGCTCTAGATCATTAAGAAGTTGGGTCACCTCGACCACAACATCTTCGACATCTTGAGAAGCCATTTTATAATCGGAAATGTAACTATGCTGACACGAAGACGGAGATGAAGTGGGATGAATATGAATAACGCGAAGATCAAGACATCAATAACGAGGTAGAGGTTGCTATAGGGTCACTTCGCTAAGTACCAGAAGACAACCTCTGTCCTTACTCTCAACGGGCTACTTAGGTATTTAGATACCTACATAGATATCACTGCCTAGTACGTGGTACCTTCCATACCTACCTACCGTACCTACCTAGTCGACAGAAGGCATTACGCAAGGGCTACCTAATCCGTTAAGTATGTAGGCAGGTGCTAGGTAGGTACTTACGCATTTGTGTTGAGGCAGTTAGATACTTTCCTAAGTGCTCACCACAAACTACATACCGCATGCCTTTACTTTCCTCCATCTAGTTAAACTTGCGAATACCATCGCTATATGACGATAAATCGCCGGTCGTGCCATCGTATATCGTCCGTATAACGCCGTATATCACCATGGATCCAGAGATTTCTGCGGTAGCATCTCCCCAACTGCCCATCCTTCACCCAGACGTAGTCAACTTAGTCCAGATGATCGATGGCGGTGCATCATGCAATACAATATTCCGTCAACTGTGTAGGACCAACCTAGTCTCCAACTGCGGCTCCCCCTCCGACCTCAACACGAACGAGAACCGCACGCTATTCCACTCATTCCCCATGCCGATGTTGCGGTCGCTGCTCATGGGCACATTAGGGCCACATCTCTATAGCAAAGATGCGAAGAGAGACAATTGGGAAAAATACGTATATGACGATAGCTATGCAGGAGCATATGCGGCGTGTCTATACATTCGTCACAGAGGGGGCGCCTTCCTGTCTCAACGCGAGACGAGGCAATTAATCGAGGCCTTGAAGAAATACTCCAAGGGCGTGAGACTTTACGAGGAGCACTACGAACACGGCATTCGCATATTCCCCCGGAGCGAACGAGAGGCGGTCGAATTCACCCAAACCATCGACGACGTGCTGCGCACAGCAGATCATTGGGACCCCAACGACCCTCGTCGCATACACCACGTGGAGCGCCCACGATTTGCCAGGACGTCGATGATTTCGGCGAGTGCCAACATCGACGCCCTGGTCCAGATGTTTGAGGGCCGCTGCACGGTCGACGAGAGCGACCAGGCCAGCCCGGACCTTGACGTGTTCCAGCTGCAGTCGCCCATCATGATCGGCAACGCGGGGTCCATCTGTTCGCGGACCACCAGCCACCTTACTACCGATCATGGTTCCGGGGGCGGCACCGCCAAGGTCTACGCTCTGACTGTATCGTGCTTGAAACATCTGGGATTTGAGGTCGAATCCATGGCGATTCCGATACTTATCGCGTGGGAAGATCACCTGGTCGATCCCGCCGAGATCCTCGGCACAGCCGTGGCCAATTCTCGGCTACCCGGGCATGGCTATAACGTGAAGCCACCTGGAACGCGGGGTGTCCGTATGCCGAGCTTGAGGATGGATAGGGCCAAACAGCACGTATTCTACTGGAAGCCGTTCCTCAGAGAAAACCTAGGGCGGTCCCGTGCCGAATTACGTGATGAGGCCCTCGCGGAAAAGAAGGCCGCCCTTTCAAGAGAAGTTGCTAACCTTCGCGGGGAGATTGAGGAGTGCAAGGAAGCGCATGACGAACTTCGAAAGGCCAAAGACGGATTCGCAGAGTCGAAGGCGAAGTTTTACAGGGCCCTCAATGACCTATCTACTAAGGAGGAAGAACTGAAGAAACTACATGCCGAGATAACCAATCTTATAGACGGACATGAGGACTATATGAGGCCAGCGCCTGCCGAAGAGGCAACGTCTGCTGAGAACGCAGACCCGACTGCACCAAGTTCAGGCCCGTAGAGTTACTAGAGCTTAATCAAGCCGTTGCCGTTGCTGTTGTCACAGTTCGTACTGCTGGTAGTTCCAGAAATAACTTATGTTATTGCACAAGGAGGGAAGGTTCCTTACTTGGTCAGTCGCCAGCTACTCGCCCTTTTATATACAGTATTCTGGCCCGTGCCCTAGGGGAGTCCTTAGGTTAAGACTAGTTCCGTGACAGCTGTCGCGACTATACCACCTCAAACTGCTATGACTGTCGTGATATGTTATAAACAACCCATAAGTATTCGAATAAACTGTACTTGTGTACCGATTAACCCCAAGGTAACCATAGATTAAAGGTGCATAAGCTGCCGTTTCTACGTCACTTGCTACCCCAGTGAGGGAATATGATAATTACAGGCAGTTACATATACAGGCAGTATGCAGGCAGGCAGAATGTACCCACTTATATGGGTCGGACTGTAGCAGTTTGAACCTAGGTAGTAATTGACAGTCCACCGTAGTAGGTAACCGCTCGACACTGTGGGTCGTACCTCCCCTTACAGGGCCGGATATATAGCTTGGCGTCACGGCATTAAGTCATTCCCACCACCATCACGTCATCATCTTGCATTAGCTAACGCATATTAGTCCCCATTCCAATTCAGCACCCACTTATCCCGTTCAATATTGCCCATCTATTCACCATGGATGATAAACGCCGCCGATCAGACGACGACGAGCCCGGCCATAGTCTCCCTTTGGCAAAAAAGGCGCGTAGTGCCAAAAGAACCATCGGCGAGGCCGGTCACAGCTTTGAGACCAACGTAGACACGATGGTCGAAGCGATGAAGAAGACCAGCACTCGCCTCCAGAAGCATATCGCGCAGGTGCCCGACCGTGCCATTCAGATAGCCGAACGGGGTAAAGAAATCATGACAGAGACCTATCCGCCTAAGACTTTCGAAGGGCTTCTCGACATGTTGTGCCCGGCTAAGATCGATGACGTCTGGACCCGAGAGGAGGAAGAGAGATTCCAGAACGATTTCGCGGCCAATCCATACCGCCGGTTCATGGAGTCGGATGCCGCGTTGCCCCCGAAAAGCAACCATAACTACTGGACAATGTGGAAGATGATCCCTCGGGTGCGCAATTGTTTCCCCACCGACATAATCGGGGCCAAGGCCCTGACGACCTATGGCGTGGATGTCGATATAGGGGGCGGCGTGATGAAACCCGACCCGAGGTGGTCGTCGGGTTTCTGTGAACGCCTGACGGACCTGGCGATAGGATCGCCTTGTGGCGCCAACACGGGATTGTTGGCGCTGTTGATTCGCTACGTGGTAGCCGACCGCCTCGACGATCGAAGGGAGGTCCACTTCGGTGACCACCAAACCGGGGACAGGTTCTTCGGCGAGCTAGAGTCCCGAGTCAGACGCGCGAACAGCACAGAGTCGCTCCGAGACATCCACGCTGAGTTGCGCCGGGATTGGAAACGCGAGGGCACATACGTGCCTTTCGCATCCGACATCATGCGCTCCATCGAGGAGCTGAACGGCCCCGTGCGTTCGGCGCAACCGATGATGCCTACCCCCGGGGAGGGCGCCCCCGAGTATGCCGTACAAACCACCGACCTGACGACGCTCATCAAAGCATGCGACCAGACCGGCGATCTTGGCTATGCCAACTTGAGCACGGTAGAGCAGCGTGCGGCGTTTGTGGCCCACGGCCGCACGAAGCAGGACCCCCTACAGCACAAGGATGGGGAACAGCTCAACCGCTTGCGGATCCCGCTGTTGGAAGAAGGTGAACGTGTCAAGGCGAGACGAATGCTTTATCACCAGCGCCGTGATCCCTCGGACGGCATGCACGATGATACGCACGATGCCATGCACGAGAACATGGACAACGACCCATACGACCCGTACGACGACGACACAAACAACGCCGAGGGCATATTGCCTGATAATAGCTCTTCGACTTCCTCTCGTCACCACAATAACAACTCTCCTGTGGAATACCCAGAGCGGCCCACGACCCTGTCGCAACGGGAGATCTTACCTCGAGGCGAGGTAGACGTAAGAGTCCAGAATAACGCCAATGAGTTGTTAAACGAGCCTTGCGAGTTGATAGCGCCAACCCAGCCGCTTACTATGCCCGAAGCTACATTTTTTCTAATGAAAGGAGGACAGGATCTAGCCTCTATCATCGGGACTGGTACGCTTAGTGAAGGCCTTAGGGCAAATACATCCGGCATGATTTTTGATTTTGGGCTAGGTGCCTAAGGCTAGGTACTTGTTTTAAGCCCTGCAATTGTCATTCGTAGTCTAGGAAGCTGGCTGGAAAGCTCTATGCTCCAGGCTTGTCTCAAAATTATGCATGCTACGGTTTGAGCAGCCATGTTGATTGATATCCTTATTATAATAGAGCACCGCTCTTCCTTTGGTGCATGCAACCTATGCAATGCCTCGTGAATATGTAGGAAGTTGATAAAGAGAGGCTCTACGGGAAGACCCACCTGATTGTGTACCCGTGCTTAAATGTTGATTGACCAATCAAACTCGTTAGAAATTCCGCAAATGGAAATGCCCTACATATAGGTATAGGTACTATTCTCCTGCACAACCACCACCGCCGCTACCAATCGTGCCATCACAATTGAGCAGCTCGATGAGAAGCTGGATGAATACATGGCCCAAATCAACTCGGACTAAATTGCTTTTGCCATAAACTACCAGCGCTCCCTCTTCTGCTTCTTCCTCACTCCCTCCTTATATAGTCGCACTGAATGATCTTCAAGATACGCTAGTTTGCTAATTCGCACCTTGTGCTAGAGCTCTGCCATGGCGGCAACTCTAATTTATCCTAAATTACACTGCCTTGCTGTTCGTGATTGCGTGATTAACGGCGTCGCCACAATAAGGTCATAATCATTATCGTTCCTGGCCCGCGCGCGTAGCGCGTGTGGGTGCGGCATCGGATTCGCACTTTGTATGTGTGCATCCCGCGCTTGGGAGATCCCCCAAATCAGGGATTCCCAGCTTATATGCCAAGGCGTTCCACACTACTGTCACGTAAACCATAAGTAAATCCATAAGTAACTCATAAGTAAAGATAACTGTATTACTACCCAGTTTGGGACACCTGCCCCAAACAGGCGCCGAGGCATTCTAACCTAGTCAGAACGTAGGACCATCTGAGGCCAGTGTAGACCAGTTTGCCTCTTAGCCTCCTCGAAAGCGTCAGGGGGTATCCTAGTCAGGCCCGTAACGGCGTATCTACCATCCTCCTCATCGTCATCGTCATATCTGTCAAGCTCATTGTAGATAGCAAATAGACCACCCCGCTCCGTGGCATTCCTCCCGGCAGCCAGGCATGCGTCGACATCTAGGAATTCTTCGCCCGGGTTCACGTGAATGTCGTGCAGCGAAACGCAATCCTTCGCAACTATACGGTCCTGGGACAAGCCGCTGCGATCGTCTCGCGTGGAGGCGGCCTCCTTACCAAAGTAAGCCATACGATGCAAAAAAGCCCACATCAATGCGGAAGTGATTGTGCCTCTCTGCTCGTGCGATAACGGGATGCCCGAGAAATCCCGATTCCGTGGCGGTTCCAAGCTACAGATACCAAGGAACCTGTCCACCGTGGTCCTAATATGTAAACCCGCGGTTTGGCTGACGACGATATAGCTGTCCAGCCTCTCCGTAATGGCGGCGTTCATCGCTTCGCCAGACATCGAATTCTTATAGTTGAGGTAGATCCCGGTATAGAACCAGAGCATCCCATCACCGACGCATTCACGCAGGCAGGGTGCGCAAAATGCCCGCAAGTCATCCACGGTATATGGGCTCCCGTCTTCCCTTGACGAGCCCATCTTCGACACGAAAGTCGACGGCTCCGAGGCAACGACCGCCGCCATGCAGACCAATATGTAGCTGACCGTGTCGTCCTGGGCCTGCCGGGCGGTCATCAGCAACCAAGCGACCTCCCAGTCAAGGTTGTGAGTCCACAGGAGGCGCGACATCTCCGTGCCGCGACGCGTGAGGGCGTATGCTCCCAGGTTGTCCGGATCTTCCAAGCACCCCAAGATCGCGAGGCGGCGACCCCTGTCGGCCCATGAGACGTGGTTGGCGGGTATCCGAATGTGATAGTCCCTCAGCATCCTGTTGCCGTTGTTGCCCATCGTCTGGATGGTTCGTAGGACGAGAAGCATCAGGTCTTTGCCCCAGGCGGGTCCTAGGGCTTCGTCGCCCAGTTCGAACGCCTCGATCATATCCGGCGGGCAGGTGGTGATGAACCGTGCCGGTGTTGTCGCCTGCTGCGCCCAGGCCTGGACGTTGTCCCACTCACACTTCGTGAGCGGGCGATGCGCCCGGACGACCTGGGAAAGGCGAGAGTCGAAAAGACGGGACATGACACGCCCGGTGCACCCGACCAGACTCACGTTCGTCGATGCGGAGATCAGGGATTGGGGGTCTACCTGGATATATCGCGACGCTCTGAGTATGTCTAGGCTTTTGTTGTTACCCTGTGAGCTGGGGAACATTGGAGCTACGAGGCTATTTCCATCCTGGTCTCTGAAGTCACGAACTTGGCCGAACTGGATAAATGGGTCCCACGTCACGTCCTGACACCAGACCAGTCTTTGGCCACTGCTCAAGGCCTCTCCTATCATCTCGTCCACACCCCCGAAAGGAAGAAAGGTAGGTTCGGTAGACGAGGGCGTTTCTCGGATCTGATGCTTGGCTACCTGCATGATACGAGCAAAGGAGTCGAATGTCCTCTGGGAAAACCACGACGAGCCGAGAAGCAAAACGGCGATGTGAACCTGGGCCCCGTCGCGTTCCCGGCCGACGGCCTTCCAAAGCTCGTCGAGAACCAGACCAAACATGACCTCCTCGGCCACGCTAGCTGACATCCTGACGTCTATCATGAGTACGAGTTCGCCAGAGATGATTGCTTCGCCCCGCTCGTAGTCATCACAGAACTCCTTCGTGGATTTGATGGTGAGTGGGCTCGTATAGTCATTCAAGCTTATGTACCTCCATATGTCAACTCGACCGGCCACCAGCTCCATGTTTATTTCCGTCGCTGTGATATAAAGGACTTTTCCTGGGGCTTGACGGGTAGAGGCCAGCTCCACAACATGATCAACGAGTGAGGTGCTGAGTTCGCTTGTTGGTGGCCCATGGAGGTATAGGGCGGATATGATGCTTCTTTCCTGAACATTCAGAAGCAGTTTGTCGAGAGAGCGGATATGTTGACGCCAGCCGTGTGGCTCTCGTTCACTTGATTGACTCATCGGGTATGGGTTGGTGGGTGGTGTGGTGGAGTAGTGTTGGACATTTAATTGAGACTCGATGGAGGAATGAAGGGGTTGAGTATCTAGGCGACTACTTTGGTGGTTTACCTTAGCTAAGTACCTACCTAGGTAGGCAGTTGCTCTTAGGTAGTACCTAGGTAGCTTAGGTACCTACCTAATCTACATACCTAGGTACCTGCCAAATGCATGTGAGTCACTTTGCAACCTTCTGTCCATATATTACTCCGGGTAGATATCCCAGGTTTGGGGCCCTCTACCCTACTCTATCTTGAATAACATCAACTTGCCTTCATATCATGCTCCACTTCTCTTGGCACTGACTGACAAGCTCAGATTCATCCACTTTTCACACACACCACACACCACACACCACCACACGCATGCACGCACCAAGTATCGCCTCATTACAATGGAGCGTTTTCTCTCGGCCGATTACCAGTATTGGCTGGAGGGTCTGCATGCGTGGCTCGTGGTCTGTAAGTACTCTGCCAACGACCCCGGACTTATCAAATATCATTGACTTCGTTATTTAGTTAAGACCCGAGATGGCTTTATATGGCCGGGACCCAAGACCACCGACGCACCTTATAGTCGCCCCTTTCTAGAGGCATTCTATCGCGAGACCAAGGCCGAGAGGGAGGAGCGCGAGCGAAACCAGACGCGCTACGCCGCCCCAGGAGACCTACACCAGATTGGACTGCGCCCCGTTCGAGGTTCCGGTGCCCGAGCCCATGGATCCGCAGGCCGTCCTCGCACCACTGGACGACCTCGGCGAGCTCATGTTTGAGCTCTGGAGACGGTTCTCCCTCGCCTCCCCGTGGCGCATCCGATTCTTTACCCGCTGTCGGCGAGACCCCTCCTCTCGGTTCGGCGTCCGGGCGTGGGTGTTTATTGACTGGCCGGCCGGCCAGAAGCAGAAGACGATGGATAAGAACCATTTAACAACAATGAGGGTGTGATTCGAACGTGACGGCGGTCTGTGAAGGAATATATACTACAATCGGCTGGTTAATGACCCTAGGACATCGCAGCACAGCTAACAAGCCTTTCGCTCACATATAGATGCCTTCAGACCTCTACAGTATATAGCATCATTGGCCCTAATAGCAGCGTCACCTTATGGCATCGCCTCATCTTAGGATGTGATACCTCCTGGTCAGCACCTCCTAGCCAGCACTAGCATCTGCGCATTGCCCATCATAGTCCCGGGGGCAAATGAATGCCAGGCGCAAGTAGATAGCGCTATTAAGATAATAGGGCGGAACTAGACGATGTTGCGATGGAGGTAAGATCAGGCAAGTCATTATGGTCTAAAAGCGGCTCTATAGGTGTGCCCTCATATGTCTACGGCCCAATTCACCCCCATAATGTTCTCATACCACGCCGAAAATCAACTACACTTACCTCGTTGCGACTTGTAGATCCATGCCCAGACGCCATTATGATCTCCAGCATACAGTGTCACGGCCGCATTAACTCGTTGGAATCGGTGATTAGCGACAGAAGCCTCCTCTTCATTGAAGCATTATCTAAGCTATAAGCTAGTGACATTCATTTATCCCTTGCTGTCTAAGCTATCATCGCAGCATCGCAAATTACATCGTTCCATGCTGGCTATCATTGTGCTGCCATGATCTGTGATCTGTGATCTATGAAGAGCCTCCCCCCGCCTCAGGCCGCTTCAGAATGGTAGATCCCATCATCTCCTTGATCAAGGATCTAGTGTTTGGCTCGTTGCGTGCGATCGGCTCCCCGTGAAGGCCGTGGATAGTGCCTGCGATGGCCCGGGCGTAGAAGAGAAGGTAGACGCGACCGGGGTCGTCTTCGTTGATGTTCCAGTACGTGCCGGCATAATTCTTGAGGTCCATCGGTAGAGAGAGCGGGTTGCCGATGACGTTGTACAGTCGGATCCGATCGGCCTCTGTAGCCTGAGTAGAACAGCGGACGACCGCTACCAGCATGTAACGGATCGACTCGCCCGGCTCGTCTATCACCCATCTACTGGGATCATCTTCAGCGTGTCTGTATCTTCGGGGCTTTATATGGATCTGGCGTAGATCCTTATAGGTTACGGGAGGCTGGCGGTCGGAGGTATGCTGGTACCGGACTCGGATGATGCCGGGATCGCCAAAGAACTCGATGAATCGATGCTGGGTAACCCGGTCGATAGTATACCCGACGAGAGCACTGATATAGTCACCCAGGTTGGTAGCGCCGTCCCAACGTACGAGGCTTTCCTCGATGACGTTCTCCTGGCTGTCGACGATCCTCCACTCCTCTGCGTCTCGGGGCTTTCCAAGGACGGTCGGGTGGTAGAGTCGGAATGCCCTTCTTGCCCAGAGCGAGCCCCACATGGCAGGTCTCTCGAGTAACTTGAAGACGGTGAGTTCGCCTTTCGGGTCATCGGCGAGCTGCATCTCGTAGCGGAGGATAGACTGTGCCACGGAGGATGATCCGCCATCGAAGTCGGCCCAGATAAATCGCAAGATTGGGTGCGCGAGCTCCTCTCGGGCTATTGCGTCGCTGTGTCGTTGTTGCACGTGAAGTAGGCTGTAGAGGTGTCGGAGGATCACCACGGCGGCGTCCAAGTTCAAGTTGAAGGTAAACTTCTGTCCCGGTTGATACGAGGGAGCGTTCTCTATATTCTTTTGATTGAATGGTGCAGGATATGTTCGACTTAGCGCGAGGTTCTGGGCATATTGGTCATCTGCGTACTTCTGTCGCACATCGCCAAGGTCATTCAACAGTTGCTCAGGAAGTTTTGAAGTCATGATGGGCAGTAGGTGATGGATGAGGATGAGGATGAGATCAGATAGGCCGAGTAGGCTGGGAGTCAAGAGGTTGAGCGGGAGGTTAAAGGGACAGGAGGCTGAGGGGCAGGAGGTTGTGGCAGAGATCTGATATAAGGTAAAGATCACCCGTAACTACCCAGCATAGCCGGACCGCCTGCCTCTCTTAAGCGCCTTCCTAAGTTACTTGTACCTAGGTAAGGAGGGGAGGTACATTCTTGGGTAACTACCTGCTCAGTCTGGCTCTTTCTGCCTTGTCACCACATCCGAACTGGATCTTATCAATGCCATAACGGCATCTATGATTTCTAATGCTTAGTCCGTCCGTCGTCAGCCAACGAGCGCATCTCCTCTGTATAGGTGAAGGAATGGTATAAAACTGGGAGCTCTACTAGTCCTCTATCTTCCAGCGCCGCCTTTAATTAAAGCTTCTGACTTCTGATAAATCCCGGCTAATGCTTCGCCATCCACATGTAATTATCCAGCTCCTAGCCTTTATAACCGTCAGTATTGGCCACTGGTTGGCCTCTGGTTAGTATCTGCCCTTGTGTCCTAAAAGCCTCGTGCCGAGCCTCAACAACCGTGCCAAAGCACTAACCCGTCGACGTTCTGAACAATTAATATGTCAACCTTAGTTTATGTCGGTCTAGACTCAACTCTGCCATGATACTCAACGCCCTGTTAATGTACCCCCTCAAGTCAACACGAAATCATGACTTGAGCCAGCGCAAACTTGTCATACCCCACGATAGTCTCGTATTAGAAGCTCTAAACATCTGCATTAGAGCCTCTGTCCCGTGAATAACGGCATCAAGTGTGCTGATACTCGACACGATGGCTTGTTAGAATGTAACGCAGACACATCTACGCTCAATACGCGAGCCGGTACGAAGAATGTCGACCACGTTGATAGATTCTCCCAGGCTTAAGCCTAACTATTATAAACCACCACCTTACACTATTATCAGCCCTTGTCGACAGTCTAAAAAACTGCGTGCCAAAGCACATAATCAGCAATGATAATCCTGAACTAGCCATACACCTGCCGCGCCGCTAGCGGATCCATCTCGTCGGCATGGAGGCCCATGATCGGGGGTTGGGGTTCCATCCTTAGAGCTTAGGGACGCCGAATCCCGGCAGACCATACGTAGTGCCTCGTACGATGCGTCTCAGCGTGCGCAAGGTTGTCTCTCGCAGGCCACCCAATGCCTCCCGTAACGCCACCGCTCCAGCGGCGGCAACGTGTACCGATGTGCCCCAAGAGTTCCCATCCTCCCCATCCTACTCGAGCCCAGAGCGCGTAACGCGTGGTCGCCCCTGACGCGGGAAACCGTGCGAGGGCCGGACATTCCCAGTGTTCCAAGGCCCAGTTTAGGCAGGCAGGTGAAGCAGAATATCGCACCTACACCGGGATACGTACGCCATGGCCACAAGAAGTCAACACGAGATGCATGAATCACGCAAGGGAGAGAACACGACGCCCCTAAAACGACGACTGGACCTTAATGTAACCAGCCGATTCTGGTTCTACGGCAAAGACAGGAGCACTCAGTGTGTGCAATTACCACCATCAATTAGCAACACGAATTCCAGGCTCAGGGGCTGATAGGTAATGGGGGGGTCACAAATGTCAAGGGACAAGATGAGTCAGACTCAACAACATAAACTCTATCATAGAAATGTTCGCTCGGTACTCTATCTAGGTGCAGGGGAGTTGGGCTTGCTGATGAAAGTCTTCCAACACAAACAAGGAGTACATGTTGAAGCGCTGATCATATCTTATACATGCACAACATACTTGATCAATACCCCCTGACCGGAAACGCATCGACACCATGACCTTAGATATCATCGAGTAGGAGTGGCGCGACAGTCTTCAGAACAACGGGGATACCATCATCCACGGTCGACGAATTCGAGTTCCACAACAGACTATAAATGCCAGTGGTGGAATTTCGAGCGTAGAACTGGGATTCATAAGTCGTATCTGTCGCAAATTCCACAGTCCTTCCATAGACGACAAACCCAACAGTTGCGGCACCAGTAGGTGGAGTGGAGTTGAAACCAACTGCTTGGTGTTCATCTGATGATGGGACGATGTAGAACTGTCCTACCGCTGATGAATTAGTGGCTGTGACGTTCCATGGTGCCTGGCCCGTAGTATCGATCGCCCCTATATCCTGTCAGTCGTGGTCTGGTATGAACATTTATTAGTAACGACACTCACAAGTGATATTGCTCAAGCCGTTGGCTACTGCCGTAGCATTGTCCGCGATCACCGCCGCCGCTGGATTATACGTCAATACATAAGATTAAAATTGCCGACCAGGCACAAATAGGCAGACACAGATAGGATCACGTACAATTTGAATCGGCGTAGACCTCAAAGCCATTGATACCAACGCCGTAGGCGTATATGTTGACATCAGTCTTGATCGCTCGTTTGGCAATACCAGCAGAGGCGAGTGAAACGAACAACGGGAAGAAATTTCGAGCTAGCATGATGAATTTGGTAGATTGAAGATTGGAAATTTGGAAATTTGGAAATCGTATGCCTATGGTTGTACGGTTGTGTGCATCAATCACCGGCTGAATTGTCGTTATATAAGACCATCGGGAAAAGATATTCCTCGTACCATTACTATTTCTATAAGATATATTTTTACGGTACAATAAAGTGCCCAAAGTCCTGCATTGATTTGCGCAACCTGAGCTGACGAGTCCATCCCAGCGACGTTATAACAAGCAATCGCCGCGCTTCGACGCGAGATCTGCCAAGACGCGCATTCCATCCACGTACCCCCAGCGACTCCACCGTCAGCATTCCCCTATCTGGTAACCTCGGCCGAGGCTAGACATCTCGGGCTCGCACTACCGGAGAATTACTACCGGAGAATAAGGGTGGAGGTACTATCAATAGGGTCTCGCTAAACCCCGAAGTTTCAGATGCCCGTCGACGGGATACTCCGTTGAGATATATTGACTCCGCCTCTTCATGCGACATCCCCGCGAGCCAAAATCGCCAGAGGCCCATTTTCGATGGGGTTTGAAGGGGGTTTGTATTGCAAGCCTGGTTCGAATGGTTTCGACAATAGGAAACAAGAAACAATGCTTGAATGTCGAGAGGGAGGCTGATGTTTTAGTCGCGTCTATCTGACGAGGATTGCCCCCGGTCCTGCACCACTTAACCGATTCAGCTATGCTATTGCCCCTTACCATCTATCTATCATTCAGCATACCTAGGTAGTACGCGGCATGCGGTTATCGTATCCGAGCATATCATACGTAACAAGGCAGATTCAGCTACTCTAGCCCTTGCTTAGAATTTAGATTCCGCTCGCGGGGTTTGGTTTCGCGGGTTTCTCGTTTCAGTTGGCATTGTAGGCTGACTTCGCGATACGATAGACGAACCTCGCGCGCAGTGGACGTACGTATCGCGGTTACGAATCATGCTAATAATATCGGCGCTACTAATACTGTATACTGTATATCCTTGGATGGATTGAGGCTCCGCATTGAACTACGATTGCTACACGCCCCTGTGGGATGCCTCCATCTATCGAAAGGCTACACGTTCGATCTGAAGGCTGAGTTCGAGGGCAGTTATGAGGGATAGTCATGTTGGTGATATAATGAAGGACTTCCCCCAGCTTGTGGTAACATTCATTCATCATTCAGGACAACAACAGTCAGTCAGTCAGTCAGTTGAGCTTCACACCTTGCCTCGTATTCAACTATTATATTCCTAGTTTTCTGTTTTCATCACCATGCATCTCCTTGGCTTCCTCGGCCTAACGTCACTGGTATTGACGGTACAGGCGGAGCCTTACCCCAAAGATTTGGTCTCCAAGAGATGCACCAACAGCGCTGAAGATCGCTCGTGTTGGGGAGATTACGATCTCAGCACCAACTGGTACGAAGAAGTCCCTGATACGGGCGTTACACGAGAATATTGGTTCGATATAGTCAACACCACCGCCGCTCCTGACGGCGTCGAGCGTATCATACTGAGCGTGAACGGGTCAGTGCCTGGACCAACAATCATCGCAGACTGGGGAGATACAGTTGGTAAGGAAACCCCCCCAACCCCTTCCCAAGACAAATTCTTTTTCTTCGGCAATACAACTGACATTATCAGTCGTCCATGTTTCCAACTCCCTGGCAAATAACGGTACGGGGATTCACTTCCACGGCATCCGTCAAAATTATACAAACCAACATGACGGCGTCCCCAGTATGACACAATGCCCTATTGCACCGGGGGATTCATACACGTATACCTGGAGGGCTACCCAGTACGGCTCCTCCTGGTATCATTCCCACTTCTATGTCCAAGCCTGGGATGGAGTCTTTGGGGGGATTGTCATCAACGGACCTGCGACCGCAAACTATGACGAAGACCTGGGAACCCTCATCCTCAGCGATTGGTCTCACGAGACCGCGGATGTAGAGGTATTATACGCTGAACAGAATGGCCCGCCGACGCTCGACAACGGCCTCATCAACGGCACTAATGTGTATGAGGATGGCGGTTCCCGCTTCGAGACGACATGGGTTTCCGGTACGAGCTATCGTCTCCGTCTCGTCAACGCCGGTGCCGACACCCATTTCAAGTTTTCCATCGATAACCACACCATGCAAGTCATTGCGATGGACTTCGTTCCCATCGTCCCTTATTCTACCGACATCTTGGCCATCGCAATGGGTCAGCGATACGATATAATCGTTACCGCCAATGCGACTGCCGATAACTACTGGATGCGCGCTATCGCCCAGACAACCTGCAGCGAGAACGCCAATCCCGACAACATCAAGGGCATAATCAGGTACGACAGCACGTCGACTGATGACCCGACTTCGACAGCTTGGGACTCGGCAGCCGAAGATGATTGTAACGACGAGGATATGTCCTCGCTAGTGCCATATCTCGCTATCGACGCCACTGATGCCCCGACGGGGGTCGAGGATGACTTTGCCGTTGCCATCGTTTTGAGCGGCGATAGTGTACTATGGGAGATGGGCAATTCCTCCATGGTTAGTCAGTGGAATTATCCATCCCT
This sequence comes from Rosellinia necatrix, assembly GCA_021209875.1. Lineage (NCBI taxonomy): Eukaryota > Fungi > Ascomycota > Sordariomycetes > Xylariales > Xylariaceae > Rosellinia > Rosellinia necatrix. The sequence continues at coordinate 23,030 of JAGYVD010000003.1, forward strand.
GCAACAAGTTTACGAGGGAAATGATACTTGGGGTGATGAGCAGCAAGCTTATGTCTTCCCCGACGCCGACGTTTGGGTTTATTGGGTTATTCAGACCAGTAACGGACAGCCTCATCCTATGCATCTCCATGGTCATGACTTCTGGATCTTAGGCCAGGGGACCGGCACGTTCGACGGGTCCACCGCGAACCTCACTCTCACCAATCCTCCGAGGCGTGACGTCGTCCAGCTATATGGCCAAGGCTATGTCGTTATCGCATTTAAGACCGACAACCCAGGTGTAAGTATCCCGCCTCCCAATGACGGCCGTATCTCGCTCACATCTAATCTAGGTTTGGCTCATGCACTGCCACATTGCTTGGCATACCTCGGAAGGTCTGGCCGTTCAGGTGATAGAACGGGAATCAGAATTGCTTGACTTGATCGATGAGGATGCCTTAAATTCAACCTGCACGGCATGGAACACATATCAGACTTCGGAGAATTTAATTCAAGACGATTCCGGTATATAGTTTGCATACTAGCGGCAAGGAGATTTTGAATTGGGGGGTGCATTGGTGTACAAGGATTAAACGCCTTCTTTCATTGGCATGGGAACCAGGGATCGATAGCCATAACGATAAAAAAAAAAAAATCAAATCTGATTTAATTGAGTTCGTAAAGAGACAAGTACTTATCACAGGACCTTAATGAAAAGTGCTTCCGTTGGAGCTGATAGAACATCTGGAAGTATAGGCGGCTAAAAGTTCCTGTCAAGTTAGGATAAGACATAAAACCGCCTCTGACTTCCGTATGAATGGGCCTGGTGATTGGCCGGGAGGAATATCTCATTAGATGACAACAGTCAACTCCAGATGGGTTTTACGGATGATGGCATTAACCAGGAGCTAACTGTCCAAGGTGGGGAGGCTTTCAGTCCTACAAAGGCACATTCAAGTCCACAGGCCATGTTGGTACGCGTTGTGATCTCATGGGCTTCGCGACGCCCTGGGTATACCTGGGGCGCGCCTTTTACTATACTGCTTACCTGGCCGGCTTCCTACGAATGCGGATGAACTTTGTTCCTTCATTATAGTATCGGCTATATATTTACAGCACTCCACGGCATGCTGTTTTCTTCACCGCTGCGCGTCTATCCTACAGGGTCTGCGTAGCGTTGACCCATTCCCTCGCCAGTCTAGCCTTTTAGCTCTCAAGGAACCGTCCTCCATGGAATGAACATGGTTTAAGTGGCATTATGGATAGCACCTCTGATACCAACGTTGAATGTCTAGAGTGAAGTATAGTCACAAGAGGATAGCAGTTGGGTCGCAAGTAGTAGATAGCTTAATATAGGGGTGAGGGCTCGATTCTATCGATTCCAAGGCCTACCACTTTTTAGTCCATATATACTAGAACTCCACCCGTCGGGTAGCTAGTACCACGCTATGTGCTTCCTACACCTGAGAGGTACTTAGGCAACGCGGTCTCTATCAGCTTGCCCATATATGCCCCCATCAAGGATTAGGCCTTCATTATCATCCAGATCATCTTGAGCCCGCCGCCACTTGATTACATTGGCCTTACGGCCCTCTTGAGCAGTCCCCTTGCCTTTGGCATCAAACACGGGTTTGATTAAACCACCAAGCAAAGGATTCTTGCTAAAGGCACCGCTGTTGCCACCTTTCCGGTTCCCGCTAGTCTCCTCCAAGACCGCGCCGCCTCCCCTACCGGCTTCCTCATCATTAGGGCTCGCTGGACGTGAGACGGGTGCCATTTTTCGTACCACCTTACCTCCAACGAGATCAATACTAACTACTTGTCTTCGCTTCTCATACTCGGGGCGGGCGTTCCATTCCATCTCCCTTAGAATCTTTTGTTGCCGTTTCAACTCCCGGGCGCGTTCCTCGGGTGTTGCCCACTGCAAGAATCGTGAGGTCAGTAATGAAAATCGGCGTAGAGTGTTTGCCCCACCGACTAGAACGACGACAACACAGATCATGACTTACCATGTTCCCCCCTGTTCCGGCCACAGCCCCGCCGACATCAAAATCGGCTGCTTCATCTCTCACGGTAGTTCTCTGTGCATTTTGGGCCTGGAAATCAAGCAAGCGATCCCGATGTTCTAATGCCTTGCTCTCAGCGTCACTTGCTATACCGTGGGCCTCTCTCGGTTTTGAAAAGGGTGCCGGGGTCTTTGATACTTCAGCTCTTTTATGAGCCTGACGATCGACTTGAATACCAAAGTTGGTTAGTCATTCTGTCGAGTGAAAAATACAGATATCTCAGCCGTTTGCGGAAGTCCCAAGTAAACGCCTAGCTAGGGTGTATTGAGGGAGGGAGTGGGGGGGATGTTGTGTTTGGGTTAGAACGACTCACTGGCCATTTTTTCTCTGCCGCGGTCGTCCCGGAGTTGACGGATCATAGACTGGACCTCCATGGAGCTCAGGAGCGGCGTACCGCAGAAGGTGCAAGGGCCAAGCCCTTCCTTGACGCATACGACCTTGCCACAGTTAAGACAATTAGGGGCAGCAACCAAGAGAGGGTGCCGGGTTGCTACACAGTTACATCGCCGTAAGGTGGTATCGATGGTGTGAGAGGGGTTGGTGGTCATCTCCAGAGTGCGAATGGCATCGTCGAGGTCCGATAGCGCAGTTGAGGCACCATGCATCGCAGTGCCACCCGAGATGTGGACTTTGGTCTTGGGGGCTGGCGTTGATGAGCGAGATGCAGGTGTCGATCTCGACTTGGGAGGCGGCAAGTCGGATATCAACCGTCCTAGTCCTGATGAAGCAGGTTTCGGTGCAGGCGGTGGTGTTGCGGACTGACGTGGTATCGTCTTCACCGTCAGCGATGCGACTGACAGCGCCACGCCAGGAGTTGGCCGTCGCGCAACGTAATCCTCATCGAGGTCCTTCTTGCTATACGCGGTACCGAGGGGTGGGCCGGATTCCAACGCCCTTCGCGGTGCGGGCGTATGCAGTTGCGCCTTTTTCTTCTTGTTTTGTCCCCTGTTGGGCTTGGGCACGGGATCGATATCAGGCTTGTGGCCGACAACAGCAGAGCGTGGGCCAGTGCTCGCACCAGAGTCAGCACCAGAACCAGAGCCGAAACCAACGCTAGAACTAGAGCTGCCACCAGTGCCCGTCACGGTGACAGCACTAGTAGAGGTGGGCACAGGTCTGGGACCTTGTCTCCCGGAGTTAAAGGATGCAATGAAGTCCACGGCTTCGGGCGAGTCGCCCAACAAGTTGCGGAAATGGTCGGCAGCTTCTGGCTTGGATAAGGTGGCAGCGTAGTCGAGAACCTGTTTCAGCTCGCCCTCCGGCAGAGGAAGGAGCCTGGCGAGCCGCGATGTTGACATGATGGCGGTAATGGAGATATATTATCTTATTGATTGGTGTCAGCCGGATTTCATACGAGCACGCGCTATAGAATTAGGGTTGAATGTCTATGAGTGTACCAGGTACTAGCATGTGTCTACTTAGGAGATAGTCAGCTCGATCAAATATAGCGGACTTCTTCAAAGTATATGATGGATAATGACAAGCAACTTCGGAGTGCTAGATGTTGACTCTTTGATGGCGATTGACCACCGGCGAGGACTCATCATGCACCTCGAGAAGACAGGTGATAGGCTACAGATCCCATGTCGTTTTATCTACAAGACATAAGCTGAAGTTTTATATTCTTGTCCAGTATTTATGGAATAACGATTTTACACTAGAGGTACCCTTCCACTAAATTATGGGTCAGAGATACAAACATCCCGGATATTGGGCTGTGATATACATATAACCAGGTACTATATTACCCATTTGGGTACCTGTGCAACCTACCTGTTACACGTCATGCCTGAAGTGGTAAGCAGCCACCGTTATCCGATCCAGCCGACTACACTAGGTACCTACCCTTGCATGTAGCTACCTACCTACCTAGGTACCTAGGTACTCCTCAATATACTACTGAGGCAGGTACCTACATACTGCAGGTACCAGTTAAATATGGCACAGTAGCATTGTTAGCAATGCAGATACCATGCCTACTTAGTACTTAAGTATATAAGCAGTAGGACCAATAGTGTATAGCGCAGTGGTTAACTTCTGACACCTAGAGGCTATCGACCCGTAGCAAATCTCGAAGCCTCAAGCGTCAGGCTAGATTCCCGGCGCCTGGGCACGACAACCAAGTCTTAGACCAAGATCATCCAACAACGACAGGGGCTTCCCAAAGTAACAAACAGGTGGTAGGCAAGTAAGGTATACCGTATCAGGCATTCCCCCTCCACCAGGTTCCTAGAGTAGACTCGCTCGGTTGCTTACGTACCGGTAACCTAGAAAGGTATCGTCTCACCTACGGCCTTCCCCTTTGGTCAATCCAACCAGCCCTAAAAGCCCGCCAGAACCCAGCAACCTCGAATTTGAAAAAACACCGCTAACTGTTATGCGTGCTCTACCCAGCTCTGCCTGCTCTTCGGCATCAAGTCGGTCGGCTTTATTACATCGGCGAACTCTCCATGACACCATCCTCATTCGCCAGGCTAAGAGCACCTAGTACCCGGTGCCGCGCCCAGGTTAGATAAAGCCTTTTCGATTCGCGAAATCATGGCACCCCGACATGCCGAAGTCGTCATGCAGCTCGCAGCGCTATGTAGGTGAGAGCCCTCATGGTAGTGTATACATAGGGCTTGGCATCGCATTTAGCATCACACTTAGCATCGTCAATGCTTGGCCGATGCCCCCCCCACAACTCTCACAGCTCCCACAGCTCCCACAAGGGGCACCACGGCACAAAACGATATGCGAATACGATCCGGGTCTCCCAAGCCAAGCCAAGCCGACGGGTGAGGTCTCCGCCCTGCTGGCTACGGAGAATGCATCATCGGCCCGTGTGACAATGGCTTCTGCAGTGTCTCGCACTTGTAGGAGACATGATATTGAGCACCGAGTATCGAGTGCAAGATTGCGTGCTGGGTGATCCGTTTCTTGTCGCAGTGAAATCCCAAAATTATTACAAAGTGGGTTAGTTAGCGGGCTTGGAACGTGCCAATGTTTCTCAGCAGACATGGGGAAGGGTAGGTATAGCTCCCAGGGATAACCCGCATAGGTGGCGGATGACCCCCTGCGTCGGAATGAGCCATGGATTGGCGCGCGCATGAGCACCTCACCCGACCCAAATTGCACGGCGAGAACCATACCCGCACTCTCCCGCATGGCATACAGCATTGTGACTAGGATCACTTGTTTCTGTGCTTCGACAACACGTACGGGGAAAGGACCAATATAACATATGTGTACCACGGTTACTGTGGTATTGAAACGAATAGGGCTCCGTTGGAGAACCCAGCTAGGCGCCGAGGCGGCTTGAGACAGCCTCGAAAAAGCTTCCATCACAACATTCCCGCCTATCCGACCTGCACAAGTGATTAGAGAAGGCTACATCGCGGGTCACTAAGCAAACAAGGATCCTAGGATACAAGGATAGTTGCGACCACCAAAAAGCCATCATTCCTCCCCAGCACGACGACGCCCTAGCACTATCGACACAGCAAACGTCCTGCCCTGGGATATTCGCCTCTTGCTCCGAATCCCCAACGTGGGAGGAGGCACCCTGGTAACATAGGTTACCAACCTATAGCGAATTGTGCGCCCGTCCCCGCAACGAAAAACCATCCCCCCACCCCCTCCCTCCCCTTCCCGACGTTGCTACCGAGATCGCCGGCTGGTCACGACGATAGTGCCTGCGGAGACAAGGCGACGCGAGGAACCAAACGATGGTACTTAAGCAGCCGCTTGACCCCCTTTAGCCCGATCTTGGCCCCCAACAAGAACGAGTGAGGTGAGTTATAATTGTGTCCGACTGTATCATCCTACCTAAGACGCGTTAGTCTAGACGGTTCAACCACCTAGATCAGCTTCGAGGATTCAACGAAGCAGGTACAGGCGGGTGCATATGCTTGCCAATAAGTTAACGTTGCATGCATGCCATATCGAACAACATACGGCCGTACCAAGCATTCACCATCTAGACCGTGTAATTGGTTGCCGTTTGCGAGGTGTTTTATGTGGGCGCGACACACTTGTTTGCGAGACTTGATCGTTTAGGTTAGCAATGGCAAAAATATCATCATATGACACTTTTAGACGATGCCCGACCTCCAACTCTAGAACCGTGACGGTTTTACCTCAGTATGGCACTATTACTGCTGAACATAAAAGAGGGGGCCGTCGCCGTTCCTATCACCTGAACGCCCCTCCACCGGTTGATCGTTTTCCGCTGAAGATGGCTGTCTCGTTATCCGCTGCCCTCATAACCTTCTCGGGGCTTGCCTATACAGCCCTGGCTGGCCAAGGGGCAAGGGCCGCCAGGGGAACTTTGTTTCTCGACCATGAAGGAGTCTTATCTGGATTCCAAGGCCGCACCTTCTTGCGTGACAACATTCCTTTCATCGATATCCCAGACAAGCTCATCCAAGATGTGTATTATTACAGATGGACGTCACTACAGCGGAACCTGCGCTACGTGACGGCTGGTACGGGCTACATGTGTACAGAATTCATCCATCCCGTCGGGTATGCCAAGGCCTTCGGTACCATCGATGCCGCGGCAGGCCATCAGATCGACGAGTCGAGGTGGTTGAGGGATACCTCGTACGGCGATGATTACATTCAAATCTATACGAGAGGTCCCGCCGACCCTCTTCAATATACCCAGTGGATCTTGGACGCTGCGAGTCGTCGCGCTATGGTCACTGGCGACAACCAATTCCTGGCGACACAATTGCAGGACATGATCCGCGTATGGCATCTGTGGGATCACGTTTTCGATTCCAACGCCGGCCTATTCTACTATCAACCAGTTTGGGACGCCCAGGAACTTTCGTTGCCAGGCTTTATCGCCGATCCGGACAATACGAACTGGGACCTGAGGAAAGACGGCCCTGATACCTATCGGCCAAGCCACAAGTGAGTCCTATCCATCATTCGCCCTGGCTAAATAGCGATGCATATATATATATATATATATTGCTCATGCCTTACCTCAAACACGTGATATCAAGGAGTTACTGACCCCCGTATTTATCTAGTGCCTATATGGTTGCCAATGCCAGGGCTATCGCCAGGGCCGCTGGGCTTGTTCACGACAGCGCCACCCAATCTGAGTTTACCAAAATCGCAGACGATCTCGAAGCTGCCATGTTTAAACACTTGTGGGCCCCCGAGCAAGAGTTCTTTGTACGTGTACACTTAACTCGATTTTTTTTGAGGTTGCTATACCATCTAGCGCCATCCTATTCGGTTTATTTTAAACTGACATCATTTATTTCCGGTAGATGGACATCATTCGTCCCAACAACCCCGACTTGACCCGCCTTACAGGTCGCGAACAGGTTGGATTATTCCCGTATCGTTTCGGCATTGGCCTGAACGAAAGCTACGCTCAACCAGCTCTCGATTCTATGTTTGACCCAATGGGATTCTTCTCAACGTACGGCCCCACGACTCTGGAAATTCGTGACCCGTGGTTCTTCGCTGATAGACCCGATAATTACTGTATGCCCTCCCCCCTCTCCCCCCTTGGTGATGTCTCGTATCAAAGTGACACCACGTATAGTAAGGAGAGACATTAACGATGATTTATAGGCTGTTGGTGGAACGGCCAGTCTTGGCCTTACTCGACCGGCCACACCCTCAAATCGCTAGCAGCCATCTATCGATCCGGCGTCACTAATGCCACCGCAGAGCAGTATCATCAGTATCTCCAAATCTACGCCGGGACGCAGCAAAAGGACGGAAAGCCATACGTTGCCGAATCCCACGCTCCGTTTGACAATATTTGGACCAGTGACGGCCGCAATCACTCGGAGCATTACGACCATTCGACCTACAACGAGTAAGTTCATCATTCGGTCTCTTTGCCTCCTTTCAGGGCATATGCCTTCATCATAGGCACTCCTATTTCCGAAGACTTGGAGCTGTTGTCTATCCAGAGACGCACTCTCATCTCAAGAATCGCGTCTCTGTCGTTCATTTCCTTTGCCCGTCTTTTCAAAGTCCATATTTGTCGCTCCCACAGACCGACCAGCCTATTAACTGTAGATAATTTTAGTGATGTCATCACCGGACTCTTGGGTATCTTGCCACAGCCGGACGACACTCTCCATATCTCGCCGATCATCCCTAGCAGCTGGAATTACTTCGCTCTGGAGAATCTGCCTTACCACGGGCATCTAGTCACAATCTTATATGACAAGGATGGGTCGCGCTACAGAATGGACACCGGGTTGAGCGTCTTCGTTGACGGTCAAAAGGTGCACAGTGGACCCGACGCCTCGGCCGTGGTTCCAATCCCGGCCCCCGTACTACCAGGTGACGCATTGATCAATATCGCGGCGAACCCCGACGGCCCAGGCCAATATCCTACGGCCGATGCTACGTTCACGTACCCGGCCGACTACAGCTACAAGGCCATCGACGGTGTAGTCTACTACGACCAAGTCCCCGACAACCGGTGGACGGATTACACGTCCCCCAACAAGAACGACACGCTCACTGTTCATTTCGCACGACCACGCAAGGTATCGTCAGTCACACTGGCACTATTTTCGGACGTCGCGCGGGGCGGCAGCGTCGACCTACCCGGGCGCATCGAGATCTACGGCTCTGGGGGGCCCATAACGTCGGTCAACTCGGCCGCCGGGCTCCTCGCCAATGACAAGAACGTGATCACATTCAACGAGGTCGAGACGACATTTATCGCAGTCAACATGTACCGGAGCTCGGCCACGACATGGGTGGGCGTCTGCGAGATCGAGGTATGGACGCCGCCGGTGGCCGGGCCGACCTATTTCGCGGTAGACGCGCACCTCACGGGGTCAAAGACACAGGTCCAGTTCGACGCGGCGTCGAGGGCGACGACCAATGGCGCCGTGGTGGGAGGCATCAGGAGCGACAGCGATGTGGGCTTCTCGGGCATCAAGTCGGACGGCAAGGCGAAGATGCTGACGCTCAGCTACGCGAACCCGGGCAGCAGCATAGTCACGGTCAATGTCCTGGTGAACCAGGTACAGCGGGCCACCCTCCAGTTGGTGCCGACGGCGGGCAGATATGGTACCGTCTCGGCGGCCATCACATTAGCTGTCGGCAAGAATTACGTCAGTGTTCATGGCGGTTCGGATACCGCTGCGGTCCGGTATGAGACGTTGAAGATAGCTTGATCTCGGATAGTGATGCTATCTAGCTTCAGACTATCTACGTACTTATAACCGGCTATCTCTGAATATATAGATCGGCGTAAAATTCTGCATATAGCTCCGCATATAATTTCGTATATTGATCTTATCTTATTGATTCATCATCACTATGCGCATGCTATATTATGCATGTCTTAGTAGGTGCAGTTTGGTCTGGTCAACAGCTCGAGAGCACCTATAAGTATACTGGCTTAAGTATGCAGGCTTGATATTGAAATTAAATTTGCTTGACTAGGTATTTACATGTTGCGTTACTAACTTACCTAAGTAGGTACTACTTAACCCCTACCTACATCAAGACAAGGATGGTCTATCTAGCTTCGTCGCAAAGCAGTTGGGATGGATCTATATACACTACAGTATGTCTATAGTATTCTGACATGGCATGACGTCTGAATACAACATGGACAATAGCCCTATCTTATGTAAGGCATTGCAGTCCCTTTTTACGTATGCATCAAGGCCATGTCTTCCAAATGGTACCTCTTAAGCCTACCTAAGGTAAGTAAGTACCTAAACCTACCTAGCCTATGCTTATATAGGTTAGATAATAGGTTAGATACTACCTAGATAGGTACTAGGCACCTAGTGTACCTAGACAACTTTCAATTTGATGAACACATCTGTGGCCATTATGTAATAAGACCCATGGTGTATGCAATGGAACACTTTTCAATGAAAATGGAAGCAGAAGATGAAATTTATATTATTTCAAGGATACAAATCAAGTCTTGAGTCCTTCACCTACCTAGGTACCTAGGCAGCGTCATCAGGTCCAAAGCATATTAACCTAACTCCCTGCGGTAGTCCCAGCTATTAATCAGGGTTGGTGTACTATTGCTATACTTGGGTTTGCTTAAGATGATATATGGGCTTATAGGTATTTAGTAGGTAGAAATCCAAAGCTAGGTACTTCAGACCTCGTATGTAGGTAGGTACCTACCTAAGTACCTACGTAGTAATGTCCTTACCAAATCTAAATAACCACTAATGCCACATTTAGGATTCAATCTGGTCAATTCAATCCTTTCGCCGTTTCGTCACTATCGTGCCTATTCTTGTCGCCATCGTCATAACCTCAAGCTTTTCTCTCTCTCTCTCTTCTCCTGGTTATTACCACCACTGCCGCCGCCGCCACCATTGTCGCCGCTGCTACTGCTACTCCTGCTGCTAGCACCGTCACTATAGACCTTACTCTTTTATTAATCATCCCATGTTTTCCAACCCCCCGCCGATGGGATCGACCTAGTTCGTCAAAAAAGCGTTTCTCGATCTCCTCATGAGCGCCGACTCGACGTAACGATCTCGACCCTTGTCCTGCCTATCGGCGTGTCTATCGACGTGCCTCGCTATACCCCACCGTCGCATCGTCGCGCCATCCCGTCACCATGGCTCCCTCGCCTTTGGTTGACAATGCCCAGATCAAGAGCGCCGAGCTCTTATCGCCGCTCCCGTTCTACCTCCACGCCTACATCTGGCCTTTCGCTATAATATGGCCCATCTTCGGCCGTTACTACTACACCCCCGAACTCTACGAGAAACACATCTCGTCTTCCGAGTGGACCTTCGTCTGGTGCGCCGCCATCATCACGCTACAGAGCCTTGTGTGGTTGAGCACCAACTGGAGCGTCAACCTCAAGGCCTCCTTCACGGCCACCAAGGCAAAGAAACTCGAGGATGCTCAGCTCGTCAAGATCATCCCCGTGGCCAACGCTGGCTCGGCCGAGATCTGCACTATTTCTCGCGATAAGGTACCATATTCTTCATTTTTCCCATCCAACTCCCGCCTAACTATGCCCTACTCTTCATATGTCCTTCATATATCCTTCATGCTTCCTTCATATTTCCTTCGGGTTCCCTTTGGGTTCCCTTTGTATTTCACCCGCTCCATCCGCCCTGTTTTGCTATGCTCTGCTATGCTCTGCTATGTTCTGCTATGCTCTGTCCTGTCCCGCTCTGCCCTGCTCTACTAGAAATATCTTCCTCTATATGTATCATGTATAGGCGGAGAGCACAACTAGCTAACATAGAGCCATCTCTTCCTCCCTTCATCAGGTAGACAAGCAAGTGAACCTGTCCTTCTTGTTCCAAAAGCGCCGCTTCCTCTATGATAATACCAAGCAATCCTTCTCCCCTCTGACCTACGAGATCGATGCCGAACCCAAACCTCGCATCGACAAATTCCAGAAGTGTCGGGGTACCACCACCCAGGCCGAACTGTCCAGGCTAGAACAATACTATGGCACCAACACCTTCGATATCCCCGTGCCCACCTTCACCGAGCTCTTCAGGGAACACGCCGTGGCCCCCTTCTTCGTCTTTCAGATTTTCTGTGTCGGCCTGTGGTTGTTGGACGAGTACTGGTACTACTCCCTCTTCACCCTCTTCATGCTCGTTGCTTTTGAGAGCACCGTCGTCTGGCAGCGCCAAAGAACCCTGATCGAATTCCGCGGCATGAGCATCAAGCCTTACGACATGTGGGTTTTCCGGCTAAACAAGTGGGTTGAGATACAGAGCGACAAGCTGGTGCCCGGGGATCTCGTCTCCGTCGGCCGTACCAAGGAGGACGGCGGCGTAGCTTGTGATATGCTCCTAGTCGAGGGGACTGCCATCGTCAACGAGGCCATGTTGTCTGGCGAGAGTACCCCACTACTGAAAGACTCGATTCAACTGCGACCTGGCGATGTGTCCATCGACACGGAAGGGCTAGACAAAAATGCCTTCCTGTGGGGTGGCACCAAGGTGCTCCAGGTAACCCATGGGAATCCCGACGAGGAACGGCCCAAGCTTGCCTCCGGAGTCCCCACGCCACCCGACAATGGTGTCATGGCTGTTGTGATCAAGACCGGCTTCGAGACGTCACAAGGTAGCCTTGTCCGCACTATGATATACTCGACTGAGCGCGTCTCCGCCAACAACGTTGAGGCCCTCCTTTTCATTCTATTCCTCTTGATCTTCGCCCTGGCCGCTTCTTGGTATGTGTGGGATGAGGGCGTCAAGAAGGACCGCAAGCGATCCAAGCTCCTCCTCGACTGCGTCTTGATCGTGACGAGCGTGGTCCCTCCCGAGTTGCCCATGGAACTCAGCCTTGCTGTCAACACGAGTCTTGCTGCTCTAGCCAAGTTTGCCATCTTCTGTACCGAACCCTTCCGCATCCCTTTCGCCGGTCGCATCGACATCGCCTGTTTCGACAAGACCGGCACCCTCACCGGCGAAGACCTCGTCGTCGAAGGCATTGCCGGTCTGGGGCTTGGACACGGCGGCACCGATACGCCCCGGGAAGCTGATGGCGCTCATAGCCACATGACTCCTGTTAAAGACGCCCGTATGGAGACAACCCTGGTACTCGCGACGGCTCATGCCCTAGTCAGGCTCGAAGAGGGTGACATCGTCGGTGATCCCATGGAAAAGGCTACATTGACCGCACTCGGATGGGGTCTTGGCAAGAACGATATCCTGGCCGCCAAAACCGCGATCAGTGGCCGGGCCACGGCCGGAACAGTTCAGATCAAGCGTCGCTTCCAATTCTCCTCTGCCCTAAAGCGCCAGAGCTCCGTAGCCACGGTAAATGCCGTCGACCCAAAGACGGGTTCGAAGATGCGGGGTACCTTTGTCGGCGTCAAGGGCGCTCCGGAGACCATTATGAAGATGTTGGTGACGGTACCACAAGACTACGAAGAGACATACAAATACTTCACCCGGCGGGGTTCTCGTGTCCTGGCTCTGGCGTACAAGCAATTGACCGTCGACAGTGAATTGGGCTCTGGTAAGATCAACGACCTCAAACGAGAGAAGGTCGAGGCCGATCTGAGCTTTGCCGGCTTCCTGGTACTCCAATGCCCCCTGAAGGATGATGCAAAGGAGGCCGTTCGCATGTTGAACGAGAGTAGCCACCGCGTGGTCATGATCACTGGAGATAACCCACTCACCGCTGTTCATGTCGCCCGCGAGGTTGAGATAGTCGATCGAGATGTCCTCATCTTGGATGCCCCCGAGAAGAATGACCAAGGTCAGAAGCTCGTCTGGCGCAGTGTAGATGACCACGTCAACATCGAGGTTGATGCATCCAAGCCCATTGATCCCAAGATTCTCGAGTCCAAGGATATCTGTGTCACCGGATACGCGCTCGCTCAGTTCAAGGATAACGAGGGTGCCTGGCGGTCTCTGCTACGTCACACTTGGGTCTATGCACGCGTTTCTCCCAAGCAGAAGGAAGAAATCCTTCTTGGTCTCAAAGATATGGGCTATTTTACCCTCATGGCTGGTGACGGTACCAACGACGTCGGTGCTCTGAAACAAGCACACATCGGCGTGGCATTGCTGAACGGTACTCAGGAAGACCTGAATAGAATCGCCGAACACTCACGGAACACCAAGATGAAGGAACTCTACCAGAAACAAGTCGACCTCATGAAGAGATTCAATCAGCCCGCCCCCCCGGTACCCATCATGATTGCGCACCTCTATCCGCCTGGGCCCTCTAACCCACATTACCAAAAAGCAACCGAAAGGGAAGCGCAGAGGAAAGGCATGACGGTCGAGGAATACGCCAAGATGAATGGGAACAGCCTTGAGGGTTTGACTTCTACCGTCGCCGCTCCACCTTCGCAGGTGGACGCTCGTCTAACTAAACAACAAGAGTCCATGAACAAAGCTGCCGGATTTGCCGATAAGATGACTACCGCCATGATGGAGCAGGAGTTGGGCGACGACGAACCGCCGACACTGAAACTGGGCGATGCCTCCGTTGCGGCACCGTTCACGAGCAAACTGCGAAACGTCATTGCCATTCCCAATATCATTCGCCAGGGTCGCTGTACGCTCGTGGCCACGATCCAGATGTACAAGATCCTGGCACTCAACTGCCTCATTAGCGCTTACAGTCTGAGCGTCTTGTACTTGGAAGGCATCAAGTTTGGAGACGGTCAAATCACCATCAGTGGTATGCTAATGAGCGTCTGCTTCCTGTCCATCTCACGAGCCAAATCCGTAGACGGGCTGTCCAAAGAGCGGCCACAGCCGAACATCTTCAACTTTTACATCATTGGTTCGATCTTGGGACAATTTGCAGTACATATTGTCACCCTGATCTATATCGCTCGGTTTTGCGATAAGCTTGAGCCGTAAGTCCACACCGTCATGTTCTTGATGCCCCATCCTCCACACACACACACCCCCCCACTTGTTCTCCGTACTAACAGTTCCATCACAGGCGCTCCGAGATCGATCTAGAGGCGGAGTTCGCACCGTCGCTGCTGAACAGTGCCGTGTACCTCTTACAGCTCATCCAACAAATCTCCACCTTCGCAGTCAACTATCAGGGCAGACCTTTCCGAGAGTCGCTCTCGGAAAACAAGGGGATGTTCTACGGTATTATCGGCGTCACGGCCATCGCCTTCTCCTGCTCAACCGAGTTCATTCCCGAGATCAACGAGCAGATGAAGCTTGTCAAGTTCACCGACGAGTTCAAGATGACCATGACGGCCGTCATGGTCATCGACTACATCGGTTGCTGGGTCATCGAGGTGGTGCTCAAGCGGCTATTTAGCGACTATCGCCCGCGCGACATCGCCCTGAGACGACCAGACCAGCTCGAACGCGAACAGTCGCGAAAGGCAGCCGAGCAGGCTGTGAAAGATGCCGAAGACGAGAAGAAGCGGCTGGCTAAGGTGGAGGAGTTTGAGAAGAAGGTCGAGGAGCGAAGGCGGAAAATCCAGGCGTGGGCTGACGGTAGCAACCGCTGAACGGTCGTCACACGGCGAACCATATTATAGGCCATACATTCGACTATCCTTGCTACGGGCAAGGAAATGAACGAACGGACATGGGGATATAGACGCATATTCTAGAGTTAGACCATTTACCATTTAGACATGTTCTAGCCCCTTGCCTACCTGACCGCAGCGGTTAGCATTCGAGCGGAAAGTCCTGTTATCGCGAAGGAATTGCCGGGGGCGGTTATTCAGCGCTAAGCTAGTGTAATTTGAATATCTGAAGCTCGTAAAATCGCTGCTTCGGCCGATTTTTCTACGGTCCCCCCTAAGTGCCAGGTAAGGAAATAATTCAACGACTAGACTGGCAGGCATATGTCTTGTTTCCCCGGACCATACGGGTGGGCAATTGGCGAGGGTAACAACATAATCAGGTAGGAGAGCTACCCGATTGTACCTTAGTAGAAGAGGACAAGATGGGACCCAACAAAGAATCCCACATAGGATTAAGCCTCAAAAATATGATTATTGGTTGCCACAACTACCTACCTATTGCCTACTTACTACCTGCTTGGGTAATCTACGGTGAATACAGACACAGTGCAATGCAGCGGGAGGTGTACGGGGGGCTTGAGAAGGGGGGATGGGGGGGTCTTTTGCTGTCACAATAACAGGAGATATGCACCTTTCTCAACCCGAGACAATGCTTTCGGATGGGACTGGCGAACCACCGGCCGATAGTATTGGTAGTAGTAGTGGTGGTAGTGGTGGTGGTGGTGGTAGTGGTGTGGCAATTGAATCATCATTTACCACCACGGGCAGAAATTTAGTTCGAGATTATGTAGGTGGACACTGTGTGAACATTGTACATTGTTCCTTGAAGAATACAGTCTAACAGCGCATACCTACTTAAATTTAGTGTATGCAGCAGCAGCAGACGCGATATTCCGTGTACTTCCTACCTAGTCTAGCATGGAGCGAAAAGTAAAGTGGTGCTATATTCTCACATCTTCAGCAGCACCTAGGTTAGTGACATGGTTAGTGTATGCCATGTATCGTCATTTCTCCACACAAAATTGCCAGCACATCTGGATCCTCCACTGCGAGATACTGCTAGTGTACCATGGCACGGTCTGGCATGGCATGCAGAGTACGCACAACCGTTGTTCTACATTGCTTCAAAGGGGGAAAAATAGGTATATTATTCTATCGTCTCACCTGCGGCTGTGTGTGACGTGGACAAGATCTGCCACTCCCAAACCGATCACATGGGAAGAAAAATACCGGAATGAACAGCATGGGATGGCGGCAAGATGGGCGAGGCCCGAACACACATACCGACGCATACACGAACCCTACCTCTCTCGCAGGTGGGCAATTAATCACTAGGTACCTACAAGTATCCATCATGCGTTTCCATCTTCCAGACAGACGGACAGACAGAC
The DNA here is from genome assembly GCA_021209875.1 of Rosellinia necatrix. Taxonomy (NCBI): domain Eukaryota; kingdom Fungi; phylum Ascomycota; class Sordariomycetes; order Xylariales; family Xylariaceae; genus Rosellinia; species Rosellinia necatrix. The sequence goes on from JAGYVD010000003.1 coordinate 39,418, forward strand.
CGTGTCCAGATAAGGTCCCTTTACCCAGGTCTATCGGACGGTGCTAGTCAAACTCAGTGGGATCAGGCCGATTAGCATCATGCGGCATCCTTGCATGAACATACATACACTACCTACTTACGTGCAGGAGGTCTCAGGTAGCGTAGTTACCTAGTCAGTAGATGGTAGATGCGATCAAAAGTGAGCTAAGTACTGGAGTACCTACCTTGGTTGTGATGGCTTTATAGCAGCATGCACTACAGCTAGGTATGTAGGCGCCGAAGCGCCCACCCATCTCGGTATCTGGATAGGGACGAACCCGCAGTAGGTATCTATCTACCTACCTGTTCATAGCGACAGGTATGTATCAATTCCTCTCGATCTTTAAGCACCTCGCCTGCCTACCAAGTTGACACCTTAAGTAAGTATTCCGGTTAACTGGGTATACTTATTTAATGTAGTTTGTTTGCTAGCAGACTGGTAGCTTGGATTGTGTTCGAGAAGCGAGTAGGTGTTTAACTACCTAGGTAGGTACCCAGATAGGCACTTACTTAGAACAAGGTAGGTCGGCCGGGATGATAATCGGAGCTATAGTTACTTAGCACTCAGATAACCTACCTGATTAATAGTTTGTGCTCTGTGCCTGACTAGCGAAACAATAAATAACCGCTGTCTCTAGGCCGACGGCCCCTAGGGCCCATGTGACCATCCCTATGAAATTAGACAGCCATTTATCCACATAGTAAAACATACTGTCTTGGTGGCAGTTCGTGATAGTGCTATGTAAAAGTAGTGATGTGGTGTAACAAATACGATAAGTGGATGATAGGCATAGTGCCTGTCTGTTCATGCAACCTTGAATGCTACGAGGTCACAAGCGTGTTCGCACTGTATTTACAGTACCCATATTGGGAGGAGAGGGGAGGGTAGGCATGCCGCGGGGTTGTTTGCCACCGATATAGGCACCACAGGTAACATCAGGTAGGTGCTTGAGCGCTGAGCTACCTGCACTACTCGCTATCCAGCCCCCTACCCACTAGGTACCTACCTGCCTAGGTAGCTTATCACCGTATTAGGTCAGACCTGACCGTCGTTACTGCACAGAGGGAGGGTAAAATCCAAAATATCACCAGGCCAACCAAGCAGGCCACAACCGAGTCTAACCAATTCAACCTTGACCGCCAAAGTGGAAATCACACAGATTTTTCTTTTATCCACCCGCCTTGTCAAGCCCATCCTCCTCCCTTTCCCTCCATCTACCCCTCCAAGGCTTTACTCTATCGAGAGCGTTCGACGTATTAACTATCACATTGTTTGCGAGCCTTGTGCCACTCTGACCGCCCAAGTGCTGCTGTGACTGTGTCATCTTCCTGGCATCATTCATCGGCGTCTCCGGCAGAGCTAGCTCCCAACCAACCAACCACCCCCCTCCCCCCCCTTCCCCTCCAGGCTTCTCTCTGTCTCTCTCTCTCTCTCCCTCTCCCTCTCTCTCCCCCTCTCTCTCTTCTTCCCCGTCTCAAGCGTCTCAGGCGCCACACAGGCCATACAGACGCAGATAGGGCACACCTCGAAACCCGCCCGTCACGATACTTCGGTATCGATCTATCTGTCTACTTGCCTGCCTGGTTGCCTTGACAATACGTTAACGCATAGCCGGAGCAGCCATGGGAAACATTCTCTCCACCCTCTCGGGCGCTGATCCCCTGACCAAGGATCTTCTGGACAAGAAGATTGCCGAGCAGGACCAGCGCGTGGCCACGCTCCAGGACGAGGCCGACGCGCTCCGGAAGAGAATTGCCGAATTGGAACGCGAGACTGAGCGGGAGACACAGGATCGGGAGGGCGCCGCCGCCACCCGTGCTCTTGAATTAGATAGTGCTGCCAAGGCGAAGATAGTCGCACTGGAGGGACAACTTGAAGCCCTCGATCAGGCCAAGGAATCCCTTTCACAGGAGCTATCCGCCGCCAAGCAGGCATTGGAGAGCTCTACAGAGAATAGCCATTCACTCGAGAATAACTTGACAACCGTGAAGAAGGAGCTCGACCAGGCCATTGCCGCGAGTAATGCCGCGCAGGCAGAGCAGGGCAAGCTTGGAGACGAGCTAGCCTCAGTCAAGAAAGCTCTTGATGAGCAGAAAGACGCCCTAGCCAAATCACAGGAACACAACCAGCAGCTACAACAGTCAAATGAGGCCCTCAGCAAGGGCTCCGACGAACAGCTCTCTGTGGCCAATGCTAGCTTGGCCGACGAGCAGCAGAAGCGATCCGATCTGGAGAAGAAACACGAGGCACTTTCTGCTGAACTGCAGGCCACAAAGGCCGAGGCTGCGGAATGGCAGGACAAGCAGAAGACCCTGCAGTCCACTTACGACGACCTAGTTAGCCAGTCCGACGCCACCAGTAAGGAATCTGCCGCTTGGCAGGAGAAGCACAAGACATTGCAGTCTACATATGATGGCCTGGTCAGCGAATCGGATGCTGCTAAGAAGGAAGCTGCCGAATGGCGACAGAAGCACCAAACTCTTCAATCCACATACGACAGCCTCATCAGCCAGTCTGATGCCACCACAAAGGAGTCGTCCGAATGGCAGCAGAAGCACTTGACCCTGCAGGCGACCTATGAAAGCCTTCAGGCCGAGTCAGAGGCGGCCAAGAAGCAGGTTTCCGAGTTGGAGGAGAAGAGCAAAGCCCTGCAGGCCGCTTCCGACAGCCTTGCTGCCGAACACGACGCCGTGAAGAAGGAGGTTGCAGAATGGCAGGAGAAGCACAAGACCTTGCAAGCCACCTACGACAGTCTCGTCAACGATTCCGAAGGTACTGCGAAGGAGACTGCGGAGAAACTCAAGGCAGCGGAGGACAAATTGAGCAGTATCGCCAGCGACTTGGATGCTGCCCAGAAAGATGCCGCCTCATGGCAGGAAAAACACCAAACTCTACAGACCAGCTACGATGGCCTCGTAGTGGAATCCGATGCCGCCAAGAAGGAAGGTTCGGAATGGCAGGAGAAGCACAGCTCCGTTTCCGCCGAATTAGAGACCGCGAAGAAAGAATCGTCCGAGTGGCAAGAGAAGCACACTGCCACTTCCACCGAGTTAGAGGGGGCTAAAAAGGAGTCATCCGAGTGGCAGGAGAAACACGCTGCCACTTCTACCGATTTGGAGGGGGCTAAAAAGGAGTCGTCCGAGTGGCAGGAGAAGCACGCCGCCATTTCCACCGACTTGGAGGCAGCTAAGGCGGAGTCGTCCGAGTGGGAGGCGAAGAGCAAGGCCGCAGAGGAGAAATATGCCGCCACATCGAAGGACCTGGAGGCCGCTCAGGGTGACGTGTCAGGATTGAAAGAGAAACTCTCTGCTCTGACGACAGAGCTAGAGGCGGCCAAGGCGGCATCCTCGGGGCTGCAGGAGAAGCTCCAAGCTCTACAAGCTCTACAGGACGACACATCCAAGGCATCCGAATCCCTGAAGCAAGAGTTGGAAGCCGCTGAGAAGGAACAACAGGGTCTGCAGGCGAAATACGACGCCCTCGTCAAGGAGCAAGAAGAGAAGACCAAGGCATCAGAGGCAAGCCACGAGGCGGAGTTGGAGAAGGTCCGCGGCGAGAAGGCCCAGGTCGAGAAGGATCTAGCCACGCTACAGGATGGCAATGGCAGTCTAAAGGCCGAGGTCGAGAAGGCTTCCCAACAAGTCGGCGAACTAGAAGCGAAGCTAAAGTCGAGCGAAGACGAGACCAGCAAACTTCAATCCCAGGTTGACGAGAAGTCAACCGAGGCGCAGAAGGCAGCTAAGCAAGTCGCCGAGTTAGAGGAGAAACTCAAGTCTGCGGAGGAGGAGACAGGTAAGACTAAGGCGGAAGTGGCCAAGCAGTCCAGTGAGATCGATACGCTTCGTGAACAGAGCGATGCTGCCCAGAAGAAGGCTGCTGCTGCCGAGGAAAGCCTCGAGACCGCGCAGAAGGTACGTAGTCGCCGCACCCCAAAAAAACAGCGCGTAATCCCCCGTCCCCCAGAACTGACGCCGTGATACAGAGCAAGACTGCCCTCGAAGCGAAACTCACCGAGGTCGAGGCAGAGGCAAAGAAAGCGCAGGACTCCAAGTCAGAGCTCCAGTCCGCCATTGACAAGCTGGAAGGCGAGAAGAAGAAACTCGAGGCAGAGTTGGCGGAGGAGAAGACGAAGGCGGCCGCGGAGAAGAAGCCCGAGGAGGCAGCCGAGGCCGCGGCTTAAGCGGTTCATAAGGGGAAAAAAAAAAGAGAAAAAAAAGAAGGAAATTCATGATCATGATGGATGAAAGGTCACCGAAAATCACCTGCTGTCACCGCGACGTATGAAACGTCGCTATGCTGAACGTGTGCTTTTTGCTGTCGATGTAGATACCCAATGTTGTATGACTAATGATAATGCCAGTCAATGCATTTTATCACCAAGATGGACGACCGTATTAGTTGAGTTTTCGGTGATTGTTGGACTTGACAACGCAGAAGTGTTGCGACATCGTATCATTGACGGATCCCGGTGACGTTTCGAAAGCGCCTTGTATGCCGTACTTACCACCATTGTCGTGGCTATCGCCTCCTAGTTTGGCAACATACCCTCAGTATATGACGCCGTATAGCCCTTGCCTTCATACATTCGTGGAACGAGTATCGCAAGGAAGTCAAGGATATATATAGGTAATGTAACCGTAGTCAAGGGAGCCATCGCATTGTCAGACCCCTTGATCAGCGTGGTCAATGTATCTCGTCTTCCGCAAGTGGCAGTCTCGAGTCATCAGCTCGTCAAGCAATATTAGTGTCAGCCTCCTAGGCACTGTCCTAGTCGCGGCTAACCCTCGTCATAGACTGTCAAGGTGCGAATTAAGTGAGCTACATACAAGGGTATGCATAGCGATCTTTTGACTCGATAACGATACCGTGCCAGTTACTGGCCGATTACTGCGATGCCTAGGGTTAGTCTAGCACGATCAACTATTTAGGCGAGGATTTAGCTAGACGAACGCTCGCTAGTCCAGCACTATACATTACGATTCACCCATGTTATATAAATGAATTGCCAGATTCATGCATAAAATAGCATGCGATAGAATGAGATAGAATAAGGATGATGGGGGAATGAGACTCATCTCATCGGCAAAGCCTTACCCTCGCATCCTGAGTCTACGCGAATGCTTCTGGCAGATGCCTTGGATGGCGATCTATCATTGAGTTCTCATCGTGGTTTTGCTTTTTAATAGAATACGATTCTCAATTGAAGACTTAGACCTCGCACATCACCTCTCACGTCTCATTGAAGACTGCGGACTGCTGACTGAAAGCTGCTGACGTAAAACTGCTGACTGAGAGCTGCTCAGTTGAGGCTGCTCACGCATAACGGAATACAGATATGAGCCTGATCAAGCATGGGCAGCTCATCTGAAAGCTATCTCATCCTACACGGTCGATGTAAACTGCTATCTCAGGAGAGTTATTCTATCCTTTCAACCATGATTCATAATGATAGGGGGGCAGGGGCGGGATGATAGTGCTGGTGGTTACGATTCGCGCGGTCCGTCTCGTCGCACCCGTCTATGTACCTCATCCTTCCCCTTTCCCCTAGAGAATTATCTGTCCAGCAAGCGAGAGAATCCGATCCGATTATAGGCTCCGAGAAAGGGCGAGTAATTTCCCCACATCCGATTAATATACCACCCCGTTCTACTGTCTAGGTCGTCAAACTTGGCAATATTGAGCCCCTCGGGTAGCAGCCTACAACTGAATGGCTAATCAATCACTACGGACCATAGAAGCGAGTAGATAATGTCACACTACCGCCAGGCAAACGGCTCATCACTCTGCAGTTACACGGTTATCACAAAACCCATTATTTATTTTTTTTATGCTTGACACACCCTGTAAGACAGGTCGTAAAATTACCACCCTCTACGGTAACGGCTTCTGTGGCTTGACAACCCATGCTCCCCTCTCGATAGTATTGATAAGGATATAGCCGGACGGGTAGTTCGCGTACGACGACCAGGTGCCGACAAACGCGAGGGAGCCGCCGTCTTCCAAATTGTCATCTGCAGCGGGGGCCGAGTTAGCTCAGCACATTCTCAGATCTGCCATTCGGAGGGATTATTTACCTTCCGGGTAGATATCAAACCAGCCGACCTCCCGAACGCCGGAACCAGACGGATTCGTGGGGATGGACGAGATGTCGAGGATGCTGATGCCGGCCCCGTAGTTGCTTTGGAAGCTGTAGTTTCCGACGACGTACTGGTTGTGGTCGATGGTGCGGCGCGGCGCCTGGTAGTATCCCGTCTGCTTCGGCGCCTCTAGGTTTGAGATGTCCCAGATGAAGGTGGTGGCGCGGCCATTGGCGGCAGGACCCCTCTTGTCGACCTCGTCATATTCGTCGTCCAAGATCAGGAACTCCTGCCACTCGGTATCGAGGACCCAGCCTTGATGGGTGTAAGTCGCGCCCTCGTAGGAGGTTACGGAGACGACCTCTGGCCACTGCTTGTCGGTCACGTCGTCTAGTCAGGGTTAGCGAATATCGACTCTGCTATGAGGGGGCCTTGGCATGAGGGGCTTTGACACACGCACAGATGGTTAATGAATCCTCGTTGTACGCGTAGCAGATCTCCTTGCCCAGGTACTTAGTATGGGGGCCTTTATAGATGAGGCACTGAGCATCGTGTACATAGCCGTCGGCGGCAGCACAGCCGGGCGAGGTGGGATTGCTCGGATCGCTAAGGTCTATGAAAATGAGCCCGCTGCGGCAGGCGTCGGTCCGAGGACGGGCGCCCACGACGTAGGCAAACCCAGATTCGTCATTTGTCAGCACATTATGAGCACGACCGTCAGGAAGGTGTCCATAAAAGCCTGTGAGGTCGGTGGTGGGATCAAAGGTGACGGGGCCTTTCTTATAGTCGATATCCAAGAGCTTCTTGAGGTCGAAGATTTGAATATGGTGGTCAAAGGTCTCGCTACCAATAACAATGTAATGTTTGTAGGCCCTAATCTCTCTCCACCGGCTGGTAGGTGTCCCAGCAGTTTGGGGAAGGCGGCCGAGGTATCTTAACTTGCCGGCGTTTGTAATCTACCCTTTTTTTGTTAGCTCCAAAGAGGCTAGGATGCGCGAAGGCAAAGAAGTAGACAGCAGTTTGGGTATACATGCCTCGGCAAAGGCAGCTCCATCAGCCTGCGCGATGATGGCGAACTCACGGCCATCGTCTGATACCCAACCCCAAGACGACGACCCTTGGCCAGTCACACTTCCCAGAGCCTGGTGTGAGAGGAAGTGGTGTAAGTTGATCTACGCGTTGGGTATTAGTCACATCACTACCAATCTAGTTGCTCTATTTAATGGGGACGGGACTGACGTTGTTACAACGATAGAAATTAGTAGGCTGATCACGAAAGGGAACCGCCTTGCCATCCCGGCATTGGGCAAAATGCAACTCGGGCCACTGTTCGGCATAGACTCCAGCCTTTCGCTCTTGTGCCCAGAAAAGCTCCTTACGAGACATGATCTTCTCGTGCATTAGACCAGAGTCGTAGAGGTCGGCAGCCCGTTGAGGGTCCTTAGGAATTTCCTTGCCGGCAGCGGTGGCCACAAGGCTAAGAAGCGGAACCGTGTACTTCATCGTGATCGCGTTTCCAAGTTCTTTTAGGCTGTATTGAGTGAGGTAGGAGTATGGATGATCACGACCGAGAGCCAAGTAGGATGTCTCGACGGAACAGCTCGACAGAGAGAGCGCGGCATCTTGAAGAGGCGGTGGGATCCGGTCAATTTAAATCATTCGAGTTTTCATGGAGACATCGTGACCGCGATCGCGAATTCCCAATGCCACGGCACTGCCAACCGTAGCTAGGGCACTTAGGGAAGGTCTCAGAGGTTGAGGCTATCTACGGCTATTTGCCATGGAAAGCCAAGCGGCCCTTTCCGGTAGGTGCGTCGTCCATCCCTGGTTAATTTGACCACATCTTGAGGGGCCCCTCATTGATTGCAGGCTTGGCTATGGGAGATTGATGGCATACGTGATTCCAGAACGCCCAACCCGCATGTATTCGGTGTGGTTCTGCATGGGCACGGACGATAGTTTGGTCCAGGACAGCGTTGAACCAAGAATTCTCGCGATACGGGCTTACGCCAAGGCGCTCTATAGGTTGACTCGGGCAGCTGCCGGATCGAGGAGAGATACACGTGACTCACAGCCTGTCGAGGCTTCTTGAGCTCACATGTTTTTGCCACTGCTAAGCGATTCAAAGTTTATGCTGGTTCACCGTAATGTCGATAACCTAGGAGGCAGGTAAATGACATAGTACAAAAGACGCCAACTCATGGCCTTTAACAACTACGAAACAACAGTCTTACGCCCTCGATCATGAAGCAAGGGTTCGAAGTTCGGCATAGAAAGGCGCTTGGAGGATCGAGATCAGGTAGCACCCGAATAAGCAACATCACAATTCCTATGCAAACGTTCAAGGAATACCACAACGGCGGGAGATGGCTGCTCGACACAGCGTAAACTCGACTATAAGGAGTGAATGATTATCCAGTCGGGCAGTAGACAAGGGAAGTCGATAACTTCCCTTATAGAGTAAAAGGCCTTGTTTCTGAGACCTACCCCGTCGACGTCTACAATTAGATCCAGCGCCCTTCTAACAAGATCGTACGCGGTGCCCACCGAACTTGGTAGGGTACCGTCCTTGTAAACTCTTATGCTTGCTCCAGTCCTTGCATGGCGACGACGATGTGTCAAACCTTGTTACTGCCCATGGCAGATAACTCTGAGGGCGGTTGCTAAGCTGTTGCCTAAACAGCTCCATTCCGTCAGTGCCCATCAAGGATAATCTCTAAAGAAGGCATTGCTTTCTGTAGGCGAACGCCTTTCCCCAATGAAGAATGTTCCGAGCCCATGTCCTAGGGTGAACGAAATACTCAGTCAAATACCGTGGAATTATTAACTCGCTAGAGATGATAGCTCGAGCTCTGTTCCTACCTACTATCTTAGACGAGCTGTATTGCCCCCGGTGGACTTCGGCGGGACGAGATGTTGCACTACTAGGGCATTAGAGCGTATGCCAATCCAATGATAGAATGTCTGATATTGAGATGAGTGGCTTGTCGCAGTGCATCGCTGATCTCGCCAGATGCATAGCCATGTATTGACACATGGTTGTCTCTCGGGCGGTCAACATTGTCGTCTGTCCGGGGCAACATTGGAACTCGAGCGGCTCGGAAAACAGAGAGTAACCCCGGTCTCAGGCGGCGTCCGCAAAGAAACCGATGCAGTTTGGATCTACCAAATTGCTGAGAAATGACGCATAGGCGCATCTAGAGGGTTTCGAATGATAGAGTTGGCTACCGGGAGGTTGCTGGTGGTATTGAATGAGCATTTGTTGCCATCTTACCTTGGCTGGCTGGTCCGATGCGAGAAGGAAGCCGGAAGGTTAGTTATAGGTAGGTACTTGTACGCAAGCTTCTAGTTATCTTTGGTGGGCCCACTCCCCCACTCCCCCACTCCCCATACCCACACCACCTCTGCCGAATGCTGCCGCTCTTCTGTCCATACCCCACTGACGTAGATACCTTAGTTAGACTAGTACTGGCCCGCTACTCTCGTTTAGGAGGTGTACCTACCTAGTTTTGCACCAGTCGATTGGCAGGCATTCAAGGTAGTGTAGGAGATTGTTGCTATTATTCAGGTATGAGCCACATACCTAACCCAGATGCTTAGAAAGATGCTTAGAAGTTTCCTACTACGTAAGTAGTATTAGAGGACCGAGACGATAGTATCAGATGTAAACATGCGGCAAGCGTGCTTACTTGTACTTGTGCTCAGTATCTCAAGTACCCACTTAAGGTAAATAGATACCTATAGGTACTTAGTATATGCATACCTAGGTAGGTATGTAGGTAGTGAGTGGTCCGGGCTTAGGTAACTAGTTGGTAGGTAGTGTAGTCGCGGCTCCGACCGATCTCCGGGGTGAGTGAGTGCCGGGGGTCGGGGTTTAGACAAGACAGATTTGGTAATCCCGCCAGTATGACCAACAGCATCTTATCGGAACTACGGAACTACCCAAGTCGAGGACATCGCAATCGAGTCGTTTGTAAGTGCGATGCCGTGAATCACATTTCTGGAGAGTACCTATTTATAATACATCCCTATCTCTTACCCTCTCGTTTCGGGTCGGATCCGTTGTACGAAAAAGGAAAAAGGAGTGTATCAGCTAGCAAGAGACGCCGAAAGGTGGTACCGACAAGAGGCACCAACAAGAGGCACCGACAACAAGAGGCACCGACAAGAGACACAGGACAAGAGACACAAGACATCTAGGAAATAATCTCAAGAGAAGAGAGAGGTGTAATGGACGCCCCAAAACCCCCGCGAGGCATAGTCATCTTCGGCGGCGGAACAGCGACGAACAGCCTAGTCGATGTGTTTGAAAATCTGCGGCAGAGACGAAACTGTACGCTACAATACGTCATACCCATCAGCGACAACGGAGGCAGTTCGTCCGAACTAATTCGTGTTTTCGGGGGACCCGGTAAGGGCTTCTTGTCTGCCTTTTGTTTATCTGCTGCGTCTTTGCTCGTGGATTTCCTCGAATATATTTACTCGGTCACTCGGTTACCCGGTTATTTCTTGGCTGCGTTGACGACGAATGCCTCGAACTGGCCGGGGCTTCACACTCTTATTCCACTATGTCTTTATATCCTCACCAAGTACCTGGCTAACTTCAAAATAAAACAGGCATCGGTGATGTACGTAGTAGGTGATCCCCTCTAGCCACAGAATTGCCGCCTATCTTGAGCTCCCAACCCAGAGCCGTGCCACCTCCCCTGAAACCGTAATACGAGCCAAAACTCACCACAGAAACAGGTAGACTAGTCCGTCTTATCCCCCCCTCGGACGCAGACGCCGAAAGGGTGTCGCTGAAGTCCCTCTTCAATCACCGGCTCTCCTCCGACCCGTACGCGGCGCGGTCAGAATGGCTGGACATAGTCGAAGGACGCCATCAGCTGTGGGCCGACATCTCCAGCGAGAAGCGGGAGCTCATCCGCTCCATCTTCAACCATATGAACATGGAGATCGTAAAACGGGCGAGGCCGAGCTCCGTTTTCAACTTCGCCAAGGCTAGCATTGGGAACCTATTTCTGACTGGGTAGGTCTCATCCCCAACATTCGTGTGTTTTGTGATGAGATATGATGTTAACACCATATCATCATATTTCCTTACGCCTGTTTAAACACAACCCCCCAACCCCCGCCCCCTCAACCCGGCTGCTACTTGTCCTATCACCCACCCCATCCCCATATCTCCAACCATGTCCAACCCATTATCTGATGACAGGGTATAAAACAGCGCTCGGCTCTTCACGGGATCGCTAGAATCCGCCATCTACCTCCTATCTAGCATCTGCGCCATTCCATCGACAGTGGCGACGCTCCCCGCCATTAACAGCAACTTTACGCACCACATTAGCGCGGGACTGGAAGACGGATCACATATCACGGGGCAGAACGCGATCTCGCACCCCTCGGCACCAACAAGCCTGTCCGACGACGACGACAGCACAGCGCCAGGAACCCCTTTTCTGTCCGCCCCCCGCCCCCGCCACCGCCACGCAGCCGTCAGCGTCCGCCTCGACGCCAACCCTAGCGCTCACCCTGTCCCCGGCGACCCTCCCCCCGCGTCCGCGCTCGACGCAAGAGGACCCGCAAACCGTGCAGCGGGAGACGGAAGCGCACGACCGGATCGAGGACGCGACCCTCCCCGGTTCCCTCCCCCTCCCTGCGCAAGCAATACATAACCTTCAGCAAGGCCCCCAGCGCCTCGAGCGAGCTCCCCGCGCGCATCTCGCGCATCTGGTACGTGAACCCGTACGGGCACGAGATCAACCCGGTCGCGAACCCCAAGGTGCTCTCCGCGATCGCGCACGCGAGCACCGTGATCTACAGCATCGGCTCGCTCTACACGTCCCTCGTGCCGAGCCTGATCCTGCGCGGCGTCGGGCGCGCCATCGCCTCCTCCTCCTCTTTCTCCATCTCTTCCTCCCTTCCCGGCCCGCGGCAGAAGATCCTGATCCTGAACTCCACCCTCGACCGCGAGACGGGTCCGGCCGAGCCCGCCTTCACGGCGGCGGATTTCGTGCGCGCCATCGCGCGGGCTTGCGCCGGGAGCGACGGAACGACAGAGGCGCTGGCGACGACGGCGACGACGACGTATGGCGCCGACGCGAGGGACGACCAGGACTTGGTGCGGAGATACGTGACGCACCTCCTCTACCTCGAGGGCGAGGGCGTGCCCAAGGTCGACAGGGCCGAGCTGGCGGCCCTTGGCGTCGACTGTGTCCGCGTCTACGGGCGCAAGGTTGGCGGCATGCTTCGCTACGACGAGGCCGGGCTCGCCGGTGCGCTAGAGGCGTTGGTGGGGAAGGCGGAGATGTCTCGGAGTCGTCGGAACACGAGTGGGCAGGTGGAGGGATCGGTCGGGCTGGGGCGGTAATCACGTCCGAGCTTCTCCATACTATTTGTACCAAGTACTGTAGGGTAATACATAATACATATATAAACATAATCGTAGCTGGGCAGGGAGAGCGAAATGGGTAGGCCAGGAACAATATGGAACACATAGCGTGGAAAGAAACTTGGGGGTCGTCAATCACCGAGAGCGCCAATGGGTAGAACGAGTAAATGGTATCTTTCGCATTCGTCATATCATACAGTTCGTGGGCTCCGAGCCGGAAGGTGCGCGCTTCTATCAAGTCTCGGCGACGAACCAGCTGTCCCAACATCAGAGGGTCATGAATTCTATGACAAAAGCCAAACCAGGCCGTTCCATTCCATCCAAGGCAGCCCAGCCGGCCCCCGACTCGCTGCCCGTTCCTAATTTTTTGTGTGTTGAATCTCACGAGTCTATCCCACGGGACGCCCCGCTACCATGATTCTCCTTCTCGCCGCCTCTAAGATACATGAAATAAATTATTTCGGGGGGTTGGCCTCGACAAAGGCGACACCCTTGGCGATGTTCTTCTTGAGATCGCCCAGGCAAGCCTCGAGAAGCTTCTGCTCGTTGGCATCGACGGAGCCGACGGGGAGGATCTTCTCCACGCCGTTGGGTCCGAGCTCGACCTTGGAGGCGAAGAAGTCGATACCCTGGTCCTTGTAGAGAGGGCTGTCGACGAAAGTAGGCTCGACGACACCCTTCTCGCCTTGGGCAGCTCGGAGAACGGCATCCGTCATGCGTGCACCGGCCATGGCCATGGAGAGGGTGGCAGAGCCCGCACCATCCTTGGCCTTGACGACCTCGTCACCACCGAACTGGACACGGTTGACCAGATCGGCGTTCGAGGTTAGATCAGGGTGGTTGCTCTGGCTGAAGAGGGGAACGATGGTGACACCCGAGTGGCCACCGACGACGGTGATGTGCTCGTCGGAGGGGTCGGTGTTCTTGATCTCGCCGACGAAGCGGCTGGCACGGACGACATCGAGGGTGGTGACACCGAAGAGGCGCTTGGGGTTGTAGACACCGCGGGCCTTGAAGACCTCGGCGCAGATGGGGACGGTGGAGTTGACCGGATTGGCGATGATGAGGAGGTTGGCCTCGGGGCACGACTCAGCACAGGCCTTGGCGAGGTCGCGGACGATCGAGGCGTTGGTGTTGAAGAGATCGTCACGGGTCATGCCGGGCTTGCGAGGCACACCGGCGGGGATCACGACAACGTCGCTGCCCTTGAGGGCCGCAGCAAGGCCGGAGGCTGTGGGTTCGTAGCCCTTGACGTTGCTCTTGGTGTTGACATGGGAGACATCGGCAGCAACACCTATATCAGAAAGTCCACGTTAGAAAAACCAAAGCGACAACGCCAGCGGGCATGGGCTGGGCAGGAAGGAGAGCGAGGCGACAGGAATACATACCGGGAGCACCACGGATATCGTAGAGAGCGAGTTCGGTGACTCTGGGGTTGAGCTTCAATAACAGGGACAGAGGCTGGCCGATACCACCGGCAGCACCGAGGACGGTGACCTTAGAGAGCTGTACGGGCCAAAGCATGGCGCAGAGTGAGCAATTGGACCATTTTCGGAGACAATTGGGCTGCGTTGCAATGACACGAGACGAGGAGGACGGGTTGTCGGCTGGGCGGACTGATCAAACTCACATTGCGCGCAGAGACAGAGAAAGCTCGGCGCTGACCGGCGGCAAAAACAGCTCGTGCGGCAAACATTATGGCGGACGTTTAATGTTGGGACGTAACGGGGAGGGGAAAGGGAGTTGGTATGGAGGGGAGTAGGGCCCGTAATAAGTCTGCAAAGCCGTGGTAGGATGGAAGAGAGGATGCGGATGAGAGAGAGTAAGTAGTGCAACCGTTGAGGTTTTGAGAGAAATAATGATCGATTTTTAAAAACCCCGGGAGGGACAAGTGACAATGGTACCACTTTGCAGCATGCACAGCGAGTTCAGGCCGAGTAAAGATGGGGATTCAATGAGGAGCATTGGAAAAGTGGGGATACATCACGGACCACGGCGGAACGGATATACTGTAGGCTATCGTGGGTTGTAACTTATCGGAGCGCTACATCTCTTTGAGTCTAGCGGCATCAACATCATGCACAACCTGCACTCACTCCTCCTAGCCCAGTGCTTTCTTGACCGTGTACGGGTCGGGTACCTCAGCGCACTACCTAACCCACCTAGCATGTGGAGGTAGTTACTTAGGTTAAGTGCTTATCTCCCGGCCGGATGGAGGAGCACATAGGTCTGTACGTATCATATCTCTTGATAGTTATAGAGACGAGTAATAATAGGCATGCCCGCAGATCTGCGCAACCGACATCTATTATGCCCAACTTCACCCCGCCGGCCGCATTACTACTCAAAAGCCGTCGTGGAATATGCCGGAGCCCCCGGGTAAGAATTTTGTCCCAGTAACGATCATGTATCGCCAGGGACACAAGGAAACCGCCGTGGGAGCTAGACGCAACCAGATCTTTCACTTCAATACTGTATGTGCTCCGCGGGCCTCCAAATATGCCTCGGGGCCTGCCTGCGGCAAAGTTCGGATGAAGCCAAATACTTCCTTGTCATGGTATCGCAGTCTACTCTTTGGGTCCAGATAGGGGGCAGGGAGGCCAGTAACGTCGCAAAATCGTCTAGGGTGCGCGAGGGATGGTGCTGACTCGATGTTTGTATATGTGACAGTCGGTGTCGTTGTTGTCCCGCCGCCGCCGTTTGGTCGTAAGCTTTTTTCCAGAACTAGCTTCGATAGACTGCGCGAGGCTTGGGCGAGATTCGGTTGCAGGTTGGAGCCGTTGGCAGGCTGGACGGGTGTAGATGTGCCACTTGTCGAGAGTCCGTTGTCGTCAATCTGCATTGGTGTGACAGTACCACTGTTATCTTGCGGCGTGACAGCCATGGATGCTTCTTTTCGAGATGCATCGCCGATAATGGTCTTGATGTTCTTGTTGCGCCGTTGGTTTGGTCGCCAATGTGGGTTTCTAAAGTTCTTATGGATGGAGTGAATATCAAGCTGGTCTATTAGCTCCTGGTGGGCAATCTGAGCTTCTGTCGGTGCCGCCATCTTCTTAAACGTATAGCTGGTATGATAGCTTTTCGCGATGTTGCTGCTCAATCTAATATCGGGTCGTAAGTCGGCTGCATCATTCCAAATTGTTAGAAAGTTGGTTGGCGTCTTCTATCTCACCCTTGTTCCAGTCGCGGGTCTTGGTCAATTCTGCCTTGTCTCACCGCTTGCTCTGGCAAATTGTGGGCCCTGGCCCAAGACCCAAAGTGGAGCTTCTAGGTACCTTCAAGATTTCCTAGACAGGTATCTAATTACCTACCTAGGTACGTCATACATCCCTTGGGCTTCATCTCGATCTCTACTTCTTTACACGAACAACAAACAGCAGATCAATACACAACATCAAGATGGTTCGCCCATAATTCCACCATTCAGAAAACAACTCATCATGCCTAATAATTATTTATAGGAGAGCCCGCACGAGCACCAACAGAATCTCCTTCTGTCACGTATCATCACCAATGTTGTAAGTCGACAACAAGGCCAAGAAGGCCCAGAAGCTTACCAGCCTCCAGGAGAAACTTAACGAGGCCATTGTCATAATGAACAAGAGCCTTCAAGTAAGAGCGACAAGTTTCAAACTAGCAGGAATAAGTCTAGGATCTAACCACCCTGGTAATAGGAGATCAATGTCCAGAACATGAATATCGAGTTAGTAGCACAAATGTTCAAGAACTACCAGTCCAACGTCTTGTTCCATCTCGAAGGTATCTATTCAATCCCCTTCCCCTCCCTCACTCCTCTTGGTTATGTGAGACCTAGGAAACTCATGATCGCATTGCAGCGACGGACAACCTACGAGAACCATCATGAAAAAGCACACCGGGTTATTACAGCAACAACAAGGACAAGGTTTTCGATTCCCCAATATCAGGATTTGTCACAAACGGGGGGGCAAGAAAACTTCTGCATAGCGGGAACCATAGAGCCATAAATGCCACAACGTTAAAAAGGTGTACTAAGGATATTCTAAGGATATTCTCGGTGTACTAGACTGCCTACCAATTCGGGTTGGTAATTACATGATTCTCAATGCCTTATATCGACCTGCATAGACCGTAGTGATTCATCTGCCACCAATGGTCAACTGCAGAGGACCAATCATAGTCTTTCCCTCTAATCTCCGTTGGGCGGGTCAGAACCTACAAGTACAGAGGCTGCCGTAGCTAGGTACCTAGGACCTAGGTAGGTAGGTATATACCTAGTGTAGGTATTGTAGGCGATTATCTCCACTTTTGATAGAGATGCCAGTGTCGATGGCGCGCTGCGGAATGCGGCCGCTATGGCGGCACCTGGGCATTCATGGATGTTCTCAAGATAGGTGGCTCGCACCTGTCTTATCAGCCTCGTGTTCGCCAAAGGCGACAGGGAAAAGGCGAGCAAGAATTGGGGTGCAACATCACCAAAACAGCCCAACTTCAGAAGCACCAACGCCAGCTACGCCAAACGCCCCAACCTGCTTTAGCTGTCCAACGCGGCCATCAAAACAAGACTGGCCCCGATCCCACGATTCCCTTTTCAACACACGATTCAACTTCCAACACTACACTATACCCAAGCAGCGGTATAAGCACGATCGATAGCCCAGCCAGGACGCTCCTCGGCCCACGTCTAGCTTTCTTGCCAACACAGGCCCTCGACCAATTCACTACACATACTAATTAATCCGCTCCGTACCAAAACCAGGACCGCACCCCGCCATGACTACCTAGACCGGGTGCCTGAACCTTTGCCCTTGTCTCCAGTTCCAGCTTCAGTTCCAGCTCCAGCTCCAGCCCCGGCCCCAGCACCGCAGCCATCAGTCGTCACGGCCGTCGCCGCGCGCCATCATCACCATGGCACCATCCGCCATTGACACCCCTATGCCACTCTTGCCCGTGCGCGAGGAGACCAAATACCCGCCCGCCCGCATTTTCAATGTCAAGGAGACCAAGTTCGAGAGCTATGTCGACCCAGACACCAATGGAAGGGGAAAGGCTCTTGCGAAGCCCGAGGGTTCGGTTGCTATCGTCATTGACAACGGTTCGACTATTCTCTCCCGCTATTGTCTCCCACCTCTCCCACCTCTCCCACCTCTCCTACCTCTCTTACCTCTCCTACCTCTCCTACCTCTTCTCCCCCAATCACCTCTGACCGAGCTGACCCAAACACTGTATACCAGGTTCATCCGCCGTGCGAGCCGGTTGGTCGTTTGAATCAGACCCCCGACTGAACATACCCCCGATCATGGCCAAATATAGGGATCGAAAGTTAGGCAAGACATACTCTTTCGCAGGATACGACTGTTACGCCGATACCAACGCCAAAGGACACATCCGAAACGCTTTCGAGTTGGGAACCGGCATAGTCAGCAATTGGGACGTGGAAGAGCATGTCCTCGACTGGACTTTTCTAAAACTCGGTCTGAACGATGCTGAGGGTTCCATCGACTTTCCTATCGTCATGACCGAAGCGGTCGCGAACCTACCATATTCGCGAAAGTGTACGTGTCCCATTTATCACTCCCCTTACAGGCCTATGCCCCCTCCTGACCGGTCCGAGCAGCCATGAACGAGATCATATTCGAGTGCTATGGAGCCCCATCGCTCGCTACCGGCATCGACTCCCTTTTTTCCTACAGGTTCAATAAGGGGCGGACCGGGCTGGTTGTGTCCTCTTCTTACAGTTCGACGCACGTCATACCCGTCTACAACTCAAAGGCCATGCTGGGACAGGCCATTCGGCTCAACTGGGGTGGCTGGCACGCCGCCGAATACCTCTTGAAGCTAATTCGGCTGAAATACCCGACCTTCACCGGCAAAATGAACGCTTCACAAGCCGAGCACATGGTGCGCGATCACTGTTACATATCAAACGCATTTGACGACGAGCTGCGGTCGTATCTAGACTGGTCCGGGCTAGAGGATCGAGACGTTGTAATCCAGTACCCCTTCACAGAGGAGATCATTGTGCAGAAGAGCGAGGAAGAACTGGCACGGATAGCTGAGCGCAAGAAGGAGAGCGGACGGCGATTGCAAGAACAGGCCGCCAAGATGCGCCTAGAGAAGCTCATGCGGAAAGAAAAGGAGCTGGAGTACTACAGAGAACTGGCGGGGAAGCTTGCCGATGCGAACAAAAAGGACACGAAACGCTTACTTGATGGCGCAGACATGAAAGACGAGGCACATCTCGAGCGCACCATCAAAGATTTCGAAAAATCTATCAAACGCGCTCGGACAAAGGATCTGGGGGGCGATCCCGACGAAGAACAGGAAGCTCCGGATTTTAGCTTGCTCGAGGTTCCGGATGACCAACTCGACGAGGCGGGTTTAAAGGCCAAGAGGCACCAGCGGCTCCTCAAGTCAAACCATGAAGCGCGTGCTCGCGCGAAGGCGGAGAAAGAGGCAGAGAAGGCACGGGTGGCCGAAGGCGAACGATTGGATCGAGAGCGCCGAGAGAATGATCTGGAGGGTTGGCTGGAAGAGAAACGCATAGCTCGGGAAGGCACACTGCAGAAAATCAAGGAGCGAGAGCGGCTCAAGGCCGACCTGGGGAATCGGAAGTCGCTTGCTTCTCAGATGCGTATGAAATCAATCGCAAACCTGGCTTCGGATAACCCAAGGGGCAAACGTCGGCGTGGGGGTGATGACGATAATTTCGGCGCCAACGATGACGATTGGGGCGTATACCGCCAAATAGCGGTCGGTGAGGGTAGCGATGATGAAGAGGGGGAGGAAGATCTCGGTGGCACCCTCAACGCCCTCGAAGAAGACTTGCTTCGGTACGACCCCAACTTCACGCATGAACATACCTGGGCGGCGCAGAATGACTGGAACAAAAGCTTGTTGCATGCCTTCATGCGCGGGCCACGACCCTTCGACGCCGGCTCGCAAGCCGAAATACACCAGATACACCTCAACGTGGAGCGGATCAGGGTGCCGGAGGTCGTCTTCCAACCATCCATAGCGGGCGTCGACCAGGCCGGGCTCATCGAGATCACCGGAGACATCCTCGCCCAGCGGTTGGTAGGGCTTCCCGGCATCAACCGCGACGATTTCATTCGTGATATTTTCCTAACCGGCGGGAATACGCTATACGAAAACTTCGACCCCCGACTCCGGCAAGGCCTCGTACCTCTCCTGCCCGCTGACACACCCTTGCGAATCCGGAAGGCTAACAGCGCACTACTCGACGCATGGCGAGGCGCGGCGCAGTGGGTTGGGACGCCAGCGTGGAGAACCGCCACGGTTACTAAGGCTGAATATCAGGAGAAAGGGCATGATTATCTCAAGGTACGCTAAACCCATCCCCGTCTAGCTCCCGCCGCACCTTCAGTGATGCGTCAGCAAAAAATCCCTCCCTCCCAGGCTACTAGAGGTGGTCCTCTTGGCACATAGTGCTTAGTAAAAAAAAAAAAATAAAAAATTAAAAAAATACCGGTCACACATCGGGCACCGTCTTCACCCCCCATACGGTCCGGACTACCCAAAGATGGCGGGAGGTTACTAAACTGCGGCAACACCACACACAACTCACACTCACTCACACACCCCCTTCTCCACTACCACCGTTACAACCTATTCCACTTCCCGTTACACGGAGGGCTTAGCTTGTCGCTCCATATTCCCCGATTGTCTCCCTATGTCGCGAGCACTTTTGCTAACTCGACACGTTACGTTAGGAACACGACATGGGTAATTCATATCCGTGATGCAAGCTCTTCCGCCCAAAAATCACGTTCGGGATCCCCAACCTGGCGCATGAAAAAGAATAGTATGGATGATGTGAGGTTGGGAAGGCGCACGCATAGCTCCTGGGTCGGCGTTCTCAGTACTATTTTCACTAGAATAAACTACACAAGACCCATGCAAAAGCGATCAAGACTAGAGGAATAAGGGTGGGGGAAATGAACTGTCGAACGCGCTGTCTTGCCCAGCTTCATGAATATTTATTCATCATCGTGTAACACGTTTTCTTTCAGCCTCCCCTAAAAGAATTAGGCCTATAACCATTGCGATGGGCAGGATGCCCCTCGCGATACGTATACACTAAATTAGTACGCCATTGGACCGACCACCTTGCCGTCCATTAAGTCTTTACCACGTCTAGTGATAATTTTGATATCAGAGTGTCGCTCATATAACCCCATATGTGCAATGCAGGGCGCCTATTCATCTAGCCGGTGTGACACCCGAACGATGATGTCACCGTCATCAAGATACGACGCATCTCCTCGCGAATCTGTGAGGCCTTTTGGTGGGTGATGGATTCGAGGGGGCCTAACTCGATATCCTCATCCAGTCACCCCCGCTGGTCATTTCTCAAAAGGACATCTCAAGTTCACCCTCCCCCCTCGCCACACGTTCTTTTTTTTAATAATCTGTGCCCTTGTCCTACGTTCGCAATGTAGAAGTGGGCGGGGGCGGTAACCCATCTGCTTGAAGTTGCCGTCGGAGTTCATCATTAGGATGTGAAGGCCCGTTGTTTTCGGTCTTAAATGACGATTTGGCGTAACTCCCCTCTGCCACGGGCTCCCTGGCCCTTAAACCTGCCACAGCCGCCGCAACATCTGCCAGTGTCCCAGCAGAAGTCGCACTTTGGGGGGCGTCAACCTGGGGATTGCCGTGTGGTTGCCGTGAAGCGCTTGGCGGGCCCGGCGGCGCGATATTCACGTTTGGGGGAGGTTGAGGGAGTTCAACTTGCAGATCCAGAAGACGAGATTGTAATTGAATTACATACTCACGAAGAGCATAATTGTCGTTCTGGATTGCCTTGTAGGTATGTTCCATCTCCGTATAGTCCTTCACTTGCTGCTCGAGCTTTTTGATGTAATGCTCTTTTCGCTGCCGGAAGGCTCTCTAAAATGAGGGTTAGCTGAAGTGAACATGGATAGCAGAACATCAATATGCAACAGGGGAAACAATATTCGCCATCCCGACCCATGCAACGAGGCTAGTACTAGTACATAGCCATGAAATTACCAATGGTGGATGGAAGAGGAGAATCGCATGCGTGCTCACCTGCGCGGCCCTGTTTTGAGCGGCTCGTTTTGATTGTGACAACTCTCGCTTTGCCTTTCGGCCATCTGTGGTCGAGTCGTCTGGCTCATGCCCTATTATCGCTTGGGCTGCCATAGAGGATGAGTTTGGCGAAGTCGATGAACCGAGCTCTTCGGACGTCGAGGAGTTCGCTCTATGCATTATACCCGACGCCACACCGGTTTGTGCAGACGCGAAGTGAGGGTGGATATGAGGCTGGGCGTCTAACCCGGCATCGACATAGCCATGAGCCTGTGACGCTGGCAAATGAGGCTGTGCGGTAGAAGAACTACCCGTCGCCGGCGCTTTGGAAGCGGGATGGCTGTAGTGATTCGAACCTAAGCCGGGCCTCGTAGATGAATCCAGATTTTCTGGTACGCCAGAACGTCAGTTTATATGCGACCAAGATGTTTTTTTCGACCGGGGGGGGTCTGCGCGACAGCGAAATAGCGTCGTGGGCCGGCAAGGCAGTGATAAATGAACAAAAATAGTAGGCACGAGGAATTGGTGTCCACGCAAAAAGTTAAACCAAGATTTAACACTTAGAAAGTGGCCCAACCAGGCGAGCAGCGTGTTGAGGATTTAATAGGACGCGTTCCCGCAGCACCGTCATAACTTAACGCCGACAGGCCCCTTCCAGAATTACCATGCGGGAGGTATGCGTGATTACATATTAATGTAAATGTAGCGTAAGGCAGGGAGGGATTAAACGGTATGAACATGGGAAGGGGGGGGGGGTGCAGGATACCCCATGGCGTGGGACAGGGAGGGTGTAGTACGCCGACGAAGGGGGGCGGCCGTATGAATGTGAGGGCTGGCTGCACATGCAGGTTTGAAGATGCGATCGGGGGAATAACACGTAATTGTGCAAGGAGATTAGGGAGATAGGGTAAGCCAAGAAGACCGGCGCGACATACCACTCGAGTTGGGGTTTTGCATTCTGCTTTTTGGAGGTTTCTGACTCAGCACAAAGTCGAGATAAAGGCAAGCGGCTAACTTGACGAGGCGATCGAATAATAGAAGGCTAAAAAAACGACAATGTACGATGCCGATACGAGGTCAACCAGAGATGCGGTACGATCTATCTAGGAAACATTCCGTCAGCTCCGGTAATATGCGGCCAAGCGTGCGCGGACCTGTGCATTCCGCTCGGGACTGGAGATGGGCGAAGAAAGAAGGGATGATGATGACAAACAACCACAGCCGGTTAAGACCAAAACAGCCCAATCTCGGAAGGGGACCTCATTATAGTAGGTAGGACGACGAACGTGTGCGTATGTAATGCCGCGAATGGGTACTGGCTGGAACGGGGCAGCGTGGTGATGAGGTAATGAATAACTAACCTGACTACCCGCAGTAGTATAACCGCAGTAGTATTGGGCCTAGGGAGCAGCGTGCAGTGGGCAGTGGGCAGTAGGCGATGGGATATGTAGTGTATACTTAGGCTAGGTAGACGTAACGGTCCCGTGTACGTCTCGATACCAAGGATACCTGGGATACCTAAGATGATAAGTAGACGCTAAGCCTGCCCCGAAAATTCAATTGTAACAGTATGTAAAGTTATTGGTTGTTCTCCGCGGCGCCGTCTTCTCTCCGTGCGCATATGTGTGTGTGTGTGTGTGTGTGTGTGTGTGTGTGTATGTGGGAGTGGCAGCAACCGTCCGTGGGCACAGCCGAGAATTTCGTCGGTAAGTAAGCAGTAGCAACAGCAACAGCAGCAGCAGCAACCAGCCAGCCAGCCAGCCAGAGCTAGTTCTAATCTCGATGGTGGTATTGTGTCGTAATAACGCCAGACCCTGAATCCCTATCTGGCAGATCTGAGTGGACACGACCCGGCAGGCTCTCCAGTAAGGATCGACAAGGGCGGTACCAGATATATGCACCAAGTTACAGCAGTGCAGTTCGGCAAGCCGAGAAACAGTACCGGAGAACCTCGGAGGGATTAGGTGGTAGTCTAGCACGCCTGGTCGATAAGTAAGCTATGCGTTGCCGTTCACCTAGTCGATGCCCTAGCCGTTTATTGGGCCTAGGTGGTCCGGACCATGTACCTTCCCACCTGTCGTTGCCGGCACGGTACAACCAGTGGCCAAGTACGCTATGTCGTCGGAGGGATCTGGGAGTGGGCTTCCCAGTATCCAAAGGAATTTATACCGAAAGCGTCCCGGGCGACGGAGCGTGGTGCTAGTGTATAGTCTGTATAGTCTGTATAGATGATTGAGTTTGCTGATGGCCGGCTACCAGATCCAACCTCAGCCGCCGAGAGCTACGCATCACCTGATGGTGATGGTGATGGTGATGGTGGTAGAGAGAGAGGCCGGGACAATGGGACAGGTCTGGGGGGATCGGATTGGCCGAACCGCTATTAAATGAGACAGGAGAGGCTCGTCCGGCTTGCCACAGGGACGGAATTTGGACGAAGAGCCTGAAATGGAGGGAAGCCTGAGGCGTCGATCCCCCACCACGGTAATTATGTAAAGCACAGGCGAAGAACGGATGGCCTAGGAGGACCACTTGGCTGCGTGTTCGCGTGGGAGACCGATTGTCCGATTTAGATAATCCCGAGAAGTACCAGGTATAACTAGTGTATAGCATGTAACAGAGTGACGCCAGCGATACAAGGGGGAGATTGTGTTTGTCAGCAAGCCGACCCAAGAAAAGTTAGGAAAAAGAAAAGTATTGGGGACTAGCACCGATGGCACAGGCGTACGGCGGAATAATGACACGCTATGTGCCATAATTTACAGTGCGTATAATTCAACAATACTGTGCATGCCAACCCTGAATGGCTGCTGCACTTTCTCTTTCTCTTCTTTATGTAGTGTGCGTAGTACGGCACTTGCTTAGGTAGATACGCGGTTCTTTTTCCTGCAATATGACAAAGCAAGAACCTTTAGTACCTAGGTACTCGTATACGGTATGAGCAAAGACATACCTAGCATTGGCAATAGCGGCCATAGACCCCGACTTCCCCTTGGAACAGCATACATATAAGGTAGATGATGTAAATTTTTCATCATTTATATAGCAAGAGAGCATTTATCACACAACCCTCGAGGATAAACTACCTAGGTAGGTATGTAACTAGGTAGTATGTGTAGGTACCGAAGTAGTGTAGTTACCTACCTACCTTAGCAGGTAGTTAGTTACTTTGATGCTGTAATAGCCGTCCGGATGTGTCTAGCATGCTCCAAGCTTAGCCTATTCGACAATAAAAACAGCCGGATTGGGCAATTACCGAGCTAGTGTACCACCGTGCTGTAGTGTAGAGTGTTGAGGCGCATTGTGTTGTTTCGCAGAATCGTTATGTCTTCGAGCTCGGAGACAACCGTACTAAAACAGATACGGAAATGCCAGGCAGGTTTAGCCAACGCTGCAAACAACTTGGGGTGCACAAGTGCAACACAGTATAACCTCAGCTCTTTCAACTTCTTACGTATTTATGCTAATGCGGATTTAAGTATGAAAGTCAAGTTCCTCAGAAACCGCCCGAAACTCCGAGACAGATGCGCAGGTAGGTACTTATCTATATCATATAGGAGGTACCTACTGGTATGCAACCATCCATATACAAGAGGTACCTACTGAACTCAGGTAGCTATATCCGTTAAACATCGATACGTCGATACGTGTATACGTAAGGTGGCCTAGGGTATCTAGTATGCTTGGGGAGGACACTGCAGCTATCAATGACCGAAAAGATTCGGCAAGTTTTTCCTATAAATAAACTCAATACACCGAAAATAATACCTCCCGAATGAAGAAGAAAAAGGCTGGGTGTACACAATGATGCAGTGCAATCTAAAGATACCCGGCAACACTTGTCAAAAGTCCCTCTGTACCCTGTATGCACCGAATAACCCCTATGCGCCATGCCCATTCTATGCAATGCGGTTACATGTGACAGTTAGTAGAGCATATTGGTGTATTAAGAGAGGTAGCAGTCGTGGTGGTAGTGGCGGTGGTAGCAGTGAGTCGTAATGGTGTACAAGTAGAACGCACCTAGCAGGCATCAGGTACAGGTAGTGTAGGTAGGTAGGTAGTGTAGTGTAGTAGCCTACCTAAGTACCTCTACAGGCTATAAGTAGTTACCTAAAGTGAGCCTACCTTACTTACCACCTAGTTAGCGTCTACCTGTTAGTATGCATGTTCAGTTGTGGCTTGATCCGACCCAGGCACTCCTGTGGCCCCCCTACCTTACCTAACCCCCTTGTCTGTAGTTAGTGTAGAGTAGATTGAATCGGGGACCGTGGAAAACACGATGTTCCAGGTCCCCCCCATTTCCCCATCGAAACTAACCAACACAGGTATCTTTGACGAGAGGAGCCCACCCATCTAGTATATGTTCACCCGGCTTCCCTCTGCGTTCCCTAACTGGCTCACTGTCGGCTATTGGTCGGTGGTTGGCATGAGTGCACTATGCTATGTTATGTACATAGGTGGCGGCCGGGGGGCCGGGACTTTTGGCAAGCAGCTAGCTTCTAGCTCATGGCGACTCGAGAAAAGAAATATTGTTTCAGCTGACTATCCATCAGTTCGTGTTCCTGGCGACGGACCCTGCCAACGGCGACGATTTATTATGATATGATATGATGGACGAATAAGGGCGCCGGCCCCGGTCAGATGAACAATCGATGCCCAGACATCGATGTGTTGTTACGGCGCTTCCTCATTCCTTATTCATCCTTTGGAGGCTCAATAGGCACGGTGTTCCCCCGGGAAGGATTGCAGCCGTTGCAAGGTGCGTTCCAGTCGACGACGGTACCGTACGCATTACTAAGGCTATAAAGCGGGCGTCGCTCCGCAGATGGATCCTCCGTCCCTCGTCTCTGGGCGCGACTTGCGCCGGTGAGGGCCATCCGCCCGCGACAATCACGCCCAGCCTGCCCATCCCACTTCACCATCTTCCATGTATAGCATAGGGCAGCGTAACCATAGGCGTAACCTTAGGCGCAACCACGGGCGCAACGAGCTTCGGCTCGATCCCAAACAAGTCCCTGATGCGCACCTATGATGCGATCACGCACCTTTGGGGGTCGTTTCGGGATGGTCGAGCAGGTCGAGGCTAAAGGTCATTAGGCCCTTGCCGCCCTGGTCCATCCAATAGCTACCTCGCACCAACAATGAAATTAGTAAGTTATATAACTAGGTAGTTTAGTTGAGTACGGTACGTATGTATAGGAAATGGACTCCGTGGTACCTGACAGCGCCAGCCGTGCAGCCAACAACCAACACAGCATTCCCGCCCTTATCCCTGCATCAACGATTTCCTTTCCCTCGCTGGTGGTCGCCGGCAGCACATCGGCGTTTCCATTCCTACCGGGCCTGGCGCCTACCTAGAGAGTGAACGCGGCACCGGACTGGTGCTACTGTCCTGTGTTGGTCACACTCCTATCGAAGCGAACAACGCTCATTTACTAGCTTCAGCTCCTCCCTGCCCAATGCGACGCGCACGACGTTCATCATATGTTGTTGGCCCCGAGTCGCCTCCAGACGGGTTACATGAGTTTTAGTAATCAGCTGCCGATCCCTCCACGCCATACTTCAATATCAGAATAGTGGCACTCTTCCAAATTGCGTCGTGCCGCATATAAAACCACGCAGCTCTCTAGTATGCGTCTCAAGGCGGAAGGGCTGTTGGTCAACGCTACTCTAATAATAATATAGTTAATGTCGACCACAAACCAACCAAAGCCCTAGGTGGATACATGGCCAGTATATTTCTCCCAGGATTGTGGGGAGGCACCGACAGTGACCGAGGCCATATAGACGACCTCGACATGAGAGACACCTTGGTTATATTGATTGATTACATAGTCCCTTATCTACCTGTTACTTATTATGTGTTCGGTGTAATGTAACACGATACATACATGCATGCTATCCTCTGTCTCTCTTCCTTTTTCCCTTCTCTCTCCCCCCCCTCCGTACATGTCTCGTCCTACAGTTGAATCCGGTGAGTCGTAAGGACTGCCAATTATACCACGCGACAACAAATGCTGCGGTGTTAGTAGGGAGGCACCTACGTGATGCGCATTCAATCAGATTCAGTGCCATCCATCATTGACAATAGGTATCATATCTAAGTGTCTACCTACCTAAGGTACTTACCTGGTGTACCTACCTACTTAAAGCATCTATTTCGGCGAGACACAGATTTAAGGTTATTAGCGCCACACAACTTAGATAACACCATCTCGGTCAGCCCAACTCGAGGTAGGTAGGCAGGCAGGTACCTACCTAGTAGTAGTATTACCTACCTAGGTAGACTTGGGTACAGTGCAGTAGGGTACCTATTTTCGGAATTATCTAGTACAACTCAGAAGCTTGGAAGCATCACGGGCTTGATCCGATACATCTCCCGCCGTCGACTCCCGCAATTACTTGCCTGGTGGCTTGCCCACAGCAGATGGATATCGAAGTGGCGTTGGTATACCCAGATTCGGCCCCCGATACGATCTGAGGACGACTTATGTCACGCCCCAATCAATATCGTGACAATATGCCGTACACCGGTGGCGTGCTGAGCCCAGACTCTCTTAGTCACGGCCAGTCGCCACTGGGGCGCAAGAATTCATTCCCAAGTCAAATTATGCATGGCCCTGGTTATATAATAATGCACCCTCGGGATCTGCATCCTACCGAGACCTACACGCAGTATTTGGAAAGAATTAGTGCCAGGCCTTATCCCCATAGGAACCTTTTGAATCGGCTATCTCAGATACTCCCGAGCCAATCATGCCGCTTCGGTTCTGACGAACAAGTGCGACGCACCTTCGCCAGCGTAGTATACCGACCGACCTGTCTGTTTCAAGACCTGTCAGAGCAGATGAGTAGTAACTCACAGATACCTACCTACCTCACTTACGAAGATGGTCTGAACTTCCGCCCGTCTCATCCCCAAAGACGGTATAGACGGTATTCGTCACAATGCTACATGGCCCTCTCTAGGTAACCCGGTCTAGTTGCTAGCCGCTTTTCGAAAGCCACTCTGGTACACTGTTAGTTGCTACGTATGTGTGTATTCTTGTTAGCAGTGTAACTAGTGACTGTGATCAGATTAGATCAGATTATTCTCGCGGGCCAAAGCCGGGGTCCTACATCGAAGCGCGGTCCGATCCTCTTTCGCTCTCTTCTGCTCTTCGGGTCCGAGACCTGGGATCAGGGTGCACGTACTCCTCCGTCTCCAAGTCCGTCTCCGCTTAGCGATACGTGAGAGACAGCATGCGCTGATGACTCCTTTTCGTACTGAAGAAAAACGAAAAAGGAGCTCCGGGTGTGTGCTCCGAGCCCGAACATGCGAGCCAACAGAGACAGAGTGCCAGTCAGCAGCGCGGGATGAAAACGCTCAGGACCCGTAGCCCTGTGTGGGTGATGGCTCGTGCTGGGTTGCCAAAGGTGGCATCGAAGCCTATTTTCACATTCCTGCTTACTTTGCATATGTCGGCTCGCGGGTAAGATATGTATACATAGGACTGGGGTGCTGCGGGTTAGCCAAAACGGCATATGGAGAGGAGGGGGGGAGGGGGGAGGGGGGAAGGACCAATCACCCACTCTCCTACCCATTCTCTGCCCAGTCCGTCCCACGCGCTCCGGGTGTCCGAATGGCTGGCGGGCTGGGCGTGTGCCTAGCTGGTACCTTAAGTTTCGTTGTAGTTACCCCTTGGATGCTATAGGCCATAGTGAGGGCCGTGGTGACTCTGTGGTGACTGGGTGAGGGAATAGGGCAGCATATATTACATAGTATTATCCATAGTATTATCATTTTCTGAATAAGCCTCAACCCGACCGGGGATAGCTGCTACCTTACCAGTACTAGACCTCGACGGTCACAGTACCGTAGTAGCCTTTTTTTCCCACCAATTCTCCATAACTATCTAAAGCCCACGCTTTCCCATAGGCCCCTCGACCCCGTGGCCAGCGAGACAGTCGAGATTACTGTTCTCCCGTCAGCTCCCACAACGACAACCCGTTCTGAAGTGCGGTTTCACCTACCGAGGTATATCGCCCGCTCAGTGGCCCAGCTGGGGGTCGACACGTTGGACATGGCCTGCTGGAAAGGAACGGCATCCTGGTCCAGCCGGTAGCGAAGACGTGCGCTGGGGAGGGAGGGGGGGGGGAAGGCCCCGGGAGGGGAGGAGGTGTTCACACTGACTGCCCTAGCGATCGTCCCTCCTGCCATATGCCGGTTCTTGTATGTATCTCGAAATAGCAGGGCAAAAGTTCTGAACAGGGCCAGCTCTCCCGGGGCCGACGCGCATAGCCCCTGGCAAACCCAAGCTTAGCAAATGCTAACAGCCGGTTGTGCATGGCCAGTTCCAAAGGCAAGGCCGTCGGCGGTCTTTACAGAATTCCCATAATTCCCAGCTCCTGCGAACGCGCCAACATCAACACCAACGCAGGCGATCGGTCGTGTTCGTTTCGCAGCACCTTATATTATAAAATAAATAGTCTTCCGAGATCTAGCCAGGCACGTAGCGCACACAAATTCCCATAGCCTAACCACGATCTGGTCGCCCCCGGCACGCCCGCGCTCGTCCCCCGGAAGGCCGGGATCATGACTTGTCCCAGCGGCCCAGGTGATGGAATCACGGACGGGTCGCATTGAGTTCAGTGTTCCTGTGCTTACAAAGCTAATCATATCCGATTGCGCCCGAGTCGCGCAGCGAGTGAAAGAAAACCCAAACCCCCCGAAACGGACTCGGCACGTACAGCTCATTCTGCAGGTGCGGGAACCGCTCTGGAGGGTGAGCCACCCGTATAGTCCGCGAAATGCACGTCTGACAATCAGGATCTGGTCCCAGGGCCGCGGTATCAGCTTTCTGACCAACTCGAGCCGGGCATTGGCGAAGGATGAATACGTCGTGTAAGCAGGATTGACTTAGCCGAATCATTATTAAGGTAATACTTGCATGCTAGGGATTCGCTTGTCGTATCGATCGTACGTTCAATACGTCAGAACGAGTTATGGGGTGGCATACTTTGTTTAATGACTGACTCACTCACGAATAACCGTGTTTATTTTTTTTATATTTATTTTAATAGGCAAAGGATTAAACGACGAGTATAGACGGCTATTCCTAAACCTCAAGTTTAGGTTCTGGTTAACAAGAACCTTATTTAACTCAATTTCCTCAATTTCTTTAACTTCCTCAATTTCCTTAATTTCCTCAACTTCCTCAGCTGTTCCCGTGCACATGCATGGAACATTGATGTTCCCTGGGCAAAATAGTAAAATCCTCGTCTTTGTCACTGCGAATGGGCCAGACACGATGAGCAAATCTAACGTCGTAGGTAAAAAAAAAACAATAAAAAAACAATAAAAAATTACATAAGCCTTTAAATAAGACGTAATCAATGATGAGTTGTCATTGCATTGACGTAGATATCGGAGATGAGGTAATAAGAACCCCGACGGTCCATGGTACCATACCAAGCTTGGTAACACAGTTGAGTATGTACCTAACTTGAATAGGTAATCTTTAACCTGCGTTTGTTACCTCGTCACCTCGTTACGGCCGTGGTAACTAAGGTGTAGCTAATATCAGAATTTGCAAACACCAACATCATCTGCCCCAAACATACACACACATGCATACACTCACACAAACACACGACGAACATACATACACACATATACACATACGCGTACACACGTACCAAACCTCAGCATCTCACCCCAAACACGAAAATAAAATAAAAAAACATACCAGAAAAATTAGACCGCTTCTCAGGCTTGTATTGAATGATAAGACAGGAGACAGGAGACAGGCATTACGGACTACTATTGCGCCGGTCTCACCAGACGAATGTTTGTCCGCCACGCCAGCCTGACGCCGGGTCGCACGAGAATTTCCACAATCAGGCGAGGAGCGATCCACGTCCTACACAGGACGACGAGGCAGGCGGCGAAAGGAGAGTCAAAGTCACAGACACAGACACAGACACAGACACAGCCACGGCCACGGCCACGGCCGCCCCCCTTCTTCGCAGGCAGGCTGATACACCGCTTCCATTCGTCGCCCGGTGTCCACGCAATTGCGACGATGGCCGAAGGTTCTTCGGGTTCCATCCGGTTTTCAGCTGGCGCGGACAAGACGTCCCTCACCACGGCCCTGCAAGAGCTACTGAGTTCGGCTGGGAGAGGGGGCCGCTGGACCTTGACCGCCACCGGCCAAGGGCTGGAGAGGAGTTTCAGGTTCAAGAACTTCGCGAAGACGTGGGTGAGTGAGTTTCTGCAGGGCAGGAATATTCCCCTTTCCCCCTTCGCCCTCATTTTCCCATTCCTATCCCCATCTCTGGTCTCCTGGATGTATATCTCGTTAAAAGGGGTGTGCGGGGGCATCTACGCTGAGCGTCGTTCGTTCTTTTTTATTCTTTTTTATTCTTATTTTCCCTTATTTATTTATATTTTTTATTTTTATGTTTCATGATTTCTTTCGGCAAGTCGGCCCAGCTCTTTGCCCGGGATCCCCCCGAGTCGGCAGAATACTTCCGCCGCAGGCCGTAGTTTCAGCCCGTACATTGGGTTGAGCCACGGGAACTCTGTCCCAAGTCGGCTATATGGCAACGGGCGAGGCGGCGATCCCGGGCTCTGCTGCAACCCTGTGCCGCGTAGCCACCTAATCCCCACCGTCCAAACCAGCCAACCGTATCCCTTGGCCTTTGCCACTTTCTTGGGTAGGCTACACCGGAGGAAGTGGCGTCGATAACTACCTACCAACCACCCTGGCCCGTATCGCTATCGCCGATGGCAGGGCGCGACGTGAGGGTGATGACACAAGCAAATCTTGAAAGTAAACGCGAGCCAACCTCCTCCATGCCATGGTCCCCGCCGTCCCTGTCCATCCCACCCAGACTTGACTACATACATGCCTACTGCAACCTTGACTGCGGCTGAGGAGGAGAGAGCTGCTCCATACTCTGCCGGGTCGGTCTCCGAGTGGCAAGCCTGGCTAGCGAGATGCCTAATAAGGCTGCAAGCTGCGAAACCACCCGAGGCCGAAGGAGATGATATGGAACCAGAGTCACGTCGCCCTGGCCCATCCATCCAACTAGGAACATCGCCTCTCCCTCCCATCCGCTCCCTTTCACCATACCCATCCCCATACTATACGTCTATCCAACTATACAACTATACAACAATACATATACAGGCCTAATACAGCACCTACAAGCCTACCACAGATGTTGCGCATAAAGGAGGTATTCAAGCGCGGATGACTCAGCTGACCTTGTGCCTCTCTCTCTCCATAGGATTTCATGACGGCTGTTTCGCTGCAATGCAAGTTGAGTAATCACCACCCAGAGTGGTCCAACGTACGTACATATAGCCCGCGCCTATAGCCCGCGCCTATAGCCCATTTCGATGGCATGCTGCGAAGCTACTAGTTTAGACCATCCTGCTGTTCCAATTTTCCTAACATCTCATTCTATTTTCTTCTTCTTCTTCTTCTTCACTTTCCCCCCCTTACCCCCTTCGCCGCGCGCGTCATATTGTTACACCACCCACTTCGAATCACACGAGAAGGGGGGAAAAAGGAAAAAAGAACAAAAAAAGCCATCGCCACATGTCTCTCTTGTGGATATTGTTGGTAGTTTCAAAGTCACAATGAGTGAACCTGCATAAGACGCAGGTCATCCAACACTCAGTCTCGAGGGAAAGCGAAAACGAGCGTGCGGCAGCGTGCGGCGCGGCGGCCACCGTATCGCGCGTCGCTACTCCGCATTGCGTCGTGCTTCTCCCATCTCCCCTCTCCCGTCTCCATCTCCTCCCCTCTCCCCCCCCCCTCCTCCACCCTAACACTCCTCCCGCATAGTCGCATATCGAAACACCTCCCACCTACCAACAATATTACCCAAACAGGCCTGCTATCCACACACACATACGCATACACACACACACTCACATACACAGCATACACACAACATATGTACACATGAAACATGACGGACAACCCCATCTCACTCATCACACACACCCAGTCAAGCCGTGCCTCTTCCCCCAATACACCCCCCCCAAATACTACGTAATACCGCCCCCTCCCATTACAATCTAACACCAGAGCCCAGGTCTACAACACGACGTACATCCGGTGGACAACGCACAGCCCCGAAGGGCTCTCCGCCAAGGACATCCAGCTCGCTAGCCTCTGCGACTCGCTGGCTCGCGACTTTGGCGAGGTCGTCGTCGTCATCGACAACGACAACCAAGGTGGCGGCGGCGGCGGCGGCGGAGTAGATGTCGGCGAGGCCCAAACGTCCAGCTTGAGGCGGGCGGCTGATCGTGTCGTGCGCGATTCCGGGGATTGCTGTGGGCCTAAGAAAGGGTGATAACATATACACAATACATACACATAACTACCTAGGTTAATTGGTGCCGAGAGAGAAGGAAGGCATAACCCGGCTGCTATCGAGGCTGGTTGTTGGCTAATAGGTAAGATGAATGTGTGTTTCTAAAAAGAATGTGTTAGGTGTGAAAGTAGTATGCTGTCTGTCGTGCTGTAGTTCGCAAAGCTTGTAAAAGCTTAAACGAGGAGAGTTTTGTCTTTAGCATCACCTCTGCATCAACTCTTCACCTGAATATTCGGCACATGCTGAGGCACACACTACCGCCGAGGTAGTGTAGAAGGCTATAAATGCAACAAGCAAGGTAACCCCGGGCACAATGTGGGTCATATTAAACAATTCAATGTTTTAAATTTTGGTATTAGTTCAACGAAGAATTTGATCTTCGGTATTACCTCTATAGTGTTCTTCGTGTCTTCTTATCATGAAAGGCAGAAATACTGGTCTGCCCAGATATTTACACCTTGACGGTAATCTACAATATGCATTAGGGTGGCCTGGTCAACGCAGGCCGTGAATCCCAGTATAGTCCCGGGTTTTTGCTCCATCGCCAGCTAACCGTGTCTTGCACTGCCGGTAGTAGAAGCATATCACGTTCGTGAAATGTCGGGTGAGATCTCGAAACAAGTCGATATCCCAATAGAACAAATTTTGTTCTAAAATGATGCAATGGTCCAATCTATTCGGCCTTCTTGTTCTTCATGGCCTTGAGCTTCCTGTCACGACGACGCTTGGCAGCCTCGGGGCCAGACTCGGTGTCTAGCATGTAGTCCCACCAGCGGAAGCTTGAAGCGTAGTTGCCGATGAAACGCTCATGGTGGGTGTCGTGGTGGTCAGCTCCAGCCCAGAAGGGGATGAAATGTCGCAGACTCCAGGGGAAATCATAGCCGCTGTGAGCATCAATGGCTTGGAACAGTCGCCCAACGATCCAGATGTACATGGTGATGAGATGCAGATCATGAGTCAGCGAAACCCAGATGATAGGGGATCCCACTGTTCCAAACGCGAGGAGCATGACCTCAATCGGTGAAGCGTACTCGGCAGCAAGACCGAAAGGAGCTGAGTAAGTGTGGTGAAGCTTGTGGATCATCTTGTAAAGAGGACCGTAATGCAGGGCGCGATGAAACCAGTAATGCCAGGCATCTTCCATGACGAAGAAAATGGCGATTTGGAAGGCCATCTTGCCGAGCGAGGGAAAGGAGACGCCAAATTCCATGCCGAAATAGGTGGCGATAGGGTGGAACAACCAGATTTGAGGAAGCTCGACAGTAAAGTGGCTAAGGAGGACAAGGCTAGCGCATTCCCACTGCTCCTTGAAGGTAGGTATTTTTTGCTATAGTGAGTGTTAGCTCATCATAGCTTCTTTCAGTCTCTGGTAATATCGGCGGGTTCAACGTACGTTTTGGATCTTGTATTTGTTGAAGTAAGGGATTCGGTCGATCATCATCCAAGGAAGGCATCTACCGAAATAGATGGCCTCATGCAGCACGAAGCTCATGATGCCGGTCGCAAGCGTGTCGTTTTGCATCCATAGATACCATGCCTGCCCACTGTTAGCCACCGCGAACCCCGGCAGTCAGGGGTTGAGAGGGAATACGAACAGCCCAGAGGCGTTCAGCGATGTTGAGCTGGACATTGTACTTGGACACTTCCTCGAAGACGTTGGTGAAGGTATCAGGCTGGCTGAAGGCGCCCACGAGGGTCGAGTTTCTACCAAAACACCCGCGTCAGATAAACAATGCTCACGCGGCAACGAGGAATTTCGAGATGGAGATAGGAGTAGCTCGGGCAGGGGTGTCTTACAGTGTCGCCATGGCGTGTCTCTTCTCCTCTTGACGCGACAGATGAATTTTGGATGCACCAAGGGCAAGAGGGTGGATGAGTGTTGGTTAGGGTAGTGGATGGTCCCTGTAAAGGATGAGAGGGAGAGGGATTCGAGAGATATTTTATGATTCTTCAAGGAATACTGAGAAAGCAGAAAGTCGGTCGCCAGTAGACGTGATAGGGAGACGATTAGGTGATTTGCCATGCACGTCCTTGTCAGGCCCCAGTTAGAGCTCAACAAAGGGCCAATCAGCAGAGATGCTGCCACAATGAGACCACTGGATCTCTGACATTCCGATGGAAGGAACGTGGGGCAAATCGAGCTGTGGCCAATCTTATCGCGTTCGTATTCGGGTCTATGGCAGCTGGGTACCTAGAGTGGATTGGAATCCGTCCCCATATATTCTAGCAAAACGCGAGATGCATAAGAAGATCGCATTTCCAGGTGGACGGGACGTGGAAAAATGATGTACCGAGAAAGTGCTAATACGGCACTTACCATAATACCCACCTAGACTTAAGTACCTATGTACCTGCTATCTACCCAGTAGTGTGCATATACCTGGCTTGTCAATATAGTGATCTTTAAGGCATGGTCATAGCTCCTTACCCGACCCTTTCCATGACCTCATAGCTTGGGCACTTGTTTCCCTTCAATTTTGTGTGGTTCCAAAAATTGAAGTAAATATCGAACGATTGTCGACACATGTCCCACTTGTGAGCAGCCCTGCACCGGGAAGCGTCAGTGCCGTCCAACGCTATCATCTCACCTGATTCACCGAGACTAGCGGCGGCAATTTTACGTGTGAGCGTCGGCTGCGCCAGCTCGGATAACTAACTAGTGGTGACCCAACAAACATCATCGGGCTCTGGAAGCCACTGCGGCTCCTCCTCCTCCTGGGAGTGGCATGATCGGGAAAGGGGAATGACAGCCTGCACGTACGCTCTTGGGCCTCGATCCATACCGCCATTTGCCCCGATTACCTCGAGCTGAATATCGCCCCATCCGTGGAAGCGAATATGTCGGTGTTAGCAGAGTAAGTTGACACATCTTGGCACTAGCAATCTACCCATCTACTACCTGGGGTAGCTTAGGCCCTCGCCACCACCACACACCCCGGATACCACATGCCCTAGTTCTGCTAACCCGTCTCCTCCCACAAAGCCAGGTTCGCCGGCTAGATGCCCACCTGGATAGCATCATCTATGCCACCATAACGAGTCCCCAGGCGCAACCGACGAACGAGGCCGCCGCACGGCTAAACACGGTGCTACACACGCCTCGGGTCAAGGATTTGCTGAGAATCATAAAGGCGCTATCGACTACCACCGGTTCCCAGGCCGTCCTTCCACCCTCCCAGCTTCAATTGTTCCTCACACAGTCCAACCTCCTTTCCGACCGGCCAGACGAGAAGCTACAATTGAGTCAATATGAATCGGAACTCGAGTGGCTCCTGGTCAGCAAGGCCGCTATCCAGACCTATGGTGTTGTCGTGGACATGCTTTTGGACCAGATCGTGCCTTTAAGTGACCACATATGGTACTGGGACCATGTCATATCGTCTCCTCTGTCTACCACCATTTACATGATTCAGGTCGGTCCTGCCAGGCTTGGGGCATGGATTCTAGAAGTGTATAACGATAGTAGGGCTCGACTGCGCCGGTACACTGGCGGTGGTGCAAATGTCGAGCCAGACGTAGCACCCGCCGGCGCGGTTGCATCTAGCTTGGCACCACAGTGGCGAAGATTCTATGCCATTGTTAAATCAACAATTCTTGAGAAATCACTTGCCGACGTCCAGCGACGGATGATGTCCCCCGTAGCGTTGTGCCGCGCCGAGGCACGAAGGAAACAGGCAAGACTCAAAAGATTACGGGAAATGACGGCCAGCGGCCTTGGCGTCCTCATTGATGAGGGGTTTGCCTTCAGTGGGATTGGGGCTGATGACGGGAGAAGCGATAGCGAACTTTCTCTGCCTAATAGTCAGGAATGGAAGGGTGTCGTTGAAAGAACCGTCGCGCTTATGGACATGATGCTTCGTGATGTTCTAGACCTGGATCTAAGCACTAATCAAATGGAAGACAAGGTTTTCGCCGCTGCAGCTGAGGATAGCCTGTCCGTGCAAGTCGAAGAGGATGACGACCGGAACCGCCCGGTTGTTGTTGCTAAGCGGCTGCATGCACTATTAGACGACCGGCTGTCGTGGAACGTCACGGCGGCAAGGAGACTTGTTGCAAAGAATGGAAGACCTTCACGCCTGGTCAGATATTGGCTTCCTGCGACCGCTCTTTTACTTTCGTCAACTACGATTCTACGGATATTTGTCAACAAACGGCAAGCGATCCTGGAATGGGTCCGAGACCTGGGTGCCACCATCCGCGGCTTTTGGTTCAATTGGGTGGTGGAACCAGCAAGGAAGGTCATAGGGACCATTCGTCACGACGCTAATAGCGAGATTGCCATCATGAGCCGGGATAGCCTCAAGGCGGACAGAGACAGTCTGGAACGCATGGTAGTGGACTTCGCCCTCGACAAGTCAACTAGAGGTCCAGCCATATCGGAGACCCAGGTCGCCGAAATCCGGGCCAAGGTTCGAGAGGGAGATGTGACCCCTATACTTCGCGCCTACGAAAAAGACCTGAGGAGCCCACTGATGGGTACTGTACGCGGGGACCTTGTCCGTACCTTGCTTATACAAGTTCAGAAGACCAAGGTTGACGTCGAAGTTGCGATGAGCGGCATAGATTCTCTGCTAAGGAGCCAAGAGCTTGTTTTCGGCTTTGTTGGGCTCACTCCCGGAATATTTGTTTCCGCTGGGGTGGCCCGGTACCTACTCGGTGTGTTTGGCGGCCGGAGAGGATACGCCGAGAAGCATAAGGCGGGTAGATGTTTACGTGTTCTTCGAAACATCGATCGCGTCTTTTCCGAGGCAGCTCCGACACAAACCACCGTCCTCCCCTACAAGGATCACGGCTTTCTCATATGCGAAGTCCACATTCTACGTCGACTCGCCCATGACCTGCTCCCTGCCGAGATTGAAAAGGACTTTTTGGAGGATTTGAATGACCTTGCCAATCTCAGAGGTGTTCAGTATCAGCAGCGTGCCCTGGACCGGATACGGTGGGCCTATTCAAAGTGGCTCAAATAAAGATGGCAGTGGATTCCTTGGGTTCCGCGACCATGCTACGTTAGACATCCTAGTATAGTAATGACGGAAATGTTAAGAGTCTCAGATGTTGGGTTTTTTTTTTTTTAGATGCACGTCTTGCGCAGAATGCACCAGCTCTCCTTTGATCACATGGCTCTTTCACATTGAATATGGTTTAGAATCATGGTATTTATTCAGCCCGCCGAAATCATGGAGATTGGTCTAGGTCGCGAGCCACGAGCCCTTTTCACCCGTGTAGTGTCTTATATAGCGCGCTAGTCGGCCGAATACCGATCCTGCCCGTGATCACCGACTTCTATATATCTCCACCCGAACATCGCCGGCTTTACAACGGCTGCCAGTACAACCGCAGCGAGACGGCCTGCCCCGTGGTGAAAATCAACCCCTTGTCCTGGCCACTGGGCGTGGAGGTGGCGTAGAAAGCCGCGGCGCCGTTATAGGTGAGGTACGACCCGTCGTAGCTGAAGCTGCTCGCGGCGACGCCGGCGGCGCAGCTGATCGAGGCGTCGGCCAGCACGCCGCAGGGGCCCTTGCTCGTCGTGAGCGTGAAGGTGCTGCCGCCGTTGGGGGCCGCGGTGAAGGTCGCGGGGGTCCCGGAGGCGCGGTACCAGTTGCCGGTGCTGATGACGAACCCGTCGGGCTGTATCTTGACGTAACCCTTCCCGGAGAGCGCGCCGGGCGTGCCGGTCGGTGTCGCCGTCTTGGTCGTGGTCGCGGTGGTGGTAGTGGAGGTCGGGGCGGTGGCGTACTTGGGCAGGTATTTGATGCCGGTGGACGGGCAGGTCGAGCCGGAGCCGACGGGCTCGACGGCCTTGAAGGTGCCGCTCTGCACGGAGCCCTGCACGTGGAAGTGGTACCACAGCTCGTTTAGGGCGCCGCTGCTGCAGCGGATGACGACCTCGTGGCCGTCGTGGCCCGCCGACAGCGCGGCGCGGATGGCGGCAAGCGTGTACGTCTTCGTCGCGGAGGGCACGATGCCTGCGGCCGCGAGCAGGTCGTAGGTCGGTAGGGTGTTGAAGAGGCTCACGGCGCGCCCGAAGTAGTCGGCGACCTCGTCCGTAGGCTGGTAGTTGGCGTAGCACGCCGGCTCCAGGGTGCTGATGCACGTGCCGTGCTTCCCGAACTCGTGCTCCCAGAACGACTCGTCGTCACCCTGGTAGTCCTTCCAGTACGTCTGCATCGCCCGCAGCGTGGCGGGCGCCTTCGCCTGCAGGATCGCCGTGATGTTGGTGTATTGCCGGCCCTGGTCGCAGTACTGCTCGTACGAGCCATCGCAGTTATCGGGCCTGCGGCGTGGTGTTAGCCCGGGATCCGCGTCTTCCCACGAGATAGGGGATAGGGGATGGGGATAGGGGATAGGGATAGAGGATAGGGATAGGGGATAGGGGCGGGAGGAGGGGCGGGGGGAAGTTTACCAGAGTCCGTGAATCGTCCATGAATCTGCCGGTCCCGTGGACGGGTTCGTGTCCCAGAATTGCGTGAGCAGGATGTCGCCCCCCCGGCGCGTTGAAGCAGCAGAGGTCGCTCACGGCCGTCGTGTTCGAGCAGCTGTAGGGCAGGCTGGAGGAACAAGACACAGACCCTGACCCTGCAAGACAGGCGGTCGACATGGCAGCAGCCGAGCCGATGGCCAACGCGGCCTCGACCAGCGCAATCTGTGCGAGCATGTTCGATCACGATCCACGGGCGAGGCACGGAACGTCAACTATCGTTGGGTAGGAGTCGGTTCCTGCCGGCGATGAGAGAAATGCCATCTCTTTTATACACGTCGAGGGCGCGGAGTCGCATCGTGCCCTTCTCTCGTCGCTAATCCCTGATCGGGGAGGTGGGAGTGAGCTTAACGGCCCCGTGGTATAGATGATAGGTACCGATGCCGGCCAGCGAGCTGAGGATGCCCATCGACCAAGACTAGATTCCAGGGTCCTTCCTGGATCTGCAATCCGAGCTTCCTCTTCGGGATATTTCGCTCGGGTCTATTGGCCGGAATGGTCCACCAGGTCGGGCGCCTCTTTCAGCAGATAGAACACCTAAGACTCTTTGGCCGCGTGGTGGAAGGTCTTGAATTTACCTTGATTGAGTACCACTAGTATTTATTAGGTGGCGAATCCTCTCGTGTTTCCTGATGGTTTTTTAGCGACAATGGGAGAAGTCCACGGAATAATTGTTTATTTTTCACTTTCCAGGTAGTAAGTAAGAAGCTGAAGGCGACTGAACCCAATACTTAAGTAAGTACTTACCTAGGTATGTGCTTACATGCCTTGCTTATCTTCGGGAAGTCAGCATAAACAACCACTAAACACTGCCTAGGCAGGTAGGTGGGTACCTAGTAGCTATGCAAGGTACCTAGGTAGGCAGTTAGGTGCAGAAACGGGCTACGGTTACAGGGCGATTATAGATACAGTGCGCATACAGTCAAGTATATACCTCCCCCACTACCTACCTAGCAGAGCCAAACCCACCTTACCCTTACTTGCCGATAAGATCCCCGCCAAATTTTTGAGCCGTGGTGCATGCGGCGCAGTAAAGCTATCGTGTGAGAGTCATCCAAGCAGCCTCAAGCATTCTCACCAACACCCTTCACCAGTCGTTCCTGCGCCACGTCTCACCACCACTCCCCGAGAAATACTGTTGGCCATTCAGTGCGTAGGATTTCGAGCGGGAATGCGCTGAGATGTCCGGCCGAGGCGGCAGAGGAGGTCGCGGCGGCGGCCGTGGTGGTAGCCGGGGGAAACCAGCGCCACCTGGCATGCCCGGCGGCGACGATCCGAGCCTCATCGTCAACGATCAGCCTCAGGAGACATATCCAGTACGGCTCCGCCTTACCTGTATCCGAGCCCAAGTGTCACCCCGCTCTACTCACACGTGGCCAACAGACATTTTACAAGCCGCTCGTTGCGCCTCATCTCACTCCGGTAGAGGAGCGCGCGGTCGCTTGCTTCATCAAGTTCCGCCGCGCATACCATACCACGCCCCTATACACCCACCGTCATATCAACGATGAATTCCGCTCGGCGAAGGACCCTGTGCTTCCTCGGCACGGCCGCCCGCAAATCAACGGGCGCTACGGTGTCAAGAACCGCGCCACTATCGACCCCTTCGTCTCGGTACCCATGTACAGCCACCGGTTCGTCGACGACACGCGGACTCTGCCCAAGCTCAGAGATACTCGGCCCTGGGTCAAGGATTTGTTCCCGGAGGAGTTGTGGGGGACATTAGATGGTAGGGACACGGGCGGCCCCAAGGGTGGCTTTCAGGCTATGGAAAACGCGAGCCGAGGCACGACGAAACGGAGGCTTTACGACATGGAAGACGACGACGACGACGATGAAGTCAACGACCACGACGGCGATGGGTATGGCGGTGATGACGTTCTTGGCTGGGGCCGGTCGCGGGGGCGTCGGGAGAACGAAACCGAGGAAGAGCGCAAGGCGCGCATTGAAGGGGCAGGGAAGGATGCCGCAGACAACGAGGAGGGCGACGCGGGCGATCCTGATGACGAAGACGAGGAGGAGATGGAGGTGGAAGATGACGATTACGAGAGCGCTGAGGAGGAGGAAGGTGGCGACTACAACGCCGAAGCGTATTTCGACAACGGTGATGATGATGATTTCGGAGATGACGATGGTGTTGGTGAGAGGTAAGGCCCCTTTCCTCTTCATCTGGACATACTGGCGGCGACTGGGGTCACTCCAGCCTCCATGGCGCGATCGATTGCTAACTCATTCTCTATAGTGCTATGGACTTTTAGTAATGTGGTTTTGTTCGGAGTAGACTCCCGCGACTGCATGGAAACAGGCGTTCAGCGGGGTTTGAGGGGGAGTTTTTGACCCCAGGGATAACATAATGGCTATCTACTTATCTTAACAGAAGCCATCTTTGAGATACCCCCCAATGCAAGTCTTCGGGACTAACCTTGAAGCATCTTCTTAAGACCCATGGGCATCCAAATCGGTATCCAATACCATCTCTTTTTTCAATCTCTTCAGCAATATAGAATGCAATATTTATCTACGGTTCCCCCTCTTTAATCCATATGTCAGTATCTTAGCCCTCTATGTAGCAGTGTCATTCAAGCTACTACATACTAGTATTAGATGAGTTCACTTATATTTATACTACCTATTGGATCGTTCTGGATGT
The DNA here is from genome assembly GCA_021209875.1 of Rosellinia necatrix. NCBI lineage: Eukaryota > Fungi > Ascomycota > Sordariomycetes > Xylariales > Xylariaceae > Rosellinia > Rosellinia necatrix. Next base: position 82,458 of record JAGYVD010000003.1, read on the forward strand.
GGTCTTGAACATGTGAGTGGGGCATATGCCTGGGCATGTTTAAAGGTACCTAAGGTACCTAGGTAGAAGAAAGTGGAGCTAGAAGTATACTACCTACCTAGGTACTTCAAAGTCTAGGCATATCGCCAATATCATTTCGGCTCATGTTACTCATTTATCTATTATATTAATCTCGTATGATTTTGGCAGTTGTGACGGGCAGGAGTAAGAGATGCATACCAATACTTGAAGCATGTATGTTTATGTACGTAAGTAAGTAGGTAGCGCCAACAAACATAGTGAGTCTGTAGTAGGTACATATACCCTGCCCACCTGATACCTCGAAGCAAAAGAAGCAAAGGTACTTAGCCTGTTCGGATTCTAGCACTTGCACTACCTCTACCTCACACTGGGAGAACCCCTCACAACCCCCCTTCAGCTTCCCCAAATCTAGACCCAATCCATGTTTCGCTCTGCGCCTGCTGCTCAGTCGGTACTAAGTACCTACCTACAAAGGCAGTGTAACATGCAGCTAGTCCGTGGTAGTGCACAAGCAAAACGTCATAGATGCCGCCAAGCTGGTTTACATTTGACTTCCGATTCTTGCTTTGGGATGTTGTCCAATCCTAGGTCTATAATTGATATTTTCAGCTTGTCACATTCACCATGAGTCGTGCGTGACAACTCGACCTAACCTAACCTTTCTCGTGGGTTGCCTCCGTACCCCCTCAATCGCAATTCGTTTTCTGCTGTTTCTCAACATCTCTGCTCAATGCGCTCTGTCTTGTTTCCAACGCAAGTAGGCACTGGCATTGGGATCAAGGTCAACAAGGTCAACAAGGTCAAGGTCAAGGTCAGGATTAAGATCGGGACTGAGATCCGGGTCAGGCTTCGGATAAGGACGTGAAAATCACGTTCGGATATGGCACGATTCAGCTGGAGTAGGATGATCGGCTGGGACCGTCATCCGGCCCATAACCATCGCGAGTGGTCCATTCGCGGTTCTCAACGACGACGACGTAAGTGACATCTTGCTTACTAGGCGGGCTACGTGTCTGGCCAGAATCTTTGCCCTGTCCATGAACTGATATCCCCCGGTCTCGAATGCCAGTTCTCCCATTACACCGAGGCCAGTCGATTCAGTCCGCCATTCCGGCCCCGGAGGTGACAAAGGTCGCTCTCCGCTTGCGCCATCTCATCCAAGAGTGTGTTCCCTGCGAGCTGGAAGACCAGCAAATCACCCGACCTCACAGCAAAGTTATCACCCAGAAGGTCATCAGAGCTGCCAAGGAGGCCGGGGGCACCGAGTATGGAGCATGCGTCGTCTACTGCCTGTTGGTCGCGAAGCGCTGGTTTCGGCACCAGGCTCTGTGCGAGCTCTGGGATGCCGGCCTGCACGAACTCCGCGCTACCGCTTGTGAGGTCATCGCGAAACAGATGTGAGTTTGATGTCGCTGTCGCTGTGCTGCAGAATGCGCCCATTGACTTAGAAAACAGCATCGAGACTGAAGATGACATGACCTATATGCTCCATTCCGTCCTACTGAAGCGCTACTCTACCCTTGTTGACGGAGAGCCTACACCCCCGGTGAACGTCATCGAGCAAGCCGTTGATTTGCACGCTTTGCTTGTTATCGGATCCTCGGGCTATCAGAAATGTCTGAGCTATCTCTGGAAGGGCTGGCTAGTGCAGGATGAGGATGACCCTGCCAGTTTTGTCGAGTACAAGGAACGCGGCAATCTGGCTTTCTGGCCTCACCTGGATCCCGACCGCATGCGCGCTCCCATATATCAAAATGCTTTCCTACTCCTGATATCCATTGTATATCTCGCACTCTACACTGGCGCCATCAACACCATCAACCCGACGGGCGATCTTGACTTCGTCGAGATACTCCTCTATATATTCACGTTCGGATTCATCTTCGATGAGCTGACCAAGTTCTACAAGGCTGGCTATCACATCCTCGGTTTCTGGAATGCTTTCAACAATACCCTATACTCGCTGTTAATGGTCTCATTAGCTTTGCGCTTTGTCGCCCTGACGCGGCCGGCAGACGATATCGATTCTCGTGAGCACTTTAATTCGTTGAGTTATAATTTTCTGGCATTCGCTGCCCCTCTGTTCTGGGGGCGCCTGCTTCTTTACCTCGACTCTTTCCGCTTTTTCGGAGCTATGTTGGTGGTGTTGAAAGTCATGATGAAGGAGAGTATCATCTTCTTCGCTCTTCTCATCGTCGTCATCGTCGGCTTCCTACAGGCGTTCATCGGAATGGATTATGCGGACGACATGGCTGGGGAAGATACCCTCTTCATCCTGCAGGCCATGACCAATGCGATTATGCAGAGTCCAGATTTCACCGGTTTCGAGCGGTTCAGCCCGCCGTTTGGCATTATCCTATACTACCTATTCACCTTTATTGTTATGGTACGTATCGCCCTGCCTCTACTGTTGCTAAGTGCTTTGGGCGATACCGTTTGTTCATTTCCCAGAGACGCTAACATGGCACTACCAGGTGGTTCTTTTGAACGTGCTTATTGCATTGTATAATAGCGCGTATGAGGACGTCTACGGCAATTCCGATGACGAATATCTGGCCCTCTTTGCCCAGAGGACAATGCAGTTTGTCCGAGCACCCGATGAGAACGTTTTCATTGCGCCTTTCAACCTCATCGAGATATTCTTCCTTCTTCTCCCTTTTGAGTGGTGGATGCCCAAGAAGCAGTATGAACGACTGAACGACATTGTCATGGCGATCATCTACTCACCACTACTATTCTGTGCGGCCATATTTGAAGTCCGCGTGGCGAAGGACGTGCGCAGGAATAGGAGAAGGGGTGAAGACGATGATGACACCATCGAAGAATGGGAACAGATGGCAGACGACATCGATTTCGAGGGTGAAGGTTGGGCCAAGAAGGTGGATGAAAGCAAGGCTAATGTTGAGGATGATATTGCTGTCCTCGAAGTACGACAATTAAGATCCGAGGTCAATGGGTTGAAGGGCCTCCTGGAGAAACTAACTAAGAGTCTCAGCGAGAAGACGCAGGAGGAGAGTCTAATGTAAGGGGGTGAATCACGAGTCAATCGAACCTTCCTGGCACCCATGCTCTTCGCGGGGCACGAGGATTAACATATACCCCTACATATTATCCCGGGTTATTAAAGAACTGTGCATGAGTTACATAGTTGACAGCCAGGAACCTGACGTGTAGCTCGACATGCAGTAGTGCAAGGTAGTCAAGGAATAAATTTAATGATAAGCTGTCTAAATAAGCATCATGTAAGATTTAGCCTCAAGTATCCCGGATTAAATATGCCGACCGAAATATGGGTAGAGGAGCAATAAGTGCCTAAGGCTGGTGTTCACTTGTCGATGAGGACGAACTTATTCTGGGATTCCTTTCTTCCCGTTAGCTTTCGGATATCGTACCCTTCTTGTCATTCTCCAAAAACCTGCGACGATCAACCCTAATCTGCATGTATGACAGGGAAAACGTCGCTCTCATAAGACCCCGGGTTGTTGTCTTATAGGGAGGGGGGTGAGATTGACGTCATCTCACCAGAGAACCTGTTTCTCTTCATCAACCTGGTCAATATGTAACTATGACGCGACGAACATTCGCATGAAGCGATAGACTACGTTAATCAGGATAGTTAAGGGGAATACATATGCGGTCAATGAAATTGCTATAGCACCTACCTGCCCAGTCTTGACCACCACTAAGATTGACGAGCTTCACGATTCACTCGATCGTCGTCGATTCCTCCGATGTGCGATATCACGTAGACGTCTAGCTTTACGACCTTGATATAAACGAAAAGTGAAGAGAAAAGGAAAAGGAAAAGGAAAAGGAAAAGGAAGAGGAAAAGGAAAAGGAAAAGGAAAAGGAAAAGGGAGGATGGAGATCAACGTCCCGAACCTCATCAATGCTGCGCTGCCGGAACGCGACACCAGAAACCGCAACGCGATCATCCTGTCGAGCAACAGCAACAGCAACAACAACAGCAACACCAACGGAGTCAGAGACGGGTTCTTCTCGTCATCGTCGCCGGGCGGCAGCATGTTCCCCGGCGGCGGGGCGCCGAAGCTATTCGTGACGGCGGAGGGGGCGGACTTCGACGCGGCGACGCTGGCTGCGTGGCGGGCCGAGGGCCTCGACGTGCGGTACTTCGGGCTCGACGACGACGACGACGACGACGACGACGACGACAGCGGCGGCAGGGACGGCGGCACAAAGTACCGCGCGACGCTGGCGGGGCTTGGCGACGCGGCCGGTCTGGGGCCGTGCGAGACGTTCGCGCTCGTCGCGTTCGGCGAGGCGGCCGCGCTGTGCCTCGAGTTCTTCCACCGCGCCGACCACACCACCGACGCGCGGCTCGCCTGCCTTGTCGCGTATTACCCGAGCCGCGTGCCGGACGTGCGCGGGGCGTTCCCGGGCGGGGTCCACGCGCTGGCGCACCTCAGCAGCGACCAGGAGATCGCCGTCGTGGCGCACAGCCAGATCGCCGGGTTCCAGGGGAAGCGGCGGGTCGTCAAGCGGCGGGTGGGTCGCGGGGTCGGAGTCGGCGGCGGCGGGGTTACTGTCGGCGGCGCGGCGTGCGCGTACCCGTGCTACCGGTACAAGGCGCCCGCCGGGTTCGCGGAGCGCGACCTCGACGAGTACGAGCCCGTCGCGGCGGACCTGGCGTGGAGCCGGAGCCTGGGCGCCGTGCGGGCCGCGTTCCGCATGGATGTCGACCTCGAGGGGGTCGTGGATCGGAATATGGAGGGTGAGTGTGCTTTACTTTACGTTGTGCCCTTATTTTCCCACTCAGGTGAAGGAAGGGATCTGTTCCGTCCTGTCCTATAGATGGTCATGCGGCAGTAATGGGGATGTCTGATTGGCTCTGGTAAGAAAAAAAAGGGAAAATATAGCTAACTGCTGCTCACACAGGTAAATTCATCACCCGTGACCTGAACCAGACGATGGCGACGTACACGACGCACCCGGCGCCGCACGCAACGTACATGCCGACTCTGACGGGCGGCGTGGGTGCGGCGGAGCTACGGCGGTTCTACGGCGACTACTTCCTAGCGCCGGCGCCGGCGGGGACTTCGGCGGGGCCAGAGACGAAGGAGACGGGGCTGAAGGTGACGTTGCTGTCGCGGACGGTGGGTGCGGATCGTGTGGTCGACGAGCTGCACGTCGCGTTCCGACACGTGAGCGAGATGCCGTGGATCCTGCCGAGGGTGCCGCCGACGGGCCGGCGCGTCGAGGTGGCCGTGGTCAGTGTCGTGGCGCTGTGCGGCGGCCGCCTGCGCCACGAGCACGTCTACTGGGACCAGGCAGCCGTGCTCTTGCAAGTCGGGCTGCTGGACCCGGACCTCGTCCCCGAGAGGGCGCGGAAAAGGGGTGTGAAGAGGCTCCCCATCGTCGGCCGGGAGGCCGCGCGGAGGCTGTTGTACGGGTTCGAGGATGATGGGAATGAGGAGGGACAGGCGGATAATGAGTTGTTGCCGGGGTGGTACGGTGATGATGATTATGGGAATAGCGATGACGGAGACGGCGAAAATGACGAGAAGACTGATGGTGGTGTCAAAAGAATAGGCAATGGTGGTCAGGAGAGGGAGCCTAATGGGGAGGATGTGAAGAATCGGGATGAGAAAGAAACGGATACGTCAGAAGAGGTGAAAGAGTCGGATGAACAGCAGGAAGGTGAAAGCTCAACGGAGACCCTCACTACGGACGGGGGTGCGAAGAATAAGGGGAAGAGCAAAGCGACCGAAGAGCAGTCAGGAGATAACCAGGGTAACATGGCTGAGGATACACCATAATGCTCGAAGTACTAGACTGACGCCACGCCATTTTTGTAACATTAAGCCCGGTGGCAGCGGGGTAATCTTTCGTACTGGGTATGGTAATGACCAAAGACCATCGACTTGTGGTACTGCGATCCCTTTAAAATTGATGGGGAAGTGTTCTCAGGGACGGGTTTGAAGGTGTCATGTATATATTGTCATTCGGCACTCTATTGCATGCTAGTGAATGTATCCTCGTTATGTAGATATATGGGCATCTCGGCAAATCGCAAAGCCATACCCTAAACATTTGCTCGAGTGTCATAAGCGGTTCATCACGTTGTGGTATCATCAAATCGAACTGAGGTCAAATCAACGCTAATTCTCAACGAGCTTTCCAAATTGCTCCCACCGAAATCGATAAGACGCGGACCATTTGATCTCCATGCCGAACATCCAATTGGGACGGACTTGGGGTTGAACATACGTTTGATCGTGGCAGGGGACTCATCACGGTCTACTTTTATTCCCTTTCTCTGCGTCGCCATCTTCACTAATGGAAACGCGACCCTCGACCTTCTCAAGAGACTGGCCGGTTGCCTCGGCGGCGTCGGCGTCGTGAGCAACATCCATATTTCGAGCCAAATGTTCAGGACCCAAGATGGTGAGTAAGATGACATAAGCGTAAACGGCACCCATGAAGACGCTAATCACGATGCCGTAGTTGTACCTCTTTACCCCGTTCTCCAGCGGGGGTAGTGGAAAACGCTCGCCAATCGTGGCTTCGATGGTAGAGCTGGCAGACGAGACGAGGTTGCCAAGCTGGTAAGCCGTGCCGACGACAAAGGTACGGAACGCTCCAGGTGAGAGTTCCATCAGATGAACCGGGATCACACCCCAGGCACCCTGCACGGCGAATTGTTCGAAGAAGGCAACGGCGATGATTCTCTCGTTTGCGACGAAGCCGTACGGGTAGAGTAACGCGCCACCGATGATGCACATGACGATGATGCTAAGCCGGCGTCCGAAAATCTGGGAGCAGAACCCGATAACTGTGCCTCCCGTGATGGCGCCTAGGTTAGCAACGACCTGAGTGATGGTGACCTTATTGGCATTGAATCCGAATTCATTCTTGAGCAATGTAGGATACAAGTCCTGGGAACCGTGAGACATGAAGTTGAACCCGGCCATGAGAAGGACTAAGTAGATAAGAATTATCCAGTGACGTTTGAGCGCCACTCTTCCCTCTTGAATGAAGGTCTTGCCGATGCTACCGTTGGCGCGACGCAGCTCTTGGTGGGCTATGTATGTGTTGGTCTCCGGCATGAACAATCGCCAGACGATGAAGAGGGCTGGTGGTGCGGCTCCAAACCAGTAGAGAGGTCGCCAGCCGTGAGGGGTGGTGTTGACGAGGGCACGAGAAAAGGCCGCGGCCAAAAGATAGCCGGTCGCGTAACCTTGTTGCAATATGCCACTCAACAGCCCCCGGGCCTCATCGGGGATATCTTCGAGGGCGGTGGCGGCGGCATTGCCGTAGAGGCCGCCCATGGCAATGCCGAAGAGCGCACGGGCAGCGAGGAATTGGCCATATGTCCGAGTGAAGCCAGTAGCCTAGCAAATGTGCGTGTTAGCCTAAATGCCATCATCTTGTCCTGGCAGAGCGGCGTAGTTTTTATTGTACGTAGGTACGCACGGATTGGGGTTAGGGATCGTTTGCGGGGTCATTTGCCATTCATCCCATCGGGTTGCTGGCAGGGATCCAAAACGGGCGATGCGAAGCTTTTGCTAAGACTGCGCCAAGTATCGCCAAGTGACGGTAAGTAAGAGATGGGACGGGTAGAATCCTAGTGGCGTTTCTTGGCCGACCAGCTCGATGGGACCCCCCGCCTAGATAGATAGATATCGACATGGATAAAAGACGTGTTGTACTCACCAATTCGAGGACGATGAAAAGCAAGTTATTGATGATGAAGGGCCACTTGCGGCCGTAGCGATCGGCGGCGATACCAAAGATGATGGATCCCACAGATCGCAACATGAGCACGAGCGTGATGCCCCAAGTGATGTCTGTGACGTCTTTACCAAACGTCTCGGCCAATTCGGATGTTGTCAATGAGACGGTAAAGAAGTCGAAGGCATCCCATGTCTGGAACGAGGGCCGAGCTATGAATTAGTGAATGCCAAATGAAAATGATTGACCATCACCCATGAACTAACAGACGACCTAGAGAGGTCGTCGTAGCCGTGGCAAGAGGGGGAGGAGGAGGGAGGAATAGCGTACCCAAGCAATGAAAGCGATAGAGAAGAAAGACCATTGCTGACGGTTGAGCATTCTCAATAGGCGGATGGGATTGGGGGCAGAGCGCATGGGAGGTTTGAGGCTGCTGATGCGCGTAGCCAGATAGGTACCAACGGACATGCCATGATGAGGAGGATGGACATTATCCTCATCCGACGGGCGAGCCATGATGTCTCGGGCGTGGCGGTGGCCGAATATACAGGAGACACAGCCTTGAGTCCGCCGTTGCCGCGATCGCCGCCGTTTATGGTGAGTGGAAACAGGTAGGACAACCACAATCAGTCCGAGGGTAGGCTACCATAGGACCGCGATATGGTAAATATTGCTTTACTATATACGGGGTTTGCTAGGAAGGAGGACCTAGGTAGGCGGGAATGTCGCGAATGGATGATGATGAAAACGAGAAGAAGAGAGAAAGCTCAGAGGGCGGGAGCAGAAGGAGGTAAGATAGCGAAATAGATAGCTGAAGAGGATGGAGACCACGAGGAAGAGATATCGAGACTAGGGTATGTAGCTGGCTAGGTACCTAGGTAAGAGGGAGGTAGGTAGTTAGGTACCTACTAAAGCAAACTGGTTATCGTGTTTTATCTTTCTTCGGTCTCAAGTCATCTATCTCTCTCTGGCCATGATGCTCGGTACTAGGCACGGTAATAAGAGGTAAGCGTGTACCTAACCTACGCAAGCAAGTCAGGGTAAACTACATGTAGTGTCGTCCTAAGGCCGTCCTCGGTAACTACTCGGTACTTGTGATTGGGTACTTCTCCTAGCTCGGTCCTAGTAAGGCATTTGCAGGGATTCCCTCCTACGCTAGGTAGCTACCTGGGTAGCTTACCCACTGGAAGGGTGGAGTGTGCGGGGAACTTTGATGGGACAAACTGCACTGGGATGTCCGATGATATACATGCATAAGTTCAATTTTCTCTATACGTGCAAAGGTAGGTCTGTTACCTTCTCCTCGCAGAGGGGACTAAATTCAACAAAGGGGCATAATTGACCCCATACTGGGGGAGTACGTATCTGCCAAATATGTGCGAAATACCTACCTAGGTACCCTCTAGAGGCAGTTCCCTACCTAAGGTAAGATTCTATCAGCATCGTTGCGCCGAATACACTATAAGTATATTTCGAACTGTCGAGAACCTAGCAACGGCAAGGCCGATAACCTTGACGACAATCATTCCCCTTCTCGACGATGATGCGCGACACACCAAACTTCGGAGACTAGTTCTACACGGGGTAGTGGGAGCTAGCCATTAGGTAGCCACCCGTATTATTCGCTGTATCATGCTGAAGTAGGTATCGTAATGATATTTTCATCTTCAGATCACTTCCATCGCTTTGGGCATTTCCCCGCATTGTCGGTTCTCCGCACCACCACGGTTTTATACTTTACCAAAGATAACCAACACGACATATCTATCTTGAGATACCCAGGGCCTGGTGGTGTTTGTTCACTGCTCTATTGACGTATCTATCCAAGGCTACTTACTACCCTATCACCGCCCGCCCGAGGCCTCTGAGTATGAAGTATAATACGATTCCAGGAGCACGCCGATACTCTCACATCGGAAGTGAATGAGTATATTGGCGTCCTAAATGATAGCAGACTATGTTGCTCGCCCTTTACGGCGATAGTGAGAGCACACGGTTATCTATAGCTGTTCACTGGCAACTCGCGGTGTTGTAATCTCTAGTGCTATGCCGGATGTTGGAATTTATACGCGGCCTGTGGGGAAAAAAAAAAAAAATCCCCATCTCCATCCTACCCACCAACCCGACCTACCAAATATGGAAGAGGTATTTACTGTAATACCCCAAATCCGCCCGCTTCAACACCCCCAATGTCGACACAGCCAACCATAACCGTCCCATCCTTGTTTATCGGGACAGTGGCCATCATCATCGCACAGAGTAGGTGCAGCATGTACCACCTAAAATCTGAAAGGCGTTCTCAGCTGATCACCAGCTCAACCAATAGGATTTCCCTGCATCAAATGCTGCCACGACACGAGTAATATCACGTCATTGGTGCAGCTAAGTTCCGTTTGCATGCTAAAGGGATCAGGGTGGGACAGGCGAACCGGCCAACCAGGTCAAAATTCATGTGATGGCCGACAGTCAACCCTTCTAGTAGAACGCAATTTAGGTCCCGTCTTATGCGAACACAGACTTCTAGTTGTCTTGATGTTTGGCAGTTGCTTTGATGCTTCTTATCAGGCTGAATGACTCTGGGTCGGTACAGGGCGATCGGATAGACAGTCAACATTTATAGAACAGATATTCTCTACAGCTGTTTTATAAGGCGAAGGGACGGGCGATCAATCATCTGCGCTCCTTTAACTCATGAGCGACCGTGCCCTGATTGTAACGAGCCTTAAATAGTGATTCAACAGCGATATAGAGGGCGACAGACTCTTAGATCTCATAGTCAAAATGCCTCATGTTAAAGTGCACTATCTTTGGTATTTGATATACATGGCTGGTGCGCGGTGTTGGTGTTAGCCACGGAGATTGTATGTATAATCTCAACTCTCGTAGCCACTACCCCCCAAGCTCACACCAACAACTGTGAATCGCTCGGGGGTGTTATTGCATACTTGCGTTTAGACGAACTGTCAAATGGGTGCCCGGGGTGAACCAACCGAGCGCTATCCTGGGCTTCGTGGGCGTTGGCCCATCTTGGGTCCTGTGAGCCCGCCTCACGGGTCGCGACAACTTGAGCATCTCATTCGGCATGGTCTAGGAAGACGGGCGTAGATATTGGGACCGCCCACTTGTATCTCCGCGGGGAGTACGAAGCTTATACGAGAGGTGAGATGAGAGGAAAGGGCGCTCGCCGTTGCCACGAAGACGTATCCCAATCTCGCCCGAGCTCCATGCAATCGATGGCCCTGGTTGTCACACTCGAGATGCTGTTAACCGAGATTTAGATAGATTGCGTTGACGCGTGTCATTTTCTCCACGCCTTTACCCTGCTCGTAGTATGGCCGAGCTGTGAGTAATTCGAGATATGGTCAATGTTGATCATGTGTGTTGACTTTCGGATATTCTACTTACGCACTCTAGTAGGTCTCTCTTCTCGTATACATGGCTCGGAGCCTAGAAATGCCATAATTTTACATAAATAAAGGGGAAATGAGGAGGGAAACCCCCAATAAACACTCACAACAGGATCGTCCCGTCTCCCTTATGGTAACCCAGGCAGCTGCCGAGCAACTGCACAAGGCCAGCAAATATCAAGGCGTCGTAGCATAGGAAAATATATCACTCCAGTAGCGGAACGGTTGGTCTCCTCTCTAGCCGCCATCACGAGCACCCAACGCAGGCGACTGATCTGAGGGCAAGGTTGACACTCCTCAGGCGGAGGAGGATGGTGACAGCCTCATACGTGCACACACACGGGGGTCTAATCTGTTCAGGCGGGCGACCTCACGAGCAAGCGAGTAGGAAGATAAGTAGGAAAGTAAGTAGGAAAGTAAGTAGGAAAGTAAGTAGGAAAGTAAGCAGGAAAGCAAGCAGGAAGGGCGGCCTTGTTACTGTCCGCTCAAGGGGTCACATTGGCACCAGATCGATGGCGTATTACTCTACACTTTTCGCTTTTTGCTGCCGCGGAGATGGCGACGGCGATGAAAATCTGCCCAATTCGCTATGTATAATATCGTAAGGCCTTTCAATTCCTAGTTTCGTTTTGGCTGGGAATGATCCTTTAGCTGGGAGTCAACCATATTGTTCCGTCATCTGATTGCATAACTTTGCATATGCGATTTGCCGATGGGTTCTTGTATTTCTCAAGTTGGATTCTTGTCATTCAAAGTTACCACAATCGCGGGGTGAGGGATGGAACTTCGTTTGAAGATCAATAATGAAATAATTTACGGCATGTCTACAACAAAAACATGACAACTGTTCCAAGGCGGGTCTTATAATCTCTGGAAGAGTATACGGCGCTATCAAATTATGCTGAATTCCGGTCAATGAATACCACCGTACCTAAAACAAGTAGGGGTATCTTCCCCTTCGCCAAACTCCCTTCCATCTAAACCAATGGACCCTAGGAGCCAGCCCATCCTAGTTGCGCCAATTATCCGTCCTAGAGGCATGGGAACACGGATCTTTTTCGTCGCATTATCTGTATTGTTATAAACAGTAGGCTATGCCTCTCAGATGCTGTTTTGGTGCTTTTGTTTTTTCTGTGCATGTTCGCTATCGGAAGGGTCGGTTTGGGGGACGCTGGGCAGTTTTCTTGCTGTTGCCTCGGCTTCGGCAATCTGCTCCTCGGTGAGGGCCTCTGGTTTACTGGAAGACTCATCTTCTGGTGGGAAGTAGCGACTGGGATTGTTAAATAAAGAATACCAGGGATTAATGAGGTCAGTGAAGGGGAAAGCTCACGGGAGGATCCGATTATAGGTGCGGACATCCTTCTCCATAAATGTAACAAAGATCACCTTGTCGAGCTTCTTGCCATCCTCGGTATCTAGAAAACTCTTGACAGCAGCGCAGGCAATATTACCGGCGTCATAACTGGGATAACCGTAGAGACCGGTACTAATGGCGCTGAAAGCGACGGTCTTTAGGTTGTTCTGTACGGCTAGTTCCAGAGCGGATTGGTAGCAGCCACGGAGAGCGGCCTCGCAATACCAGGTGTTCGAGGTGTGATAGACAGGGCCGACGGCATGAATGACTTTCTTGCAGGGAAGATGATAGGCGTCCGTTATCTTACAGGAGCCGGTGTCACAGCCTTTGAGGGTTCGGCATTCAGCCAGCAGCTCGGGGCCTGCGGCTCGATGGATGGCTCCGTCAACGCCACCGCCGCCCAGTAGCGAGGAATTGGCGGCGTTGACGATAGCATCGACGGCCAAGGTGGTGATATCCTCACGAATGACGCATATTTGGTGATTATAAGCGCTGCTGGAATTGTGCATAACGCCCCATGACGAAGGCCCCATCTTATTTGACTTGTATAGTTGACGGAGGGTTGGAATCTCGTCGGCGGGAATAGGTAGTGAGTCCATCTCGATGGCGGGGCACGGGGCGAAGCTAAGATTGTTGATTGCGGTCTGGCGTGTTGTCGTCTGTACGTATCTCCGGCGGAGGTGCTCAAGAGGGAGAGGGGAGAGGGGAGAGGCGAGGGCGAGGAGGAGTAAATGGGTGACACGAAGGGAGCCGGCGGAAGAGAGGACTTAAGCAATGTTGGACAGAAGTCACATACGGCTGGGGGGCTACCTACTTAGGTATGTGTCCCCGGCGCCTGCCCTTAAGCCTGGCATTCTGAACCTTAGGAAGGGATTAGGTAGATGCAAGTGCCTAGGTAGGTATCAGATACGTTGCTGGCTGCTATACTTCAAGTGTATTTCCCCGGCCACAAGGGAGAGGGAGAGTGATCGGTATCCCAGAGATTCGATATTTGTTGACGTTGTGAAACGGTGACAATTTACAATGGGGATATCGGAGTATCTAAGATGTCAGTACGTACAAGTAAATTTGCTCAGTAAAAAAAAACACATGACGCAATCCAAAGAACTAATAGCGGCCCGCTGTGGGCTGGCTAGACGGGACCTAAGATTAGCCACACGTGCTTATTGTAGCACACACATGCCCAAAGCTACAGCATGTAGCTCAAGCCCACCTCACTCCACTCAATGAGGCCTACTGAAGCCCACTACAATGAATTCCCGCCTGCCGCCATCTGCCTCCCATACCTTTAGGTACCTTATACCTTACCTAGGTCCTATACTTCGTACCTATAGCCTAGATTAGACGTTAATAAACTACTACTACTACCTATACTTCGTAGTGTACTAAAGAATAGAGTTTGTGCTTTGTACCCCAGGTCACACAATTGAGAACTAACGACCTACATAAGTAGGTAATAGGTGGTAACTACATCTTTGTTTCTTTGACTTATCAGTACAATGGTTCTTCTCTATTCTGTTGCAGAACACTCATGCTTGCCTTGACAAAACAATGACCCTTTTGCTCGACCGAACGAAGGTGTAGGTATGAATGACATTGTTCAAACTTGGTGATCCTGCCCATAAAACGGGCTGCTTCAAATATCACCCATGTCACAAGCCCGACTCTGTACCCGTCGTCCTCTGTCGCAAACATCGCGCAGTGATAATCATCCATTCCTTCACGCCAATCTGAACCTCTTGACAACCACCTAGGGCTCAATCTGTCTCCTGCTCTTTGCCTTGGCTACACTGCGCCGTGCTACGATGGATTCGGACGGAAACGACGCCGCTACTGTCGCCAAGACGGGCCATACTGCCGTTGTTGCTAGCATGATCGTATTTGTCGTTCTGACTCTCATATTATGGGCTCTGATGGGGATTCAAATTCGCCGCTTACGCAAGCAACGCCTTTCTGACCTCGAGGCTGGCGCCATCGCCCTTGCAGTTGATAGTGATGTTCCTCTAGAGAATATTCTGCGAACTGCAAAGTCCCCCAAACCAAATGCGAAGACGGGTAGGTCCTCCTTTGCTAGCTGGCCAGACACGCCGCGATCTGCCAATATTTCATCGAGGAGTGACATGCCACACGACTCGTCGTGGTATGCCGAAGAGCGGCCCGTCCGATACCTTCTTCACAAGGTCGCTGGCTGGTTTAAGAAGAAATCTCCCGCACGCTACAGCGGTGATTCGAATACAGGGTCCACCATTATGTCCACCATTATGTTAGTTCCTGAGAGAGGTCGAGCAAAAACTCCACAACCAAGAGGAGCGTCCGTTGACGAACTACGCGACAATAGGAGACGTTGCGACTGAGAATCGTGCATATATGAAGAGGTGATGCAGAAGCCGTATCTATTGTAAACCCTCGACTCGACGGCTTCAGGGATACAATCTAACGTAAGGTAAATAGTGGTAATAGGACCAAACCCGTGTGCTAATACATCATTCCTTCCATATTAGTTAAAGCTACAAAGGGACAAAATATTGGACCGCAAAGCTGAATCATGAATTTACTTACTAGATCGTAAACAAGTCTCTGTATAGGCGCTAACTCGGCAGCCTTAATGATGATAGTTACCTGCCATTATTAACCTTGGCAGTTGAATAATAAATGTCAAATTTCAACTCCGGTACACAATCTCGGAAAATGTGGTCATTATACAAGATAGGAAATAGCGCGGAACAAGATCGGCCACATGTTCCGTTTATCAGCATGACCCTCGCTCTATGGTCACCCGCGTCTCCCCCAACGAGACCGGCTAATAGACGTTTTTGCCTTCGCGGGAACCTAATATGATCCCACCTTGGTAACCGGGTGGATATATTGCGGCCGAGGGTATGACCCAATGCATGCTCGGCGACGGGTGTTTGGAGAAGTAGTGGTGAGGGGAATTCGAATACAGATGCGCTTTGCTGGCCAGACCTGTCGGAGAAGGACCTGTCGGAGAAGGACCTGTCGTGCTATCGCGAGGGGCGACCTTCATTGGTTCCCGCTCACGATGTGCATGGCTTGTGCTATATTTCGGCAGTTTGCAGCGTTCATCGTTACATTTGGTTGAATCTGGTGTGGACCGTTCATGGAGGGTGCTGGTAGAGAAAATTGGGTTCCCGACATAATATCTGGAAGAGTTCCTACTTGCGCTTTTCAACTACACGTCGATCCACGGAGAAGAGACGGACATCTTGACAGACACTGGCACTAATCAAAATAACCATCATGGAGTCGGACCAAGATAAAAAACTAGGCATGAAAGAGCATTGGAAGGCATTATCTATCGTTTGTTTCGTTTCGTTGAGCTCGTTTCAATATGGCCTCGACTTTGGCATCATCAGCGGTCTGCAAGCCATGATTAGCTTCCTCCAGGTGAGTGTCGTGCCAATGTCGGCATCGAGTTATGAGCTGATACGTTGTCCGTAGGTGTTTGGGCAGGAAGCTCCGGATACACCACTCGGCTGGAACATCAATGCCGAACGACAGCAGCTCATCTCCTCGCTGATGATCCTGGGCGCCTTCATCTCCTCGTCCACTGCCGGTTTCACCGCGAAATACTTCGGCCGCAAGATGTCGCTCTGGATTGCCTGCATTGGCGTCTTCGTCTCCACGGCGGTCATGCAAACTACGACGCAGATCGGTGGCTTATACGCTGGAAGGCTTATCATCGGTCTGTCGAATGGACTTCTGATGACACATGCGCAGCTCTACATCCAGGTAAGTCGCGTCTGTCCCGACAGCAAGCCTGGGGTTAAGTCGTGGGTAGGAATGTTCGCCTGGTCGCTATAGGGGCTTTGGTATCTCCATCTTTACATACTGGGTCTCAGTCGGTGAGTGGAAGCTACGGTGATATTGTGTCTTATATGGCGGCAGCTAATAATAAGCCGTAGGATCTCTCATCGGCACTATCGTTGACAACTTCGCTGCTAAAATTCATAGCAAAACAGCCTACATCATGCCGCTAGGGATCGTCCACGTTATCCCCTTTGTATTGACGATTGGTCTGTTTTTTATACCTGAAAGCCCAAGGTGGCTCGCAACAAGGTATGTATTGAATCATTGTGCTTTCCAAGTCCCTACATCTTGTCATCATTTGAAGCCAAGTGCGTTTCAAGCTGACTGTTACGTAGTGAGTAAACATTGTTTTGGGAGCGTTGGATTTACTAAATAGAGTACTTACATGTCGCCGCAGAGGGGAGAATGGATGAGGCCGAACGGGCACTTCGGCGATTGAGGCCAATTGGGTGGTCCGTTTCAGATGAGCTAGATGAGATGAAGACGACGCTAGCCGCGGAAGCCCGACTACAATCAACCGTGGGATACCGTACGTTGTTTCGGAATCCGATCGACCGGCGCCGAACCTTCCTTTCTATCTTCGGTTTGACTGCGCAAGCTGCCTCCGGGGCTATGTTCGTGATCTGTGAGTTCTCCCCCCCCCCCTCCCCCCAAAATCACTGCAACCTACCAGTAGCCTAATATGTGATTAGCATACGGTACATATTTCTTCGAGATGGCCAACGTGGGAAATGCGTTTGAGAACTCGTGTATCCTTACCGGAACGGGTGTCGCCGCTTTGCTTTTTAACGCCTTGGTCATTACGAAATACGGTCGTCGACGTGCTATGATGATATCAGGCTTCATAGTTTGTGGGCTTTCGCAGTTGATCATGGCCATCGTATACACTATCGAGCCGGGGACCCAGAAGACCGGAAAGGTAATCGTCGGGCTTAGCGTCGTCTATATCGTAGCGTACAATGCCATGATATCCACGTACGCGTGGCTGTCGGGAGGCGAGCTCGCATCCCAACGCCTGCGTAGTCACACCTTCGGTCTCGCAACGGCTGTCGGCTTCTTCGGCGCTTGGTTGACCACGTTCACTGCACCGTATTTCATCAACCCGCTGAAATTAGGCTGGGGTCCCAAGTACGGCTATATCTGGACGGGCAGCTGTTTTATTGCCGGAACCTGGATCTGGCTATACCTACCCGAAGTCAAAGATCGCACTCTAGAGCAGATCGACGAAATGGTAAGTCGCCTCGATACGGGCTGCGCTACCCTATCAGTGTGTGTCATACTAAGTCCTGTCTAAATAGTTCGAGGCCGGTGTCCCCGCTCGAAAGTTTCGAAAGTACCAGTGCACTGGACACCATGTTGCACTCGACGAGAAGCCTCAAGCGGATCATGTTGAGTCGCAGTCCAGCCAGGGGGGATGGAAGCGAGCCAAAGAATTCGGCTGTGAATGTGTCCGGGGTCGAAATCTAACGTTGCGCCCCGTTGTGGATTGTTGGCCTTCTATTCAAAGATTAGACATTAGTGGTGTAAAGAACTGATTGTCTCTGTTTGGCGGACGGGTGGAGAGAGAGTGATAGCGGGAGAGGTTCAATGTGTGTGTGTGTGTGTGTGTGTGTGTGTGTGTGTATGTGCACAAGGCAATTTGATAATTGGCGGGCCTCACGACGCTGACAGTCCTAGAGCGTATTCGATATTTGATAAAACGAATCACGGTCGCTTGTGTACTGTCTCTTCCGGTGGTATGTACGGTGGTGATAATATAGTAAACTACTACATTCTTAGACGTATTGATTCTCTTGATGGTCATGCCCACGGCATAGGGCGTTTAAAAGGGGGGGATTCCCCTGTCAACCAAGATTCTATACCGCGGCTAGTCCCTTCACAACCTCATCGTACATCTCCTCGGCACTCTTTTCCGTATCGAACTCGAATATCCAGTCCTGTCGAGGGAACTGGATTATCTCCGGGTTCTCCTTGACCTTCGCCCAATCTGTCTTGTGCCACATATCTCGTGTCGACTCCCCTGTCTTCTGTGTTTCCCGAACACGATCGTAGCGAATTTTCTCGTGAGCCCTGACCGAGGTTGGCACGTTGTCTTTCCCACCTCTTCGGAGGCATACGGCGATGCAGACTGTAAAAGCATTCGGGTCAACAGCTGGATTCCAGAACGGTGGCTCGAAGGTACTCAGATGTCGGGGTTCTTGGCGACAAGACTGAAGGAGGGAATCTTGAATCCGTAAGAAAGTAGCTCTGTTGATACTTACCGCCGTCTTCGAGTGCTTGTGTTGCCCCTTGTGCGCTAGTGGGTAAGAAAGGGTGTGCTGAGTCGCCAAGCAGGAGAATCCTTGCCTTTGGGCTCACCCATGTAGGTAGAGGGTCCCGATACACCAATTTCCAGTCCACCAACATCTCTTCCGGTGTCTTCGACACGATCTGGGTACACATCGGGTCCCAGTCTTTGATCGCCTTCTTGACTTCGGAGAGCTTGCCTGGGAAACTCCACGATTCGTCAATATCGTGTTCGTCGGGGTGGGTGAGGACCCAGCAACAATCCGAGCCGTTCTTGATGGTGCTGAAAACTTCAGCATCAAGAGTCAGCGCTGCCACTCGGTGAGGTTATCTACCGCGACTCACGGAAATGCATATCTGGGCCGATCCAACCATTGAACGTATCGCCATTCTCGCAATATTGGGCCGTTGATGGATCTGCGATCATGTCCTTATTCGGAAACCTATAGTTTATCAGTTATAGATCCCAGGAGTCAGGACTCCGTAGGAGAGTAGAGGAGAGCATACCATGCCCGCCATACCGCATAACCGCTGCTTTTAGGCTTATCTTCGTAACCTAGGACGGACTTTCGAGCCCTAGATCGAACACCGTCGGCAGCGATGACAATATCAGCCGATACCTTCTCTAGGGGTTAACTATACTATACTATATCCTCCAACGCTAGAGAGGTTATGTTAGTAATTTACCTTGCCGCCGCTTTCGAGCACAATTCCCGACTCATTCTCGTCTTCGAAATAAGTGGTGATCTTGTTGTTGAGATGGACTACAGCACGTTGAATTAGTTGCTTACACTGACATCTTCACTCGCGGCCGCTTGGGTCTTCCATAGCCTTCCTTACTAGGTATGCCGAGATCCTCTCTTGCGTAGTTGAACACCACCTCGTGTAGTTCGCCCCTATGCCCATTGAAGTTCGGTGCTTCCACGGAATAGTCCGGGGTCTTTTGGTTGATGACGATCTCCCCGGTGTCATACTTATGGATGTTGAAGCCGTATTTTCTGAGATCGATCTGTACGGCGTCAGATCGTCGATCTCCAACTCGACGGAAGCACCACGCTGCAAGAAATGACATACGCTGAGTGGCCGCATACGACGCACAATCTCGCCATTGGACCACCTGTAGAAGATGCGCCCGGCGTTGGGCCCGAACGAGATGATGTCGCCCAGTTGCTTCAACTCCGGAAACGCCTCGTAGACCTCAACCGCATGGCCCTGACGATGGCATTCTATGGCGGCACCCAGCCCACCAAATCCTAGATCCGGATGCACCCGTCAGCTTATAAACGGGCCGTTGGTCCGCGGCGATGTATATGACATATATGACATATATGAGGCATACCGGCACCGACAACGATTACCTTGATTCCCGTGGGCGGGCGTGACGTCGCGTCAATGGCATTACCGTTGGCGTCCATCCTGTACATGTAGAACTGTTGAAAGTAACGGGGTTCCCCGCTGAGTTGGAGTCACGGGGGATACGACTTCGGTGACGGCTTAAGTAGGTGTGGTGGTGATGTTGAAGTCCCTCGCATCAGGCCATGATGCGGGGAGACGCGGGGGTCACGGTCGATGGCGACCTCCATGTCACCCGAAGCCTGGCTGGGGGGCTTGGTGATAACCGGAACCACGGGAGCCATGGATGAGATTGAGGTTGATACACCCTCGGCTTCATTTGCCTGATCGGAAGCCTATAGCCGATGCCATGGGTCCTGTGACCTTAGCCTATATAGACAATGCCAACCCGAAGACCGAACGGCCGCCCGTAAGGGTAATCATTTCCATTCCATTCCACATTCGGTGATTCGACGTACGCGATAAACCTCCTGTCAGGTAGAGTGTAATGATAAGCCCATTTGCGTAGAAGGCGGGAAGAGAGGAAAGAGCTGGCATAATTCGATCTGCCTTGAAACCTGGAGTGCCCCGGTCTCTATTCATTCGACTTTTTGCTCTCCTCAACCGTCGATATCCTTCCTCGAAACCATGACCTCGCACCAGGATTGGGGCCAGAGGACATCTGCCTTGAGCGTCGCTGCCGAATATGCGGGCAGGGTCAAGGGCAGAAACAGTATGCCGCCATGCGCTTTGGGGGTTGGTTTGTTGAAGCTTTATTGCTAACACAGCCTACGAAGTCGTCGTCACAGGGGTTGCGCCGCAAGGGGTCGGGGAAGGGACGGCGATCGCATTTGCATCCCAAGAACCAGCGATATTGATTCTGATGTCTAGGACTAAGGGTCATCTCGAGGCCATAGCCAATGCGATCCGGACGTCCTATCCCATGGTCGATGTACGCACAATTACCACGGACCTGGCCTCTCAGGCATCCATACGAAAAGGCGCGGCGGAAGTGCAAGGCATTGTTTCCACGCTTGATATTCTTGTGAACAATGCCGGCTGCACACATCGCCTCCGACAACGAACAGCAGAGGGGATAGAGATGCAGTTTGGAGTCAATCATATCGGGACTTTTCTGCTGACGAAACTCTTATATCCGTTATTGAAAGCTGCAGCGAAGAGGTCGCCCCGCGGAACGACGCGGATCGTAAATCTATCGAGCCATGGCCATAGACTATCGCCGATCCGATTTCATGACTACAACATGGAAAACCACGAAATCCCACCCGAAGAGAGACCCGTTTCCCAGATGCCACCGGCCTTTTCCAAGGCTTCGGAGGATGGGTACTTGTCGACTATAGCCTATTCACAGAGCAAGACTGCCAATATTCTGTTCACGCTCTACCTACAGGATTATGCAGGGGTCTCCGGAATCATGTCATACGCGCTGCATCCAGGAGGTTCGTCTAGCCCTACGCCACGTTGGAAGCATGGCCGGCTCATGAGAATACGTTACAGGTGTCATTAGTAATCTCGGCAGGGAGCATGATCGGGATGTCGCCGAGACGATAGCGGCGACGTCTAAATATTGGAAGAATAGCGACGAGGGCGCCTCCACGAGCCTTGTCGCCGCCCTGGATCCATCGCTTGACGGTATGTGGGCCACCCATTCCACGGGGACTCGTACTGATGTGAGATTTTCTGCCTTGTCAGATTGCCAAGGGCTGTATCTGGCAGATTGCCAGTTCTGCCCATGTGCGGATCACGCGAGGGACCCCGATGTAGCTCGGCGTCTGTGGGGATTGAGCGAACAGTTGACGGGCGAAAGATTTATGGTTGATTGATATGCTAGTTCACGTATGATAATACAAGCTTGACAGTGACAGCGTGGAATACTATCCTGGACACTTCACTTGCGCCATGTACCGTGATCGAGAAATCTTACATACATAACATTCCGCAGAACTTGGTCCAGCCCCAGCATCCTACCCAAAACGGCATCGCTTGATCACGAGTTCGGGGCACCATCGATCGAGGTAATGGAGATGTACGCACCTGGACATAAACTACCTACAATATACTGTTTGCTGTCCAGATAGGCGAGGGCAGGAACGGATGTGGATTTCCTTGGCAGTCAGTGTGTAAAAGAATCTGGGGGGATAATATGTCCCTACGGTAAATCAGAAGTTGCTTCCCTGGGCCTTTATAGAAATAGCCCACCAGGCAAACGGACCGCGAACTACTGAACTAGGATCAACAGAATTGCCGAGCGTGACCAAATGTGTAAAGCGCTTGGTAGTAGCAGAAGACCGCGGATGCTAGCGTGTCTTGTTCCGTAGCAAGCTGCTTGGCTCCATTGCATTGTGGCTGGCGATTCAAACACTGGCGAATAGGATGACCGTGTAGGAGTTAGGGTGTCGCGCTTGTAAAATGGTTGGGCCACGGAATATCTGGTGGCCCAGATGTGACCCGCGGAGCACCATGCAGCTTACGCCTGATGATGAGACGGGACAGGACAGGGCATGAACCGATCGATGAGCATGACAGTACATCAGTAACCCACGGAAACTATACAGTACACGTATTTCACATCGCTATTAGAATTATGCCTTGTGGCAGATTATGCAGTGGCGACTTGGCGGGTTGCCCTTCGACGAAGCCGTAACAGAAGCCGTGACAGAACAGAGTGTAGGGCAACGAACGAGGGGGCGAGGGACAACACACAAAAGTCGCCAGGCAGACATTCCGGCTGACGAGGCCAAGCGACGGCTGAACATCTACGTGGCGCTGGATAGGCTCGTCAGATTAGGGAGTGCACTCTGTAGGCTGGGTGGCCAGGCGGACCCGGCCAGAATGAGGCTCTCCCTCCAATGTGTGGTGTGTGGTGTGTGGTGTGTGTGGTTTACCACTCTCCAGGCGTGGGAAAGCTGCCCAACACCCCTTGTCGCATGAGAGAGTCCCTGCAGGCCGGGCATCGACATGAGGCTATTGGACGGACAAGGGAATAGCGTGGTTCCCCGATGCAAGTGAGTCGTATGAGAGGCTCTGTGTAGATGGTGAGGGGGTGGGAGGCAACCAAGCTAGAGCCGCCTGGCTGTACTTGGTAAACCCGAGCCATTCCTGGTGCGCGCCCACCATCATGAACTCATAAAGGGACTACAGAGCCCCTATGGCTATAACTAAGTTGACGCCTTGCACTGCTACCCACGGTCAGAGACCACGCCCATATTCATACGTTCGTCCTAGAGAGGATCGGGATCCAGCCTGCTTCGGAAATGTCGAAACTCTTACGCAACAGGGTCGATTCCGGGTTACACCAAGCCCGCCGACCCAATTTAGCAGAGCAAGGACGACCATCAGAACAAGGGCGTGTCGAAGAGAGAATCCATCACTATGAGGTTGAGTGGAGCACTATAGAGAAATGCCTGAAGGAGATATGGTCAGACGAAACAGAGGAAACGCTCCAGCCTAGGATGGCAAGTAGATCGAACTAGAAGCCATAGACATTTCAACTGACACGGCAAACAGGTCCAGGATTCTTGGGTTTTTGACATCCCAGAAAAGCTCACACAGGTAGGCCATCGCGGTACAACAAGGCTATGTGTAATAATGGTAATGATGGGTACTTTATAGGAGCAACGAAGACGAATAAGCAAGGTCCGAGACCAGGTGGCAGGGCGTAACAGGAAGCGAGAACGGGGGAGCACACCTGAATGAACCCGGGGGCGGCCGTAAAATGGCAAAGCGCAGCAGCGTACCGCACTTTATGCCGTTTGAATGTCAAAGTGAGATTGTTTCAAGGCGAACGTGTAGCTATATGTGCATGCAGCACTGTGATGTTTAGCTCAGAAAGTGTCGTAGCTCACCGCAATAGAGGGTGATGTGCCGTCCAGGGATGCTGGGCCGAACACTGCGCTGCCTGTGGGCTGTGGTTAATTCCCTACTTGCGTTGACCTGCCGTGCTGCCAGGCTGCTTAGCGTAGATAAGGGGGGGCGGTGTTGTTTTGTTTGGGGTCCGGGCACCGCTCTCTATGGCCTCCGTGGGCAAAACAACGCCTCTTGAACCAAGCTGAGGCGCTATACTAGGCAGAATGTCTATTATTATAAGTAGTCCAACGATAGTTGTTGTTGTTTGAATATCCATCGCCTGCATTCAAGCTTCCCATTGACCCTTCAAGACTTCTCCCACAACATACGCCGCACCACACCGATCACAGAACAGGCACAATGTCTTCCTCGGATTTCCCCCATCATTTTCTACAATGTTATGCCAATCGGAATAATTACCCCCAAAACATGGCAAAAACGATGCCCAATACCTTACCAAGTACCCTGAAAAGACTCCTTGAGCAGCTCGATCGTATGGAAGATTTATTTGTCGAGTCTGAGTCAGAGGTTGAATCGCCCTGGAGGGAATTTAACCCGGATCTCAAGAAAATGAATATCCTAGACTCTAATGAACTAGCGGGGATGATGGGCTTCGGCATCAACGGCTCTACAATGGCTGTGACGGCTCAACCTGACCCACAGTGCAGGTTCATGTGAGTGCCCCGATGGGAAAAGGGGAGAGGGGGTTAGCGCATCCGGGAAGCGATTAATGCCCTTCATAGTTACCTATTCGGCAACACGTCTCTCAGCGCCCTCAACATCACTCGACCGATGTTCGCTGAAATCCTGACCTTTCACCAGGTTATGCCGGCATACTTGGAGTTCGTCATGGCCTTTGGTCTGCAGGAGGAGCCGGAGGATCTGAGGTTTTCGGGCTTCAAGAAACAGGTATCTCTTGCACCCAGCACTCGTCTACCCGAGATCCCAGGGCTAGGTAGAAGTGGCCAACAATACCAATTATGCTACAACCTGAAGTGCATTTCAAGACGGGCCAAGGGCGAGTTCACAATGATACGGCAAGCCGCCATTCATCATCAATTCGATGCTGTCACGGGAAAAACTCTCTGGATTGTGACGGCCGGGAGACGCGAGCTTCAGGAACGATATAAAGGTGTGCACCATAGTACAGGTATCTTGCAGAAAGGCCTCTAACACGTGCAGAACTTACCGGAAAAGATGCGGACCCGCGTGATAAATCATTCGGGAGCCTTCTTGAGTGTCTCCGGTCCAGCTTGGCGGCTCATGGCATGTTCTGCTCATGGTCGGCCGAGAATTGGAGATGGTACATCAAGTCACTCGAAAATGATATGGAGAGACTGGTATGATGGTGCCGCCCGGGCCTGGGTTGGTTTCGGTACTAACACTCAAAAAGACAGGGTTGACTATCTATGGACAGCGTACATCTGGAGGATTTCATCAAAAGTACACTCCAGGGGATCTTCAGATACTACAGAAGCATGAGGACGACGTGCTCGAAACCATCGCCGCCCTCCAGGCAAACCAGCGCGTCATGAGCTCGTTAGCCAAGTTTTATGCGAGCTTAAAAGACAATAAGGACTTCAAACTCGGACACCTTGCTGCTGACTATATCGGCACGTTTACGGACCAAATCGAAGCCTTCGTAGCGGATTTTGAGGATCATGTCCAGCGAGCATCCGTCCTGATCGACATTACAAAGGGCCGAAAAGAACTCGTGAGTATACCGCGCTATGGGAATTGGCATATATCTGATGGGCATGGCGTGTAGGTTACGCAGCATTTCCAAAGCCAGTCGACAGAACACATGGAAAAAATGAACAGCAATATGGAAAGGGAGACCATTCTAGTTCGGATCGTCACCATCGTGACATTAATTTATCTGCCAGCAACCTTCGTGTCGGTGAGTCCTATCCGCTCCAAGGTCTCTCCCGGGCTAGCTGACCAAGGAGAAGACTTTCTTTAGTACTGACGTGATTAAATACCAGAATGAGCAGAGCGGTTCTGGAAGTTTTTCATACACCGCGATGGTGAGATGGCTACAAGTAGCAATACCTTTAACGGCGCTCACGCTATTCCTGGCGTGGTTGTGGAATATATGGGCGAAGAGACGGCTATGTAACCGAGATGGGACGCGACAGCCTAACAACCGGTCGCCTGGGTGGTGGCTAAAGCTGCGTAGCCCGACGGTTTATCGGCTCTTTATGTGGTCTGTCAGGTGGTGGGCGAACTCGCCTGGTCTGCCGGTTTTTCATGAGAAACCGATATAGTCCGGCTCGTAATGGGTGGCGTTCGGCGTATTATAGGCTTGTAGCGGCGGGGCCAGGGTAAAGGACCTAACAAGATGGATATTGGATGTCTCTGGTAATTGGCAGGTAATCGGTAGGTTTCGTTCCTGGCTCGGGCTTTCTTTTGTTCCTCTTCTTTTGTAGATTTACTTAGTTACTCAATACACATTTTGGTTACCGCTTTAGCTAGATCCAGTTGCAATACCACCCACACCCTATGTGAATAAGCGGCATGGGTGCCAGGCAGACATTGTAGCAGAGTAACCAAATAAGACAAGGCATCCAAATCTATCTCGGAATGCTAGATTGCGCTTGAGAGATGTGGCCACAGCCCAAGAACTGAAGGGAATACCAGTCGCAAAGCACGCACACTATGCGTATGCCTTGGATCGTTTGTCGGGGTGTTTACCATACGGCTTCGGCTTCCCTAGCTTTGGTCGGATATGGGGCTTGCGCCTATACTTGAGCAACGGCCAAGAGGCGGGATGCCCATCTGCTACATGCATACCTAGTATGGAGCGTAGTGATTTTCGGGCTAAATGGGATGAAAAAAGGGTTGGCCTTGTTAACATACGCATTACTTGTACAAGTAACATTGTTCTTGTCCCCCGAATATGCATAGTTACGTTATATCCGACATTTGGAGGCTTTCTCACCCATGTGCTGTATTTCGTATTCGTACGCCGAGGACTCCAGCCAGGGAACAGCGTGCCATTATCCCCGAAGCAGTAACGCCCACCCTACAGAATACCTACTGGAATAGCGTGTTTGCTTTTAGGGTATCACCGCGACTTGGCCGCGGATTACTGAAACAAGGCGTTCTTCAAGATTGTCTAAAGCGTCCTGATAGCCGTGTAGTAGGCGTTCAATGAACGCGCATATCTGAACTCCACCGGGAACAGATACCTATCTATTAGTTAAGGAGGAACTTCGTATAATATGCCACATTAGGGCCTATCTATTATTAAAACACCCTACTTGGCGCCTAGACTACGTCGTGCCTACTATATAGCCCATTCTTTGCAATCCACAGCCTTTGGATAGCTGTAAGGACGCCACACCATGTCCCTGAGTGCCTAGTTAGTCACTGGATGCATAAGGCACGGTAGTCCGATGGGATTAGGCAGACAGACGTCGGGGCAAGGCCCGCCCTAGCTGTAATAAGGCAGCTCACTACATCTCATTTGTTCTATTCACCCATTTCCCTAGCCTTCCCTCCTAGGCATTCACGGTCTCTTACGTGCACATAACAGACACCAATACACAGTACGTAATGTAAGTGACTAGCGATTTGGGAGAGAGGGGAGGGGGGGAGGGGAAGAGAAGGGAAACGTCCAGCAAGCAAGTCACCTTGTTTCACCTTCATATAGAGAATAACCGGCCCCGGCACCTATCTATGTTTGACTACCTAAGGCCAGAAATACAGTATTCATTTACGGTGCACTTCAGTGACCCGGGGAGGTATATGAGAACGAGGGGCTAGAGGGGAGGAGGGGGGGGCGTACGCTTGTGCTGTGCTGTGTTCTGCTGAGAGGCCTCTTGCCGCAAGGCGTTTTGCCATGTTGAAGACGAGGGTGATGCGCCACCACCTCCAACAGCGCCTAACAAGTAGATCCCAAAGGGGAAGGGGGAGCGTCCTAGAGAATACGCAGACACCATGCTATAGCCTTAGGTTGACGCCCTGTAAGGCGTCAGCTGATGGTACAGTCGGCGGGCGCTCCAGTCATTCATCTGGGTGAGTACATAATGGCTAGACTCCTCCGGGATCACCAATCTCTCAGCCAGGCTCATCCAACGCATGTCTTTTAGCTCCCTACACCCTAGCTGATAGGCTTCATACTTCCTACTATGCGACGGTTTCGCTGCTTTCATCTGCTTTCTTGTCAGCCACTACTTAGTCCGACATCTTACCCTCGCTAGGTACCTTTACTCTATCCCAGATAAGGCGCCTGACTGGCGAGAGTCCATCCATCATGGGGAGTCTTTTATCGGAGTCATCGGCCTCCCCGCGAGAGAGGCGAAATATTCTTAATTCGTTCAATGACCACATGTGCAATCAATGGACGGGGAAAGCCGTTGGCGGGCGCCGATATATCCGCACAAGTCGAATGGTCAAATGGATGGAGGCAAGCGAATCCAATGATGTGTCTACTAACGGAGGTCTTCTTCTCGATGAGGTTAACCAAGCAAATAAATCCTCATCCAAGTTCCCCTGTGTCGAATGGGAATATATCTCTGGCAGACCCCACTGGGTCATCGAATTTGGCCTTTTGACGGTCTTAGGATATGGGCACCTGATTGAGATATTCCGACGACATGACGTCCGATACGACGTATCACCCTGGGATACTGACAATATTCGGGAAAAATTAAGGGGGCACATTAATGACGACGAGAAACTGGAGACATTCATGCGGGATTTTGAGAGACGCAGATGGGAATTCAATCCCGTTCAATTTGAACTAGGCATGGATAAGGCCTTGCACGAACAACGTGTTTTACCGTTTTGTGCGAGATCGCGCATCAACCATAAAGGCGC
Source organism: Rosellinia necatrix (assembly GCA_021209875.1). Lineage (NCBI taxonomy): Eukaryota > Fungi > Ascomycota > Sordariomycetes > Xylariales > Xylariaceae > Rosellinia > Rosellinia necatrix. The sequence goes on from JAGYVD010000003.1 coordinate 111,069, forward strand.
TACCGCTAGCTTGTGGGAAATCGCCGTGGAAGAAGACTTTATCGAAGAGAGCCTTCGCGACGTTATCCAAGGTTCAAGATACAAACACAAAGACTTCGGTTCCGTGAGTGCTGACCTCTTACACTTCCCCGCCCCTCCCTATTCCGCGATCAATAGGCAAATCCTATGACTTGCGACCAAAGAAAGACTTCTAATCATGATACTAGTGTTATCGTTTTGCTCTCAAATCATATAGTGAGCAGTGCAGCGATATCTACGATAATGAAAAGAATGCCTTCAACGGGATTCAGGGCGAACGAAACATGGTTAAATACCTGGGGACGTTTCAGTGTTCTGGAGACTCTCTAAACGCACGAGGCGCTATGTCACGGTCATATAACATCCTCCTTGAATACGGAGAGGATGATCTGAACGAGTATTTCACCGTGTACAGCCCTCCGGCGCTGGGCCCCGAGATAATAGACTTCTGGGGAAAGCTCTTTCAAATCGCCGACGCACTTCAGAAAGTACACAACCTAGAGAGGAAGAAGCGAAACGGGGACTCGGTTATGTATGAAGGGTAAGGCTATCAGCAGTGTCCCTCCCGTGTCACGATAGCGAAGACTAATACGATCAGTTGCCACGCCGACGTCAAACCAGACAACATCTTACGGGTGCAAGGAGACTTCAAGCTGGCGGATTTTGGGTTCGCAACCTTCAATATTCGCAATGTCGCGTCAAATGAAGAGGCGAAGACATCACCCGCAGGAGGGACGGAGACATATGGTGAGCATCTCGGCCATGTTTGGGGGAGATGTTGTGTACTAATGTATTTTTTGCAGGGGCGCCCGAGTTCTTCCAGATGAAGCATATGTTGTCAGGAGACACGGCGCCCGAATCCCACGACATTAGTAGTGTCACAAACACCATTGATACGTGGTCCTTCGCCTGCGTTATATCCGTCGCGGTTACCTGGGTTGTGTTAGGACTACAGGGCATAAAACAATTCCAGGCGGTAAGAGGAGCTGCCGTCAAGGCGATCAAAGAAAGCCGTAGCTCCAACACTGCTACGGCAAAAACACTACAAGGCGACATTTTCCATGATGGTTTTACTGTTCTCGAAGACGTCACCAACTGGCACAAGTACCTACGTCAGGTGATGAGGAGGTCAGACCCCATATCGCATCAGCTTCTTGACCTAATTGATGAAAAAGTTCTGGGTCGAGATAAAGAAAGCCGCCTAACATCAGCTATGCTTCATACGGAATTGATGAAACTCCTAGATGAGGCTCAGAAGGTTGCCCACGAACCAATCTCAGAATCGATCATCAAGAGCATGGTTGATCTGGATAGGGCCGCACCGTCAACAGCGAAAGAATACGACCAGCGGGTGAAAGCGAGTAGCCGCAACAGAAAAAAAGAAGATGGCTCGGAACATGTCAAGGGGTCTGCTCGCATTACAAATACAGTCGCAACAAGGGTTGCTCATCGGCAGATCTTGGAGGCCACGCTGAGCCAAAGCTCTCTCATCGATGAAGATTACCATCCCGGGCGTGCCTCTAACCCCAGCTTGCCCATTGACTTGACCGGAGCAGCTTCGGCTGTTTGGAGTACGGCGCTGCCGAGAATATCCACGACGAACACCGAGGACATCCGTATCCCTGCAGCGTACTTGTCACTTGTCAGCAACAGAGGCGGCCTGTCAGGATTTCTCCATCGCCAAAAAGAGCATGTGTATATTTCTAACTTCATCAAAGGCCGAGACATTGTTTGTCTATCCAAAGTAGTCCCACTGAATTATAATGGCCGCTAATCGGACCGCAGAAGTTCATCGTGGATAATGGCACGAGTATGGGGGAGCATCATGAAGATGTCAGGCAGACGCTTCTGGTCTTGGCCGACTTCGTTGTAGCCTCTGACGAAGACGGGGTAGACTTGATATTCACCTTTGCCGATAACAAGCTCGGTTGCCAGAATGTCAAAAACCCTTACAAAAGGTTTGGCAAAGCCATGGATTCTGCCCGCCAGCGCATTTCTCCGAGCGGTCAAGCACCGCTTGCGACAGACATGGCCAGGACGTTGGGAGAGATATTCAATGCTCACAAAAGAAGATTGAATCCGAGAAGAACGACATTAATCATACTAACAGATGGAGTATGGGGTGGTTCTGCTCAATCCGATGATGTTGAGAAGAAGATAGCCCATTTTGTCGCATACCTTAAGAGGACCAACACATTCGAAGATCGGTACTTCACCATACAGTTCGTGTCATTTGGCAACATAGGGACTGAGAGGCTTCAAGGGTTAGATGACGATATGGAGGAGAAATACCAAATTCCGTGAGTGCCAAAGGATTTTCGACTGGTCAAGGCGCTAACCAATCACAGGGACGTCATCGACCACGAACACTGGAGTGGAAGCCCTACGAAGATGATTCTTGGTAGTCTAGATAACTCGTACGATAATGTGCCATCGAGCCCGATGGCGAACCGGCAGGGGATGCTTAGCGTGCAGCCTCAGGACCCCCCAAAACTGCAACAGCAACGTTCGTGGAGATTATCCCGCCCACAACTGAGGTAATCATGCGGGTTAGAATTCATCATTTCCCGACCCAGATGGAGCATGCTTATGCCTGTCGGGTGAGGATCCTATCCCGCGCTCTTCCGCGCCATACAGACAGCATCAGTTGGAACCCCTCACTCACTCGCTCGCGCTGATCGCGGTCTATTGAGTTCACCACCAACGCGGTGCGGCGATGCATAAAGACCAACACGCGAGTCACAGCTCCCCCTTCTAGGCTGTCGACGGGAAATTATGAGCACGACTCGAGGCAATCTGGCATAGGGTTAGCCCAATCCGGCTGACATGCGTGTCATCTTTGACGATAGGAACCCCTACAACGCGTGAGATTCACCTTGAGATACGCCCCCATGCAGCCATTCTCCCCTCCATATTTCTGGTATCGGTCATTACAATAGATAGGTGGTAAATAGGGGCGTTAAGGAATTTAGGTTGGTCGAGAAAGGTTCGCGGGGGTATAGAGTACCGGGTTTTAGCGAATATACCCCTTCACGTTGCAGATGGCGAGTTTTTGCCATGTAAACAGGAAATGCACGCTCCCCCGTAGACCGTATCAGGTCATCATGTTGTGGCTGGTAGTATTTTGTCGATTTTATCTATTATCGGGTAGTGATTGTAGGCTGATACTGACTCGCGGTCATACAGAATGGAAACGACTTGTGGACCTTGCTTCCGTCCCCCTCTAGCAACAGGCAAGTGATTCTGTCGAAGGAGACCATAAGCCGTGAAATATGCTGAATGGTCCTACTTTATTCATAATCCCTGGGCTGAAAACAAAGAAACAAAGAAACCACGAAAACATCGTGATCGGAGACTGCCTCCTTACCTGATGCTACACCATCAAAAAGATCCTGGATGGGATAGATATGCCCGTGCAGGGGCCCTTCTTCCGCCTACGGAGCAATCAGATCGGTTTGTGGAACTATCGGTTGATCGGTTGATCGGCGAAAGCCACTGGTTCGCGCTCCATTCTCAGCAGCGTGTGTATGGAATGTCTGTTACCGCCCAGGGTTTGGGTCTTGGTTGGGCCTGAGATCGGTTTCGACGGATCGCCCGCGCTTGTAGCTTCTGCTCCGGATGTCTTTCTGTTACCTATTAGTTTAAAAAATGTCGTTTCGAGATCGTACAGAAAGTATGCTGGTGTCCTGATACCAGCGATGAGTCACCGTTGGAGCTTGAGTGTAGGTTATGAGGATGAAAGTGGGAGATGGCAAAGTTGTAAATAGTTGTTCATCTTCCAGGGGTTGGACGCGTTGAAAGTACCTACCTAACCTAATAGAGAGGTGAGACGAACGCCATTTGCTAGTTACCCCACCTTTGTAGTGTGGAGTCAACGGTTACTAGAGGAGTGCCTAAGGATGCACAAGTAAATGCGTGTTTACTTAAGTAAGTACCTACCTATGTGCAGCGTCCATAGTTAAATCGTTGAGTGCCTCAGGCAGCTGTGGAATTATCAATCGTTTGTTTTAATATCGATCGTGCTTTTAACCAGGCCTCCGTAGGCATCACCTCTCTTATAGTTTTGCCCCAAACCACAGCAAACTCTTGTCCACTGGCAACCCGAGTAGGTGCCTGAGTAGCTAGCTACCTTGTAGATCCCTTCCTACGCCCCCGCACTAGACCAGACACTTAAATTTAGTGCTGTATACCAACCTTGGGAGGTTGGATGCAAGGTCTAGTCCAATACAAAATTTAGCTAAAGACGTGCTTCCCAGCCTTGAATATAATAATACTCAGTTATCATGTTAGGAACATGTGATTCTATCGTATATCGTACAAAGTAAACTAGTTAGTGCTGGGGGTATCATAAACGCTGCGTTGTAAAAGTGGTATCGTCAGGTATAAGTCATATAGCGTGCCAGTGTACTCGTAGTGAGATCACCACGTTCGGCGGCGCGTTTCGGACACGGATGAATGCGTCACATTGGCATCGTCGGTTCTTACTAGATAGAAGCCGGATAGGAAGCGAACGATCTTTATGAGCCGCCCCGTGGCATGAAATAATGCAACACAGAAGACAGGGAAAGTAGAGGGACATATCACGAATAACCTAGCACCTCTAATAGCACCGAACTCCTTCCCCCTTTCATCACGGCTTGTCCTACTATAAAACCCTCGAAATAGCCTGCTTCTCCCCCTCAAATATGCATATTTAGATGATCAGCGCCGTGTATGTGGCAGCATATACAATGAATCTTGTGGCATATAGGATAACGTCAGCTATCATAAGCACAACAACCCGGGAGCGATATAGGTAATGTTCACCCAAGGACTTAGAATCGGCGCTGGTAGAAGCAGTCATGGCGAGAAAACTGTGATGCACAACCACAATAAAGCCGCTAAGGGGCCATCATCGACTAAGCAGAGCAGTACAGCTCTCGAGTCGTTTGCCCCTATTACTCGCCGTCATCACATTACACACAATTCACACTGAATATGGTTACAAAAATCTGCTCGGCGTTAATCTTACATATGACATGTTCGTACTGCTCAAGGTTCGTGTACGCTATTCAATCCTCCTACCCATTTCCTACCTGTGTGCTTGGAATGTGTCTTGGGCCTATCACGGTCTCGAGGACGGTACATTATGAGCCAGATGGGATTGGCGACACATGAGTTCTGTCATAGGTGGCTCTTCACGATCTTACCCTAAACGCAAGAGCTCTTTCTCCTTGGGAAAAACCGACTTGTTGGAAACCAAGTTGCCGCGACACCGAACCAAGGGACGTCGCGGTCAATCTTTTCCCAGGCGTCTTCTCCGATTGATAATGCTGGTGAGACAGTATAGGCATTCACTGGCATCTGCGGCGTCAGCCACAGTCCTCACTCCTTTTTATGTCTGCGAGCGGGTCGGTTAGATAGATACTAGAAAGCGATCAACCTATTGACAGAGCACCTAACCCAGGGGATGGGGTGTGGTATTTCAGCGAGCAGAATCGGCCTCGATGGAAGTGGATATAGTCTCATGCAAGACCGTCACAGAGCTAAGCAAGCTGATCAAGCGAAGGGGAAAACATTAAGCCGAATAGTGTCACGTCCGACAACGACAAGCGTTGTGTACTAATAGACCAGCCAGCAACCGCCACACATACGGGCGAAAACAAGTTGACCTTATTGGATAATGGTTGGTATTGAGACTTAGGTAATCATAGCTGCATGTATATGAGAGGTATAAAGTAGGAGGCATGGACTAAGGTGATATAATTGATACCATAACATTACCCACTACAGCAGCAGATAGAGGCACTTTACCTGAATAGATATGCATTCCCTAGAGAGAGGGGGTAGGTAGCTTGGTGGAATGATGAGCATCCGGCTCCCTCTGGTCTCTGCTCAGGTACCAACTTTAAAGTGAGTGTTTTTGTGGAGACCGACAGGTGCCATTGGGTAGGTACCATTGGGTATGTACCATTGGGTAGGTGCGCCGTCCTGCTGTCTGTTTCGGTGGAGGCTGTTTACGACTCCACATAAGCTTCCGCGACTTGGCTGCTTGGGTCTCGTAGAGTATACACTATCTACAAGTACCTGCTTACCGTGAGATGTCAGTCTGCATGTACTTATAGTATATGTACACTACATTATAACTACATACCTACCTACTAGGGTAGTAGGTAGGCAAGTAAGGTGGGACGATAGTGGGACCCTCCCTCTTTACGCGCCTCCGCCGGTCCAGAAATACATACTACCTGAGACAGGCATGTCATGTTATCCGAACCACATACGATCTAGTCTAACCTTGGCCGGGTCGATTTCGACGGCTCCTCCATACAGCTGACCATGATTGCGAGAATAGCATTGTTTATTGGTTTGTCTCGATTCGAATTGGCATGATCCCTTGTCGTCTGCGCTCTGCTCGTCCCCGTCCCGTGTCATGCTTTCCGTTGACTTCGCAACTCGCCCATTGATCATTCACCTAGCCGAACAGCGAGCAAGCCCGTATCCAGCCTCCCGAGACGACGTGAAGCCGTAGAGCCGCGAGGCCGTGACGCCGTGGAGCTTGGCCGCGAACCTGTGGGCCGCGTCTATTCCGACATTTGCATCGTGTTTTTCCCACACACTCACCCACGCCCTCTCTCACGCCCTCTCCCACGCCCTCTCCCACGCCCTCTTCTCTCCCATTTACTCATTCCGGGTTCCTTCTCCTCCGCTGTTTTCTACGCCCGTCCTCCGCGCCCTGCTATAGGCCACTGCCGCGCCCCAGCGACTCTCGCCCACGTCAGCCTCAAACCCTGCCACGATCACCGACAAAACGCGTCTATATTCTCATAAGCCAGGCGATTTTGATATATGTGGCCTGGCTTGATCTGATCCGGCCGCCCGAGCTACAAACGGGGCCTTACCGACCTAAGCGTAGAATAGGTGTTGCGAACCACAAACCCGTGAACTGCGAGCCGCAAGCCGCGAGCCGCCCGCTCGGCCGCCCGCCCGCCAGCCAACGCCAAGTCAGCCACCCCCGCGACTCTCGCGACAAACACAATGAGTTGTACTCCTCGTTGAGCCCGTCTTCCACATGCTCCTTCGGCTTCCAGGCTCGCCGTGCCAAGGTCCATATCGAAACCTGCCGCTTCACACAAAATGCCCACCCTCCAAATCACTCCGGATGCTCCCGACCTCCTCCAGGATGTTGCCGATACTCTCGCCAAGTCGCGGAAGATGGTCATCATCACCGGTGCCGGTATCAGTACCAATTCTGGGATACCCGTACGCGCGCCCTCTGCTACCGTCCCTTTTCGTGCCGTCATCGTTGTCCATTCATCTGCTGACTGTGTTTTCAGGACTTCCGCTCTGAAAATGGCCTCTACTCGCTGATACAGGACCAATTCGAGCGCGCAGAAGCGAACGTGAATGGGAAGAAGGATCTCTTCGATGATCATGATGCCACTCCCGTTACCGTTTCGAGCACCACTGTAGCAGCAACGTTGAATACCGGCGAGCGACCCCTGAAGCGGAGGAGAACGTCTGGGCCAGGCAATATTGCGGCATCAGCCTCATTTCTATCTGGGCATTCTCCATCTCAAACTCCGGTCGCCCCGGAAGCCGGAACCAGTGTTCAGGGACAATCCCCTGCGGACATAGACCCCGTCCCTGCCCTAAAACGCCAGGGCTCGACGCACGATCGGACCGCTGCGGTAGCCACGCTCGATTCCTCTCGACGGGTTACACGGTCACAGGCGACTGCCCTAAGGCCAACGCTACCCCGGCATTTGACACAGCGCTCTGTCGACTCCTCGACGAGCCATGATTCTATTTTCTCAGATCGACCTCCATCCTGCGAGTCTTCGCAGACGGATACCTTGATTTTGGCGCACACACCCAGGCCGGTCGACTGTGATACGCAGACTAACACACCCATAAAGCCCGTAGCACAAATTACCAGCTCATCGCCCCTTTCTTCGCCACCGCCAGACCTCTTCGACCCCTTCGAAAGTACCAACTCCTCCACAGACACCAGTTCTCATGAGGACTCTGATGGTTCAGATACCTCCGAGTCCGACGATACCCAACAATCCTTAGATTTCCTCTCATCACAAGCATCATCTTCAAACCTCCGAAACATGAAGGGTCGGGACCTTTTCGACTGTAATATCTGGGCTGATCCGTTAAAAACGTCGGTGTTCTACAGGTTTGCCACATCCCTAAGACAGCGAGTCAGAGAGGTCGAGCCCACCGTAACACACCGTTTTATCGCGCAAATGCGCGACGTAGGAAAGCTTGCCCGCGTCTATACTCAGAATATAGATGAGATCGAGAAAAAGATCGGTCTCTCGACCGACCTGAAGCATGGGTTCGGCAATAAAAAGAGAAAATCCATGAGGCAACAGCCCCCGGAGGCTTCAAAAGAGGAAGTCACTGGATCGCCTGACGATACAACAACCCTCGGAACTGCCGACATGACACAACCCTCGCCCAAGCTAGAGGACGCTCCAATCCTGCCTAGGCCTCGTCCTAATTCGGGGCCTGACAGGGGCGTTGAGTGCGTATTTCTCCACGGATCGTTGCATTCTCTTCGTTGTTTTGTGTGTGGTAAACTCTGTGATTGGGACGAGGATGGCCGCGAATTGCGCACATTGTCTGGGGAACAGCCAGAATGCCCTCACTGTGCGGGGGCGACCGCGGCTCGCCAGGAGAAGGGAAAGCGAGCCCTCGGTATCGGCAAGCTTCGTCCCGACATTGTACTATATGGCGAGGAACACCCCCAGTCGGATCTGATATCACCCATTGTGCAGCATGACCTTGCCGCCGGCCCGGACCTATTGTTGGTGCTTGGCACGAGTCTACGTGTGCACGGCTTGAAAGTGATGGTGAAGGAGTTCGCCAAGGCAGTTCATAAAAAGGGTGGTAAAGTCATCTTCATCAATTTCACGAAGCCCTCTGAAAGCGCCTGGGGAGACGTCCTCGACTACTGGATCGAATGGGACTGTGATGCCTGGGTTGAAGACTTGAGAACCCGCAAGCCCCTTTTATGGCTCTCGCCCACCGAACGACTAGAGCTGGACAGGCTGAAGCGCGAGACTTTGGCTGAAAGGAAGAAGGAGGCGTTGAAGAAAAGAGAGAGTATCATGGAAAAGAAACGAGAGGACCCCGAGGACAAGGGACAATCCGTGCCGGAGCAAAGTAAAAAACGGCCGCCGCCCAAGAATCCTGTTGCTATGCGAAACGATTATCACTGCGGCGCATATATTGTCTGGGATATATTTCAAGCGCTGGCCAAGATTGGCGATCGCCCGTTTGACAATCTTGGGTACGCGCCCCGAGCCTCGTCACCCATATCTACACCTGCATTGAGCCCATCTTCCACCCAGAAGGTGGGCAATGATTCTGAATTGGGCGATGATATACAGACGCGTTTGAAATCTGAGAAGAAGAAGAAGAAGAGGAAACCACGCGCCAGAGCAACGCCTAGCAAAGAGCAACAGCCCGCCGTTCAGCCATGTCCCGGTCATCCCGTTTCTGGCCTGAACATCCCCTTAGATCTCAGTAACTTATCTTCTACTGCTGTTGTCGGCACTGCAGTTTGGGGCCCTAAACTTACACATCAGCCCACCACCTCTTCTCTCGCCAATGAGCCACGGGCTAAGAAAAAGAGAGTAAGAAAGTCCGCGCCAGCAACTCTTGTCATCAAGCCACACACCGATCATGGAAAGAAACCAGCGAGTGAGAACAAGCGTCCTGAGAGGCACACCGGCAAGGATCGGTATCTCCAAGCTGTGAGAGAACTCGCAAAGTCAAGAAAGACTCCAACTCCGGGTAATCTAACCATCCCAATCGGCGTGTCAAGAACACCAGCGCATTCGCCTCCACCATTAAAGCCACATGGACCGGATCCGCGTCCCATCCCCAGCCCATATCATTTCATCGGACAGGCAGGCATAGATGATGGCAATAGAAGACATTCCACCCCCGCATATACTTCATATTCATTCCAGCCTCAGTTGTTACCTCCGTTGCCAGACCCGTCCAGCGTTCAGTACGGCGCCCCCCATCGTCCACTATCCATCCCGGCAACGCCTTCGGAACCTTGCCAAGGGCCTATGCTTGCTCCCCTTCATGTTAATTGGAAGCAGTCACCACAATCAAGGGTCTATCTTGAACCTATTGAGATTGCTCCGCTAGTTGGTCCGGCAAGTCCCCTTGCCGACAAACGGCCGGCGTTGAACAACCCGCATTGTTCATACTCATGGCACCATTCTACACAGCCGATCTATAACGACCCACTCGTAGGCATATCACGTCAGGCCATCACCCACAAGCCTCAATGGCATATAGAGTCAAACGATGACAATACTCCTAGTCCCTCGGATCAGTTGCGCATGGAAGCTGCCAATCAGCTTTCGCAATTGCAAGGGGAAACGTAGATGATGACAGGGCATTCGTTGATAGGGCGGTTTATTCTGAGATACCCGACGTTACTAGAAATATATTGTTATTGACGAGATAGACCGTCGTAGATTGCGGACACGGGACTAACTTCCATGCCCTCATTTTGCTTAACACGGCCTGATAAATTTTGGTTTCAGCTTACATGAACACATAGGATCCCTTCCCGTCGATATAAGAGGCACGAGAAATAGCCCTAAACCTTATGACTCTAATGCCAACTAGGAAGCTGTTAAATGATGGTCAAATCGCCATGCAAGCTTGCCTAGGTAGTTCCCTCCAGACCCATAGGGGTTGCAATTCCCAGAATTTTGATTTGAATAACTGCATGGAATGCATTTGTTACAAATAAAGAGAGGAATATCGACCCATTGTGTCATTTATCTCTCATTTGAATCTCACCCAGTTATCCTAACCTCTGCACTGGCGGAAAGTAGCCAGACAATCCCAGGGTGGTTAAACGGTCATAAATCCGTACAAGGTGATCGTGGGATACCCCGAACCCATCGACTGAGCCCTCCGTAGGCTGTCTCCATGATGAGTTGATAAAAGTGCCAATAGTGTACGATAAGGAACGAGAGAGGATTCCAAAAATTAACTCGTCCATTGTTGACATGTACTTTTAATACGACGGGCCCTTTCATTCCTCGGTCGTCTATTTTCGCACTCAATCCACGTCAAGCCCTTCTAGCGGAGGACCACCACACTTTATCGTAGTATTAGTGATCAAATTCGCAGAGAAAATAAGTGTGAAAAAATCCTCCCCAAGACGTTAAATTTTTCATACGCAGTAGTTCGTCCATGTGCTGCTTTTCAGACCATAGCAACCATACTCTTCAGGATAATATCGTTTCTTGTTGATGTTCCTTCGCAAGATTTATACATTTATGAAGTCTTTGTGTCGCAATTGTGGGAACTGGGGAGTCAACCAATATTGGAGGGATGAATGGAGGGAAGCTGTGTTTGACGCCAACAATATAAACGGTAATATTCTCAAAATGATTTACCCAGCCAAATTAGCCCCTTTATACCCGCCTAGCTACGGCTCCTATCACAATAGCTGCCCCATTCCGGTATGAAGACGGGCCAAGGACCATCGTACTGAATAACATGGGCGAGGCAGAGCATGAAATCTATGATCATCCGTGTATGGCAGATGGGCAGCGAAGACTAGGCGAATTGGTGTGCTATGCATCCTGTGATTTGGGAGGTAGATCAATGTCGTCATGCAGTTGCTTCTGTAAAAGCCTATAGACCGCTAGACTGTAGGGGAGCCTTTACATACGGAGGCATATACCGGCGAGGGAGAAGGCGCCGAGCGTGGTGGACCGGGCCGGGGGGTTTTCTAGCTCATGATGGGGAGGAGGTTGAGGTAACGGGATTAGCTATATCTGGTAACCAGCATCACATAGGTGTGTATCAAAATGGCCGCCCTACGCAGCCTTGGCCTGTTCGAAAATATTCAATAATCTCATCGTACGTCGAGCAGAGGCAGCCTTGTGATCTTCGTAGCCAAATGTCGTTGCTTTAACGGCGTCTCTCTGTCTTTAAACTTAGAGAAACCGGTCTTCCCCCAACCTAGGGCTTCGTTATTTCCCGACAAACTAGCTGGCCATTTACTTCAATACAGCTATCTTCTTACCTGCTTAGATAGGCGGATAGGCGGGCAAATCGTAAGTATAGATTTGGTACGGTGTATGCAGTTCGGAGGTAAGTTACGGAGGTTGGCACTAGCGAACTGCCTTCATCGGTGGAAAGGGGGTGTGAGTGGAAAGTGAGAATACCATAGGGTAACTATGGGATATTAAATTCTACCGTCACAAATGCCATGCAAGTCATGCATAAATCAAGAATGTGACAACAAAGGGGTAAGTAAGCTGGGTAGAAGGGATGGGGGCCTCGAGTCCCAGAACACTAGCTTACCTGTAGGCTGTCCCTCAGACGCCTTCCTGCACTAATATTGCCAAGGCCGGCAGATGAAGGTCGATACACCCAATAACCGCAATGCATTTTTAAAAGTGTTACTGGTTATTAGGCATCAAAATGCCAGTAGTCGAGGCAGTTCTGCTACCTTGTAGCAATTTAATCCTATATTCTTAATATTTTCGATCATTGCATACAAAGATGGGTTTGTGTCGAAGAAGCACCTAACGGGATAACCAATTAAGCCAAATAGATTGTATTAGGGATTTGCAGGCTCTATGTGGGTAAGCAATTAATGCACACTTAGGTTAGGTAGGTAAGTAGTACCACGTAAGCTGTACCACCAAAAACCAGGGGACAGAGCGAGACAGGAAAGGTAGGAACGGGCGAAATGCCAATCTCAACTATCACGTAACAAGGACGGATAGAAACCCTGCTGGAGTCTTTGACCCGAGTTCGACGTTGAGAGCGGAACCAGACGGCTTACAACGATAGCAGGAGATTTTATAAGGTATCGGGGCTGTCCCTCGTCTTGACTGGGGGCACCGAATAGAGCTTCTACTGGGGGCCCATGCTGGGGGTTTAGTGCTGCTACGGTATGAGCAGGATGTCCGACGGTTGATGGGAACTACCTAGCGATGGCTCTCGAGGTTATTGCGACATGGGCAAAGCAACACTCTACCGGAGACGATAATAGAGGAGGTAACCCGGGGGGCCGTCCATGAGTAGCATTTGCAGGAGGTAGGTAAGGTGAGAAGGATGCTGAATGTTGCAAGGTTGTTTCTGGTCGATGGTGATACCGTGGCCTCACCGCCTTACATGTTTCTCTATTCTTAGGTTAGCGCATGGACTTGGTTATTCCAGCGGCCGATGTAGCGGGCTGTGGACATGATCGAGACGGGCAGCAATGAATCATGCATAGGACAGGTCTGCCCTCTCCTGCCATCCCTGGCACATTTTCAATGTGGCGGTGCCCACAAAAAAAATCCGTTTGATGGCCCCGTTCTGCCCCCGTCTTGCCCTTTGCTTCTTTGCATCCGGGAATTCAACGGCTGTTGATTCGCTGCTGATTCGCCCACTGCCCCACTACCCCCCGCCAGAGGGGCCCCCCCAAAGCGCCCACTTTAACAAAGCCCACCACCATCCCGCCAAAATCTGTCTCTCAACTTTTGCCCCTCCATGGTACTTGCCGTAGTTATGTGAATGTGTACCTATCTACATGTACCGTCGTAGTAAGGCCGAAAGAGCGTCTCATCAACCTGCTGGCCAATCAATCGGCACATGTCAGATAAGTGACCCGGTCCCTTGAGAGGTTAGTACCGTTGTACCTTATCGGGGACCGCTAGAAAGAAAGAAAAAAAAAAAAAGTGAGATAGAAAATTTCTCGAGGCAAAGCCTATTCCCTCCTTATCCACCGCCTGAAAATAAAATCTTGCCCACACCCCTCTGTTCCCTCCCTTCCCACTCTCCCCTCTCACAACCTTTTTCTTTTCCTAATACCATCTCTCCTGGTTTGGAAGATTGAACTGAGTCTCTTCCGCTCGGGTCACTTGTCTTTCCACACCTTGGGCCTTGCATCCGCGCGACAAAAGGGCCAAATATAGAGCAGGTTCAGTTTCTGATTCCTCCATCAGCAAACCCAACCTGCGTGGCAGCCATTCGTCGTCTTTCTAGTGCGAACGCGCTTTAGAGTTCTAGATCTCCGTTTCTCATCGTCAACGGATTTTTTTGCCCACGGCCGGTCGGATAAAACGATTCATTTCGATAGACTCCTTCTCTAGCTCTCTTTCTCCCACCTACGATACCCGCCTCCGAATTACCACCAGCACCAAGTAACGACCAGAGAAAAAACCAAATCAACATGTCTTCCGAGAACGCCCAATCTGCCAAGGTCCTGGATGACCTGATGGCGAAGCTCAGCATCTCCAAGGATGCTGCTGCTACCAAGGACGCATCTGCCGCGCTCGCCTCCTTCATTAACGGCCGGGTTGAGGACAATGATGCTCCCACGAAGTAAGCGCCCCTTTAACCATCTCCGAGAGGGGGTTTCACACACAATGTGGCCCTCTATCCCTGTTCGAACCCATCCGGTTTTCATTACCCCGCCAGTCCTTCCCCCCCCCCTTTCCTTTTGCCAGTAACGGGGAGATATGTATTTGTGGCACTCCGCCTCAAGCCTCGAATTTAAATTGCTATCATGCTACACAAGTTGTACCACCTACCGCTCCCTCTATCTTGGGGCGGATTTCGGCCAATTAATCACAAGCCTACCTGCACTGGGGGATCCGGGCACACCGAACAGCCCCGCTAGATGTATTCTGCAATTCGCCCCTAATTTGCTACAACCTGTCAACTAACCACGTTATTGTTTTACGCTCGTGCTCTATTATCACATCTATCAATGTATGCAAATTCGCTAACAGACTTCCGCATAGAACCGTAGAGACTTTGAGGAAGCACATCACCAACAAGAAGGATGCTGGTCTTCGGGAAAAGGCTGCCAACGCCATCCTGGCTATTGCTCAGCACTCCGAGATATCTCCCAATGTCGAGCCCTACCTGATTGTCCTATTACCCCTCGTCTTGGCCGCCATTGGTGACAAGATTACCGCCGTCAAGAACGCGGCCACTGCTGCCGCCCTCGCCATCGTCGAGGCTGCCAACCCCAACTCGGTCAAGGCCGCTATACCTCACATCACCAACTCCATTCTGACCGCCCAAAAGTGGCCTGAGAAGATGGCTGCGCTCGACTGCATAGAGACGCTCGTTCGCACAGCCCCTGCCCAGCTTGCCTACCGTGTCCCCGAATTGATCCCCGTCATCTCCGAGTCCATGTGGGACACCAAGAAGGAGGTCAAGGACCGCGCCTACAAGACTATGGAGAAGATCTGCGAGCTCATCGTCAACCGTGATATTGAGCGTTTCATTCCCGAGCTCATCAAGTGTATTGCCAAGCCCGAGAACGTCCCCGAGACCGTTCACTTGCTCGGCGCCACCACTTTCGTCACGGAAGTCCACGAGCCCACTCTGGCCCTCATGGTTCCCCTTCTAGATCGTGGTCTTGCTGAGCGTGAGACCGCCATTAAGCGAAAGGCTGCCGTCATTGTCGACAACATGTGCAAGCTCGTCGATGAC
Source organism: Rosellinia necatrix (assembly GCA_021209875.1). Lineage (NCBI taxonomy): Eukaryota > Fungi > Ascomycota > Sordariomycetes > Xylariales > Xylariaceae > Rosellinia > Rosellinia necatrix. The sequence goes on from JAGYVD010000003.1 coordinate 126,564, forward strand.
CCCAGCATCGTTGCTCCTTTCTTGCCCAAGATGATGCCCGGCCTGACCAAGAACTTCGAGACTCTCGCTGATCCCGAGGCCCGTGAGAAGACCAAGCAGGCTCTCGACACCTTAGTTCGCGTTGGAGCCATCAAGGATGGCAAGATCCCTGAGGTACGACACGATGGCGACGTTGCCACTATCGTCGCTCATCTCAAGGCCATCGTCTCTTCTAAGCACACCGCTGTCCTGGAGAAACTCGGCCCCATTGTCGAGTACGTCGGTGCCCTCGGTGGTCAGCTTGTTGACGAGAAGGAGGTCGAGTCCGCTGTCTGGGCCGCCACTGTCAAGCCCTTCGTCACTGTTCTCGTCGGCGAGTCTGACGCTGAATCCGTTGTCGATACTCTCCGAAAGCGCGCCTCTCCCGGATTCGAGGAGGATGCTGCTGAGGAGGATGAAGACGACGATGGTGAAGACCTTTGCAACTGCACTTTCTCGCTCGCCTACGGTGCCAAGATCCTGCTCAACCAGACGCACCTGCGCCTCAAGCGCGGTCGTCGTTACGGTCTGTGCGGTCCCAACGGTTCCGGCAAGTCGACTCTGATGCGCGCCATCAACAATGAACAAGTGGAGGGTTTCCCCAAGCAGAGCGAGGTCAAGACCGTCTTCGTCGAACACGACCTTGACTCGGCCGACACTGAAATGACCACGATTGATTGGACCATGAAGAAGTTGAGCGAGGCCGGTGTCGAGTCTACCCAAGCGGAGGTCGAGGCCCGCCTGATCGAATTCGGCTTCACAGCTTCCATGATCTCAGGTGAAATCACTGCCCTCTCTGGTGGTTGGAAGATGAAGCTGGCTCTGTGCCGTGCCGTCTTTGAAGCTCCCGACATCCTGCTTCTCGACGAGCCCACCAACCATCTCGACGTGAAGAACGTCAAGTGGCTCGAGGACTACCTGATGAACTCTCCTTGCACTTCGATCATCGTCTCGCACGACAGCGGCTTCTTGGACAACGTCACTCAGTACATCATCCACTACGAGCGATTCAAGCTCAAGAAGTACAAGGGTAACCTAAAGGAGTTCGTCCGCAAGAACCCCTCCGCAAAGTCTTACTACGAACTCGGAGAATCCGAGATAGAGTTCTCCTTCCCTGAGCCTGGTTTCCTCGAGGGTGTCAAGACCAAGGCTAAGGCTATCTTGAGGGCCACCAAGATGAGCTTCCAGTACCCTGGTACGCCTAAGCCCCAGATTATGGACATTACCTTCCAGTGCTCCCTTGGCTCGCGTATTGCCGTCATCGGTCCCAACGGTGCCGGCAAGTCGACCCTGATCAACGTACTTACCGGTGAGCTTATCCCCACCGCCGGTGAGATTTACCAGCACGAGAACATCCGTATCGCCTACATCAAGCAACACGCTTTCGCCCATATCGATAACCATCTCGACAAGACTCCTTCGGAGTACATCCAGTGGCGTTTCCAGACTGGTGAAGATCGCGAGACGATGGATCGTGCCAACAAGATCATCACTGAGGATGACGAGAAGGCCATGGACAAGATCTTCAAGGTTGAAGGCACCCAGCGACGCGTCATCGGTATTAACAGCCGAAGGAAGTTCAAGAACAGCTACGAGTACGAGTGTTCATTCGCCCTGGGTGAGAACGTCGGCATGAAGAACGAACGGTGGGTGCCTATGATGACGGCCGACAACGCATGGCTGCCGCGTAGCGAGCTACTCGCATCCCATCAAAAGATGGTTGCCGACGTCGATATGAAGGAGGCTCTGGCTTCTGGTCAATTCCGACCCCTGGTCCGGAAGGAGATTGAATCCCACTGCTCCAACTTCGGTCTCGATGCCGAGCTGGTATCGCACTCGCGCATGAAGGGTCTGTCTGGCGGTCAGCGTGTCAAGGTCGTGCTGTCGGCCTGTTCGTGGCAACGACCCCACTTGATCGTCCTCGACGAGCCTACCAACTATCTGGATCGTGACTCTCTTGGCGCCCTATCCAAGGCCCTGAAGAAGTTCGAGGGTGGTGTCATCATCATTACTCACAGTGCCGAATTCACCAAGGATCTGACTGAGGAAGTCTGGGCTGTCATGGACGGTAAGATGACGCCTTCCGGCCACAACTGGGTGCAGGGCCAGGGTGCCGGTCCCCGGTTAAAGCAGGGTGACGATGATGAGGAGGACAAGTTCGACGCCATGGGTAATAAGATAGTCACTACAAAGAAGAAGGCGAAGTTGACCAGCTCCGAGGCGCGAAAGAAGAAGAAGGGTAAGTCGGCGATTCTGCACTCATCCTTTTTACCGTTCAAGCATATACTAACTTATATTCACAGAGCGTATGGCTCGCCGGAAGCGTGGTGAGGAGGTCTTCTCCGATGAGGATGACTAAATTCGTCATTCCTCGCACGATGCATGATCGGACGCATAAGCCGTCTTCACGAATCACTCTGACGACCTAATACTGCATGGAGAGGGGGGGCATGATGATATAGCTTACATTTCCTTTGTCTTACGCGCAATGAAACCTAAAAGTTCGGTCTTTGCACGGTTGGGGCATGTCGTTTATTTTTCGCACGGTTCTAGCGCTGCTTGGTTGATAGAGACATGGGCTACAGATGCCCGAGTAGGTATAGCCTGCTGGGATGCGCGGGAGTCACCTCACCTGGAAATGGAGGCCCAGGAAAGGTTGGCCCCCGGAAGGTTCTGTTACCAAGATACCATAGGCAGTAGATACAAACGGGTCGACGAATAGACTTGATTGATAGACACATTCAATAAGTTTACCACAATCTTGTGCGCAGCATGGCTTTCGTGTGGGAGTGAGATGCGTTCATAGGGTGGGAGTGTAGATAGTAGTAGTCTTGGATCCAATCCTTAGTCAAGGGCACCCACCGACTGCCACATTGGCTTATCACTTTGTTGTGGTGACAACTATTTAGTCTTATCATAACACTAGTGCCATATTCTACCGACGGTATTACATAACACTGGAACTGTGCACTGTTAGGTAGACGATAAATCGTACGGGAAACGAATACAGCGTTAGCAGCAGTCTCGGCGGATTACCACCACAACACCCCTGATATCGACGTGACGAGGGCAAAACATGACAATTGTTGGGATTTCAAGGGTTTCTCGGCCTAGGGACTTGTTTAATCAGGCCGAGACACAAAGGCAGAACAAGGCAGAACAAGGCAACGTTTTGTGGTAATGTCTCTAACAAGGGGTTATATAAGAAGTCACAAAGAGATGCTAGAAACTATTCAAAGGCCGTCAACACCACCAACCAACCAACCAACCGAGCATCGAGTGAATTCATCATCTCCATTCTCGTGTTTCATCAACTCTCTCACACTCACACTCACACTCACACTCTTCTCTAGTTTCACGGCTTACCATTTTCACAGGAAAGAAACCCTTACTCACCCAACGCCGGCAGACAAGAAAGACAGAAAGACAGCACGACAATGTGCCAATACTGGGCAACGACGTTCCCGTGCGGCTGCTTCACGTGGCGGTCGTCGGGGTACTACTTCTGCGAGAAGCGAGGAAAGGCGACCACGGCGGAAGGAGGAGGAGGAGGAGGAGGAGAAGGGATCGGATGCGGGTCGGTGACGCTGCGACGGTACACGTGGAAGACGTTCTGCCCGGCGAGCCGGAAGGCGCTGCGGGGGCGGCGGTGGACGCCGGGGGCGCGGCTGGCGACGTGCTGCGGACGCCTCGGGGAGGCGGAACGCGCCGCGCTCTGCCGCCGCTGCGACTCGACGCCGACGGATGCATCCGCGGGCCCGACGCTGTGGCACTGTAGCGGCCACCTGGTCCAGGACGGTCCCGAGGTCGTCATCGACAGCGACAACAGCAGCAAGGGCGACTGCGACGGTGGCACGACTGTGAGCCTGGCCGACGCCGAGGCGTTCTTCGAGAGGGCCGTCAAGCTCTGGCCCATCGACCACCAGAAGCGGTACTTCCGGCGGAAGGGGGGATAAGGCGTGTCGGGACGCGGGATGGTCATATTAAGGGATAAACCGAAAGGGAGGTAGGTAAAAGGGGGGAGGGGGGAGGAGAAGAAAGAGAAGAAAGAAAGGAAGGAAGAAAGACCCATTCATGACGTCTCTGGAGAGAGAGAACGGCATGATTGTGGCGGTTTTGGAAGAGGGAGGTCTCGGCCATATTCGTTGGGAATAGGAAAAGAGGAGAAAAAAAAAAGAGGAGACCCAGAGGTAACTAAAGGTAAGCAAAGGTAACTAGAGACAGGTCAGGCCAGGTAGAGGCAGATAGAGTTAATTGCGGGTACGGATAGAGAATCGGTAGACTGTAAGTCGTCGTGACCCATCTCCATGCTAGCTCCTCGTGCATTGGCGCGGTGAGGTACAGGAACTACCCAACCTTAGGTGGCGTGTTTTCGGAGTTGGCGTCTTGTCGCTTCCTTCCCTCGGTCCCGTCGACAATGCCATCGACGTAATCGCCAGGTGCCGTCTCTTCCAGGCTGAGGGAAGGGGAGGCCGGTGATGTCAAGGGAGGGAAGGAGTGAACGTCATCGGGGGCTCATCAGATCGAGATAAAACCTTGTCCGCGCGCCATCTTCCTTGGCTTCTGATCTTTCTAGAAGCGTTCATCGAAGACCAGGACTCTTGTAACGGGCCTAGGGCTGTTCATCGGGCGACGAAACTTCGAGAGATAGCGAAAGAGACAGAGCGTGTGTGCGCGCGTGGCTTTCTTCCCCTGCCGCTGCCACTGCCACTGGTGGTGGTTGGTGGGTGGTGTTTCTGCTACTGCCGCTGCCGCTGCTGCTGCTGCTGCTGCTGCGAGCATCCCCGGCAAACCATGTCTCACGAAACCATGACGACGAAGACGAGGTGCCTCCAACTCGCCTCATCACGTGTGCTCTCATATGCCGTCACGTCGCCATCGCCATCAACAGCACCACCGTCGTCGTCGTCGTCGTCGTCGTCGTTAGGCAACAGCGGCGGCCAGCAGCCGTATCCGTTCGTACTGCTCTCGAGCGCTCTGCTCGCGCCCTTCACTATCTGGGATCCTGTGGTTCCACGGCTGACGGCGCTGGGCCTCAACGTGTTGCGGTTCGACACGCCGGGCCACGGGTCGTCGGGCGTGCCGTCGAACCTGTCGTCGACGACCTTCGACTCCCTAGCGCGTGACATCCGCGCGCTGCTGGATCACCTCGGAATCGAACGGCTGCACGCGTGGATCGGCGTGAGCCTAGGCGCGGCCACGGCCGTCGTCTTCGCGGCCAAGTACCCGGGCGTCGTGGAGCGGCTGGTGCCGTGCGACACGGTGTCGTGCTCGGCGACGAACGGGGGGATCCCGGACGCGCTCGGCTTGCGCATCGCCGCGGCGCGCGAGGCCGGCAGCATGGACGCCTCTATCGAGGGCACGCTCGAGAACTGGTTCGGCCGCGCCTGGTTGAATGCCCACCCGGCCGAGACGCGGCGCGTGCGGGCCGTCATGCGCGGCACCAGCCTCGACGGCTTCGAAGCCTGCTGCGTGGCGCTACGCAGCACCAGCTTCGACCTCCGGCCCCTCGCCGCGCGCGCAGGCAGTCACGTCGGCGCCGCCCTGCTCCTCGTCGGCGAGAAGGACGTGAGCCTGTTCCAGACCATGGAGGACCTCCGCCGCCGCATCGAGTGTGGGCTCCGCGCCTCCCGGGGCAGCACCGCGTCGGTGCAGATGAAGGTCGTGCGGGACGGCGGCCACCTCTGCTTCGTGGACGGGTTCGAGTCCTTCATCAGCCTTGTCGCCAAATTCCTCAGTTGAGATGGGACCGGCGTGGTTCGTTTGTTCGTTCGGTGGTAGCGTGTTGTGTCGTGTCGTGGCTTGCTTGCGTGCTTGCTTATTTCATCCCGCGGTTCCCCGTCGGGTTCTGCTTGGGCTTATGCGACTCGAGATCGACGACATCTTTCCCCCTATCTGGGCCTGTACTTACGCATTTACCGGTGGTAAATGAAACGTTGATAGCCTGCTAGCGGCATATTACCCGGGATATTTCATTGCTCGTGTTATATTATAATATACGTTTGCATCGATGCCAGGGTTGTTGCTCTATGTTTGTGTAGGACATGATGAACGCGGGCTCCCTTCCGGCATCTAGTGATCCGCCGCTGCCGTAGTCTTAGCCACGTATGTACGCACATGACATACTTTACTATCTTCACACGCACATCCCTTAGCCTAGGGAGGGGGAGGAAAGTAGAGCAGTGATACTTGTGAAACACTGTTATCGTGACGAATAATGTTGTGCTCAGCTTAGAAGGAAGGAAGGAAACAACAAAATGAATGCCGTATTGCCTCGCGAGTCCTACAGTACAGCAGTCGCAAAGGGAGCCGCATCAATAAACGAGCCCCGATTCGATATTGGACGTTCGACATTACTTGACGCCGTCAGCCATGACCCGAGAAGGTCCTGAAAAGGTCTGAAAAGGGGACGCGCCTCCTTCGGGTCAGATCCCCCTGATGCCTGCGCCACACGGTCGCGGTTACCAGCTTGGGCAACGGGAGGTGGGTGGGACGGGACCGGCTATGCATCTTAGCGATTACCCGGTGCCGTCATCTCATCATCGCCCTCCGTCGCCTGTCTCTCCCTCCCATTGGCATTTCGCTGAGCCGTCCGGCAGGGACCTCCTCGGACTCCTTGCTTGCTTACAGTGCTACCTACCTACCCAAGACCGGAGTGCGTAGATCGCTGCTGTGGACTATCGGTTCGACGCGCGTCGTATGAATTCCATTGGCGATGATAAGGATATGTGTAGAGACGGAGAAGTAGGGAGGGAGGTAAGAGGACCTTGACAACGTAGTGTAGGTACTGGGGGTGCTGTAGTTGGTGGGGAAACATGCGATTGGGATGTGTTAGCTACTGTTGCATGTTAGTTCAATAATAGAAAGGTTGACGGACCAAAAAAAAAAAAAAAAAGGGTCATGGAAGAATTGGGTAAGTAGGACGGCGGGTTCATTTCGGCCGAGCAAGAGCAGCAAGTCTTTCATCTCTGGGCTAACAGATTTCGCAAAGAGAGTGGACTCATATAACCAGGCTATCTACTTGTATAATCATAAACGGCTAGGCTCAATCTTACCCGGGTCCGTGTCCGTGAAATTATCTCCGAGTGTGTGCCTCTTTGCCTCCGGAGTTATCTGCTTCTAGCACCTACAGTGAGATATGCGGTAATCAGCCCCCTCGGCTCGATTCGGTGGGAGGCAGGCGGACATGAAAAACGTCCGCCGAATGCTGCAAGGAATTATCTCCATGGTGGTGGAGCCAACAGCGGATCTTGTTGGTTTCGTTCTTTTATCAATCAGTCGCCCGATATGGATATGACTAGCCGCGCTAGGCTAGCCTCCACATTTAGGATCTTGCTAACGTTTTGTGCCAAGCACGATTAAGAGGGGCCTGGGCAGACTTATGATGCAACCGAATAAGCGATTCATGCCTCTTTTGACCAAATTAGTCAGGTCGTCGGGATCGCGCCGTCCAAAAGCGCCGACACCGACCAGGGGCGGCATCTCGCGACTGTGGGCACATCGTACAACCACATCCCGCTGGCACGCGCATATGTCAACCCAACATATAAGAGAAAGTGAATGTAGTAATACCATAATTATAGGAATGTCAAGTAACTATATAGTTATGCAGTGCGAGGTAAAAACCAAGCTAGTTATTCAGGAAGTTATCGCATCACTATCGCATCACAGTCGTCGACTTACATACCATACAACACTTCACTACAACTACCTAACAACGACAACTACTTACTACTCAAGTACCTGGAATAAGTTACCACGTCGATAAAAAAAATTAAAAAAAACCAGTAGCTCAACGCACAAGCCGTAAGTTCACTGACTGCTATAGTCGAATACCTAAGACAACCGCCGGACTTGCATGCTGATATTTTTTATGCTTAACTTAAGTCTTCCATCATCCATCAATGAAAACGCAATAAGTTGATTGGCCAAATCGCAACCAACTGAGACTGTAGCCACCAACGGCACCAACGGCACCACCACCACCACCATCACCACCACCATCACCATCATCAGCGTCACCCACCACTACGACCCTCCTCTTATACAGCAGCAGCAGCATCATGTCAAAGATGCCGCCCTCGCAACCGGTCTCCGGGCCCCCCTACGCCTCGCCGAACGCCGGCCTCGGCGGGCTCCCGGAGGTGATCCCAGACATCCCGATCTCCGCGGTGTTCCTGGCGCTCTACCTCGGGTTCGCGATCACCAACATGACGATCCTGCAGGTGAACCTGCGGCGGGGCCACAAGTTCGTCATCTCGGGCGCGCTCTTCGGCTTCTCGATGTCGCGCATCGTCACGTTCGTCCTGCGCATGACGTGGGCGACGCACCAGCACAACGTGCGGCTCGCGCTCGCCGCCAACGTCTTCGTCAACGCGGGCGTGCTCGTCGCCTACGTCGTCAACCTCGTCTTCGCGCAGCGCATCCTGCGCGCGCGGCAGCCCGCCCTCGGCTGGGGCCGGGCGCTCGGCGCCGCGCTCCGGGCCGCCTACGCCGGCGTCGGGGCGGCGCTGGTGCTCGTCATCTACGCGGCCGTGCAGGGCGCCTACACGCGGGACGCGCCCCTCCTGCGCGCCGTGCGCTCCGTCCAGCTGGCCGCGAGCACGTACCTGCTCGTCTTCTCGGCGCTGCCGCTCCTCCTGCTCGCGGCGGCGCACCTCGGCCTGCCGCGGGCCGCGGACGCGGAGGCCTTCGGCCACGGCAGCATGCGCGCCAAGGCGCTCATCAACCTGGCCTCGACCTGCCTGTGCGTGCTGGCCGCCGGCTTCAAGGCCGGCACCGCCTGGGAGCGCCCGCGCCCCGCCGCCGACCCGGCCTGGTACCACGGCCGCCCGGCGTTCTACGTGCTCGGCTTCGTGCCCGAGCTGCTGGTGCTCGCGCTGCTCACCTTCTCGCGCGTCGACCGCCGCTTCCACGTCCCCGACGGCAGCAGCCGCCCCGGCGACTACTCCCGTCAGGCGAGCGAGGCCACCACCATGGAGAAGCCCGAGGCCGACGGGAGCGTGGGCACCCAGGAGGTCTAGACGGTTGTGGGAGGGGGTTGTTATTTTTTTTTTCTCTTTTGTCAAGAGGGCCGGGGAGAAGCGGGCGTTCCGGGTCGTGGGAATACACTTACATAAAGCAAATCAAAAGGAGGGGGGGGAAGGGGGGTTGGGAGAGAAATCTGAGCATATTGCCGTCTTGTTAGTGATACCCCATGCATGTTCATAGAATAGAATAGAATAGAACTGGTACATATTGGCTACCAATACCTACCAAAAAAAAAAAAAAACATTGCAATGTCATACTGGTCTTTTTGAACATCTTCCCGTGAGTAAATTGAGTAAAACAACCAAAGGGTTGAAGTGCAGTACATACTATAGTTACCCGTAACCAAGATTACTCCCTACCCGTCCAGATGGGACTAAATTTCGTTCCAGAATCTTTTAGGCCCACCGTGTCTTACTTACCGTGTGTCCCCTAATGACCACCATACTGTGTTTATTTCTGTGTGCACTGTATCTACATCAATACCTGGTAGAACAAAGCCCTGCGGGTATCCAGTATGCCGGGACGCCGTGGTGTCGTGCCGATAGTTGTTTCGCTTCTCTTACCCCTGCCACGGGTGAGCGCAGGATCTTCTAGCCAAAAGAAAGATGTCGTGGTCAGGAGGCATAGTCGGGGTCGGGATCGAGGTGCTCGATTACCTCCCTCACAATGAGATAGTTGCATCTGTCGTTCTAAAACCTCGGATCAATTTCTCCTGGGGGTTGTTGGCTTAAAATAACATGCCTACTCTGCTTTGTTTGCGGGATGTATTCAACAGGCGGCATAGCGGAATCGGGTCCATTCGAGGTGTGCTACATCAATATCTCATAAGACCTTTCTTTTATTACGGTGTATATACCGTCGATAACCCTCGAAACTCGCATCTTCATCCAATCATAGTTCCGCAGGTGCCATGGTATTCCTCATAGGATATCACCCCCAAACATAGAGGCGAATGGACATGAGACGAAAAGCGCAAGTTGCCCCAGCACCACGCATTTCGTCATGCCTCTATCTAGAGACGGCTGACCATCGTCTCGGTGAAAACTAAAAATGTTTAAAAGTTAGTCAACCCTGCGTGAAAGACCTAATCCCTAAGAAAGGAAGAGAGTGATAGGGGCACGACTCACTTCCAGCCAGACGCTCCATCTCCCAGTCATCCACGTTGGCAGCCTCCCACTCGGCCTGCAGGTACTGCAAGATGGCCCAGACCTGGTAGAACTCCAAGTCGCCCTCGCCGCCCTCGTCGTTGTTCGGGTCGAACTTGCCGCTGTCCCACTCGCCGTTATTCTCCCAGCTGAAGCGCAAGACGCGCACCAGGAAACGAGCAGCGTGGCTAAGAGCATGCGAAAAAAAAAGAAAAAGAAAAAAAAACGGAGTGTCAGTATTAAAGTAAGGGGGAGCCCGAGGCAAAGGAGGGCCATTCCGCTTCTGTCTGGGATCCTGGGAAGGGGGAAAAGGGTTCGAGGTTTTTTTTTACTCACTCGAGAGGAGCCCAGTCCTCCTTGTTCAGCTGGGCGTCGGAACCGGCATACTCGGGCCGGACGAAGGCGTCCTTGGACATGCACCAGCGATATAGGTCGGCGCACTGCACGGTCTGGTGGCCATGACCGTGGCTGGCCTCGAGGAAGTCCCGGCGGTACTCGCGGAAGAAGGGCTTGATGTATCGGCCGTCGAGGAGGCGGCGCGCTGAGTGCCGAGTGTTCGCGTCGTAGTTCAGCCACTCGCAGAGCTGGTCGTAGCTCTTCTGCAGCGCCGGCAGCCGCTCGCGTGGAATTGTCTTTCTCGTCATGGCAAATAAGCAGGGATGAGTTAGGCTAGGCCTAGTAGTTGCGGGATCTTGAATCGGAGCAGAGGAATTGTTGAGCTTTTTCCCTCCCTTGCTTTTTTTTTTCGAGCGTACCTTGCTCTTTCGAGGGGAGAGGAGGGGCTCACATAAAAGGTCGATGGTGAGCAACGAAGAAGAGTAGAGGGGGAGGAGGGGCAAGAGGCGATGACAGAGGGAAGAAGATAGGAGGAGTAGACTCGGGATAAGACAATGAGGTTGTCATATACTTCCCTGCATGGCGAGAAGTCTCAGACCTCGGGCGCAGGTCAAACGGAGAGAAGCGCGAGAGTGATTCACATCGCCCACTCTAATCCGGTGAGGATCCAATTGGAAGCCTCTTCATGAGGGCAGAACAATGCATCGTGGCGAGTGGCACAGGATTTTCCATGCTGCGGATGAGCGACGCGACCAATCATCACGTCGGCCACGCTGCAACATGGTTTGCTTATTATGGGCGGGCGCCAACGTCCCCATCCGGCTGAATCCCTGCCTCTCGGACTCGATTGACGACTCAGAGCAAGAGCAGGATGGGCATGACCCAACCAGGCGTCGTTCGTTTCGACTTGTGAGGCTGATGAGGTTCTAAGCTGAGCACCACCCCCTTGACTGAAAAGTAGGAAACACCACGAACAGGACTTTTCCGGCTTTCAATATGTCACGATTGCATTGAATTGACCCTTCTTAGTGATGCCCACCTGCTTTTCTTTATTATTAGTTGGTCGGTATGTTTCCACTACATAACTCCGAAAGTGAAGGAGAGAGAGAGAGAGAGAGAGAGAGAGAGAGATGTAGCTATGTATGTATATGTATGTATATGTAAGTAGTAGGTAACTATGTACTTAATTAAGTATGTATGTATAAACTACACGCATGTAGGTAGGTCCCAGTCACCTACCTACCTACCATAAATGACCAAAATTACCATGCATGAATTACCCACTTATCTATCGGTTCTCCTAAAATATCCGCCATCCCCAGTCATCTTCCTTTTCGCCTCCTCCATCTAAGACGCCTTAAAAATGAAAGGATCCCTAAGAAAAAGAAAAAAAAAAGACAAAAATGTTCTCCTGAGTGTGATTCGAACACACGACCTGTGGATCTCTAGCAAATTTCAATTACAGTCCAACGCGCTACCAACTGTGCCATCAGGAGAATGATGTGATGATCTTACGCACACATCAGTCAGACCATGAAGCTGATCAACATCGACGATGAACAGACATCATCCCCCCAATTGGCAGTGGTTTCGTGGTTTCTAGGCCATCTAACCTCCACTCATCTCATAAATAAGCAGCGTCGAGAAGATTCACCATACACAAACAGAGTTGCTCATATCGCCTCATACAACCTCATCGCTATTTCCTCTCGTGTCGTCGTCGGTTAGTTACCAACATAAACATCCCTTATTGGATATTGGATTGGATCCAGCAGCGTAGTCAAATGGACCAGGTAGATTTATATTTAATAAAAGGCGAGAAAAAAAATATTGACAACCAACGAGTCACAGTTCGAATTCCAACACACAAACCGTCTTTTTCTTTTCTCCTTTTTCTTTTTCCGCGCGGTGTTGGTAATACCGTGATCACCAAACAGTCAACTTGCCCAATGTCTAACCAGAATGCTCGGGAATCGTATACAGGACCTACATCCTACCCACATTCCTGCAATTTAATATAGCTCGTGACGAGGCGGCCAAAGCCGAGCCATTTCCCGTACGCCCCGTCTGCCTCTACGGGTGGCCTATGACGTCTGATCGAGACCTTGCCCTTCTGCCACGGCTGCTTCCGTCGTCGTCGTCGTCGTCGTTGTCGTGGCCGTCGTGCCCGCTCCCCACTACTTCGAGGCTGTTGACTGGCGGCTGCCGGAGTTCCTAAGGATATGTCCAGTACCCGGTCTCCTCCCCAGTGGTCGAAATCTCCATCGCGCCACCACCGCGTCCCATCGGCCGTCGTCGAGCGGCGGTCCGCGTTGTGGTCGTCCCGTCCCCCGGGGGTTATCTTGGCATAGCGGCTGCCGCCCTCAGCCATCGGAGCTGCGCCGGGTATGAGGGCGTCCCGCATGTGGTCGCGCCGGGCGGGATCTCGGCCGCCGACGGCCCGGCGGAGGAGGAGCTGGAGGTCCGACAGGCAGTCGGCCACCACCGCCCGTCCGTAGACTGGGGGCTGGCCGGCCTGTTTGCGGCGGGGCGGGGGGTCGAGCAACTGTTGTTTCGACGAGTCGCTGGTTCTGCCGAGGGCCGCGAACGCAGCCCGCTCCGTCGCCGTCTCTTCCTCGCCGTCTTCGACAGTCGCCCCCCGCTGCTTCTTTAGGCGTTTATCCTCCCCTGAGCCTCGGTCGCCGTCCCCGCTGTTCACCTGCTCGCCGTGCCAGCAGGGTAAGGAGTTGGTGGCGAAGTCCGACGCGGCGTGGGTTGGTATGTATGCGTCTTTTTCGGGACGGTCGGGAGCGTCGGTCTTCTTCCCAACGACCCAACGACGGAACCATTGCCACTTGCCATGTTTCTTGGCCGTCCCTCTCTGTCTTTGCTCCTTATTGACCTCTAAATCCGAAACGCCCACCACCGTCAAGCCATCCAGACTGTGGCGTCGGCCCAGCGAGGGTGGACTGGCTTCTGGTCCGCAACGTGTCTTCTCCGCGCGAGGGTCTGAGCTGCGAGGCTCCATTCTATACTGCCAAATAGTATCGAGAAGATACTGTGTCAATCACGATTCGAACCCGCTTTTGGGATCAGGGTGAAAAACGTCAAATTCGTCTAGAATACAAACGTGCCGCTTCTCGGAATCAGATCGGTGGCGGCTGGGGAAGAAACTTTCAGTCGTACTACATAGTCCGAGGTATTTATTTCTATCAGTGAATAATCATACAGAGCGGCACGGGCCGGGTCGTAGAGCCAGCACGTCCAAAGTTTAACTCTGATACCATTCGTCATGAGTTACGGCAAACACGCGAAGTCAAATGTTGGCTAGCCACCTGCCCTGAAGTCCGGGAACTCCTGTCTACGACGGATATCATTTACAACCTCCCGAGCTACAGGCTGCTCGAACGTCTTGATATCAAGCAAACCGGCGTTAGGGCATCTATGTACGATAATTCGAGTGTAAGTTGGATAGGCTGGGACTTGTGAAATAGTCACCAGTATCTCTATTACGGCAGAGGTCAGCCAAGAAGAAGGTAGGTAGTTGGGTCCTGTCCGAGTGCCGTAAAGTTGTTAACCAATTCGCTTATCCAAATGTATCAGAACTTTGATTCTCGCCGAAATTTAACGTTCAGCAAACCTATACCAGACACTATCTACCTACAAAGTCACCGGTATATCTGAGAATCAACCCCCCGACGCACACCTATGCTTGTCGCCTATGCGTACTCGTGTACATACCAGCTATCGTAGATAAGGTATTCAAATTGTGGTATAAATTACAGGATTAACAATGCACAGTTGACTAAATAGCTAACCGGATCACGGGCAGGGAGACCGGGGGGTACGGGGGGGGCTCGCTTCCCAACTTAAGTGCCGACATGTCAAAAGCGGATTTCAAAAACAAGGAAGATGGGTTCTAGGCGCAGAAATATATTGTATAGTATATTGAGGCTAAAATGCGCAAAGATGTATGGCCTTAGGTAATGCAATATCGGCGAAATTTATCATCGGCCAATCACATATCAATCTACAGATGAAGACCAGGGCAAGGGGGGGGGGAGGTTCGTAACACCCATCCACCTCATCCTCCTCCCTTTCTCATATAAGCAAACTCATGTCTATCACCGTCGGCTTTAGGTCCCGGTTTTCTCGCCAGCCCGGCAAACCCCACTAGTTCATCATCGGCATGCTCATGCCGGGGAGCTCGGTGAGCCCTGTCATGCATCGTCAGCACACAGAAATCAAATGAGAGGGGGGGAGGGAAAGGGAAAGGGGGAACTCGTACAGCCCTCGTTATCCTCCTTCACGATGGGCTTGACAGAGCAAGCCTTGGCGTTGTTGATGGCCTGGTTCGCCAGCGTCGAGCACTTGGCGCCCATGCAGCCGGACTGGTCCATGGCCTTTTGGAGGGAGTTGGCCTTCCAGCCGAACACGTAGTCGCCGTGCTACTCTCCGGCGTTAGCCCAAAGAATTAAATAAAATTAAAAAAAAAAAAATTCACCCCTTCACCATCGGCGGGGGGTTCTGCTCTGCTTTTTTTTTTTTTTTTGAACGTACCTGTCCGTAGCCGGTGTTGTCGCCCGTGCTGAAGTAGAAGGGCTGCGAGCCGTCCGTCGGCCAGTCGTTGGGGTTGTTAAACTTGGTGGTGTCCCAGACGACCTCGTACATCAGCTGCGGGATGCGCACCGGGTGCGTCGACGGGCACGCGCCGCCCAGGCTGAGGAAGTCGGCGGGTCCCGTCGTCGGGTATGCCACGTGGTCCTGGTGGTTGGGCGTGTCGAGGTTCTTGCCGTCCCAGCAGCTGGTCATGCCGATGTCAGCGCCGGTCATAGCGGGCGGTATGAGCCGGGGGGAGGCGGCAAGGGGCAATCAATATAAAATGACTTACGTCGGGAACAGGATGTTAGTCCGGATGCCGCCAGCGCATTGCTTCTTGGGCAGGTACTCGGTATCGAGTCTGGGTCCGATCGTCAGCGGCCTATCCTATCCCTTTGATGACAATTTGTGCCACAAATAAAGTCGGTTGGCAGATGGTGATAATACTCACGTGCCATCCGCGCAGGGAGCGGCGAAGTCGCCTCCGAAGTTGGGCCCGGTGTAGCAGCGGTAGCAGTTCTGCTTCTTCAGCTTGGTTCCGGTGCGCGAGCGCGCCATGGCATCTCCGACAAGCATGCGGAAACCCTAGATTCAAATTAGACCCGGATGTCCGTTTTTTACCCCCGTGTTGCTCAGGGGGGGGAAGGAGGGAGTTTTCGATAGGGCAATAAAAGGGGGTGAGGGGGGAAGGGGGAGGGGGAGAGTACGTGAGACGAACCGGCTTGAATGCGGTGATCTTCCCCGGCTGAGCAGAGACGTAGTACACGAGGATGCCGCCCCCGATCTGCGTGCTGAAGTTATCGTTGAACTGGTACGCGGCACCGCCCTGGGGGGACGCGCTTGTAGGTGCCGTTGCGGGCCTTGAAGTAGAGGTTCGCGGTCCAGTAGTTGCTGAAGTCCTCGGAGAAGGCGCAGGTGGTGCACGACGCGGCGGTCGAGACGTCCCCGGTGGTCATGGACGCGTTGAACGTGTTGCCGCCGACGATCTGGTGGACGTGCGGCGAGGGGATCGCGCCGGGGTTCACGAGCGGATCGAGCCGGTCGATGACGACCTGCGAGCACCCGAACCGCAGCATCGTGAGCCCCCCGCCACCGCCGAACTGCGGTACCGCCCCTGCGAGCGTCGAGAAACCGAGGATCGTAGACCAATACATTCTTGACTGGCTGTCGAGTCGAGTTGAATGTGTTGTGCTGTTGCTGTGCTGTGGGGAGAAGAGAAGAGAGAGAGAGAGAGAGAGAGAGAGAGAGGGAGGGAGGAGGTGAATCCCGCTTGGGGGTTATGTGGCCATCGGCTTCACATGTTTATACCAAAGACGGACAAAGCCAGCACCAGCAGTATGAGGGGATACCGAGCCCACGGCTGTTATTGGGTACCGTAGTCATAGTACTGCCGAATCATAAATTTCACTTCCATCATATTGAGGGTGTGGCAACTGTAGCTGGGCTTGGACGGCATTTATCTGATAGGCTATGACGTCCAGTGAAGATAAATTGCTTCATTCATACTCGTGACTCGACGGAGCGGTACCTGGCCAATGCCGGTCGACGAGGCAGACACAATTAGCCGGGCGGGTGCGAGATTGATAGAGACGTCTTCATTTAATGCAACCTCAACGCGGCCCGTGTATAGAATGGGACATGTAATATGATCATCCTCCCGCACGCTCCGCACGCTCCGCACAGCCTGCTGTATATACCGCTTTATCTTGTTAGGCAGAGCTACACTATTTCTATTTTTAATCTAGAGTCGACATCATGTCTTGCTCTAAAGTGTCATCAGCGTGTATGATATCATTCGAAGCTAATATATACTCGGCGTTACTAACTTTGAATCGGGATTTCTTACTGCGAGTAGTTCTCACGGGGGACATTGCGTGGCGAGACCCCATATGAGGCTTCATTACTAGATATGTAAAAGAGTGACTAAAAAGTTATGGAAACATCGCTGCTGCTCGCGAGAAAAGAAAAGCGCCACAACCTCAAAAGTATTTGGTACAAAGATCTTGTTTTAAGCTAAAATAATTATCGTGAAGCTATTTGGTTTATTTCTCAGTTCCCGTATAAGATTAGAAGATTGCTTCTCGACGACAAAATCTGGGGTTTATGAGGATAGATACCGCCTTCCAAGCAGCCTATAAACAAGGTATTAATTGGTAAATCATAGAAGATATCCAAAGTTCTTGCCGAGATAGCCTATAATAATCCTGATGGCTCTGGCATTGACGAAAATGGTATTTTGATGACAGTTCTGTCTAGTTTGATCTACAATAGGAACTATAGGGAAAACAGGCTTTCATAAAATTCATTCTATCTCTCTTTTCAACAAAAATTTCTAAAGCTTTCCTTGACGGTATTATCAATGTATGGAACGTCCTCCATCCTGGTGAGATAAGCTCGGTATATTCCTATACTACCTTATATTTCAGATTGGTGATACTGTGTAGCCCCCGTCAGCTACGACATCCAGTGATATGCCAGAAATCGAGTCATATCAAGTTATGTAGCCACGATTATCCACCAGTCTGGCTACACCAACACTACTTTAGGCCTCGATCTTATCCCCCTTGATATCCGGATCGCTAAGTATCAACTGATAACCAACCGGATCTACCGGGTTATCTACTACGCTAGTCCTCGTGCCGTCAAGGTTCATAGAAGGTGCCTCAACTCTTCCCAGCGTCCTCTTTTAGAGATACGATTCGGTTAAGCACGATCTTAGAATCGGTACTGTCAACCGGGTCCATAGCCTATTCCAAAGTGGGTTAACACAGTCTCGCAGAAACTCGGATAGTAGACGCGTTACTCACGAAATAGGCAACCCTCATTGCTTGGAAGCGTACGCTCTCTAACCCCCCTTTGCCAAGCTCACTTTCACCCGCGGCCTCAGGCCATGGCGCCCGCGCCTTTACCTCATCAAATCCCGCCTCAATCACGGCGTTGGGATAAACTACTTCGCTCTCCGGGTTCAGGTCGTTTAGGTATCCGCCTTCAGCATCATCAGGCTTTTCCGATTTGAACAACGAGTTATGAATCCGCACTTCAATTTCGCGCGAGCCAAATGGCACCCACTGAATGAATGTTTTTGGTTTCTTAGTCTCTTTATCAAACACAGCGCGAATCTCGGTGACTTTGCCTGTCGTTTCATCTTTGGTGAAAGAAACGGCCTTGATTGGATAGGGAGCCTGGAGCAAACCAACGGTCTTATTCGGCGCGAGCCGAAAATAGTCCTTGCTGTCGACCTGGGCAAATATTAACATTTATGGTGCGGAATAACTCCTCCCAGAGGCAATACGTCTCCAATGGCGTCAATGGGAATATTGGGGTAGCTGATATTGCCATTCTGGCAAACCACTAGATTGAATTGAAAGGTAGCTTACCTCGCGGAAATCCGAACGGTCAATGTAGACAGTAGGTGTGAACTTGAGCTTGTGGGAACCCATTTGCGGGTTCTTGGGAGAAAAAGGCACGTCGACCTCTACTTCCTCCGCGCCTTCGATGACAACCGGGATGGGGTCAAGGACGAGCATTAGCCTTGGTACTGTACGCTCTAGATATCTTCGAACGGTTTGCTCAAATCTTGTGATTTGAATCACGCTCGGCGCAGTAGTCACGCCAAGCTCGGAAACGAACTCAACAATAGCCCCCGGTGGCACGCCTCGTCGTTTGATACTTTAACACGTGTGGTCAGTAATTTGACTTAATGGGATCTTTCGTTTTGATAATACGCATAGGCTTTGGTGCTATAGGTAATACTTACGCGATCAGGGTAAATAACCTCGGGTCGTCCCATCCTCTTACAATCTTTTCATTTACTAGCTTCATGATTTTCCTCTTGGATAGAACGGTTCCTGTGATGCTCTAACCGGCAACGGTCAATAAAAAGCGTTTAGTATGAAATAAGACGGAGGCCTACTTACTAAACGACCATACTCGCGCTGCATAGGTTCGTAAACTCCAACTTAGAACATCTAGTTAACACTCTCTCCTGTGGGGAATATAGAAATGGTCATGGCAGAGATGCGGTGACCATAAATGCCAGGCTGTGCTTACGGGCCTTGTTGAGCCATTCATAGCTGACTCTGCTTTGAATAAACTATTTGAATGGAATGTTAAAAGATGCAGATAACGCTAAAGTCATTTCAAAAAAAGTTGGGGGTTGGGTTGATTCGTGAGGATTCTTCATCATGAGACACCTTTTTCTCTGGAGAGATTGATTTCACTGAGAGATAGGGAATCGAAATGTACTAACCTCAGTAGTGCATAGAGAGTGTGTGATGGACTCAAAACTATCGCAGAGGCAGTGGGTGTAATCGTCTAGCGCGCCGGAGAAATATTAGTCATCTCCATTTCGTGGAGAAGGCAATAAAAGAGACGCACTGGCGTCCCCCGGGGTGTATAATGACCAACAGGGAGTGTTTGTAAATAGGGGACTGACATGTTGGGTATATCCTCCATTTTGACCCCGTGCGATGGTGAGGCTTGTCCAAAACGCGGTCTATAGGTGCACCATGTCAGTTCAGGGGTAACGGGAGCAGGGGGTTGTTATCCGGTAGCTCAGAGTTCGTACAAGCAGCGAGATCCCACATTTGACTTTACCACCCATGTTAGCCAATGATATCATGGGGACATGGATTGGTACTCACGGATTCCCATCCTCGATATCTTGCTTCATTCGCAGGAATGCTTCCCTCGGCTTATATTTGCCATCTCGCATTCCTCTGAATTCGGTCAGATTCGTCTCAACACTTTGGTCGGCGTGTCTATCTCGGTTAGTAACTACGGAGTTCTGTTGTCGGGCCGTTGCTTACGCGCAGCGGAATCTTGGCCCATGGTTCTCCCCACCACGCTGGGCTTTGATCTCTTCGTCTATTGTTTGCGGGACGTTAGGACTCGGCCATGCTCTATGTGGTATATTGGGGAAGGGACTCACCGTTACAGTGGCATACATAGGCCTTCCCTAGCCCAATCAACTTCTCGGCTAGGTCGTACAGCTTCTGGAAGTTATCGCTCGAATACGTGACGGCACGGGGGGTAAATCCCAGCCACTGGACCATTTCTGCCAAGGTCGGCCAGATCAGTAATGCCGCTAAACAGACGCATGGACGGGCCCAAGTAGGAGGTAGGCGACCCATGAAACAATGGAATCGTGGACCGACGCACCCTCGATAGCGACAAAGTACTTCTCTTCTTCGGCCTCGGGGTTCGTATCGTCCATTCTCAGGTAGGTCGTGCCCCCGTGGTACTTAGCGAAGCCGAAGTTGATGCAGATGGCCTTAGCATGGCCGATATGAAGGAATCCATTCTGTACAGGCCGGTCAACCAAAGCGCCTTAGGTGGGGAAGAAGTTGGGCATTCTCACAGGCTCGGGGGGGAATCGCGTGACCACCGGTTTCATGGGACGCTCCTTGAAGACCTGCGGTTCGAGGGGACGGTTAGTAGTTGAGGCAAAGCACCGGAGATCAACCAATCGTCGAACGAGGCCAGACGAAGAGGAATAGTGGAGGATGGGCAAGTCAATGAGGCTCACGTCGTCGAGGAAGCCGAGTTTGAATATGGAGTCTGCATCGACGACGGATTCTTCCGGCTTCGGCTTGGGCTTAGGCTTTGGGGCGTTCTGCTTGTCAGAGTCCGGGGTGGCCGAAGCGGCCGAAGCAGCAGAAGCAGCAGAAGCAGCGGCGGCGGCTTTTGCCTTCTCGGTGGCAGCCTTCTTTGCTCGTTTCTGGGTACGCTTCTTGAGCTCGTTCTTGGATATCATCTCGCCCGTCACATCATCCAGCACGAGCTTTGCTGTGGCCTCAGCGATGGCGTCGGCCATTTTGAATCAGATTTGGGGTATGCGGTATGCGATCGTAAATTAGAGGGTGTGGTCAATCTCGGTATTCCGTCTTGTTTTAGTTCGGTAGTTGGCCGACAGGGAAATGGGCGATGGGCGGTGGCCAATGTGTGTGACTCAACGTCGGAATATATTCAGGCGCAAACATCCAACAGTGAGACAAGGTACTTACTTGTATGTAAGTGGTGTTGGCTTCGGGTGCGGGTGCTCATGGAGGGGCAGGCAGGGGAGATAAGCATAGCCACAGAATGGAGGGGCAGATCACGCTAGTATGAAAGTCAACAGCCACAAATGCCACAGACCCCTGGGTCCTTAGTAGGTACCAAGGTACTTACCTACTTCCCTACTCCCCACTTACCTAGGTAGGTGCGTAATCGGGGGGCACAGGCCTCTAAACTAACCTACCTAGCTCTTGAAGTCCATCAACTTACACATATGGACACATCTAAAACCACAAGCAAAAAAGTGGTTGATTCGTACTTTTCCTTTCCTTTCCTTTTTTTGCTTTTTTTATTTCTTTTCTTTTCTTTTCTTTTTTGCTGTCAAAAGGATTATATAAAGGGTATCGGTATCCAGCTCATTGCTTGCTTGCTCGCTCTACTGTCACTGACGCTGCCTTCGTGTGCTTGCCGTCGTCCATCTATTATCACCGAACTTGACTGCCGCGATAATCCAAGGTTGCCTCAGTTTTGACGCCGTTTACATCCCCAAGAAGTGCTCATGTACTCATCGGAACATGTCGTACCAGCAACTGTAATTATACCGATAACCGTGTCAACGGGCTCGCACGCAAGCCCTATCGTTTTTTTTTTTTTTTTTTAAGTAAGGAGGTACCCCGGATAGTTGTAGAAGAAGGTGGGTATGATATTACGCTGTTCACCATATGAGATGATAAACTCATAGTTGTAGGTTCTCAAATGCCTTTTGGCATTCGACGTCGCGTTTCGTGCGCGTCGCCTCAGCCTCTTCTTTGTCGCCGGCTTCCAGATGCCAAGCCTCGAGGAGTGTCAAGGTTTCGTAGTAGTTCTTGCCGGGCTGCCATGCTTGGCTTTGCACTATATCGAACGTTAGTATGTTAGAGGGGGGGGGGGTGGGGGGAAGGCGGGAAAAGAGACGTAGGGAGAGGTAGGGGGAGGTAGGGAGAGGGGAGACTCGTGGAATACCCACCGTCGGCAGCCTGTCGTAGATAATTTCTCGCCAGTTTATGATCGCAGTCGAACTGGGCTTTCCCATCGCGGCAACGCGCCCGGTTATTCTGGGCGAGGGCGTAAAGGCATACAAAGTGCAGGTATCCATGTGGCCGGTCTTCCGGTACCTGGTCGAGCATCTTCAACGCCAGGGCCGGGATCCTGTCGTCCGCCCATGCCGTCTGGTTCCCGAACACGACCAGCAGGTCTGCCCGCAGGTTCCACGGGTCGCCCACCTCCTCCAGGTTGGGCATCGTCGCCGTCGGGATATTCTCCACGGTCCAGAGCCCCTGGTTCATGTAGTAGCGGTGGTTATACGACCGGTCCATCGGCAACATGTCCCAGGGCTGGATGAGCGTGTAGTCGAACGGCTTGCCGTCGAACGTGCCGTTGCTCTGCATCGAGGGGATCCTCCGGGCCCACTGGAACATCAGGAGACTGTGGTCCATGTCGGAATTCCCCGCCAGGTTCGCGATGGCGGCCAACACCCGCTTTAGGTTGGGGTTCAGCCCGTTGGTGCGAGCCGCGTACGCGGCCAGGTAGTTCCAGAGCGCCCGGTGAATCCCGGGGTCCGGATACCGCCTAATGACTTCCATCAGCTCGTAGACGGCGAAGTGCGCCGCTCCCCTCAACACGCTGTCGACGCGAGCGAACGCCCGCCGACAGAAGCCTCCCCCTTCTTGGATCTTCCCGATCGAGAGCAGCCAGCAGCCGTGGGTGAGGAGCGCTACGGACCGTACGGCATCGCTCTTGTGGTATATGTCCAGCTGTTTGAAGTAGTTTCTGTCCAGCGGCGGTGGTACGAACGGATTATCCAGCGACCAAAATAGGTACGCCTCCTGTAAGAGAAAGTCGTCCGGCGCCTGGATCTGTTTGGGGAGCCGCGGTGGTGACGGCGGCGGCGGCGGTGTCCCGCACCGTAGCGTAGGCGGCAGATCACCCGACTGAGCAGCCTCGAGAAGGTCAACTGGTCGAAGGCCTTTTCTTCTTATGTAAGCCGACACGTCGACGGTTCTGCCGTTGCGACGAAATGTGCTCTCCTTCCCCATCGCCAGCCGGTGTTGCTGCAGATAGAGCAGGTTGGCCACATCGGATTGGCGGTTGTTCTTGAAGAACTTCCATTGGGTCAGCTTCGTCTTGTACATCTTTTGCCTTATCTCCGATGTTAGTCGTGACGTCTATTTCTCCATTGCGATTCTAAGAGTGTGACCACTCACGTGGCCCGAAATCCTCGCTTCTCTTCTAGAATTTCCATTACATCCTACCCAAAAACGGAATCGTCAGTATACATCGCATGGGATATTTCCGGGGGAGGGGTAAGAGGTCAGAACGTCGAGCAAACCGGACCGCGAAGCTGGCTGGTGGCCGTTCTATTCTCACGCAAAGAGGATGCCACGCGCCAATGCGTCCGGTAAAACTAACCTTTAAGCGTCGGTTCTCATCCAAATACAACCGCGCAATGTCTGCTTTCACGGCTTCCCATGCTTCTATACTGTGGGGCTTTCGACGTCGATTACCCAGCCGCCGTGTATTGGCAGATACCGGCTCACAAGATTCGGAGTCTCTCTCTGTCTCCGTGGGCGGTGAGGTTTCGGGCTCCGTAGACGTTGCAGAGCTCGTCGCCTCTTTATCGGACTCGGGGGACGAATAGCCCCCGAGCACGGCTACGGCATAGGAGGTCTTGTTCATCTCACTTCGGCCGTCAGATGGCAATGTACCTGCGTATCTGTGGGCGTTGGGAGCCAATGACGGAGGATATGTGAGGACAAAATGATAGCGCTGTCGGGGGTGGAACCTCGGTAGTGATCCCCAGACACCCCGAAGGGAACCAGCATTCTCCGGCCCAAACCTGTATCCTCCAACGGGTCCTCTGGTGCCGTGACGTGACGGTGGTAAGGACAGGAGACGGCTGACAGTTGTAACGAACGATGGGGAACGTGAGAGAAGATCGGTGGGTGCCAAAATGTCGAAATCTGACAGCTTACAGCTAGGTGGATATGGCAGGTTGATCGGTCGCTTTGAAGGGACAAGCCAAGATTCTGGGCACCGCTGCCCTTGTTATGGGCCGGGGTTAAAGAGACCAGGATGACCGCCCTTTTTTTCAGCCACAGGTCAGAGCCAAACCAGAGTCATCATAGCGAGGAGGGCCAATTATGCATGCTCTTATGCAGT
The DNA here is from genome assembly GCA_021209875.1 of Rosellinia necatrix. NCBI lineage: Eukaryota > Fungi > Ascomycota > Sordariomycetes > Xylariales > Xylariaceae > Rosellinia > Rosellinia necatrix. The sequence continues at coordinate 150,863 of JAGYVD010000003.1, forward strand.
CTCTACCATAGGCCGTCAGGAGAGTCGTACAGTGCCGTAGGCTATTCCCGATTCTCTGGTCGCCCTGCTTGTGTATGGGATAGATGGGATGTCAACGGATGTCATACCGGTGCTAGCGCGCCATGCCCCAATGTTTGCCGTGACGGGCTGTACATACTACTGTATGTAGTATGTAGTCATGTCGTGTATTGAATCCAGCCTGACGCTTCTTTTCTTTTCATGATTTCTTGCACGTATCCTTGCAGTATCTGCCACTACACACGCATATCGAGTCTCCCGTGATAAGCGCGTACTAGTCTAGTTAGGAGGGCGGGACAAATTTATGCGAGTGGACGCACTAGTTAAAGGACACAAAAAAAGCGACACTATCCTTCTTTCCACACACACCATAACGCAAATAAACGCTTAACGTTCAGCGGTAAAGTTGGCCTTAGGATGCCGGGATTTCAGGCATCTAATGTAGGTACAGTAGGCACCTTCTTGAACAGAGTCATTCCCCAGCCATCTGTTCATCTATCCCTACCTTATCTGTCAGTAACATGCCGAGTTAGCGCTGACAACGCAACTATTAGTGTGTTGTAGCGTAGAGTCAGCACCAGCAAACCTTGGGTAGCAAACTAGCATAAATGCGTATTCGATGTTAGTAATAGTACCTCTTACGCACTGTATCGAAGGCAACCTGTAGGTTATATTTATTTACACACTGGCTTTGGCTTTGGCCGTGGTCAGACGACAGCACGAGAATTGTAGGGAGGGTTTACAGTTACAGCTTAATTAGTTATCCCCACCTTATCCTTTATATATAGGTACCATACCTACTTAAGTAGTAGTAGTATACCTACTTAAGTAGTAGTAGTATACCTACTTAAGTATGTATGTATATGGTTGAGTAGTAGTATGATCTGCCCATAACTGTGGATATAACTGTGTATACCTATAGTTATACTTAGCGTCTCTCTAGTAGCTGGCTAGGTAGGTTGTCGAAAAGTCGTCAAGACACGCACCGTACACTATCCACGTAGGGTCTGCCTCAAGCAAAGCAGTGTTGGGGTGTCCATAACGGTGCTGAGTAGCCCAGGTAATTCGCGATACACGGTTGGTAGATATTTGGCCGGCAAAGTCGGAGAATTATCCCAGCACGCTCTTCATCGTGGAAATCATCCCATCCCATTCCAGTTAGGTTAACTGCTGCTCATCTGTTCCTACGCCTTTCATATGCCCTTCGGATACCCTATGCCGACCTAAAGGATCATGTTATAGGATGCTCTAGGTTAGTGTATGCTATGTGACTGCAAGCCCATCAGAAAGGTATTGATCCAAGGGTAGGCATAGAAGATCATGTCACACCGGCATCTCCCATGTTCTCATCGGATGGTGCCGGTGACGGGCTGGGAGATGCCCTGCGCAAAATAGGCAAAATAGGCTGACTACTCAAGCAACCGGGATCAAGGGACGGCGCACATACACCACGGGCTGAAACCGCGTTTCACAATCTTCACTCGGATCAGGACAATGATGCGGATATCTGCTGACATGAACACTCTCGCTAGCCTACATAATTTACAGCATACTCAGAGGCCCACGAGCAGAGAAGAGGACGAGAGACTCACCGGCTGGCAAATCTCTGCTTGGTCCGGATTGCGGTACCTTCCTCATCAAAAATGCCGCTCACGCTCGGGTGGTTCGCCACAGCCTCAGCCCAACGAGAGAAGTTGGGTGCTTTGACCTTCAGCTCGTCAAGGAGGCTCTGCGGAATGACTCCGTACTTGGGCCATGTCCAGAACCGGATCACGAACGAGCCCGTCAGAACCTATCACACCCCGTTGTGGTTAGCACAGAGCCGGCACATGTTTCACAGCCGTCGCTAGGGAAAGGGAAGCACGGAAAAGACGGCGCGAAAAAGGGAAGGGGGGGAAGGGGAGGAGGGAGGGTGGGCAGTCCACATACCTCGGCAAGCGTGAGTTTATCACTGCCGTTGAAGAACGGACCGGCATTGGCCAATAGCGGCTCGATCTCCTTCACGGTAGCGTCCACCGTCTTCTGAACGGCAGCCGAGCGCTCCTCGTCCGTCTTCGCAGTGATAAGAGGGATCAGGGACGAGTTCACTTTGGACATGAAGGTGTCGACGAAGAAGGCAACTCGAGCACGAGTCAAGGCGCCGTTGGCGTCACTAGATGCCGGGACCAGATGGGACGGGAAAGCATCAGCCAAGTAAGCGGCTACGATGGCAGATTCGGTGACGATCTGGCCGTCGACGGCCAAAGACGGCACCAACCCTCGGGGGTTCACTTGGAGATACTCGGCGGTCCGCGGCACCGAGAGATCGATGATCTCCTCCTCGAACGGCACGCCCAGCTCGGAGAGCGCGATGTGAGCACGATGCGCCCCTTTCCATCCATTAGTCAGTCGATGGCTGGGGATGGTTGGGGACTAGCACCAATACCCCCCAGAGGCGCTTGCACTTACAAGGGCAACCGTGGTTAGTGTATAGCTTTAGCTTGGGGGCTGCAACGGCCATGATGAGCAAATAGTGTCACTCCCTTGTAGGCAGGTAGGTAGGTACTTCGTTGTTTGTTTTTTTAAGTAAGCGGGTGTTGCCCAGGTGCTGCGAAGTAGGTAGCGATAGATAGGTAATAGGTTAAGGAGATAACGAGTTTAAAATGCCTTGATGGCCTATTAGATTACCCGAGACGTAGCACAGGTTATATACTTTCGGCATCTGCACGTACAAGTATATACTTTGGCTGATGACGACGCGGGGTGCAATGGTGTGCTCGAGGTGATTTATAAGCCCCGCTTCCTTAAGTCCCTTATAACTATCTCCGGCCCGGCATTATGCAAGAGTCCGGAGGGTGCCTTGGCATGGGACGAGACCCTCTACCTTCTTTCCCGTCATCCCTTCCATACCAGCGAATAGTGCTAAAAGAACCAGGGGAGGGGGACATGAATTCCTCCGAGTCCAGGGTTCTCTTTGTCATAACTGCACCTTCCAGCGATTCCATGGCGCATTGCATACACTTGTTGTTGACAGGTAGTATAGTATGACGGGGAATGTGATATGTCGGAGCGAGCGAGACTCTCGGCCGTCCTTCGGACGAGCCGGCCGAATCTCTATGATCCCTCCCCGTCATTAGTGTCTCCAATACCACTTCTTGAGAAGCAAACAAGATAGGTCATTCTATGAAAAATCCCTAGAAGATGCGCCCAGAAGATGCGGATCGCTATTTACACAAGCGACAGGTCAAACGTAGGAGTTCAAAGGTCATTGTCCCGAGTTCGGACACGAGTGCAATCCCACGCTGTCATATGAGAATAAGACAATTAACAAAGATCAGCAACAAAGGTATCAATGAAGAAGATCCACGAAGGGGTGCATGTCTAAATACAATAAGCATTCAGAGAGAGAAAGCACAAAGGGACAAGTCTTCATCTGAATTCAGTACTATACTGTTGACCGACGAACAATGGCATCAGAAGGGCTTCGAACACTATAAAGTATGCGCGCGCACGGTCAGAAACCCCAAATCTACTCCTCAGATCTCGAGATCAATAGCGTTTTTGGCATTTCGATATTCACTTACCAAATCACCTACGGACCAGCCCACGCACACACCATCACCGACCAGAACGCTTACCATCTCATCTCATCCCATCTCATCCCATTCCATTCCATCCCATCCCACTCCATCCCAAACGAAGAAGGGGAAAAAAAGAAGAAGAAAAAAATGGACCCCACCACGTACGACCTCCCCGCCAGCCCCCAGGCCCCCTCCTCCTTCTGCCAAGCGATCGTGTTCTTCTACGCGTGCGGCTGCCGAGCGCCGGAGCCCGTGTACTGCTGCCAGCCGGTGCCGGGGAGCGGCGAGGCGGACGCCGCGGGGGTGAGCGGCAGCAGCAGCAACCCGTGCCGGCACGAGAAGCCGGAGCTCGTGGTGGCCAAGCTGCCGCTCGCGTGCGGGTCGCGCCTCGGCGGGTCGGCGGCGTGCGGCGCCGAGGAGAGGACCCCGGCGCCAGGGAGTTCGTGCGCGAGGTCGACACCGCCGAGCGGCTGGAGCTTGTCGTGCTCAGCGACCCGGCGGCGCTGCCCACCAGTAGCGGCGGCGGTGGCGCCGGTGCTGCCGTCACCGTCGCCGTCGCCGACGCGCTCCCCGCCAGGGTGGATGGCGAGTTCACGGTAAGTCAAGTCGTGTCGGGGGCCAAGCCCGCGCGGACGAAGAAGTTCTCGCCGACCGCGGCGCCGTTCGTACCCGGGTCTTGGGCCGGCGCTTCGCTGCCCCCGCCGCCCCCGGCGCCTCCCTCTGCCCCCGTCGTCGCTGCCGAGGGTGGCGCTGAGGGAGCAATTAGAGCGGAGCCGGCCGAGGAGAGCGAGAGTCTACAGGATGAGCCTATTCCAGCTAAAGAGACGGCATGTGGTGAAGTGGTTCAGGCTATTGAGCCCAAGCTCGAGCTCGAGCCCGAGCCCGAGCCCGTGTCTAAGTTTGAGCCTAATGACATCCAGTCCCCGGAGGATGGGTTCGTTGATGTCGACCTAGACGACACTGGGTCGGTACTTGCGTTTACCGCCGCGGAGCTCGTTCCTAGCACCACCGTGCCAGTAGAGCAGGAATTTAGCGAAAAGGAACCGGGGCCTCAAGCGAGAGCCTCAATGGACGAACCCGAGCCGCCCTCATTCGATCAGATGATGAGATCTTGGACCAAGGAGAAACAGTCCGCGCCTAAGGCCTCAAGGAGCTGTATGGGGGGCATTTCGGCGCTTTTCTCCATGATAGGCCGCCGTGAGACTTTCAAGGCAGTTCAGTAATAGCCTTCGATGATTCGGTAAGTGCTTTTGCTCGTCGTATTCCTAACCCTGGGGGTACGTCATTTACAGCTCGTACGACGGCTGGGGGCATGCGGTAAGTTTCCGTCCCTTCTCTCCTTTGCTTGTGGGGGACAGAAATAGGTATGTATTCATCAAAGTCACTTCTACCCATATATATATATTGCCGGCGCAAGTAACAGACCATTGGCCGAGCCGGCATCTCTAGACTAAGCTAGACGGAGTATAAGTAGCGTAAGGCTTAGGAGTCCAAGCGGACAACTAAGTTTGCCTTAATTTAGAAACACGGGATCGACCCGCCCTTCTCATCCATCAGTGCCTCAATCCATCCATGATCATCGTTCAGTGTGCGTCGTTGACAATTAGGGCTTATGAGTGCCATGGCACTGCCGGCAGGCAATACTTCATTCCATCAGCTGCTCATGAAGCCGCTTCGGCATCTGAGCCGGATCGCCCCCGTTCTCCATAGCATTGACCCATTTCTCTACGCGCCTCATTGTGAATTCGTTGTCACAGTTCTGAACCGCCGCCTCGTAATCTCTCAAGTTGGCGCTTTCCCGCCAGATGTCCACAAAGCCTGGCGCACGGTCTATCATCTCCTCAATGTAGATTTTCCGAAGCTGGGTGATCTCGTAGCGTCTGAGTTCCCGCGAGTAAGCCTCGTCGGTTGGGTAATAAGCCCGGATCGGGTCTCTGAATCGGTCGAACTTTTGCTGAAGGAAGGCCGGAAACTGACACGCTTCGTGCGGAGGGACACATACAATGCATTGCCAGTCAACAACGCCCATGAATATGCCATCCTCATTGACGAAGATGTTATCGAGGGAAAGTGCGTCATGGCAGAGTATAGTAGAGAGTGGTGTTGTCGAAGATGTGATAAATTTAGGCATTAATCTCTTAACATTTCTAGTCAACTCTAACAGCTGGTGCAAGGTTTCCACCTCACTGTTGTCTGTGGCGCAATCAAGTCGTTTCATGAGGTTCGACGACGCGAACCGTAAGCGACTTTCCATCCAGTCAGATATTCTAAAGTAAGGGCCGCGACTATAGTCTAATAGAGCGCGATATCCCTGAAAAAGCGCCATGGAGACCGTTTCGCCAATAATATGGGTGCTGGCGTTTGGATCAGGAGCCACTTCGTTGATGTTAGTCATGCATGGCTGGTAGATGCTCCCGATGCCCCCATAGAATGGTTGGTTGAACGTGGACGCGGAAAAGACGGCAATTTGCTTCACAAGCCGCTCTTTCAACCCCATGGACACAGACTCCCAGCACTCGAACAGTGGCTTTCCCTCGAGCTTCGTCATCAAAATCCATTCGTAGCCAAGCGGGCCATTTCCCAAGGAATCGTACGCTCTTACGCGGGGAACGCGCAGGGAAGTATACCGACCAACCCAATCCAATGTCGCTACCTCTGATTCTGTTTTGGCATGGCGCCAAACGGGAAGCGATATGCGCATGATGAAGGCTTGGTAGTCGAAAGAAACATCGTAAAGCTTGCTGAATACGCCGTCATGAAGGAATTGAACAGTATACTCTTGGTCAGTGCCGATAGCTTCCTTCAGAGTCGTAACAATAGACATGATTGTCGGCTCGGCCACCCATGTCGAGTGAAGGTACTGGTTATCCTTCTCCCAGTTCGAGACGCGTGCCTGGTCGTCTCCCAACGACTGTAGTGGGGGTACAATCAAAGCATCGACGGTGTTAACTGCATCGTGTTGGTCTACTACCCTAGAAGGTGATCTTGCTGGCTCTTCTAGGTTGGATTCCCGGTCTGAATCACCCCCGAAGAGTGAGTCATGTAATGGAGACTGCGCCTGCTGCTGATTCTCCGCGGCATTATCCATCCTGGGCGAAGTTCGCTCGAATGTTTGATCCGTGGAAGTGACCCCCCCGACAAGATCGACTAGTGTCGAGGGAGCATTACTAAGGAATGACTTCAAGGCACTTGGGTATTGGTCCTGAATGTGCGAAATGGGAATTCGGCAAGACCAACAACCTCAGACTACCTACCTACCTAACCTAGACATAGAATAGAGGCAGAATGACCCGATGGAAAATAGGGAGGAAGGGAAGCGGCGGGCTTCCGATTATATCTGTATTATACGAAGATTAGGTGCTTGTCGAGTATACTTGGGTAACTTCATATCGCGTGTTGTACTTGCAATAGGTACCATGTAAGAGACCTAGGCAGATAGGGAGTGAAGGTTGTCACTCAGGTTGCACGCCATTTATATCTATCACTCGAGGGAAGTGAGGCAAACAGTAATCGTATTACTGATCCCCTTAGCAGATCATAACCTACCCGTATAGATACTCATGGGCATGCAAATGCTGCCCTTATGCACACATTAACATCCCTTCTATATGATAATAATCGCACCAAGGCTCATTTATTGTAGCGAATAGAATGTTCGACCAACAAAGTCAAGCTTATCCTACGCACCAGTCGCCTTTCAGCGACCGAATGACAGGCATACGCTCCGGCTTAATCGTGATCAGAGAAGAAATTTGCTCTCTGCCTGTAACTGACGGGTACCGAGAGCGAATAGGAGTCATTCTCAGTGACCAGAGCTTTTGAATAGCTCGGGACGCCGCGGCAATAGTATAAATAAGCGAGGACGGATAACGTAGCATCGCACGTGAAGAATACGTGAAGAATATGTATAATAGTCCGGGGATGAGAATGTATCTGTACAACCTACTATTCTGACCCAACCTACTGGAACTCGCAATAGGTAATCTCTCCCGGCTATGATGAACCTCGATGAGATTCTTTGCCCTGTGACGACTGTGATTAACCTGCCAATGGCGGGTTTAGAAGTAATACATGATACGGAACATGAATCCCGTATGATATTGAATTCGGAAGAATGCACCAAGAGCTTAAAAAACGCGAATGTTGATAGTTGGCTCATAAATGAGGCGAATAACGTGAAGAAACAGAAGCGTGCAAAGAAATGTTTTGACGATAAGTCCTCAAGTATTCGGTATTCGTACTTATAGTGGACTATCTAGCTCATGTGGGGCCCTTTTCTAGCTTATCGGCAGCCAAGTGGCCAAGCAGCCAAGTTGCTTGACCTGTGTGGCGTTGTTGCAGATGTCCGATAAGGGAATTGCGACAGGGGTCTCCCGAACCCGTGTCCATCTCACTGAGGCATCAGCCAAACTTCAACATTGGTACCTGAATATCCAAGGCATAAACACCAAACCTCACCACATCCCACGATCCTGAATTCGCCGGCGAAAGAGCGGTCAGCTGCGGACTAATATAATCACCGAATAGCTCTACATCCCCAAGAAGATTCCATCTACGTTGTGCCCTGCTCCCCGATACGCTACTTCGCCATCGACCACCGATCTACTTACTACAGAAGTAGTCCATCGCAGGGCGAGGTGCCCGAACAATCCAGAAACGATACCGAGGGGCTTGTAGAACAAGATGCCTACCATGTGGTTGTCAGACAATCAAAGTAAGAGACAGCGCCAGACCAAATACCGCGCCGGGGAAGAAGGAGGATCAACTCCCCCTCCTCCCTTTTTCTCGGATTTCGACCAGCGGGAAAGAGGGAAGAAGTGGTAGCTTAGAAAAAGCTAACGTAGGATTGCTATAGAGATCGGGGTTGTCTTCTGCTCAGGCGGTAGGTACGCTTTGCCCAGCGTGTTGGCGCAAGGCGCAAGGGTAGAGCGCTGAACCGTGTTTTCGCTTTTGCAGGAGGCTTCTTCCTCATCGGTGGTGTACTGCTATTCTTTGATCGCGCCATGTGAGCATTCCCGCCCGCCCCCAAGCGCGCCGCATAGGGAGACTAACGCGAGAATCTCACTCACAGGTTAGCGATGGGCAACGTACGTCCCCCCCCCTAATTCCCTTCCCCCATCAAAGCAAAAGAGAGAAAGAAAGAAAGAAAGAAAAGAAAGAACCCGCCCCGAAACATCCCCCCCCCCGCCCAAATCGCCAATCCGCCCTGAAGCCTCCTCCCTCCCCCTTCCTCGCAGGCAAGACGTTATAAGTACATTCGACGTCGTTTCTAACCTTCGCCGATCGCCGTGCGCGCGCGCGCGCGCGCGCGCGGCCCGACCCACACCCACAGATCCTCTTCCTCATCGGCCTGACGATCATAATCGGCCCGCAGAAGACGCTCGTCTTCTTCGCGCGCAAGCAGAAGGCCAAGGGGACCGCCGCTTTCTTCGCCGGCCTCGCGCTGATCCTCCTGCGCTGGCCGCTGATCGGCTTCCTCGTCGAGTTGTACGGCATCGTGATCCTCTTCGGCGACTTCCTCGGTACCATCGCCGGCTTCGCGCGCAACATCCCCGTCGTCGGCACGTACATCGGCATGCTCGTCGACCGCGTCGGCTTCGGGCGGAGAAATGCCGAATTGCCCGTCTAGACGCGCCGGGGGAAGGGGTTGCATCTTCCCTGGGCTGCCGGGCCATTATACAGGGAAGAACTCTCCTCCTCTTCCTTCTTTATGATATGGCGTTTCTACCTTCGCGCAGGCATTCGTTCAAAATAGGATGAGTAAAAATAATTGAGATGTATTACGTTGTAATGATGCAGCCATAGCCCATCCAAGGCGTTAGGGCAATCTTCTCGAGGCCATTGTAAGATAAGGCTGCCATTGAGGGGTGTGGTTACATAAGAGGGCGCATGTACGAGAATCGCACGGAGTTGACGAACGGATATACCCACGGTGGGCCAAAAGACAGTAGAGGCAGAGAGCTTACGCTTTTTCATAGAAGAAATGGGCTTGTCTTGTTTATTTGCCTATGCAGAATCCCAGGGCGAGTCTCGGAGTGTCATGTATGAGTTTTCGAATCGGTCAATGAGCAATGAGCGAGCGTGAGGCGGTTCAATCTATCAGCATCAACACAAAAAAGAACCTGTTGTATCAAGACCCCAACAGCAACAACAAACGCTCCCTCCCCGGCCCCATGCTCCCATCAACAGACATGCATGCCGCCCCCCACAGCCTCGCGCTCCCGGGTATCGTCGACCTGTATGCCATTTCCCTGCACTATCCTTCGCAGAAACATGGCCCGCGAGCCCTCCGAGCGTTCGCCTTCCTTTCTTAGTAGCCGGCCTTGATAAGGTAGTCGGCGAGGGCCTCGGTGGTCTGGGACGCGTTTCCAGCGGTTTGCTGCTCGCCATGGCGGGCGAGTATAAAGGCCTGCTTCGTCTTGGCAATGCAGATTCCTATCCGGCCCTAGAAGACAGGTTCGTAGACGCAAGTCAGCTCGCAGGTCCCCTCTACAAATCCAGCCTCGGGAACTTCCATCCCTGGACTAGGAAAGCCAGTCAGGGATGGGTCGGTATCGGCTTGCTGATCCTTGTTCGGGTATCGGGGAAACTGCCACCCACCTTTCGAGCATAGACAGATCGACCGTCGATTCGGGCTACAACATAGCGCTCCTTCGCCACATGGATGCCTTCGGCTTGGGCAGTATGGACGGCCTTTTGATCAGCTTTCTCGTTTTCCGCGCCCGCTAGGATGGCAACGATGGTCTTGAGCTCATGCATCTCGGGCTGGTGTCCCGCATCTGTTAGTCCTCTCGAGCCAATCCAGGGATGCACAATCTCGTCTTTGATCCCATCGTTCCGGCATAGAGGGAGAGCAGAGAACGGCAGTGACACGGGGATGGTTGGGAGGTGGGTGTGCGTACGGAGAAACCGGATGAAGTAGCCCAGATGCTATCACCAGCGGCGCTGATGATGGCGGCCTTCTCGATGTGACCGGAAGCGACAAGGCTGTGTTTTCCCCCATCAGTTTAAAGTTCCTGCCGGGGGTATTGGTTAGATCGTGATAGGATCTGGGCCGTTACCTCGTGTCGACATATGCTATATTATAGTTCGAGATGTCAGCACGTTTTGGTTTCCCCTCCAGAGGAGCCTAGCAAGGTGGGGTTTCTCGGGTTCAGGAATTTGGAGGGGGGAGGGCGGGCGCGGGAGCGGGCGCGTTTGTACCTTGCCAAGACATTGTTCCTCTGGTAATCGGGTGGTGAGTATGGGATGCACGATACTTGCTCAGGGTGAAGCACGAGGGCGGACGGTTGTCTCGAGAGGAGATAAAATAGGGAGATGGATTTTAGTAGGGGTAGGTAGGTCGGCAGGAGGTATGGATTGGGCGGAGGTTTCGGTGATGGCTGTCAGTGACTAGGTAGGTTTACACACAAAGGGGGGTCATCTACTGGCTAATGAGGGGCTGTTTTTGGGTGGGCAATGGCTAAGCAGTAATAACCTAACAATTTCATTTCTTGGTATCAACCCCGCAACGCGAAAAAAAAAAAGGTAAACACACACAGGTGGCATATGTGGCATACTTACAGTAGGTAACTCTGATTGCTACCCGCCGCAGCAGGTGGCGACAGAACCTCTGAGCTGGATTGGTAAAGTGGGATGAATGCTTGCACACAAGCAAAGCCCCGTTTATATTGCATATAACCCCACCATGTATTCCCCGAGGAGGTCGATCAACCGGAGCATCTTCCAACAACTGCCATTTCCTCAACCTCTTTCTCTCTCTCCCTCTCTATGTGTGCGTGCGTGTGTGCGTAGGTGTATGTGTGTGTGTATGTCTATCTCTATCTCTCTTACCCACTCTCTATGTTTTCTAACCTATATCGATATCATTAATCATTACCTAGTAGTTCCGCAGTAATTTAGGTAGGATATTATAGGATTGCCTTCTTCCATCCTACCGTGACACCGCTAATCAATCCACCTAAATACGTATGGCGATGGTGGATCGTTGCCTAGAGCTGGTTTGGTACCTGAAGAAGTGACGTCGTGCCAGTGGATCATATCTAATGCCATATCATACAGTGTACAGCGTAAGTAGGTACGGTCTTTCGGGGTGACAGGTGTTGGTAGATATTCCCGATTCCAAGCAGACTGACCGCCAGGGATACTCTCGGCTGCAAAGAGGTTCTGATTGTCGTATAGGTTCCATACCAGCAGCATTGATCTTGAAATTAATCATCAAGAGTCAAAGATTCATGTTTTGAACAGATATTATATGTGGAATGGGTAATCCGCTCGGAACACTAATACGAGGGACTGCATAGGCCGAACAATCCATCCATACATATAATAAGTTCGAGGCCAGGCACCATTTTACCTATTATCACAAATTACGTTATCAAACGTAGAAATTAAACGGACGGGGTTTTATTGAACAGCTGACCCTTTACGTGTTTGTCGCTCCTTCGCGTTGCACCAGAGACACATCGCGGACGATAGTAGAGAGAGGCAAGCTATGCCCCATCAATAATTGGTCTCACATAATTTAAGAGAGCTGAATACGGACAGATACGGATACCTTACAAAACCCTTCTCCCTCCCCCCAACCAGGGGTCTCCTGGATGGCTTTTATGGGGGCTCTAAACACCGCGAGAAACAGATCGAGCGATCATTCCGATCATTTAACCGTTCGAATCGACAGAGATCCGAGTTAGATCGCCTCGGCATGTCGCATCATGCTATGTATGAGCCCCCGAACGATGGTACGAACGAACGAACGGCTAAGATGGGGTGACTCAAGGGGTTCTAACTCGTTGAGATGACTGGATTAGCCGAGTGGCCCGGGTGTCGAATTCATGGGAATTATAAGCAGCGATAGGTATTAATATGAGGCAGCAGGATACGGGTTTACCTGCCTAACTTTGTAGAAATGAAGAGGCGTCTTACAAGTTAGTGTATAGTGATGCAACAGGGCCCGACCAAACGGAGCGGGTCGGGTCGGGTCCGTACCTCCCTAAGGCAGGTAGAAAATGGGGGTTCTAATTAATAACTAAGTAAGTACCTAGGGAGTAGTAGTAGTAGTAGTATTAACGTCTAATCTATAAGTACCTAAGGAGGTTAGTCAACAGAATACATACCTACATACCTAGCTAGGTACTAACTATATGTACACGGCAACAGCAGCAATAATGCACTAATATAACCGATTAGTTAGGCGGTATAAAGGGCATGTGGAGTCAAAAGCGCACCACACTGAGCACCTAGGCAGTCTCTCCCTCGCCTGAGAGGCGCCTAAAAGGTACTTAAGCACCTTGATTCGGCTAGTCCGGTCGATGTGGTTCGCGCTTCTGAAACCCGACCTGACCCTAGAACGTGGACGATGAAACCATCAGCGTCCCCCTCTCTTCTCATCATTTGTAACGAACGAGCCAACGAGATTTCGATATCCCCAGATGCCAATACCGGACTACTGCAAGGCAGATGGTGAACGGACGATTAACGCAGGCGCCGCGTCTTCATTTCCTAGACATGTCCAATGAAACTAGCCCCCAGCATTGCTCGCTTTCATTACAGGATGCCTGCCTGCCTGCCTGCCTGCCTGGCCAGATAGATGGTGAGAGGCTGAAGTGCTCATGTCCCGAGCTGGTGGCGCCAAGTGGTATCAATGCAACAGCCTTCCAACAACCTTGCGCCCTCGTGCCCGCCTGCCCGCCAGGCCGTGTATCAGCTCCGTTGAGCCTATTCGGGTCGTCGAGCTTCTGTTCATGCGATGATTGATTGATGATGGCGATTGCATTGCGAGTAGTCAAGGTCAAGATAACGTGCCCAAGTAGGTAGTGTAGGTTGTTGAGAGAGAGGCACGGGGCATGGTGATTCTTGTCCTCCTGCGGTGGCTTCCTCGACTCTATGCCGCTGATCTACGATTCCTGACGCAGCCCACACCACCACCCCCGATAGGCATCTGTCTGTCGGTCGACGGCGACGACGGTGAGTGACCTTATTCGCGATAGAAATGCAAAACAGGCTCGCCGCCAACGGCCATGGAGCAGGGGTCGCCTTGCTCCTCAGCACCGCATACCAGTGCTGTACCTACTGGACTTACGTTCCAGCATCGCACCCTTGCAGTCGATGATCCTCCCTCATTACCGCTGCCGCAGCCTATCAATCTCAAACACCCAACTACCGGCCGCCACCATTGCAAGCCAGACACTCTGGTCCGGGAACGCGCGCGGTAGGTAGATGCCACACTCCCTCTTGGTGCGTAGGTCGACTACTATGTAATACATCTCGCGTCCCTCCACCCAAGGGAGTTTAATTCGAACCAACATGACAGGTCCTATCCCTTTAAGACAGCTATGCCCCCGGCGTCGCGAGGGTCAATGGCCTTGTCCACTCGCTTGTAATTCCAACGTGCCGTTGTCTCACCTCTCGACGCAACTCTCTTGCAGTTTCCAAGAAGTGGAAGCGCAGCAACGGTGCAACCTAAGAAAGGCCTAACTAAACCCAGGGCATAGCGGAGGATGTACAATCTGGTTAGTCGCTCCAGGTCCCTGATAGAGGGCAAGGGTGTCGGTCGACATGCAGCTACGAAAACGCCCGTCACGCAGGTCCCTGGTGAACCCCTTCGCGGTGGGCCAGGAACTGTATCAGACAAGGTCCTCCGCACCCCATCTTATAATCGCATTGTCACCCCCGTCGATGCTTCGAAAAACGTTCTCCAGTATGCCAGTCGTCCTCTTCCCGCCACACCGACGTCCAAAGCCAAGATGGCAGATCGGCCAAGCACTTCTGGTGGCCCAACTTCGGGGAGAACGGCAAAAAACGACTTCAAAACTGAGAAGAGAGCGTCAAGGGATGACTTCTACGTTGGTGCGAGAGCCTATGGAGGGAATCGCTCTGGGATCCTTACTCCCTTTCGGGTTCAACCCCCGACCCCAGACACAAGTCCGAGGACTATTCCCATCCAACAATTCACCTCGGATGCTAAACGCCGGGAACTGACAACTAATCTGATGACGGAAGTGCGAAACGGTGATATTGGCATGGCATTAGGGAGTCCTGGTCACCCGCCTAATTTTTCTGATACGTGGGATATGCAGAACGCCGCCCAACCCACGCGAGGTTCACCTCCTCATGCATCACCTCCCGCATCTAGAAGCAGCAGCGTGGACACTTTCGACATGCCGGTATCCAGAAAGCCATCAGGAAAATGGAGGCTGTTCAGCATATTTATGAGGAAGCCATCTGACCAGTCGGTCCAAGCCATATCCATTTCCGACCCGAATGGTTTACATGGTACCAACCGGCCAGAAGAAGATATCTCAGCGGCCAACCAAGCGCCACCATCTGATCCGAAGAGCCCGGTGAGGAGCAACACAACGACTTCGCGCAAGGTGCCTAAGCATAAGCCTATCGTCGTCCGATCACAGACTATGCCTCTGGATGGTAAAGTCGATACCTATGATCGAAAGCCCAGAGGGGGTGAGAAAAGGGGGGATGCGGTACCTGGACATATTCCGATTACTCTAAACACAAGCCTTCGGCCTAGCCCTGCAACAGGTCCGTTACTCGACGTAGAAATCCCGGATGTGCGTATGGAGAGGTACAGCGTGATGTTCAACAGTGTTTTGAACTCCAACCCATCATTGTTGTCAAGACGCCAAGCAACCGCGCAGAAACTTAGGAGCATTGAAGATGCCGTCGAACGAGACGAGGTTCGTAACTTGTATTCTTCGGGATGGGTTGTGTCTGACATGAAGTAGGAAGAAAAACCACATAGCACGGCGCGGAGAGCAACATCGCCCCAGCCGGCTACAAGATCTTCAGGACTCGCCTTGTTCCCAACAAGCAGGCAGGCGCCGAATCTCGCACCTCCGAGATTATCACCACGCCTAAGGTCAAATACCTCACCAGCTTTCCTTCCATCTCCCTCCAAGGCCACATTTGACCATACAACCCCTAGTTACCAAGGACAACTAGCTGAAGAAGCATTCGATCAAAGGAAACCCAGCCATCCGCCTCCCAAACACTATGAGACGCCAGGTATCGCAGTCACAACGGGCTCTGCTGCCACGGAACAGGAGCCGCTTCCAATTCCTCCTCAGTTCAGTAATGATCAATCCAGTCTCATTCTTGACTCACCAACCGAGATTGACTCAGAGGGACACGAGGCAATCGCGTGGCAGGTCTGGAAACCTATTACTTACCAAGTTCCACCAGAACCCAAATGGCAAATGATCAGCCCGTCCCAGAAGACGCCGTCAACTGCATCTTCATACACAGGTAGCTACCGCAAGCGCTCACCCTCTCTCGCATCATCTGCACGCACACACATCACGAGACCATCCGATGATTTCGACGACAGGTCAACCCCAGGTAGCATAGGAAATTCAGACGGTAACAGCAAAATGACGGCAGTGGAAATCTCGATCGCGCGTCAAATATCTATATCTCGGCAGCAGCGCAAGCTTCTCCAGCCGCTACGGACGGGGTCTTCTCCTTCCACATCACCTCGCCGAAAACCGCCCCATGCAAGCCCGGCACGCACGAGCCCCATGGCGGGCAAAACGGTGGGCGAGAGTGGAAGAATAGCCGAGACCAAGACGTCTACGCCTACGTTGGTTCACCCGACCGGCTTCCTAGACCCGCAACTCACGCTCGCACAACACCGGAAAAGCGAGCGGGTCGTGCTCGAGGATGCTTAAAGACATCGATATACATTGACTTTCGTATAATCGAAAATCTCTCCAACCGTGAAATATACGGACGGGCGCTTCATCAGAACGCTATAGTTTCTTCATCTACTTTGTATATATGGGCAGATACCCTCATGCCCCCCTTGAATATAGCCATCGATTTAGGATAGTTAGGTAAACAGTCAAAACGGGCATGGATCGAGGGTTAAGGTGGGTTCCAGGAGGGTTATACATTTAGCGGGCGTGCTTTCAAACGGGATCAGCCAAACGCCGTGGGAAGGCCAATTCGAGTCCGGAACTCAGCAGGCTCACAATGGGGCAGGCGGTCCGGTGCGCATCAGCATCCTTATTCCCTTTGTGTGGCTCTCACGACGATTTTTTTTTTTTTTTCATTATATTCCGGTCGCAGAGTTTGAGTGCGGGCGACGACGAAAATACCCTACATGCGGCTAATGATGATGTGAGGCAAAGAGGGTTTGATAGAGAGGTTCGGGGTAATACATAGGAACGATAACGCATAGAAAACCATTCCATCTAGCCATGTCCGGGGAAGCCGTACCTTGTTCGGCTCCTTTTCTCTTCTCTAGATCAGAGTATCAGTGTGCTTAGATGAAACGCTGATCGGGCCACACCATGATCAGATGAAGCACACACTTAGTCGACACTGCTTGGCAGCCAATAACCCTAAAGTGGGAGGTCACAAGGGAATACGGCTCGCTCGGTAGCTATCTTGACGTTTTAATTATATTATTGGTTGGCCTGTTTGTTTTCTGGAGGCCCCTCGTTTCCCCTGCGGTATATTCCAACCACTCCAATACCAATCCCTCCGTGGTCCAAAGAGAACTCTATTCATTAGCCCCGTGGGCCGTGTCGTGAAGTTTTACTTCTCTAAAACCGTTCAACGAATGACAAGATGCCTGCCTCCCCCTACGGACGGCGTGAGCCTACCGGCCCAAAGTAAGAGCGTAGCGGCGAGGTATGTTGGTGGTTAGAGGATACAGCCGAGCGCAAAAAAAAAAAGCCGGCTTCCCAAATCCTACAGCCGCTATGCTGAAACCGCAAGAAATCCAGATTGTGTAATACAACGCCGACTTGGGAATCGTCGCAGCACGTGGTATCTACATAACTACACAGCACGAGTTTTGCTTCTTGGCTTGTTCTGCCAGAAAGGAGGGAATGAATTAGCCTTCACAAAATACACGGCGTGGTGGATAGGGCGGCGGTGGCCCGTAGTAGGTAGGTAGGGGAGGGTCTTGCTTGCTTACGGTAGAACATCTTGCTCTGGTTGCTGAGGCCGTCGCTCTTGGCGACGAGGTCGTCGATCTTCTCGCCGCGCTGCAGCACGCTCTCGATGGTCTTATGCAGGATGATCTTGGTCTCGTCGAGCTCCTTCTGGATCTTCATGATGCTGTCGGCCTGGTGCGGGTCCTGGTACTTGACGAGGTATTCCTTGAGCTCGGGCATCGCGAGGCTGTTGGCGCTCGCGGACGCCCAGGCGGACCGGGGATGCGCGGCCAGGAACTCGTCCATCACCTTGGACAGCAGCTGGTGCGCCACCAGCGCGGGGTACTCGTGGTCTGAGATGATGATGCCGCAGACGCCCTCTGTCCGTCCGTAGGCGTGAAATGTGTGGTCTGTTTTTTGCCAAGCAGCGCGGTCAGTGTCCGTATTCTCTCCCCTCTCCTCTCTGTCTCCCTCCCCTTGTCGTTTCATTCGCTTTTTTTTTTTTTTTGTCCAAACCCGAGGGGCATCATCCATTAGGATGATGGGATGGGACGGGGTGTCGCACCTTGCTGTTCAACGTCCTGCCTCTGCCCCGGCCGCGTCCGTTCGGCTACGGTCTTTGCAAACACGGCCATGAACTCGGCATAACTGTGACGCAGTCTCAAATCAGCCCTTGGCGATCCTTCCCAATCGCGGCGTGGCGGAGGGGAGGTCAGCCGTACTTCTGGCGGGTGAAGCGCGAGTATGCGCTCAGCTCCTTCTCGGACACAAGCTCGACGCTGGGGGTGCTGTCATTTCGGATGATCTATGCCAAGGCAGATAGACTGATGTCAGCAAGCGATTATCGAGGGTTCGGGTCAGGCATCGACTTGGCCAGGAAGAGCGGTCTTGCATACCCCGATGTAGTGAAGCTTCATGTTGGGCGGTGGTTGGACGGTGGTTAGACGTGGGATTCGGTTTCGGTAGGGTGTGAGGTGCGTAGGTACGAAGAGCGCAGGTGAGAGAGGGCTTGTTATGGAACTTAGGGGACAATGAAGGTTTGGGAGGCGCTATGCGGGAACGAGGGGCGGCCGAGGATCGATGATGGAGTGTAGCCTGACAGCAGGCTTTAGCTTTTGAGTTTCGAGGTGAGCCTACAGTCCACCGCACTGCAGGTACCCAAGTACCTACATACAAGTAAGGCGCCTGCGCAAGAGAGCCAAGTCACAAGCCAAGATTCCCCGTTACAGGGATAGGTGTATCTAAATGCAGACCGCTACATCCGCTAACAGGCGCTAAATGCGGGGAGTTCTACAAGGCCTCTAAACCTGAGGCGCCGGGTACCTTGGTACATGTTTACAGTAGGCCTAGGTACCGTATATGCAGCACCACTCCACTCCACTTAGGATCCAAGATAGCAGCAATAGGTAGGTATGTAACAAACCATCATCGCCGAAGAGTCATAGGTAGGTCTCTCTTCTCAGCTCACTCAAAATAAAAACCGAGACTGCAAGGCCCAGAGTTGCATAAAGGGTTTGATTTTAACGTCTATCTTATTACACAAATTCCAACCAACACTGCAGGAGTTTTTTCCCCATTTGCTTACCGTCAGCTATTTATTCTTGACTCTACCCACTCTAAGAATATGTCGTCGATGAGCGACGCAGAAGCGCAGTGGCGTGCGCAATTCGCTGCCATGAAGTCAGCCCTAACTAGCCTGAACCTCCCGAACACCGATCAGAATTCAGAGTTTGCTTCGGGGGCAAATACGGATTTCTACGATGAAGAACTCACCTCGGCAAACAGTGGCGACGATGTATGGGACTTCATATCAGACTCCGAGGAAGATTTATACAGCAGCGACTTGATTGACGAGTCGAATGGCATCACCGACAATGAAGACGTTGGGATATCTTGGTTTTCGAAACAGTGCTCCGCCATCGCGGCAAAGAAAGACGGGCTATCGCCAGATGCATTTCAGGCTCAGATTTTAGAGATTTTAGGCTCCAGCAGATCCGAAGAAGAGGTGCAGTCTCTTCTGGCCGACCTCATCGGGTTTGACGAATTCGACTTCGTGATAAAAGTGCTTTCTCAAAAACATGATATTCTCTCAGGCCTGCCAGGTAGAGAGGTGCGTGGCCCAGCCGGCCGACTTCTAACCAAAGCCGAAAGGGATGAGGTGCTCCGGCGCCAAGACTTCAAACACAAAAACGCCGCGTTGGCACCAAGAATGCATAAGGAGAAGCAATATCCGCACGTCTACAAACAACACCACGCCGGAAACACTTTGAATCACGCAGGGAAGAAATATGGCCTGCCGGTCGGGAGCGAAAGAAAACAGCTCGAAAAGTACGAAGAGTACTTTATCCCAGCCGGCAAAACCGGGACTCTTTGGCCCGGCCACAAGCTCGTCAATATCAAGGACATGGATGGCCTATGCCGCCGGACTTTTAAGGGGTACAAGGCTCTCAACCGCATGCAAAGCTTAGTCTATCCGGTGGCCTACAAGAGCAACGAGAACATGTTGATTTGCGCCCCTACCGGTGCAGGTAAGACGGATGCCGCCATGCTAACTATCCTGCAAACCGTCGGGCAGTACATCACGCCAAACCCCATTGAGAACATGGACTCGACAGACTTTGCTGTTGACCTAGAAGACTTCAAAATCATCTACGTCGCTCCCATGAAAGCGCTGGCGGCTGAGATTACCGAGAAGCTGGGCAAGCGCCTGGCATGGTTGGGTATCCGATGCCGAGAGTACACTGGTGACATGCACCTCGCCAAGTCTGAGGTCGTCCAAACCCAAATCCTAGTTACTACCCCGGAGAAGTGGGATGTCATTACACGAAAAGGCACCGGTGACACCGAGTTGGTGCAAAAAGTCAGGCTGCTTATCATCGACGAGGTTCACATGCTCCATGATGAACGTGGTGCCGTTCTAGAATCTCTGGTTGCGCGCACAGAACGGCAAGTCGAGAGCACGCAGTCAATGATTCGTATTGTTGGCCTAAGCGCTACCCTCCCAAATTACGTCGATGTTGCCGACTTCCTCAAAGTCAATCGACAGGCCGGGCTGTTCTACTTTGATGCCTCATTTCGTCCGGTTCCACTAGAGCAGCATTTCATTGGTGTGAAGGGCAAAGCCGGGTCAAAACAATCCCGAGAAAACCTTGACACCGTAGCCTTCGAAAAGGTCAAAGAGATGCTCGAGCAAGACCACCAGGTTATGGTATTTGTCCACTCCAGGAGGGATACTCTTCTCACAGCCAAGATGCTCCACGAAAAGGCTATTGACCAAGTCTGTTCAGATCTATTCGATCCGCAGGGGCATTCTTATTATGAACAAGCACTTCGAGATATGAAACAATGCAAAGCCCGCGAGCTTAGGGACCTTCTTCCTAAAGGCTTGGGTATTCACCACGCTGGCATGACCCGATCGGACAGAAACCTGATGGAGAAACTGTTTGCCGAAGGTGTCCTCAAAGTCCTTTGTTGTACAGCGACTCTTGCATGGGGTGTCAATTTACCAGCTGCCGCCGTCGTTATCAAAGGCACTCAGGTGTATAGTGCACAGGATGGAAAATTCGTGGACTTAGGTATCCTCGACGTCCTTCAGATCTTCGGACGTGCTGGTCGCCCCCAGTTCGAGGACGTCGGCATTGGCATGATCTGCACAACCGGGGACAAGCTGGCCCATTACTTGTCGGCGGTCACAGAGCAGCAACCGATAGAGTCCAAATTCTCTTCAAAGCTTGTGGACAACCTAAACGCGGAGATCTCACTAGGCACAGTGTCCTCGATTCACGATGCCGTCCAATGGATCGGATATTCCTATTTGTTCGTCCGAATGCGGAAGAGCCCTATGAACTATGGCATCGAGTGGGCCGAGATCAGGGACGACCCTCAACTTGTTCAGAGGAGGCGGCAATTGGCTATACAGGCTGCTCGTACGTTACAGCAGAGTCAGATGATTATCTTCAACGAAGTTACCGAGGACCTCAAAAGTAAGGATGTTGGACGAATCGCCAGTCAATACTATATCCAGCAGTCGACCATTCAAGTGTTCAACGAAATGATGAAGCCGCAGGCTACCGAGGCAGACGTATTCCACATGATCAGTTTGAGCGGAGAGTTTGGCAATATCCAATCGAGAGACAGCGAAGCCAAGGAATTAACCAGGATGAAAAACGAAGCCGCCCAATGTGATGTTCCTGGTACTATCGATACGCCACAAGCCAAAACCAATATCCTCCTACAATCTTACATTTCCAGGGCACAGCCTGAGGATTTTGCCCTCGGAAATGACCTTAACTATGTGGCCCAGCAATCTGCCCGGATATGTCGTGCTCTCTTTATGATAGCGCTCAACAGGCGCTGGGGCTACCAATGTCTCGTTCTACAAACCCTAGCCAAATCTATTGAGAAACGACTTTGGCCATTCCAGCATCCTCTGCACCAATTCGACCTTACCAAGCCCGTGCTCAGTCAGCTCGATGAAAAAGAGCTTAGCATTGAAGCACTTCGAGACATGGAACCCGCAGAAATCGGTGGTCTGGTTAATAATTACAATGCGGGCAAAAAGATAGCAAAGATCATTGATCACTTCCCTACTGTATCCATTGACGCCGAAATAGCGCCTCTTAACCGCGATGTTTTACGAATCAAGCTTTACATCACCCCAGATTTCAGGTGGAACGACCAAAGCCACGGAACCTCCGAGTCTTTCTACATCTGGGTTGAGAATTCAGAAACCTCTGAAATATATCATCACGAGTTCTTCATACTTAATAGGAGAAAGCTGTATGATGACCACGAGCTTAACTTCACGATACCACTATCAGACCCGCTCCCGAATCAGATTTATGTCAGGGCAGTGTCGGACAAGTGGCTCGGGGCAGAAACCGTGACCCCTGTATCTTTCCAACATCTCATCCGACCGGACACGGAAAGCGTATACACAGACCTGCTTAACCTGCAGCCATTACCCATCAGTGCCCTGCAAAACCCTGGCTTGGAAGAGATCTACGCCAAACGGTTTCAATTCTTCAACCCGATGCAAACCCAAATCTTCCACACACTGTACCACACACCTGCGAATGTCTTGCTTGGATCGCCAACAGGCAGTGGAAAGACGGTCGCGGCGGAATTAGCAATGTGGTGGGCTTTCCGAGAGCGACCTGGGTCCAAGGTCGTCTACATCGCGCCTATGAAGGCGCTGGTTCGTGAAAGGGTGAAGGACTGGGGCGCCAGACTTTCGGGGCCTCTGGGCCTTAAGCTGGTAGAGCTTACAGGTGACAATACACCCGATACCAAGACGATCAAAGACGCAGACGTGATCATCACGACACCGGAAAAATGGGACGGCATCTCGCGAAGCTGGCAAACAAGAGGTTACGTTCGTCAAGTCGCGCTGGTGATCATAGATGAAATACATCTTCTTGCCGGTGACCGGGGTCCGATTTTGGAAATCATTGTTTCGCGTAAGTGTTATCCCAAAGAATCATGATGCGAGGTTCTAATATAGTCCAGGTATGAACCGCATTGCCGAATCGACCAAGGGTTCGGTACGGCTCCTGGGGATGTCCACTGCGTGTGCAAACGCTACTGATCTGGCCAATTGGCTTGGTGTTAAAGAGGGCCTGTTCAACTTCCGACATTCGGTGCGTCCGGTGCCGCTTGAGCTTTATATAGACGGGTTTCCAGAAGTTAGGGGCTTCTGTCCATTGATGCAGTCGATGAACCGACCAACCTTCTCCGCAATCAAGACACACAGTCCCGAAAAGCCCGTGATTGTCTTCGTACCATCGCGACGCCAGACACGCCTGACCGCCAAAGATCTCATCAATTTCTGCGGTATGGAGGAAAACCCTAGGCGGTTTGTTCACATGTCAGAAGACGATCTTCAACTTAACCTCACCAGAGTCAAAGACGACGCGTTGAAAGAGGCAATCAACTTCGGTATAGGGTTGCATCATGCCGGTCTAGTCGAGTCAGACAGGCAGCTAGCAGAAGAGCTGTTCCTCAACAACAAGATCCAGATCTTAGTCGCAACCAGTACCCTTGCCTGGGGCGTCAACTTACCAGCCCATTTGGTGGTAGTCAAAGGCACCCAGTTCTACGATGCTAAGATTGAAGGCTATAAAGACATGGATCTAACCGATGTTTTGCAGATGCTGGGCCGTGCCGGGCGTCCACAGTTCGATAATTCGGGCGTTGCACGTATCTTTACCCAAGACGCGAAGAAGGACTTTTATAAGCACTTCTTACACACCGGGTTCCCGGTCGAATCGTCTCTCCACACCGTCCTAGATAACCATCTGTGTGCAGAGGTCTCCGCGGAGACCGTCATCACCAAGCAAGATGCCCTTGACTACCTCACTTGGACATTCTTCTTCCGGCGCCTCCACAAAAACCCGTCGTATTATGGACTGGAGATCTCGGCTGAGGAACACAACACCGTTGCTGCTCAACAGCTGGCCAACGATTTCATGATTGATATAGTCAATAAGTCGTTGGATGAATTGGCACTCTCGAAGTGCGTAGAGATTTATCCGAATGGCGATGTCGACCCGACGCCGCTAGGAAAAATTATGAGTTACTACTACTTATCCCACAAGACGATTCGTCACCTCGTGAAACATGCTAAACCCGGCGCAAGCTTTAATGATGTTCTTTCTTGGATGTCACGAGCGACCGAATACGACGAATTGCCCGTCCGCCATAATGAAGATCTCATTAACGCCGAGCTCTCGAATAATATGCCCTTCTCGGGCAACACGTTTGGGCTACCGATGTGGGACCCCCATGTTAAGGCATTCCTCCTGCTGCAAGCCCACATGGCGCGTGTCGATCTTCCGATTACCGACTACGTCGGCGATCAGACGAGCGTATTAGATCAAGCGATTCGTATCATTCAGGCATCCATCGATGTCCTAACGGAGCTCGGGTACCTGTCGAGCTGCCTCAGGATGATCAATTTGCTCCAGTGCACCAAGTCAGCGCGATGGCCCGAAGATTCGCCATTGGCCATATTCCCCGGTATTCACGGAGACACGGTCAAGGATATGACGCCGCTCCAGGAGCTCAGCACACGTAGCAAAGCGCAAATCGAGGAACTTGCGAAGAAGCTCGGCGTCCCCGCCTCTCAGCGGGGGCGTTTCAGTCGCAGTCTCTCTGCCATTCCCAACATCAACGTCACTACGGAAAATGTCACTGCCTTGTCGCTGACCGTGAGTCTCCAGCGATTAAACGCCATTGTTGAGCGGGACGGCCGCATTTTCGCCCCAAAATACCCCAAGCCACAAACGGAGGGGTGGTTCGTTGTGGTTTGCGACAAGGCCAAAGACGAGATCATTGCGGTCAAGCGCGTGGGGTGGAGTCAGGGGCCGGGCCAGTCTCGCAAGGTCGGAAGTAAACCAAGGGCGAAAACGTCAATCAAACTCCTGGAGCCAGGTAGAGATGGCAACGGGAGGAAGGTCGACGTCCTTGTTATCAGTGACGGTTATATTGGCATGCAGTACGAAATTCTGGGTGTTGACATACCGGCGCTGCCGAAGGTAGATGACGATGTGAATAAGACGAAGAGGGGTCCCCCGCCTAGGAATAAGGAGTAACCGCACCATACAAAGAGGTTACAACTAGACAGCATGCTATATCGTCACCACTCAGAGAAAGCATAGAAATATAAGGTAGTAAAGGAATGGACTAAGACAAACCTCATAACCTCTGTTGTTCGTAGGCAACAAATGGGCCGTAATAATTCGGCGTTTCAGTGTTCTGCCATAGGTGAAACACCCTATCGCCTGTCAATTTGAAACCCTCCCTCCGTATGTATGACACGTTTTTAGTGTACGCGACCCGTTTAACCTATTCTTATTAGTTTTCCCCTCAATTCCCACGGCCGACTTCCAGAACGAACAGCCTCTCCGGTCGATGCAAAGCGAATGGGCTTGGCGGAGATGGTGGTTGGCTTGAACAGCCACGATATCTCAGCCCCTGTCTCGAAGAGCCGGAAGGAAATCTCATGTTGCGATCACCTCACAACCGGCGATCATAAGGGCCGTTGGGGAGTCGAGGCGAGAGATGCGGCATCATGTGACAAGAGAAAACTCCAAACTCTGACCACGGCTTTCTGATTGAAAAAACGCAGTGATGCCACCTTCGTGCTGCCAATATTAACCTAAAGGATACCTTTCACCCGTTGGGATGTTGAGACTCATAGGAAATGTTGGCGCTAACGGGTAGAATACCACGAACGAATTGACGACACGAGGCTAACCAACCACTCGAGGCGACTATCTAGTGGTAGCTCTCACCTGTAGTGTACGCATTGCAGCGTGGCACGCACCGCATAGACAAGACGCTATCATGCGATGCTAAAAGATGACCTGCATGGGCCCATTAGCCGATGGAAAAGTACTGTAGTAGTAGTGGTGGTAGTAGCGCATACCCATTAGGCAACCTCTATCGTCTCTCTCGACCGAATGTGGAAGACTGCCGGTAAGGCATATACGGAGATGGCTAGGCACGATGTCGTTGACTCACTCTCCCCGACCCAACAGCGTGCAGAAAATATGCCATGCGACTCGACTCGACTCGACTCGACTGGAAACCCGTGCGCCTTAAGACGCTCGTGCTAGGAAGGGGGGTCGTTTATATGATTACATAAGTGCATTAGGTAGCCTGCCTGGATGTAAATGTGTTGAGTGTACCGGCTCTATTCACTCACTCACTCACACTCACGTTCCGTTAAACGTGGGTTGGGTTTTCTCTTTACGTTGATCGACATCCCCCCTCTTCCTCCCCCCCTGGTAGGACTTTCTGGATGTAAGCGTTGAAGAAAGCTGACGTGCGTCTACACACATTTCAACCCTTTTCCTGTCCTTCTCTGCCCAAACCGGTTTTCTGACCCGTTTGCGCGAACTTTTCCAGTTTGCCTTATTGCTACCGTTGTGTTCGTGTTGGTCGTTTGCATGTGTCCTTACATGTGCATAGCGTTGGGTCGGTAGTTAGGTTAGGTCATGCACTTGTACAGGTAGTGTAAGTTGGACCTACAATGTGGCGCCACATGATATCTCACCACAGCGTGGTGGAGAGCCCCGCCGTGGGCAGGTTGACCTGGCCCATGATTGGGCGGCAGAATGAGGATATAATACACGGGGGTTTCTGATTGGCACGTTTGGCACTTTAAGCACTTTAAGCACTTTAAGCACATTATCATCAGCATCAGCATGGAGGGATACCCATCTCAAACCCCCCATATAATCTAGTGTATAACCCCCCGGTATAAGTCAGACTCACTGACCACTCCCAGGGCTTGTGTGGTCGCAAAAGCTTGATCTGCAAACCCAGATCTAGTAAAACCCGGGGCCCTAGGCACCACAGCGCGCTAATGCTCAATACACTACAATAACACTACCTAGGTACCTGTAGCGTGCTTCAATATGTATGTATGTACAATGCACTATATCCGATATCCCTGAGTAACAGGTAAGCATGTGTGCATCAGGGACGAGAAATGAAAGGCTGTGCGGTGGAGATTGAAGGATTTCCGTACAGGTGCCGTAGTGTAGTGTAGGCATTTGCGAGTTCGGGCAGAATGACCGACCGACCGCTCGGTGTTCGTCAAGAGTTGTCACAAGTTGGCAGAGTTGACACATCGGCAGCATGGGTTGTTCGTCCAGCTGATCGCCTTCATAATTGCGGTGTGTGTCTAAGTTTAAGTATACGACAGCATTCCATCCTCCATCCTTCCCCGGCCGTGGCTCCGATTTGACCGTGGCGCTCTCCGGTTGAGTGCCTCTTTTCTCTGTGGCGTGGCACATATCGACTAATTACATAGCTGAGGAGCACGGCTGATGGGCACAGCTGAGGCGCGTAAAGCAAATAGAAGAAGAGAATCCAGGGTCAATGAGACACTTTGTTTTCCCAGGCATGTTGGCTCGGGCACATATTCGCGTTTCTCCTGTACGCTACTTACTCCCTTTTGAACTACCACCGTGCAACTGTAGGTACCTAGCTCGGTGGGTGCAGGTAGTGTGCAGGTGATGTAGTGTGCAGGTGATGTGCTGTAGTTATGTATGATGTATGTACTGCAATTTGAACCATGTAGCTGGGAGATTTATAGAGTTCTATGTCTCGGCAGAAGTTACCAAAACACACAAAACTCAACCGCAAACACCACCAAACAAATCTTGTTCACGGCAACACCCGTTTGCGCCCTAGCTAATCTCATTGAGGCTGGAGAATTTGCACGACGGCAAGGGAAAACAAGCTGAACCAATGAATCCTCGTCTTAGTAAGTAAATGTCTCTGTCCTACAGGTCCATATACTACACTATACACTAGTTAATTGCAAGTATGGTATGACCAGTAACACGACAGACAAGAGACGGCCGTTCAAGAGTGCCCAGGTGGGCGTTAAAATAATTCGAGTCACAAAACGGTCTCCCAAGTCCTAGACGACGGCGGTGTTACAGCAGGCATGCATGCATCCTTGCCTTACCCCTTTCATCATCTCAAGCTGACGGGGCTACAGGGGTTGGACAAGCCTGCCCGCCCCAACAGCACAGCTGCGCCCGCCGTGTCAACGCTTTAATTTCCCCAATCCAGGCCTTTCGGTGGGGTCTCCCCTGAAAACCCGCTAGCCTAAATCGTGGATAGTGGCGTGCTATCAAGGCAGTCCGCCAAGTCTCGGCCTCAATTTTCTCACCAACCCAACTCTCCTTTGGTTCGTCGCGCGTTCGCTAAGCGCAGGGTCGGATCTTCTCTTTGGTCAGCCCTAAGAGGAGGTGCAGTAGTTGTAGTTGTGAGTACACATGCTCTATAACTACTTGTAGTCTATAGATATTAGGTAGAGGGAGTGGGAATTGGCTAAGGCACCGCTAGTTGCCCAACTCACGATACCATCAAAGTCAACACAGCATTGGTGATGCCAACGCAAAAAGTAAAAAAAAATAAAAATAAGGCAGACTAACAACCAACAAGCATTGACTACCTTAATTACTTAAGTAATTACTTCAGGACTTACTTATATAATTAAGTGCATGGTAGATACAGTGCTGCAATAAGAAGGAAGCTGGGTTATCTAGCTCTTTAATGCCCCGGCATAGCCTGCTATATATGTAGTGTACATTGGGTGTCAGGGGCATAGAAATAATAGACCAAAATCGGGATGTGGTGGTATGCAGCAGCACAAGCATGGAAGTTTTTCATCGGGACGGATACATGCTGCCCCCTACGCCACTTATAGCCTAAGTAAGTAACTAACTGACTATGTAGGTACCTACACTAACTCGATGAACTCGCCTAACTGGTGAATCGGAACCCCTGACCGTTCTACCCTCTGCTATTATTATCCCATTCCGATGACCCTTATTGGATCGAGACCGTGGCACTAGCAGCGATAGTAGCCTAGCGCCGCGCTCACAAGTACCCTCGATACTGTAACTGGGTGCCGGTGTACATGATGCACAGCAGATGAACTAACGGCACTAAACCCACCTGGGCAGATGGTCACACAAAGTCCCTAGGCAGTAGAGGCCTGCCTTGTCAAACCACATCCCGGATGGCTTTGCTCCCTCTCTCGCGAGCTGGCTCGGTCTTTGGTCTCGACCACTTTGGTTTTAGTTGAGGCTCGTCCGCTTCTTTCCTTTCCTCTCTCTCCCTCTCCTCACCCAATCGCCAACTGCGTCGACTTAGACCACCACACTCTTTTTCCCCAAATCCAACTCAGCCCAGCCAGCAGCTCACAGCCCCCTCGCGGCGCTCACATTCTTTAAGACCTCACTAGTCGCTCTTTTTGCCACGCTTGGACTCAGCCATCCCCTCGAGAACTCAACGCTCCTGTTCTTTATACATTCCAGCCCCGTGCCGTGCTCGGATTCTTATACCACATCTTGTCCATCGCGGCCCTCCACAACAACAACAAACAACAAACAACAATAAAACAACAGACTCCATTGTCTCAAAATGCGTTCTACCACCATCTTTGCCTCTCTCCTGGCTTTCGCCGCCTCGGCCCTCGCCCAGGATGCCACTCCCGGCTACGCTGTCGTGAGCGCTCCCGGTAATGGCGAGACCGTTCCCTCTGGCAAGACCTACACCATCCAGTGGAGTGCCGGCCAGTTCAGCGGTCCTGCTACCATCTCGCTGATGGGCGGCAACGACCCAACCACCCTCGTGGTCCTGGACCCCATTGCCAGTGAGCCGTCCTGCTTGATATCTATCCAAGTCGAGAGCAAGTCACTAACGGAAGATGCGTAGCTGGCGTTGATGTGAAGAAGGAGAGCTTCTCCTGGGCTGTCGCCTGCTCCCTTGGCGAGGATAAGACCTACGGCATCAAGATTGCCGATGAGGCCTCTGGTGGCGCCACCTTCCAGTACTCTTTCCCCTTCGAGATCAAGGGCCCCTCGGTAAGTAGGCGACGTGGTTAATTCATTGTCTTGAACCAGGTCGAGAGAAATCAAAATAACTCTCGGCACGGAATATTCGAGTTGAATAGGGATGCTGACTTGTATCATAGTGCGGCAGCGACGACTCGAGCAGCAGCAGCAGCAGCAGCGTCTCGGTCAGCGCCACTCACTCGGCTACTGGTTACCCAACCAAGAAGCCTACCGTGACTCCCACGCCCACTCCTACTGGATACCCTGTTGAGACCACCTCCAGCACCAAGGTCATCCCCAGCAGCTACATCAGCAACAGCACCACCACCACCGTCAAGTCGTCGAGCTCGGCCTATCACACCACGACCTTCCTGACCAGCGCCAGCACCCCTGTTGTTATCGTCACCGAGTCCTCTCCCGTGACTGTGAGCGGCTCCAGCAGCGTTCCCGCCGCCTCGACCACTGCCTCGACCCCCGTTCCCACTGCTGGTGCTACCCGGGCCGGTGCTGGTCTTGCTCTCGGCCTTTTCGCCGCCATCTTTGCCCTGTAAAGCATCTTGACGCCATTGCGTAGTTTGTTTTCATGACGTGGTTTAGTAGGGAGTATTAGGGGGGGGGGAAGGGGGGGTAAAGGGAAACTTGTCTGCACATCTGCTCCGCGGGATCGTAATAGTGGAAGCAACCTAATTCGATGTATGGGATGACCGGGGAGATCAGTTTAGCAACTTAATGGTGATACCAAAAAACGACGACGACGCCGAAGCGCACGCCATCCCCGAACTTGTGGGGAGGCTGATGCTTGAATGGCGGGGAAGAGGAAGTTGACGAAGGAGATATAAGCGATAGAGAAGATGTTGAGGTGCGTGTTCGTTGTATACTCCGATTCGTGTTGGGATATTTCGATGGACCATCGTCTCGTCTTTAATAGAGCTTGTTTGAAAACCAATTATACATTTCGTGTTGATATGTTTCCGTGACATGTGGCCTCAGTGTCCTTTTGCTTGTTAGGATTGACAAGGGAGGCAGTCGTGTCACATCCCTTGAGGATCTCTTTGCTTTTTTTTCCTCCGGCATGCCCATCGCGTTGGTTTTGGCGAACGACTTTCCGACTGAAGGCGAACTAAGTCATCGGTCTAGCAACGGAGGGCTGTCGAGATCGATATATATATATATATATATATATATATGTGTGTGTGTATACGCCTCTGAGAAAAACCCCCGCCGCCCCTCACCGTACTTTTCGCTTATATCCTCGTATTGTTTACTCACCTGTCATTTTGCCAAGCTCGTATCCCATCCAGAACAATTCCCTGTGCAGCGGCTCTCAAGGTTATTCCCGAAAACTAGACCTCAATCGCTCGGTCAGCCCCGTTAGAACCGCTACTCCGGAATTTAAACGCGGCTGGGCTGCTGCTCTGACCGGGTTTATGCCATTATCGAGAGGCATTGTTGTATGTTTGTATGTATGTATGGTATGGTATGTCGCTCGTGGTTTGCTTGCCAGAGATTTGTTTTAACATAAGACTCGATCTGTATTGAAGATAGATGACGCCAGCAAGTGGGCACTTGAGGTCGATTATATTATTTCATCTGCATTGCATCGGGAGCGTGCGTGCCGGAGGTGGGTGGTGGGGGAGCACCGCGTATCCAGTGCTGATGTATGTATGTATGTATGTATGTATGTATGTATGTATATATGTATGTATGCAGTTAATTATTATTCGGTTCCTCCAAGATCGATCGACGGTTCTACAGCAGATCACCCACGTGGTTTCCTATCTGCATGAATGTATGTATATGTATGTATGTATGTAGTGTATGACGTATGGGGATTCTACAGCAACGTACACTATGGAAGTGCTCGCCCCAGCTGCACGGCACGCAAAACAATAAACAAGTAGATTCGGTAGCGAGAGGTGCATACATACACTACATAGAGTTATCCCACGTTTTCTCTTTCTCCTCGCGTTTCCTATTCGCTTACACTCTCCTCGGCCGTACTTTCCGATCGTCGAGGGAAAAGGAAAACATCTTCCCAAAGGGGAAGGGATAGTCGCTGTTGTGATCAATGAGATTAATTATTACCTGCACTAGTTATTCTGTACCTAAGTACGCTATTTCGAGCTAATGGGATTTCGGATTATTGATACAAACGCCAGAGAAGGCCCTATTAAAGCAACATATTATGACCGGACCACAGGTAACTGTGAGGTTGAACGCATATAACCAGGGAATTTTTCATGTAGTCAGCAAGCGATTCACGGAATTTAGACCGGAGGCAAGCAAGGAAGAAAAAGGAAAGCCTTCACTCCATCCAGCATAAGTCTAACTCTGGTCTATTTCTCATGCGATACTTACATAACCCGGACCCTGACCCAAGTAATTCTTTCATGCAAGCCAAATGTACCCTTTTATCCAAATCCCAACACTTGCCCCTATAACGCCAGCCGAAAGTCCATCATATCCCATCATCATCCCCCTCTCCCCTCTCCCCTCCCCACAAAAAAAGGGGGGGAGAGCGCGGGAAATACACATCTGCATAGCTGGGTCCCTTCACTGATATGTTCCGGCCATTCGTCACCGTTGACAGCCTAAAAAAATGTTTCAAGGCGAACCCGAGGAGACACGCGCATCTGATAGAGCAGACAGGCAAAAAGGAGAATCCAGAGAAGGTCTGGGTTGTTAGCGCGAGCCTGTTCGACGTGGTCGGGGTCCGCATATGCCAAAAGGAAGCAGAGAAGAATGGCGCCAGAAGAAGGGAAGGATGACAAAATGAACAAAGCCCCACACCCCTCCCCCCCGGCTTTCACCTCCCACCGATCTGACCGCGCGGCACAGGCGGGACCCAGCAGAGCGCGAGGTTGAGGACGATGTGGATGACGCCGATGAGCCAGAAGGCCTTGGCGTAGTTGGTGCCGTCGTCGACGAAGCGGAACAGGACGCTGAAAGCGACACCGCCGAGGTTGCCCGCAGCGCCGGTGGTCCCGGAGACGACGCCGTTGGCGCGCGGGTGGACGTGCGGGATGAGCGCGAAGTTGGCGCCGTTGCCGGCCTCGAGGAACACGGCCATGAGCGAGACCAGGCCCAGCAGCGGCCCCAACGCACGCGGGTCTGCCTGCCCGATCGCCACCAGCAGCGACCCCGTGGCGAGCCCGCAGGCCACGATCCAGATCTTCTTGGCCCATAGGCTGCGGCCCGTGACGTGGTACAGGTAGTCGGCCACGAACCCGCCGAGCGGCCGCGTCACGACGTTCAGGAACCCGAACACGGCTGCCACGTTGGCCGCCGTGCTGTGCCCAATCCCGGGCACGTTCTTGAGGTAGTACGCGCTCAGCACCGAGTTGATCGCCAGCTCGCCCCCGAACGAGCACAGGTACGTCGCCAGGTGGAAGAGCGTCTGCGGCGACGCCAGCACCGCCAGGGCCCCCCGTAGCGTCGGCTTCTCGATCGTCTCGCCGGCCGCGAGCTCCCACTCCTCCTCCTGTCGCACCTGCGATGATGGCCCGTGCTTATCGTCTTTACCACCGCCGTTCTTCTCCGTCTCGGAGTCGGAGCATTTACTCTCGACCGAGCTCGTCGGCGCCGCCGTGATCTCGCCGGGCACATCGACGATGCCGCCACTACGGCCGCCGCCATGGGGCCCGGCGTGGAGGTGTCGTTCCGACCACTTGCCCGTCGGCGTGTCGGGGCAGAGCAGCAGCATGCCGACGCCGGTCGTGATGGTGACGATCAGGGGCACGATGAAGGTCAGCCGCCAGGCGGCCCTGTTGCCGTAGCCGCGGGCGTGGAAGGCGTCGAAGACGGCGGGCATGATGAAGTACGTGATGCCGCCGCCGGCGTTGCCCCAGCCGCCGGCGAGCGCGTTGGCAGAGCCGACGACGTTGCGGTCGAAGAAGCCCGTGCTCCACACCAGGCACGGCACGAAGGAGCCGCCCAGGATTCCTAGGAAGAACCGCGACACATACAGGCTGCGGGCGTCGTGCACCAGGGGGGCCAGCCCGAGCGGGATCGACCCCACGAGGAGCACCCCCGCGAACACCCGCCGCGGCCCGAACTGGTCGCATAACGGCCCGGCTAGGTAGCGGATGAATAACCTTTTTTGACACGGGGGTCGATTTGTAAGCTTTTTTTTTTTTCTTTCGTCCCATTTTTACTGAGTGGATAGGATGATGAGTGAGGTGCTTTCGTTCGACTTACGTTGCGATGAGAGATACGATGTTGGAATTGGCTACTTCTGCTGGCGTGAGGCCAAGATCGGCTTTGATGACATGGGTTATCTGTATGAATGAGAGTGAGATCATTGATATACGTATATATATATGTGTGTGTGTTTCTTCTTGTGTACGAAAGTGCTAATACGAAATCACTTACAAGTGGAGGGAAGGTATACCAGGCCCAAAATGCCACCATGAAACCAAACCAGGAGAAGAAGAAGACTCGGCCGTAGATGTTCCAAATATTGAATATCGGGATGGACCGGGCCTTGCGGTTGATGGGGTTGATCTCTGGGGCGACCCAGAGATACGACACCTTCATCATGATGGGCTTCGAGGGGAGTTAGTGGGTAATTCGCTTTCCCGCCTTTTTTGTATTGCTCGAAAAGTGCGCAATACCAATGCCTCTCTTAAACGGGCTTCTAAACCGGTTTTTAAACGGGTTCTTGAACGGACTCTTGGAGGGTGCCTTTTGTTAGGGGGCCCTACAACAAGTTTTATGCCAGTTCGTCGTTTTATAATGGTCCATGATATATTGATTCACGCGAGACATCCGAACAACTACAGCGACAGCGTATTCCGAGACGATTTGCGCATCTACGGTGCATCTCCGGATAAGAGGTCTAGAAGCGGGATCGGGGAGATGTTATGAGGTAGACGCGCACCGCTCAGCCCGCATAAATCGTCTCCGCGGAGGTCGATGCGTCCCTAAATAACAGCGACTCCAAGTTTCAAGATAAGGGGGCGAGGTACGATAAGTTCTCTGGTTGGTGGGCTTGGGAGGAGCAGAGAGTGGGATGTTTTCTCCAAACTTGCAATATGCTGGTGCTCTAAGATTGGCAACCAAATAGATCCGCATCTCAGCTCGCTTTGGCGGAAATCCTCGAGAGAAAAGCAAGACGGAGAGACGGAGCGACTGAGAGACTGAGAGACTGAGAGACTGAGACACAAAGAGGCAGGCGTCCTCGGAACGCTGGGGATATGAATGGAGATTATGTTAACCGTCCCTGATCATCCGATACAGATACACCAAGTGAGTAGATAGGCGTGGTGTGGGAACACTGACTGGATTACGACGCTTGTGGCATATCTTGCCCGCCTCCAGACAGTTGCATAGAACGGATAGGGCCAGATAGGGCCAGATACACAAAGACCTAGCTAGAACTAGAACGCGATTCTAGGAGACCAAGCAGGTGGCCGAGTTGAAAGCCATGCAATGCAATGCCGCACTGTCTCATGGCGCAGATAAGACGATCGACTTGTCCCCCCACGCGCCCACGACCAGGCTATATCGCCCTCTGTTGGCGTAATGGTCCCTCTGTGTCTGTTTAGGTTGGTCGTTCGTTATACCAAGCCCTTTTTTTTTTTTTTTCCTTGCTGGGCTCGACGTTTTTTTTTTCACGCGCCGAGCTGACGAGCCAAGGAGGAAGGAATACCACGGCCAATCCGCGGAGGGCAGAGAGCACCGTGCCAAGAGGAGAAGGCTGCGGATGCAATCTTTGACCCACGACCCACGACCCCCCGACCCCCGACCCCGGCTCCTCTTATCTCGGAATTGGAGGGAGAGGAGGTGGGGAGGGGAGGGAGGAAGCGTGGGTTGCGCGCCCCGTCAGTCAGGAACTCGACGACGACCCACCAGGGCCAGAGATAAGAGCCACGGAAGCAGCCGGAGAGATGCCGTGCTGTAGGTACTCAGAGGTAGTAGTGTAGGTTGAGATTTTGTGGGCTGAGGATTGATTGACAAGGTGCATCGGATGGTCCGTATGCAGCACGTCCTGTCCGATTGCGTAGGCTCGCTCCTACCTATCTACTTGTACGGTCGATGGTGACGGGGAAGGCGCCCTGGTTTACTGTGCGCATAATACGAGGTACGGCAAGCCGTGATGAATGATATATGGAGACGGTAGTTAGTAGGTACTGTAAGCAAGACTATAGCCAGGCCTGTGCATCGCCTGAAAAGGCGGGGCAAAGAGAGGCCCGGAGTAGGTAGGTATTTGCCCACCCACCAGAAAGAAACGAGGAAAGAAACGAAGATGCAGATAATAAAGAGCGTGTGAAGTTGTCTTGTGAAGTTGTCGTCCGAGTCTCGAATGGTGTCACCTTGTCGTTCCGGGGTAATATCTAGACTTCTTCTTATCTTGGCCTCCTTGGCTTCCTTCCTTGGCTTCCTTGGCCCACCACCCACGTCCCCGTCCCAGACAGTCGGGCTTCAGCTGTTTCTTGATAAGAGCCCTATCTATGTACATGCCGAAGGATCGCCAGAATCAGCGACGTGCTTATCTCACCGTCAATGAGATGTTTGTGATAGGTTGAAGAAGAGCGTAACTACCTACCTACCTACCTACCTACCTAGGTGCTTATCCAGGTAACCTGGGCAGGCATCTTTGGATGACAGCCAAACTTGAACAGAGAAGACTATCTAACTAAGTGGCATATGTGCATCTTACCAGCACCAGGTAAAATTGTCCTAGGTATAATTCAAATTAACTCTCAGTTCTTTCACATACGACCATAGCCTCCAGAGAACTCGGGATCCCGTCCGCTCTCCCATAGATAAGCTGGAGAGCGCCAGATTAGTAGTTGGGTCGGTGACGACCAGCGAATCCCTGGTGTTGTATGTTTTTGTCTATCCTTTTTTTTTTTTTTTTTGTTCTTCTTCACCAGCTTTATTCTATTTCAAGTTGGGCCGTTGTGATAAAGCATAGTCAGGTGAAGGCGGCAAGAGCGTGGCTTTTCCGCGGTGCAATATCCCTTCCCCCTTTAATTAATGAAGACAATAGTACCGAACTGTGCCTCTGAGGAATCGCGCACCACATCTCGCCTAGCTAGAGCGTTCTTCCTGCCTTCTTAAGTAATCTTTTAGAATGGCTCCTGCCATCTTGTTCCCTTTTGCTGTCTGCTCTAGACCTTAAAATGCTGCTGATGATCTCATTCGCGCGTGCCTTCCCATACTATTCGCTCCTCCTTTCCTCTTTTTTTTTTTTCTCGCCTTTCATATATCTAGCTTTCCCACGGGTTCCACTAACATGTTACTTCATAATCCCTCCACAGAAGGGACGCCCACAGAACCAAATATGAAAGAAGGACAGGCATGGCCATTCTGTCCACCGCGTCTCGATCCTCCTTTCTTGACCCGCAGGGCTCTGGGCTGACTTGACCCTTCTCATTTTTAACCACCGTGTAGATGACCAGCCTTTGGGCGAGAACAAGAACGATAGCAGCAACAGCAACACCCGGAACGATAACCATGGACCAACGAGCGGTTAGTATTCTTGAAGAGATGGCTACAGACCATCGCGAGCAGGTTATCGTCGCCGTGTTCCTTAAAGACAGGCTCAACGGGTCACTGATTTCTATTTGCTGTACCCACGTAGGAACAGTGTTTGGTCTACCTACATATCCAAGTAGCAACTGGAAACAACATTTGGCCCAGCCGGAAACAGTATTGCTCAAACGACATCTCGGCTTCCCTCACTACACAGGGTGTCACGGAACCAAGCCCGGCCTCCGGGCCTCTGCCGGACACAGATCCATCGTCGTTGCTTGACTTACAATATCCTTTATTCAGTCAATTATCCGTAGATTAGTACGCCCAGCGATGACACCAAATCGGCCTAGGCCGTACAACTATCGGCATGGGAGCTGGCCCATGCAAATGCTCTCAAGTTCACGCCTTACTAAGTACTTAGTGTAGCGTCTAGATTTTCTTCGGCTTTCCATCTCGATTGATCTAGCACAGCCATGAGAGAGTACGATCCCGTCGACGTTCCATCAGGAACTCCACCAGAGAAGAATGAGAGGATTGCTCTCCCTATCCATCGATCGGACGAGCGTCAGCACTATTGCGTCCCAGATAACATCAACAACACAGCGCCGTCACAATCTACCTTATTGCACTACAAGCGGCGTATTACTCTAGCCGCCGGTAGCTGAGCCTGACACGATCGCGGTAGTCACTTCTCTTGAGCAAGGGCCTAGGCAATGGGAGGAGAGAACGACAACGGCTACCTTTGAGGATGAGGGATTGGGAGCCCACACGGGCTTTACCGCCACCATTGGCCCGAGACTGGACGACGGGGACATCGCCGGCAGTGCGAGCAACACTTACAATACCTCTTTCGCCTGTTTTGCCCAGGTGTCAAGGTTTTTGTACGCGCGATCAAAGGGGCTGTTCCAGTTTGTACGAGAAGTAAACATGACATTGTGATACGGATTGAACCTGGACCCTACATACCAGAAGCCCTTCCCGTCCGAGCCTCTGACAGTGGCAGCTCGCTCCAAAAATCTCCGGATCATCTATTGTCAGCTTATTGAGGCTAACTCGAGACAAGTGCGAACCACATTTCCTGCACATGTCTCGGCGGACGCGGTATCGACGCGCCCCTTGTACCATCTGTCCCAGAACATGTCACAGTTTGTACCAAGTCATGATAGACGATAGTAGATACTATAGTAAGGAAGCTTCCTTAAGCGAAAAAGGATATGTCCTCGATAATGTCTTTGTGAAGAAGGACATCCTCGCTAAGCTTTCTCCGCCCGGCTACGCTGAAGTGGCTTGTATGTTGCTAAGGAAATAGCTTTTAGGAGAAATGAAGAATTCACCATCAGTTCAGCACTCGAGCTATTTATTCGGGTGATTGCGTAGGTATCCCAATGTCACTCCGAAGGTACACGAGTGTCAGTTGCTAGGTAGAAGACAAGACAACGATTGGTAGTAGCCCGTCAAGGGTGGTAATTCATATCACCCCCGTGGTTTAACGGGGATGGATAGACGGACCACTGGTCCGTAAGGCTGAATACCCGCTACTCCTGGTGGCATACATTATGATATAGAGGCCGATAGCCGTAGCCACCCTCGCCCAATAGTTGTCATCTCCGGTTCACTGAGCCCTATTAGATCTCCGTCATACCCTGCTAGTATAAGACGTATACCCACAGTACGTACGGATCAATTCAAAACTAGCTTATCGTGACGCAGGCTGTGCTGACGGTAATAATGCAGTGAAGGTCCTGTGGTGGGGAGCGGTGTCGCTATATATAGTAAATCTATGTCTCTCTTCTCTCATTAGAAAGTGTTTTGGAGGTAGTACAATGATGATCTGCCCGAAAATGTGCTAGTAAATGGACGCCAATGATGACGCGCAGATCAACTCCAACTCACAGCAAAATTAGCTAGTCCGCCCAGACGTGCTCATTGGTATGGAGACGTAGAGGCCGACATGGGGGCCAATGGTATTACACCAATCAATCCGAGTCTATCGGCTGTGCCACAAGCCATCGAGCAGAGTTGTTCATTAGCCTATAAGAAGGTTACCTCTATAGGTAGCGGCTAAGAATAAAATATCTTGGACATATGAATAGTATTGATGATTGGATAGGGGTAGTTAATGGAATGCAGGATATAGGGATATCCGCCGATTGTTTCCCCTCGTGCCCTAGGAGACTTCATAGATTTCATCAGAATTGAAACACAAATAGCACAAACCTGCCTCTTGAATGTGATTGTTACAGTTTCTTTTATTGTCCGAATGAGTCGATCGTTCGAATATCTTATTTTCACCGCTCCTCTCTCAAAAATTGACATAGAGAAAAGATTCCCAATCCGATCTCTATCAGTCACGTTTATTGTTTCAAAATGAGTTCCATAGACCTTGAGTCGCGTGTGTATACAGGCTTATGGAGAGATTGGTCTCGTGGATCTGTTCTTGGTCATATACTCACGCTATCACGCTCGGATGGAAACCTCGTCATTGCTCTCACTGCATTCTTCGTCGCATTCGTCGCCACCCGTTTCTGGATGATCCTTTCTCTTATATCTCATACCCGTCACTCTACAGCTGTGAGGCGACACACCCTATATCACCAGCAACAGGTCATATTGCGTAACTCTGTCACGCCCGAGGCGGCATTCTTATCGCTTTTCCGACTCTGGTGGGCGTGGCGAAGCCTCAGCTTTCGGCAACGTATCAGAGTGCTTTTGCTCTGTGGTCTTGCAGGCTTGACCGTGGTTAGCTTCACCGTGGCTGGTGCCTTTTCATCGAGTATCTCGTCATCTGTTGGGGACAAGTTGCTCATCAAGAGTAGCAACTGCGGGACTATCGTCTATTTAACTAACGATACAAGCGTTAATAATCTTCACGACAAAATACTGTCCGAGTTCGTATCAAATGCCGCTAATTATGCTCAACAATGCTACTCGGCAGACCGGTCTGGGTTGCTTAATTGCAATCGCTTCGTCAAGGATCACCTCCGCTCGACGGTTGATTACAATGCCTCATGCCCGTTCTCGAGCGGTATATGCCGGTCAAATACATCCAACGTACAGTTGGATTCGGGCCCCATCAACATCAATAACGATCTAGGTCTCAATGCAGATGAAATGAGGACAACCTCGTTTCGATATCGCCTAACCTGTGCACCACTAGTGACCGACGGCTATACAAGCGTGAAAAACACGTCTCACGGCAATCTTATTCGATATCACTACGGCCAGAGGCAAGCTACTGATCATAGAAGCGATCCATGGCAGGATTTCATCTACCAAGCTAGCAGCGTTGCATCTCAGTACCCTCATGATCCCGAAAGAAACGGGGATCGAACCAATGCTAGGTTCCAGATGGGGTGAGTTGGATTGATCATCTCCATCAAATTACACTACTCACATTGTCACTGCAGCATAGCAACCCAAATGATTTACAACAGACAACCCAAGCCGTCCCAAGAGGCGTCTATATTGATACCCGATCTGTTTAGGCCAGATGGTGACGCGAGCATTATTTTTCTTGAAGGCAACGGCGTCGCCTTTGATCGGCGTATGGATGACGACTGGTATCGGGCGACAGTCCCGGGATCGAACATATCTAGTCCTATCAGAGAGGGAATTACCGTGTATTACACTCCAGAAGAGGCGGCATCTCCACTCGGTTGCTTTGAGCAGTACCAGTTTTGCTTTGCCGACCAGTGTGGACCACTGGCCAGCTTCAATGATGCCATCGTTGAATCGGCCCCCATTGTTCATTCGACACCAGATATGATACAGCCAGGCAGTCGAATTACTGGGAACCGTGCCGCTATGAGTCTAATCTGGCTTGCTACCGTGCTCGGTACTAGTTTCCGAAACGGAGCATCAGTTGTCGGAAAGCTTGGGCCGTCCAGCCTCGCATCCCAGTCATCGTTGTCACGGGGTATTCAGTTCGTTACGTCTCCACAAGAGCAATGGAAGAAAGACGTAGAGAACTGGTTTAACATTAGCCTCGCTACGTTGCAATCTGGTTTCATAAGCACTGTGATTCGTCCCTCTGACGCGAATTTGGAAAAGGCTATTCTCCCTCCCACAGACGACTTCCAAAAAGGACTGTGCGATAGTCAGGTATGCACTCCCGTCAATGCGATCTATATTGCTCTTCCCTAACACCTACTAGAAGATTAGAAGCACTAGCTATACATCTTTCAGCCTTTTCGGGCTCTTGTTTACCTATATAGTCGGTGGATTGATCATTATCGCATCGCTGGCGATAGAGCCTGTGCTTGGCTGCTTGCAACGCCGTTATAAGTACCAGACATATGAGCAGCTGGAATGGGGGACAAACCAGTACCTTCAACTCCATCGCCTTGCTCAGGAAGAGCTTGGATATGGCGAATGGGCCAATTGTACCGAATTCGTTCCTGTCACCAAACGAGATCAGCTCTTGGGCAGTCTGGACATACGGAGCCTCGGCCATCCTATCATCACGAAGCACCCCATCGGGTCTAAGGAAAAGGAGCCCCCCGCGCCCATTGATTCGGAATCCCGGGCCAGTACGATGGTACAGGAGAGCTTGTCGGCGGAACGCCTTTATGCGGAAACACAGTCTCTAGGGGATGATACTGTCTTGCAGGTGCAGCATCGGCATGATGAGTACTACGCTATCTCCATCGACGAAGCTCGGCATATGCTGGGTAGCGATGCTGCACAGACACCGGCGTCAACCGTCTCACAAGGTAGAAATTCGGGGTTGACGACAAACGAGGAGGTCGATGCCATTGCACCCGCAACTAAAACGAGGTGAGATAACATTAGAATATTGCTCGCGGGCGGCGCAGCATGATGCGAGGCATTCTGAGGATTATTGTCGTAAGTATATATGACGTGCCACACAAGTCTATGCTTAGCACGGGTAAGTTAACGCTCAGGTCTTTGCGAAAGTCGAGATCGATGGCTTTCCCCGGACAGTGGCTGATATCGGTCAGCAGCTTGATGGAACAGCATTAAATCATCTTATCATCCAGCTGGGCCACACTCCCCTGAATGACGTACAGCATAAACGCCGAGATTGGAAGAAGATCGTAGGGCTAGTCGCCCAGAGCCTCTTGTGGAGAGAACATCGGGGTGGCGGGTACGAAGGTGTATTCGAGCGCAAGGAAGATGTAAGGAAAATGTGTATAGACACTTAGTTACAACTTAGATAGACCATACCTACCACTAGCGGGTGTACCCCCCTGTAAAAGCGGCCTAGGTAGTTAAGTATATGCGCTAAGCAAGGTACCTAGGTGATCGCTGTACCGGGGGTTCGCAAGGGGTTGTTTGCTGTAAGTGCCCTACCTACCTACTTAAGGCACCACCCATACATAGCACTTATCTGGGATAATACCCAGATAAACCTTGACCTACACTACCTATTCAGACCGGCAAGGCCCGGCATTCCATCATTAGGTAGAGAGGTAGAGAGGCTCTGAGAAACAAGCCCTATGATTGATTCTCTTCAAATCTCGGCGCTTATGCCCCATGTGATTCGGAGGAGTGTAGCCCAGCTAGGCAATAAGGCGGTTCAATATTGGGGCATCAAAGCTGATCGAGATTCGGGGTGTCATGGAGTGGTATGGGTTCATGATTAGGCCTGATAATGTGGGCATTCTTAAAGCGCGACGTGGTGTTATATTCGCTATTCTACCAGCTAGAACCAGCCTACTTAAATAAAAGACTAATCAGTACTTCGCTATAATGGAATCGAGTATCGAAGCGAGCGTTAATGAGCCTGAGGTTTTTTTTTTTCTCTATTTTGGGGGTTGGCGATGTCTTGTTGGATAGTGTCGAGCTTGTTGAGCTTCTCTAGGATTAGTTAATTGTCGAGCGCGGGTATATTGGAAAACGGGCTGGACTGGCCTGCTGGAGACAATGGTCAATCTGATGAGCGTGTAGTTATTGTGGATGCAGGCAGGTCGTATTTTAGTTACCCTGGCATAAGTAGGTAGGTCCAGCTATGTGGGGCGCTGGTCGGCCACCACGTTGTTCTGTTTATTAAAATGAGACAGGTATTTACGAGTTACTGTGAGTAAATCAAAGGTTGTGAAACAATAATAATGAAGAGGGTTGCCATGGGTGATGACGTGTATCAAATAACTATTAACTATGTACAGTACGAAGGTTCGCACAAAAATTACCCGCCATGCTTGGCAATATGCATTTTCACTAAGCGATAGCGCTGCTTTCTTAGTATTAGCAGAGGGCTCTGTAATGCTCACATGTTAATATAAACAACGTTTCATCGTGGCATCAGACCCATGGTCGACAGAATGTGGTTATTAGTTAAGTACCGAGATCCCACAGTGGCATTGTGCATGACATGCTAGTCAAACGCCTTTTTAATTATTTATGAATTTCCCTTTCCGTAGCCATGACAAGCGTAGAGGCCAACAGCGGTGCCACGGCCATGTCCGACAAGGCTTCGGTCTTGGAGGCGTTGTATCTTCTGATGCCGGCTGTCGGCTCGGAAGTCGGGTTGACCAACAGGATGAAAGACCAGACCGTTTTGTTAGCTAATGTTCGTCAAAGAGATTTGAGTCCGGCGAGCCACTTACGTAATTAGCGGCGCCTCGTGTCGTTTCTAGAGCTTCAGCTGGCTTAGTCTCGAAGGGAGCCGCATCGCCGTCGGTCGTCGCTCTCTTACTCTCTCTTTCTGTCTCTCTCTCTCTCTCTCTCTTTCACATTGTCTGGCCTTAAGAGTCCGAGCTGCCCTGTGCGCCGGCGCCGGCCGTGTCGGTCGGGGGCGGGACTCAGCTGACCTATATGGGTGGCGCCCGGTCGGCGGAAGACGGGTCGGCGATGACTATGCGCTGGCCCTTTTTTTTTCTCTCTCCCTCGCTTTATCTAATTATCTGTTGGTGTCTTGGCTGGCTCATGCTACGCTACCCCATCGACCTTACGGACCAGGATGGACCGCCGACAACGACACCCGCGATTCTTGTGTCAATTGAAAATAAAAAATAAAAAATAAAAAATAATAATAAAAAATAAAATAAAACGAAAAATAAGCGTGCCGTGCCGCTTTCCGAAGGGTCTGTGCCGCTAGGTAGAGCTCCATCCTTGCACATTTTGCTTGGGGGGTAGCACCGCGTAAGTCATAGGACCTCAGCGTCGGCGTCTGATAAGGACATATTGGACTGACTAGCATAGCATAGTGTAGGCTCGAGATTGATCGTCCGCTCGGCTCTGCTGATTGGTGCTTTGGCCAACAAGCCCCGACCACTCGACTTCACGCCAAGTCGTGCATATTACCGGAAGACTACACGCTCTGCGGCCCAAGGCTGTGATAGCACACCGGGTTCTCCCGGGTTGATGCGGGTGCTCGACTGGGGATCCGTTCGCAGACAGAGCAAACCACCCTTGGGGGGTACCTGGCACGTTTTTTTCCATGGATGAATGCAACCTGCCTGCTGCCGATGCACGGCGAC
Organism: Rosellinia necatrix; assembly: GCA_021209875.1. NCBI lineage: Eukaryota > Fungi > Ascomycota > Sordariomycetes > Xylariales > Xylariaceae > Rosellinia > Rosellinia necatrix. Next base: position 195,625 of record JAGYVD010000003.1, read on the forward strand.
GCTTGATCTCCTACGGCCGCATCGATCGGCGGTAGGTTCGACGTCGAAAAGCCCATGTGCGCGCTCTCCATGCCATGCCATGTTATGCCATGCTATGCCATGCATGTGTGTGTGGCTGGCCTATGGTTTTAGTCCTCTCACTACCCACCGGGCCGAACGACGCCATCGCGCTATCTGTCGTGGCGTCCTGATCGAGATATGGGTTGGGTCCAGCCGTCGGATGGCGTGAAGATCCCGCTTCATTAGTGACGGACGCTGTAAATCAACCGGAGTCCAGTCCAGAGCGGTCAATACATAGTGTAGCCGTCGTTTGTTCGTTTTCTGGCATGGCCTACTGCGATCATTCCCGTCAATGGAATCGCGATTGATCTGTTAGCGCCTATCTAAAATAGTCTGAACCATGGTAAGACTCATCATCTTGTCGGATGAGCTCTAGCCCTAGTCGTGCTAATTAACCACTCATGTCCGGTTATTACGGCCTTGTCGTTTTTCACTTATCTAGTACACGTAACCCCTCCTTTCTTTTCCCTTTTAGTGCCTCTGTTGGGCAGAATTTTGCGTTGCGGATCGCGGCTCTCGGGATACGCTCCACCTAGTCGTTGGCCTCGAGTCCGCAGCGGCGCTGACAGCCAAGCGAGCTCTTCAGAAATGGAATGGTAATCTATGAGGTGTTGCTCCGACTTCTGACTTTTGTCACATTATCCCCGCGATATATCACTCTGTGGCTGCGTGGGCGTTCCGTAGACGGAACACTGAGGAAGGTAGTTGGTTCATGTAAGTCGTTTTAAACTAGAGACGTGTTGTGCAATTGCACCGGTCTAGGCACTATCAATACCGCCTCTGCTTTTGCCCAATGGGCGAGAACCAAGAGCGCCATAGCTGGAATCCAGTGGTCTTGTAGGTGTGTTGTTCGTCCGCCCCAGATATAGTTCCGGTCTGTACACAAATAGAGGCGGCATAGGCTATCGGACCGGGTTCCACGGCACCGGCAGGGTGGATAGCCTAAGCTCCGGTTTCCTACCTGATTTGCCCCTAGTACTCGACCCCTGGTACTTACACTACTTTGCCCCTAGTTGGTGGAGCCTCATTGTGGTACAATGAATGAAAGGTCAAAGGTCTGTGTTGAATGCTTGGGCTTCAAGAAAAAAAAACTTCTTTTTACCCTATCGTACTGCCGCTATGGGAAACGGTTCTCGGTCCTTGATCGGGGATGACAGTACACTAGACAGTATACTATTTCTGATACCGTGCCGATATGACGGGGATAGACTATTGTTCGAAATTCGTAGATAAATAGAGTTTCTCTCTTACTCACGGGTGTTCGAGCATTACTACGTGATACCGATATCATCTTTTTAACCTTTCTACTGCACAACGTTTCTTGTTCATAATCCAGTGATTAGCTAGCAAAGCTAACCATACCGGATTACCAAACGCTCAATTCCAATGTCGGACTATCCATCTATCCTAACGGAACCCCCGACACGGGCTGTCCCAGAGAAATCAGAACCGGAAAGCCCATTACCGGACCATAATTTACTGGACGACCAGTCCATTGCTGCGCGGGTACGACGGCATATGCTAGAGGATATTCGCCCTTCCGGCTTTGTGGAGTTCCAGCTGGCTTTTCTAACCTTGTAAGTGGACTCCTCCCATAGGAGCACGTTGGCACGAACGGATCAATGGGTCAATCGATCAATCGGTCAATTGTGGCCGGACCATGCTTCCCATACCCTCGACTTGCATTGTGAAAACGTCCATCGATGACGATATGCTAACGATGCGACGTTCCGTAGCCTCACCGGCATCCAAGACGCCATTTCGTTCCCCGACTACCACTGTTTCGCTTCCAACCAGACCGGCAACACCGTCTTCCTCTTCGTCGTCCTCATCTTACCCTGGCTCGATGGTGCGAGTTTCTACCTACCGAATATCGGGGCGGCGCTTGGATTCGTAAGTGAATAGCAGAACGCATTTCTTTTCATGCCTTGGTGCATTCCGTGGCTGACTGGGGGCGCCAACAGTTTCTTCTCGGCTGCTGGGCCACTGGGCAGACCAGCCACCTCGTGGGACCCCGCATGAGGCTATGGCTCGTCGCCTGTAACCTGATCCAGTCGGCGCTGGTCTTCGTGGCGGCGGGGCTGCAGTTCAAATACGGCGTGGTGCCGCAAGGGCCGCTGGCGGTGATGGTGGTCGGGCTGCTCGCCTTCGCCTCGGGGAGCCAGGTGGTCCAATCCCGGTCGATGAAGATGACGGAGATCAGCACGGCCATGGCCACGGCGGCCTGGGTCGACCTGGTCATCGACCCGAAGCTCTTCTGCACCTCGAACCGGCCCCGGACGAGGCGCATCTTGTTCCTGCTCGCGCTGGGCAGCGGCTCTCTCCTCGGCGCCGGGATCTATCGCACGGTCGGATCCGCCGTGGCCGTCTTGGTATCGGCAGTCGGCAAGCTGCTTGTTGCCGTCTTATACCTATTTAACAGTGCAGAGAAGCCGAGGAAGGCGGACGTCGAGGCCAATTGCTGAGACTGATCTATTATTCATTATTCATGGATGACTTACGACTTTACGATTTACGGACAATACCAAAAGCGGTCGGGCGTATGAGCAGGGGCCTGAACATAGACTTAGATATAATTATTAATATTTTTTATAGAATAGGGAAAGTGATTATCATTGATTGATGAATAATTGATGGATGATGACCGTAGCTGAGAAAGTTGACTTGAGAGCGATGAATTCTGGCTTACACAGGTACATACCTACCAGTAAGGTATATCGAGATGTGGTACCTATAACTACATAGTAACCTTGCTTGGCGAGCTAGCCTGAATAGGTGGTTTAATTGAAAAGTCAGGTGTTATCGCGCTTGAATGGGGGGGTACCTGGGTACCTGACGGGAGCACCTCCACCAGCTCCGTTGGGCGGGTCGCGGGTCTGCACGGGCGACGCGGGTCGATCTCCAACATTTACCATTTACACGTCCTTCACCGCGCCCGCACAAACACCCGCACTACGCTGCCCACCCCTTCGCTCGCCCACCTACGGCATCGACAATATACCAACGGCACGACACGACACGACGCGACACAACAACACAACACAACACAACACAACACGACACAACACGGCACTCTCGAACACCGACACCATTCGATTCGATCTCCGGGACGACGGCCTTCGATGCGATCTTGCATCATCTCGACCTAATGCACAGGGGGGTTGATTGGGACCGAGGTTCCGAGACGTCTTCATGACCCGAAACAACTTAAACGATCAACTTTCCTGGTTGCTAGCGAATATTAGTCTGTTGACGCCGAAAGCGCCTTCGTTGCCCGCGTTGCCCGCGTTGCCCTCGTTGCCTCCGTTGCCTCCCGCACGCGAACCGGCCTCCACAGCGTCTTCTCCCACCGACGAGACGGCATTCTTCACTCCCACTGCTGGGCTCTCCCCCGCAACGCGTCCGAATGAGCCGCCTATCGCCCAATTGTACCCTGCCCTGCCTGCGGCATCCAACCGCCCATCAAGTGCGGTAGTAGCCGGCGGAGGCGTTGCTTCGAACGCGGGACCGCGGGACCATCAGCAAGGAGAGGCGGTGGCAGTGGGGAATATGGGCCGTCTTGCATCCAAGTCGAGTTCGAAAAGACCAAATCTCGCCCTCTGCCAGGAACAGCTTCCCTCGCCGGCCTCGACATCGGCTGGTGCTTCGCTCTCGAGCGACTACCCTGCCTTTCTAGCCAAGAACTCGGCCAAGAACCAGATATCCGCTCGAAATGCCCCCCCCTCCCCGCGGTCTGGCGGCGTGTTTCCCACGCCCGTGCCCACACTGCCGGCTGGCCGGCCTGTTGATGTCGTCGATTTGACAAGCGGCAGCGGCCGGGACTCTTCCATCTCCGCAGCCTTTGGGAGTGAGAGGCGCCTATGGACCGAGGATCTTGCATCGCGACCCGAACCTATGACTCCGAGCGAGAAGAACTCGGTCATGTTCGGGAGCGGCAAGATGGTTTGGCGTGAAGACTACGCCGCTCGAGCTGGCCCCGTTTCTGCTGATGATGATTCTCTCGCATTTGGTAGCGATGTGATGGTGTGGGAGGAAGAAGCCGCTTGGCGTACGGAACCTCAGTCCACTAAGCGTGGAAAAAAGCGGAAAAGTGATCAGATTAGCCAGCCACCTCCAACAACCACGTCTACGGATAACTTTACGGATATAATGGACCTTCTCTCTGACGACGAAAGTCTGCAAGCCTCGGTAAAGCCATCCTCAACGAAGTCACCAGCCAGAAGCAAACTCAAGACCAGCCCTGGCAAGTCGCCCTCTAAAACGGCAGTTATAACAAGTACTCCATCAAAACAGCGAGCACCCATTTCCGGTGATATACCTTCCATCAAACCCCGGCGTGCTGGGCTGTCCCCGGTTAAAGACCCCCCCAAAAATACCGTCTTGGATAAATTAGGGCCGTCCAAGGTGAAACTGTGCTCGTGGGGTTCGGATTCGGATTCGGTATTTGGGAGCGATGTCGAACGTACCCTGAAGTGCGAGCCAAAAACATCGAAGGCCATGAGAAGCGATGAGCAGATTATACAGGACTCGGATGACGAACCTATGACTCCCTATGCACATAAGGAGCCGGAAAGCGCGATTCCGCGGACCAATAGCCCGACGAAGCGTCACCGTGGTTCTCAGCGTGACCACGACACTGCCATCCAAGATACGCCTTCGAGAACACGCACGCTGATCACGAGCCAGAGCATCACGGTAGCTCATTCAACCCAAAGAATGCACCGACGTAGACGGTCCGAAAGCAAACCGGTTGACTTCCTTGACGAACCTAAGGCTGACGAGGCTATGGTCCCTGTTCCTAGTAGCCAGATTGATGTCGATTATGGTGATGAAAAATTGACGGTCATGGTTCAACTATTTCTTCGGCGACCTTCCATCATAGAGACGAGGCGAATGACCCTGGAAGGGGACCTGCGGCAGAATAGGGAGAATTTTAAAAAATCGCTCCACGAAGGTTCTCTGGAGCCTAGAGAACGATTGAGACGCGACAAAGAGAAATTAACGGCGCAACAGGCATCCCTGGACGTTCTTACTAAGGAGTATCGGTCGTATGAAGAATTGACAGCGAAGAAGAACGCTCTCATTGCTCGTATTGCCGAGGCATACGAGCGCGATCTAAACACAGACGATGATGAATCCCACCTGCAAGGGTTGGACATCCTGCTCAAAGACCGTCAGGATGCGTTAAAAAAACACTTGGTGAACGCGGGTCTCACGGACCCTGATCAATATAATGATAAACCAGCTCATGATTCTTCTACATATCCCCCTGAGGCAGTGGTACGAGCTACCCAAGCTCCCCGGCCGCGAATGCCTCCGAGCCTCTCTCGAGAATCAAGCCAAATCCCAGGCATGAGTGGTACGCAGGTGATAATGCAAACGCAGGTTCCGTCGCGGCTTGGTGCCCATCGGCCGGCTCCTGATCTTCGCTCGAGCGAGCCATTCCGCTTACAGGAGGAAGGGAGCCAATCATTTGATTCGTTGTCATCCCGTCGCATGCCTCGAGAGAGGCACGCTGTGTCGACGGTAGAGGGCGGGGCTGCGACATCAATTCCATACCTGGGTTCCGACACTATGGATTACGAGGGCGAGGATCTTTTCGAAGCGGATGACTTTATGCATGGCCGTAATGTGACCAAGACTACGCGGACGGTACACCAGTCGGGCACTGCAAAGAGCCGTAGGAGTCCAAGAAAGGAAGCAGTGATGCAGCGAGAAGGGTATCAGAGTGACTATAGCGACGACATTGACATTTCAGAACTCGCCCACGAAATCGAATTCCAGCAATCGTCCGCAGGGGGCAGGCCTCCCAAGGCCGCACGGACCGTGCTCTCCGAAACCTCAGGTAATTTGGGGACACGAAAGGATAAGTCTATTGCGAAGAAACGGAGCACAAGAGCCGCTCCGGTTGCGCCCCATCAGAAGAAGTTCCCCTGGTACAAGGACATAAAACGAGCGCTCAAAGACCGATTCAGGATGAACGGGTTCCGACACAACCAACTCGAAGCGATCAATGCCACACTGGCAGCGAAGGATGCCTTCATTTTGATGCCTACTGGAGGTGGCAAATCCCTCTGTTACCAACTGCCTGCTGTGGTGTCGAGCGGGAAAACCAGCGGCATCACAGTTGTTGTGTCCCCCCTACTCAGCTTGATGCAAGATCAAGTCGAACACCTCAGGATTCTGAATATTGCGGCTACAACTTTCAACGGAGAGACCACGCCCGCAGCGAAGAAAGAGATCATGGATGCATTGAACCAACCGTACCCAGAACACTACTTCCAGCTCCTTTATGTTACACCTGAGATGATCAACAAGAGCACAACCTTCCTGAACGGCTTGAGCTGTCTCTATCGCAACAAAAAGCTTGCTCGTCTCGTCATTGACGAGGCGCACTGTGTTAGTCAATGGGGACATGACTTTCGACCAGACTACAAGCAATTAGGCAACTTCCGAGAACGTTTCCCTAGGGTTCCCTTGATGGCACTGACGGCAACGGCGACCCAAAATGTCATCGTCGATGTAAAACACAACCTGGGCATTGAGGAGTGCGCGCAATTTACGCAAAGTTTCAATCGGCCAAATCTTTATTACGAAGTCCGACGAAAGGAGAAAGACAACACAGCAACAATTGCTAACTTGATCAACTCGAAATACCCCGGGAAGACTGGAATTGTTTATACTCTGTCGAGAAAATCAGCGGAGACCATTGCGCAAAAGCTGCGAGACCAAGGGATTGCTTCTCATCATTATCACGCCAGTGTAGAGCCGACTGACAAGGTGCAGATACAGCGAGACTGGCAGCGTGGGAAGATCAAAGTCGTCGTTGCTACAATCGCTTTTGGGATGGGCATCGATAAGCCGGATGTGCGTTTTGTCATTCATCAATCCGTTCCCAAGAGTCTCGAGGGGTACTACCAGGAAACCGGACGTGCCGGCCGCGACGGCGAGCCATCCGAATGCTATCTTTATTTTGGCTACGGAGACGTCATTCAACTCCGGAAGCTGATCGCTGACGGCGAGGGCAACGAGGAGCAAAAGGAACGACAGAGGAACATGTTAAACGTGGTGGCGGCTTTCTGTGACAATCAAAGCGATTGCCGTCGAGTCGAGATCCTCCGCTACTTCGGCGAAACATTTAGCAAAGCCCAATGCAAAGCCACCTGCGACAATTGCCTATCAAAGGACAAATTCGAGCAAAAGGATTTTACCACGGTCGCTATCGCTGCGCTTCATATCGTGAAGGCACAAGAGAGGGTTACGCTTGCGCAATGCACCGACTACCTTATGGCCAAGAAAAAGAGAACCGACTTTAAAGACATAGTGGGAGAATTCCACGGCATAGCTAGGCATGTGCCTAAGCATGAAATACATCGCATTATGGACCGGCTACTTGCCGAGGATGCGTTGACGGAGGAGAACGTATTCAAGAGGAGCGTGAGAATGGCGGTGCAATACTACAGGGTAAGCGATCCATTCCCATGGCGATCCTATTTCCGAAGCTAACACCAGGCTCTAGATTGGACGAACAGCGCGCTCTTTTCTGGTTGATGGACGCCAACTCCAATTGACTACTCGCGTCAAGAGCGATGGTAGTCATATTAGCGCCGTGAAGGTCCAGAGGCGCTTAGATGTACCAGCAGCTCCGGCAACGAAAAAGGGACAGGCGGTGCAATTTACTTCGACACTTGTGTCCTCCCCGGCCCAGAAAGCTTCGGGGAAGAGAAAGGGCAAGGCTGTGGCGAATTATGACGAAGATAGCGATGAGGGCTTCAACTTGCACAGCAACGGATATCGTCGTGATGATTTTGTGATCGGCGATGATGAGCACTCGGATGACGATTTCGAGACAATGCCATCGGCCGTGATCAGACGCCGGAAGACGAAGACGGTTGGACCACCCATATCGCGTGACGCTCGTCTGAGCGAGGAAAGTCTCACGGAGGTTCAAAAGGATATCCTTGAAAGCTTCTTCAAGGACATCCAAAAGCTGGAGGAGAGGATTCGGGTCTCGGATGGGTACAGAGCGCCACTCTTCTCCCAAGTTCAGCTTCGAGAGATGGGGTTGTGCTGGACCGTCACCTTGGACCAGATGCAGCATATTCCCGGCATCAACAAGGCCATGGTAGCCCGGCACGGCGCCAAGCTACTCCCGCTGATCAAGCGATACCATCAACAGTATCAGGAAATCATGGGCCTGTCACCGGAACCGCCTGCGCTGCCTCAGCTGGGTGAGATTGTGGACTTGGTGACCACCGATGATGACGAGGACGACGAGGACGACGATGAGGGTCAGGATATGGGACCAGTTGGGTACGAGGACAGTGAAGACGAGGGCGAGGACGAGGATGACGAAGACGGAGATGGTGGCGAGACTTCGGGCTATTTCCAGCCCTCCGTCACGGAGAAGGCGTTCATGGAGAAGTTCCACCAAGCTAACCAGCAGGAAGCCTCGTCCTCCAAGGGGCGTGGCCGTACACCGGGTGCAGGCACCGGGAGGGGGGGAAAGAGCAACTGGCGCGGCGGTAAGAAGTCGTACCCCTCCCGGCGGTCCTCGGGCGGCAAATTCGCGGGTGTGAAGAAGAAAGGGGTCGCCGCGCCCAGGCGGAGCACGAACACACAGGCTACCGGCGCCCGCGGCGGCTCAACGGGAGCCTCGTCATCGAGGGGCAGAGGCAGCCGGTCCCAGGGCGTCGGGTTCGACGGCATTGGGCTCATGGACCATTAAGCTTTTTACGAGACGACAGACAGACAGACAGACAGACAGACAGACGTATCGTCTTGGAAGAGAAACGTCGAACTGTTTGTAATGCGAGCTTGTACGGAGAGGCGTGAGAGATGGAACGGGATCGTTTTCTTGGAGAGGGAAAAAAAAAAAAAAAGAAGAGGAAGAAGAGGAAGAGGGAGACGGCGCGCGCTTGTCTTTGCCATCCTTGTTTGTGTATGTGATCAATCAATCGGTCGATTGATGATGAAACGAACGATGATGATAAGTGGTTTTTTCGGAGGATTGATGGATGGACTGATGGATCTGGTTGATTGATATGCGTTTCTACACTTCCTCGCCCCCTCCTCCCCCTCCCACATCCACCCCTATTAACTAACTACCACGAACTGGTTGGTTGGTTGGCTGGCGAGCTGGTTTTTGTTTTATTTTTTCATCGTGTCGGCGTTTGCTGCATTGCGTGGCGTTTTGTGTCGTGTGGCATCGTGTTTGCCGGCATGGTAGAGCGTATTCGGTCGATACCTACATATAATATATATAAATATATATGTATATGTATGAATTGTAGAGAGGATATAGTATAGTAGTATATGTATATACCAACCAACCAACCACTACATGGTGTTGTTACTCACTCGTTCACTTGGCACGAATCGATGAATTAACGTTGTCAACACTGACTTGGCTTCGCCTGTTTGGTCTGATTGCCTGTATAAATTAAATGGTCTACCTACATTGCAAAGCGTGTATTGTCACGAACCCACTCGCCCTAAACAGCCTGGACACGCTCACGTCGAATCATAAATTAATTGGCTTGGTAAATTGATGGTCTCGCACATTAAAACGCTCGGGTTACTACAGTTCAATTACGAGGGGGAAAAGTCCACTGAGTTTTGTCACTGAGGAGCCTATATTCCACATTTTTGTCTTCCCAACTGCTCGGTATGTGTCTTGGGCATCTCTTTACCTCCATGAACCCAAGGCGAAGATGCGGCCGTATCTTTTCAAAACCACTCCTCGCATTCTCTGCGTAAACTCGCTTCAGTTCCGTCTCCATGTCTATGCTACAATATACAATTTCAAACCAGGGCGTTCTACTGCTGTAGTATACTTGCCAACCCCGCTCGTTTCCTTCCCTCCTGACCCTACAAATTTCCTTGGAGTCTCGCTCCCCGGAACGAAAACTGCCCTTGATCGGCGTGTCCGGGAGGTATCTTTCGAACGGTTTTGAAGAAAGAAACATGGTTCCTGAAAATACAACAAAACAGAACAGAAACAAATATTTAAACAACGAACGCCTGTCCCCTGTCCCCTTCCCTCCCCATGAACTAAGTACGCCGATGCTGCATGCTCCTCCGGGTCCGCTTGGTCTCTCAAGTCGATAGGAGCCGATCGACGACAAATACGAGTGTGGTGAGTGGGGGGAAGAAAAAAAAAAGCGTCATGGCGAGTTGCCCATTTGTCCGACAACTGATCATCACCGTGCTGGGCGGAGAGACGTGCAGGACTTTGGACGCTTTGGTCGACGAATTAAGTTAGTTCCGACCCGGCTAGCGGGCCCATGACATATGGAACAGAGGGTAAAGAGTGGTTGTCATCTGCCTTGAGTATACATCCTTCGGCCGAACAAGCTCAATGTCGCCAACGGGGCTTGCCGTCCTCCGCTCCGTTAAAGCTTTTGCGTGAGCCCGCTGCGCTTACACGACCAGCGGCAGCATTGCTGGCCTGAGGGACTGGGAGCAGGCTGATGCGTCTCGACGATGATGCCAGCGAACTAGCTGATCTTTGTTTCGTGTCGAGAGGCCCACCCTGTGCTCGAGGAGGATGGAAGGAAGCTCGTCGGTTATCAAGGACGTTGGCAGAGGCCTTCGACATCAGCCGTTGTTTTGGTGCTACTAATGTCTGCGGAGCATTCGGACCGGGAGAAGCTGCCGCGATTCGCTCGCGGAAGGAGAGTCGCGAGTGGGTATTTGCCCTTGGTGGTGTGCTGTCCGGGGCAGGAGAGGCAGATGTCCCTCTTGCTAAAGGACTGCGCAGGGGCAATTTGGACTCGTGCGACCCCGGTGTATACCCCGGGCCGGAACGTACTGGAGTAGGGGATCTTTTCGCGTATGGACTTGGAGTGGTGAGAGTCAGAGGCGTGAAGTTATGTCCGACATCCGAGTCTCGAGTATTAGTGGAGGAGTTCCAACGGGGTCGGTTATCTGCCACACTGGAAGTAGAGTTTTGGAAGCGACCCCCGAGGGGTGTCGTAGAGCCGCTCCGGTTAGATACCAAGGAGTTAGACGCGTTCGACAATGTCGATAGTCTCGATCCCAGGGGGCGTCGCGAAGGGAGAGCTAGCGTTGAAGTGCTCCTCCGAGCCGAGGTTGGCTTGGGGATAGCGCTGCTGGTACTAGCAGAGCGGCTTTTGCTCTTGGACCTAGGAGTGATGGAATTAAGACCAAGGCTGGACATGACGACCGATGAGGGTGGAGAGCTACCCGGAGTCTCGTTACCACTGCTAACGGTCGATCTATCGTTCGACAGCATGCTTGATATCGAATCTCGTAACTGTTGATTGCGTTTATCCGCCTGGATCCCTTCCAAGATCCCATCTATATCCTTCGTCTGCCGCTTCAGGCTTTCCCACCGGGATTGTATCTCCGTATGAAATCGCAGAATTTCACCATTGACCGTCAGTCTGTCCTTGACGCCTTTATCGATGATGGAGAGAACACGTTCGATGGCCGGCCCGTAGTGCATCTTCTTGGCTTCGTAATTCTCGATCTTCTTGCCCATGACAGGGGGGTTGGAGAACTGAAGGCCTTGGTCAATGCTTTCACGCAGCTTCATCATGCTGCGGTCCACGGACTCGACCAACTTCTGTGCCTGTCTACCAGCGCCCCGGAAGACGAGAACCCACTTATCCTCGCCCAGTTCTTTTCTGAGCGAGTCAGCGTCCTTCTCGAGTTTCTTGTAGCTAGCTTCAAGGCCTTCCCTCCTCATCTCAAGCTCCTCGCAAGCGGTCGGGAAAGCTCCTGAAGCCCTCGCCTCAAAAACGGAGAGCCTCATAGGCAGGAAGTCTAACGATGCCCGTAACGGCTGCATGCGAGCAAACAAGGCGAGGAGGCTCGAGTCATCCTGAGTCAGGGGTGGAGTCCCTGGAGAACTTGGGCTCAGAGGGAACATTGGCACGCTGAAGCGGTTGTTACGGACGACGGCGGGTGGCGTTTCCTCTACGATGGTCTCGAGGTCGCCGATATCAAGTCCATCGCCCCCTGAGACCGCCATGATGGACTTATGCCGCCTTTCTTCCATTTCGAAGACCAGTCGACTGAGGTCATCCATCTCATTCTGAATATCGCCCAGGACCATGTTCCAGAGTTCCTCCCACTCCATAGCCGTCTCAACCTGACCCTTGGCATTATTCAGTGTTCTGCGAATCTTGGTCCAATCCGTCATAATCAATTCCATCTGCGTAACGGCCTTTTGGAGGTCTTGATTCGAAACACTTCCAATGTCATCACGGCCCTGCATCGCCTCGATGGCGGTGACGTAGACATTGATCAACTCTTCAAATCTAGCAATGGCATTTTCAACTTCTTCGTACCCTTCCCTGCCACCAGCCGCAGCCCACTCCACATCATCTTCGCTATCAAGCCCCTCAATCACTTCCGAGGCCTTTGCTATCCAGCTCCGAATCTGCTCGGCAGCGCCGATCAAGGCCGTCGCCGCTGCCCGTGCGGTAGGGATGGCGGCAACCTTGCTGGACAATAGATCGGCATCGGGCAGTTGCAGAGCGGTCAGCTGAGCAAGCTGGTTGGCAAATGAGGCGCGGGATATTGTGTAGATGGAGCCAGGGCGCTGCAGGCCGAGGGGGTTGAAATAGGACGGGAAGTTCTGCGCGGGGTCGGCCGAGCCCATGCCATCGGACGGCGTTTCTTTGGGCGGCCTATCTTTCGGCGGAGGAGGCGGCGGTGGCGGTTCATCAAGCTGGGGCGCGCGTACATCTCGTTCAAGGTGGTCGCGGCGCGTCTCGGGGGTCGCTTTGGTACCATTTCCATTGGTATGGTCGGGCAAAATATACTTATTGGTGTCCATCTCTAGTGGCGGCGGTTGGCTGATCGCAGGAAGGAGTTCGGGCTTGACGGGATTATCTCCCTGCTCGGAAGATACCGTCTTGTCCTCGTCACCTTGCTTCCGAGAAGAATCGCGATTCGACCTGGATCTTAACAGTTGCAGAGGGGTGCCCGCACCCTTCCACGGACGGCCACGGCGCTCAACGATGAGCCCGGTTGAATTGAGCTGGTGATTGAGGTCAAGGGACCGTAACTGATCTTCGGGGAGTCGGCCGACTGTATCTTGGTGCGAGGGGCTGAGCGGCGGGTCAGAGGCCTCTTTTGGCGCGGAACCGAAGCCGAGGGCCTTCAGACGCGCTGCCAATCCGGGGCTCGGTTTGCGACGCTGCGAAGCCGATGGCTTAATGGACGAGAGGTTAGACTCGCCGTCGGTACTCGTGTTATTCTTGGGAGTGGTTTGGTCAGGATGCCGTTGGGATCCTGGCAGATCCAGCTGGAGCAGGTCTGACGAGAGGTCTGTAAAAGTTAAGATGGCTTCTGGCGGGTCCTTGGCGACATGTTGTCGATCGTGTGCAGGCGTGAGCGCTACCAATGCAGGCTCGTATTTCTCGGCCGTCGGGGCTTGGCGACCGTGTTGTTGTTGTTGTTGATGTTGTTGTTGTTGTTCGTCGCGGGCGCGAATATGGGATTGCGAATGGGCGAGGGCGGAAGGAGGGAAATGGGAGGCGGACGGGGACGGGGACGGGGACGGGGATGGAGGAGGGAGGTAAGGAGGGTGAGGCGATGGAGCCAGCGTGGTGGATAGGCTGGTCATTTAGATACGCCGTGACCTCTCCGTTATACAGATACCCAATACCTGGTGTGTAAAGATATGTGTGAATACCCAGATAGGTATGCGTGCGTGCTCCGCGTCCGCCAATCAACTGGGCGTGCTGGTTGCTGGGCTGTCGAACACCGAACAACGGACCACGGACGACGAACCACGCACACAGCGAGCGAACCACGAGCTACCGGGCAATCGCGCGTGTGCGTGTCGGGATGTGCCCGGCCGGTGTGTGAGTGAATTGTCGCAATTACCTCGTCGTCGGAAGGGGAAAACAGGAACACAGCATCGTCGGTGACCACCACGGGACTACGTACGCCAGCACTGCCCAAGGTCCAACTAGGTAGGTGATTGTAGAATTATAGAATTATAATGCAGGTAGGTGGATGAGCGGGTGAGCGAACAACAGAGAATGAATGGATAGTCAATTCAGGTAAGTAGTAAGTAAGTAGGTAGTGTCGACAGTGCAGGTAGTTAGTTAGTGTAGTGTAAGTGCGTAAGTGCATAAGTGCGTAAGTGCAGTTAGAGATAGACGCAAGGACGAGAACTCCCTGTCAGGGTCGGCCGTCGTTTCTCGAGCCTGGGTCCTAATCATAAGAAGGCAGTTAGGTTAGCTGCTAGTGGGCTGGTAGTCCGATAGGTAGTACTAAGTACTGCATATACAAGGGGAATACTGGTAGTAGTGCACAACCAGCTGTGCGACGTACCTAACGCGACAAACAGCGAAATGAATAAAATGGGTGTGGAGTCGCCCAAGGCTCAGTGTAGAGCACTCCCTAGAAGCAGGTGACCTCAGGTGCCTAGGTACCTAAGGAGGTTAGTTAAGTACCTACTACCTAGTTGCTCTAGGTAACTGCTTAGGTACTGCTAAGAAGTATGGGTGGCAGAGCAGATAGTTGGGTATAGCGTACCTTAGGTAGGTATGTTGCCACGTTTGCTGATATTGACGCGTGGGGGGGAGCTTGAACGACAATCTTCTTCTTCTTCTCTTTGTTCCCTTCTACCTGCTGTACATTATTAGCAAAGCCAGCCAGCCAGCAAGAAGAAAAGGAAACCGGTCTGGTGAAAGGTGGTCTGTTATTGGCACCAAATGGACCCGGCCCCTGTCGAGCGGGATGGGTTCAACGAGCAGCCCCCCCCCCCAGAACACTACCTATGTTACACACAATTGGGCAGTAACTATAGCAGCTGGGCAGTGTACATACAGTCAAGATGATATCTGTCCACCTACCTCCCCTAGCGCAGGCACTTATTCACCACAGTACGTAAGATGGTGGTGGCAATAAAAATCCTTTGATTTGAACATGGACCACACTGTAGCTTTCACGTCTTCTCAGGATCAAGAGAATATCGTGTCTTGGGTATCAGAAGTGTTTCGATTCCACGGCTTAGTAGATCCGGCTAAGGGCTTATGCGACAATTTTTTGGTGGTCGAATAGGGTGTCGGTCTCAAATAGAGTAGTACGGCGAGGGCAGCATGTACTGTAAGAACCCAAGAGCAATAATAAGATGCTGGTTATAGTTGCTCCGGGGATATGGGAGAACGGAGGGGGGGGAGCGACCAGGGGGGTTTTAAGTAGCAGACTGTGTGGCCAGGAAGGTAGGCACACTACCTAGGTAGGTTGTCATTTAAGGTTGTCATTTAAAACAGTTAAATATTTAGACAGTTGGTCGTTGCGGTAGGAGAAGAGCAAAACTGCGCGCAGTCATTGGCTAAGAAAGGATATATAGTCCGTCGCCGTCGCCCATAGGACAAGGACGGCAAAAACAGGAGAACAGGAGGGTGAAGGGGTTTGTTCACAACCCTTTGAGCCACTGAGACAAACCTGTTCAAGCCCAACGAATGTGGATGGAATGGATGGCACATTGTCCAACCCAGCTTCTCTTCTGTCGCGATTGGGGTATCAAGCCGCCCACCTACCTAGGTAGTTGGTGGTAACTACCTAACCTAGGTAGCTATTGGTAGTTATTATTACTTCGTACCTGCTCTACATACATTGCGCTACGAAAAGCCGCACGCTATTGAAGCTGTTGTCTCGCGCCCGCACCCTACCACCCTGCCTAGTCTTGCTGTTTGGTGGTTCTGCCAATTTTCTGCCAATTTCACAGCAGCTTGCTAACCTTATGACACGGCCAATCGGATAGGGCATCAAGGCGACGAAATAACAAAATAACAAAGTAACATGGCATATCGACTACGTATGTAAGTCCACTATGTATCTGCACTATGTCAGAGGGATGGGGGTACATACGCTAAGTTACCAAGTATAAGGAGGGATCGCTTGTGCAGTTTCTCCATTTCGCACTGACGCTACCAGCGACGAAACTGATGATGTGGTAGGTGTCTACCTCTCTACTCTACTCCATAGGTGTTGCTGGGATGGCATGATGCACCATCCATGGTGATAGGCGTATGGATGCCCAGGTATCACTCTGCCGGCTGCTGGGTATACGTCGTTAAATGACCAAGCGGCGCCTTGATTCGCCGTCTGGATACGCGACCGTTGCAATGCTTAATGCGCGAGACTTATATATCATGTCATCGTGATTGTGGATGGTGCGCATAACCTTGCCTATTTGGCAGATGTTTAGTTGGCTGGCCACGAGTGAGTGCGGGAGATCATCATATAAGCACTCGACTATTGCCATGTCGACGCATCACCGAGGGGGAGGGGGGAAAGGGCCTTTTTTTGCGCCCTTTTTGAACCGCAGAGCCCTTTTCCGAGTCAGTGGCTGCGATACTAAAAACGCCAGCGACGACGAGTCATCTCTTCCGATGACTCTGTGCAGGTATGTAGTGTAGGTGGTTATGTAAAACTAGGTGACTACCAGATCATTTACCTATCCGAGCAGGTACCTATCTACCTGCCTGTAGTTCGGATTCGTCTATCCGTTTATTTTGCTCTGGGTTGTGCAAGCTTCCACCAAACGGGTCACGACTCTCTCTCTCTCTCTCTCTCTCTTTTACCCCTATTCCTTCCCCTCCTTCCTCCGTGAAGAGCGATTCGGAACAGACAATATAGTAATAGACAACTACCTGGGCAAAGATTCAGCGCGATGGGCAGGAGATGGTCAGAGCACGACAAGCCTTATTAATCTAGAATACTCAATATGAGTTGTCAGGCGCCGGAGTTAAGTAGTGTAAGTAATCTGTGCTGCATGACCGATCGAGTAATGTCATCAAATCTTGTTGCCCGGACAAGTCGGGGCGTCCCAATTTGCCTCGCATGCCGAGACTGTTTACTTTGCAGAGAGTCAACAAGGACCGACACTCCCACCAACGCCGGTTTTTTCCAGGCAATCAGCGGGTGCGTGTGGTCATGATGGCTAGCATGGTTCGCGATATCTAGAGTATTAGTGCACCGGCATCTGTCGTAAGTCGCCATCGTTCCATGAAGGCAAATATACGGTTGCAGTCGCACATCGATCAATCGATCATAACACGATATGTAAATCAGTTTGCCCGACCTCCACTACGCGCGTCTCCATAGTGGACGGGTCCCAGCGCGAAGAACAGTTCCATCGGCAGTATGTACATACATGGTAATAAGCTAATAATAAATTGCAGGTGTCTGAATCTAACCATCCTGGTCAGGCTCCGGCCCAGGGCTACACTTAGGCGATACAGGCGTAGCGTGATACCTGCGCAGCGCGCCGTATGTGCGTGTGTGAGCATGTATTCTGTATGTATCTAGCATCCAATCTAGCATCCAGGCTAGTGTGCCTGCCACCTGGGCACCAAATAAACGAACGGGCCAAGCTCAAAGGGGCAATGACCCCTTATTGTTCGCAGTCGATGTGATCATTGTCTCCTTCCGTTGTCCTTAATAACTTAGTATTGTCACCCGATTACCGATCGTCTTTGATAATACCTGCCTGCCCTTGCCTAAGCCCAGGTGGAATCAGTTCGTTCGCCTTCCCCACGGGTGCGTCGGTTGTGTCGGTTGCGCCGCGTGCATAAAGTAATAAAACCTCACATCTCCCGCCCCTACGATTGGAGCTGGCAGTCGATACAAGTTGCCGCGAGCTGCATCCGGTTACATCCAGTTGCGGTCCCGTCTTTCATTCATTCATTCATCCAGCCAGCCAGCAAGCAGCCAGCAAGCAGCCAGCCCGCCAACAACCCAACAACCCAGCAGGCCAGCGACCCAGCAAGCCAGTCAGTCAGTCAGTCACTTGCATCTGAAGTTGCCGAGCAGACTTCGTCACTCTCCTTCGACAGCGTTACATTTCTCGACTCTCCCTGGGCCTTCTAAGGTTACATCCACTCTCTGCCGTGCTTTCAGCACCCTGTCTGTCTTCGAGTTGCCTGTTTTGCAGTTATTCTCCGTCGCCCTCAGAACGACACCGCGCAACCTCGGCTCATCCAGCCCTCTCTTATAGCTCCTACGCGACAACATGGCGGCCAGTCACGATCAGCCACCCACGCTGCGTTGCGACTCGCCCTCGCCCGAGTCCACCCCCGTGCAGCCGCGAGCATCACGGTCTCTCATGCCTCGCTGCGTGTCTACCGGCTCTTCCATATCACAGGCATCGAGCACGGATGAATCGTACAGGGATTCCTTGGGCAGTGAAGCATTCTCCCGCAAATCGTCCTCGAGCAACTACTCACGAATGTCCGACGTGAGCTTTGCCTCCTCTCGTCAGTCCACTATCAGTCTAGACAAGCCGCTGAAGCGGCGCGGGTTTTCGAGGCCGCGGGCCACCGACTTTGCCGCCAGTGCAAGGCACAGGGATAGTGTGCTAAGCCTGGGCAGCATCTCTCACCTACAGTATTATTTCGCCCGGACCGGTCTTTTAGACGGGAAGGGCGGGCAGCTGGCTAGGAAACGGCACCCCAAAGCTACCTTGGATCTGTCATCAGTGGTGGATAGCTCCGGCCTGTTGAGCCCCAGGCTCATAGCCTCCGATGGGGATTCCTCGTATGCTTCCATGGCTAGCAGCCCCGATCTGATTTCACATGCCTTTGGCGAAGACCAATTGGTGGAGTCGCCCACTTTTGACCACGACCGGTTTGATTCGGATGAGTATGAGGAGGCGGATCCCGATATCTTGCCGCCCACTACGAGCACCTATATTCACAGAGAAAAGCCGATTCCAAAGCCACCAACAATCGAGGAGCTTAAATCCACCCTCACGAAAACATTGGACGATGCAGACAAGGTCCTGGCCGAGGTGGTGTCCACAGTCCCGCCTCCAGCACCACCAGCCGCCACCAATTCACCGAAGCCGGGACGGGGTTGGTATGAAATCCAGGGCATGCGCGTGTTGGATGTAATGACATTAGCGATCCAAGCCGCCAAGATCTATTACACGGCGCATGAGCACCCCGACCGCCTCGATACAATCAAATCAGAGAAGGAGATTAGAACCGAGTTGCTCTCAGTCATGGAGGTCCTGAAGCACACGGCGACTAGGAATTTCGCCGGCGGGTACCGTGAGGATGAGATGAAGGTGATGACCTCGTGGATCGAGGGGATCCGCGAGATGCTACGCAGCGAAGAAGAGATAGAGGCGGCTGAGAACGCGGAGAGGGCGAGCTGGACATGGCTGAAGGGTGACTGGACCGGTCGCGAGATCCAGCGTGAGCTCGCGTTTCTATCATCTATGAGCAGCGACGCCGATCCTCTACCATCCTGGACACCCATAGAGTCGGCAACAGAACTGCCAACCCCATTCTTGGAAAGCCTACAAAACGGGCTTTGGCTTGTGAAGCTACATAACGCCTCGGTCAAGAAGTCGCGACGCCGCTTCGGCGCCATCGGGACATTCCACACAGATACGCAGAAGCCATACCGATGCGCTGACAACTTACGGTACTGGATCAAAGCAGCGGAACTGCGATGGGAGGTGATGCTCAAGGTCGACGTCAAGGGCGTCGTCTACAATCAGCCCGAAGCCTGGAAGGACTTCGATGCGGTCATTTGGCAGTGGTGCCGCAAGGTGAGGGAGGAGATCACGGCCGAGTGGGAGCAGAGCTGAGGCCGTACTCGCACTTCGGAGAGATTTTACGATCATGATAATGATGAAGACGGCGATAAAATAGAGGGACGGGCCACATGTTACTTGACACGTACAAGAGTTGGGACGGACTCAATCGACGATTCAGGGTTGAGCCGACCCAGCTACTTTGCGTACTTTCGTTTGTATGACTTGATCTTGTTACCGGTCGCTTCGTTGAATATACCCATAGCATTACAACGGAGGCGGCAGGGCGCCATCCGTAGCCCTCGTTGTCTAATATTCATTTTTGTTTCGAAAAGCTATATACTGCCTGTTTAACAACAACAACAACAACAACTTGTCTTGTGCTGTAACTAGATTTGTACTCATTTAGCTTGCTATGCTCTATCTAGATGCCCTCTTTATTTCTAGCCTGAGCAAGACGGGCGAAACGATGCCCATTAATTTGCAAATAGTGATGAATAAAACCCCTTTCGGGAGTTGATATAGTCATACCAAATGATACCAATACAGTGTGTATAGCATAGTGTCGTTCGAAACTAGCACTGCAATGCGGGATGGTCATGCTAGGTAATGCATGCTTGGCACCTCTGGCCAGTCACCGAGCTGTAAAAAAAAGAATGGGTCCAGCCTTGCAGGCACCCCAAGCTGTTCGTCACCACTGCCAGGCACTACTAGCCCAGATTAGCTTGAGCCTGCCGGTCGCCGCCTTACATCTAAGCTTCGTCTTTCTTCATTGTTCATCAGCAACTGTCAAGACTCCAAACACAAACAAATACCGAATTCAATTTCTCCTCCCAGGATCCCCGCACCAACACTCGCCCATTCAAGCAACCCATCCTCCCCACCGACCCTTACCGCATCGCATCGCACCGCCACACGCTCCTCGGATCTTAGGCCAATAGCCATGGCTTACGATCAAGAACGGGAGGACGCCCTACAAGCCCTTCGAAACAAGCTTATCGAATCGAGGGAATCGGAGGCCAAACTGAAAGCGCTAAGGTTAGAGATAAAGGGCCTAGAGAAGGATTACAACCAGACGGAAGAGAACATAAAGGCACTTCAGAGTGTGGGCCAGATCATCGGCGAAGTCCTCAAGCAGCTGGATGATGAACGATGTAGGTGCCGGCATCTGGCATGCCCAGAAGGACATACACACTAACTCGGCCGCTTCTGTAGTCATTGTGAAGGCGTCCTCCGGTCCCCGATATGTTGTTGGGTGCAGATCAAAGGTGGACAAGGCGAAGATGAAGCAAGGAACCCGCGTTGCTCTCGATATGACCACGCTTACCATCATGCGGATGCTGCCGCGCGAAGTCGACCCCCCTCGTATACAACATGTCGCTGGAGGACCCCGGCCAAGTCAGTTTCGCGGGTATCGGCGGTCTTAATGATCAGATTCGTGAGCT
Source organism: Rosellinia necatrix (assembly GCA_021209875.1). NCBI lineage: Eukaryota > Fungi > Ascomycota > Sordariomycetes > Xylariales > Xylariaceae > Rosellinia > Rosellinia necatrix. Next base: position 216,667 of record JAGYVD010000003.1, read on the forward strand.
GCGGGAGGTTATTGAGTTGCCACTTAAAAATCCGGAGTTGTTCCTAAGAGTTGGTATCAAACCACCAAAGGGTGTACTTTTGTACGGCCCTCCAGGAACAGGGAAGACCTTATTGGCGAGAGCCGTCGCGAGCAGTTTAGAGACAAATTTCTTAAAGGGTATGCATGACCCTGACCCCCAGCATCCCCCCCCCCCCCTTTACGAGTATCGACATGGCTGCTAACATACTACCCTGGTCAATAGTGGTATCTTCGGCCATCGTGGATAAGTACATCGGCGAGTCGGCGCGCTTAATCCGTGAGATGTTCGGATATGCGAAGGAACACGAGCCTTGTATTATCTTCATGGACGAAATAGACGCCATTGGAGGACGACGGTTCTCAGAGGGTACCAGTGCTGATCGCGAAATCCAACGGACACTAATGGAACTTCTCAATCAGCTAGATGGTTTTGACTACCTCGGCAAGACCAAAATCATCATGGCCACCAACCGGCCTGATACCCTCGACCCGGCGCTACTGCGTGCAGGACGTCTCGACCGTAAGATCGAGATCCCGCTGCCTAACGAAGTTGGTCGCCTAGAGATTCTCAAGATTCATGCCCAAAGTGTTGTGACCGAAGGCGAAATCGACTTTGAGAGTGTCGTCAAGATGAGTGATGGATTGAACGGTGCCGATTTGCGTAACGTGGTGACCGAGGCGTACGTATCTCTGAGCCTATGAATCTCGGGGGTTTTGCTAATCACATTGTTTAGTGGCCTGTTCGCCATCAAGGCATACCGGGATGCCGTTAACCAAGACGATTTCAACAAGGCCGTGCGGAAATTAGCAGAGGCGAAGAAATTAGAGGGCAAGCTCGAGTACCAGAAACTATGAGACCCATGATACGTTCATCAAATGACAGCTCAGAACAAGATTTTAGCGAGTGGGCGATGGGCCGTTTGGAGTAGGTCAAGGTCCAGGCGACATGAATGATTGACGGCTACCACAGCCTTAGTCTTGCGATATGGCTATCTCGCATCGCTCGTGAACTGGCGCCACGGTGCAGTGTAATACTATGTAATGTGTATCCTCATCTAGACATAGCCGTCCATGTGGGGATAAGACCGAACGAAACACTTCACCGTCCATCAATCCCGCATCGCCTACTTCAAATAGAATGAATTACCAAGTCTATATTGCACCACGGTCAAAAAAAAACCGTCGATCGCGTTCGTGTCGCACCCTGCCGTACTGCGCCACCCACCCCGACCCCAGCTCCATGTCACCACTCACGACTGTATGCTTCTCACCCCCCTCCTCGCATCCCTCTTTTGTAAGCGACAATGTCACCAGCGACGGCCCCCTTTTACAGGAGCACTCTCGTTACTTAGTTCACCTTAATGATAACAAAAACCTCATTTCAACTATATTGCCCGTATTGCGACCTGTCAGGTTCGCAATCCTATCAACTTAGCTACTCCATATACACAATTTGCGTAGATGCTGGCATCCACGGGGGTGATAAAACAACAGCCTCGCTGCTGTATAATAACAGGACCGTAAGTTCTATTTATGGGGTGCTTTATCGTCGTGACCTCTTATTGACTGTGCTGGTAGCTCGGGAAGCACTTGAGATGTTGTGTTCGCAGCGCAGGCAGGCAGGCAGGTAGGCAGAGGTATACCAGGCCCTCTCATGTTACCGGGCCTTTGCGCTTGCTTGCCCGGTTCCGTGTATAAGTATCTCAGTGGTGAGCGTACATGTCACGTTCCAGAAACAACGGTTATTGCAGGCAGGCAGGCAGGCTTACACCGGTCGACGGAGAGCCGGGGTGATGCGTGTGCGTGTGCATGTTCATGCGTCTCGCAGCTTTACGGTTGCCCCGATAGCATCCGGATTTGATATCAGAACAGCACGGTTAGGATTTGCTGCCGTGTGCCGAGGTATTAGAAAACCCGCGTATCATCCACTGAAATCCGTGTATTGCCTACCACCCTCTCCCCCTCCCTTCCTCCCGGCCTAGATATTAGTCAGGTGCGAGTGAGTACCAATCGGTCACCGAGGGGATGCGGCTGCTCGATCGATAAGCGGCAACGGTTCTTTTCGGTGGTCAGCAGAGGTATAAGTAATCCCTCCGTTATACGGAAACATCTATCAACGGTAGAATTATTTCACATATGTCTGCATTGAAGTCAATATCGCGATAGGAATACGAAGTTATAGTCTGGCTGCGCCTCTTGTGGTTCTCTTAGCTAGACTGATAAATAGATACCGGAAGCAGTATGGACATGGAATAAGCTCGGGCTAAAGGACTAGCGGTTGCATAGTATATTGCACTTGGAGATAGGTAGCTGGTCGATTCTTCAAAGTCCTGAAAGTGGAGCAACCGAGCTGACATGCGGCTAAAGATTTTCATCGAGAACTCGGGCTCTAAAACAATACACTACTCGTGTAAGAGAGGGTTGAAAATAAGAGGATTTTGCCTTGCCTGAACGTACGGCTGAACAAGATCCAGCTCCGTTAAAAGCCGTCGACGAACCAGACCGAGGCCCCACGACACGTGGGGGTCTAAAGGGGAGATGAAGACTCGGGCCTTCATCGGATCTTGGAATTTATGGTTGGTAGATTTCTCTGATCATTTGAAGCTCGGCAATCGAACAACTGAACCCGAAAACGGCTCGGTTAACTAGTTACTTGTAGTGTATTCGCGAATTGCTGACTCTCCGGTAAAGGGGTCAAGTTTTATCCCGGTTGAGGATTTGAAACTTGGCAAGGCTAGTGACTATAGCAAAGCTTCCAAATGGAGTTTTCTACTGGCTTGCAAGGGCCGCTAAGTGAAGCCTTTCCTATTCTTGGATCTAGACTATTCTCCACTATGATGGCTAACAACAACCAACTCTCCTTATATGTATGATACGCGAACAGCCAAGAACCGTGTACGGTAATAACCACTGGGTTCAGTGGGCCTAGGCTGGGGATCTTGGGGTGATGGCTTTACCGACGCCCCGCTTCACTAAGGCTCGAACACCAGAACGACTCCAACTTCGTTGAGTTCGTGATGGCGGAGAGTAGTCTGGGTTGATAAGAAAAGGCGATGCGGGCTGTTCCGATTCCCGACTGGAGATAATGTTGCATAGCATAAATCATAGTAACATAAACCCGCGAAAATGGGATTACCACCACCCACTTACATTACCACAGGCCCTCGTGGATTCATTCGCTGTTAAAAGAGAGGTCGGCTCGGATTTAGTGTTCAGAGCGGTGTTGTTGATTATTGACAACAATGAACTATCGTCAGTTAAGAAACACAATATGGGCTGATAACCGAGCAGTTTCCCTTTTGCTGACTGAAGGTTAGCTCTCGGCGGCATGAAACGTATATATCCCTAGTGCCCGCTTCATATAAGATCGACTTATGACAAGGTCGTCGGCCAAGGTAAGCGCTGGGATTGATAGGATTCGACGTGAGATCTGAGGTAAGATTTGGCCTTCACATATTCCGACTAGAACAAGACAATGGCACATTGAAAAGAAAAAAAAAAAAAAAATTCGTGTGCCAAGGGTAATAAGGAGACTGGTAAGGCTAGTTTAATCGGAAACCGAGCCCCCAGATCTGACCTTCTCGGAAAGCCATATGTCCAAGCTGGAGGTATGACAGATCTTCTCGTATGACGACATTTCGGGACAAGAGATATGAGGCCAAACAAAATGCAAGATGGTGTTTGCCCTTGTTTAGGGTCCGTGATGTGGGAGGAGCCCCCTTTTCTGAAATGGCGTCATAGCTCGTGTTCGCACATTGACCTCTGTCTGGGCTTGTCTGGGCTTGTTGAACGAAATGGGAAACAGCCAACGATCGGTGGCTATTGACGCTCGCCATGGCCACAGTTCCGACGGGATAGATAGATGGGTAGGTCCAGGTAGTTAGCGTAGTGTAAGCTACTGTCTATCTATTACATACCGCAGTCTGCCGTGGGTAGGTAGGCACACTATGTATCTCATGCTTGCAGGTTTTCGGACATGGGCGGAGAGGGCGAGAGGGTACATGGGATCTACAGGTACAGCCCCAAGAGCAGGGACAGACCCCAGGTAGCTGTGGGGTAGCGGACCATCCAGCAAGCCAATAGCGTGGCTTTGTCAAGCCTGGTCAGGGTTGTCCGCAACGCCTATTGAACACGAAGTGCCGCCGGTATTGGCGATGTTGACGGCCCCGATTTGCATGACATAGGATTTGCGCTACATGAGAGAGAGAGAGAGAACCATGTTGGTTCGAGAATCCAATAACACCCCAGAAACACCCCTTCTGGCATACCCGTCGTCGGGGATACCGTGGGCTGCCGTGGTTTTGGCGCTAGACTGCAGCCGATAGTAGCATTCTGACGCCTCGTATGGACGAGAAATCGAAATTCGCCAGTGTCCATGAATAGTGTATGCTGGGAAGCCCGCCCAAGCCAGATCTACACTACCTACCTCGGATGGCCGTGCTATCCCTATCCCCATCCCCATCCCTATCGACGATCCGAAGGGCGACTGCATCAAAGATTGGGCCGTGAGCGTTGGGCAGTGGCCGTGGGAGCGGGATGAAACCACCCCGTGGTCCGGGTGGCTGCGATGAAACACAGGAAGCTCCCAGCTTTGATGCATGTGTTGGATGAGCAGGTGGATGAGCAGGTGGATGAGCAGGTTACCGTTGGTATGTATGTAATATGTAATTAGGTAGGTAGATAGGTAGATAGGGATGTAAATCGTTCATCTGGACACAGATCCGAAATATCACTGGCATCGATCCTTCACGAAGATTCCCAAGTTGGGTAGGTACCTGATGTGGAGGTAGTAGTAGTAGTAGGTAGTAGTAGGTATGTATGTATGTATGTATGTAGGTAAGGTAGGGTAAAGATAGCCTGAGGTGCTGGTGATGAGGGGCTAGGACGTAGGTACCTGAGGTAGGTACCTACCTGCCTTACGTAGCTTGAATATGCCCGCCCCCTCTGATTGCGCTAATCATCCCGCTACTTCTGGGCCCTCCTCTGCTCAGGTCACCGCTCACCTGAGAAGTCCTCATCAAAAGTGACTCGTATAGGTACATACCCAGGCATCTACGTACAGTATGGCCCGGCAAGGGCGACCAGGCCCCAGTTCTCGTCCCAAATATGGTACCTGCGAGTATGCTGTGAGATATAGCTAAAGGCTGTGCACCCCTCATGTACCTTACATGTATAAGCATGTATAGCACGGTGCAATACGGTACGTGACACAAGACCAGCCCACCCGGCCCACTGCGACGGGCTGGAGCTCAACCCACCAGGGCGAGAACAAAGAGGTACCCCCCGCCGCAACGCCTTTGGGTACCGCTTCAGGGCGTCTGATTTGTCTGGGCCTCCACACCACCACCACCACCGTCATCGATCACTGTGTGCTCCAGCTGCTGCATAGCAACCGTACACTACAGCTCTGCCAACTTTTACCTTCGGGTCCTGGGAGTGACAATAGATAAAGGGTCCTCAGCCCCAGCTCTGTCCGTCCGGTTTGCTCGTTCATACCTTCGGTCTCCTTCTCTCGCCCACCCGTCGTCTCTGTCTCCGTCTCCGCCTGCATTGCGCTCCCCCTCATTTCCTCATCGAGATCACCGTCTGTCAGTAGCAGCCCTTGCCGTGCCCAAGCCGCCCTTTCGTCTGTTCCCGATACCTGCGGAAGAGGGACTGTACGCACCCCCGAGAGCACCATGTGGTAGGTTTGACCGACTCTTATTCCCCTTCTGCGTCTACCGGACTCCCCATGCACGCCCATGTATATACATATATAGCGTGTTGTGATAGCATGTATAGCACCGCGCACCTACCGTGCCTCGCTCCCTTGCCCGTCACCGACTCTAACAAGCTCGGGGCCGGACATGGTTTTGCTGGCTGGCCTTCCCAAATGCCCTGACTAGACGTTGCCATCACCCCCCCAATCCCCCAGGACGTACCCTGGAAACCACGGCCTTGCGGCAATGCACAAGCCAACTATCAATTGGTTGTCACAATACTGACTCGAGCCTACCAATCAGTGGAATCTTCGGCTACATCAACTACCTGGTTGAGAAGGACAGAAAGTTTATTCTCGATACACTTGTCAACGGTGAGACCTGACACTGACCCCTCCTCCTCCCCCTCCCCCTCCCCCTCCGCCTTCCCTTCCTCCTTCCACTCCCATCCGCTGCACTGGCCGGGTTCTGGCGTCGCCTCAGCTGAATGGAAGGCTGATATCATACGTCCTTTCATAGGTCTATCCCGCCTCGAGTACCGTGGCTATGATTCGGCAGGCATAGCAGTTGACGGCGACAAGAAGAACGAGGTCCTCGCATTCAAGGAAGTTGGCAAGGTTGCCAAGCTCAAGCAGCTCATCGACGAGTCCAAGCCCGACCTCACCAAGATTTTCGATTCCCATGCCGGTATCGCTCATACCCGCTGGGCTACTCATGGCCCTCCCTCTCGGCTGAACTGCCACCCCCCACCGGTAAATGCAGCCCGAGACGCCCACACGCGCAATGCTTACGAGTCGCTGTGCTAATTTTATATTTCTCCTCCCCCCCCCCCCAGGTCTGACCCCACCTGGGAATTCTCCGTTGTCCACAATGGTATTATCACAAACTACAAGGAGCTGAAGACCCTACTCCAATCCAAGGGCTTCAAGTTCGAGACCGAGACCGACACGGAGTGTATCGCGAAGCTCGCCAAGTACCTTTATGATCAGCATCCTCGCATCGATTTCGTCGATCTGGCCAAGGCCGTTATAACTGAGCTCGAGGGTGCCTATGGTCTGTTGATTAAGTCGGTCCACTATCCCCATGAGGTGGTTGCCGCCCGTAAGGGTTCGCCCCTAGTCATTGGTGTCAAGACCCAGAAGCGCATGAAGGTCGACTTTGTCGACGTTGAGTACTCAGATGACAATGGCGCCCTACCTGCCGAGGCCGCATCGCAGAATGTGGCTCTTAAGAAGCAGTCTGGCAGTCTCCTAACTCCCAACGCCGCCCTCCTTGGCGCTCCCGACAAGTCGCTTCTTCACCGCTCACAATCCCGCGCTTTCATGACTGATGACGGTCTGCCCATGCCCGCCGAATTCTTCCTCTCCTCCGACCCGTCTGCCATCGTGGAGCATACGAAAAAGGTTATGTACCTGGAAGACGATGACATCGCCCACATCCACGAGGGCTCGCTGAATATCCACCGCCTGAAGAAGGCCGATGGCAGCTCCAATGTCCGCAGCATCCAGACCCTGGAGCTTGAACTCCAGGAGATCATGAAGGGCAAGTTTGATCACTTCATGCAAAAGGAGATTTTCGAACAGCCCGAATCCGTCGTCAACACCATGAGAGGCCGTCTTGATGTAGAGAACAAGACGGTGACTTTGGGTGGTTTGAGGTCATACATTGCTACGATTCGACGTTGCCGACGTATTATTTTCATTGCTTGCGGAACTAGTTATCACTCTTGCATGGCCGTGCGAGGCATCTTTGAGGAACTCGCAGAGATCCCCATCGCAGTGGAGCTGGCTTCCGATTTCCTCGACAGAGAAGCCCCGGTTTTCCGTGACGACACTTGTGTGTTTGTTTCTCAGTCCGGTGAGACGGCCGACTCCCTTATGGCCCTCCGATACTGCCTAGAGCGTGGTGCCTTGACCGTCGGTATTGTCAACGTCGTCGGGTCGTCCATCTCTCTTCTGACTCACTGCGGTGTCCACGTCAACGCTGGTCCCGAAATTGGTGTCGCCTCTACCAAGGCCTACACTTCCCAATTTGTCGCCATGGTGATGTTTGCTCTGTCTCTTAGCGAGGACCGCGCGTCTAAGATAAAGAGACGGGAGGAGATTATCGATGGTCTGTCGAAGATCTCTGGCCAGATCAAAGATATTCTGCAACTTGATCAGCCTATCAAGGAACTTTGCGCCAAGACCTTCAGAAACCAGAAGTCTTTGCTGCTTCTCGGTCGCGGTAGCCAATACTCGACCGCCCTCGAGGGCGCATTGAAGATTAAGGAGATCTCTTATCTTCACTGCGAAGCCGTCATGTCTGGTGAATTGAAGCATGGTGTTTTGGCTCTGGTTGATGAGTCACTGCCTATTATCATGATTTTGACCCGTGATGACCTGTTCAAGAAATCGCTGAACGCCTACCAGCAAGGTATGTATTGTATTACTCCCTCTTCATTTTGTGTTTTGATGCTGACCGATACCTACTAGTGGCTGCGCGTGGTGGTAAACCCATCGTGATCTGCAACCCGTCCGATGAGGAGTTCCAAGCTAGCCAGGCCGAGAAGATAGAAGTCCCTAGAACTGTCGACTGTCTTCAAGGCCTCCTGAACGTCATCCCACTCCAGCTGATTGCGTACTGGTTGGCAGTTATGGAGGGCCTTAACGTTGATTTCCCTCGAAATCTTGCCAAATCAGTCACCGTCGAATAAATATGGGAATCTTTCTAAGTTTATCGACATGGCATCTGATGATGTTCACTGCGGCGTTGGCTTCAAAACAGGCTTGGTTCACTGGTTGGGATGGGTTGATACACACAAGCGTTCTTGTTGATTTGTGAAAACACGTTTCGGGTGGAAATACGATTGGCAGTCGTTCCATCCATCTCTTATTAGAGTGAGAAGGTGTGGATGCTAGAGGCGAACTCCTCGGCTCATCTCGGACGCGTGTGGCGAAGGAAATGAGGGCAGGCAGGCAGGTACTCTACCCAGAGATGATAAAAAGTAGTCAAGTGATGATGACGACCTAGATTAATATACCACCATGAGAAGAGCAGTCCTTGTAGTCTATGCCATGTTAAGTGCTTGTTACATATAACGTGACCCAGTATAAAAACCACAACCATCTTTTTTATGACTTTGGCAACAAATCACCTCATGGCAGATATAGGCATTGAAGTTAATGCGATCGGTGTTAACGCCATAGCTATCTATGATCGGTATCCGACTCTATTGGAACATCATTTCTCACGTTTCTGCTTTACTCGTTTCTATGGATAAAAAATGTGCCCTTGTACTTTCTCGCCTCGTATCTAGCATGGTTCAAACTAGACCCCGAGAGCGAACAACGTTCCCGTTACCCAGTACCCGAAGCTATAGATCATCCGTGACGGAAACATAGGATCCCTTCCACGAGTGGAAAATGGCTTTTCCAGGAGCTGCCTTGGAGGCATCGTCGTTAGATACAGGAGGGACCTGATTCGCCCTACCGAGGAGGGGTGTTGCGAAGAACATGTTTTCTCCACCACGATCAATAAAAAAGACAAACCCTCGTTTTTTTTTTTTTTTCAAGGTTTGCTTTTATATCCGTCACGACCACAACATCCTTACCCGCCTGACCCGTCCCCCCCAACCTAGACGGTCTGGGTGCCGTAGCCCTTGATGCGGTCGGCGAAGGCCCAGCTCTGGTCCTCGAGCTTCTCGTCCTCGCTGAGGTCGACGCCGTCGCGGGTGACGACGGCGAGGGAGTAGGTGTCGAGGGAGCGGGCGTCGCGGTAGAAGAGGACCTTGAGGCACTCGCGGACGCAGGCGACGGCCTGGTCGCGGTCGACGGCGGCGACGGCGGCCTCGTCGGGGACGAGGCGGCGCATGATGGGCTGGGCGAGCATGCTGCCGAAGCCGGTGGCGAGGGAGGGGGAGGTGAAGGTGGTGCCGAGGAGGTCGGCGGCGGCGAGGAAGGGCTGGCCGTCCTCGTCCATGCCGGCGACGAGCAGGTGGTTCCACAGCGGGTCGAACTTGGACCGCCGGTGGTAGAGCAGCTTGGACAGGTACTTGTGCAGGTTCCGCGCGTTCAGCGTCGGCCGCTGCGCCGTCGCGGACGCGCCGCCGCCCGCGTACGCCTCGTCGATGGCCAGCTCCGTCAGGTGCCGGTCCAGGTACTGCATGTCGGACACGTCGCCGCCGAAGCCGACGACCGTGGACGAGGCGAACGTGCGCAGCCGCTTGACGTCGGGGAAGCGGGCTAGGGAGCCGTAGGAGGCTGTGGTGGGACGTGTTAGTTTGGGTGCTGAGTAGGATATATATCTATATCTATGTCCATATTTATATTTATATATATATATTTATATATATGTATATATGTATGTGTGAGAGAAAGTCATGGAGGGGTCACCTACCCAGGTTATCGGCGGCGATGACGACGCCATCCTTGAACTTCATGGCCAGAACTGACGTCCCGGTGACGACGGGGGGACTGTGTGTGTTGGTTGGGCCCGTTGGACTGCATATATGAGGCATCGTAGGCACCGTAGACGTCGTCTCTGGGCTGTATTGCGGTTGCGGCAAACCCGTGTTAGCGGTCATCTAGTCCAAGGCTACTCGGGGCGGGGGGGGAGGGAAACAATGGGCGGGTTCTGGGCGACTTACACGGCCCCATGCGTGCGGTCTGTGATCCATCGTTGGGGTAGGAGATTATCCCCGTTAGTAGAGGCTGTATGGCGGTTTTTAGGCAGAGCGTTTGGTATAATCTGGCGAGGTGGTGATGCGGGTGGTGGTTGAGTGAAGCTCCGGGCTGAGGTCGACCCGCCGATTGCTGGAGCTTAGGCTTGGTACCTACAGTGGTAGTGCTGGATAGGCGGCGTAGCTGCGTCAGTTGTTCTGCCTTGCAGCTTGAGCTTGTGCTTTGCTGCCAGGGTAGGTATGGTGGGTAGGTACAAGGGTACATTAAGTATCTTAGGTACCTACCTACCTACCTAGGTTCCTACCTAGATAGGTACGCACCTACTACTGTAGTGTGGCTGGAGATACAACAGCTGGTGACGGCTGTGATAAAGGTACATTCCCTTCCTACACTTTCGCCAGCCATCTATACATCGCCGTTGTATCTCCCTAATCGACCACCAACAAATCTTATAAGATACCTACTTATATAGTCTAAACGCGCTCATCCGGCGAGCTGCCCTGGGTTCTTATGTCCAAGGCATCATGGCCGGACTCGTTGCCTATGAGAGCAGCGACGAGGAAGAAGAGTTGAAGCCCCAGCCTGCACCAGAGGTATGAGTAAATGGCGTGTGCATTCTGGACTCGATCCGGTTGGCGCAAAGAACAGTACTGATTGTGGTGAGACCAGCCATTGCGGAAGATTGAGGCGATCACGGCTGACACGAGTAGCATCCCAAGTGAGTTTATCACCTACCTATTACCTATTCTTTTTCCTTACCTTGCACTTGCCGCCGCCACTCATCTCTCTTTCTTTCTTTCTCTCTCTCTCTCTCTCTCTTGAAATCTCTCTTGAAATCTCTCTTGAAATCTCTCTCTCTCTCTGCAACCTAATCCAAGCTCAGGCACAAGCACAAAAGACACACCAAAACGCCTACAACCACAACCAACGGCAAAGGCAAATGAAGAACAAAAACCAGCGGTCTACGGACCACAGATCGGACCCTCATCCGGCGCCACCAGCTTCCCGCCACTAGAGGAGGACCCTTCGACGGCCGAGCCGCCGCCGCCGCTGCCGCCGCTGCCGTTGCCGCCGGGATCGCCGTACACGGCGACGCGGGCGCTGCTCCGCGACCTGACGCTCCCCGCGGTGCCGGACATGGCCATCCCGCCGTCGCCGCCGGGCTCGCCGCCGCCGGCGGACTCGAGCCGGAGGTTCGAGGGCTTCCTGGAGCTGAAGCGGAAGGGGGTGCACTTCAACGCGCGGCTCGCGGCGTCCGCGCCGATGCGCAACCCGGCCCTCGCCGACAAGCTGCTGGCCTTCGCCGACCTCGACCACCGCGACCAGTACCGCACCGCCCTGGGCCCGGACCTCTGCCCCTGGGCCGACCCGGACGCCTACCCCCGCCACGCCTACCGCGAGCAGCTGCGCCAGGCCCAGACCGACGCCGCGCAGGCGAGGGTCAGGGCCGCCGGCGAGCCCGTCAAGTTCGTGCCTCCGGAAGGCGCCGCGGCGGTATCGGCGCCGTCGGCTGCCGCGGAGGATGCCAAGACGGCCCAGGCGGCCGGCATGGCGAAGCGGAAGACGAGGTTTGACACGTGAGCGAATGTATGTTACTATCGGATATCGACAAAACTGCCTACGTTACGGGTGGCGCGAGGCACGGATACCGGATGGCGCGCCAGTTACTACGATCGAAAGAGATGTTAATGGGCGTGTTACTACCCAGGCCGGTTGTAATATTCGGAGCGACATGTAACCTAGATGCACGGGGAAACGAGGTGCGGCAAAGATTGCGTCCGGTCCGTGGGGTTGACCCGTCACGCCAAGAGAGCCGGTATTTCACAATCAAAGGTGTATACTTGAGGTTGCCGTATATGGTAGACAGACATATAAAATTGCCGCTCGGGGGCCGGTACATTCGTCGGCCGAGCAGATGCTAATTTGATATAAAAGAGTGGTTGTTTCCTCCAATTCCCAATTCGTTACAATCTGATGCGAGCTAATCATTTCCCAAAAACGCCCATGCCACTGCTACAAGCTATGATAGTGCTAATAGTCCCTAAACTGCGATCCCATGTCTTCCCTGGGCTCGGTCACACTCCTCTATAAATCGATACACCCCCTCTAACCCCTCGAACTCCTCGGAGCAATGCTCACCGGAACTGATCGGAGGCGACATGGTTGCGTAGCCCTCCGGGTCGGAGCCGGACAGCCAGGGGTTGCCGTCGATATCTTCGAACCCCTCGTATAACCCGTGTTCGGTGAGGTAGCTATCTTCTGACCGGAGCGACCCATCAGGAGATGTCAGGGCTTGTAACCCCCCACCACCATTACGAGCCCGAGTGTCTGGGGCATAAGGAAATCTTAGTGCTACGGGAACACCCATCTCGGCGTCAAAGTTCGGGTCCTCGCGCACGACGCCCGTCGTGAGGCCGAGGTCATCGCATAACGATTCCACCGTGTCCGCATCGACACCAGGGAAGCGTACGCGTAGGATATAGCCCTTCTCCAGCTGAATTGGGAGATCCCCGAGGGCCGAGAGCCGCTTGATGTCGGCCAGCGTGCAGGTGAGGTCCTTCAGGGCGCGTGCGAAGTCGACGGACAGCACGTCGAGGAAGCCCTCGGTGTTCAGGGTCGTGGAGTCGAAGGCGGAGGCCTTCTTCATGCCGGCGGACGGATAGGGGGAAGGCGCCGGACAGGGGGCTGAGCGAGGTGATGATCGGGTTCAGCCGGAAGTCGATGTAGGAGCCCGCGGCGCCGCGGGGCACCGAGGCCATCCTGCGGGAGGCCTCGTCCTCCAGGGCGGACACGGCGCGGTACCGCCTCTCGCCCCGGTGGTTGAGGCCGTCGAACTGCGCCTTCTGACCCGAGATCCAGAACGCCCGCACCGCCGCGGACACGTTCTGGAACACCTGCGCCTGCGACGCCGGGGCGTGCGAGAAGAACCGAGCCCCGCCCACGCGGCCCGGCCCGAGGCCGTAGCCGCCGGCCGTGCGGGGGAGGGCGCCCCCCGTGAGGTTCGGCCGCAGCGTGCTCGCGAAGGGGGGCGCGGCCGGTGATCTGGGCGACGGCGCGGCCGGTCTGGGTGTTGAGGAACTTGGAGCGGTCGAGTCGCGGGAGCTCGCCGAACCGGCCGGTGCTCATGAAGCGACGCACGGCGGCGTTGACGTTCTTGTAGGTGGAGGTCGTCGAGTGCCATCGTCGGTTCTTCTGCTGGCGCAGGAAGGCGGCCGGGTGGACGGGATGGCGAGGCTGTGCCCGGACGAAGACGGGCTCGACGGTGGCGTTGACGGGCCGTGTGACGCTGGCTATCTTGCTCCGTATGATCTTCGTCACTTGCTGGGCGGTGCTACGGGCAAGCCGCAGGGCTAGCGGTGCCCATATGCCCCCCCATAGAGGTGACCATCTTGTTCGTGTGTGTGTCGCAGTCAAAACCGCGAGAGGGGGGGGGGGCTGGGGAGGTTGAAGATTGGTTGGTTTGGGGAAGGAAGGAGGAAGTGTCAGTAACTGACGACTGACGCAACGCTTAAGTCTTAAACCCGCTTCGGCCGCGATTGAGTCCGATCAAATGGCCAACGCAAACCCCCGGAGCGGTGTGGCTGTGTGCCAACCTTTCGCCACATTTCACCCCCGTCTCTGCTCGTCCCCCACCCACCCCTCCAGGCTTGGTTTAGCTTATGTGGGGCAATTGATTAGCCCCATCCGCTAGATCTACTATTTTATTTTCTCAGATCGCGGTTTTGCATTCAACTTTCCTTCCAGCTTCACACTTTTTTTCCTAGCATCGGTACCACCGACTACCTGTTTGGTTCCTTTCCTCGCCCCAACCATAGATCACGGAAATGTAAGTTCTTCAGTCTACCTCGTCCCATGCTGCACTATCAAGATTTGCTATGATTACTATAATCTTGAACAATCCAAATCTTACCCAACCATGGGGATATCTAAGTATTTAGAAAACCCATGAGCAAATTACCCCGTCTGGCAGTTTCAACCAATGGCACAGCCGATTCACCAGCTAACGATCCATCGGCAGATAACTAGCTGTCTGTAGACAACCTGGGCGTGTTACTCAATGAATCGGGCTAGAGTCTTTTTGCATTATTCAAGTTCAAAAGGTATGTTCTGGAACCATTGGTGCTGCTTTCAGTTTGCACCCCCTCCGAGGGATGATGAAAATTCCGACAAACCTAGGAATTCCTCTTTCCGAATACATCATGTCGATTTGTTTAGTTTCAGCCTTGTCTGACCTCAATAACCGTGTCTTTATACGCTAGCAGCATTGTGTTGAACTTGTAGCTAACTGTCACGATTTTCAGGTATGCCGCTATTTTTGCTCCCAATATCATATTCACATGAGGATATATTGAACGAACGGGCGGACATATTGAACCCTCGTTCCTCTTCTCGTTCAAACAAGGGCGTACAAACCCTTGGAGAAGAGGTCGACGTGGACTTCTTGATGAGACCTCGTCAGCTGATTGTGCTCCATCAATGCCTTCGCTGTCATGGTTTATCTACTGTGCGATCTGCTAACGGTGCCCAATAGGTAAATGCCATGTTCTTCGTCTTGGATCCTTTCCCCTAAAATGATGAGCACTATTCACACTGTTTGATCCTATCCTCTGGATATGGAAATGAACATTAAACAAAATCTGATTTAATGAGGTTTGTAATCATCCGCGCGTGTTTATTGCGCGTATGCTAACGGACGAACTAGGCTGATACCATACACATGAACCGCGAACTTATCCGCTGGGTAAAAACCAAGACTAACATCTGGTTTTTTGATAGTTAATATGTATGTGAAGATAACAACTGATCTGCATTCAAGAGTATGTTTATCCCCATTTCATCCCCATTTGCTCTTAGGTAAAGGGGGACTGGAAACCCAAGTCCTCCGGCTCCTTCTACGTATTGCTATTAGCTAACTTGGATCCTCCACTCCAGGCACATCTATGAGATGAGTTTGGTGTTACTCTGAACCCGGATATAGATCCCCGACATAATAATAATAATAATACATGATCACTAGTCTACTAGTCTACAAGATGTTTTCTGCTTGCAAACGTGATGTTACTGAGTCAATCGCTACCCTAAATCTAGATACTAACACCGGCACTTATAGCGTTTATATTGAGGCTAGTCCAATTACGTCACCCGCCATATTCATGATCCGACTTGGTTTCATGACTAGGTACAGTACCTAATTACCTATTAGACGTGACCTCGGCCTCTGTGTTCGGGGGGGAGGTTACTCATACTTGGCTTCACACTGCGGCGGCTTTCCTTGGTCACGTGGGGCCTTCTCTCACCGCTGACAAGCATAGTCAGGTGACAAGGTATGATTGTCGTCTCTGTTGCAGCCAGATCTCAACCTATTCGGCGTACCGATCTACAATGACCTGCCTAGGGGGCGGAAAGAGGGTTGACACTCGTGGGATGTTATACAGCATGCCAAACAGGTACGAGGGGCGATCTCAATGCCCCGGCTGAGCTGTGGTCGATAGACTCGATACATGAATGCGGGGTAAGCGCGACTCGAGGAGGGAACTACCATCTGAGATCGACGACGCTCCTCTGGGTCTGTCTGGCCAAGTACCTACCTAGGCAGGTACCCCGATTCTGCCAATCCGGGGCTGTCGATTGTCAGCGGTATATAATATTATGTCTTGGTCTCATGGTTATTGAGCGGGTTATTGAGTAGGTGCAGTTGGGTGCAGGTGCAGTTGGGTGCAAGAGCTTGGGTGCAAGAGCTTGGGTGCAACAGCTTGAGTGCAAGAGCTTGAGTGCAAGAGCTTGGGTGCAAGAACTTGGGTGCTTGGTAACGCAAGTGCCCTTTTCTGGCCGGGGATCATCAGGCCATACCAGGGTGCCCGAGTCAATCAAAGTTCGACGCTTGCCGGGACTAGCTCCCTGCAATACCTCATTGGTGAAGTCATACCAGGCGCTCCTACCCACCACTGACGTCGCTGGCGAGGAATATACTATGGATGTATACCCATTGCACACTGGTCGAACCCGCCCTGGTTGAGGTACCGGCCACAGTACGCATCTCATAACGGGCGACTGTGTCGGTGCCTTTGTCTGGGGAAGCTCCGGCATCCTTGATCAGTGCTAGGCATTGGGCATTGGGGATTGGCCCAGGTGGGTTGGGAGATGTGGGCAGCATAGAGCGAGGAGAACTGGTGCTTTGTCTGGGGGCCTGGGTGTATCTTGTCCTAGGAAGCAGTGTCTATCTATCAAACCTAGGATCACTATTAATAAGGAATGCCCTTCCCCGCTTCAACTGGTGGTATGATTATCTCTCCTCTGTGAATCGACTGACGGACCAACTTCACGACGATAGCAAAACGATCACCGACCGCCTCGAAACAATACATATTTCTGCAGATATTCAAGATGGATAGCTCTAAAGCAACCGACACGCAACAGCAGAGCTCGACCACACGTCGTCGACGGGTCAGTGACTGTACCCTTCCTTATCTGCGCTTCAAAGCCATATCCCGTAGCTCTTGATATTGGAGCTCAAAGACGAAGAGGATGACGGGATCGCCATACAAATATTATCATCCCACTACCGCACCTACTTACCCCCAGCCCCAAAACAACAAGGCCAGCTAAGCTAGCTATCCGAGTGAGCAGAGCTAACCGAAACCAATACAGAGCTCCGGCCCCTCGTACGAAGGCCTGATGAGCTACAAGCGCTCGAACGACCCGAGCTCAATGGCCCGCCGCGCCAGCCTGAGCGAGCAGAAGCCGCAATCGGGGTTCTTCGGCTCCATGTGGCAGAAGTACGTGCATCCTCGTGTATATATGTATATATATATGTATATATATATATATATTCATCATCTCCCCTCTCTCCTCTCCTATGCATCTCTCCCGGACCCCCCAAGATTCATTACCTATCCGGTATCGAATCCAATCCGATCTAGTTCAGTCCAAACCCCTCCCTCCCTCACCCCTATCCCCCTTTTAAAAACCTCGGGGGAACGAGCCTTACCTAACGCCCCTCGCCAGTTTCACCCGCGGTCCCTCTAGTCCGACTAAGTAAATACCGAGTCTCCTCCCCCTTTCCGCGCCGATACGATAGCGGATGGAGGAAAAGCGAGAAAAAAAAAAACCTAGTTAGCCCAGGCTACCGTAAGACGAAACGACCGGCAGGACGTGTCCGACTCGCGGAATGTCCTATCTCGTTCTGCGGTCAATGCGTGCGCGGGAGGAATCAGTCTCCACTCAGATCACTCGATGATACAGGTCGAAAGGGGATCAAATCGGGGCGTTGCGTTGCGCGGGCGTGCCTTGTTGTATAAGCACCCAGTGTATGATTACATATTTCCTGTTTTTGCTTCATTTTTTTTTTTTTTTACGGGACCAGAATTGAATTTCACATAACTCATATGACGCCTTCATTTGTCTGCGCCACGTGCGGCTGCCTCTCGTGATATCGATCGTTGCTTTTCTACGAAGGCCCGCGGGGTGTTACGCTACCATCGTTTTATTACATGGTAAGCGGATCGTTCCAGGGGCGTAGACGACCAAACTGTTACCTTCGGCATAGTAGACTACGCATATTCACACAGGCACGAATGGGAACGAAACGGGTAGAAGACAAGGCCTAGCTTGAATTTGCGGCTATCCGTCTATATACAAGCAGAGGTTCCAACGGCACCCCTCGGACATGGATGAGAAATCCCCCACTAGTTGTCCTCCACTGTCAAGGCGAGTTGTGTTTTTTTTTTTTTGTCTTTTTGTACTTTTTTATTGAGAGTGTGTGCGTGTGTGTGTGTCTGCGTATGTGGAATATATCTGCCTGTCGTTACCGCGAAGTGAACAACGTAAAAAACGGGTAAGGACCCCGGAAAAAAAAAAGGAAAAACTTTGATCGGATCGGGGGCTTTTTGAGACAGAGACGGGCGAACCCGTTTTTTATTTTTAAGAAAAAAAGGAAAAAGATTCTTCATCTGTCTGCAGGGAGACGCGACCAGCCCAGCCCCACGTGCTTACGTCCGGCCAGCCAAACGGGCTGGCAAGACGGGCCGAATATTCTTCTCCTCACCAGATCTTTTCCCCACGCCTCCGGGGCGGTCTCCTCACGGTGCGCGACCCGAACGGGAAGCGCGGTTGGACATGAGAAGTGGCAGAACGCTATTCAGCGTGGGGGTGGGTTCTCCTCGGCCTAGTCCGAGACGCTGGCTCCGGAGCAAAGTGGCAACTGCCGCGGTCGGGAGAGGGGGGTGTGCGTGTTGGGCGGAACTCCCTCCCCTGACCTGGGAAAAGAAGTCAGGGGAGGGAGGAAGGACGCCCCTCCCGCCTCCGGCGTGTTGCTCTTACTATCGCGCTTATCTCCTTCAGAAAGAACCCAAGAAATGGTGGCCACCGCGACTGGTTTGCTGACACGTAGGCCTCCCTGGCCCCCGATGATCATCGCATCCCGCGATATACCATCGGGGGCCGGCTGCCGTAGGCCTGCAACTGTCGCCCATGATGAGACCTCGACTGGCCTCACCTTGGTTGCGCGAACGTCGATCCGATCCGTCATACAGTATACCTAGGTACTAGTGCTACTACCCCGTGCGACAGGCTTATGGCCGTCGCGGTCTCACAAGGGCATGCCGTTCCTACTAGGATTCAATACAATTATAAACCATGACCCTCTGGCACATGGTTGTAACACAAAAAAATCGCTTCTTAATAGCAGCCCTAGGCTAGGTTCGGATAGGAATTCATCGTTACAACTCGAATTTGTCGGCGTGCTTATGAGGGTCTCTTTGTTTGCTGTTGTTTGCTGCTGTTGGTGTTGTTGCTGTTGTTGCTGCTGTTGCTGTGATCTGGGTTGGCACCCGGAATTAAAGGAACCCGGATATCGCCTCCAGGCCGTATGGAGTATTAGGCAGATTGTTGTCATTGCCCGGGACGTCAGCCGTAACGCCTATCTCGTAAACTAAGCCGGCATCAGCATGGGAAGTCAGAGGAGGTTGGCATCGCGGTGGCTGCATACTAACCTCGATTAAGTGGCCATTAAGTACACAGACCATCAAAACGCCGGGGTCGGCTATGAGCACGACCATGCGAGTATTACCGTACCAACCATGATCTATTGGGGTATTTCGTCCAGACCGAGAAGTACATTGCCGCTAGGTCGCTATCGTGATTGCGAAAATGGTACAAGTGGTGAAATTCGGTGTGCGAAAGATAGTACGGTAGTAACGCCGTTCAAGGCCGAGGCATCTCACTCATACTCATTACGACTCGGACTCCTCTCAACCGTCAGAGTGTTCGAAATCGCAAACCCTGCAAGGTGTCGGGGTCAGCGTATATCATGTGGCACGGCGACGGGGTCGGGCACGCACCATTAAAGGTATCAAAGCATCCCAAACACCTGAACCATGTGTCTATGCTTTTCAATACCGGCGAGGCCCGATGCCGAACTACCGAGCCTCTTGAAGATGTACATGAAACCAGGAATCGTTTCGTTCATGCAGTCATTAACTCGTCCATCCTCCGGGCCTTTTAAATGTCGTGCCCAGGACAAGATCCGCCACCTTGTGACTGAAGGGCCTTTCTTATTCGATGTCATGCCCAGGACAAGCCATGTCGGGTGCCTCTAACTTAGGCTCCGCGACTCCGTGAAGCAGTTTAGCCGTCATGCCCAGGACGATGGCGGCGCGAAGATCCCACGACCCATCTAGGCCTTTTACCGTCCCTGCCCAGGACCACACAGCTCATGGATCTGCGGCATCTAGCGCATAGGGACGGCGCATAGCCTGGTTGGTACGCTAGGTTGGTACGCTAGGTTGGTACGCTAGGTTGGGCAAGTAGCGAGATACCTCGTCTCGCCATCCATGTTCGGCCAGTGTCTGCCTGTGTTGCCATAAACATGTCAGTCGGGATTGGAGACGAGCGACAGTGGTGACAAGCCATACCGAGGCAGAGACCAACATCGAATACCGAAATGGGTCGGCACCCGAGAGATGCACACCTTAGGATGCAGACCGGTGACGTTCGCGAAGACAGGCTTGTTTTCGTACATCCATCGAGGATGCCTAACACCTGCATGCCGCATGCTACTCCATGATCAAGTTGTCGGGGGGATACGCAGATGAACACTCCTCTCCTACACCGGCGACGATAGTGGCCGCTGTGAGATGGTCTTGGAGCTAAGCAACTAGCGCGACGTCATGTCGTTATGTCGTCATGTCGTTATGTCGTTATGTCGTCATGCCGTCATGCCGCCATGAATGCCACCATGTTGTTGGAGAAGTACGGCGATGTCGAGTTGTCGGCTACGATAGAGTCCCGGTAAAGGAAAAGACAACAAAGTAGCGTGTTCCGAACATCGGGTTACTTGTTGTTTACTGGGCTACCTACTGAGCTGGAGGCGGGAGGCGCTCTCGGGGGAAGATAGGTTTCTCCATCTTCCGACGAGTGGTGCTTCTCAGGTGAGGGGTGGTGTCGACTCACGAATGACGAATGATGGTGGGTGGAATAGAAAAGACCCCGTTTGGTCCTGGCCTTATGAAAGCAGGAAAGCGCCCCACTTTAGTGGTGCCGGAATACAAGATCGTCCGGTTCCGGATGGGCGCATGTTCGCTAGGGTAGTAAGGTTCCAGGGCAGTCCATCCTTGAAAGACTTGGGGTGTACCTTTATAATACGGGCTACCTACTACCTACTACCTACTACCTACCTACTACCTAGGTAGGTAGTAGGTAGTGCAGCTAGAGTGGGCCCATCTACACTAATACCCAGAACCGCAATAGGCGCCGGATAAGCGCCTACCATCACCACCTGCCTAGACACCTAGACTAGACGTTAATACTACTACTACTACTACTACTACTACTGCCTAGGTACCTAAGGTATCTTCACTCCCAACCTATCGAGCCATTGTCCTCTACTTTTATCCATCCCATACCCCCAATAAGGAGCAATCATGCACCTGACTCTGCGAAGCAAAAAAATAACCTGTAGCGGCATCGCATTCGATTGGGCCTCGCTCCACTAGCTATAACTAGCCAATATGAAGAGCATTATACTTATGCAATGGCTACTATAGGTAGACACGCCCAATGCCATCCGTCTCTGTGCCCCCTATCGGTATTGCCAGCGCCATTCTCAATCCATTGCGTTGTTTCTCGAATGGCTTCGTCCAGCTCTTCATCTGAACGGTACCGTCGTTTCATGCTATGTTGGAGGCGGGCTGATTGAATCGCGCGGATACGAACGGCGATTCCAGCTCGTTCCAGCTCCGATTTGGACGGACCTCGCACAAAGAACAAGAATTAGATGCGAGAAATGGCTTCGTCGGTATGTATGGCTTCCCTACGAGAATTACATGAAACTATAATTGCCCCTTTAAATAGGGTTTGACACCCCTGAACCTCTCCCTTGGGAAATATAGACGTATTTTTAATCGTCTTTATCGTACTTGTACGCAAACTTAGCTGACGCCACTATGCCGTCATAACTAGCCGGCTGGTTCCTGAGGAAGCATTGCATGACAATTGAAACGGCAAAAAAAAAAAAAAAAATTAGTTGACAAAAATGACTCTTAGATATAGAATTTCCCATGATAGGTTGCCTCGAGGTTTATACTCCACGTTGTAGAGCAATTTAGACGCGGCGGGTTTCGTTTAGGCGACTAGATAAAGGGTTAGAGTTAGCTCTATTACACTGTAGATGCTGAACAACCAACCTTTTCTCTCAATCCCGGTAGGATAAGGACCAGATATCTGATAATCATCCTCCCCCTGCTCGTCGTCGTCGTCGTCGTCGTCATCGTCGTCATCGTCTTCTTCATCTTCATCCTCTTCATTACTACTTTCCTCCTTGGAACCCGCCCCCTCTGAATCACTTGTCTCGTCGTCAAGTTCATCGTAATCATCATCTTTAGCTCGTCTCCTAGAAGATAGCCCAATTTCGCTCGTCCTTGTTGCGACCTTTGTGCTTGGTTTCTTGCTACCCCGAGGCGTTGGTTGAAGGCTGCTGACTTTCCTACGGGAGTGCGTTGCTTTTCCTTCATCTTCGTATGACAACACGCTCGACTTTGCGGACTTTCTTTTCGTTTTGACTAGTTTTGTACCCCACTCCTCCTCATCGTAGTCGCGTCCTTTCCCTTTCCCAACACCCTTACTTTTATGGGGTCTCTCGAAGCTCTCTTCCCGCGCCTTCATGCCTCGAGATGACTTCGGTTCAGTGATCGCGACCTCAGGGAACGATGCATCCAAGTCTTTGTCACGAACCCGGTCATCGCGAGCCTTCTCTAACAACGCAGCTTGCTCATCGGTCTCGCCTGTTGCCATCCCGAAATATGTATCGAAGCGATTAATTATGTTGGCCACTAACCGGAAATGGATGCTGCTCAGCGTCGGCCGCCTTTGTTTTTCATCCTTTGTCTTAGCCTTACTCGCGAGGGACTGCTTGCCTGTGTCATAGCGTGCTATTGAAGACGCAACCTGGAATGCATTCCGGATCTGTCTCCCGTTCCACCTTGCGTGTCTTGGCGTCATGTCCCAGTGCCTTTCTGCGAACTCCATGATTTCGTCGTCTTTAATGGTTAGCTCTGGCTCCCTTGCCTCTGCAGAGAGAAGCGCTTGCTATTTCTTAGTCTCTATCCCTCTTAGCTTTCGTAAATTGACCTTGAAAATTGCCAGCATTTGCTTCTTGGTCAGTCGTTCATAGTACAAGCTCAAATGGATCCGCGACTTGAAAGCTTCGTCGATAGTTCCGACCCTGTTAGTGATGAGGAATAGTATCCCACTATAGTAATCAAGAATACGTAGGAATACTGTATAAATATTAATTCTGCCCCCGAAAAAAGGGGGCGAGAGAGGCAGCAATTTCTTACCAGAGACTAGAGCGTTGCGCTTCAAACTATGTATGTCGCGCCTCGCGAGGAAAACGTCCGCTTCATCGAGCAGTAAAATGCATTCCCAGCGATGTGCCAGCCGGAATATCTCCTTCAGCTCGTCCTCGACATCTCGAGGAGTCAAGCCAAGAGTTCCGCATGTGATAGAGAAGAGCGGCTTGTTATAACGTTGAGCGACAGATTCAGCAGTTGCCGTCTTCCCGACCCCCGGCGCACCATGCAGGAGGATGAACAAGCCTCCCCCTTTGCCGTCCACGAAGTCTTGGTTGAGGGTGAGCGAGTGGTTCTCGTTTTGCATTCTGCGTCGTCCAAAATGAGCCTTAACTAAGGATTCTACGGTTCTTTGGTGATTTGGATTAATCTTTAGGTCTTTAAACATGTCCTCGCCCTGGACGGTATTGCGCAACGACAAGATATCTAGAACCAGAAATTTCCTCTCGCGGAGGGCGTATGCTACAAGTCGACGGGGTAGTAAAACTGGGAATACGTAGTTAGCTTCTCTGACGTTGAACTGTTGGATATTTTTCGGAACCATTTCGGTCTCTCGGTAAGCGAGAGTAGAGAAGCTAGCTATTTACCGACAATGCTTACCGATGTCTTCGTCTGCTATCTCTTGCAGGCCACCTTCTTCCGAGCATATGGGCACATCCTTGGCAATAAACTCGTTCTTTAATCTACTTGTCGCTATGTTGGTGCCAAAAATCAGGTCGTTTACCTCATATAATGTCGCTTTCATCGTATTATCCTTCCAATGGACAAGCGGATGTCGCTTGTCGCTCCAATACGGCATGTCTATACTTTGCTTAGGAAAGCGGAAATGAACCTTCCACGTTGGATGCCGCATGAATACATCGTCAAAGTCAAGTATGACAGCACTCTCGACGTGCTCAGGCGAGGATCGCTTTCCACGCATTGCTGCTGTCGTAAACCGCCGGGAGGCGAGACGCGCCTCGCCCTCCTCCTCGGCTCTCTGGTGCAATTCCACGGGAATCGTCCACCCGCCATAATATAAATGATGCTCCTTCACAAAGGAGCGAAATAAGTTTCCCTGAATCTTGAGGTTGTTAAACGTGACCGCGCTATCGGCGAAGCGGGAGGGGTAGGCGGGTAGGTCTGTGATAGCTTTCTCGCCATAAAAGCGGCTAACGTGAATTTTGCCTTTCATAACCCCATATGAACTACCATCGTGATCTATATAGTAGCAACATATTTTCGCTTGATCGGTGATGTGGGACTGTCCATGATTATCCTGTCGAATGTGTTTAAAATGGTAGACCCGCCAGGCCGGTTGGTAGAAGGGATACGGAACACTCGTAATGGGGCCGATGCTAGGCCAGTAAATGAGCTCTCCCGGGGTGAAAAGAAGCGACAAGTCGTCGAAATGCACTTTCTTGTGTGACGTGCCCCGAAAGTAATCAAATAACGGCATTACCTTCTCATCCACAAATTTTACGTAGCACCGCAAGTGCTCCAGAGCAGTTCGCTCAGTTATAGTTATGCCTGGGGTGGTCTCCGCCGGGTCTTCCTCAGAATGTGAACTGCAACTGGGATCCCAATCAATATCTGCCGCCTCGGTTTTTTCGCTGGTGGTGCTATTGTGCTCCAATCTAGCCCCTGCCCATTTTACCTCCAGCTTTTCGAGGGCAAGTCTTATTATCGGCTGAGAAAGCCCGAGGTATAAGAACGGCCGGGGGAACGTTTGGATGCGGAGGCGGTCAATTTCATTGCCAAAGCTCCCAGCATCGAAGAGGTAGGCCATCACAGCGGGCGACTGAATTCGGATTCTCTGGATCCGGGAAAAGCCTGCAGTGGCAGGGTCCGGGTTGGCTGGCAGCCCAACAATATCTGGCTTTTCCTTGTTGGTGACTATTTTATCTGCTGTTGTTGAAGTATTCGTTAGGACTTCGATGATGTGGCGGCCTCCGCCTTTCTCCTGTCCATATCGATTCCAAAAATCATGGGCATCAAGCTCCACCCAGTCCACAATCCAGGGGTGATCTTTCAAATAGTCACTCCTTAATTCCTCTTGTGCGAGTTGTTTCTTCAAATCTTTGTCTGACTCCTTTGACTCGAATTGCACGCTCTGTTCCCTCCATTTGGCCGTGTAATTCTGTTTCGACCATTTGGCTTCGTCTGCGGAACCTGGCGTTATTTCGTCTGCAGTATCCACAGAAGCCTTGGATGCCGCATAGCTGGCGATATAATCAGGGTCGTCGTCACCCATCACCAATGCAGTTCGAGCGTCGCAACCTTGAAGCTTGAGCTAATATGATCTGCGGCTGACACAAGGACGACTTGTTGAAGGGCAAGTTGGATGTTGTCGCTCTACGAAGGACCGACTAACGCGCTTGGTATACCTCCTTATGGTAGTGACTATGCCTAGGATAGTTATTCCATTAAAGAACTATCGGATGCCGGCGGCGATACCTATTAGGTTGTGGACATACAAAAGCTGGAAGGGTGCAACGCCACAAGGCCGTTGCTATTTGGTCAGTTAAATTGCCCAGCTGAATTGTTGTTTATTTATAACAACTAACGATCGTGATCCGTTATTTACGGCCTAAATAGTATAGGCACAGGCTGAGTGATGCGGAAAGATTTGACTTGTAGTGAAGCTGAACAGGCAGGACGGCCCCTAGCCAATAGCAACCCGTATCCCATAGCGAAACATGCAAAGCAACCCTACCTACATTGGTCCGCACTTGGGAGATGTTGGGCAGCCATCGTCAGATCACGTTCGCTACTTACGTGGTGGCGGGTGTCGGCATTGGCGACTTGGCTGATGGGGGGGTTAGAGTCTTCCCAACGCGCTTGACCTTACCGTGTTTCCCGCGGATATATGCACCCTCCTAGCCCCCGCGTGTAGGTAATTGCAGATGTCGATTTGACCATCTCGCGAAAGAGAATGTGACGGTAGATTCAGACATCCGAGACGTACTCATCATATCCAGAATGGACGTTGTCCACGTCCACATGGCAGCGAAGTTCGTCAGCGATGAGGCTCCCAAGATGCACCCCACGTTCGGCGGCTCGCTTTCATTCGATCCAGACACCAAGAAGTTTCGACATCCCATGAAATTTGAGTTCAGTGCTGATTTTTTTTTTTATCGCCGTGGTTCATTGATCGCCAACGCGCTAACATCGTCACAACAGGATATTGGCTGTGACGCTTCAGGATCATGTCCCGCCTGCGTTTAGAATTGATATGGGCCAAAGTACTTCAAAAATTGATTGGGAAGGGCTATTTGACGAGATTAATAGCGTTGAGGAGAAGGCACATGGCGCTGAGCGTGGCCCTCGCGCTATTTTCGGTAGGCTTGCCTTGAAAGTCGGCGAGAATAAAGAGATCATAGACCCATGGATCAATCTTATCCCGAACGCATATGGGCTTGCAGTGATGAAATGCGCCGTCGCCATCGTGTTGAATGTTGGTGTGGTAACTTTCTTGCGTGGAAATTGCACCAGCTAACTCTAGAGATCTTACAATCCCTTCCTCGGGTAGAGCCTCCAACCGAGAGTAAGAAATATTCTAGCCCTGGCCATGACTCTGATAGTTCTCTTATAGTGGTGGCTAATGTTAATGATTAGAGCGTCGACTAATTCCAGCGTGGGGGAGAATGAAACGTGGTGGGACTAATGATGGGGCAGAAAAGGAGAGAAAGGTGGAGAAGGAAGGTGAAGGAACGAGGAAGGAAAAAGATAATAAGGCGAAGAAACAAAAAAAGAAGAAGATTGACGTGGATGCTATACTGGATAGAGCAAGAACGGCAGCTCGTGACCTCTCTCGTGCCGTAGATGAATGGAAGACTAGAAGCATGGTAAAAACGGAACAATACTCGAAGGACACAAATGAGTATGTGGCCACTATTCTCGATTGGGTCGTTGCTGAAGCAGATTTCATCATTAAGGACAACAATACCAGGGCGAAACAGATCCAAGCCAAACTGATTGAAGTCGAGAAACGACAAAAGACGAGTGCAAAGAAGCAGGTAGAAGGGGCGCGCCGGATACTGCAGGAACTGGACGCAAACTTCTCTATGCTCCAAGCTCGCCAGATAGCCAACCAACAGCTCCTTGAAATGGCACTGGATAAGGTAAAGACAAGTAAGCTAAATTCGACAATATAAATAGCACTTAATGAAGCATAAATGTAATGCTAACATCATGTGTTAGAATGCTCTCGTCTCCAGAAAAAGGTGCAAGTCGTCCAGAAGCAGAAACAGTCGAAAGGAGTCGGCCGCGGATCCCGACGTGAGACACCCGGAGTTATCGTGACGTTAACTCAGCTCTTGAAAATCCTATTCGACTTGTCGTTTGGCCGAGAGTGCGCAGATGGAGAGATAACTGACATTGAGTCAATGTTGGAGCATCTGAATGACAATTTGAACACTGTCATCCGACGTCAAGCGAGGGTTGGTGCGCGCGAACAAGGTCAGGTACAATCCATCTTTCAAGAAGCTCGTTTTCTGGCGTGGCTGGAGACCGAAGATGCGGACATGATTCTTATCGATGGAAACATGAACTCTTGCGCTCGCGATAGGGTGTCGGCGATGTCACTTTTCTGCGCAAACTTCGTGTTGACCATGACGAGGCTCGAATCCCAAGATGTCTACCTGCATTTCTTCTGCGGCCTCCATAGCTCCCCTATGGATCCGTGGCATGGACCTAAGGGCTTGCTCCAGTTTGTCATCGTTCAACTCTTGGCAGCCCTTGACGCGCAGGACTGTTTGAGTCTGGACTTCATATCCAACCGGGGTCAAGTAAAAAGGCTTGAGATGGGCGACACGGATCAACTCTGCATCATATTGCACGAATTCATTAGGCAATTTCCTCCGGGGGTCACCGTCTATTGTATCATCGACGGCATTCAGTCACTCTATCGTGATGATTACCTTTCAGACGTGGGGTTTGTTGTGCGCCGCCTAAGAGCGATGATCGACGACGACTATCTAAAACCCAAATTCAAAGTCTTGATGACGGTGCCGTTTGGGAGCCCAAGACAGCTGAGAACATTAGTAGGGGAGATGGGCTATATGCGCCTGACGGCGAGGCATCTGAGCTCTCGTCTGATGACGGAGAGGGCGTTCAAGGATAAATTGAGCAGGCGACTAACGCCGTCACCGCGGCCTCATTCCCGTGGTGCCCAGGGGCAAAGTCAAAGTGTGTCTAGTGATTCCGGGTCCGACTGGGACTCGGAGAGTAGTGTGGAATATGATGAGGAATATTTCTAAGACGGATAACTTATTTGGCCGCTTTACGTAATATAACACCTGGGCTCATCAGTGGCATTTTGGGGGAGGGGGGGTAGATAGAGAGGATATACATCACGTAATGGATCCTTGAGGTGTTAATCCTGCACGCCGTTACTGCCTCGTGTATCCTCCGTAGCATACGCTTTACGGGCTGTTCGTTGTAGAAAATGAATGCCTGTATTGTTTAGGTTTTCATCATTTGCAAGTTTGAGACAAGATGAGGCATATTGTTTTCAAGATTTCATAAGGGGTCAACTATCACGCTTCCGCCTACTGATACAGTAGGGAATTGTGCTTCTTTCGTGTCCGAGGCCAATATGGGTATATGACACATGTGAATTCCGAAGAACACCTTGCCGTTAAATCGTCGCGTTTTTGCCAGGGTAATGAAAGGTTCTTCTCTCTTGATAGCAGTCTCTTGATCGATGCAGATCATGTGACATCTTCGGCATGAACCTAGCATTTTAAAGCTTTGCGTACCTATTTTCAACCTGTCCCAATGATCTTCCGAATATGCTGAACCTTCGGAGTCGGACAGCGATGAACCAATCACAATGTTGGCACGAAATGCTTCTGCGGATACCGGATTTCCTCCATTCTTCACTATATTCCGGTTTAGAGCAGCGAGGCTTGAGAGATGAATTGCAAGGATGGGGCTCTCGTTTGACAACAATATAGGCCGCCGTTCCGATTCTGAATCCGAGTCTGGGGGCGTGTGGATACCGGGGGGCTGATGCGGTATCATATCCTGCAAGATGGGCCGGGTCTGATGGCTCTGGAGATGGGCTTTGGCATGACGCATACTCTTCCCTGACCCTCCTGGGGGAAATCGAGCTAACGCGCATGGCACACCTAAAATATCGGAAAAGAAAGTGGTGATATCACTAGATTTGTATATCATTGCGGATATCCCTTCGCCACAAACGCGGGACTCTATCGACTTGAGTGCGTCTGCTGGGTGGAATAGATCTGGATTTACAGATAGGGGAACCGAAATTTCTGTTCGCGAGGTATCTCGGGGTGACCCATGGTACGAGATCGTAAGTTGACCGGCGGGGAAATTAATTGAGGGCCGGATGAGGGCCATGCGAGGATGCCGCTTCTGATTGAGCACAAGTCTAGTTCCTGAATGAACTAAACACCACTCCCTGTCCCAAGCTAGCCCCTCTGGCCGTACTGCCCAAGGAATACCAGCGGGGATGCGGTAGCCACCGCAACTTTTAATGGGATACACCATAATGGTATCGACGAACAGGCCGGACCTGATTTCTTCAATGATCGGCTCTGTTCGAGGGGTCGGTGAAGGCTGGAGATTCTCTTGGTAAAACTCGTTGAGAAAAGTGACAAACTTATCCACATCCGAAAGAGTGCTCATTGCCCCAAGGCTGACCCGAATAATACCGGTT
The DNA here is from genome assembly GCA_021209875.1 of Rosellinia necatrix. NCBI lineage: Eukaryota > Fungi > Ascomycota > Sordariomycetes > Xylariales > Xylariaceae > Rosellinia > Rosellinia necatrix. Next base: position 246,559 of record JAGYVD010000003.1, read on the forward strand.
GGTTTACCATTTATTATGTCGTTTTCGTTACCGCACCGGAAACCGGCAGAGAAATTTTGTTTCATTTCCCAGGGCTCGAGTTTCAAGGCGGCTGCGACACCTCCAGGATTACAAACTCCCCCGGTGCGTATATGGAACATCTTGAGAGCGGCTAGCTTTTCAAATTCGCTTAAACTAACCCAAGCACCCAAGCGGCTTCGTAGATTGAAGGCTACTACTGGGCCATTTTCAGGATCAGTATTTCCGCCGCCTGGAGGAGCCGAGTAAATAAAGCAGACTCGTTCGCCGTTGCTATGCCGGATCCCATCAAGGCCTTTATACAGCCTGGTGGCTAGAAACGAGGTGTGTGATAAAACATTAGTCATAGACCCGTATAGTTTGTGATGAGCCTCGAGAGCTGACTTGAGCGCAATGATGTTGTGAACGGGAAGAGTGCCATCCTCAAGGGACTCGTGCAAGCTCTGGGTCTTGGGTGCATGCCACTGTTCCTTCGAGCACACAACCATATCCACAGTCCCACCGCCGAAATAGCGGCGGTGCTTGAATATCGATGCTGCCTCACGCCTGACAATGAGGCCACCCAAGTCAGGAAACCCAAATATCTTGTAAAAGCTCAACACAGTGAAGTCTGGCGCGGTGTCGGCATTACTGAGACTGAGTGGTGACGTGGCCGCATATGCGGCTGCATCAAGCAATGAATAGACCTGGCAGCCCGATCTTGAACCAGCTCTACGAAGTCCTTGACACCACTTGAGAGGGTATCTCCGCCCATCCATATTAGATTGGGCTGGGTACGCAAATAATGTCGGCTGGAGACGAGAGCCCTCGGTGGCCTCGAAATGGCCTTCCTCAATCCACTTATCGACGCCATTGCTATCTAGACAAAGACTATCTCTAGCCTCTTGCCGAACGCCAACAAGGCTGGTGTGGCACGCTTCATGATACCGATAGGTGAACCCTTCAGGGTAGCCCCGGAATGCGTCGCTGACCAACTTGATGCCGGCAGTTGCGTTGGCGACAAAAACGAGGTCGAACTCAGCAGGATCGGCGTCGAAGAATCGCAAAACTCGGTGCCGAATGTTTTCAATTCTGGACATGGCGTATTGCGAGGATGCCGAAGCCGAGTGAGGGTTCCCGAAGAGGTTCGCCATCATATCTGCAGCGAAGCCGTCCATCAGGGACTTTGAATAGAGCGTCGTCCCGGCATGGTCGAGGTAGATGCCATCTATTTCCACGAGTTAACCTGATGCGTGTCCCATCTCTAGGGCAGTATTGTTCTTGTTTGCTATACCATTCAGCATGGGGAATTCTCCTTCACGGATGGCCTCGATGCGGTCGTTGTATGCCGTAGGCTTGTCGGCTCTCCCCTCCTCCATCTTGGCGCTAATAATCCTCCCGGGTTAATATCACAACAGGCTGGGGTAGACCGATGATACCCCACGGCATGGTGCAGTCGACGTGTTCTATCGCCAGTAGCACAAGAATAGATTACCAGGGGTTGAGGCCCGAAAGAGAGGTGGCGACTGTTATACGTTATACTATACACTTGGGATACGCCTGCCCAACTAATACCCTGAGCCAAACACCGTCACGGGATCCGGCGTTAAGCGGAGGTCGCCGCCTCCATTGTCAACTAGTACGTACCTTAACTACTGGTTACCTGGTACCTACCTAGTAGACCTAGGTACTTAGATCTCTCGTTGAGAATTGATCTTAGGTGGTCTGTGCACATGCATAAGCTGCCTGTGAGAACGGCGGGACTTGTTCTAACCCCACTACGGGCTAGAGCCACTCAAACCTTGGGTCACTTTACCGCGCGCTCTGGACACCGGCGAATATGTGGATCCGGACTAGTGGGAGCCACTTTACGCGATCTGATCGCGTCGTGGCTCGCGTTTAATTGTCCATTGTCCATCACTTTGACATGGCAGACTTGTTCCACTTCAACCTCGCTACTTCGATGTTAGCCAATGCCTGAGTGCTGCCGTCCATCCGCTCCTCCCTTGTTTAGAGCCCATCATCGTTTTTTGAGTTTTCTTTAAGCGTTTTGAGATAAATAGAGAGAAAGCGAAGAAGGGGAAAATGCCCGCAGTTAGCTCGCTAGGAAAGCGAACCCGATATGCGGTTGATCTTAGTACGTGCAATGGGATAGTGCACCAACCTCGGCGCGAAACTGCTACTGACATACTCACTAGAGCTGGCCGATACGCCTACCAAGCGAACGAGACGCCAAACTCGTAGCTCCACACTCAATGATGAGAACGCCGACCCGGAAGAGGTCACGGTCCGGGACAACGCCGATGGCAGTGATACCTCAACCATACAGGAGATTACCGAGGAGCCCTTTCCGAGCACACCCTCGAAATGTGCGCGCCAAGTTAATAATAGCAAACAAGGTTGGTTCCCTTCCTACCTGTCCTTGGAGATGGTCGCTCATATGCGATTGCCCTAGACTTCGACAAGCCGGTTACCCCAAGTACGCCACGATTTCGGGATGCTCTTGCCAGAGTCCCCGTCACCCCACGCCACCGGGTCATGTCCGCCGGTAGGGTTTCGAAGAGGCAGACACCCCATACACCATTTACGCCTACTACTATACAGACCGTATATCACCATGCGAGACAATTGTTTGCCCGAAGCGCCGATCCAGGTCAATTGATTGGGCGAGAGACGGAACGTCAACACCTCACGAGGTTCCTTGAGCGGTGCAACACGTCTAATCCCAGCGGTTGCCTTTATGTCAGCGGCCCGCCAGGTACCGGCAAGAGTGCCATGGTCAACGAAGCTACTCAGGCGCTTGTGGACTCGAAATCGACCAGGAAGGCGTACGTGAACTGTATGAGCATTAAGTCTTCGAAAGATCTATACGAGACATTGCTTGAGCAATTTTCGCAATTTTCCGACCTGTCGACTCCCCCTATAGGAGATGCAGCGACAATTATTGAGAAGCTGCTGACGCCGCGGAAGAATTCGACGAGCGTGTATCTCGTTGTCTTGGACGAGATCGACCACATTCTCACACTCGATCTGGAAAGCCTATACAAGCTATTCGAGTGGTCTATGCAAAAGACCTCGCGCCTCCTCCTGGTTGGCATCGCGAATGCGCTGGACCTCACTGATCGTTTCCTACCACGCCTCAAGTCACGAAACCTAAAGCCCGAGCTTCTCCCATTCTTGCCGTATTCGGCAGCACAGATCAAAACAATCATTACTGGCCGCCTGAAGAGCCTCGTGCCTGAGGGAAGCCCTCTGCCTTTTATTCATCCAGCTGCCATTGAATTATGCTCTCGGAAAGTTTCTAGCCAGACGGGAGACCTGCGGAAGGCTTTTGAGATATGCCGACGAGCCATCGACCTGGTGGAGATGGAGACTAAACAAAAACACGAGGCGGAAATAAAGGAGAAGATCCTGCTTTCCACGCCTTCGCGGCGCCCGCTAGGAGAGAAGGCGAACCTCTTTTCACCATCAAAAGATACGCCCGAGAAGGATGTGTCGTCGATGCTGGCAAGTTCACTGAAGGCATTGACGATCGAGAATGCACCTCGCGTCAGCATTGCGCATCTCAACAAGATTACAGCGGCAGCATTCAGCAATGGGACAAATCAGCGGCTCAAGACTCTCAACTTGCAACAGAAGGCGGCACTCTGTTCACTCATGGCCCTCGAAAAGCGAAATAGGGCATCACGGACTATGTTCCTCTCCCAATCGCCCTGCAAATCACAGACTGCAGCACCGACCATCAAGCTGCTGTACGAGACCTACTCTTTGCTATGCACACGTGACTCGGTGCTCCACCCTCTTTCGGGGTCCGAATTCCGCGAGGTTATCGGCAGTCTCGAGACGCTGTCACTAGTGTCGGAGGTAGATGGGAAAACAGGGTCTTTAACCATGCTACAGACCCCGAGTAAGAGGGCAAAACGAACGGGATTTGCTGTTGGCGTCGGATTGGTGGATGAAAGGAAAGTGGCAAGCTGTGTGGGAGAGAAGGAGCTGGAGCAGGCCGTCGAGGGGCTTGGTGCGGACATTTTGAAGAGTATTCTGAGCGGCGAAGCATTAGACTAGGCACCAGGGTTTGTTTGCGTTGCATGACCGGCGTTGTCGCATTGCCCGGCGTTGTTGGCATTTTTTGTTCTTTAGATGTGATGGCGTTAACCGCCCTGGACAGAGGCGTTGGCAGAAATAACATGTATCAAGGCGATTCATCTATGCTCAAATCAGGTCTTGTGTGTGCCTCAATACAGCTGACTAGCACGGTATGATAGACATAGTTAATGGATGGGAGTGCTGCTAGGCGGACCCCTGCCTGGAGGGTATTGCGCTTTGACAGGATCTGGGAACAACCCTATCTATCGTATAATAACTAGTAGCCCATCTGGGTATATTTACCCGAGTCCATGGTTAGGGATATGTATCGTCGTTCGACAAAATTGGACTGAGTCCCATCAAAATTTGGCAAAAGTGCCGCCAACTCGGTTACGACTATAAATAACTATGTGTAGTTGGTTTACATAGACGAATCCGCCTACCTAGGTACCTACTTAGGACACACCTGATACCATTCTTTTTCGGAGAGTGGACTGGTAACCAATGTCCGTCATTGTGTTATGGTGGATACTTACCTCATGCACTCTGAGGATAAAGTAATTAATTGGCTAGCCTCCCGAGGCATGATGCTCCAGATCTGATATGATTGGCACAATGCAGATTCCAATGTGATTGGAAGCTCGCGAAAGCTAAGCTTTCAGGACAAGACCGCCGATCTTTGCAGGCCAGGGGAGAGCCTTTCCAGTCTTCAGACCATCATGTGCCAAGAAAGCTTATGACAAATTGGGGTGCACTGGTGCCGGCCGCCATACAGTATTGGCACGGCAGTAGTGTATTGGACTGCAAGCGAGCAACCCTCGACTCCACAATGGGGTTACCTACAAGTACAAGACTACCACCGCCATCACCACCACCACCACCACCACCACCACCACTACCTATTTTAGGTACGGGATAGGCGATGAAGACACTCACTACCTGCAGTGCCTACCTTGCCAGTAGCTTTCGGTCTACCGCTGAGTTACAGCCCGCATCACTGGATTCACCGCATCATGCCACCACCGACATTATTTATCTAGGTCAAATCAGACGTATTGTCGTCGGGCACTGTCGAATATCACAATGCAACACGCATACATTTACGGTTATCAAGATATATGAACACACGTTCCCTCATGACAAGCGGGGACGTTGTGTACCCAAGCACTTTTCGATATGCGCCTGTCCGTCCCCCTCTTCATTAATCATTAATCTTAAAACTGCCGGGGCACGTTCGTTACAACCCCACTTCCACCAAAATGGCCGCGCGATAATAATCGCAAGTAATAGTTGTGTGTGTTAGAACTTGCAAGTAGAAAAGTAAACTACCAGCATCTTCCATCCCGACTCAAAAGTAACCCAACCTTTGCGTACCTACTGTAGTAGGGTAGGTACACTAGCATATCTGCATGCGGTTGGGGAGTCTCGACGCATCCCTCGGACAACCCGGAGCAAGTTAGTGCATGTCCCGCCTTGCCCTGGTGGTCTTTGTTCCCCAATTCCAGCCGGAACTCGGCAGTCTGCAGTACCACAGTACCCTCACACCCCCATTTCCCTGCACTGGGTAGGTACTTCGCTAGACAGTTATCTTCGATGAATCTATGGGCCGTCAGGCGCCAGGGTTGCTCCCCATCCTGGAGATTACCTACCCACCTAAGTTAGGCATATCTCTACATTACACTTGCTGTGACGACACGACACTTTTAGACCACAAACCTACCTGTATGTATGTATGTATTAACCTACCTAGCCACTGCTGGGTGGTGTACACTCTAGGTACCTAGCTCTACTAAACCACGCATGTACAATATATATTTATGCCCATGATGCCGAGAGTCCCACTATTTCGGTCAATAGCTCGCGTGGTTGTATTGCGCCACAGCCATGCATTTGGGTGAGGTCTTTGGCTTTGTCCACCGCTTGATCATGTACACACTACTTGTATCTGATCATTTTTGATAACATCTAGCGATCATACAGTATCGCGGATAGACGTGACTCGGTATTGGGAGGGTGTGCTTATCCCACCCAGCGCTGATTGCCATTAAATACCTACCTGACCTTGCAATATCCAGGGCCAGTCCGTTCTCGTCTGTCGACCGTTGCATGGTCGGAGCACACCATCATAGTCGTGCGCACTACCTATGAACCAGGACACTGTCCCGGGCTAATTAATTAAATCCTATCAATGTTGTGTTCACCAGACACGACAAGGACCAATACCCTGCGGACAATAACTACCTTGGGAACAATACCTTGTGGTCCGTTGCGGACAATTCCGGCTAATCGTTAGTAAGCCAAGCATAGCCAACTGATGGACAAGATGGCACTTTAAAGTCGCATCTTACTTGCAGCAGTGCAATCCTATACAATCCCATTCAGTTCTATGCAGTTCCATACAATCTCATCGTTACCATGATCCGTACACTACAACTTTACCGGCCTTGTCACTACCTACCTGCCGCAGGGAACCATTCATACGACTGGCGGTAGCTACCTAGGTATACCTCGATGGGGATCCAGTAACCGCGTACATACATAAGATACAATAGGTACCTACCTACCTACCTAGTAGTAGTAGTAGTAGTAGTGGTAGTATTAACGTCTAGTCTAGGTGACCTACCTACCTACCTACCTAGGCACATATGTAGTGGTTAGACTCACGGGAGACAGTCGGCGCCCTTGCTGCCCAACTGTGTGGACGCTCTGATAAAAAGGGGGCCTTTGGCGACAGAGCTGACTCTTGTGTACATGCCTACATACCTACATATATAGTAAGGCATGTAGGCAGGTGGTAGTCAGGTAGTAGTAGGAACCAAGGACTCGAAAGTGATCTGATCGGCCAGAGCTGCCTGTTCCTTAATTGATCCGCTAATTACGTGCAGCTGCAACCGTTCTTTTTCTTTTTCCATTTCTTCTTTCCTTTTCTCCAGCAAGTTGGTCGGGGCACCAACCGACGTTAACGCCCCTTCCCATTATTAATCCAAGACGGAGAAACAACTGTCCATGGGGGGGGGCATAACCACTTTCTGATTCAGCTCCTGCTTCTTCTTTGCTGGTATGGTAGTGTAGCTAATAAAATCCTAGCCTAGATGGGTAGTTGTCGCTTAGGTGGACCATCTTCTAGTGGCCGGCTAGGTATATTTTACCTGGCAGGTACCTGCTGGGTATACACTAGATTATCCCTACCTCCACTCTCGAACACCCGGTGGACGCTGCAGGAGAGTTCCAGTTGGGTGCGTATGTACATACACACCTAGGCCAGCACAAAACACGATCCAACTGGAGACCCCCGTAAGCTCTTGCCAGCCGGCCGAAACATTCCGTCCAGGGTCTCGAGCCCCGCATATCATTACGCTATAAGCGCAGGATTCGGGCGGTTTCTCCAGAGCCCAGTCCCTCGCGTGCTCTGTACTCCGTACATATAATAAGGGCTCAATCTCTTGGCAACCGCCTCCAAGAACTCTTAACCAAGACCTCGTCCGCTTGGCATGCAACTCCCAAGAGCTGTCAGAAACCTCCCACCACCTCCCACCATACGCACCCTCGCCACGGCACCGACCGTACCCTGGGACGACCGGATCTCTGGGAGAGTCCCCTTGATTACCATTCGCCACAATCCCGATCGGCCTTGAGCCGGCCGCGTCGACGCCATCCTCGACACGACTGCCACGCCAAACCCCCCGTCCGCCGCGCCGTCTTGGTCGTCGCGCACGCGCGCCCTGCCAACCGGGCCAAGTCCGCCCCGTGTCCCCCCGTGTCGTCTTCGCGTCCTCGATCGCCGACCACCCGCGTCGCCCCCGTGCCATGCGAGGCACACACACATGCCGATACCGACTCGTTCATGGTGCTGAATAAATGGGTTCCAACGTCGACAATGTCACCAACCCGCCACTCGACGACCCGCCCCCCAAATCCTCCTTTTTCTCCCGCCTAGCTGCGCCCCTCCGCTCCCGCGCTCGCAATCTCGCCGACTTCCATATCCGCTTAAAGGAGCCACATCGTCAATACTCGGCGGGTGATCATGTCCAAGGCTTTGTCATCCTGTCCGTCGTGAAGCCTATCCGTGTAACACACCTGACTGTCTCGCTGCACGGGTATGTCCGGGCCTTCAAGAATGCCAGCGCCGCTGCCCAGCTCGCCGCGGTCAACCCCGCCGTCATATCGCATGGGGGCTCGAATGGGCGCTACCACGGAAATGGACACGCGTCCCTCTTCCAGGACGAGATGGTTTTATGCGGCGAAGGGAGGCTGCAGGCCTCGAGATGGGAGTTTGAGTTCAACCTGCAATTCCCCGACCTGGAATTGCCGAGCAGCATCGATGTACGGGCCTCCCTTTGCACTAATCCATCGCAGCGAATTATTAACTAATCGCCTGGATAGTTCGAAAGGGGTACGATCGGCTATTTCGTGACGGCAACGTTGACGCGCCCAACCACCATCTCTCCCATCTCCAGCTGCGAGGCCAGAGTCTCCTTGATAGAGAAGGTAGATGTGGGGATTGTTGTCCCGCCGAGGGAACGCAAGGTTTTCCTACAGACCATGAAGCGACGCGCAAAGAAGGGAAAATCCGCAGCGCCGCCAGGGACACTACCGAACAAGGGCCACGCGCCCTTGTCCGAGTTGACAGAACAGTTATCAGATCGAGATTCGGCCAGGGCGACTGAGAGCCCAAATGATAGTGTCATGAATCTAGCGAACTCGACACCGGCGGGTCCAGGCGTCGAAGATCCGTCTCCCAATCCAATCCTCGGCGATGTGCAAAGCGAGATAAGCGGCGAGAGCATGGCTAGCAACATTAGCGCGTCCTATAGCGTGCGAGGTGCGGATGCTAGTGGCGAATCCGCCACCGGCAGTAAACACTCGGGACACGACGAAAGGGAAATTACCGCGACAGTCGAGCTACTGAAGGGCGGTTGTCTACCGGGGGAACTGATACCAGTGAGGATCAAGGTTGAGCACAACCGTTACATGAAAAGCTTACATGGCATTATCGTGACGCTATACAGGCAAGGTCGCGTGGATTATGCCCCCCCGATATCGTCATTTACGGGTTTTTCGAAAGAAGAGGCGAAAAGATTGGAGCGAGACGAGTATTATCCTCGGTCGAAGACCGGCCTCGGTGGCTTGTCGCTATCTTCGGCAGGTTCATGTAGCGTCTTCCGAAAAGACCTCTCTCAGGCGGTGGCCCCCCTTATCATCGACCCGGCCACTCTGGCCGCAAATATCACAACGGCGATCAGGGTCCCGGAGGACGCGTTCCCAAGCATCAGGAACGTACCGGGGGGCTTAATCACCTTTAAATACCACATCGAGGTCATCGTTGATCTGGGCGGCAGACTGGCTGGTCCTTCTAGTGGGGCATCGCAATCGCCACATCCCAATCGCATGGTCTCCTCCACCTCGGTTCGTGGCGCATACGGCGCTGATTTGAACTTGTTAGCGAACTTGAATAACGCTATTATAGACACCGACCACATCAGGCGGGAAAAGGGAGTTATCTCCGTCTCTTTCGAGGTTGTCGTGGGAACCACTGATAGTTCAAAATCGCGAGGCAAGGCTGTCGCACGCCCTTCCGAGATAGCCCAAACCCACACCCAAGGCGACGCCCCCCGCGAGGAGGAAGCGTATGGCTATAATTGGCAAAACAACTATTCAGGTGAAACTGAGGACCAGGTATACAGCCGTAATAATTTTCCACAGTCACAAACCCGTTATTATGCCCCCGTCACTTCCCCTCACACGGCGCATTATGACTTCGAAACGCACCACGAGGCACATGCTCCCATATATGTACCGCCCCCTGAAGCCCCCGACGAGGGTAATCTAACGGACAAGGAACGTGCACGCCGAGCCGAGCAGCGATTACTGCCAAGCCAGCCTCCACTCTCTCCAGAGGCGGAAGCTGGCCCATCACAAGCTCCCGCCCCCGACCAAACACGGCACCTACCACCATGTGGCCTTTCTCCTCCCAGTTTAGCGCCGGGGGTTGTTGCAAATAGCGAAATTAGAGAAGGACCATCCGCACCTACATTAAGCCACCTAGGAGTCGACCCTTCTCCCGGAGAAGGTCCAAACGACAAGCAGGAGCTAGAGCGCCAAAGATTACTGGCAGAAGCAAGTGCGCCCCCGGACATACCCGATGACTACGATGGCGCCGAGCCTTCCGCCCCTGCTGTGAGCCGGACGAGATCGCTCCCGTGGCCCCACGAGCCATCGGCACCGACCTTAGATGAAGGTGCCGGTCACGGGGCAAGAGATCATTACCGCGGCAGGATAGGGTCGGCTAATACCGGCACATCGGAACCATTGCCCAGATATGAACGGTGACAGCCAAGATAATTCAGGGGAGGGACGGGACTACATCGATAGTGTAATACCGGCTATCGCATACATCCGTCAGGTTGAAACGGAAGGCCCCGTTTGATGTATATACTCGCCGTTTTGACACAACACACATTTATTAGTATGAGCTACCTATTCTATTAGCGATTTTTTTTTTTTTATGTAGTATACTAGCGGCAACCGACCGACACGGGTCACATTCCGGATGGGATGAATGAGAAAATGAGATGAATGAATAGAATAGGATAGGAACTTGGCGAAAAAGATATACCTCTTCAAGCTTGGGGTAGATTGCTCTGGATCTGCGAGCTCGTCACGCCATTCGAATATGTCAGCAGTAAGTTAGCTTGTCAAAGCCAATAAAGCATTAGAGATCGTAACTGTTCTAACAACGGGGTTTGTTTGATCTTGAACAGGTTATAGCACGATATCTTTGTGTATAGATCTTTCTTTCATAATCATCGAGAAACGTTGATCATGTCGTGTAGGGCAGGGTACTGTTCCTGCTCTTGCTTCACAATTAAGCAAAACAAAGACTTGTTTGGACCTACAAAAGGCCATGACTACAGGCACTTCGTGTGTGTATATGTGTGTGTATGTGTGTGTGTACACGCGATACCTTCAAACATCAAGCGGCCTCTAGGTTTGAGCCCCAGAAGAGCAATTGGTCGCCTATCCCGAGAACTAACAATAGATCTTTTTCTTTCTTTGACCATGGCGCAGTACGGAAACCGGCAAGCGATAATCGACACGGTGCTCCATATCGAGACGATGTTTTCAACTCCTCAGCCCAGCCGACCCGAAAACTCACCACTGCTGCCCCGAGGCGATCCCACGCCACCTCCGGGCATCTCGGCAGAGGAATACCACCAAGGTCTCCACAGGGGTCCCCCGCCGGGTCTCGTCCGCGTCTGCCCGCCCAGCCTGACGCCCACGCGCGTACTGTGCAACGAGAACGTCTCGCTGTTCAGCGACTTCGCGCGGTACCTGGACAAGATGGCGGACGAGGACGGCAGGCCGGTGGTCGTCGACCTCACGTGCCTGATCTGCATGGAGCACAAGCTCTCGGTGTCGTGCCACCTATCGGCCGACCACCCCAGCTTCGACCCGGCCGGCTTCGAGTGGATGACGGTGCTGCCGTGCGGGCACTTCTTCGGGTCGGACTGCCTCGAGGACTGGCTGACCGTGTCCGCTACTGCCGCTGCGGCCGGCGAGGTAGAGGAAGCAGGGGCGGGGGAAGGGGTGGGGGCGGGAGTGTGCCCCGTCTGCCGCTTCGAGATGGCCTACTCGTGCGGCCACCGGATCCCGACGCACCCTTACAACCCCGTAGCGCCCCGCGCCGGCCAGACCCCCGCGACGCTGCCCGAGGGCGGCGAGATCCCCAACGCCTGCCACGGCTGCTACGAGCGCCGCGTCGCCCACGCCGCCGACAGGCTGCGCCACCTGCTCTTCCCCCGCGACATCGTCCCCGCGGACCTCCTGTGGGCCGACTCCGCCGAGATCCTGCGGCGCACGTCGATGCGCTTCAGGGAGCGCGTCCTCGACTTCCTCGTCATGAACGAACACTTCATCGCCTGGTAGGTAGGTTACTCACTTACTACATAGGTCAGGTAGGTGAGTAAGTGAAGGGGGGAGTAAAGGGGAGGGAGGAAGGGAGTGAGTGAGTGAGTGAGTGGGTAAGTCAGAGAGCCGGAGGGGTGGGTGAGTGGGGCTTTGCGTGCTTTCCTTGCTTTACGGTAGGTACGGTAGGTACGGTAGGTACGGTAAGTACGGTAGGTAGGTATTGGTGTGAAGTGAATGGGTGAATAGATGGATGTTGGTGGGTGGATGTCGTTGAATGGGGTTGGCGTTTTGCGACGGCAGGTACGTAGTTTTGGGTACGTAGTTTTGGGTACGTAGCCTTGGGTACATAGACCTAGGTACATTGGGTCGGACGTTAGTGAATGGTTTTTTTCTTCTCTTCTCTTTTGGATTTACTTGTCTGGTAGTTATTCGGCTTTAATGTACATAGATACTTTGCATTTCCTCACTTCAGAGGAGGTGAGGAAGTGAGGAGGTGATTGAACATAGACTCAACTTGCTGCTTGCCTGGAACCAAGGTAGATCATAACAATGAATATTGTTTCCTAAGTATTTAATAAGCATTTGCTATTACGGGGAATAAATAATAGAATATAACTGATCCTGACGATACTGTCGTTGTATAAATGTATTTCAATATAGTCTAACTAACTAGACGTAGTTGTGAGTCTATTTTGTAACAATGTACAGATGTATATGCCCAAGTCCCTGTGTAAGTTTCTCTTAACAACTCACTTACAGCTTATGTTCTATTGGACGAACTGCCTTCCTTCTCGTTCTTTAACTACAACTCACCCAGAGCACCCAGAGCACCTAGAGCACCTAGAGCACTTAGAGCACCTAGAGTACCTGCCTAGAGTACCTACCTATTGTGCTGTGCCTGTCGACGGACCTTCTTATCTTGCCATCCATTAGTAAATGGTGTGTAAGTACCTTCGTACCCGACGTAGTGAATAGGTATTCACTATGGTTCTTCATAGGTTGTGTGCCGACGACATTATTCCTACCGACCTTTGCCCTTGCGACGTGCTCTCTCTTTTTTCTCTCTACCTCCCTCCCTCCCTCCCTCTCCCTCCCTCTCTCTCTCTCCCTCTCTCAACCCCGACTTCCTGTCCTTGTTTTCAAGACAAGACACAGTTGCTCGCACACAACCACCAACCCTTTACTACATCCGTTCGTAATAAACCTACCGCTTCTTGATCTCTGCTCTGCTAGAGAGATCTCCTTGCCGACACCCCCTTTCCACTGTTTCGGTACTACAGCTGGTGCAAGTCCATCACGATCAAGATGGCAGACAACACAGAAGCCAATCCGGCAGTCTACCCGATGAACAAGTATGTTCCCATGTCCTATATTTCCCTATCCCGTTGACCCCCCCGCTAACTGTTGATCACTTCAAGTTATGTCAAGAACTGGCTCGTCCACTGTGATCCTCTTGGTCGGCTGCTTCCTGGCAGGGCTCTCCAGGTGTCTTGTGTGATCTGTAACATGAACTTGGCGGTGACGGCTGAGCCTGACTTTCAACACGAATCATTTACGATGTTGCCTTGTGGCCATGTTTTCGGCCAACAGTGCCTCGACCAGTGGTTCAAGCTCGGCCGGGTGCCGAACTGCCCGACCTGTAGGCGGTCCATGCGCCATGCGCACTGCGGCCATGCCGTGCCCCTCCCCGTGGTCGCAGGCAGCCCTTACATCATCCTCTATCGAGACCTCCCGGAGCTCAAGGATCAGATAGAGCCTACATGTTACGGATGTACCCCTGACTATCGCCGATTTCTGATGCAGCAAATGGATGCGCCCCTTGTCAGCCAGTGGACAAGATCACTCATCGACTTTGTTGACACGGCCGTGCCAACTGGCGACAACACCTGGTGGATCGTGTCTGTTACCATGACCTACCGCCTACCGCCCCCTGGCTCTACAGAGTCACCCTTTTCTGTTCTTGGTATGCGGCCGGACTGGAATTGGGGCCCAGAACACCCCAGTTCGACCATGGAAATTACAAGCTTGCCCGGCCCGAAACTCACGCGCTGGGACTTTCTCATGGTCTCGCGTCCACCCACCGCAGGGAACCGGCGTCGGCGTGCCATGATCATCACCCATCCGGCCGGCCCAGGTGGCTTATACATGCCACCTAGCGGCCCGAACGACGAGGAAGTCTGGCCTCCGGTCACCAACGAAGACCCTCTGGACCATGATGACGAGGATGTCCTTGTACCAGTCCCCACCAACTATCCCACGGGGATGGATACAATCTTGGAAATGGCTCACATCAGCGAGCATCTCAAGCTTATACCTCTTCGGAATTACCACAGCGTGTTGCGGCGAATGCACCCCAACGCCCACTCGAGTGTCCTGGCATTATATCCACCAGCGTTTACTATATCACGTAGCTCTACGCGCTGGGGAATGCGAAACCCAGCCATCAACCGGCCGGCCACAGCATCAGCACCAGAACCAGCCCTGCCTCAGCAGGCCGCAGCGCTGGCAGTAGGTCGGCAGCCCAATATGCCACCGCCCGCCCCGGTTAACCCTCCGCAGTCGCGGGATGTCGTCCACTCTCAATACCCCGTGGCAACCCAGGCGTTCCCCGATGGGGTGCAACCCCATCCGCCAGCGGGTCGCGGGGTCCGAGCCCGGGCGCTCGCGATCGCGGACATCCTCAACTACTCGGATCCGCCAGTGCCAATCAGATACCCCGGTTTCGAGGAGCCTATGCCCGGCCTCACCGTGGCACAGGTCCCCGCTCCGAACCAGGAGCCAGAGCCTTTCCCCGAGGGCCGACATGAATACCCCGTCATCCTCAACGAGGATGAAGAAGAACAGGGGGGAAGATGAAGAACAGGGAGAAGATGAAGAACAGGGAGAAGGAGGACCGATGGAGGTGGGAGAACGGGGATCGGAGAACGGAGAGAACGGAGAATTTATACCGCAGGTGTCCGCCAGACGTCGCCGCAACGCCCGGGAGGCCCCCGTCGACCTGTTCGCCTCCATGTACAATCGGCTGCAATGGCCTGCGCCCACTCACGATACCGCCGGCGGCGCTGCTTCTATGGATCGTTCGATCGTCTCCGTGAGTATTAAACCCCCTCCCCCCCCCCAACCCCGTCTGTCTAAACCGCATGACAATGCTTTTTTTCTCTGCTTGCTAACCCACCCCGTTTTCCTCGCTAGTTGGCCGATGACTGGAGACAGCGTGCCAGAGAAGAACACAGACGACAGCAAATCAGAGACGCCGAGCAGTATCAGGACCCGTTCGATGCAGACGATGAATTCAATTTCCAAGACGACTTCTAGTGTAACACACCGTCGCCACCGTATCTGGCCTCTCGACTTTTGGCACTCTTGGTAGGAGACTGTGACTTGACGGAAGTGAGGCTATAGTATAACCTGACCTTAGTCATTGGCCTGGTTGGATTCTGATGCAAGAATTCAATAACTAACACGCAAAACATGGAAAACAAGAAAAAAAATGAGAAAAAGAAAAACAGAGAAAAAAAAGGGGGGTCAAAGTTGGTCTTTGCCAAGGCCTCTCTCCGCTGCTGGAGGCTTTTGTGTTGGAAGGGTGAAGTAAGGTTATGAGACTATGACCTGAAATTGACCGTTGGCCTTGTTGGAGGCTGTAGGGGAGACACAGTTGATGAAGGAAGGTCAAAGGAGAGAAGAGTGGGAGGAGAGTCTGTACCATTTCTGTACTATTTTCATTTTCTGAGCCCGCCCTGTTTGCCTTTGGGCATTGCAAGTGCTTTTCAAGCACTTTGGGGGGTATTGCATCTCGATGATTTGCGAATCGTTGTGGCTGAGGGATGATGGGGTCGTTCTTGTTGTCGTGAAAGTTGTCCTGTGGGTAGGTCTCTGAGTACTTACTTACATGTGCATCTGGCATAAACATGAACAACACATATACTTCTCTTGTTAGTGGCCACTCGCAAGTTAATAGCTAATAAAAATCTTGAAAAATCCACTCTTAATATTCTTTGAGAAGTTGTGATGGTAAGTAGCGAAAATGCGTACGCCTTTGTCAGGGTATCCCAATCCGGAGCAAGAGAGCAAGAATAAAGAAACAGCGGATGATGGTGATGATGATGAAAACGGAGCTAGAAGCTACAACAAAGCCATGACCAATATGTTGGCTACTATTTGGCGTCTCTGCGGCGCCTTTTTTCAAAGTCCAACAGGAACTACCCCAAGCTTCCTCTCGGTGTGATGGTCTACCTTTGAAGCCGTCTGTGGTACCGCTGTGCATCTCCGTTTGAATCATACTTCCTAGCTCATGGAGCAGCCTCTCCAAGGGGCACCGGCCCACTATGATCCGGTGCCAGAGGGAACGCTTCCAATCTGGCCCGCGACAGTTAGAGGTCTATCCAGGGCCAAGATGGATTGTGGCGATTCCCAAATAGCATATCACACCCTGGGACTTGCGTCGACAGAGCAGAATCAAAATGCCCCAAAGCCTAGCGAGCGGCAGATTGATGACTATATCAGGAAATTGGGTGAGTTGCGTAGAGAATCTCTGAGAGGTTTGTCACAGATTGTTAACCCCTATATGTGCTAGTTTGGTATACGACGCAGCCGCCCAATATACCCGGTAATGCGCTGTCAGAGGCGAATAGGAGAAAGAAGATGCGTGTTCTCTTCTGTATGTTTGTCATATCTTGATTTCCATCTATTCTGCCTTTCTTCTCAGGATATGTGTAGCTTGGGCTGGATGAGATATTGGGTAGGGTTTCGGCTTCGCGCAATCCTTCTAACTCAAGCGACCTTTATGATATAGCTGCAATCCGGACATTACGCGGTATTAAGAACGAACGATGGAATTGGAACGGCGTAGTCAATGTCGATCAATTTGATATAGTGCTGCCGCCACTAGACTGGGATATCGACGGTCCCGCACCCCTCCCGTGGCCGGCCATACAGGCGAGGCTGGATGCGCATCGTGTCAACATACAGTACCGTGCCGATGCGTTCGATTCACCCTTGGTTAATACCCTGACGGAGCGAGAGAGGAGCAGGAATTCGGAAGAGATACGCCACATGTTGTCACCATATTGGGAGTCCTGCCCGTCTACCGGGTTCAATGCCATGGGCTCTTTTAGACAGATATACTCATTTCGCTCCCATAACTGGCCAGAAGATGGAAACTCCCTCTGGTATTGTCTGTGGTGAGCCTTGCCGACGCAAGTTGGGATGTAAAAGACCATACTGAAGTTTTTGACAGCTATGCGACATCGCTAGTTCATTTGCCGGGTCCAACCTGGGCAAAGGCAAAATGCATGATTTGGAAATATTTCAACTGGGTCATCCATCGCACGGGGTTGGTAAATACTCTCCACTAGTCTCTAGTAAAGGTCGACACGACACAAGAAACCCAGCTGACGAAATCTTGTATTGAAGCCATTTCCGTCATCGGATGTATGTTCACCTTGAGCGGCAGTCTTGGGATGAGATCGAAGAAGTGGCTCCGGGGACCCAACGGACATGGGGGCGTTTGTCGATCCTCAGGGCCTTGCATCTGAATACCCCCAACTCGGGGCTACCAATGTACGGGCACTTCCAGGGCATGATGCAGGTAATCGCGGATTTTTTCGAGAAGGAAGTAGTATTATTCATAAGGCCGCCGCGGGTGCGGGTTGGCGAGGACCCCAATCTGAGGCCATTATACGGCATCCAAGGTGAGTGTATAGCTTATCCGGAATCTACTATCCGAAGATATGTGACAAATTCTCATACCAAGCGTTGCAGTGTTCGGTAGAAGGTTCGACGGACAGCGCAACGGCCAGATATTGATGGTGACAGATATTAAGCGCGAACAGTATCAGATAGTTACGCAGATAAACAACATCACAATACCTTATTGGATTCGAGACGATTGGGGCGAGGCTGCCCCTCGGCCGTATTTCGACACCACGGAATTCGATTCCGATTCGCGTTGGGGGTGGATGGAGGCGCCGGTAAGTTTAGGTGCAAACACCTTGCCCGAATCTTTTAGCTGTAGAGTTTTCTTGGTACCAGAGTGTCCCCCCTTTCTTTCCTCTGTTCCCACGTCGGCGACATCTTAGGGACTCAGTTGAACATGTTTTCATCTATTACATCCAGTTACTCTGGACAGCTGGTTTCTAATGGGGCTTTAGTGGCTGCCGGACGGTGTGCCGCCTAACTATGAGCCCTACCACCTCAACCACAACCTCAATATGCCCGTGTTAGATCCACGTTTTCAGACGGACGACGACGATCCTGAATATTGGCAATTCCGGGGGCGTGGAGAGGCGGTCGCCCTTGATCCGAGATATGGACTTGGGCTAGTTCCGATATTACCTGGTATGGGACTCTCTTCACGTTGTTCACATGTTCACGGGGGGGGGAGGGGTATAGGGCAGGCTCCTATATCGTTGGATTCTCTTTCAACCATCAACCCCCCCCCGCCCCCCAACCCCCCCCACCAACCCCCTAATATGTACTCAGGTATACAGTATACTGACGGCGCTGCAATAAGACCCCATTGAGGCTGGTTGGAGGGACGAGCTGTCGGGCCCGCCGGAAGAGCTAGTGGAATTCGACGAATTTCCCTACGCGTTCAACAACCACAAGATCGTCACCGGCGTATACGAAGATGCGGACGGGCGCGAGTGGTGGCCGCGGTGGAACAACATCATGGCGTACCGAGCCGAGGAGTACCGAAAACTAGCGCTCGAGCGAGACCTGCCGACGAAGCCTCATCCGCTGTCACATCCCTAATAATTAGGAGGGATCTTGCTGGGAAAATGTGGCGCGGTGATGCGATTGTACGATATGTGTGTATTTTCTGAGGCTTAGATAGTAGCTCGTGTACTTCTGCCTTCTCTAACGACTGTTTTTTGGGCCAGGGGATTTTGGATATTGATGGGTGGATTCTTTTTGGACCATCTAGCCGTTATAAATCACTGTTTTATTACAAAATCAAGCGGGAATCCAGGATGCCCTGCTATTGGGCTATAACTGAGTTGTCTGGACAGTCGACATTTGGATTGGCCGGGGATCGTCTATGTGAAAATGCCAATGATTCTCGAAGAAAGATTTTGATTGGCGGCGTTGGTACCAGTTCTCCGCATATTGTAATTTATGAAGCATATTCGGACATTGCCAAGCAGTTCTTGCTGTGAGCACTGTCTTGTTATGTTGAAAGTACTGATGAGTGGGAAAGGCATTTGGAGAAGAGGCGACTATAAATAACCGTTCCTGGATCTCAATTTAAATGCGTAAAAATATATAGGGATATTAAAATAGCATGCGACGCCCCGAATGCAGCCCTAAAGAGAGGGTGGTTAAGACACATTAATGATAGATGGAGGTTGAAATCGGTGGGCGCGGGGGCGGCGGTGGTGAGCGCGACGGCGACGGCGACGTGGGGCATTGTCACGGATAGATACATAATCAGTAACCCACTAACTATACTGCTTAATTGCCGGTTTGTCTTGTGCGACGCAAGGCATATACAAGGCATATACAAGGCATATATACACAGGTTACACATCATTTATCATTTGAGCCGGTTGTCTCTCACTCTTCTACCAACAAAACGACCTCGGCACTAATTTTAGTTTTGACTGCATCTTAGAAGGGGATCTAGATCGGGTAAGGCTTAACCTAGCGGCCTAGGTTAGGTGGCTTGGGATATAAGTATTCGGACACGCGGCGCCTCATATATTTTTGACTTACATGTGGCTTCATCCGCCATGGATTTCGTAACGGACAGGATTGAACAGCTGAGGACGCAAATATCGAGGGCAGAGGATGAGCTCCTGCAACTGAAAACCCAGCTCGCAGAGCTTGAAGCTTCGGCGCAGCCGCCATCGCCAGAGTCGCAACAGCAGGGCGGCCATCCGGCGGCAACCGCGCCAGGAGAATGGAAATGGCCGCTGAAGGAGGAAGAGTACGCGCGGTACGGCCGCCAGCTCGTCCTCCCCGCGGTGGGGATCGGGGGCCAGCTGCGCCTGCGGTCGGCGGCGGTGCTCATCGTCGGGGCCGGGGGCCTCGGGTGCCCGGCGGCGGCGTACCTGGCCGGCGCGGGCGTGGGGACGCTGGGGTTCGCGGACGGCGACACGGTCGAGGTGTCGAACCTGCACCGGCAGATCGCGCACGGCACGGCGCGCGTCGGCGCCAGCAAGGTCGACAGCCTCGCCGCGTACTGCCGCGGCCTCAACCCGGGCGTGCGCTACGTCGGCCACGGCGCGCACTTGACGCCGCGGAACGCCGAGGACGTCGTGCGCCCCTACGACGTCGTCCTCGACTGCACCGACCACCCGACCTCGCGCTACCTCATCTCCGACGTCTGCATCCTGCTCGGCAAGCCCCTCGTCTCCGCCTCCGCCCTGCGCACCGACGGCCAGCTCATCGTGCTGAACAACCCCCCCGCCCCTCGGGGTTCCGCCGCCGCCGTGGGGGGTCCCTGTTACCGCTGCGTGTTCCCCCGGCCGCCGCCCGTCGACAGCGTCGTGAGCTGCGGCGAGGGCGGCATCCTGGGCCCCGTGGTCGGCGTCATGGGCGTGCTGCAGGCCCTCGAGACGATCAAGCTGATCGTCGCCGGCCTCGGTGGCACAGAGACGGACCCGGCCACCGCCCTCGAACAGGTGGCGCCGCCGAGCCCGAGCCTGCTGCTGTTCTCCGCCACCTCGTCCACGCCGTTCCGGTCGCTCCGGATGCGGGGCCGGCGGGCCGACTGCTTCGCCTGCTCGGCGACGTCCACGCTCACGCCGGAATATCTCCGGTCCGGGTCGCTGGACTATGTCCAGTTCTGCGGCGTCGCCGCGCCCGTCGACATACTGCGGCCCGAGGAGAGGATAAGCGCCGCGGATTACAACTCCCTGTTAGTCAACGGGGCTGCGGAGAAGAGCCTGCTGCTCGATGTCCGCGAGAAGGAGCACTTCGACGTGGCTAACATCCCCGGGGCGGTCAACGTGCCCTACCCGTTGTTCGAGTCGAAGAGTAGGTCCACGGCGGACGGGGCTGATCCCCTTCTGAAGTGGCTCTCGCATAATGAGTCTTCTGACGCGCCTATCTACGTTGTCTGCCGGCTTGGAAACGACTCGCAATTGGTCACGAAGAAGCTGAAAGAGATGGGTCTCGACAGGTGTGGGAAGCGATTCGTAGGCGATATAAAAGGGGGCATGATGGCATGGAAGCGGGACATAGATCAGACGATGCCGGTCACATAGCAATACGACAACCGGCTAAGCGAAAGAGCGAGAGCGAGAGAGAGAGAGAGAGGGAGATAGATACCCCTTACAAGCGTTTTGACTGGAGAAGAGGATAATGCGAATGACTGACTCTTTCGGCGATTCGTCGTGATATTGGTACAACTATTGTGAGGGAGAGGCCCTGAACGCCGTTCCAAAAACCATACATGTTGACATACCAAAACTCGCCGCTGCAGCCCAGGCTGCCCTAACCATCATCCTTGTCATCCATCCTCGAAGTTGCTTTTATTTTATGCTACACTTTGACACCTCAACATACTACTTACTCTTGGTTTTAGACAAAGCTCGTCCGCTTTTTGTTGAACGCTCTCTGGTCCTTCAACCACTGCCTATACCCCGCCACGCTAGAGATCTTCTCGCCGTAGAAGTCGGGTACTACAAAAAGCAGCCGGTCAGCCCACAAAGTACCAACGCAACAACAAAACGACGCTCAGCAGGAGGGGGAGGGGGCGGGGGAGAGGAAGGAATACGTACCGGCATTCCCGCTGAGGGAGCTGTTGCTGGGGTCTACGCGGTTCTTGCGGATGCGGTTGAAGAACTCGGACTCCTTGCGGGCCATGGGCTGCTTGACGCCGCGCCTGAGGGCGTAGAAGATGGCGGAGCCGAGGCTGGGGCCGGCGAGCCAGCCGACGGCGGAGAAGCTGAGGGTGATGATCCCCAAGGCGAAGATGGGGTCCATGGGCACGCGCGAGAGCACCCAGTCCATGTCGGTGCCGACCAGCAGCGCCGACCCGCCCAGCGCCCCGGTCGTCATCGTCACCACGCTGCTCGCCAGCTGGAACCGCCGCCGCGTCTTCCGCAGCCGGAAGAACCCGTTCCAGTCCAGCTGCGCCTCCGCCCCCGCCCCCGCCCCCGCCCCCCTTCTGGCCGGAGGCCTGCTGCCGGCCGGGGTTCGGCGCAGACGACGACGACGATGTCGTCGTGCTGGCGTTTCGCCGCGCTACGGGTCGGCATTGGGATGATGGGGTTATCGGCTTGCGGGCGAGGCCCTGGGGGGGGAGGAGATCTTGGTTGAGAGGGTCCGCGTGGGCTGTCGGGCAGATGTGGAGAGGGCTGTTGAGTAGGGGCAGCTTGTTCCTCGGGCGAGTGCTGTCTGGATCTGGAGCCCTCGACTGCCGAAGGTGGTGAGGCGTGCTGCCACGGCGACGGTCGTGGTTGGGGTCAACATGTTGTCGTCCGATGTGTCTGGTCAATTGTTAAGATTCCGCATCCGGTTTTGTAGCCGCTCTCGTTATAGCCGTCCTCGTTTCCGTCGTTCTCGCCGCCGTCGCTGCTGGTGTGTGAGTGGTGGGTGGTGCTGGTGGTGGTGCTGGTAGTGGTGCTGGTAGTAGTGGTGTAGAGTGGAGAGTGTATATCGCCTCTTACGGCGGGCTTGCTGTTGAAGGCTTGACGTCGTGTGCCTCGAACGCTTATCGAAAAGTTTGGAGGAGCTTTGGGCACCTTGATTGCCTGGGGATCCATCTGGGGCCCGCTTAAAACCTGGGGAACTACCTAACCGGAGGCAGTTCTAGTGGCCGGGTGCTATGATGCCGCGCCAGCTGGCGCTAATGAGCTCTAAATCTACAATCTATGGGTACCCACCTCCCACCTCCCTCCTGCTGCGGCATCCGTCCATACCTACCTTACACTGCCTACTGCACTCTCCTCTGGTTTCGGCTAGCCATCTTGATCATCAGAGTCGGGTGTCTATGCTCTCTCTATAAGTGCTAATCGTTTGCTCTTATGTGAGCACGGATGAGCTATTTTCTTCATGTGTTGCGGCTACATTAAAAGCTCAATGCGATTGCCCAGGTGCCATATGCGCTAGTCGAACATCAATATCCCCCCATCTATTGATACCTGACCTAATACCTTTTTGTGATATGATCATCATCTACACCCTGCCCCGAACGTCGATCCCACGGCCAGCTGTTCTACTCTGAATGTTCCTTTGAGAACATGACATATACCACGTACTACCGAGCACAAACCTATCGAAATGAGTCGCCTTGGTTTTGAGGCCGCCAAATGCAACGCGCAATACAACTTCCAGGCTTCAGGGTCGTAATAGACCCTGCTCTAGATAGCCTGGGACGACTGGCCCGTTCGCGATGCAGCGTGTTATGCCAATAGTAACGTGACATCTCCAAGACTTTCACCGGCTGGGCCCCGGTAAGGGCTGGTGCGGTGGAGGCCGCAAGGGGCTGAGTTCGCTCTGCCTGTAAGTGTATATTGCGCTCTGTCGCACGGCGACGCTGCAATACGGGAATGCGACGATAATACCGGTAGCGGAAGCGCCTAGATTTTACCCGGCTGCAGAATTGCCCAGCTAGGTACCTGCATGACTGCTGTATGCCGGCGCTGAAGCGGCGCTCTTTATCCGAACCTTGGCCGTCATTTCCCATGGTTAGAGCCAATCGCTCGCTCCCTGGCGGCTTCCAATAACTACTTACCTAGGTATGTAGTTGACATCTTGCAGGTGCGAGCCCTCTAGCAGCGCGTTGGTAGCCCAGGACATGCAAGGAGCTGGGCCATTGGTTCGACTGCCTAACGCGTATTAACCCTCTCCAAACCTCCCCATCCATCACTAAGAGAAATTGATGTCGATATGCGGGGGATAACTTGCAGGTTCCACTTTGTGGCGTAACATGCCATGCGAGGTAACTCTGGATATTAATGAATAAGGAAGTGAGGACAAGGGCACTGCTGAATCATTTACCTTAAATCTCGCCCAGGGCCACGATCTTCCTCCTCGACCGTCCTGCCTACTTGATGGTTGTGCTTGTGCTTGGCCTAAACGCACATACCTAATCCATCATGAGAGGATACGATCTGGCGGGGCTGTTGTTGTTGTTCTTGGGAGCTGAGGCTGTCCTGGCCGCCTCGTTAATTTCGAAGCCTGGTGATTCGGCAATCATACCGTCCTGGGATATCCAGAGCTCCGCTAAGGTTGGTAACAATCTCGAGGCCTTGTCCAGAGTCGGTGTCGATACGTCGTCATGGCACCATATCAACAGCTCAAGATGCACCTTGATGGGCTGCCTTCTGCAAGCGGGTGTTTACCATGAAGAGGACTTGTTCTACTCGGATAACCTCAAGAAGTTCGATGCTAGTCCTTTCCATGTTCCGTGGATATATCGAAAAGAGTTCAACCTTGACACCGAACCCGATAAACACTATTTCCTCCAGACACACGGCATTACGTCCAAGGGCGACATATTTATCAATGGCAAGCAAGTGGCCAGCAGCAAAACACAAGCCGGTGCCTACGGCGGCCACGAATATGACGTATCTAAAGTCCTAGACAAGCAGAACGCCCTCGTCGTGCAGGTTCATCCTACGGATTACAACTACGACTTTGCTCTGGGATTTGTCGACTGGAACCCATACCCCCCAGACAACGGAACCGGGGTTTGGCGGAATATAGAAGTGAAGCAGACGGGGCCTGTGGCATTGGAGCCCTTGCGGGTGATAACCGAGACCAACTTACCCAAAGATGCCTCTACCGCACGCGTCACGTTGAAATCAACCGCCCGAAATTTGGAGACCCATGAGGTTACTGTTAATTTGAAGGCGACAGTAACCTCAGAGTGCGGTAACGTTCACAGCTGGACACAGACTGTAAAACTAGGCGCACTGGAATCTAAAGAGCTGGCGCTATCAACTACGTTAAAGAATCCTAAGATCTGGTGGCCGAAACAATGGGGCAAGCAACCGTTATACACCGGTCAGGTATCAGCGTCGGTGAATGACGAGGTATCTGATATAATCGACGACACATTCGGCATTCGCCAAGTTGCATCGAAGGTGAACTCTCATAACGACATCATATTCTACGTGAACGGTCTACCCTTTCAGGTGATTGGGGGCGGCTACTCGGCTGATATGTTCCTGCGTTGGGACGTCGAGAAATTTACCCAGCAAGTTCAATTAACCATGGACCTAGGCGGCAATACAATCAGGCTCGAGGGAAAGAACGAACACCCGGAACTTTACAAGATCGCGGATAAGATGGGATTGATGGTTATGGCAGGTTGGGAGTGTTGCGACAAGTGGGAAGCTTGGTCCTACAATGATGATTTGGCCGTGAAGTCAGAGTGGACTGAGAAGGATTACGTTATCGCCAATGCCAGCATGCAGCATGAGGCTCTCATGCAACAAA
Source organism: Rosellinia necatrix (assembly GCA_021209875.1). NCBI lineage: Eukaryota > Fungi > Ascomycota > Sordariomycetes > Xylariales > Xylariaceae > Rosellinia > Rosellinia necatrix. Next base: position 271,942 of record JAGYVD010000003.1, read on the forward strand.
ACCACCCGAGCATGTTGGCATACGTGGTAGGGAGCGACTACTGGCCAAACGACCGCGCGGCCGAAATATAGTGAGTGATTCACGAGATCAATTTCCTCCCCGTCACGTATCAAGAGTGTAACAACTCTTCTTGGGTCGAGATTGAGTTTTAGAAGCTTTCTGTTCTTCCCGCCCATTGCCATAACAACAACTAACTCCGGTTGTATAGTGCCACCTCTATTGAGAAAGCGGGCTGGAAAATCCCCATCGTCGCATCTGCTTCGAAAAGAGGCTATCCTGAGATTCTTGGACCTTCGGGTATGAAGATGGACGGTCCTTACGACTGGACCGCCCCTAATTATTGGTATGACGTCGAACCTTCGGAAGAACGACTTGGAGCAGCATTTGGTTTTGGATCCGAACTCGGCGCTGGAGTTGGCACTCCGGAAATTAACAGTTTGAAGAAGTTCCTATCTGAGGCGGACCTAGAAGACCTCTGGAAGAACCCAGACAAAGGATTATACCATATGTCCACCAGCGTGTCCTTGTTCTACGATCGCAAGATATACAACGACGCCCTATGGGCACGCTATGGTGCGCCCGTGTCCCTGGATGATTACCTCCTAAAAGCCCAAATTATGGACTACGAAGCAACCCGGTCGCAATTCGAAGCCGTCTCGGCGTTTTGGAGTAAAGAGCGGCCCGCTACGGGGCTCATATACTGGATGCTGAATAACGCGTGGCCGAGCTTGCACTGGAACCTATTCGACTACTATCTCCGTCCTGCAGGATCCTATTTCGGCGCTAAAGTGGGTTCAAGGGTGGAACACGTCGCCTACGATTATTTCAAGAAGGCGATATATCTGATCAATCATTCCATCGACAAAAAGGGGCCGAGGACCATCACGGTAGATGTGATCGACAAGAACGGAAAGTCGCTGCACACTAGCACAAAAACCGTCGAGACTGAGCCAAACACGAGTCGCAACGTGCTTGATCTATCAGCTTCCTTGAAACCGGTGACCGACGCCGTATTCCTGCGCATCACATTAGCAGATGGTAAGAAGGCCACACTCAGCCGAAACGTTTACTGGCTGTCGAAGGGATTGGACGCCCTTGACTGGGAGAACTCCGACTGGTTCTTTACCCCGGTGACGAAATACGCAGACTACACCTCCCTGAGCAAGCTGCAAGCTGCGGACGTCTCCATGACCACCCAGGCCGCGAAGACCAAGGAGCACACGACGGTCGTCCTCGAGAACCACTCGGCGGTACCCGCATTCTTCATCACGCTAAGTCTAATTGACGGGGCTGGCGAGGACGTGGTGCCGGCGTTTTGGTCCGATAACTATGTCACCCTCTGGCCTCATGAGAAACTGGAGCTGGAGGTTCAGGGTAAAGGCGCTGCAGCTGTACGCGTCAGCGGGCAGAATGTCAAGGGCGCTAATGTGTCGATCCAGGGCATTTGAGGGGCTGAGAGATAGGGTTTTGAAAATCTGCAGGATTATGAAATTGGCCATACTATAACTAATTCATGCTCGCCCTGAGTTTGGGGCCCTTGGCGGTCGGGGTTGGCATCATTAATACAAGCTTGTGACCCTAGCCAAGTTATTTGTCGCGTGATGCGAAGTTGATTATCTCCGATTGCAAAGTACAAGAGGGTATCGACTTACAAAGGTCCATGACATGGCGTATCGGAAGCATAGAGGGAGAACGAAAGGTGAGTGACGGAACCAAGGTGGTTTATGGTTATATTGCATGGGCAACCGTTGAAAACGACCCGACGGAGTGCCCAGCCTCAACTCTTGGCCTGGGGTTGCCCATCTAGATGCGCTCCAATCCGACCGATCGGACCTCTCCCCCAATCGTTCGTCTTTATTCCGAGGACCGAATTTTCCACCAAGTGTTTTACTTTGTTTCGCCCGTATACCTCCGCATCTTTGGGACCGCCATACTTACCTTTCGGCTGACCCAGGCCATGTCACATCGCTCCGTCCATTTCGGTTTGACACCGGCCTCGATGCCATGGATCTGCCCGCCTCGATGCTTGGCTAGGGCTGATTTAAAGTGTGTTAGTAGTCAAACCTCGGTATCTGATGCTAATGACGAATTATTAATGCCATGGGGATGGCATAACGTGGAATGACTCGTCCGCAGATTGCAACGCGCGACGCCAGAATTCATCCTGCGGCAAAAGTGCAGATTACCCACCCGCTTCCCTATAAGAACGCCAGCCCAATATGTGCAAGCCCTCCCCCCAATATCGCCGTACCTGCGCATCTCCCGGCACTAAGAGCTTCGATATTACCGGACGGCACTGTGCTTGATCGACCATGAGGCTGCTCCGGAACGCCATCGTTAGCCTCGCGGGGCTCCTCTCGCTGCAGCAGGCATCGGCGACGCCCACGCCCGCCGTCGAGGAGCGACAGACGGCGACCATCGCCAACAGCGTCATCTTCTCGCCGCCGTCCAACGCTGGCTGGGTGGACCCGCGCGTGCTGTACGCGCGCGCGGTGCAGCTGCAGTCCGGGGCGCTGCTCGCGACCTGGGAGAACTACTCGCCCGAACCGCCGCGGGTGTACTTCCCCATCTACCGGTCGACCGATGGCGGCGCCTCCTGGGCGCAGATCGGCCAGGTTGATGACACCGTGAACGGCTGGGGCCTGCGGTACCAGCCTTTCCTGTACCAGCTACCCATCGCCATCGGGGCATACCCCGCCGGCACCCTGCTCGTCGCTGGGAACAGCATTCCGACCGACCTCAGCCTGACCAAGATCGACATCTACGCGAGTAGAGACGAGGGAGTCACCTGGTCGTTCGTCAGCAGCGTCGCCAGCGGCGGGGTAGCCCAGCCGGTGAACGGGGAGACACCCGTCTGGGAGCCGCTGCTCATGTGAGTCCTGCGTCGGGGGGCTGAGTTCGCGTGTCTTGGGCGGCGCTTACGAGGTGGTGATGTAATGTATCTAGGGTCTATAACAACCAGCTCGTCTGCTACTATTCGGACCAGCGCGACAGTAAATACGGCCAGAAGCTCGTCCATCAGACCACGACGGACCTGAAGACGTGGAGCGCCATCGTCGACGACGTACATGACACGAACAGCTATGCTGCGAGGCCCGGCATGCCTGCTATCACCAAGCTTCCGGATAATAACTATATATTTGCCTACGAGGTGAGAGCTCCACGTTTTTCCTCTTACCTGGATGAAAGTTGGCGTAGCCCTGTAAAATCATACCCAGCACAGACAAGACAAGACAAGACAAGACAAGACGAGACTAACGTGCGCTCCCTCCCCCCTCCCCCTCCCCCCCCCCTCCCGCGTAGGCATGCGGAACGGACGGCTGCCGCGTCCATTACCGGCTGTCCAGCGACCCCCCTGGCGGTGCTCTCGGCGCCGAGCTACACGATGCGGTCGACGGCGGGGTCGACGACGACGAGCTCGCCGTTCGTGGTGTGGTCGAGCGTCGGCGGCGGGGCGAACGGGACCATCGTGCTCAGCGGCGGCAGCGCGTCCAACATCTTCGTCAACCAGCGGCTCGGCGACCCGGACGCGTGGGTCGAGCACGCGACGCCGCAGCCGAACGCGTACGCGCGCAGCATGGTCCTGTTCCGCGACGACGACGCCAAGATGCTCATCATCGGCGCCGGCCGCCTGCCGCCGAGCAGCACCAACTACGTCAGCGTCAGCGTGGTGGACTTGAAGGCTACGATGAGACTGTGATTTGATCATTGGGGGGGGGGGGGCCATCGCGGATGGTATGTATGCGATGACTTACCTACCCAAATTGGTTATTGTGATACGCTGGTTTTCAGGTTTACATGTAACGTATAAGATCAATGATTGTGATTAGACACTTACAGCTACCTAATCTCATGCATTTCTCGAGTTAACATATGACTTGCCTTACCGGGCTGCCTAGCGCTATTTTTTTTTTTTTTTTTTCAATATTTAATGCTAAGACATATTCTGGCAGATGAATACGCACTAAATATCGTTGAGGCGAGCATATTCACCCTGCATACGTAAAGAGGAACTGGGGGGGACGGCACTCACTCTCACAAGCACTGGGGAAAACCACCCCGACTATAATTCAGAGTAGACAGCAGTTCTTCCACATACGACCATAGCCTCCAGAGAACTCGGGATCCCGTCCGCTCTCCCATAGATAAGCTGGAGAGCGCCAGATTAGTAGTTGGGTCGGTGACGACCAGCGAATCCCTGGTGTTGTATGTATTTTTTTTCCTGTTTCCGTTTTGTCTCCTTTTTCTGCCCGCTTTATCTCGTTTCGTGTTAAAGCATTGTGTCAGGGTATATAGTCAGGGGAAGGCGGTGAAGGAACAAACTGTGGCGCCGACCATTAGCAGTACATCGGGAGGTTTGTCGGAGTGAAGGTTAGGTGGGCACGCATACTGACTGACCTGCGCCATAATTCCTGAAGTTGAGTAGATCAAATAAACCAGCACTAGTCTTGACGGCGAAGTCACGATCCAGCGTACCTGGTTGCGAAACAGAGGAGACCCGGGGCTTGACCCAGATTGTGCGCAACAAGTCTTGGCTGCCGAAGCCATGCTGTGACCGGAAGAAGAGCGTGCGAATTTGGAGAACAGACTTGGATTTCTCAAAGGTAGGCTATGCCTTACACTATAACTGATAGGTGCTTGGATACCGTGCACGTGCTGTGGGTTGTGATGCATCCTGTGGGCGAGTATCATCATTTCATCGCTGGCCAGACGTGATTTATGCCCTCTGGGCCTGGCTGTGCCGTTATGATCGGGCGCACATGACCGATACGAGGTCTATTAAGACTACACCGGGAGAATAACAAAGGGAGAGAGAGGTGGCTCGGGAGTGGATAGTAACCTGGCATAGCCAGTTTGAGCTATAGTATCGTATGGATCGGCGCCGCTTACTTCAACGAAGCTTGTCCAACGTAGCAGAGATTCTTGGCTGAGTCCTGACAAAAAGCACGATTTCCATGCGAAAGATATGTATCCACTATGTTAGACACAGCCTTTAAGTTCTCACTTAACGGGAAGTACTCCAGTCCGGAAAGAGTATCCTAGTAAGAGGTTGGTAGGTCGGTTGCTGTCACACGGTGTTCTGGCAGCGGAAATTCTACCAAATGTGTGCGCAGCTGATGATTGGCTTGTCACCATTATAACATGTAGCATATATCCATCTCCTCAACAAGCTCAGTACTCCTGCCCTTGTTAGAGTACATGCAAATACCCTACATACACATCCAAGCTGAGAATCCCGTTTGCACGAAAGCTTTCCACGCAAAACGCTAACGAATAGAAATGCTTAATTTGTCTTTCTGGTTGTGTTCTTTCCATATGTGTAGCACTTGTCAACCAACCAGGGCGCGCGCCTCAGTTTGACTGACCGATGGCCGAGCCAATGAACACGACTTCAACTGCAGCAAACCTATTATAGAGGTTAGTAATATTCATTAAAGCATGAGCAATTACCCACGTCGCTGTTGCTGCGAAGATCTCAATCCTCTTCGCCGAACTAAAAGCAGCCAACACCAACGCGAAGGTTGTAGTGAATATCAAGGTTACTGCTATTCGAAGGGTTGTTGAGCGCAGAATGTAGAGGAGGAAGATGCTTAGCACAGGCAGAGCTGAGGATAAAATCACCGCAAATATACTGCCGGCTCTGTTGATTTTGGTATCAGAGTACGAGGTTAGCCCTGATCGCTCGTCAATGATCCTACCCATCTTCCATCTTTGGCCGAATAGCCTGTGGAATATGAGTAACAAGACATTCGAAATGAGCTTCGTCAGATAGTCGTCCTCGGTAGCTGTTCTCTTCAGAGCGATGTACTCGCTAGGTTCGGGGTTATCCCAAGTATTGAACTCCGTGACTTTGAGGAAGTTATCCCCACCTTTCTCGTCCCGCAGCCACCTTTGCAGTTCGACCAGTTGAGATTTGCTCGGACTGGGTGCTTGAGATATCTGTGAGACTACAACCGGTTAATACCCTGTAGTATTATCTAGTCCACATGAAATGCAACTTGCTGTACCTTGCAGGAGCAGAGTATCTAGTTAGGGTCAGTCTCGTGCACAGAGCAAACTCGTCTAGTATGAATTGACTAACTATACTCGGACATTGTTTTTCTTAGCCTGCATAACAGTTCGTACTGCGGAAGCGCGGGAATGTTGTTGTCTTGAGCTAGGAGACTGGTATGGCTGCTCCTCGCGGAGAGCTAGGGTTGGATTTGTTCATGTTGTGACTGCCTTAGATCTTGGAATGAGCTAGAGTAGGTGGGATTTTCCGTCTCGTCCTCGGAGCGTCTATGTTGAAACCAAGCTTGCAAATCAAGTATTTCCGCCTGGAGTGACATTAATTGAAGAATATTGATCTCTTGAAACCGTCGGAAGATCGCAAAGTTTCCGTCTTGTTGCATAATATTAGCGAGTCTGTGATAGCCGTTGAGGTCGGACCCATCCGAAGACCCAACGCGACCCTGTTGTTCGGTCATTTCTATTATAGAGGGCGATGGAAAGGGCATGGTAAAAATATTCATCTCTGTGTATCAGCTGGAGCAGCGTTGTTGATTCCGTTGAAATGGAAGGCAGCACTTTACTTACCAGCGAGAATGGTTGACCGCCGTGTGATGATATCAGCCTATGACTCATCATGCGCCACCGACGTTGTATCTTGCTAGAATGCGCCGTGTCTTAATGCGCTGTGTATCGGCGCTCGGAGACGGTTGGCTGTAGTAGTAGTGGTGGTGGTATTTTAACGTCTATATTAGGGGGGCTGCTGACGTTGGAGATAAGGTAGGCTACGGAATAGACTTGATTTATTGGCGGAATTCGGTACGTTTTCATTTAGCCATATTTTCTTTTTTGGAGGAGATAAGGATCGGGCGAGCTTTTGGTGGTAGGGTTGGATATTAATTTCTAATTGCTCGGGAAGGGGGACTCCTCACCTAAGTGTCAGATAATAGCTAGCCTAAGGCTTTTGGTCCTTACTATAAAGCTTACGAATTCCTGTTCCAAAATTTGTCGCCCTGAACCCACGTCCTTCTGGGCTGGATTTTCCACTCATCCCTCTGTATTTCATTAATATTGATTTAATTCATCGCATGATTTAAACGCAACTCATCACGCATATTGTAATCTATACAGTGATGGACCCTTTAAGTCTCCTCGCAACTACAACATCTCTACTCGCATTCTCACAAACAACCCTTCTTGTCGTCCTTGATATCGGCTGGGGCCAACGAAAGGTCCTCAGCCTAAGTGAAGAAATCATCATCTTACAATCTATACTCGAGGATTGTCAAGAAATTGTTGACAGGGTGGAGTCCGTACCAAACTCCGTGCAAGGAGCTCTAGGACTATGCAATTTCAAACGATTGACTTTTCTTGAAATATTAGAGAGAACTCTGCCTAGAGCCCACGATCGGCTTCTGAAAAGAATATTCAAATCATTCATAATGGCTGTTGAAGAACCACGACTTATGGCAGCCTATCGCAGCTTTCGGGACACGGTGCTCATGTTACGTGACTTGACATCTGAGTGGGTAATGACTTGGCGTACTTTTGTGCCGAGCTCTAATAATATGAATCTAACAGTTTGAGGATGTATCAGCAGATGATCAGGATCAGGTAAGGCGAATTCATACTGATGCGCTCGGAGTTCATTGACTGACGGTACCCAAGCTCAACGATGGCTCTACTCTTGTCTGAGGAGCCGGCCAATGAGACGATGAGACAACCAAGCGAGCCCCCTGAATCATCCGACCAGGATCGTGTCAATATAGACCCAAGGCTATCAGGATTTAGCACCGATGCGCGACAAAAGAGGAATGAACTGTACATGAACTTTGTCTCCTTGATGCACTTCGATTTTACTCGAGATTTAGTCTTGGTTATTGAAGTCGACGGGTGCAATGGCTTAGACAGATTTGAGTTCGTTCCGTTGCGCAACAAGATTGATACTGCTAGCGACGAGAACTTCATCAGCCGTCAGATCCTGGATGATCACAATATGGACATGGGTAAACTCACCCTAATTCCTGAAGAAGATCGTCGGCAGAGAACATTGCAGGGTATCGGTGGCTACTTTACCCCAGAGCAAGAGATTGTCTTGCGCTGGCACAAGCCTAATGACCGGAAACAGAGACACGGTACATTCATCGTCATAGACGACGCACCCTTTGATATATTGATCGGCTCGAAACAGTTCGCCAATGAGTCCAAACCGTTGGCTATGTATGGGTTTGGTAGAAATTTGTCTAAAGGTATGCTCTGTCTGACGCGATGAAGTAAATAGTGGTTAACTGATTATGATAAGCCGAGCGAAAAGAACAAGACAAGGAGCACATACGGAGAGGTAAAGATGCACAGAAAGAGTTCCAAACACAGCTTGCCGAAGCTAAGAAGTTTACCAAAATCCGTGAGATGAAGCCTATCGTTAGGGAAGGGGAAAGTGCCGCCACAATGCGAGCGAGTGCGCCTCCTTGACTCGCAGTTGCTGTTCCATTCACAGCTGTCGATGATGCAGCTGAAATTGTCCTCTACTCAATCGAGATTGATGATTGTCCAGGTAGAACTTATGGTAGCTGAAGAGGATGATATTGAGCCCTACCCCTACCCCTATACTCAGCTAGTTTTCTTAGCGGCTGTGTATTCCCGCATATGCCGATAGTGGGCGTTGTTCTGGTACATTGTTGTCTTGGTAAATAAGATATAGTAAGCGTCTGAGTTGTGGTAATACAAGCCATCACGATCACGATTGTGCGAGCCTGTTACAATGAAGCTTATGGGTTACATCTAACTACCTAGGCATTCCTAATTATGGAGGTAAAGACTAGCTGCCCTGACCGATCATCCCCTTGGTGGTTCAGATCCAGAAACGAGTCCTAATTACAAGTTCAACATAGTATCCTCACTTTTCACTACCTAGTAGTGCTGTAACCCGAAATTCCACGCGTACCTCTTTGTTGCAAACCGGTTTGTGTACTCCCTAGTCGACTGTTTGATAGCCCCGAGAATACTCATTCATACTTATACACTGCCAATAACTGAGAAAGGCATCCCTGTTTCCCTGTCCGTCCATTCGTACATACCGTAGACCGCACCTCCTCTGACTAGCCACCTACAGTTCTGCGTTGTGTCGGCGGAGTCGTTGGCGGCAATCGACAGTAACACATCGGACCGTTGCTGGGATTAGAAGTCTCCGCGCCTGGCACTTCTCTCCGCGAACGGGGCCCAGAAAAGAGGCGAGATGGCGGCTCGGACGGCGTACTGGCGGTAAACCGGCCAGTCTTCGTCCTGACTTCGGAAGTCGGCGTCAAACTGGCCCTCGCCACAGCTGCACAAGAAGCGTCTTCCACTCACCGTGGACAGCGGGATGGCGGCCCCCGCGGCCGCGTACTCGCAGCCCGGCTGGTGCTCCCAGGTGCGGCAGCGCTCGACGCACGCGGGGAGGAACCGTCGCCAGAGCCGCAGACTCTTCGCGTCGGCCGCGAGGACGCAGAGGTCGCCGGACGCTATCGCGGCCCGCATATCGCCGCCGATGGGCTGCGGGATCGCGCCGTGAAATTGGAAGACGGCGCAGTCGAGGAACACGGTGCGGTTGGCGAGGTCGAGGCGGAGCGTGCTCGGCAGGATGTAGATGCCGGAGTCGAGCTCGCCGAGGCGGTAGATCCGCTTCTTGTTGCCGAGGCGGCCCGGGAAGCGGAGGATCTGCGCGGCGATGACTGACTTGCAGGCCAGACGGCTATCGTCGTTCTGAGCGTCGGACCGGGCCGCTGCCGGCATGCGTACCACGCCCCGTTCGCGGGCCGAGAGTGTCACGGTCATATGAAATCGAATCCACCACATCTCCTCGCCTTCGGTGGGCTGGGACCCCTCGACGTCTATCACGGGGCAATTCTGGACCTGCAGGTACGGTATGCTCCAGCTGATCGGCTTCCCGTCGCGCAAATAGACGGGATACATGTAGTGAGGGTATCTGTTCCATTTGTGACAGTTGGATGGCTTGCCACTGAGCTCCACCCGGGACGACTCGCGATCGACTTGCAGTTCCAGACTTGCCTTTATAAGGCAGACAGGGAAAGAAACGCCCACGGGAACACGATCACCTATTTTAATTTCAAAGTGGGCTGGTGACAAATGTCTCATCGTCACCGGACATTCGTCGCTCTCGAGAGCTCGCTTGGTCTCGCTACATGTGATGTCCAGTCGACTAACGTAATTGACAATGCGCCCTGTTGTTTTATCAACGGTGGCAATCAAGGAAGTGTCTCCTTCCAAGGAATTGTCCCCTGTTACGTTGACCAAGTTTGTAGGCGTTGCCTGGAAAAACCCGGTGACGATCGGGAATGCTTGTAGATTAGGTGCGTATTGTGTGATGTAGACGCCGGTATTGTTGCTGACCTTGGTCTGGTAGAATTGCATCGACATGCCCAGGCTTCTTCTAAAAGCAGAGATCGATATGATGGTCGGGTGGATTCCGATCGCCACCTGCAAATCCCGTGGTACCCGATCAACAAAAGCAGAAGGGACGTAGAAGGAGGCGATGAGTGGCCGAGATCCGCTCCAGCCGGCTTCGTCCTCCTTCACGAGAACCTCGAAGGAGTCGTCGTTGCGCCTCCCGCGAGTCGAGATATCTCCAAACGCCACATGGCAGGCGGCGAAGATGTAACCTATCCCCAGGGTCGCAGGCCCCATTAGCAAGCGGCAATACAAAAATGGGGTGCTTAGTTTGACGCGGCCTCTTTGCTCCGGGTCGGTGAATAATCCAAGCTTCTCTCGCGGGATCTCCAATGTTATGCAAACAACCGAAGGGACCTGTGCCCAGTCTCGCACATCTCCCTCCGGTTTTCTCGGAGGCCTTATACCTTGGTTCGCGACAGGAATCGAAAAGACGCCCATGACATGGAGATATGCATGGAACTCCGGTGAGTGATATCCATCCATGATATTTCTACGTTTGTTCATTGCCAGCCCAAGAACTTTGACCGCCACCACAGTCCAGTTGCAGACCGCTCTGCTTTGGACAAGGCGAAGAATCGCCGCGAAGCTGGCGCGATGGTACCGCATCTCCGCCAAATATTGGGGATCCTCACCGTCTGTGGAAGGGTGCGGGTTTACGTACATGTCCTGTTCATGGCGGAACATAGAGGCATAGATATGAAACAAGAGTTCGGCCAGCTGGTCTGCATCGTCGAATTGGATTCCCGTCGGAGCAGGGCACGGTCCATTTGACGGGATCAAGCACATCGGGCGCTTCCAGGTAGTTCGGACAGTCAAAGCATTGGCGATTATCTGCATCTCGGCGTTGAAGACAGGCAGGATCTGCTCCTCGCCAAGGGGGACAGCCGATGCGTTGGTCCAGTATTCGACGGGGAACAGGCCAAGTATCGCGGACAAAGTCGGGACATCGCCGCAGAGCAGGCGATTGAGAGTTTCTCGGTGGAGGTTGCGTTTCGGCGAGACAACCTCTGTGTAGAGAGTCGAAGATAGTTTGTTGCGCAACAGGGGTGAAACCGCCGCCAGAAGGGTCAATGCGCCCATATCATTACAAAGGTTAGACGTGTCGATTACGTCGAAATCCAACGGGGCAACGCCGGATGCATCATAGTCAGGTCCGTCCAACACGAGCGGCTGGAAACTATACTGATCTCGATACCAATTGGCGGTGTTGGCCGACGTGGCGCGCTTGTGCTGTAGGGTATGCGCGAAGGCTACGGCGTCTCCGCGGAAGAAGCGGACTTGGATCTTCGTGAAACGCTTCTTGTATGATGCTGCCCACAGGCGGAATTGTATGCGAACAACCTCTGTCATTCTTTTGCCGAGAGGAAGTTCTTTGAACGTGTCGGTGCCTAGCCCATACGAGTGAGTGGGCACAGAAGCCAGGGCGAGATGAGAACAGAATATAGGGTTGGTGGCATAATGGAGAATAGGCACGCTCTCATGATCTCCCGTGAGGAAGGTGAGATTAGGATATCGTTGTGACTCGTCGGTAACACCCGTGTTCCAATCAAAGCCCCCATGCTCTCTGTACTGTTCCAAAAGCAAATGGAGTTGACCCCCATATACGGTAACCGCTGCTGGAATTGTCGATTGTAAACCGATAAAGTCCAGTCCCTTGAAGGTATCCAAGAGCTCGCAAGTCTCATTCTGGGAACGCTCAATAAAGGATGTGAAGTGATCCCGTACACTCTCGTCTCTTGGATTTGCGCTGTAGACTTTCCACATATTCCGGACCTCTGACAACGTGACGGAGTCACAGACTCTAAGGCGCAGTCCGTACCTGCTCCGGTGCCAACCATCCATGGTGGCAGAGAGGTCATATAGCTTCGTCGCCCGGGAGCGGATAATATCAGAAGCCTTTGCGTCAACTTCCAGATGGCAGTAGATTGCCAGCAAAGAATCAATTCTCTTTTCGTCTTTGTCGTCCATTATGAGCGACAGAATCAAAATGTTGCGAGCTAGCGATGAATATGTCAGCAAGCTCGGCACAATCTAATGGCGAGAAGGGCGAGGGAGAGGAGAGAGATGGTCTCACCAATGACGGCCGCTAGCTTGTCGCAGCAAGTCACGTCCAATTTACGATCTGGTTATTGAAATTAGATACTAGGCTCCCTTGATCATGATGAAAGGATCAGCTAACTTACCATCATTGTGAGCAGTGAACAAGATGGTCCGCACATCTCCGTGGCCGAGAAGTAACGCGTCGGTCGCCTCGCCAGGTGGCATGGACTGCGTGAAGCAAACCGGGGGCGAGCTCCCTAACGGATTGAAGTAGGGATTGATGCTGACTTTCGCCGGCGCCGACATTTTGAAGGCGTGGGACGAATGTTTTTGTTGTGTTGCAAGCAGTGGATTGATGGAGGTTGACTGGAGATGAAGAAACGATGAGGTTGGAGATGGAGATGGAGATGTGGTGTGGGAAGGAAGGGAGAGGTAAAAGTTTTTTGAGCTTAGGTGAATGCAATGGACTTAGAGAATAGATAATAGCGGATCCTCTTGGACCGGAAAAGGGCGGAAAAGGAAAGAACCTGGCCAGCCAGTTTCACGAAAGGTAGGCAGGTGATGGATCGTGAAGTTTAGTCGGCGACTGGCTGCGGATCGGGCAGTCGTTGGCAGTCGGTTGTGCATATTCAGCCAAGTCCCAGGGACGCTGTCATGTATCACTTAGACAAGGGGTACCTTTTGTCTTCTATCCTTTTGTTTTCCGCTATGTCGATTTCCCTAAGTAGGGGTTTCATTTTGAAATTGTCAAAAGACTATCATGGTACCCGTATAGAACACCAACAGCTCGTGAGCCCGTGGAGATGAATCCATTAGTATTTATAGTGGTTACACTGCGAGGTTGGTCGGAATAAGATACATATACCTCACGATACAAAAAGGATATTGAGACTACAACAACGCATATATCAGGGGCTATGAGGGCAGGACTCTGAGTCAATACCGGGTTAAGATATGGCCATGGGGGATGGAATATCCATCACGATATTGTGTTCCATATACAACAAGGCGTAAATTTGTATCTCTAAACATCGCAAGGGAAAAAGAACCGCTAAAAGAATCGTCAAAGTCCTGTTGTTTGTGTCCATTGTCACGGTTTTCATTGCTGGTAGTTCCAGAAATGACTTATGTTATTGCACAAGAAGGGAAGGTTCCTTACTTGGTCAGTCGCCAGCTACTCGCTCCTTTTATATACGGTATTCTGGCCCGTGCCCTAGTGGAGTTCTTAGGTTAGAACTAGTTCCGTGACAGAGCCTTAAGTATAAACATCAATATCTTCAAATAATATCTTCGATACCATTGCCTAGCATGTCATAATGGATGTCGCGGAACCAAGCCCGGCCTGCGGGCCTCTACCGGGCACGGACCCAAAAGACTACGTATATAAGCTAGAATATCTGGCGACTGCCTGACGGAAGGAAATTCCCTCCTTGTGCGATAACATAAGGTATTTCTAGAACTATTAGTAGTATGAATAGCAATCTCCCTGTTCTCAAACAAAAGCTCAGATGCCTCGCCGTCAAGTATATAACCCACCCCCCACTGATTTTCTTAGCTGCAACAGGCATCCAACTGTAGTTAGCTGTTCTTTTCAAATTTATAACATATAGCCAAGAGTATGTTTCACCGGTTCTTCTGCTGTAGGGTACGGCCCGCAGTCGAATAGTTACTCATTACAGTGGACTTCTATGTTAATTACCCGATCTCCCTCTTCTATAATTTCGCTTTTTAATTGCTATATGATGAGAGCAGTCAGGATTTGAATCCCCCCTACGTAGGTGGCCTTTGGTAGCTTCATACCGCAGGAAAGACATTAGTACAATAATTACAATAGAGATTCCTTAGGACAGTTCCTGTACGTCAAACAATCTCTGTACGAACGGCTAGAGTGCACGGCTTGCCAGTCATCCCACTGTTTAGTCAAGGAAAATTAGACAGGCCTCATTTGATATTTAACTGGTTCATCTAGTAAACGGTGGAGATGCATTAGAATTTAGGTTATAATTATGATTTAAACAGTACATCTAATGATACTACATATACTAGTGCCAGTTTAAACTTGTCCTATACAATGGGATATTTTATTGTCAAGCTTATGAGTGCTCGTGAATACCCACAGCGTACAGATCAACTGGGGTTAGCCCCCACTGAGAGATTTGTGTACTTTACCGCGCTTATAGTGTAAACCATTTGGGGAGTGCCTGCACACGATTACTCGGATATTTTTTACTACAACCGGAATAGCTTAACGAGTATCCGCCCAAAAACGATGCAACTTGGATCAATAGATAACTAGCTGTTTATTAATAATACATCATTATATGTGTGATGGCTGCAATAGTGGTTGTTGGTTCAGAGCCCAATTATACCTGTGTATTGGGAAGAAAAACTAAAGTCACTAATTACCTTCTTGTTGGTACCTGCCAGGGCTATCCACTACCACCAGCCGGACAACTTCGGTGTCGGTCATCCGGCCAATCAGGGGCCAGCATGGCTATGGGCCATGACAATACCTAAGTATTCTAGATTGTTTTTGACACCAAAGGTATTTCAGGTGAGTGGGAGGGGCCAACCTTAGTTGAGCTGATCGCTCCTATAAATGCCTACAGACACCTGTACATACATACCTACGAGTGCTTATAAATGCCTATGAATGCCTATAAATGCCTATAAATCGAGGGAATATATCTTCCTGATAACTGCATATTGACTAAACGGGGTGGAATTAACATGAATATGTAGCTACCGGGTTTCATATATTCAATTGGCGAGCTACTCCATTGAACATAGCATAGAGAAGAATCAATTAAACGCGGTCATTCTCTTTGACGCGTCTGAATTTCCAAGTCCCGTCCCAGCAATATCTTCACAATCTCATTTGTTGAAATGCCATCACCACTGTTTACGTTGGAATCCGGCACATCGGAACAGAAAAAGGCCACTGTGAATTTACTGCCTTGTCGGATACATCACGATGGCGATGTGAATCCATCCAACACATTTTGGAATCCTACTGAGACTGAGGGTGAGTGGTTCAACTCACAGCAAGCGCCGAATGAAATCTAATCAAGGCTTTTAGGGGCGGATAAATTACAGACGGCTTACTTAAGAGGTAGAAAGCTTCATGGGAAACCTGTGACGCTGCCGGAAGGATATTATGGCCTGGTAGTCGAGAAGACGGACGCAGAGCCCGAGACGTCGACAAGACAGGGCACGGCTGACGAGAACGATGTCGAGATGATCGAAAACCCGGGCGATCAACTCGAAGTGGCTGCGATGAAAGGCAAGGCCGCATTCGACCAGTTGATGATCTGGGGTCACGAGTCTACGAGCGATTCCAGCGTAGATCCCTATGTGCGAGGGATGGAGGAATGGGTTGCATTTGCCGAAGAAGTATGACACCAGTTTTTATTTGCGGATGTAACCTCAATCATACATCATACTGACAGTGTTCTAGATACACTCGTTTGCAACGGAGGCGGACACTGTAAAGTAGTTAAAGCAAGCAAGCAAGCAAGCAATAAGCCGGGATGACCCAAGTAGTCCTTTGCTGGCGGAATGGTTGGGCGTCTGGAGTAATGTATTCCTTGGGGTAGGAAGCCTTTACACTGCGGTTAAAATAGAGTTAAGATATCTCGGGCCTCTTCATAGCGTATGTGATCTACGATGTTTCAAAGGCTATTGCTGGGAAACACAAATTGAGAACTGTGTTTTGGTTCCGAAGCTATACATGTTACGGATACAGTGTGCACTTACAGTGTATATATAATTCATCGATACTGTATTAATCGCCCCTAGCAGATGCCTTAGATCCATTAAAAATGCCCCTCCAACCACTTGCAAGTGTACTAGGTACCTACCTACCTACCTAGGTACCCAAGCTTTCTCGACCTTGCATCAATCACCCGACACATCGCCGCCAAATTTATTTCATCAAGACGACCGCCCCATCACTCGAATTCCATCATGAGTCCTGGGGCCCTGAACGGGGAGGCGGCCGTCGGGCCCGAGGGGCCGCGACAAAAGAGCAGGGCGACGGTTGAAACGCTCGGGGTCGGTTGCATCGCCATGGTCGAGAAGAACGGACAAGCCCGTCGCGCCGAGATCCTGAGCATCAAGGACACGAAGAGCGGCCGCCAGTTCTACTGCAATTTCGATAACTTCAACAAGCGGCTTGATGAATGGGTCCCGGCCAAGCGCATAGACTTCGACCAGGACGTCGAGTGGCCGAGCCCGGACAAGGACAAGCAGAAGGACAGCAAAGGCAAGAATACGACCGTGTCGAAGAAGAAGGTCGCCCCGAGCAAGGCCCAGAAGCGCCCCGGGAAGAGGGAACAGTCCGTCGCTTCCGAAGCTGTCACGCCCCATCCATGGCCCGACGCGTCGGATACGCAGCCGCCGTCCAAAGCACCCTCGACGCCGAGAGATACCGAGCAGAAATCCACGGGGACGCCCGCTGTCGGGGGCGACGAGATGGACATTGATGACGACGACAACAATACCCCCGAGGTCAAGAAAGAAGTAGAGTTCAGCAGGGAGGCCGAGATCGAGAAGCTACGGACTGGGGGCTCCATGACGCAAAACCCAACCGAGCTCGCTCGAATCCGAAACATATCCAAGGTGCAGTTCGGCGAACACGATCTCTTCCCGTGGTATTTCTCCCCGTACCCGGAATCCTTTACGCAGGAGGACGTCATATTCATATGTGAGTTCTGTCTCAGCTATTACGGCGACAAGAAGTCTTTTAGCAGGCACCGGCAGAAGTGCACTCTGCAGCATCCGCCTGGAAATGAGATCTATCGCGACGATTACGTGTCTTTCTTTGAAATCGATGGCCGCCGACAGCGCACGTGGTGCCGCAACCTATGTCTACTATCCAAAATGTTCCTTGACCATAAGACGTTGTATTACGACGTTGACCCATTCTTATTCTATGTGATGACGCAAAAGACGGGGAAAGGTCACCATTTGGTTGGGTACTTCTCTAAGGAGAAGGAGAGCGCGGATGGGTATAACGTCGCGTGTATCCTGACCCTTCCTCAATATCAGAGAAAAGGCTTTGGTCGATTGCTCATCCAGTTCTCCTACGAGCTTTCCAAAGTCGAGGGTAAGCTTGGGTCGCCTGAGAAGCCTCTCTCGGATCTGGGGCTCCTCAGTTACCGGCAGTACTGGTCAGAGAACATTATAGATCTCCTGCTGGAGCTGAATGATCGTGACGAGAAGTCGAGCATTGAGAGCATATCCAGCGCGCTCGCCATGACGACCCAAGACGTCGAACATACCCTACAAGCTCTGAAGATGCAGGTTTATCACAAAGGAGAGCACAAGCTCGTCTTGCCGGAGTCTATGATCCAACAGCGGGAGAAGGCCAAGCTAAAGAAGAAGCGATACATCTCGCCGGAGAATATCCAGTGGAAACCTCCTGTCTTTACGGCGTCGACACGGACGTGGGGCTGGTAATCATTTTATACGGCTTGTCTTTGTAAGATACATTCATCGAGCGAGCGAGCAATCGACTGGCGTGCTTCAAACTATAGATATACCCAAGACTCATTTACTTAATACATTTGAAATAACCCCCAAACGTAAAAAAAAAAAGCCTTACTTTAATACCGTAGCATGCACTTTTTTTCCGAAGTTGTAATTCGTATACTCGCCATTTTCACTTCGCGTCATCAGCCCCATCCGTCGTCACTCCAGATTTCCCCCTCCGCTTCTCCCAGCCGTCGGGACCCTCGTCCAACATCCGGCGTATGACGCGACCCAGCCTCTCGACGCCGTCGACGAGGTCCTCCTCGTCCTCCCAGGAGAAGCAGAGGCGCAGGGCGCGGTCGAAGCGGGCGGCGCCCTCGTCGCCGTGCACCGCGAACAGCTCCCCGTGGCCGACGACGAGGTCCTCGTCGGCGCGGCAGCGGTCCGCGACGTCCCGGGCCGCCGGCCACGCCGTCTTCTCCTCCCCCTCCTCCCCGTCGCCTTCGGGGAGCGTCACCCAGACGAAGTAACCCCCGTACACCGCGGCGCCCGGCGGGCGCGGGCGGCGGCGGCGGCGGTGGCGGCGCCACCGCCGAGGCGGAGGCCGAGCGGCACGAGGACGGCGCGCACGGCGCCCTCGAGCGCCGCGTGCCGCCGCGCGTAGGCCGGGATCAGCGTCGTGCGGATGTGCGCGTCGAGCCAGCATTCCCCTTCTTCCCCTTCCTTCTCACCTTTACCCCCGCCGCCATCGTCGTCGTCGTCGTCGTTTTCCGGAGCAGAGGAAGAGGAGAAGGAGAAGGAGAAGGAGGAGGAGGAGGAGGAGGCGAAATTGATGTCGTCCGCGGACCGCAGGAGAAGCTCGCACACGAGGGTCGCGGCCAGCTGCGACGCGGCGCCGCCGGAGCACGTGGACCCCGTGCGCGCGAGCCCGCGCGCGAACGCCGCCGACGAGTACGTCCACCCCGTGCGCGCGCCCGGCGCCACGAGCTTGCTGAAGGAGCCGTTGGACACCGCGTGTCCGAAGACGCGTGGACATCCGCTACTGCTGCTGCTCCCGGGGGGAGGGGGAGGGGGGATCGTGTGCGGAGCGGCCGCGCGCTATGTCGAGGTCTACGACGCGCGGGAGGAAGGCTTTGCGGGGCACGCTATCTCGATGAAGTCCAGTTGTTGTTGTTGTTGTTGTTATTGTGGTTGAGGGGTTTTGCTGCTGCTGCTGCTGCTGCTGCTGTGCGTTCGTGGTGGATGGGCGGGGAGGGGAAGCGGGAGAGGGAGGGGAGGAAGAGACGTGCCACTGCAGCATGTCGTAGACGTCGTCGCAGATGACGAGGGCGTCGCGGCGTCGTGCGGCGTCCACGAGCGCGCGGCGCCGCGCCAGCGTCATGGTGCGGCCGCTCGGGTTCGCGAACGTCGGCACGCAGTAGATGACGTGGCGGTAGATCTTGCGGTCGGGGCCGGGGTATTTATAGCCCTTCTCCCTTCTTCTCCCCCCCCCCCCCTTCTCCTTCTCCTTCTCCTTCTCTTCCATCCCTCTGTCCTCTCTCCCGCACCTGTTCCCGCTCCTCCAGGGCGCACATGGCCCGCTCCATCGCCGCCACGTCGAGCCCCTCCTCATCCTCCGGCACGGCCCGCAGCCGGCCCGCGAACCCGGCGTCGCCGAAGACCGGGCACGCGAGGAAGTAGCACGGCGCCGCGACCCAGACGGCGAGCGTGCGCGCCGGGTCGGTGAACGACTGCAGGATGCAGGCCAGCGACTGCGAGGCGCCGCCCGTGATGGTGATGCGGTCCGCCTCTGCCTCTTCTTCTGCCTCTTCTTCTTCTTCTTCTTCTTCTACCTCCCCTGCTCTCCCTTTGACGTTTCTTCGGCCGTCACCACCACCACCACCACCACCTTCCTCCCCGCCGGCGGCGATGGCGACGGCGACGGCGTCCCCGTAGAACCGGCCCAGCCACCGAGCGAGCGCCTCCCGCAGCGGCTGGTAGCCCGGGTCCGGGGCGTACTCGAGGCCGGGGGCCCAGACGGCGCGGTCCGACAGCGCCCTCTGCGCGGCCGCGCGCAGGGCGTCCGCGGGCAGCAGCGAGGTGGAGGGCCAGCCGCGGAGGAGGTTGATGCTCTTCTTCCCGTTCTTCTTCTTCTTCTTCTTCTCGTTCTTCTTCTTCTTCTTCGCCTTCGTCTCCTTCTTGTCCCCGTTCCCTTCTACGCCTGCATTCTTGCCCGGCGATGCCCCGGCGTCGTGACCATCGACCTTCTCCGTGGCCGCTCCCGACATTGCCTGTCCTGCGACCATCCTCATTCGCTGTGTCGGGGTGCCTCTGAAATGCGATGCGCGACGAAAGGATATCCTAGGCGGATTGTGATTTTGTGGGTCTGTCGCATGCTATACATTCAAAGTTGTGTGGCTTTTCCCCTTGTCTTTTTTTCGCTCTGCGTAAGTAGGCTTCTAGGTAGTCCGTGAGCCTTTAAACGGGTCTGTTACAGGGTATCTAATCGATGTAAATGACCTCATCCATACACATGAAGCGCTCATAGCTACATTACAGCACTATCTCACTAGCGTACATGGGACTTGAGGTTAACGAAGCATGTGAAACGCCGTGTAACTCTCGGGCTGGCAAACCGTTCAAAACACAACGGACTAGACACATTACTTATCACTAATTTTATAACCGTTTTTTCTCATTTTGCTTTTTAGTGAAAACTAGTCTCATCACTCAGCTTAACGGGTATAATACCACACCGCTCTAACCTTACTACGCCCATACCCACATCCCACTCCGGACAGCCACGTAACGTCTTCATTTATATACTTGAAACATCATAAGGTGTCGGATCAGAAAATATCAAATGTGGTTTACGCTTCGCAAGATCAAGAATAGTAGAGGCAAAGACGCCGTTGGCCCCTGTCGCAAATGTTAGTAAGTTTCAATGAGAATGATGAAGCTCTCGCCGGTCGCGGCATTCGCAAACTTACATGCAAACCAACTCCCTGTGTTTTTGGTTAGCCCTGGTGCCTAATAATGGTAATAATAAAAAAATCCCAAAAAAAATCACACCCCGTTTAACTTACTCGTATAGGAGCCCAATATATTCACATTGACGCTTTCATGAATTAAGCCGAGCTTACTAGAGCGCAAAACAAGGTCAATACACTCCGCTATCTCTTTGTCGTCATCCGACGTCCGGGCTTGGACGAGAAGACTCATGGGCCATGCATTCATAAGACCAATATGAGGCCCTACGACTGTTAGTCTAAATCAATATAATTTAGTCATGATGAGCCGACTCACCTCCAATACCATGGAAGTCCTTCCCCATGAGATAGTAGGGGTTCGATGACTTGGAAAGCAACATCCGTCTTGTGTTTTGGTAAGTTTCGTCGCTCACGTCGACGAAACCCATGAGCGGTAGCGCTAGAAGAGATGGGTAATTCGCGTCATCCATGAGTATAGACGAACCGTAGCCGTCCACTTCGTAGGCAAAGACCTTCCCGAATTGGCGGTGCTCGACAACGCCATGTTCCCAAATGCCCCTCGCGATTTTCTGACTCCATTCATCTACCGTTTGGGCTAGTTCGGCCTTGCCGGCATCTTTGAGTATCTTTGCCGTTCGTTGCAGCTCCATGGCCATCTGGGCATTGGCTGGTATGAAGAAGCCCAGAATTGTGGCATCGTCGCTTGGCCTGAATGCTGATCGTACCAAGCCGGTGCCACTATTTAAAGGGTTACCGATGCCGTTGAGGTTCAGAGTCTCTGTACCCGTATTCGTGTTCCGGCTGAAGGTATACTGATTCTTAACGAACCGACCGGTATCCGGGTCGAATGTCGATCTCGACTGCTGTTCTAACACTTCCAATACCGTCTGCAATGCGCGGTACCACCGAGGAGTGAGGAATTCTTTAGAGCCACTGTGTTCGTTGAAGTCGTTGCCCAGAGCGAGAAAGTGAGCGAGGGAATCCAGTTCGTATTTGCACTCGAAGACGAAGCTCGGCTCGTATGCAGGGTGCACAACATCGTCTTGGCCGTTGCTGGTGACGGGTAGGTTGCTAATGGGTGGCGGTTGAAACGCGTTGCAGTATGGCGACTCGATGACGAACTCGGATTGGGTATTGATGGCACCGAGGATCAATTGGTATATCTTGGGGTCTTTCGCCGCGAGAGCTTGGTAAGGGGATAATTGATTCGTCGAGTCTCGGAGCCACTCAGCGATGATGTCTCCTGGAAGAGGGCGTTAGACGAAAGGTATCAACGTGCAGTTGCCGGAAGCGCCTGGCAAAGGAAGAAGCATTACCGGTGATGATAAATGACTGCGGTCCTTCCCACTGCCCCTCGTCGAATGTTTCTGCATTGAAACTATTCCGCTTTGATTTCGTTGACCCGCTAGTATGGAACTTAACGGTCGTATCTGTCGTCGACTACACGCATGAAACCATGTAAGTGAGTGAGTGGGCGAACAGCCGAACCGTGAATATTGATTGGGCACAGGCAAGGGACATTCTGAGGGCGTCAACTAACAGGGAAGGTATTCTCGAACAGCCGCGCAAGATCGGGGTCCTTTATACGGGATACGACATCTTCGATCACCTTCTCTATGGTGTCCGACTGGAATGTGCGACACTTGGGGTGCGGCCTCTGATACGGCAATTCGAGGGAGCCTTCACTTAGGGGACGACTGTGCCAAATAGCGATAGGTAGGTCAATTAATTAGGGCTGATCTTCTAACGAGCTATACTCTGATAGTGAGATAGATGGATGCCACTCACTGGGGATAGGCCGAGTAGAGTGTATAGTCAGGGCAGGCCTCTTGGTAATTGGTTGTATCGTCGCTGAGCGCAATCTGATCCTGTCCATAGCGGGCTGGATCGGCCGCATGAGCTCGAGAAGGGAATGAAGCGGCTAGAAGAAGCAGGGTGCGAAATGAGGCGGCCGCCATCGTCATGTCGTGCAGCAGTATGAGGGCAGTCCCCCGGAGCTGGCTGGCCAGGATGCAAAAGTACTACCTATGCCGACAAGACTATGAAATACGGGTGAAACGTGGTGACGTGGAGGAGCGCATGGGCCCAAGGTCGGGGCGATTCTGGAAGGACCTCACTTACTCGTCCTAAGCTAAGTACCTAGTTATGTCCCATTCGGCAGACTCATTTGGGTAAGAAGTAGGCGAGAAGTAAGTGAGAGGTAGTCGCATACTCTGGACTAGTATCCGGTTGAGATGCCACACATACAGACCTTTAAGACATTGTATGGGTAAAGAAGGTTGAGCCAGCTAGATGCCCAAGGTGACATGGAGATTCTGATTGGGGTATCTGCGATGGCGGGGCTTTTACGTTCATCTTCCGTCTTTGGTGGTACTTTATGTAACTTTATGTAACTACCATGGTCCGTCCGCTGTCTCGTACCTGCCTACCAGAATACATCCCGAGTAATGAATGCCAAGAGGCTGAATTGGACCCTGGGGATGACGTCGTCAACAGCCAGCTCGGTCTAGACTTCCTTGTGCTTCCTACTAGCGAGTGGGTACCTACCTACCTGTGTGCATTATCGATAAGAGAATTCAAAGTACCTCGGTACCTGGGGTACCTGGACTTAATCCCTGCTTATCAATCTTATCTACGACTCCCAGCAGGAACAGGAGGATAGATGCATCCTCACATGTTCGCGGCAGAAAGCATCATGGCCGCAGGCATCGCCGGCTTATCTTCCGCCATTGACTCCCCAGAATAGCCTTGACTATGCCGCTAAATGCCTCACCTTGTCCACCCGTGAAAGCCATAGACCCCCAGAGCCTCGTAATTACCTTGCGACCATGATCCCACGCACAATCCGCCGCCTCGCGGGGTCGCGTGCCTGGCATCATCATCATCATCATCATCATCATCACCAAGCTCCCCCCTTGGCCCGCACCCTCGCCTCGGGGAGGCGGCCGGCCACCGAGACCATCCCCGCGTCCCCGATCGAGGTCCTGCGCACCGTGGAGGCCGTGCGGCGGTGGCGGAGGCCGCACGCGCTCGACCGGCGGATCGTGAGCCTGGTGCCGACGATGGGGGCGCTGCACGAGGGCCACCTGTCGCTGGTGCGGGCGGCGGCGCGCGAGTCGCACCACGTCGTGGTCAGCGTGTACGTGAACCCGGCGCAGTTCGGGGCGCGCGAGGACCTGGCGTCGTACCCGGCGACGTGGGCGGCCGACTGCGGGGCGCTCGCGCGGCTGGACCGCGAGCTGGCCGACGACGGCGGCAACCTCGGCCGCGTCAGCGCCGTCTTCGCGCCCGCCACCGCCGCCATGTACCCCGCCGGCTTCCCGGGGCAGGAGGTCGGCTCCAAGGGCAGCTTCGTCGTCATGACCCCCCTGAGCGAGCGGCTCGAGGGCCGCGCGCGCCCGACCTTCTTCCGCGGCGTCGCCACCGTCTGCATGAAGCTCTTCAACATCGTCCAGCCCGACCGCGTCTACTTCGGCCAGAAGGACGTCCAGCAGACCGTCGTCATCCGCAACATGGTCCGCGACTTCATGCTGCCCGTCGACGTCGTCGTCCGCCCGACGAGCAGGGAGCCCGACGGCCTCGCCCTGAGCTCCCGCAACGTCTACCTCGGCGAGCGGCGCCGCAGGGTCGCCACGGTGCTGAGACGCGCCCTGAAGGCCGCTGAGGAGCGCTACCTAGGCGGCGCCCTGGACCGGGACGCCATCCTGCATGCCGCAAACTCCGTCGCGGCCGACACGTTGAATGAGCAGATGGGTCTGGGACCCGAGCAGCGCGTCAGGTACGAAGTCGATTACATCTCTCTTGCCGACCCCTTGTCCATGGAAGAGGTTGCCGTAGTTGACCCCAAGATCGGTGGGATACTCAGCGGCGCGATCAAAATGCTCCCCGTCGAGTCACCGCGGCCTGGGGAAGATCTAGGTTACAGTGGTGGCCCTGCTGTCCGGTTAATTGACAACATAGTATTAAAGCCATCGGCTTGAAAATCTTGAGTATATAGGGAGATTTACGTACGTACTCAGGTACTTCTAGATCTATACGATGGTTTGGCGATAGCGGCCTTTGCTGTTGGGTAAGAAGTGCACCTAACCTACCTACCTACCTACCTACCTGGGTTTGACGCAAATAAAGTATAGCAGACAGAGTTCTTCATTGCCAAAAGCTAATAACGACGCGTTCTTGTGAGTCAGAGGGTACTTGGGTTGGGTACGCGTCTTTTGTACCTAGGTACTTGCACCAGAGTCCCTACCGCTGCCGCCTCTCGCACCTTGTTTGCCACGCCCCCATATCATTACAATTAACGCCGCACCCTTTCACCAGACGTTCCCCCCTGGCCTTCCCTCTTGGCCTAGTGGTAAATTAGTCGCCAGGAAAAAAGACACGGAGCAGCCCGGGTTCGACTCCCGCTCCAAGACGTTTTCCGGTCCTAGCTTGTTCTACTCCCTGAGCCCCCTCCCCCCACAGGTTGTAGAAACGTGGATTCTTTTTGCGCAACTTTCTCTGACCTCTTGCCTTTTTTTTTTTTTTTTTTTATCCCCCTTGTGGTTTTATTTATTACTTTTTATCTCATAAATAGCTACGTCTATTAGTTTGGTTATGGTTTAAAGAAACCTTAATCTGGGTCATTATTTACCATCGTTTACCATTCATTGGCTATAGAGGTCAATTTGGGATTGCGAGTTCGAGTCCCATGCTCGTCGCTGTCTTTTTTACATGCCTTCGAGGCACCAGTATTGTAGGCACCAGTATTGTAGTCCTTCATACACGCCCCCTTTAACGGATAGGTCATTAATGATAACAAACTTGATATGATAGTTGTTTATTCAATTCGTAAAGTTCCACATCCGTGCCAGCCACTCTGTCCGCAAAGCAAACATCCACCTCTGCGATGCGGTGAGCCACTTCATATACTGCCGACGTCTCGCCTAACAAACGGGCTCCATCTTGAAACGTTCCCCACTTTCCGAGATGTCAAGATAGCCATCTTCCACCAGCTGCCAGGGATTGAAGTAGATATAGTGGTTAACACCCGGGCGGTCAATATAGTAGACACGGAAAATGACGTAGATGGCATCGATGCCCTCGTGATCCTTGAAATTTTTCATTCTTTCCATCTACAGATATCCACCCCGGCAGCGTTAGCACAAAAACGGAGAAACAGGGAGAAGGGGCGGGGGGGGGTTATGGTGGACTTGGGCCGGGATGTCATTGCCGTCACTTACGCTCTCTCGTTGCTGTTCGCTGACGCTGAACGCAGTCGCTAGTTTATCCCCCGTAGCCTTCACCTCTATAAAGTACCGCGGTTTCTTCCCACCCCACGCCGCCTCATCGAGGTATCCGTTCTTGATGAACTCCCTTGTCAGCACTCCGCGCACGTCCGTATACATAATGTCCGCCTCCCCTGCTCCATAATTACCAATGCCCTTGTAGTCATCGTGTTCAGAGACCTTTTTTCTGAGGTGACTCTTCCAACTGTCCTTACTAAAGCACGGGAGCTTAGGCTCCAGAGTCGAGAGAAGTTCGAACACCTGCGTCTCGGACGTCAGTGTTCATTGGCCTGTTTTTTTGGAGAAGGAACGAAAAGAAGAGAGGGACACACATATAATTCTCCGGCTGCACCCATTTCCGTCGGCCATTGCCCCGTCTTACATAGCTTGTGACTGAAGTATCCATTCTTGAATTTACGACCAGCCGCATCTTCAGGTGAGCATTTCATCGTCCCCTTAAGGCCCCTACCCCGACTTGCATCGATGACCCTTTGAAGAGCTGTTTTATACGTTGGTTCTTTGGGGGAAGGACCATCGCTTTTATCACCAAGCTCACCGATTGGCTTGTTCTTTGGCTTTCCTTCTGGGGAACCCAACTGTGTCGATTGTATAGGTGTGGGCTTGGGCCTCCGGGGTAATTTCCTCGACAGTGGGCTGGGGCTTACCTCTTTCCTGGGTATTCGGGGCTTGTATGTTTCACTCCATGGGGTTATTGGTGAAGCCTGGTCTATATCTTCCTGCTGTGTCCAATTCGGGCTAGGTGAGAACACTGACGACAATGGAGTTTCACCTCCCACGGTATCGTCATCGTCTACGCTAGTAATAGGAGTAGTTGGTCGTTTGAGACCAGGGCTGTAATTGCTTCTTCGAGACGAATAATCGACAGGCATGTCCCGTGAGGGGAGGTATCCTTTTCTTCTGGAATCTGAATTTGGCGACAAATACTTCGATTTATTTGTTGGCGAGAACTCTGCTGTTGGTCGAGACTTCTTCTTCAGAGATTGGGGCTCGACCGGTCTTTCTCGATCCTCAGGGAAATCTAATCCCTTGATCCCCTCCCCATCTAGAAGAGAACTGAGAGAAGCGGGCTCGGAATTCAAAACAACAGTGATGAGTCGTTTTGCAACCCCGATTTCCCTACTGCCAATAGGAGACTGGGTGTCCACCATTATCCACTCAAATAGAGCCTGTGGGAGGTCGTAAAGAAATGCATGATTCCGCTGAGACGCGTCGCTCGGAACAACAATTTTTGGGACGTCATCCTTGCAATCAAAATGAAGTCTAACCTCCTGAGGGCCGACATTGAGACAGCGACCACTTTCGACGAGGCTCAATTCTGATTTCAGAGAGGACGCTTCGTCAACCCTCACTTTCTTTAATATCTGATAAAACTCCCAGGGGCTTTCTGCTCTTCGACTTCTAAAATGGCTCGCGATTCTGCTAACACGTTAGTCCTCGATCCAGGGGTTGTCTTTTAGGATGTGACTAACCGGCATAATGAGTAAGCCTTCGACCCGATATTACGCAGTGGATCTTGGGTGGTTTGAACATCGGGGTTGGCAACCGAGACTTGGGTCACGAATTCCTTAACTCTTACTGATAGATAGAACTTGTCTAGCCCCGCCCGTCGGATGAAGTGGCAGATAATAGTTTCACGGAACCATCGGGATACCTGATTGGTAGTTTTATGTTATCCAATATCATAGTTTTGGGAGTGTAGAACAAGGTGGTGGTGGAAAGATGGGAGTTAAATTGCCACAGATCTTCCTTCAATTCCCTAATTATCGTGGTATCTGCCGCGCTCTTAATCCGGAGCTCCTCGAGCGCCGTATTCGCGTTCGGCTCCGGGACGCCTAACATGGTGACGAACAGTTTCTTCATGCTTGGGTGATGTTGACTTAAGTTCACCTTGCCCGTCATTGTGTTCTTGCTTGACCATATACAAGTTTTTGTAGTATGCCATGCGCCGGCGGCGAATACCAACCCCTCGGCCTCGAAGGTTTGCCTGTTTGTAAGCAAAGAATTAGTAAATGGCCATCGAAACTCGCCAACACCGTCTGAACGGGCAAATATTTGCAGATTGTATGGACTGACTGAGTGGCTTTGTAACTGCCTCGGGAGAACAACGATTGACCCTCGTCAGGGAATTCGGATTTGAGCAATGAATTGGCTAAGGCTTCATATAATGTGTGTATAAGATCCACATCCGGGCTTGCGCCGCTTTGCAAGCGAAGCTGGTTGATGATGTCGTTTGAAGACAAGTCCGACACACTGTCAATCAGGCGCTTCAGGTGGGCATCCTTGACGGGTTTCGATCGGTAATTTCGAGGAAATGTATCTCGGAACATCGCCTCCTCGTCATCATCGATACCTATGGGTTTGAGTCTTTTTATCTCTTCTGTCCTGTTCCTACAGCATTGCATCAGTGGTGCACCCTGAGTTTTGGCCCTGATGAGGTCGTATAGGCTTTTCCAATATCCGTCAGGGTGGTCATGGTTCTGGGGCAAATATCTCATCCATTTATGTCTTAAAGTGGGGATCTTGCAGAGCTCTAGTATTGACTCCTGGAATGCTGTCGGGATGGCATCGAGAAGGATTCGGTTCCTGTTGGATGTGGGATCAATGTCCCGGTAATCGGCTCGCACCGCAAAGTCCGCTTGGATCAAGAACTGAGAATGTTAGTCAAATCAAGACTGAAGAGATAACATGTTATCGGGCTTACTTTGAAGTTCGTTTTTCTAATGGGAAAGAAGGCGAATACTTGTTGAGGGTTGATGATTGGGTCTGATTCAGTCTCGTCTAGTGGAAACGCAAGAACAATTTCGGATGGTGGCAACTCCTCTCCCGATGTTTCTCCTACCGAAAATACTATACCTCGACTCCGTGGCAGACGAGGGACTAGAAATTTATGAACGTAGTAATTACCGACGACGGCCGAAGCATGGCCTTGTTCTTTGGCGAGTGCAATTATATTTGAGGTGTTTTTCCGGACCAAGAGTCTTTTCGAGGATATAATCACATCTTTGTCGGCTATGTGGATGATATTGATGCGTTGTATATTCCTCAGAAATAATAGATGCGTTTCTTGCAATTTTTCGAATTGTCGTAGCATTGCGCTATCCGTCCAAGTGGAATGGAGGAATAACTTTATTCGCGTGATCCCACATTTCGGAACGTCGTCGGAATCTTCCCAGGTTGGCGAAATCATCCCCATGCCCGACTGCCCGCGGCGGTGATTGAAGGAGAACGAAAAGCTCTCGGATTGCACGTGCACTTTGTACGCGACCGCGAAAACTGACTTGAATTCGATCCCCTCTGTGCCGAAATATTGTTGGTAGATAGCATCTAAATTCCCTTGCGTGAATCCATCGTCATTGCATTCGATCGTAATAAGCGAGGGGCTTATCGTGAAGGTCACAAACGGATTCTTGTTCCGAGTTCGAGCTCTTGTGAAATTGCTGTCGTCTGCGTTGCGCAATAATTCGAAAACAAAGTAGTTAACACCTTGTTCCGGACGCTTTACAAGCCTGGAGGTCCCTATTTATCAGTTTATGCTAGCATACCGGGGGCAGAACTTGCTATACTTTACAAGAGCCTTCCTTACTGCGGCCTTCTTCTTTCTCGAGTCCTCCCCAGGCCTCAAGTTATTGGCAGGTATTGACCGTGCTTAGATAAACCACAGTTAGCCAGCGGCAATGATCAGATGTATGATGCCTTCAGGAGTACACGGGATACATGTTCGAGTTCTCAGTAACGTCTCAATGTTGAGGAATTTACTATTCGTAAGATACGCGACATGTTTCAAGACGTTAAACACTCACAGGAGTCTTTACCGAGATACCCATAATCCCGTGCAACTCTCTGGACCAGGGCCCTCGCATAGTCTGGTGAGGGGGCGTTAGAGGGCATGACCTTTGATGTAAATTCGCGTAGTCTTCCGGAGTATGGCAAAGAGGATTTCGAGGGCCGAAAGACGAACCAGGAATGCTAAGACTAAATAATAGGCGTGATAGACTGTGCCAAGGCTCCTCAAATGTTCGCTAGATGCCGGTCGAAAAGGCGCCTGTAGGAGCATTCATCCCGCCTATGAATGTGTCTATCTAACGAGGCAGGAGTGTTGAGAGGGTTGCATTGCAGCCGGCGAAGGATGGGCTGTGACGAATTGACAGTGGTGGCTAAACCGTGATTCGACGTATTTGAACGCTGAAACCAACAGGCGAACAGGCCGCAGGGCTTAAATCAGCAACCACTCTATCTTAGGGCAGAGCTGTAAAATCCACTTGATCAGGTGCCCTCCACAAATGCACCGGATGGGTGGATAGACACACATAGACTCGGAATGCCTCCTGCGGCATGCCGAACAGGGCTGCTCGGTAGCTATACGATTCTACCTCTGGCATGGCCGTCGGTAAGTCTATCTGCCTATCCATATGGTTAGTATTCATGGCTAAGACATGTAGAGCAGAATTTGATGGCAAGCAACTGACCTAACAACAAGGAAGATACCAACGGACATGAACGTGAAGTAGCTGTGTATCTAATTGCCACATGTAGAAAGGGGTAGGCTGCCTGCAAGTTGCAGAATGATCTCTACACCAGATCTCGTGGAGTTACGGATAATGGATGGCACCATGAAGTCGATTCCGCGGTGCACCCAAGCGCCCGGCTTCCTATTCCGGTGCGGCTAACAACCGACCCTCGCGTTCAATCGTTCCGGCGTCGTTCTGGCATCTGACACGTCCCATACCGACTTACTTACTTAGGTTAACAAGTAAGTTAGGTGATCTGGCTATTGCTCGGGCACGGTAGTGTACCAAGGATATGAGCAATATGGGTTATAACTTGTCAAAAGGACAG
The DNA here is from genome assembly GCA_021209875.1 of Rosellinia necatrix. NCBI lineage: Eukaryota > Fungi > Ascomycota > Sordariomycetes > Xylariales > Xylariaceae > Rosellinia > Rosellinia necatrix. The sequence goes on from JAGYVD010000003.1 coordinate 302,981, forward strand.
AAGGGGCCGTGTGTTTATCGGACCAACATGTGCATACATACACTACACTGCATACCTTACCTTCTCATTGCAATTTCTAATGGAAACTAGGCAATTGGTTTAAGTGGAAGTGGTGGAAGCGGTGGAAGTGGTCTGTCGGTCGGATCGGACCCGAACCAGGACGATATGACACCTTGTGACAGCGATGATGAAAATTAGATATGATGCGTCTAGTGTATGCTTAGCACAGGCTAGAGAACTTGTTGCAGGTAATTCGGTTGAGGGATGTGAGGATGGGTATAACTAACTATATAGCGATGGAATAACGATGTAGATTGGATGGTTCTGGTAGTTAATCGACATGGAGTCCACCGTAGTAGGTAACCACTACAACACGATGGGTCGTGCCTCCCCTTACAGAAGTGGTCAGGCGGTTTTGATGTCACGTGAACCGCAGGGGTCATATGTCACTACATAATACTCATAGTCATCTTCATGCATAGAGGATCGGACGAAAAAGTATGGCTGACTAGGTAGTTATATAATTCACAATAATAAGGGAATATTTCACGTACGACCACAGCCTCCAGAGAACTCGGGATCCCGTCCGCTCTCCCATAGATAAGCTGGAGGGCGCCAGATTAGTAGTTGGGTCGGTGACGACCAGCGAATCCCTGGTGTTGTACGTTTTGGTTTTTTTTATGCACTGGGCTTGAATATGATTATGCATGTGCTTAACCTTATCGCATTTTCTCTTTTTATTCAACAGATGTATACATGCATGCGTACATGTTGTACCCATTTACTTCTGATTTGACAATCCAGTCCTAGGTACTGCCATGGGCCCTAGCGCCTACCTAGGTAGGTACCTAGGTATGTGGTTGAGATAGATATATACCTAGGTACTTACCTACTTACCCGTTACAGATAAGTGATCTAGACGGATCCTGGCACACCAGTGTCCGCCACCTGCTGTGCAACAGACTGACGGTAATCCATCCATCATTCTCAGGGGAAGGCCACCACACGGCTTTGACGATGAATATCGAGGACAAATAATGGCGGTAACAAGTAGGCTGAAGAACACTGGTCTCACCTAACGTATGCCGATCTACGTATTTCTCAGGGCCGATGCTCTATAACGGGTGGGGAGAGGCCAATTGCAGCGCCCCTGGACCAAATTACAGTTCGAAGACTTCAAGGCATCTCCGCGTATGGAAGAATTCATTGCCCCATGTGCCAAGTCTGACAGTGACGAGTCAGAAAAACAGTGCCTTCTTGAGTATTATCTTCACCTTCTACGCGAGGGCAAGACTAACTACGTTTTGACGTCGGCTTTTCATAATGTAACTGGTGAACACCACACCCTACGCAGCCGACTGGCTTCTTCAAGTCCCACGGTCTAAGGTATCCAGGTATTTTAAGAAGATGGCGGTGTCGGCGATGTTGGAGATGTTGGCAATGTTACAACGTTCATTACTTGATCTACCCAGCTACATATCCGTTAATATGTACCTACCTACCTACCTAAGTATGTACTAACTACCTAGGTAGGATACTTGTTATGTACTTTATACCTGGGAAGCTGAGCCATATAGGCCGTGGGCACTGATCGCCACAAAACTTATCGCTTTGCGCCGTGTGCTTTATACGTCGCAGATTGGATCGGCCGTTGTACAAACATAGCCTTACTTGTATAATGAGACAAATCCAGTAGTTATTTAGCTATATATATCTAGCTCTCATATAAATCGTGCTCTGATTACATTTCATGCACCGATTTGGATTAACTTGACTGACTGCCCAGGTGGCTGGCTCTGGCCATTTAAATTTATGAGTTAACTAGGTATATTCTTCCAGTTAAGGTAGTGGTGTCCCTCACTATAATTACAGCTATCTTCCCAAAGACTTCCAGCTAGGGCAGTACTCATAACTCACTAAGTACCTACCTACTAGGTACCTACTCAGACACCGGGACCCCCCAATCGCTAACCGTGACGACGTAGGTAGGCATATAGGTACTTTCCTTCACAATGGTAGCCAACCAGTGTAAGCTGCTTTAAACCGCCTGCTTTGGCAACCAGCCCATCCAAATGCGGACCTTGGCCAGCGCCAACGCAGTCCAAAATGCCAGGGCACTCTGGATAGAAATATGAAATGGCTGTTGGAAGTACTCGCCGAACCACACGCTCCGCCTCCAATGTAGATGCGAGGCCGTGGTGACTTGGTATTCCCACTCCTCCGATGTGATTATCCCCTTGACGAGCTTCTCGGTGAGAAAGGCATGAGATGCCGCTTGGTTCGTCGAAAAGGCAATGTGTGGGCGTAGCAACGTGGACGCATCGCCAACCGTCAGTATCCTACCTCCAACGAACGCAGCACGGGTAGAGCAGAAGTCGGTGATGAGATGCAAGAACGGCGAATCGATCCTTCGAATCATCTCGAGGTACGCAGGAGCGAACATCGTTTCAGCATAATCTCTTTGCCTCTCCCAGACCGCCGGATCGACCTTTTCAGGTGGGAGACTGGTGCGGTGCCGTTTTCCTTCCCTGTCGGTCATGATTTCGCCCAGGGATGCGTCTGGGACGTTGGTATACCAGCAGAAGTTCAGGGTGCGCTCGCCCGGCTCGATCGAGCCACTCTTCCCTGGTATATTATAACTATGATTGCATCAATGAATGCGATAGCCTGGAACGTCGTCTGGGAACTTACACGATCACATGGCCTCCCCTGCCCGGCAATATGGAATATGTGATGTTCTCACGAAATATAGCCCGTGTTGCTTCACTGACAACCCCTTCGGGCACGACGCCGCGCCACGCCACATAACCCGCGTACTTTCTGTCCGCCTCGCCTGGCTCGCACAGCCTCTCACGAATCGTTGAATTAGGTCCGTCAGCGCCGATTACCAAGTCCGCACGCGCCCGTACCTCCTTGCCACCAGCTAGGAGATCATTGTAGCGAACGAGCACCTGGCCCGTCTCGAGTTGCTCTACACCCACGACTTGTTTACCCATTTCATAAGTCGCGCGTGACTTGGCCGTCTCCGTGTCTTCGTTTCCCAGAGACGCCAGGCCTGGCGGGAACGGGACGTATTCGCTGGCTAGCATATCAAAGTTGGCGCGGAGTCGGAAATACAGCGCATCGTACGAAGACATAATTCGATTAAACCGCAAAAAGGGGTTAACTTTGCCCTCCATGTTTAATGATTGAAGCTGCACGGACAAGATGCCCAGTGGTATTTCGCTCACGTTGTCGAAACGCTTTAAAAACCGAAGTACATCGGGGCCTAGACATAGCCCTGCCATGTGAGAGACTGGCATACTGGTAGTCGATTTCTCGAGAATGCGGACGGTGCTGCCAAGACGATGAAGCATCACGCCGTGCATGAGCCCGGAAAGCGAGCCGCCAACCTATTTCAATCGTTCAGCAATGCGAGTCTGGGGGACCGGACATGAGGTGCATCTTACAATGATCACATTTTGAGGTGGTGGTAGGTCTTGGTTTGACTGATGTTCTGTCATGTTCAACGAAGCTGGTCGAAGCTGGTCAATAGTGACTAATAGGACTGCTAACAATGCTGAGGGGAAAGGGGGCCCTCGGGGAATGGATAGGTCGGAGAAACATATTGAGGGTGAAGCGGCGGGTGCCCAGCCCTAGTAATAAGGGTTCGCGCAATTTTCATCATCTTCTATTTTGCTTTTTGTTTCTTCCTTAGACTTATAGCATCCATCCCCAGGTGCGAATAGCGCAGTCGTTGCGGTGGGTAACCTCGGCTTGCATGATGGGGCAATGTCGTTTTATTTGGTGGGTTGCATCGATTGGAGCCATATGCAAAAGTACCTCTTCGGGCTTTCGACGGTAAGCTCAATAGTGGCACAGCTAGGTGGGTAGGGCTGCGTTGCTACGTCCTTAGGGCAACGCATCAATGTGGCACGCAAAGTCCCGGTTACCATGGTTTCATCGACAATCTAGTAGATATAACAGAAACGCCCATGCCTCGTGATTTCTCTTGGCTTGTGTGTTGGTTGGTTGGTACGATGAAACCATGAGTCGCTTTCCCCCGATCCTAGAAGACCAACTCAGCGACATTCAGAAGAAGGCTCATAATGAATGGCATTGACAGTCTTTTCTCTTGCTTTGCAAGTCACCTTATTTATATGAACGCTGGCGGCTTAATGCATGGACAATATTCGTCGCTGTTGTATGTCATTTCACATGGAGGAGGACTTATGGACTACGCTGACAGCGGCTCATAGCCCCCTTGGGTATTGAAGGGCTCAGTAATCAATTGTTTTTCCTATTGAGCCATAATACAATACTTCTACCTAGTACTACCTAGAACAAGCTTATATATTCACTCCGTGATACCCCTATTTGATAGCGACCCGCCAAATCAGTCACGGTCCCGGCTGCGGTGGGTGGCATCGCTCGGGTGACTGGGGTTGAAGGCAACGATGCGGGGGCACTGGAATGATGGGTGAGATCTGGATAACCTCGATAAAGAACACCTCATATCGTTTGCGGCCTCATCTAAAATGTTTCTAGCAAATACTAAGGAGAAGCGATGTGATACTAAAGCTAAAGACTATGTTTAATGTAGACCCTTTCAGCTACTTGAGTATCTTGCTTACATATGTACGTGAGTATAGGTTCATCGTAAACCGTCGCGCGGCAGTATCTCTTTTAACAACTCTTGCGTTACCAATACCGACGGACTATTGTTTTGATAGCTGACGGAACTAGGATTTCCAACCCTTAACTTTCCTGGAGATACGATGCCATCGTAAATATCCTGAAAGCTTGTGTATCCTTATTCCTATCCTTTGTTTCCAGCCCCTGAATTCTCGAGTACGCCCGCTATTTGACACATATAAGCGTTCGGCATGCGTTAAACTGACTGGTCTCACAATACTTATCCGATCTTCGTTTCCCTCTACTGCGGCATTGCTCGTCGTGTCTATATTGCGGATGTCGGTTTCACTTGTGTCGAATTGGCTGTCGTATTCCAAGTGGCTCTGGCTCCTATTATGTGCGTCCAGAAACTCCCTAGTTGGGGGCCATAGAGGGTCTTTCTGGTCGGTCAAGGACGTGTCCGTATTTCTTGGGGTGCTGTAAGATGTGCGTCGAATAGATGATAAATCCAACGGCGTTTGCAAGTAGGACGTTGCCACTGTGGTAGGTACGGGTATTCGGAGTCGTGATCGGGAAGAAGAAGCTATGAGAGAACTTTCACCCGCCACTGCTTGCATTTCTGCGAGATTCGCGGCCGGGACGGAATCTTGAAGCAGACTTGTCTCAGTCTGCTGATAATTCTGCCCCAGTTTACTGTCGATGCCATCAAGCACGTCAATGAGCACAGGGAGGCGCGGTATAGGGGTAGTGCTGCCCGATATTATCTGTGGCTGGCTCGTGGCTTCGTCTGCCTCGCTAGTGACCCCAAAAAATTCCGTCAGATTTTCAAACGAGCGACTCGCGTCATAAATACCGTCACATGTAGATGTGGAGGAAGAAGTTGAGAAATTCTCAGGCGTCGTTTTGACAAACTCTAACGAGCCCGCATTGACATTGAAGCCTGTGCGGGGGACACTTTTTCGGTAATAATCGTCGCTAATAGAGCACTTTTCAACAATCCCACTTATTGCAGACTTCACTTCGCTCATCCCGATCCGCTTGTTGGGTTCTATGATGAACATCCGTGTCATGCAGCTACGCAATCCCATGTCGAATGTCCTAGGGGATTCCAACTACCCGGCCATGGGGTTGTCTTACTTCAAGGGTGAACGCATTCGGTTGATACAATATATTTACAAGCGATATAGCGACCTGGCATCAGCGAAAGACACCGATAGGCCAGTAGCAATTTCCGGGTTGGAGACTCGACTGGGTCGTACGTTTGAATCCAGAGCAAACAGAGGAGTTTTCGAAAAGTTCTTCGAGCGAACGATCCTTTGGACAGCCTCTAGCACACGCCTTTTATCGAGAATCAAGTACAAGACTGATCAAGTGGCGCCACCGTCCTAGTCTTGGATGTCATATTCGGGGGCTATCAGGTATCTTGGGATACCGTTCGATGAGGTCGATTGGACAGGGGATCTTAAATATCCCTTCGAGGCCAAGAACCCGGACACGATCCTCACCACTGGGATAGTCGCTTCGGCCAGAGAGATCACTATCGATGAGCTGGGGCTTTTCCCCAGCATTACCCTTGACACGGATGTAAATAATCCAGACTTCACACATAGCCAATGGAGGGTCATCACAGTGGGGAGGAGCAAAAACGCGAACATGCATGACAACGGGCTGTATTATGTGCTTTTGGTCCGGCCAACACGGCTTAACGAGCCTTGCCGTACTGGGGAAATTGTCGGCGAGTTTCGTCCCCCCCTACGAGAGGGCTGGGGTTGGCGTTCTGAATGCGTCGGACTTTTCCAAAAAAAAAAAAAAAAAATCTAAGGGGATTCGGCTTGTTTAGCAACTAAATGATTAACATTGGGCGACTACTAAGTGAGCCGTGAGCGCAGTCACGGAACTGGGAGACATATGAGTCCACAAGACGAAACAGTGGTTGGTTCAGTCCTGGATCGAGGGGGGGAGGTGGGAAGGGGCAATGGTTAATTCGGTTTTCATCACACTCAATTCATTTAGCAATGAACTAGATGGCGAATCCCTGGTGTTGTACGTTTTAATTTTTATTATTGTTCTTTTTTTTTTTTTTTTTTGTAGCCAATTTGAAGATAATCAAGCATATACCTACCTAACCTTATCGCACCTTCGTCTTTTATACATGCATCCAGTCCTACCGTCATATCGCCCAGGCGGCTGAGCCAGATATGTACATATATTTGCATCAAAAACATGACAAATTCTGTATTCCGGTAGTTACTGTTCGGCCGAGGTGGATGAATTGGCCATGTCGGGTGTTCACGTTTATTCTCGCTCCGATAAGGATCAATCAAGACGTTATATGTATGTACTACCTACTTCCTAGATTCTTAGCATATTGTATGTACGGCGTACCTAGTAAACTCTATCTAATCTATTATTAGCGCGGCAGCCCCCTGGTTGTTCCTCTTGCTTACCTATCGGATACTTGAGGTGGGTATTGGATCTGTGCACTAGTCTACATACGTCGGTATGATTGGCGTGACGCACAACCCGTATTTGGCATAGTGTATGTAGCTATTGTATGCTGTACCTGTCGCGTCACCTTGAGCATCGGGAATAGCTATTTTGAGCTTCCCCGCAGAAAGAGAGAGGGAGGGAGTGAGAGTGGGATGAAACGGTCGGAGCATCTTTTACTCTGTCCTTCGTCGTCGCCGCTAGACAAGAGCGCCTTGACAACCTAACAATCAATCGCATTGAATTACCCCATACCCCAACTGGCCGTGGTATTCTTACCTAGGTACATTGATATAAATTATTTACTTGTGCATATGCGTTGACCATCTAGAGGTATACACTGAGATCTTCCTATTTTCTGCTTCCCCGGCTTCCCAGCTTCCCAGCTTCCCTGCTTCCCTGCTTCCTTGCTTCCTTGCTTCTTCCAAGTCGGTGCCCCCTGTCGATCATATCTATCTGAACGAACGGCTGGTCGCATCCAGCCCGCCTGTCATATCGGCTTCGCTCTCCGTTCCTTGTCCAGTTCCGTCCCGTGCGGTCCGACCCGGGTCGCGTGCACGCAACCCACCGAGCATTGCGATACAATGCCGGACAAGGCCCCTACCGCCATCTCCGCACCGGGCAAGGTGTTCTTGGCAGGCGGATACCTCGTCCTCGACCGAGAGTACACTGCCCTTGTCTTTGGTCTGAGCGCCCGCATCAACGTTGTCGCCCGGGAGATCAAGACGAGCCCGGGTGTCCAGCTGAGCGAGATCGTAGTGGACAGCCCTCAGTTCCTGGAGGCCCAATGGCGCTATGGTTACCACCTTGCCCCTGAAGATGGTGGCATTAAGGTGACACAGTTGCATAGGTTAGTTTGATCATCCCATCTCACACGGCCGGCCGGCCGGCCCCGACTGCTCGGATCCGGTTCAGCGGACACATTTACCCTGCCGAGGGTGCAATTGACCAAGTTCTCCTACTCATCAATTGTTCCCGGCAGTTGGCTGCCCCCTACCCTCACACAAACTCATACGGACACCGTGAGGCTCAACATATTAACACGATAATAGTGGCGAGAAAGTCGACTCTAATCCTTTTGTTGAAGTCACATTGTGTTATGCGCTCAGCTACATCGCCAACACGGCATTCCGTAGTTCACCACAGACCTTCGACCCGGCCCAATTCACTATTCTTGCAGACAATGATTATTACTCCCAGCCTCACTCTATGACCGGCACGGACAAGAACCCCACTCGCTTCGCCAAATTCCCCACCACATTGAAGGGTGCCAACAAGACCGGGCTTGGCTCATCCGCCGCTCTTGTCACCGCCCTCACGGCCGCCCTGCTGACCTATTATATGCCCCAGGCCGACTTCGACATCACCACCACAGAAGGCAAACGGATACTGCACAACCTTGCCCAGGCGGCCCACTGTGCGGCCCAAGGGAAGGTCGGCTCGGGCTTCGACATTGCTGCCGCTGTCTACGGTAGCTGCCTGTACCGGCGGTTTTCTCCGTCCGTTCTGAAGGCCATTCCCGAGGCCAACGCACCAACGTTCGGACCCGCACTCACCAAGCTCATCAACGGGTCATCATGGGACGTCGAGGTCGTCAAGGAGGGTGTCAGCGTGCCCCCAGGAACAGTCCTGCGCATGTGCGACGTGGATTGCGGCAGCCAGACCGTCGGTATGGTAAAGAAGGTCCTGGCATGGCGCACAGCCAACCCCGACGTCTCGAAGAAGCTGTGCGATGAACTCCAGTCGCGCAATGTCAAACTCGGCAGCATCCTCAGCGAGGGCAAGCTCGACGAGATCAGACCCGCCGTCGCGGGCATCCGCGAGCTCCTCCGCTCCCTGGGCACCCAGAGCGATGTCCCCATCGAGCCCGAGAGCCAGACGGCCCTCCTGGACGCCTTGATGGGCATCGAGGGCGTCTACAACGGCGTCGTTCCCGGGGCCGGAGGCTACGACGCGGTCGCGTTGCTGATGAAGGACGATGAGGCGACCGAAAAGCGCGTCAAGGACTTCGTCGCCAACTGGAGTAAGGAGAAGGGCGGACAGGTCAGGCTCTTGGGTGTCAAGGGCGAAATGGAGGGCGCCAGGAGAGAGGACACGAAGGAATACGACGGGTGGGTTTAGTGGTCCGAAAGTGATCTGGTAGACATATGTTATTATCTATGAAGGTAGTGCCGTGTGTTTGTTATGTTGCTGAACAGTTGGAAACCCCAATCTAGAATTCATTTAAGATTATCCTTGAAAAAAAAAAAACCCTCGTTCTGTGTAGCATTACTGTGCCCTTGGGCCCTAGGTTGCCGACACATCGATGGGCAAGCGAATATGAATATAGTTACCGTACGACGCGATAGGTATAGTAAGATGTGAAGATAAAACGGAACACTTCCGCCTTTTTGGTATATTGGTATATGTGCAAACAACTCCATGACAGATAATTTAAGGAGCTACATAACGTCTACTGATGCTTTTGACTGTGGCAATTAGTTTCGGTTAAGCTTAGATGGAAATAATTGAAGTATAGGATAGTGGACCGACTAGATACTATCAAGTTGATGCTGGAGATTGAACATTTGATGTGGTTTTGCAACGTAGATAAGAAGAGTAATTAGTGAATGAAGTTGCCAGGGTGGGTACCTCCTAAGGTGGTAATGGTAACATGATCTAGGTGCCTTATGTACCTACCCACTTCGAAGTGCCCGGGACCAAGTAGGTAACTAACAAAGACGTAGCGTGAGTGGCTAGGGGTTGCGGTTATGGCAAATAATCGGTACAGTAGCTGACGCCTTCCGTAGGTAATGGCCGCCACCTGATATACCTACTTTACCGCTACCGCCTTCCAAGCAGTCTTCGTTGGATTGTCTGTCTAGTTCTCTGGTTAAGGTGGTGTTCTGATATATCCAGTGCCTCTTCTCCGTCTCGAAAGTAAGCGGGTTCGAGTGGAGGGGTTGGTGGCGGGTCTGCGACTTTTTTTTTCTTTTCCATATTTTATGCCTTTCTCCCCTTCTCACTGGCTTGGTATGTCAATACCTAAACACATCGATGACTTTCATTTTATTCCAAGCTAAGGCGACTTCATGTCCTCCAAATTAACCGGCTACTTGGTTCATGCCGTGTGTTGACTTGTCTTCACCTGTCTCTTATTCCCGTCACCACTAAGGATTATTGACAAATGCTCTACCTATTATTTTTCTATACAGTATCCTCATATAGACAAAAGCGTTGTTTTTAACATTACGGTGTTTGAATGTAGTTCTATCGGCAACTCAAATAAAATTCGCAGAGTTATAGAACCCCTTGCCGTTAGACTAAAGTTACCTAGAAACCCCCTATCTTCCCCCTATTCTTACCAACAGTTGCAAACGTCCCATGATTTCTGAGGTAAAAACCGCAAAACATTTAAAATAGCATTAAATTCAACTAGGATGACTAAGTTATCTCGTTTTTATCGTTGGCTTTGTAATGGTGTCTTGGTCCGACTCATCCCCTGCGTGCGTCTATACCAATCAGTAAAGGGGGAAGTAAGTCAATAGTTCACCGGATATCCAACGCTGGACATCGTCCATGTATACATCAACGTGGATACAGCCGGGCTTTCTCTCGTTACTACTTCTTCCTGCCGACTATCTACACTGACCCCTTTCCTACCATAACCCCCAAAATATCGTTCAGGATGTCTCCTCCCAACAATTGTGCGCCCCCGACTCACCCGAACCCTCCACCACGAAGGCGCCATGACTACTAATGTAGCGCTGGGTCGAGCGGGGCCCGACCTCTCTCGACACGACCCTTCTCCACTCTCTTCCCTGTCCTCCCCCGGCGTAGATGACGGACGTAGAGGCACCTGTAAAACGCGGACATACGGCGGCGGCGGCCCGCTTCGCTTCGACGTGGCGCGCGCCGGGTGTCGTCGTTGCCATCGCCAGGGGCCTCATGCGCGCTAGGAAGCCCGGCGGCGCATTCCGCCGCACGAGGACGAGGAAGGGGGGGGGGAGGTGGAGGAGGGATGAGAGGGGTGTGGTGCGATGATGACTATGACGATGGGGATGACGGCGATGGCGATGGCGATGGTCATGGTGGTGATAATTATCATGATGGCGACGACGACGACGACGACGACGACGATGATAATTGTGGTTACGACGACGGTTAGTATCTCGTCTTCTGGAGGGACCTCCACACCCGCTTCAAGGCCACCTGGGTTTTCGACTTCATGTCCGGCAATATCGTTAGCCGTTGCATCAGCTTTAGCCGGAGCGGCCGGCGCGCGCCGTGGACTACTGGTTCTGCCTCGCCCGCAGGCACATGGGCGCTTGGCCTCCTTGGCCCCCTGGAACACCCCTTAGACCGGTAATTTTTTCCCATCGAGTCTTTTCGGGCCTAGTAGTTTTCGTATTTTACGGCACATTCCTTAGTTGGTAATATGTCGGGGAGAAGTGAAGGCGACGGCGAGATGCAGAGGTTGGTGCTTGGTAGTCGCCTCGATTGCGACGGTCGGCGGGATACATTAGTGTAATAGCCCACCCCTTATCAATCTGGGTCTTTTTGGGATCATATCATACCTGCTGTCGATGTTCTCGGCGCCCTCATGTCATGGGCATCGTCGACCTCTTGAGTCTTAGAAGCCACCCAAGAGACTTCATTCGTAATGCCCACGTCTCGTCACCGGAGTCTGACGGTGCAAACTTGCCTTTCAGGGCGATATATCTGTCGGAAACCGACCCGAACGGGCCCTCGCCCACCAGAGTACATTTAGCCTCGAGCACCCCGACGCAGTCGATACCGACCGTCCTGGCAGCCCGGCTGATGTCCTAAACCTTCCCATCCAGGGAAGCCCACGACCACGAGGGCGGGCGATAGCGGCCGGGCTTCGTCTGGAGATTCCGTCGTCGCCCACGTCAACGCATCTGGCAGCTGCGACTCCCATATCCCGGCGAGGTACTTTGCCCCGTTGCGCGGGGAGGCGAACCGCCTCGCGAGCCCGGCCAGGGCGACCAGCTTGTTGGACGGGACGGCGAGGCCCCCTGGCGGCGGTAGTTCTCGACCACGAGCGTCCAGGCGATGCCGAGGTCCCTCGCGAACCGGCTCTTCAGGCTGAGTCCCGCGCCGTCGCCACTCCCACACGGGCTCCGCGGCGACACGGTGTAGTGGACGACGATGCGCGCAGCCGGTACGTTTCCCGCGGGCGACGGGCTCCCCGTGGCGGCGATGACGAAGGCATGTGTTCCCCGTGGATGAGGTGCATGCGGCGCGGCTCGGACGCCCAGTCGCGCGTGTCTCCCGTTGGACGATGCACGGGGCGTCGATCTCTGTGGCAGATGATGTGCGTGTTAACACGCGCGCGCGCGCGCGTGATGTGACGCCCGCCGCCAGTCGTGGTGGCACCGTCGTGGTGGCCCCGTCGCACGTACCTGGAGATATCGGCAGCTTGCCTTGCGCGTGATCGTCACGGCGTCGTGAAGCGTTGGCGGGAGTGGCTCGGCGCGTATACCCTTCAGGTGCTCGGCGTAAGTCTCAGCTGTCGTTGTGAAGTGCAGAGCTGGATCGCGGTCCCAGCAGTAGCTCAGGGCGTAATACTTGATCACTTCGCTCCGATGAAGCCACCACTCGACTAGTTTAAGACTCGCATCCTTGTCGAGGAGACCGGTATCCACCAATCGTCTTGGGCCTTTGCTTGATGACTTTGTCGGAACTGAGAGGCTTCTGATATGCTTTATGCTTAGCTGAGCACTCTTCGATCTAGCTACGGACCTTGTCAAAGCACTGGGGGCTGTTGGAATGCTCGAACATGGGTGTCGCTGGCCTGATGCCAAGCCGAGCGAGGTCTTGTCTAGGGAGGGTGACAATCTCCATTGAGGGGGTCGCATCGTCGGGTCCTTCACAAGCTGCCCGCCATTGTCATCGTAATTGGCAGTCTTGAATACATCTTGAGCTCGTCGATGCAAACGGCATAGCTCATAGGAATGTGGCTAGACTAGCGCCGTGCCGTCCCCCTCATCGCCTTTACACGGGGCATGGTGGTTACGAGGCGGAATGGCCAGAACATGAGCGCCATCGCAAACGGCGGAATCATTAACAACCAACGTGCTGCTTCGTACGGCGCGCAGAGAATCGAGCGCAAGAGAGACGGCATGGCGTATAGCCGCGAGCTTCATGAATATACTCTCCCACTCCCTATTGATACATGATCTTATGCTTATTTTAGTTCCTCGTGTGCCTTTTCGGCGGTTGTTTGCCAAGTTCACTTCATGCCCAAAGGTTAGGTTGGTATCCTATACTACGCTCCGCATGTCCTGCGGTTAACTGCTAGGAGGGTGAAATGCGCGCGTCATGTAAGGACGTAGGCACGAACAAGATGTAGGATTTCGTTTTTGCTGAAATGGGTGGCTGCGAAGATACCGAGTTTTGCTTTTTATAGGACTCTACTGTGGAAACTACTGTGGAAATTATGACCAGTCACTTTTTGAAGCTGTTTTCTAAGCAATTTCACCACGTCCCATCCCCCTCCCTCTCCCCCGTGCCGTCTCAGTGCATCCTCCGATCTCGCGCGTGATGCTCTCCTGAGCCCATCCATAACGACAGCGACAGCGACAGCGACACATCGACCTCACAACACTCGCTTCACGCCGTGCTAGCCCGCGACAAGACCTTATGGCCCCGACCGATCAAATGGACGAGAGCCCACCTATTGGCGTTGGGTGTTCGACACAGCCACCGTCGCAGGCGTTACGGTGATGAAGAGGAGAACAGCAGCGACTCCGAGCAGGAAGGCGACTGCGACAGGAACGACGGTGACGACGAGGAAACCCACGGTAGCCTGTCAAGCGCCGTTGTGATCGAATCCGTTCGTTCGAGCCCTTCATTACCGCCGTCTTTATGAACCGTGCCTAGTCGCCATTCCCGCCACCATGCCCGCCATCATGCCCGAACCGCACCGAAACCGAGGACAAGAATACGGAGAGCAATACAGACGCGAATCAACCCATCATGGTAGGAAGAACCGTATCCTAGGTTGAGCTAGGCCAACCTATTCTTTCAGACCTGGCTTCTGTTCACAAGTCGCGACGAGAATAAATACATGCACGTCTATACCTCACACATCTCCCACGCCCTGCTCGACCGTTTCCGACACCCCAGCCAGCCCCGTCTACCGACCCCCTAATACGATTAGACCACCGCCGCATACCCTACGAGCCCCCAAACATATTCAGACAACGCCTTTTAGCTGCCGTCTCAATCACTACCATCGTCAAGATCACCGCAGCCCCTAGCGGAAAAAGGCCGCCGGCGCCCGACGGCTGCGCGGATACTGTCGAACGACTTCGTCTGTCAGACCACCCCCACCATCTCCTCTGCGGGTTAGACGTGAATCTTGAGCGTAATTCGTGCCCCCCGTGACCGGTTCCGCGCACGATATCCGAAGCAACGGAGTGCGGAGTGGGAGCAGCCCCGCTGAGCATCAAGGCCCGACGCGCGCATTCTGCCCTCTGGGCGCTCCATCCGTTACAGCTGCAGGACATGCGGGGTGTAGGACGTGACGCGTGACGCATGACGCCGTGAGGTTGGCCAGATGGAGGATGCAGGCGCGAGGGTAGCGAAGGAAGAGTCACACCCGCGGTAAGTACTGAGGTTCGTGCGCCCGATTGTTAGCCGGCGATACCTGTTGTCGGCCTGGCTAGCCGCTCTGCACTAATGTAATAGACAACGTCCTCCAGTAGGCGCTATTGTCATCGACACGGCCGGGGAAGGGGATGTGCAAGGCTTACGAGTCCTCGATCCAACAAGTTCGTGCGTGCATGGGCTCTGGGCCTCTCCTCTCCCCTAGGGGAGAGGTTGCCGTAAGTATCGTCACTAACATTTTATTGACGCCGTTTTTAATCAATGCTGGGTATAGTATGGGGCTTTCAGATTATTTCAAAGGGATGATTACACTATTTGTTGCACGATGTGATGCCTGTGGCCATGCCGGCTTGATACCTTCAAGCATTGGTAGTGCCTGGCGCCAAGTCTGACAATAAACTTGGCAATTGGAGTTGGTGAATCGTTGATCTATCTATTGGTGAGTTTCATAAGCTACTTGAGTCGGTAGAAGTACAGTGTAAACATCTGGGGTAGATCTGGGACGCTTTCCTTTTCTTGAAGTGTTTTTGAATGATAACTCTAAGAGCGACAATATATCGATGAATAGGTAGTCGAGGTCGGGATGAAATTGGGTAGGCTTCCTGTGGCGTTGGGCTTTTTGGGTTTCCGTGGCCCGCGGAGGCCATGTATGGGCTCTTGGCAAAGCCCAATGGGCACCCAGGCCCAATTTGGGCTTGGCATTTGGGTTGGGTGGGGTTGGGCTCGACAACTCTTCAAGATCGTTGATTTCCATAGAGCACTGATCTTCGCCCCAAGGGGAAATAAATATACTGCTACGCTGTTACTCCGACGGGCCAGTCGATGGTCTATGCCATTTGTACAGACTGCGTAACGACTTCGTCAAATTGATGTTATATTACTCGCAGTGGTTCGATTCAGCTGCCTAGTCTCGAGACTAACTAGTAAGTCCGTCTCACGTCGTCCCGTTAATTCATCATTATCATCAGCTCCCTGCACATCTCCCTGGGAAATACTAACATGGAATACGCAGTGAGGTTAATCAACGTTGCCACGAAAACTCTCGAGGAGTTCCACGACCATACTCAACCAATCCCTGCGTACTCGATTCTATCCCATACCTGGGGGAATGAATCAGAAGAGATATCATTCCAAGAACTGGAAAAGGGACAGATCAAGCAGGGTATCGGGCAGTATAAGCTTGAGCGGTGCTGCTTTCAGGCAGCCCGTGATGGTCTCTCTTACGCCTGGATTGATACCTGCTGCATAGACAAAAAGAACCCGACTGAATTGGGCGAAGCGATTAACAGCATGTTCCGCTGGTATAGGAATGCCAGGGTTTGTTACGCCTACCTTCAGGATGTCAAAGCCGGCGAAAAGCCCCAGAAACCGCAGTCAAGCTTTTGGAAGAGTCGATGGTTTTGCCGGGGCTGGACTCTGCAAGAACTTATCGCGCCCGAAACATTATACTTTTACGATACCAGTTGGAATCAGCTAGGATCGAAACGCAATCTTGCATCTACACTCGAGCGTATCACGAAGATTCCTCGAGGGTTCTTGTTAGGAACTTTTCCATTAAAGGATGCCAGTGTTGCACAGCGCATGTCCTGGGCGGCTAACCGTGCTACGAAACGCAAAGAAGACCTGGCATATTGCTTGCTAGGAATCTTTGGGATTCATATGTCCATGTCATATGGGGAGGGTGACGGCGTCTTTATTCGCTTGCAGGAAGAGATTATAAAGCAGATAAATGATGATTCTATCTTGGCTTGGAATTTTGTCGGAGATGGTTCAACCACCGAATCCTCAACCATCGTCACGGGAGGTGCATTGGCCCCCAGCCCGTCGGAATTTTCCGAGAGTGGCCGTATCGTCGTCCCCAGCACCCCTAGTAGCTCTGTGCAGCCACTAAATACCCTTGGTGGCAGCTTACGGGCTGAGCGCCGCTTGCACACAGACTCCTCGGGACAGTGCTTTGTTATTCTTCAATGCCATACCAATGATCGACTAGATCAGGCCATTGGAATCCCAGTGGCAGCTCGAACTGAAGGATACGATAATTATATAAGGCTACTAGGACGTTCTTCCATTTGGTTGCAACCAAGCGTCTCACAGGCCAACCTGCAGGACATCCGCATTCCAATCAGACACTCCAATGTTCAAGAGGAAACAAGCCAACGATTTGGTTTCTTCATTGATAATGGCTTGGGGGAAGACCTGCAATTATCAGAGGTAATCCCTCAACGGAATTTGGTGAGAAACGACATCCTTATTACCAACGACGACACAAGGTCCGGCAGATTGCACCGTCTCTGGGTAATGTTTCGACAAGAACAGAAGGAATCTGACAATTTTGTGCTTGTCCTGGAACGTGACTGTCACGAACCACAGCCTCAGGCCTGGTATCACCTAGTGACGTGCGACAAAGCTATAACATTAGAGGAGATAAAGAATAATTTTGGAAAGGTTAGCACGAAAGATCGCAACAAGCATTCTGCTAGCAACGGCACAATTGAGTTACAAGTCACGGTTTCATTAGAGAGACCTGGAAAGCAACCAATGTTTGTCGTGAAATTGCTTCCTGCGGAAGAGAGAGCCGACACCTACAACATCACGAACATGTTGCAGCAGCATAAACAAGAGACACAAGTCGCGAACGCGTTCCGCACATACTATCAAGTAGTTGATAAGGCCGAAAATTTACAGAAATCCGTCAAGGGTAAGGAATTGGAGCTCGACCGAACATCGGGGCAACTTGCCGAAATTGAGGAACAAATGATAATACTCGCGAATGAGCGATCCAAGTTACGCAAAGTGGAGGAAGATGCGACTGCCGATCTCGCGAAGCTCAGAGCTGAATCCAGCGAACTCGAGAGATCATCCGCCGCGTATCTAGACAGAGCAAAAACGCTACAACACCGCTTCGGCATTCAGCATGGACCTATGACAGTTTCAAAGAACGAATTTGAAGACTGGACCGACGAGGTAATGGAGGAGATGCTTGAAAAATTGAGCCCAGAATTGCATGAACGTTACCTATCGATATCCGACCTGTCTCATAGGTTTTTACTACTTGCTGCTACAACTGGTCATGAACCACCATTCCAAGGACTTGCTGAGGGGAGAATTCGCATCGACATTGCAGCTCGGGATGGCAGTAGCCTCATCCATCTCGCAGCAGGTGGTGGCCATAGGCGCATTGTTCAAACCCTGCTTATCTTAGGTGCCGATATTGAGACAATGAATAATGACGGCTGGTCACCGTTAATATTGTCGTGTCATTATGGACATACTAACGTGGCCAGACTATTACTGGACAGCGGAGCCAATATTGAGGCAACTAGTAATATCGGCTGGTCACCGTTAATGTATTCTTGTTGTTATGGACATACTAATATAGCCAGACTATTACTGGACAACGGGGCCAATATTGAGGGAACTAGTAATATCGGCTGGTCGCCGTTAATGTATTCTTGTTGTTATGGACATACTAATATAGCCAGACTGTTACTGGGCAACGGGGCCAATATTGAAGGAACTGATATTGACGGCTGGTCACCGTTAATATTGTCGTGTCATTATGGACATACTAACGTGGCCAGACTATTACTGGACAGCGGAGCCAATATTGAGGCAACTAGTAATATCAACTGGTCACCGTTAATGTATTCTTGTCGTTATGGACATACTGATATTGTCGGGCTGTTATTGGATAAAGGCGCTGTTATGGATTATTATCCCCAAAGTCAAAGGAATCCGGGAAGGCAGGTTGCATTGATCCACGCGGCAGGCCGCGGTCATAAAGAAACCGTCCAGCTTCTTCTTTGCAGAGGTGCAAACAAGGATTTGACTGATGAAGGGGGCTCAACAGCGAAAGATTGGGCGACAAAGAAAGGTCATCGTCAAATCTCTGACGTTCTGGGTGCATGGGGTACTAAAGGGGCCGAGAGTTAGGATATCTTTGGCAGCAGCAGTAAACAGACATTACGCCTCCTGCGCTCGACATTTAAGACAAAAACACCAGCAGAATACAAAGAAAAACGGGGCAATAGTTTGACTTCAAGCTGACGGGCATGCAAGTTGGTTATCTAAACAGTATGGACTGATAGGAAAAAGTTTGTATTCTACTGGTTTCCTTCTCTCACTTTGTATACAATATGAATCTCCAGGTAATAAAATTACACACCTTTATGGCCGATAACATGTTTTGCCTCATTCATAACAGAGATTGTGCAATTTGGTTCATTATCGATCTACTACCTAGACGTAGTGGTGGTTCTCTAACCCTCTTATGAAAGATGACGACGAAAGGTACCAGTTTACATGGGTAATGACGACTTGATAATTACGAGTTTCTTCTATGTATAGCTACTGAAGTTGACTATGGTGATAAAAACAAGTTGATAGGTGGATATAGAGGACTATTCGATTGGACTAGCATCTCGCAGACTTCATTACTTATGCATATTATTCCTTCATCTGTAAAATTCGACAGCGAATTATTGCATTGGCCTATTAGGTCCCCTCGTTATATTCTAAATCTGCGGTTGAAAGGTCCCATGTTATCCCCAAGGGAACCTCTATTGTTCCCTGAAACGGGTAGTTTGCTTCATCACGCTTTATCTACAGCTTCGAGCCGGGATCACCACCATCCTTATCCATCCCTTAGCCATCATTCCCCCCCCTGGCCGTCCTCGCGCGTAACCTGCCCCTTATCTTCATCCCCCGTTGCACTTTCATCTTCCTGGCCCCTCGTGCCCCTGAAAAGCGATGCGAGCCCAGCGGAAGCAACCGCCACGCCGCCCATGCCCTGAACGGCGCCCGAGACCATAGCGACGCCGTACCCGCCCGCCCCGGCGCTCTGCAGCGCCGCGAATAGGGATGGGGCCAGGACGCTGCCGATGCTGCTATGGGCGCCCGCGGCGATGGATCCTGCCGAGCCATGTCCTGCGTCAGCTGATTACGATCATGGTGGGGGAGGGGGGGGAGGGAGGAGGCTCTGTCGGTGATGAATCCGGTCGGCGGAAGTAAATAATGCAGGTAGGAATCGTCCACGTACCAGCTACGATGCCATTCGCGCCGAACCCGACGGCCGCTAGCGCCGGTGCCGCCACTAGCATCGGCGCAGCAGCCAGCACCGTGCCGGCGCCCACCGCGGCCGCCTTCGCCGGATTTGTTGCTGCCCAGTCCATTGCCTGCTTGCCCTTGGTCGCGGCTAGGGACCGCGCTGCCGAGACGGCGCCGCTGGGCTGGTTGATGGACGCTGCCAGATTGGCGGTCACGCTTTTGAAGGCGGTAGAGAACATGGTTGGCTGCTGTGTGGCGTTGTGTGGCCAAGAGGGAGTGGGCGGACGAGCGAGCGAGCGAGCGAGCAGCACCCCGAGGATAAAAGATGTTCGTCCTGCGTGTTGGACGTGAGTAAGTCTGGCTGGTATGATTGACGGGTTTCTTGCGATGGAGGGAGGTAGGTGATTGTCGGGAAAAGTGCTGGGTGCTGGAGCTGAGCCCCATTTTAGGCCGACTTGGCTGACCAGGTTGGCGGCCCAGGTTGGCGGCCTATTTATTTATGCATGCATTGAGCACACAGCACGCACGAGCCAATGGGAGTAACGGTTTTTGTGTATGGCGTGTCCATGGATTCAGGTACGTGTAAGACGCAATGACGGGTCACTACATCTCGGTCGCGCAAACGACAGCGCTTACTCCCCCGTTTTGTCTTTTTTTTGTCTCCTCCGCTCCCCCTTACCCTTATCCACATTCTGTCTCCCGCTTTCAGAGGCGTGTGCAGTCGTGTGTAGTCTGCACCGTTTGACCAAATCTCAAGCAAACGCAAAGGAAGTGAGTCAGATAGTATATAGTTGTATTATATCCCTACGTCATGCCATCCCCCTGACCAAAGTAAGCCCCGACTGTGGCTGAGAGCGTTCTAGAGCGCTTGGCTAAAGGGCAGGTCGCTGAACGTGTTAATTGACAACCCCTCGCCAACGCAACAAGTAATGGGATAGACTGTTAAGATACAGGAGTACAGATTGAGATACGGGAGCACAGCTTCACCTTACGGACCCACAGGACCCACAGGGTCCCTTGGGCCCTTACTTACGAACTGCTATATCATTAGCTTCACCTTCTTTCTTACTTACTAAGTTAATTCAAGTCGCATATTAGTCCCAATTTGGAATCTTTGTCGTATTCACTGTAGCCAGCAATACAATACTATTATTTTGCGTGCCGCTGGCCCTTACATAGACCGTACGGGTAGCCAAACTGTTTACATCCATACAATGGGCATTTCGCAGTGTGTTTAATCACTGCATGGTCAAATGCGGCTCTCGGATTAGCTATGGTGTATATAGCCTGGATATAAGGCACTCAGGGGTAGCTGGCCAAGGTGCCCTGGAACATCCAACACCTTGTAAGCTCGTCACTGATTGATGACTATAGTGATGTTCTTTACCGTTAAGCGTCAGAATTGGTATCTAATTTCACTTTGCACTGCCTTAATCCCCCTGTCCCCCCCATCCTAGTCCCCCATGAAATGCAAATTAATCCTCAATACCCTAGGTAATCGCCAACCGAGGCTCTCGCCTGATAGCGCGGCCTATGTGAGGAGACAGCTCTGGAAGCTTCCTCCTGCGGTCCCAGTTGAAGTGGCCAAGGGCTGGGTCATACATGCCAAACGGGGGCTATTCCCTTCATCTGATCGCTGCGTCGCGGTTCCTAGTAGTTCAGAGAGAGTGGTGAGGGCTGCACATCCAGGGAACTGGCTCCCAAGGGTCTCCTTCGTTACCAGCAACAGCGCAGATCTACCCCGCTGTGGCTGATCAGTGCACCGTGCATCCTCGTGTACCTGTCGGTCGGAAAGGTGCGCATAACCCTCCTCCCAATATTGAGGGGAGGATAGCCTGTGTTTCCCACACAAACGGCGCCGTGGTTGCTACTTTGTGAGACTCCCCCAGACGCTATTTCAGGCAGTGCCGTGATCTATTGGAAAGTTGACATGTCGCCGTCCGGTATCCTAAGGAGTGTTGTCAACTACAAGCACAGGGGTTGGTTGATACGTCTAGTGTACGAGCTAATATGCCATCGCGGGGTAGCCAGCCACTTCTAAGGATCCCTGTGTAATCTAGACGAGATCATCGATTTAAGGCATTGTCGCAAGCTTGTCCTCATACAAAGCTACTAAAAGAGAGTTGCGGTGACATATAACAATACAAGTCGAAGGCTATCGTCTCCTCGATTCATGGTTTTCTTGAAAAGGGCATCTGACCATGGATCTTCCATGCAGACACCTGTCATCCACTACTCTTCACCCTGATCCACACATACACAGGGACAGGGGCATCATGGCTATCTTATAACGAATGTTTGTTTACTCCCTTCCATCTAGGACTAAGGGGATTTGGGGCTCCTTCTCGTATTCTATTCCTTTCGCTCTTGGTCGGAAGTTAAATCGCTTTGGTGCGAGAAACCTCATGTTGATACCTGCCTCCTCGAGCATACCATCAAATTTTGCCTCATCTTCTGCCCGGGTCTCTCTGGCTTCGAATTCGGGGAGGCCCTCGTAAACATCATGGGGTAGGGCGTAAGAGATATCAAAGTCGACAAGCCACCCGTCCCTGAAATTTTCCGCCCGCACATCTCTGTTGTAGATCACTAGTCGGTTCAGCAGCCAGATATTCCTAAACATTTTTCGGATCTGCTGCGGGGTTCGCGTATTGAGGCTCGGACCTGCGATTTCAAAATCATTTACAATAGCACGAGGTTTCCCGGCTCCTCCTATGATAGGGAGCAACTCGTCGTTAAGGTTTTCGGTTCCCAAGTTAATGCCTTGATCTTCTAGCCATCTTTGGTCTTTGGCACCGAGGAAAATATATCCGTGATACTTCGTCGCGATTCTCCCCGCGATTTCTCCCTTATCGGTGGCTTCCTTGGTTCGGCCACACCCCTATAATTAGTCAACGGAAACTTTCGTGCCGAGTGCGCAATCCTGACTGCAGACCAGAGGCGAAATGAAAAGAACTATTGAGTACCAAGGGCTAGCCATAGTGGCCATGCTGGTTCGTAATGACACATTATCTTTGTTTAGACAATAGGTCATGTATCGTTGAGTTTAGTATTTTCTTTAAATAAAATCTGGGATGTACAGTTCTAGGTATTGTAAAGCATTGCACACCAAGGATAAATAATCGACAAACACCCTCAAGACCCCGTGACCTCCGTAGATTCAAGCCTCATCTCGTGCACCTTTGTGGGATAGGCGCTGATGTCAGGCTTGCTGATCTGGTCCAGGCGAGAAAAGTTAGAGAAGCCGCCTTGTATGCTGTCCGCTGTGAACCCCTTCGCCCTCAGCACACTTGTGGCCACCCTGGAGGTGTCGCCGTCGTAGCAAATTACCAAAACCCTCTTGCCTTGAAGGACACTTAATAGATCTGCGTCAAGAGAACTGAATGTCTCTTCTAACTGTGTCCATACAGTCGTCATGACGGCCGGATCCGAGAAAGGGCTCGGGTTCGAAGGGAGCGCGATCGGTAGATTCGTAGATTCCGGTACCTGGTACGTGTGGAAGTCTGAAGGCTGGCGAAGATCAACAACAGAGACATCGGTCTTGGGAATGAGGATGTCCTGAAGTGATAGGTTGATAGAGGACCGGATGCTGTGTAGCAAGTTGAACATATTTGGGACCTCGAAGAAGTCTTGGAGTACGTCGAAGCAATCCCGCTCCCAAGCTTCATCATAACGATACTTGTCGACTTTCGTAAGTTCCTTGCAGCATGTCAGCAGCCTTCATAGTATATAACGCCGAGCAGTTTGGAACTTTAGCATACCTGATTCTTTATGGCCGGGAATCGTGCCTCTTCTAACTTGTCGTAATATTCATCAATGTATTGGTAAGGTAGATCGCAGCACAGGAAGACGCAGTGGATGCCCCCATCGGGGCCGGAAAGGCTGCTCAGCGACCCTTTTGCCTTGCATTTTTCGAGATATTGGAAGAGCCCCTTCAGGTTGAAGCCGGATGACGGGCCGCAGATGATTCCCTGGCGGCACAGGTCTAGTGATAGGGAGAAGGAGTCATAAGATCCCACATGCTCAACGTGGTCGGTTGCGTCCTTCCACGGGAACTTGATAGGAGCTAGCAGTGCGTATGAACGCGGGCCGGGAACGCGATCGCCAGCAGTCGTGACGACGCTATGCAGGTCAGCCCGAGTCCTTCAATGAGTAGATGCCAGCACGAGATTCACTTACCCTAACCGGAATACTGAGGGCTTAGCAGTTTTGAAATATGTGCCAAGACCAGTGATCGTGCCTATTGTCAGAGGTCAACATCAATGCTTACATAAACAATAAATATAGAGTAGCTCACCGGATGTCCCCATGCCAGCGCAAATCAGAGTGATCTCGGGTAACTGTCGTAACACGGCATTAGCAGACGAATAGATGAGCCAGAGGCGACTATGGTCCAAGATTAAGTGCTGACCTGCTTTAAGATTTGAGGGCCAGTCCATCTGACATGTGATTTCCAGTTCTAAACAGATCGAATCAGCTATACGTACTAGCGATTAGATGTATGTAAGTGTCTCACGTTATCGCTTTCGTATTGATTTGGGTTTATGATATCCTCAGTCTTCTCAGCCAACTTTTCAGCTGCGCGGATTCCTCCACGGTCATCGACAGGTTCCGGCTGCGACGGCCCGCCGAAAAGAGTCCTGATAAGTGAGATTAGTGTAGAGATCACGTAACCACCGGCGTTAGGGTCTCACAAGTTAAGGCCAAAAAACCTCATTAGCTTGAGTTTGGCATCACTTGTCTTGTTGGAGAGAAAAGCCCGGACATCTGTTATGTCGTGGATGGCCCGGGCGACCATCGACATGGAGATGACTGTCGAGCCGGAGCTGTACTCAACGACGGTCTTGGTTTTACCAGGTATCACTGCCTTCTCGAGTAACTCCATGGCTGAAAAGGAGTGTAAATAGTAAGCTTAAGATGGTTGATGAACCGTCGCACTTACCTGGCATGCATTTGACGTTGTTTGCCGCGTGTGCGCCCATTAATTTAGCATAGATATGCACACCATCTTGGTAATATGGGTTGAGACATGGCGGTATCTCTACAAGTGGTAGAGGAGGTGTTGAGTCGGGGTCAAAATATTGCTTGACTGCATCCTGACCCCTATAAACGTTGAGGAAATTACTTTCTGCCATGTCTGGGGATCCGTGTATGAGTTCAGTGATGATGGTGACCGTTGGAAGACGATGGGCGAGACAAAAGGAACTCAAAAAGAGAGCATATCCTAACGGATATATAGGGAATTACGGATACATAGGAGAAGATCAACATAGTTTCGATTATAGCGGAGATGGTTTGCCTGTCACTCTAGGAGCTGATCCAGAGCCTGTCAGTTCTACGCTGTTACGTTATGCGGAATCGCTCAACCGAAGCACAAATTGGCTTATTGCCTAACGACCCATCCAGTTGACACATACTACCGCCCTCCTTGTTTGCCTGATTTCATTCGCTTCGAAACGGCCGGACTGGTCGGTTTCGATGCCCATTCCGCCCGGCCATCGGCGAGTAGCCCAGCTCGCATCCTCGGGTTGGTAAGGCTCTCAGTTGTATCTAGCAGTCGGTCGAATCCCATCGCTTACTGTGTATGATCTAGCCAGCCCAAGACTCCACGATGAGAAATGCGCACGTTTTCTGCATGCAGATCGAACAACCCGCTCAGATAGTTACGAATTCTAAATACTTTGAGATGCTCCATACGTTTTGCCCAGGCCCTAGACTGGGGTGTTGGCCCAGGATCCTGGGTAAGGTCGGAGTGAGGATATTGATTTATCGGGATGTACCGTCACATCACAAATATGGCAGGGGTGTAGAACTTTCCCTCTTGCCAGCACCTTTTGATAGTACGATTTTAGTTGAACAGCTAAGCCAATGATCGCGGGGATTTGAAGGAGATTGCACTCCGGTCGACGGGTGGAGGAGCTGTGATAGACCCTCGACCGACCTTACCCCGGCTAGCTTCGTATCTTGGTAATTATCTACAAGACTAAATACATACCTCTTCGTCATCAGAGTCTTGGCAGTTGAGGCGGTATTGTTGGGCTTCGCCAGTGGTCCTTGTTACTATCTGTTCGATACGACTATCGCACCACCCGTTTCGCCGGGCCTCGAAGAAGTACCACATACTCGCTGGTAAAACCTTTCAGTCGCCGTTCGTTAAACGTTACATCGTTAGTTTTATTATCCCAATTCCCGCGTGATGGAGTACTGGGTTTCAATTGCTTTCTCGGGCTTAGTCCCATCTTTTTACAATATCATTGCTGGGGGTTCAGTTTATGGTGTGGACGGAAGTCAGGGTCGCTAAATCCATTCAAGCCGAAGTAGCCCGCACAGTAAACCAGGCCCGTATTCATTTGGAGGGAGGTAGACTTGTGCTATGAACGGTTTTCTTTCTACTTTTATTTGGGGAAAAAATCGGTTGCTACACCTACACTCGAATCAACCAACTCGTGTTGACGAACACCAAGCCGAAGCATCTGCTTGGACAACCTGAGCAGCCCCCTTGCGGAAATCTTTTCTCAAGCTCCCTTATCTCCTATATTCTGATGGAAAAACTTGCAGGCGAGGGCCATCCCTCGCCCCCAATTAGTACCACTGATGCTGAACCTGCAGCATCCGCAGACGCACTCAAATCAGCTGAGATTTATCAATTCAATGAACAAACTAACTATGTCCCCGTAAAGACAATCATCACAGTGAGTCAGCACCGCTCCATTTTCTGTAAACGGCAGCCGAGATTAACTGTTTGAATAGATTTTTCTCGCATGTGCCAGCGTCGACTTGATAGCGCTCATCGACCAAACTACCCTTGCCGCCAGTTTATACATTGTAGCCGACGCTCTTGGTGGCGGCAATCAAGCTGCGTGGATAGCTAATGGATTTTTCATGTAAGTGCACATTACACAGAGTTCATTTGAGATATTAATCATCCCTAGCACCTCAACGGTGGGCCAGCTCTTATACGGTCGGCTATCTGACATCTGGTCTCGTAAGGTGATCTTGTTGATTGGTCTCGCCATCTTCTTCATCGGATCATTGGCATCGTCCTTGGCGAACACTGTCACACAACTCATCGCGTTCCGTGCTCTCACCGGTATCGGTGGCGGAGGTTTAATGACGGTTGCGCAGCTTATTGTCAGTGATGTTGTTCCTCTACGTGAAAGGGGAAAGTATCAGGGCATTCTTGTAAGTCACCTCTTTATTATTCCAAGGATCGCACCTGGACGTAGATACATATTAATCCTTTTTTTCCTACAGGGTGCTGTCGTTGCTATTGCAAACGGTATCGGTCCCGTTATCGGTGGTGCGCTATCAGCAACCTCAAAGGATGGCTGGCGAAATATTTTCCGGTTGAGCTTGCCCCTTACTGTTTTGACGACACTCTGTGTCGTATTCTTCATGCCACTCAAGAAAGTGGAGGGCGACTGGAAATTGTAAGTCGGCGAGCAAGCAAACCGGTAGACTTTTGGAATTTGTCAAAACTCAGTATTGCTAATGGTCCTCTTCATAGGAAACTCAAAGCTGTGGATTTCATTGGCATAGCTCTCACATTGGCAGGTACGACAATATTTCTGCTAGGGCTCACTTGGGGCGGAGTTGATTACCCATGGAACTCTGCACACGTGATCGCAACTTTGGTTGTCGGATTCGCCTTAAGTGTAGCTTTCGTTCTCTGGCAATGGAAGGGCGCGAAATATCCCCTGATACCCCGTGAGTCTCATGCCCGCCTCAAATGCCTACGAACGTACCACGTGAGCTGAAAAACAAGAATTTTCATCACTGACGCTCCTATATCTAGTCCATGTCTTCAAGTCGCGGATCGTTAACGGCGCCTGTTTGACTATGGCTATCAACGGCTGGAACTTCGTTGTTCAAGTATACTACATCCCTACTTTCTACCAGCTTGCATACGGTTACTCGGCGACACAAGCTGGAGCCCTCCTTTTGCCGATTACCTTATTACAGACCGCTAGCAGCACACTCTCCGGGCTCATTGTTCACTGGGTTGGTCGGTATCGTGAGTGTGTTCTATTTGGGTGGCTGGCGTGGGCCATCGGGCTCGGTCTCATGTCGACGCTCGATGAGAATTCTGGTCTTGGGAAGCAGGTGGGATATAGTCTTTTAATAGGTGTAGGCGTTGGTAACACACTACAGCCGTAAGTTTCGCCATCATCATTCGACTGCCAACAGATAAGTTACTAACTAGATGTTATTCCCTGCAGCGCACTCATTGCAGTGCAAGCTGGCGTTGAGAGATGGGATATGGCCGTCGTGACATCCTTTCGAAAGTGAGTATCCAATAACTAGCCCTAGCTTGCGAAGACGTACTAACATGATTGTGCGCATGGCAGCTTTGTGAGGAATCTCGGGGCCACTCTTGGTCTAGCAATTTGTGGAACGCTGTTGTAAGTCTTCCCTCGCACCCACTCATAAAAATAATTAATCATAATAACCCTCTCCTAAGAAATAATATCGTCGCAAATACACTCTCTACACTCTCTCTTAGCGACGAAGCCGCGAACAGCCTCCTAGCTAGCCCTCAAAGTTATCTCAGCTCTCTTCCTGCAGATGAAGCCGAACATATACGCAGTGTCTTGATCCCTGCATATAGGCATGCATTCCGGGTGATATTCCTCCTTGGAGCCGCACTAGCAGCATTCTCATTTGTGCTTGCATTCGTTCTCATGCCTCAAGTCGAACTTTCAAGACCTGATGACGGAAAGCTTAAAGAGGAAGGCAGGAAGCTGCATCTAAAACAAGAGGAAAAGGAGACCGGCGTGGTGGCAGCATCACCTCGGGTTTGATCCTTCAAGCCCACAGTGGCACATTACATACCCAGAATAATCTCATCTAAAGATTGAAGAGAATAGCATAGACTAGATAGATTGATGATATAAAGAATACGCTTAACATTATACATAATAATATGATCTACAAGCCTCATTAGAGTACGCCGGGGGGGGGGGGCATTGATGAGGCGTAATTGTGAATATCTTCAGCTTACTCCCATGTTTTCACCTCAGTCTCACTTTCATTTTCCGAATCTGTGTTGCATTGATCTGTACGCCTATTCTAGAAAGTGGATTAAAGATGTGACAGCTAATCTCGTCTTGTAAAATCTTAGTGTATCCCTTCTTCTTCGAGGGGGGCCATCCCAACCCCCATAACCGGGCTAGGAAAACGACCGGCTAGTTCCCGACGTCCCACATACATCCGCTCATGGCCGCACGTGCCGGGGGTGATCATCTTACTCCATCGTCCAACTTTGTAGTTAAATTGAATTTGCTGACATGCCTAATCAGAATCGTTGGGACATGTATTCATAAACGGCGCCCGAAAAGCTCCGAGGTATCTGAGACAATATCATGTTCATTTATAAGAATTCAAATTTCATCTACTAGGGAACGGCTATGTTAAACTTATACATGCATGACCTAAGCATACCTACGCGACGACAGTCTTTAGTCGCCTAACTGAAATGGGACCAATAAACGCTCAGCGTCAGTGGTAAGGTGTACGGTAGCATATAAATATGTAGAGATTTAATCGGCCGCACATTACCGAAGGGCTTAACCAGTTGGGAATCTTTTTAAGATTCATAGTCCAGGAATAATAACAGTTGAGACATGGGGAGACAGGATATCAAGGTCTCCGTGACCAAAATAATAAGCCCAGACTCTGTGAAACTAAAACTCGACCTTGCCGTGAATCAACGTGAGCTACTCCCTGAAAATATCACTTCCCGGAAAAAGGCTAACGTTCCAATTGTAGTTTTCCAACCAAACGAAGAAATTATCACTGTCGTTCCATATGGCAATGCCAACTGGGCTACTACAGCAAAGATCACGACCCGAACACCAGATTATACTATCAAGGAGTACTTCCTCAAGATTGTAAAAGGGGATCTAGCAGAAGAGCGGGTTCTGGGGGAATACAGCTGCATGTCCGAGCTGTACCGCACCGTGCCGTCGATCGTACCAATGCCATATAGCGCTGGTAATTGCTTGGACAATAAAGGCTGCTTTTTTCTGAGCGAATTCGTCCCTATTGTTCATCGAGAGCCTGATGCAGTGTAATTAGGTGAACAGATTGCTAAGCTTCACCGAGATAGCATCTCTCCGACGGGTAAATTCGGCTTCTCGACTACCCCTTATGACGGAAAACTTTCGCTAGTGGTGGACTGGGACTCCAGCTGGATGTCGTTCTATGGAAAATTGCTCTATGGCGTCTATCTACTGGACAGCAAGTTCAATGACAAGGTAACCGGATTCTAAATGGGAATTGCCCCCGCTGGAACACCCAGAAGCTAATATTAGAACAGTGGCAAGCGCTGGAGGAAGCCATGATAGTCACTCTCGATCGAGCGATTCCGCGACTTGTAGGGGCTCTTGAGGAGGAAGGCCGGATAATTAAACCCTGTCTAATTCACGGCGACCTATGGGAAGATAACATCGGCACGGATCTACGGACGGGCGGCATTTTTATCTTCGACTGCTGCGCTTATTATGCTCATCATGAGATGGGGGTAGCTATGTGGCGGGTGAAGCACCATAAGATGAACGCGCCTGAGTATAGAGCGGAGTACTTCAAGAACTACCCTCCTGACGAGCCCGTGGCCGAATGCGACGACAGAAATAGGCTGTACAGCATAAAGGAGAACCTCATGTATTCAGCGCTGAAGCCAGGGCATATTGCCAGAGCACAAGCGTTGGCAGATATGAAATATCTGATTTGTAAATATACGGACGTCGCAGAATAGACACGCCGACACTATTACGTCGGAATGAATACTTTACATTCGCTGTTCTGTTGCGGTTAAAACACGAAACTAACTTCCCATTTCGTTGAGTTTTCAGACCGAGGCCCTAATGTCATAGCGCTGGTCAATGTGTTCACGAACCGCATGCGACGCGATGCTCTGTATGTTTCGTGTAGAGCTCATGGGGTCGCATATCATACGCGGAAATATGTTAGTAACTTGGAGTTAGGCGGCGTTGCCGGGACCCGAACCAGTTGCCTTGACGGCTTGGCATCGAAGTGTCATACATGTGTAGGTTTGTACTGTATGCACAATTCTGGTGGTAGTAGCCTAACTCATATTCTACCCTTTTTAAAACGGTTTCCCCAGTCCGCATACGACACTAGGTACCCGAGGGCTAACCTCGCTTTGAGAGAAACGTGGTTATTCCTATATCGCGATGTATCTCGACTCATTAGTCTCTGACCGTTGCTCCAAGGAGGCTGGAAAGGGGGCAAAACTTCGCCCCGGTGCTGAGCTAGCTTATGTATCGGAGAATTAACACCAATAGGATCACATCTCTATAGTCTTGGCGTCTGGGACTTACACCGGGCCAAGCCGCCAACTAACCCGGAGCTAACCATTCTCACAATAATTCCTAATTTTCCTGCCTTTGAGACCTACCTATTCAGGGAGGAGGCGGCTTTGTACTGTATAAGCTTTCAGTCCCGCAAAACCATGTCTTGGAATTTCCTTAGCTAGCTTGTGGGGAATGGCTGTTCCTGACGAGATCTGCGCGATCGCACGGAGGCTGTAGACCTCCGTATGCCCGCTTAGTCATCCAGCTCTCGGTGATATGACCTCGCACGTTCTCATCAGGCTCAGCTCACCTCCACTATCTACACCATGGTTAAGTCTGTGGTGCCATACGACACATTTGGAAGGGGCCCCAAATAAGTCATTTCCAGCCACGCGGAGCCTTTCGGGTTCTGATACCATTAGCTCCCAGTTTAACCTTGTCGCATCATGGTAGGAGGCCGACGAGATTCAACGGCGAGACCGGACAAGGCCATAATTCGGAAACGTGCATGTGACATATGCTACAGAAGAAAAGTGCGGCTGGTTATCGAACACCGCTTCATTCGGGGGCATCTGCTAATATTGCTCAATATTCAAGATCCAATGCTCCATCCCAAGTCCGGACTCCCCATGCGAATGGTGCAACGACCATTCCCTCTCTTGTACGTTTAACAGAGAAGCACAGAAGAGAAATAGGAAAAGGTAAGTTCCTCTTTACGCCGAGCCCAATTTTGGTACTATTCCACAATGTGTCATTCACTCTCTGATGCGAGATTGTCTAATTGATTTTGGTAGGCTAAGATTGAGCGACTTAGAAGGTTTATTCAGTCGGGTTGAAAAACTAGAAAATACTCTTGCTAAAAGTCGTACCAATCGTCTATCGATCCGCCCAGTCCTTCTTGAGGTCGAAAGTCTGGTATCTCCTTCGCTCGATAATGGAGATGACGATATCCTTGAATCCGAACCCTCGGCCAGTCCCTGTATCACGCCCAGCGCGACGGAATCAATCGCGTCTCCCCTTACCTCCGTACCCATTGATGCTCAACCTACCTACCTCTCTCTCGGGCAAAATGCCGCTGCCGGCATGCCCCTCGCACACTACTGGTACTCAAGAGGAATCCCCCTTCTGTCCGACCGAGGTCACCGATATATCTATGCGAAGACAAGTCAAGATGTTGCCATCGAGAAGCTCCGAGTCGCTAGTTTCCGGTTTACCATACAGCGTCTAGCTCTACCAGAATTTCGTCTCAATCGAGAGTTGTGGGAGCTGCCTCCGAAAGAGACTGTTCAGGAAATAGCTTCAATATTTATTGGATCGCCCTTACAGAGAATATTTCCTGTCCTGGACGATTCGCTATTCAAGGAGACAATTGAGGAGGCATACGGTTTAGCTGATGAGACACCTTCACCATTCCAAGCACAATCAATCGCCTGCGTCTTTGCCGTGCTTTCGATCTTCGATTGTCTAAGGTCATCAAAATCTCTGACTATTCAAGACAAAGACACATACGCTATCAAGGCGCAGTGCATTCTTGGATACACAATGACTGCTGAAGCTAGTGTAGCCGGCCTTCAAGCAGCTCTTGCGCTTGTAGGCCTGGCTATGTTTTACTGCATGTTTTTGGTCTGGATTATCACTAACTAGATATTAGGAACGATACTATACACTGAATTCTCAGACACAAAGTGCTACCGTATTACACGCTATCGCGTGTCGTATGGTTTGCGCGCTGGGTGGACATACCTATAAACCAGCAAGGCGTGCCAGTTCTGAACTCACTTGGGCGGAACATCAAGGGCATCATTTGCGGACGCTGTTCTGGTTATGCTATACCTCCGACAAAGACATCACCCTCCGTTCGGGGCAGCCTCCTCTACTCATCGAAGAGTATTGTGATTTGGCGATCCCCAAAAATTTTACCGACTACTATACTCAACTCCAGGGATCCGGTGGGGTGGTAACTGGCGACGAGTACTATCTCTACCTTCGGGGAAACTCAGATCTCTATCTCCTCAAAGAAAAGATTCACCGCCTCTTATTCTCCGCTCGTGCATTTAAGCTTAGCGATGGGGAACTCGTCCTGCGCATTCGCCAATTGGACGACGACCTCGAAAGCTGGCGGCTATCTATACCGCCGGAAATCCGGCCCAAACTCTCTATCCCCCCATCTCAGATAGCACCAGTTCAAGATCCATCCATGATACCGGACATTAGGTCTTCCCACATTCAACTAGAGTATCACCACCTAGTTATCGCTATACATACAACTGTTAGAAGATGTGGCTCCGATAACCCAGACCATAAGGATTTGCCGGAGGATCTCCACAGCGTTATTCACTCCAGCTGCGATCTTTCTTTGGAGGCTAGCCGTTCAACAATCACATTTTTAAAGAGCTCTGCAACTAGGTTAGCGGAACAAGAATTCAGGTAAGGCAATGACCTCATTCCCCCTCCCCCCCCCAAAAAAGGGGGGCTTCTTGACTAAGTTGAACCTGTAGTGACATCATCTTCTATGCCACCCTTGCAGTGGTTTCGCTATTTATCGATATTCTTGCGCATCCTCAAAATCCACAATCTCACACCGCACTTGAATACCTTTCATATGCAGTAAGTATCATTCAGAGTTTATCTACGCCCACATCTGCACCAGGTCGGCTCAAGTGCATACAAGAGACAAATCGCTTTATAACGGAGCTTATACGCCTGGGTAGCTGTGCCATCGCGAAGGCGGAAAGAGACACTACGAAGACAGATGTCGTACCATCTTAATTTCTATTATATTCTTCAATAGATAGACGTGGTGTAAATGGATGTTAAAGCCTGGTGATGTAGCTGAGACGTGTAGAGTGGTCCATGTGTTACTCACTTATAGGGGGAAGGGCCTTATCCACGGCTCTCACTTTCTCCTGAATACAATAATTCCTTCCTAGAAACAATATTTCGTACTCGCAACTAAAATATACAGCTCGCTATTCTTCATACCTCTGGTCATGGAAATAATACACAACGGAGCCATATTGGGATTCACTTTAATGGTTAATATGGGTAATTTGTGAGCAAACCAAGCCGAACCGTAGAAGTCGGTTTTGGGGCTTCTATCACAGGTGTAAGTACCATAACATAACATTTCTTGGATTGAAAGGGAATTAAGTAACAGAGTTCAGAGGTAGTAAGGGTGAATCTGGTTGAATCGATTGTTCTTGGCGGTCGATTGTTAAAGCTTTATGCTTATATATTTTGTGTTCATACATCCAACGCCATATGTCTACCGTGTTTATTGTGGCTACTTTGTTAAATTAATAATTCGCTAGCTATATAGCCCGTGAGAAGAATCGGGCAAAGATTCATTGGCCTGGCTGCTAAACTAAGGTCCAAATCTTAACCTACCAGTTTAGTCCCAACCTGCCATATCAGTTCCAACCTATCAATTCAATTCCAACCTGCCGGTTCCAATTCCAATTTAGGCCCCTTCTAAACATGTCATACGTGTCCATACCGGTTATGGCGCTTGATGCAACGCTGAGCTTCTTCCTTACGGTTGAATCTCTTGATACAGCCAGGCCACGGGCAGGTTGTAGGATTGCTACCAGCCCTAATGCATTCTTCATGGTGTGCCACAAAGTGTCGCAGCAACTCAGCTTCGGTGATAGTGGTGAGTTCACATCCGGGCCAGCCACACACCACGCCGGGGTGTTTGTCGAGGATATGTCGGTTGATGTATCTTACGTGCGACATAATCTTGCCACAGTGTGGGCAGGAAGGACGAACAGGATGATTGGCGTTGTCGTTATTGCCTCGTCTAGGTCGCCGTTCGTTGTTCTGCGGCATGTCGACAGCTTCAGCAGGTTCTTCGTACTTCCCCCCGCCTTCGTAGTCGATAAATTCGTCGAAGTTGACATTGTCTTCGTAGTTGGTACTGTTTTCGTAGTTGATACCTCCTTCGTAGTTGATACCGCCTGCGTAGTTGATACCGCCATCGTAGTTGATACCTCCTTCGTAGCTGATACCGCCTGCGTAGTTGATACCGCCTTCGTAGCTGATACCGCCTGCATAATTGATGCCGTCGTAGTAGTTGTTGTTGTTATTGTTCTCGTTCTCCATCCTGAAATACGGCTCCATTATTCTAATACCATTCGACGAATAGGCCTCGTGTTCTTCCTCAGCTCGGAGTTGGGCCATGGTGGTCTCCTCTTCGTTATACGCCATTGAGAAGCAGTTGTTGACTTGAGCTTACAACAATGTTAGCAACGGTGATGAAATACATCTTTTGAATACTTACACGAGCGTGTGAGAGTTCTTTATAGTGAACGAGTTACAATTTGTTCAGTAAAGGGATGGATTTGGACGACTGTGTAGAGCAGCGTGTATGACGGCAAAAGAACGGTGGATGAGAAAGAACAGAAAGTGAACAATACAACTGAAGAGGTGCCGATATTTGTATGAACATATTTGGGAAAACCTCTTTGGGACAGAAACTTCGCTTGAACTGTGATTTCAGCATGTTTCGGGAAGGACTGGAGTGAATATGTATCTGCACGAAATATCTATGTTGTCTACCCAATAGAGACCTTCAAAATCGACGAGGGGCAAAGTAAATACTCAAGGCACTCAAGGTACTGAAACTATCGAGCCTACTCGAGTTACTCAAGTCACTCAAGTAAAGTACTGAAGGTGCTCAATCAAGGTATGATGATTTATTCCCTTGCTACTAGAAGTTTGCATCTTCTATGTAGTGATCTGTTGTGGGACAATGCATCGAGGTAATATGTTGAGTGCCACAAAGGTGTCTCATCTACCGAACTTCGGCTATGAAGTTAGAAAATGTTGTTAAACAACTCGCACAAGTATAGTAACTACTCGGTATGAAACGATTGCTAGTGTTATGACCAAATATACCTTGAATCAGAAACTAAGGAACTATTGTTTGGTGGCGTTGAATTTGTTGCCTAAGCTTTTCGAACAACCGAATTGCCTTAATTCAGAGTTAAGTGCATAGAGAAAATCGAGTGGAAATATTCATTTTCAAAGTGACAGGTTATTATATGCAAGAATGGGAGGGAATCAAACTTCCTAGTAGCAGCCCTTCATCTAACATAAGAGATAGTGGCAGAGAGTGAAGTGAGCCGCCTTTTAGTGTAGGTAACAATTGCGGTTCAGTCATCCTTACGCTTTCAACTGTTTAAATTTTCGTTTACAAAGGGAACTAGATGATCAGAGGCAAAAGTAATTGAATAGTTCAAAATAACAACAAATGCCGAAATTCTGATGTTGTAAAATCACACGAGTGGCGAAGGAACCCTTATTACCAACCTAATCGATTCAGTCCTGTATACCTAGTTTCCTATCTAGTTACCCATGTTGCTGTCTCCGCCTTAATAGAGGTAATGGTAATGTTGATATGATTGCAAAAAGGCCGTCACTATAAGGCATATACAACGAAACGGTTCTCTACGTAGGGATTTTTGCCCCGGTCACGAGACACAACGAAGAAGACAAACGGGAGGTTCTCGAACCCATCCCCTGTACGCGAAATGTGCATAGCATCGATGATATTTTCCTTGGTTCATCATCTACCCGATCCAGCCGTATCCGACCACCTGCAACGCCACAGTATGAAAGACGCCAAACGTCCAGAAACAAGATGGGGGGAAGAGAAAAAAAAAATTCTGACACACACATACACGAAGAACACACCACAAGGCCCCTCCTCGACCGA
Organism: Rosellinia necatrix; assembly: GCA_021209875.1. Lineage (NCBI taxonomy): Eukaryota > Fungi > Ascomycota > Sordariomycetes > Xylariales > Xylariaceae > Rosellinia > Rosellinia necatrix. The sequence continues at coordinate 339,770 of JAGYVD010000003.1, forward strand.
AACCTATCGCAATGGGCGATAGGGGCGGATCGCAGTCGGGGGCAGTGCTTTCAAGGATTGGTATAATAATCGAGGAAGCTTGACGCCGGGGAATGATGGCGATTCGTAGTCGGTCGCCAGATAAAGAAGGGGAAGTTGAAAAAAAGGGAAGCAATGGCTAGAGTACATGGGAGAGGTCGTGCTGCGCAAGATAGTATCATTGGTCCTGCTCAATATCTCCTTATCTGCATATCGACGGGTTTGTGTGCATATGGTGTATGCCACAGTAGCCATTATGGCGTCCGTCTCTCCGTTACCAGACATCAGCGCGACGATAGAATGCGTGGCGATAAGTGCTACCCGCAACAGCGCCGAGAACATTCCATCTTATAGCAAGAGCCACCCTGACGCGAGTCTAGATGACGTTGCTGCTGGGCGGCAGGGGTGTGCCGGGTGTAACCTGTACGAGTCGGGGGTATTAGGGCCTGGACGGCAATCTTCGAGCAATAGATCAGAGGGCTATTTGAAACGGGGAATCGATATCGCGACTTGGGGGCCAGGAGGAGAGGGGATGATGAAATTAAACGGTGGGGGGAAGGAAAAAAAAAAAAGGAAATCTCAATGTAACGAAATAATGAACCCCTGCCTTGTAAAGGTTGGGATTTGGGGGAACGTACCGTGACGACGGGAGACATGTTTCGGACGGGCGAATGTGGGGCCCGGGGGGCCTTGCGGGGGCTGGAGAAGGCGGACGGGGCGTCGTTGTCGTTGGCGCTGGCGATGCTGCCGAGACGGGAAGCGGCAGCCTTCTCCTTCAGGTGGGCGATGCTACAACGACGAAAGGTCGAAACGTTAGTCGCGGCGAGAAAAAAAAAAAAAAACATTTGATATTAATTTCTCATGCTGGCGGGGGAGGAAATGGGAGGGGGCGGAAAGAGGATTCAAACAATAAATAAATCGACGTATAGGGGATTGCTTTGGGCTGAAACGTGACAAATGACAAATCCGCGGAGCGAAACAGCCTGGGGCCAGGCGGCGTCGAGATGGCGCCGTTCAGGATCGGAGAGGAGAGGGGGAGGCGCACGGCATATAGATAGATTTGTGTGTGTGTGTGTGTATGTGTGTGTACATGAACATGTGTGTACATGTATGTATATGTGTATGTGTATGTATGCGTGTAGATGGGTAGAGTAGGATATACGTCGGAGAATTGCTGATCGTGATGACGATGGTGATGCTGATGAGAGATGAAGGACTTACTCGTCTTCGGACAGGCCGGGCAGACTGATGCTCTCGTGCTTGAAGTTGAACGGCGCAGACTGTAAGAGGAAGATGCTGTCAGCGTAAAGTACTCTAAAAGTCCCCTACTGCAAGGCCCGGTCTTGGCGAATTCGAGGTCGGGGTAAGCAGCCATAGCAGAGCCCAGGACAAGATGGCAGCGCGATGGCGCGCGCGAAAAAAAGGGGAGACAAGATAAAAAAAAAAAAAAAAAAAACAGAGAGAAACGTACGATTTGGATGACATGTGAATTGCGCTTCTCGTTCGCCGCGGCGGCAGCGGCTTTCGACTTCAGGCCAATGAGACGCTGTAGTCTCGCGGTGACGGCGTTGAACGATATGCAGGCCATGGTTGTTATGGTGTGGGAGGGAGGTGGCTAGCCGAGGGCCGGGGCGTGGAAGTGGTGGGATGCACCGAGTACAAAAGCTGGGCAGTGAAAGACAAGTCGGCAAAACGGAGGGGCAGCCTCAGGCTGCGGGCCGGGATGCGAAGGTAATTGGCGAGTGCCGAGGTGAAAGAGGGCGACCGGTCCAACAGCGCTGTCGGGTCGGGAGGTCCGTGAACAAAGGTGCTTGTTGGGAGAGGTAGGGAATGGAATGGGGCGGGTTGGTGGACTGGGGCAGTCAAGGGGATGAGTTAGCACAGGTAGGTTAGGTGGGAAAGCTAGTTAACGACTCGGACCAAATGGCAGGAATCATTAGCTTGATAAGTACCTCTTATATAGTGAATGTTTCAAGCCGCTGTAGATACCACGCTCTGTTTGCTGCAATTCGGGGGCGCGAGTCCATACACAACTCGGCGCACGCAATAAATAGTTGGGGTCGAAAATCGTGGTGACCAGTTCGGGCAACCAGCTGAACCAGATATTAGAGAGTGCAGAGTGCGTGTCGGCTTGTGTTAGGCCTGGGTAAGCACCTGAGCAGGATTGATTGTCAAACCACAGGCGTTCAGTGGTTGTGGTTGGTGCGCCTCGATGGAATGACCGCGACCACAGTGGTAAGTGCAAGTTTCAAGGCGTTGTCGATTGCCTTGGGGGTGCGCACCTGGCGTTGCTATTTAAACAGGATAGCCAGATGTGGAGCGAGAGTTGGTGGTTGGAAGCGGAATAGGTACCAGATTCAATCAACAGATTGAATCAACTACAAGGTCGCCTGGAGGTGAAAGGAGCGGGTCTCTTCTTAGAAGATCGGGCTGAGCGAGCTCGTCAGCGGGAATATGTAGCTGGCTTATAAGGGTATATATCCCGCCAAGACCATGCGGCGAGATGGCGAACGAATAATCTTTACGATGTGAACCCGGCTTCCAAAAGAGTGCTTACGTCCGTTGGTTGGTATCTCACCCAAAGAATCGGTTTCGGCCAAAGTTAAGGGTTAAGGGTGCTCGTCGGACTCGGGGGGCACTTGGCTTGCACTGAAGGGCAACCAACAAAAGCGAAGCAACACAAAGGAGTGGCGATCGACGCGGAGAGGGGGGAAAGGGATAAATAACAGCGTAGAGCTAGAGCTTAAGCGATTTAGGGACAGCCCGGACTGCCGGGGTAAATGCGTCTCACAAAGGGCCAAAGATCTTCTGCGCATCGCCCTAGCGAGGCTTGAAAGAAGCTCTGGAGCTAAAAACCGGCGGCACGGAAAGCGAGGCTATGCATGACGGCGCGTACTACGGAATGTAACCGACCCCAAAGAAACAATAATACATTGATGGCCTGCCTAGGCAAAATTACCAAGATAGGAAATAGCATCAATCCCACCCAAAGGAAACGGAATGGTGGCAGCCTGTCAAGGTATGAGCTGTTTTCCATCATGTCAAAGATACCCCGCTAAACTCGGTATGCCAGGGGCCAGTGAGACACTGCTCTCTTGTAAGGCTAAATTTACCGAATCACGTCACTTTTTTCCTTGGGTGTTCCATTCCCTCGGGACGCCCTCACGACAAAGAAGTGTAATCCACATTCCACATTCCACATTCGTCCCTATACCCCTGTCTCGACCTGGAAATATCCCCGCGCCTCCATGCTATTTGGGGTAGTCCTTCAAATGGAAGCTCTTCAGCTTGACGAACTGATCAAACCCATATCTGCTTAGCGTAACACCCTTTCCTGAGTTCTTCCAGCCGGTCCAGGCAAGATCTGGGCTTGGGAAATCGGCGCGGTTAACAAAGACGGTACCCGCCTCGACTCGTTGCGCAAGCTCATACCCTTCCCCCGTGTCTTTCGTCCAGATACTAGCCGTCAACCCGAACTCGCTATCATTCATCAATCGGATCGCCTCATCGTCGTCTTTGACCTTCATAACAGAGATGACCGGCCCGAATGTTTCCTCCGTCATGACCGTCATGCTGTGATTTACATCAATCAGAAGCGTAGGCTTGACAAAATTGCCTCGGGAAGGGAGGTTGCTGAATGTCGCATTCTCGGGTGTCGCATCTTTAGCGCCTTTATCCAAGGCGTCCTTGATATGGGCCTCGATGGTCTCTTTAGATCGCTTCGAAATGACCGGCCCGATATGAGTTTCCTTGTCGAAGGGATCGCCGACCTTGTAGCCCCTCAAGACCTTTTGCGCAGCTTCGATAAAGCCGTCATAGATCTTCTCGTCAACATATACTCTCTCAATGGCGCAGCAACTTTGGCCGGAATTGAAAACAGAACCGTCAACAATTTCGGCTGCCGCCCAATCCAGGTCCACATCACCCCTGACATACGCAGGGTCCTTACCGCCAAGCTCCAACCCGACATTGACAATCCTATCAGATGCGGCCTTCTGCACCGCGAGGCCGCCAGCGACGGAGCCGGTGAAGCATATCAGTGAGATACTGGCATCCCGTACTACGGATTCCATAATAAGCGGGGAGCCACAGTGAAAGTATTGCAGAACACCAGCGGGCAGGCCAGCTTCGGCAAACATCTTGGTAACGTGCTCGGCAATAGTAGGCGTCTGGGGTGATGGCTTCAAGATGACGGTGTTGCCAGCAAGAAGAGCCGGGATAAGAGAGTTGACTAAGATCAAATACGGATACTAAGAGCGTCAGTTTCCAACAGCCACACCCCGGTTCTACAACAGGAGCCTCTTACGTTCCATGCGAAGATGACCAAGACTGGGCCTACTGGAACCTTGCGGATGAAGCGCTTGAACCCTTTCTCAGCTTCACCGTCGGTATCTTTCAACGTCTCTTCACTGATCTTCAGCAAGTAGTTGGCACGCTTGATAGCGGTGCTGACTGGTCACCCGTTAACCAAAAGATCAACACAATGAGTGGGTGGCAGGCAGACAATCATACTTTCGCCCCCGGTATAAGCGATAGGACGTCCCATCTGCACTGTAAGTTCCTCGGCGAGCTGGTCCTTCTGCTTCTCCAAAAGCCCCAGGGCCTTCTTGACGATGATTGTGCGGTCGGTCAGGGAAGTCTCCCTCCACGTCTTGAAGGCCTCTGCGGAAACCCTAGGGATCTCCTGTAGCTCCAGTGTGCTGACCCCATGGCGCGTCAGGATCGGCTCGTTGGTTGTAGGCGAGATGGTCGTGATGGTTTCAACAGACATTTTGGCTTTGAGGAAAGGGAAAGAGAAGGAAATATCTACGTAGTTGGGCACACCAGGAGGGAGGGGAGGTTTTCGGTTCTCAGTTCGAGGAATGCTATTAATAATGTTGAGCCGAGTTCTTTGCGCTAACGTCACCGATCAATATTCAGGTCGCGCATGGAGGGGCAATAACTACCTAATCCTCTATGCCCATTACGACCCCACTATTCCGTCTTCTTGCTGGACCCCGCCAAATACCCTTATAAATGAATAAACCCCGCAATATCCCTATCACTTCCTATCCAAGTTTCCAAAGGGTCTTGGAAACTTTAATCCTCGTCATTTCCGGCCATTTGCTGGTAGCCCGATTTATACTTGTTAACACAACGTCGGCCTCAAGTTTGCTGCAGGTCTACTCTGGCCCGCCCGTGAAATTCGCCATGCCCCCCGAGAAGCGAAACCATTTTCTCGATATCGATGAGAGCGACGACGACGGCAGCCAAGGCTATAATTCAGATGTCGAACAGCTACGAAAAGGCGCGTCAAAGCGTCGCAAACTCAATCAAGATGACGGTACCGACGAAGAGGAGCCCTTAAGTGCCGGTGAGGATTCGCAGGGCGATGGCGATGATAGCGACCAAGAGGACGAGCTAGTAGAAGGGCTAGCGGAGGAAGGCGAACAGTCGACAAACCCCGAAAAACCAAGCTCTACGGACTCTTCAGATCTGCTAAAGACACCGCGACAATTGATGAAGAAGAATCTGGTAGCGACTGAAAAAGAAGTCAAAAAAAGTGGCGTAATCTACATTTCTCGTATACCACCCTTCAGTACGTCGTTGTCACGCTCCCACCCTCGGCACCCCAGGCTCTTCGGGTGTCCCGTCGCACTCCCGAGCGCGCGCTGATTGCAACGCCTACAGTGAAACCCGGCACGGTACGGTCCATCTTCGAGCGATTTGGGAAGATAAATAGAGTGTATTTGAGCCCCGAAGACACACAAGTACGCGCTCGCAGACTCAAGCAGGGCCAGAACCGGAAGAAAAACTTCAACGAAGGGTGGTTAGAGTTTATACGGAAATCTGACGCCAAGACCGCGGTCGCGTTGCTCAACGGCACAACACTGGCCGCCATAGGCATGGCGAAGAAGCGGGGCTATTACCGCGACGATATCTGGAGGTGAGGACCACGGCTCACCATATCTTCTTGTCGCGGCCAAGCTCTAACTGATCTGTTGCTAGTCTACGGTACTTGAATGGGTTCAAGTGGCGTAAGTATTCCCATCAACTTCCTTTGGACTTCCTTCGGTATCACATATTAGCGGACGATACCTGGAGAGGCAAAAATTTTACACTCGTTTGGAACAATAGCAAACTAACGGTCCCCTTTTTGTGTTCAGATAACCTTACCGAGCAGATCGCGTCAGAGACGGCAGAGAGGCAGTCAAGAATACACGCCGAGATTGGTAAAGCAACGAGAGAAAACAAGGAGTTTGTACGGAACATACAAAAGTCGAAAGAACTCGAAGGCATACAATCTAAAGCGGCGGCAAAGAAGATAACGGATACCGAAGAGGCGGAACCGGCTGCTGTGACTGATTCGAAACCCGACGTAAGGAGCCTCCGCAAGTTTAAACAGGCATCCACCGGCAAGAAAGAGCCAGCGAAGGCCTCGGAATCCGCCACGAGAGTTCTTCATCAACTATTTTAATGCATTTCTGGCAATGATACCCCTATTTATGACGAAAAAGGCCTTTAGATATACTGGCTGGCAGCGCATATGACAACATTATATTTCGCGTGAAATGCGAATAACTTGGACAGAGGAATTAGCTTAATAGGCAGCGCCATCGCTTATCTCTGTAACGTTATTTTGTCGTTCACTAATCTTGAAGAAGATGCCCTCACCTGCATCGACAAAATATGGGGGACTCAGGTTTGGAGAGCTGATTAGGAACCTACGATACTGGCAGACCCCCCACAGCGCTATCCCTGCGACCTGTCGTTCCAGCTGTAGCCCGGCAACCCTGCCGTCACCTCCTAAAGCAATAAGGCAGGCAATCGTCGGTGGTGGCATTCTAGGCCTCGCCCCGAGTAATGCACCTTCATATCGCGATAAATAGACCAATATTATATAAAGAGCCTTCAAAGGGTGGGAGATGGCTTACTTAGTATTGTAAAAGTAGTAGAGCGGCCCATCCAATAACACTATTCACTTTATTGTTGCCATTACTCTAGGTTATCACTGACAGTACCATTGAACGCTCTCCAAGCGCACGCTTATCCACGATCCGATCAAAGAGCAGGCTATCATTGGCGTTCGCTGAAGCTGAGCTGGAGGTTTTAGCATCGGAAATAGGAATCTCTCATACCACCGTGTGGATTCTGTTACATTGTCGCACAATGCTGTGCGTTCAGCGAAGATAGAATGCGGGCAGGCCGCTACCAAGTCAAAGCGAATGAGTAAGGTCTCAGCACTATCTATTCCCCTGCCAGCTCCGTGAGAATCTTTGCCGACAGATATATAGACACAGCGCCAGATGTTACGACGGCATTGATGGTAACCGCAATCCAGCCGAGGGCGACACTCGTTGGACCAACCTGGGCTTCCACCAAGTCATAGGTCAGGAGCCTCGTGAGGGTGGAAGCCCCAGCGCCGCTGATATGTTGCCAGAGAGCGGACGCCAGTCCAGCGAGCGTGGCCAAGGTGCTTATGGATATGATATACCGTAACAACAGCGGAGAAGGAAAAAGCCTGATCTCGGTCGAACTATCCTCACTCCCTCGTTCCCAACCGGGAAAACTGCTAAAAAGACATACGCAGATGAGCGTAAGCACCAGACTGATGATACTGGAGAGACCTCAGGTCAGCGTCGGCGTCATGCTATGAGGTATTGGGGTGGATCGGTGGCCTGACATCAACGCGTAAAAGAAGGTATCCGTGCGGACTTTTTCGGCAAGACGCAGCAAGTTCAAGGGGTCTCCATTTCCGTCAGACACGAGAGCCACGAGCTCTTGTACGTTGGTGCCACAAGACCAGGCACCCGACTCAAATGTGACACACAAGGCTAGATAGCCAACCCGGACCCCCCGGATGATGTTTGCGCTTGCGGAGATCTGGCCTTGCAGAGCTTGCGTGATGTTTCCGTTGACAAGCAACGGGTCCATGGGTGCTAGAGCTGGGCCCTTCCTGTAGGAAAGCGCAAAGAGATAGACGTTTCTAAGGCCGTTAGACGATGCGCACCCCGCAAGTATGAAAGCTAGAAGACGTTAACCAACTCATGCTGATCACCTCGCGCATATAGATGGATATAGATATCCCGTCGCACAGCCACTTACACCAGAAAAAGATGGATATTACACTGAAAATTATGAGTAGGTGATGAAACTCGGGACACGGAATGAACCTAGAGGCACACATATTTGAAGGCTAGAGTGGCGCGTTTGAGGTGAATGTGCACGAAATCTAGTAACGAGTCTAAGTGGCAGGGAGGAGAACAAGGTGGGATAAATCTGCCGGGGCCAATGAGATGTTGGAGAATACGACCCAAGAGATCTACACCCCTGTATGCTGATAGGTGTCTCGGTCAACCTGCTCTTAGCTAATGCAAGGTCAGCTTCTCTCGCATCCGTTCGCTCGGTTCCAGTTGGCCTTTCTTTGGCCTGGGAATCAACAGTGATGACGATGCTTTATTTGCCGATGGCTCAGGCAACGGGATCACGGGAGACCAGCCCGCGCAGCGAAGTCATGACGGCGCGGGGCGTCGAAAGCGGCACTCTTCCGGCGAGATTCTCCGGGGAAATGGATGACCCTCAAGTGCAGCCACCGGCTCAGAGTTTAACGGATAGCGACTTTCCACTGAAAAACGCGCACGCGGGTCAATGTAAAGCATATAAACCCCCACGCAGGACGCGCTTAGGGGACGACAAACGTGATGCAAGAGACCTAGAAGTTGAGGATGCTTAGGAGCCTACCGATACGAGCCCTAAACAATCCCAACGGTATCCGTCGCACGAAGCAGCAGAGGATGCCATTTCCGGTTAATATATCAACTTTTAGAAGATGGCGGAGGCCTTGAGCAGCCAACTAAAACAGGCTTTAAGCCATTATATTTAGCTACCGAATTAGACTCTCTAGATATTGTTGCACTTCTCCTACCAGCTGGTGTCCATGTTGAATCATTCAATCCTGATGCTGCGGTGTGTTCGACAGCGCTTCAACTAGCCGTTGACCGTAACCGAATGGGGGTATCCAAGCGTCTTCTACAGCATGGAGCCGGTGTTAACCCGATAAGTCGAAGTGGTAGGACGACCCTTCAGATAGCTATTAGGAATCATACTCCTTAAATGGTCGCATTTCTTCTGCGATATGGCCCCGATAAAGAAGTCCCGGATCGGTCGGGAGCGACGCCTGTCAAGTTAGTCCAGGGCTCGGAGCAGATCACCGCCCTGTTTCGGGAGCCCCAACTGCTCCAAGGCCCTATGCCTGTAAATAGGAAAGCCCCTCAAAATCGCTCACGGTTCGTCATGGGTGCTCGCGCCCTAAGAGATAGCAGGGATAGAGTGATTGCTCTGCATGGCTTCCGAGCAACTGTTGTCGACTTCTTCATTGCCGGTAATTTCGAGAGCAGACTGGAACAGTCCATGTCTGTCTACCAACTTCTCCACGGATCTCAAAAGGTCATGGAAACTCCTCAGGGCGGTACCATAACAGGAAAAAGGAGAGATGTCAGGTGGTACCATCTAGCCGCTAATAATGTGAGTATTGCGCCGCGCTTTTTTAGGTATGAAATATGGAAAATGCTAACATGTGTTCCAGATAGAATAGGCTGAGGGAAGCGTACCTCGTTGTTAGGAATCCCGTCGACGTCTACCAGCAAGCGACTCTGGGATCTTATTCAAAACCGGGTACTTGAGTCCCATACACTCTCCAGGGATTTCAAGGCAGCTGCTGGCTTGCCGGAAGCCGTGATAGGCATCACTTTACGACAACGACCCCTTGCGCCCATAAGCGGCCTACGAACTTTTCTTTCAATGTTGGTAATCAATGGCGATGCCCCTCCGCTGTAGCTAACAAGACATTATTAACTAGATATCTCCTAGTGGTGAGGAAGTAGGGTAAGGCCGGATTGCAGCATTTGTGCGAAGGACTCGATTAATATTTGGTTCAACGTCTTGCCGATCGGCACTCTATTTGCATTTTGAGACACAGTCTACGTTCAACGATCTGTTAGCTTCCATTAATAGGATCCTGTAAACAGGAGCAAGGAAGCTGGAGCAAAAGCCGAAGACAGACACGGTGAACATGCCCGATCAGAGCGACCCAACGCAGTTCAGCGCTATTTGATCCCCAAGTCACTAGGTAAATCTGACGCTCTTCAAACTCGCCGTTGACTTGATCAATACTTCTATACTCATCTAAATACTGCGGAACGCGACACAGACCAAGTTGTTTACAGATACACGCGTGGTGTTATTCGTTCACAAGACCCCCATGCTTATTATGGTTGACCAGTTATGGATTTGGGTTATTGGCCAAGGTACGGCACTCCATACCAACAGAAAAGCGACACTTGGCTTATCTACTTCTGCAGACACGATCGTTAGCTGTTTGCTAGCTAACAAGCATAGATAATGTTGACATGGACGATGCATCCATCAAGCGCGCTCGACAAGATCGGGCTTATTCAACAAATTCTCAGGGAATTCGTGGTGCTCGTGTCACCCGGGACCCCCATAGATTTGCAAGAGCATTGCGGCCAAATAAGTGAACGAACCAGTAGATAAATCAGCTCTCATTTGCTCCCCCAACTGAGAGCAGTCGACCCTACAAGATAACCTAGCATGGTTGCGCGGTGAGGGGGAGCGAGATTAACAGAATGAGTATGATGGTTCCAAAATTAACCACAGGCCCCTCAATATCCAGAAAAGCATCTGCGCCGGGCTACCCGAGCTTAGATCAAATCACCGCATGGGCTAGCGAACCTCATAGTGAACCACTACGTCAGCATCCTCGCTAACCATGATATCCCGGCTGACTACCTCTTTGACTTCTTCGAGCGATCCATCGGTAGAGTGGTGGGTGCACACGTACGTCTCAATTTAAAGCCTCTACCATGTTCAAGTGACCTTCTGATGTGAGAACAGTCGGACCGTGTAGCCCGTTCATTGAAGTTGTTCCAAAGAGCTACCCACGCAAACTTTCACGACGTGGAACCTCAGCTTAAGATCCAGGAGGGAGCCAAGCTCCTTGTCAAAATCGAGGATATACACGACGAACTGATCATTTTGAGGATGGTGCTCAAGGACCAAGACACTGTGACGACGGAACTCGACAGGTTCTTGGATCCGCCTAGATCGGATCAAAACCAACAGGCAAAGCCCTACGCTAGACACCTGTCGGTGAAGGGGGACAGGCTATTGAGAAATCATCTGCAGAGAATTGACAACATGGAGAAAATGACGCAAAGACCGCCAAAACCATGCGTTTACCTCATCTGATAACCGCCAACTACTACAAACAGGAGTGTGTCTAGCGAAGGTCACTACTTGATCTTAAGCAGGAACAAGCAAGCATATCCGAGGCGCTTGCTTCGGTCAGTTACGCAAGCAGAGGAAACAGCTCGGCAAGGCCGCACATTGACTCTATCTACAGTTATGACAGCCATTTTCGTCAGTTTACCTACTAGTATCGCCCCCCCCCTTAAAAAAATAATTACTTACACCAAAGCTCCCTCTATCATTCTTGGCAGCACCCTTCGCCATCGGTATTGACGTCTTCCCCGTCGACGCCAACGGGAAGCTCAGTCCCGACTACGTACTCAAATACCTACGTAACGCCCAACGCCGCTCATCTCTGCAGGGGAAGTCGCTAATTCGCAAACAGTCGGTATATCGGCGGGACTTTCGGTTCCGTTCATACTCATCGCCTTCAACTAGGACCGATTTGCAGGTTGGATAGCGCTCGTCAAGCTCCAAGCGGGCGTTTCCTTGACCGTCCTCACGCTCCTGCTCTTGGCGGTACCGCTGATCGTTGTGTTTGACGTCCCCGTTGGACTCCATAGTCAGGGTCAGGGCAGCTGTCGGGACCGCCTTAGGCGGCCTCTTCGTGGTTATTGCTGTCGGCATTATTAGACTCGCGCATGTAGTTAGGAAACCCAGCTCTGCTCGAACCACTGCCGGCTCATCGTCAGATGCTGCGGGTTGATCGGAGCGCGACAGAGCCGGCTCGGGATTATTCCAGAAACCCAAGCCACTATCTCGCCTATGGCTGAGAAAGTGTCAGATACAAGCGACGACATGCAGTTAGTTGTATTCAGTGCAGCATTCATGTTGTTGTTATGTTAGAATGACACGCTCCCCCAGCCAAAATGTACTAAAGCCCCGGTCTTCCAGGTAAGCTACGGAAGCTCCGATATAGAGCCTCCATATACATAATTAATGTACCAAATAATCTCATATTCTTTATATTGGACAGAGAGTCGTAGAGACGAATTGGAAATAAGGTTGATGTGTACGTTTTAAGAATAAACAAAATAGAAGTGTTTACTACTGTCACGTTTGGTGTTCTTTACAGAGAGAAGGCAAAATGGAGAACAGAAGAAACTGTCTGGGTAGAAATGGACGAGAAACAGCGTAGCTTGTCGGCTTTGGGTACTTCAGGCAAACAACACGGCGGGAACCCCGACACAGCAGCAGAAGACACTACTATGGCAGGGCCACATAACGGAAGACCTAACAACAGTTGGCGAGAGCCAATCACTTTAACTAGGATCCAGACATTCATTCCCTAAGGCCCTCATTTGAGGATTTGGAAAAGTTCTGGGGCGCCAAGAAGTCCCTTGAAGTGCACTTCAGTGCATATCACCCAATTGGCGATCGTTTCTGGTTCGATCGTCTTAAAGAGTTCCATGGGCACCTTGGAGACCCTTCTTCATTCCTATTTCAGGGAGAGGACCAGCACCCAAACATGGAAGTCGCCAACCCGACGAGTACACCGTTAGATGTGGACACCACAGACCACTGGATTCGTCTCGGAGAGCACCACAGCCGATGCTGTCCAAGGCATTTCGAGCTGCGCTCGTACCTGTCGCACTTCCTCTCAACATGGAACCCGCGCGTCTTTGAGCTCGCTGCAACCCTTTTTCCTGGCCGCCGTGTACCCTAACACCCTGCTCTAGGTATCTGTCTACGCGCTGGTGCGCGGCGCTGCCGCCATCATTTTCTCCCGGGCCCTGCGCTTGCTGATCGACCACGGCGACCGCCTTGCCGTCGTTCGGCTGTCCATTGTCGGTCGCGGCCTCGGCCATTTCAAGCATTGAAAGCCCGCATGCGTCGCGCTGATCTGATCTGCAAGCTCCTGGGTCCGCTGGCCATTTCTTCTATCGCCATAGCTTCTACCCTTGTGGCTATATATGTCACTCTTGCCATGAGCATTTTGTCGGTTCCCATTGAGTACATATGTATTTCCAATGTAAATCCCTACTTACGCATTACACCGTTTTCGCACTCGTCTCAACTGACAATGATTCGTCTTCCACACATATCCTGCTCTGCCCACTTCGGTTTCGATTACGGCTACCAAGCATGGCTTTATCTCGCATTTGCATTCCGGTCTGCAGATCGGTTGGCAAGATTCGTTCGTCTCGCCTACTACAACCACTTTGGCTCCTCCAAGGTAATTGTAGAAGCCGTTCCGGGCTGTGAAATTTTCCATATCACAGTTCTTCCGCGAAAATGGGTATTTCGCCCTGGTCAACACACTTTCCTTTACACCCCTTGGATTGGGGCGGGAAAATTCTGGGAAAATCACCCCTTTAGCATCGCCAAACGGACACACGCAGAAGACGACATTATGTTGGACCATTCCTCGATCGACTTGTTGTCACGGACATCGGACACACAGAAAATAGCTTCGTCTGTAGAGACATGGCAAGCAAGCTCGGTCGGTCCGCGAAACCACAAACGCGCATCAATTCAGTTTCTGGTCCGTGGGCATGCTGGCATGACGGTTGCTCTTCGAGAGCACATTGCTGATACGGTCTTGTGTATTGTATCACTTATGCCCTAGGATTCATACAAGAATTCGTAAACGCTAATTCCCATCGGGATACACAATCAGGGAGCAGATCAAATGTGATTGGGAAGGCGAAAATCACAGCGGGCAGAATGGACGTCGCGTCCGTGATCCGAAATTCGGTCGAACTTGGGCATCAGACTACCGTTTTATCATGCGGCCCTGGTGGTATGGCGGATAAGGCAAGACGGCAGGTCATTAATTGTGTGAGAGATGGCTTCAACATAGATCTAATCGAGGGGGCATTTTGTTGGTAATCAGCTTGATTAGCTAGCTTGACTATTGCTACGCTACAATTCGGGCCTTTACTGCCCTAGTCTGGCGTCTATACAATGTACTTCTTCCCGCCCTCCCGTTCATAAGTGGATGCGATTGTACATGTAGAACGAGACACTGTTTCTGATAGTAGTCGCAATGGACTTGCGACGACCGAACCTACTTGGTATGCTTGGTCCCAATCTGAAGTCTTTGTCGTATTTGATATGACCACACACTAAATGCTTATTTCTCTACGTGCCGCTAGTCCTTACATAGTAACTAGCGATTGTTCTGCTCAATTATCCCTGTTCATGCAGCTTAGATTAACCGCCGGATGGCACAAGCCGACTCTTTCGTACCTGTAGTACATACTATATCCTTAGACAATGGGCGACCTTTTCTTCGCCGAGCCCTTTGGATGCCTAGAGCAGGTATCGGCAACATTTATTCAACTGTTTGTAGGGGCCACCTGGACGCAGGGTATACGGCGACTATCCGGTGTTGGCACTTGGCTTGAGCATATTATGACGCGACTTCTCGCCCCCTCCAAAGCAATAGAGTAGAGGGAAATTCATCTTAACAACACACAAGAGAAGACTCTCCCTCGCCTTGCTGATAACAACCGTAATCACGTAGACTTGATGTATCACATTGTCCGCAACAACGAAGTAAAGCGAGCACTCACGGAGACAGAGATATTCTTGAGCGTGGCTGAATTCATCAGTGCTGATCGGACATAATTCGTATGCATTCATCCTATTATGCTTAAGCGTTTGGTATACGGAATCAGAACAGCGTTGACAAAAGGGGTAGATATCAGATGGGAGAAAGTCAGGGGACTTCGATATCTAGATGCGATATTACAAGAAGCAATACGATTATTCCCATCACCACCAGCGAGTTAACAACGCATAGCTCTACCGGGCAGTGCGACCATCGACGATTATTATATATTAGGAAGAAAGACTGTTGCCGTAGCCACCTGGGTTTCGATACGTTCTAACCTGAATTTCCACGAGCTCGAGGCTTTCCATCCAGAGTGCTGACCGGGCGAGGGTGATAGATTTTCCAATGATCATCTCCAAGCTTCTCTACCGTTTGGCACTGGTCCTCGAACTTGTATCGCGAAGAACCTAACATGGATAGAGATACTGCTTATAGCAGCCCATATACTGTTGAACTTTGATCTAGAGCTAGATAGAAAGACACACGCGGATGGGAACGACGTGTGGGGTCTTAACAGTAGGCTAAAGCCCATGAAGGTATTTGATTCTATGACAAACCCCGAGTTGTGGGTTAACTACAGAAGAGTTCGATAGTGAAGGTAAAATTGAAGAAATGTGGGCGTCAACTTTTAATATGTTGATGCGAATGGTATGAGAAACTTACGTGATCGCACAGCAACCCTTCGAGGTACACTAAGATTACTATGTTGCGCGACCCCGAGACCCCAGTCATTGGCAAATTGAGGCAAGAAACTCTTACATGTGCAACAGTTCTCAAAGTCTTAGCTTTGTAGCGCGCGATGCTTGGCGCCGAAAGGTGTCTAGAGTCTTAGACGATTAGTCGCCCTCTTATCATAGGGTCTCCTACTGCAGCTGCATGCGGGATACGCCGCAAATTCTAGATTTGCAGAGTCAGGGCATCACTCGTAATACTGTATACTTGCATATGAGAAAACTACCTCAAAATCTCTCATCTCCCTAGTCAATATTCTTGGCGCGCTACTCGCTCCCAGCAGCACGGACGCCGTTATCCATGTCTCTTGCGGGGTACTAGGATTGCCCATGCAGAGGTCCATGAATAAAGGTCCACGTGGAAATTGACATTGGCTTATAGTGTAAATAATAAATCATCATACGGCTTTGCCTGCTAAGGTAAGCCAGCTTAACCTTGTAGCACTCCGTTTTTTGCTTAAAAGCTTAAGCTTTATGAGTATTTGTTGATTTTTTATCTCTATAGTTATTACAATAGTAGAAAAATTCGGTATTAGCACGCGTATTCAAGCCTTAACCATTCACTTAGAACGCTATTCGCGGAGGTCCGAAAATTACATAGGTGGTGGTGATATGCCCCCTTTTATGCTACGCGGGCTAATTTAGCCCCTAATATCCACTTCCCTAGCAGCTTAGTCACAATACTCTTTTTCGCCAGCTAGAGTTCGATTGCACTATGATTGGGTTCTACTAGGGTCAGGGCTCCACCACCCAACTTCCCCTTCTACAACCCCAACTTTCAGGCACATTGGGCTCGAAATAGCCCCGAATTCGTCCCACCCACCACCCGATGGCAACAGGCCACCAGAGAAGGATTAGGTTTTTTCCAGTCGGTAGATAGCATATATAGCGTAGGGCACTTTTCCGGCTAGCTTTCTAGGCCCGACTACGTACCAAATTCGACGCTAAAGGATAAGCATACGTTTGCTACACCTTTAGCTGCGGCCTCGTACCGAAAGCGACCCGTATTAGGCTCACGCTCCCCCCCAGAATACATGCTATTTACACTGCGCGGTGTGTCCTGTTGGTGATGTAGATCACGGTGACTTACGAACCTCTCCACCTGTTCTTGTCGGCTTAGGCTGCCGGTATCCCTCTATGTGGGCAACAGGCCTTGACTCAAGGTGTTGTATGACTGATTGCGTCTCTGTATGAGCCTTCGAGCTCCATGCTTTACTCTCGCAAGCTGTACGCATGTACATATGATGAAAATAACTAATAAGAGCCATCTGTCGTTTATTGCCCCTAATACTAGGACTTGGGTTGTTTAAGCCTCCGTATCCTCCCAGGTCGTGCACAAAGTGCTATGCATCCTGATGGGTTGGGTGTACCTCTACGAGTAGTTTGGGTCTTCGTATCGGGAATTGGTGTGTCTTCTTAATGTCTTATATCCCATGTTCCCATCCGACGCCGTAAAGATCGTAAGCCCCCCTCTGAGTTGGGTTTGAAAGAATTCTGTGAGCGGTGCCCAGAAGGCCATCGCGCTTGACCCTGATCGCCTTTGGAATCCTATGATAGGTATTGTAACGCTATGTGTCCGGGTGATAGACCATAGCCAACTTGCAGAATTGCCATTTGTCATATGGTGCCTTCATTTCCTGTCTCGATATGCTGTACGGCGTGAACGTTTTGGTCTGAGGCCATCGCGTAAGGTCTTGGATAGAAGGTCGGTCGATTGTATTGACGGGGCGTCTATTCGGACCCGTCGTGCTTCCCCTGCGCAGGTATGTGAGCTTCCACCATAGCGTTTAACGAGACACGTTTATATGTGCACATCAAGAAGGCGCAACGTGTTGAAGATAAAGACAAAATCGGGCGACAGAAAAACGACATGAGGCGTAGCCTACCTCTCAACGTTCAAGGTTTTTTTAATAACCTTCTATGCATTAGCATTCATGTGAAGAATACGCAGACGCTGCGAACGTTTCCCATCTATACCTGAGTTTAACTTGCCTCTCGGCTCTAGTATAGTTGATATGTTAGGACGGATTGAAGCTTTCGTCGGATGTGGAACAGACAGCGTCGCATCTATCATACCCCCCATCTGGAATTCTATACAATCACTATTCTCCACAGATAAACCGAGAAGCTTAATGCAAGCCAGCTAAGGACTTGCTCTATCGAAGGAACCATCCGTACGCTATCTACACTGTGTTTTCGATGTCAAGCCAATGTCACCTGATCCTGCAACAACATAACTACGAAACTTGCTCATATTAGCGCACCTCGGCACCTGTAGCGGATGATGGAGGTTGAACTGTCGCATAGAGAATGAAGGGAGGCCAGATAACCCCTCTTCAGATGTTTATGTTACATTACTCTTCATCTCCTGATAAGACACATAGCATCGCAGGCCCATTGTTAGAGGTTTAAACGGGGTGGGGGAAGGTGAAGCTTGCGCAGTCAATACAGACTCTGCCCACTCATATAAACAACATCAGATTAGTCCCACACCGGTTAGATATAATTCGAGAGATCCAAAGGAATACGATAGTATAGGTAGAGCTCTGAGTAAGCTGATTCATTAAACTATGAACTGGTATGCTGAGCATGATGTGTCTCAGGATTTAAGATACGTGCAATCTTGTCTGCTATGTAACCCCGCTTATATCATTCTTTTAGCATCACTACGGTTCGGTACATGTGCTTATTCGAAGTCTATATCTGTAATTCTACTGTGTAGTGACGACTTACGAAAGCCTATTGGCGGCGGCTTAGCCGTCTTGAACGTCTCACTGCTACGCAACTCCCTCTCAGACTTACTGATGACATTAGTGTCATAGGTTGGAGAATATGGCGACGGATGCGTAACGCTTAGGAACTTGGGGCTGAAGGTGTCATCGGGTATAGATCTTGGCAGACCATACAATTGTCAGTGTTTTTCTACCATCTTAGCACAACCGACGTGTTGGGCCTTCCATCTTGGTAAAACAAACTCAATCCTGCTCATGCCCGCTGCTCTTCATACAATCACTCCCTTACAGCGAACCAGTACCCATCAAGTACCCCAACGTCTTGGGAAGGTATATTGCAGTTGACACTTGGCAACTGCCCCAATTTGGGAACTCAATGAGGCTTATCTGACCCCATCTCCGCGACTTGTTGGATACATGATCGGCAAGTAGTATGCAGCTGTAGCCGAAATGGTTCCCGCCATGATAGGTAATATGAAGGCTGTAGTAGCTGGCATAAGTCGAATGTGCTCAGACCCCCTCCTCCGCGACCTCAGGGGATAACACGAGAATAGATTTTGTGACATATGTCATCGAAAGTGTCTCGAATGGGCAACTCGGAAGGGCTAACGTGCCACCGTTATGATCATTCAGCCTGTCGACAGATCCCTTCTCGTGGACACGAGACCTATCTGTTGGCGCCACTATTAGGGGCACTGCCCATGATGTCCGTTAAACTGGGGCCCTATGGTCATTATCCAACACATGATTACGCTACTAATCGTAGCCCTAGAGCCGCCACCTGCCAGATATTTGATACGTAGGAAGGAACGTATGATTCATTTCACGTAGTCTCTTTATCCAATAAATGAAACGACCAATTGTTTATAGTGTCAAATCACCCGAGTCTAAAGTTGTTTTTCATAATGGCTATAACAAGTTGGATTCGAAAACGGGCTGTGCACCATCCTATCGACCCCTTACAGATCATCAACATTACGATAGAATTTGTGCTCGCCTGTACCTCTCTTGGGCTTCTCTTAACTGTGTATCCTGAGAGCTTCCGAGAGACTCTATGGCTGATCGGTGGAGAGGCGGGGTGGAATTCAAATCCAAGGCTACGGATATACTTTTATGCAAATTACAAGGAGCCGCCCGAAATTGCTTTTATCTGGACACACAGGTAACCTCGACTCAACACCTCGTATTTCCACCTAAATTCGGGACGTCGCTAACCAAAGGTCTTTTTATTAGCCTCGATGTCGTTAACATTGGTGCCTCGATCACTTCTCTCGCCGTAGCTCTAACGAGAATCTTCTTTGCTTATTTCCATATGACGGCTCGAGCCTCGAATGCATTTTACGATTTGCTACTATTAGCATTATGGACCTACAGTGTCTCCATCCAACTATCTGGGGACTATAGTGACCCCGAACACTTGAGCCATAGACCGTGGTATCTAGAAAAGAGCTGTGGCCAGATAACGCCAGGATATGTTAAATTCTGCCACCTATCTAAGGCTGCGTTTGCTCTTTGTGTTCTCTCAGCGTGCGTTACCCCTGGAATTTCTTTACGGCTCCTGTCTCTTCCAAGGTCAATCCTCCTCTTTCTTTAGATAATGAAACATAGCACTCATTAACCCATAATGCGAACCTGCAGCATCTTTTACTGCTCGCGTGTAGTATTTTTGGCTCTTCGTGTCGCCTACGGATGCGGCAAGTTGGATATATTTGAAGGCGGGGCAGAGCACGCATATCGCAGACTGGTACTATCCGAACATGAAAACCTCTAAGTCACAAATAAAATGACCTTCATCGCTAGCCCAACAGGAAACGGAGATATGTTGCCATTAAATACCGCTTTGTGTCTCTCTTAGCGACCACTTCTACCCGACTAATAACTGCTGTGTATGCGTAGTGGAGAGGGTGTATGTGCCCCTAGGGAATAGGAATTGAAAGTACTCCTCGAAAGTCTGTCCCAACTTGTATTAATAATACTTATTTTGATAATGCGGACCGAATGTCGTGACATGAGGTTCCACAGCTGTGTTGCTAACGATGGCGATTTTCAGGGGTATGTAGACTCATCTTTCATGGAAAGTTCATAGCTCGATAGGTGGTTGGCTAAAAAAAAAAGGAAAAAGTATGTCTTCCTATAGCCGAGAGATGATCTACGGCACTCAAGTCTTGATAGCTATGGTGACTAGAAGTTCCATGTCCATTTGAATTCCATCCTCCGTCATAAGTTTGTCCCATTCGCGTATCATTTCTTCTCTTGCCCTTGGCCGCAGTTCGAGTGGGATGCCACCATAAGTCTTTCCTGAAGAGCTGGTATCTAACCAGTTGAGCATTGCATCCGAGTTTTCGGCCGACTTGACAATTATCCTTCTGATAATTTCCCGTTCCTGAAACCCCGCCTCATCGAGAAGAGTCTCCAATTCAGCCACCTTGAGAAATTTCGGTGGGCTCTGCTCAGCATAGATGCAATAAGGGTATCTCGATAGCACATCCGCCTTGATCTTCTCGTGCGCAGCAACAAAGTCTCCGGATCCGCCAGAGATTCCGAGACGGCTTCCTGGACGCAAGACGTGGCTAAACTCCTTGACTGCTGTACGTTAGTCCTGCACCTAGTGTAGAGTCGAGTTCACAAATATAGCGTCGAAGCTCTGGGAGAGAAATTGTGAAAGATCTTGGGCTTTCCCTTGATGGAATGATACATTCGGCTGCGCCCTTTCCTTGACCGCAATATAGATCCGTTCCTTGCTCGGGTCGATGCCTACGACCTCTCCTTTATGTCCCACAAGCTCAGCTATTCGGACAGTGATGTCACCAGGTCCGCAGCTGACATCATGGACCCGCATGCCGGGAGTGATGTTAAATTTTTGAAGAAGAAATCTTGTTGTGTCTTTTTGTGTTTGATTCGCAAAGGTGTAACCTCTCGCAAACTCTTTGATGTCCGCCATAATTAGTCAAGGTCTTCGGGTGTTCACTATCAGGCGTTTGATAGAATGACAGACAGCTAACCTCAGCGACATATTCCAGTTCAAGAGCAATTATAAGTTCGACATTGTTAGCTTTTACTAGTTCACGATGATACAGTGGTCATATAACATGGAGCAAGTTTAGTCGTCTCCAACAAATCCCGCCTACCTGCTCGATTATTCTTGTTCGTATAGCCTAGATTAACCGCCAGATGGCATAAGCCGTCTTTTTCATACTTAATACGAAGGTCTGGGTGGCAATTTATCTACCATTCCTGGCAACAGCCTATAGTGCAGACCCATACCAAACACTGCTTCAAACGTTTGATTAGATGCTGTATTTTGGGGCCGAGTTTGGTACGTATTGTTGCGGCGTTTTGGTTTTAGCTTTAGGGAGTAGATGACCGAAGCTATTCGCTATTGTCAGGAGGATAAATCACACAACGAGGTACCAGCTACCCTATGGTGTAGCTCTAGAGATATATTTGTGTATGTAAGGACTGAATGCCTCCCACCTAGATGGTAGTCCCAGGAATCAATAATATTGAGCCCTACCCCTATACTTGGCTATCTACCTGCTACCCAGCTGCTACCTCATAGTGACTAGACCCCACTCTGGGCATTCTAAACATGACAGCTATACAGCCCGTTTTTTTAAACTATCTGGCCTTAGATTCAGTCGACACTTTTTGGTCTCATTGAATTTTACTGATTTTCCCTTAATACGTTTTATTGCTTCATAGTGCCTTAATCAACTAGCTCCCCAACAGTACAATCAATGCAGATAACAGTCAGAAGCGTAAGGACGACTTATCTCCAACGGAACCGCTATTGTGCCTCACTAATACAGGTGGTTCACTTAACTGGCGCATAAAAAAGTGAACTAGCTAGACCGCGGGTTTGATCAATATGCCAGATACGGCCGGCGATTGGATGTCAATACGTGTTTGCTCACTACCAGAAGACTGTGAACTGCAAACCTCACCGCATGCTGTTTGATAGATAGCTATCGGCGGATATCGAGTGACTTGCTTAATTATCGATATCATATTACCAACAAGGCGTACCGCGCAGTATAAAATAGCATGTATTTTTATGGAGGAGCGTACGCCTGTCTTGGTTCAATTTTAACAAAACGCCGCTGGTAGAGGTGCAGCAGAAGCATGCTTGTTTTAGTATTAAATATAGTACGCAGTAAGGCCTAAAAAGCTAGCCGAAAATGCCCATACGTTATGAATGCTATCTACCAGCTGAAGTAACCAGTTCTAACTGTTCTTTTACTAGTGGCCTAATGCCATTGGGTGGTGGGTGGGACGAATTTAGGGCCCAATGTGCCTGAATGTTGGGGTAGAACCCGATCAGTATTTATGAGCCTGCCGTCTTTACAGCACTTAATCACCTTTGCCACAGACCCAAATTTCTCGTCATATGGCCGAGAAATCCTCGCAAACATGCCTTTCTTGTCAGAAACACTCTCAGCAGCAGATTGTGTTCCCTTAGCTCTGGGCAGCTTCTTGTTATGGTATCTAATCTCATCAGTCTTCACTTGGTACAGACTGCGACATGTTCCGGGGCCGTTCTTGGCGAGGTTCTCGTATTTCTGGCTCGCTCGGATAGGACAGAAGGGGCAGCTCTATTACGTCCACCGTGACCTGTGCAAAAAATACGGCCCGCTCGTCCGTGTCGGCCCAAATACGTTGACCACGGACGATCCGGAGATCTGGAGACGAGCCAGTGCTGTTAGGAGCTCCTATGGCAAGGACCCGTGGTATCATGGGGCAAGGTTCAATCCGTATCACGATATCATGTTTACCACTCTAGATGTGCCAGCACACGACAAGATGAAGGCTCTTGTGGGGGGTGCCTTTGGTGGGCGCGAGGTTCCTCTTCTCGAGTCCGGCGTCGACGAGCAAGTGACGGCACTGATCGATAATATCCGGCAAAACCTTTCGGATGATGCCGGCAATAACTCTAGTGCTCTCCTCGATATGGCGCCCCTAATGAGCTATTTTACCATGGATGTGGTCACGAAAGTGGCGTTCGGTCGAGAATATGGATATCTAAAAGCCAACGAAGACCTGTACAGCTTTCTCGGAGAAGTCCAACAAAATTGGCCAAAAGCCTCATTGATAGCCGACTTCCCCCCGGTGCGGAATATTGTCCTGTCCCCGTTGTTTCTGAAGCTTCTCGGCCCGTCGGCGACAGACGCAAAAGGGATGGGCAAGCTGATGGGGTGAGTCATACATGTTAGCTTTGAGGCGCGCATTTGCTAACAATACTCATAGAGTGGCGAAGGAGTATGTTGGCAAGAGGTATTATCCGGATGCGAAGCCCCAGAGAGATCTTCTAGTATGCCGTGAATGTCTTCAATGATTAAATGTTTTCTAATGAGTGTTAAGGGCTCATGGATTCGCAATGGTCTGACCCAAGAGCAAGCTGAGATGGAGGGTCTGTTCATGATCGTGGCAGGGTCCGATACGACAGCCTCGGCTCTCCGTATTACCCTGCTTCATGTTATGACCTGTCCCCGAGTCTATAATAAGCTTAAGCAAGAAATACGCGACGCCTTAATTAGCGGCGGAGTTTCCAGTCCTATTAAATTCGAAGAAGCAAAGCGGCTGCCGTATCTCCAGGTGTGTTTATCAAACGCGCGCGCATAAAACAATGTTGATCCATCTATAGGCTATCGTATATGAGGGTCTTCGCATGCGTCCGCCGGCACCTAGCCTCTTCCCCAAGATAGTCCCGCCAGAAGGTGATGTGATTCACGGGAAGTTCATCCCAGGCGGTACGGCGATCGGGATGAACACTGCGTCCCTCTTCGCATCGACTACCCATTTTGGCGATGATGCGGACCTTTTCCGCCCAGAGCGTTTCACCGAAGCTAGTGAGCAGAAACGGGCTGAGATGGAAAGATTAGTAGAACTTGGATTTGGCTACGGTAGATTCCTATGTGCAGGGAAGCCAGTTGCATTCATGGAGCTGAATAAGGTGTATTTTGAGGTACGCGCGTGTATCACCAGAGCTTTCTACGATTTGACTAAATCAGATGTTCAGTTACTGCGCACTTTCGACTTTCAATTGGCCAACCCGGCGAATCCGTGGAAATCTTGGAGCTATGTCATTTTTATGGAGGAGGACATGTGGGTAAAGGTCTCGGAAGCAGAGACGATTGGTTAAGCCGCCACGGGAGTGCAATTTGCAGTACCCAGATTCAATCTGTAGGATTACTTTAATGACAAGATGGGGGGAATATCAACACTTGAAATCCAAAGATAACTCCTTTGACAGTCCACCAACTATCCCAGCCGAGCTGGGCCTATTGATGAATTAGTCATTTCCGGTTACACCAAGTCACATAGCCATCGTTGCATTAGCATTCACACTATCTCTCAAAGACCAGAAAACGTCACTCAAGGGGTTCGGGTTCCAGGAACACGGCCGGGCGGGTACGATTGTCACAGCCCACAGCCACGACCGCCCAGCCCGACTGTGACTATGAGGGGCTAATGGAATCTTTAGAGCCAGTGGCGGCTACAAGCTTCCATCTCTCCTTAACTCGGCGGGAAATGTTGTACATACAAGAGGAAAATACCAGGAGAATTCCCGATATATTCATATACGTTTAGCCGAATAAGTCGACGACGAGGGGCCCCCGCAGAGGCTTGAGGGAAGGGACCTTCAATCTAGTAGTACCGACGGCTTTAGAGGGCAGTGTCAGATTTTAGTAGCGCAAGCTGGTAAAAAGAAAATAATGGCGTTGATTCAAATAGAATGGGGGGGCCACAGCTGGAAGCTCTATTACCTAGATATAATTATGACTAAGTAACAACAGTCCCTGAGTAATTCAATTATCTCAGCAATTTTGACCATCTCTACAACCGGCTGAGTCGTAACGAGGATATTAGGCAAGGTGCGAGAAGATATAAAATCTGACGTACAACATTCACCCCTATCCGGACCAGGCGATCGCCTCCCTCCAGCACCATACATAATCAATTCGTAGGGTGTTATTATCGACGGCTGCGAATATGATAGCACGGATCCTACGCACAATCCATGCTGGGACAGGGATAACCGCCAACACCCGAACACGGATCAACATCCCGGCTACAAAAGATGCAATGTGCCCACGCCGCATGATGACCTGTCACGCATGCTCCGCGAGTGACGGTTTTGTGGTGGAAATACAACTGTGTGCGAGACTAGTAGCTGTAGAAGCTCTCGGACCGAGCTAATCAGATTAATTGACTATAGTAAATATGGAAATGAACCGAAAAGGTATGGATATGTAGAAAGAACCTATTGGGACGGCCTGTAATGATTCATCAATACAAAACGCAGGTTGACCTTGTGACTAACGCCATCCTCGTTGGGGAGAAACCACCAACATTACCATCGTCTCAAATTCCATCAAGGGGGTCTATGGGTCTATTTATAAGTAAATACCACGCTTCTGACCGGTTATCTACTTTATTCTGGCCTTGGCACGTATTTTATTTACCGCGGCCTCTCCACGGGCTGTGTTATTAAGTTATGATACTTAGGCTCCGACGAAAACATATATAACAACTTCCTCTATATTTGAAGATACATCTTAAAGCTTTATATCGATTATGTGTCTGTTTTTTCTCTCTTGATCTATCGGTTTCAGATCCTAGTGGTATTGTCATTTCCTAAGGACGTCGGTCTATGTCCAGGATCAAGAAACGTAGGCTGACCAACCACCACCTCACACGACCCCCCGAGCGTTGCCCTTCCCTCAGTTTTGACAGGTCATCATGCGCCACGAATATTGACACCTCTATACTAGCCCTCTTTGCGCAGTTCTCTAGATGTGCCCGTTTCCAAAAATCTTGCCATCAGACTGCTATGGCTCCGGCGGCGGAGTAGGCGGAGTAGCAGGTCGTGGGGGTCTCGGTACTGGGGTTGCTGGAGGGCTGTCCGGTGGAGGGGTGGGGGCATTCATAGTGTCCTCGATACTAACGATGTTACTGAGTGTGTAATGCCGAGGGAGCGGGAGATAGATGCAAAAGGTAATAACATACTGTAGTGATATATTGGCTCTCTTTTAGCAGTCGGCGGTACGCTCTTGACGACGAATTGTCTTGAAGATGGGTATTGTCAGACACAGGAATCCAATGGAGGATGATAGAACCTGACCTGATATATAGTATTTACCTCGGCCTTATAAACACCCTGATATACGGTGGGGCTGGCTACGCCCGAGGAAATTGTTTGAAATGTAATGTCGATGCGGCTATCTATTATTAAGCACATGGTTTAAGCGACAGCCTTTTGAGTAAGAAACAGCACCTTCAACAACTGATTCGCGGAAGGCCACACGCTGGCTGCAGTCATCATTGACTTTGCGAGCGTTTCATTCGTTTAGAATCCCGACAGGGCAAGGAAGATCTGTAAAGGCCAAGGAAAGCGCGACAAGTGATTGGAAGCAACGAAAATGAGGCATAAAAATGAGGCCACTAATCTTACTCTTGTGTACCACGAGCGGTGGCCCAATGATGGCAGATTCCGCGTGGGATTCGTGCTAAATATAAACTGAAGGTAGCCACCCCTTTTCGGCGAGTACTAAAATTAAAGTTAACCCTATCGCTAACTAATTGTAACCATCCTATTTCCACAACATCTTGAGTACGCTCGTATATGTATATGCGATGCCAATGTTACCGCCTCCTTCCGAGCTAGAAAGTATGCAGGAGAGCAAGGGGGAAAGAGGGACCAAAACCCCCGGATCTGTTCAGGTGCTCCTGAATAATATAGCGACGCCAGGGAAGTCTCTCATGATCTTGTAGAAGGACCACACTGCCGCCTGGGAGATTTATGGACAAGATAGTAGAGCGCAATCAATGAGGGCCGCAAGAGCTCCCATTATGCGTTGCTATACTACGGCCCGTTACAACATAACCTGCACAGCATCTCCCAACACCTTGGACTCAGTCAAGCAGGTCTAACGTCAACACCCTCGCAGCTTTACACGGTCTCTCAAACTAGATAAATATGTATTCAAGGTATGCAGCATTTGCCCCCTAGAAACAGGGGATGCCGCCTATGCATGTATGCTATACTGCGGGACCACAGCTAACGATCCCGCGTGCTATCCCACAGACATATGCTACCAAAGACGGGGGTATCGCGTGTGACCGGGACGCGTGTATTCCACCCCCTCACACCCCCCCGGTCAATCCCACGGAGCCAGGGAAGACCATTCTCCTCGTGGCAAGACCCCCCTCCAACATCAAACTACGGCAGAGCGGCGAGATACACCGCGTTCGGCGGCGTCCCGGCCGCCGCCCTGTTGTACTACTGGTGGCGAGCGGGGCCGCCCCCGCACGACCGGGTCCCGCACCTCGACGCCCCGCCGACGGCACGCCTGGCCGCCCCGCTGGGCCCGTCGCGCGCCCAGGTGACGGACATGCTCCTCAAGGACGCGTACTCGGTGCAGGTGCGCGGCGTGCCGGGGGTGGTGCGCTACGACGGCACCGGGCTGGCGACGAGCA
Organism: Rosellinia necatrix; assembly: GCA_021209875.1. Classification (NCBI taxonomy): domain Eukaryota; kingdom Fungi; phylum Ascomycota; class Sordariomycetes; order Xylariales; family Xylariaceae; genus Rosellinia; species Rosellinia necatrix. The sequence continues at coordinate 367,534 of JAGYVD010000003.1, forward strand.
GCCCGCGGCGGGGGCGGTGGACGCACGGGTCGTTCGACTCGCCGCGGGGCGACGGCGGCCGCTGGATGGCGTGGGGCCTCTTCGACGGGGTCCGGGGCTGGCAGGCGGCGGAGCTGCTGTCGCGGCGGCTCGTGCCCTTCGTGCGCCACGCCCTGGACCAGGCCGCCGTGGCGGGCGACGACGACGACGGGACTGCCGCGTTCGACGACGGGACTGCCACGTTCGACGAGGCTGCCGCGCTCGACGGGACCATGCCAGACAACCTCGACGAGACCATGTCAGACAGCCAGGTGCAGCGCGCCGTCCGGGACGCGTTCGCCGGCCTCGACGACGCGATCATGGGGGCGGGCCTGGGCGTCGGCCTCGACGAGGACACCGCCGAGGAGGAGCCGCTGCAGGACAAGCTGAAGCGGCTGGAGCCCTGCTACACCGGGTCGTGTGCGCTGCTGTCTCTCTACGACCCCGCCGCGCGCAAGCTGCACGTCGCGTGCGCCGGCAACTCGAGGGCCGTGCTCGCGCAGCTGGGCCCGGACCACCGCTGGCACGCGTCCCTGCTGTCCGCCGACCCGGCCGACGCCGACCCGGAGGAGGCCGCCAGGCGGCGGGCCGAGGCGCGCACCCCGGCGAGGAGTGGCTGGTCAAGGACGGGCGGGCGGTCACGCCGGAGCCGCCGCGGGCGTTCGGCGACGGCCGGTGGAAGTGGCCCATGGACGCGCAGCTGGGGCTGATGCGGCGGTTCGCCGGCCCGCCGCCCCTGGCGCCGCGGTCGGCGGAGGCGTTCCGGACGCCGCCGTACGTGACGGCCGACCCGGTCGTCACGAGCACCGAGATCGACCCGGGCAGGCCGTCCTTCCTGATCATGGCGTCGGCCGGCCTGTGGAGGCTCCTCACGTGCGAGGGCGCCGTCGAGCTGGTGGCCGCGTGGGTGGAGGCGCCGCCCGCGAAGCTGCGGGCGGACAGGATGGCCCCCCGGCCCGGAGTACGCGCCGCTGGTCGACATCAAGGGGTTGGTACAATCGCTCCGGTGGGACCCGCGCCGGAGGACGACGGTCCAGGACGACAATGCCGCCGCGCACCTGGTGCGCAACGCCCTCGGCGGCAACCATCATGAGATGGTCGCCACGCTGCTCGCCTTCGATATTCCGCTTTCCCAAGTTCTACGACGGGACATGGCCGTGCAGGTGGTCTTCTTCAACTCATAACGGTTGGAACTATGCCATCTTAAGTGCCACAGCATTAGGGGGGGGGGCTGATCCCACCTCGTGATCACCTTCTGCTCCCTGCTTTTCGTTTACCCCCAACGCAACATTTGTAATTGGTGTTTTGTTTTTTGTTGTTTTTTTTTCGGCATGTTCCTTACCCTTCAAGCGCAACGGAGCTAAGAGCCCAAAGGCAGGGAAACTCGGCGCACCCTGGTCTGGGATCTCGGTTTACGAACACTGCTCATAAAGCCGGTGCTTGAAGATGCGGTGACTGAGTGATTGTCTGTCTGTTTAGCTTCTAGCGGGTTGTTGTACTAGCTTAGGTAGGTTAAATGGAAAAGTTCAATTAGGTAAAGCGTTCGGGTGACTCATAAATCCTAGGGTGGTGCCTGGTTCAATCTTATCAATCTGATCTTATCAGATCCTTTCTCCTCGTATTGAGCATGTCCTCCTTGTCGGCGCCGACGGCCGGCGGAGACCGAAATGCCCGGATGTAAGAGGGTTGAGCATAAAAAAGCCGGTAGTGTGGCTCTTATTAACATAGAGAACTCGCTACGATCATGAAACCATTCCGATTCTCTACGTGAATCACCCCCCTATCCTGTAACGATGTCCCAGCCCAAGATGAGCACCATGGTAGACGCCATCGCGTCCGCCTTCCGCTCCGAGAGGCTCACATACCGCGCCATCGAAGACAACGAAGCGGACAAGGACTTCGTGTTCGCGCACCTCTCGGACCCGGTGACGTTCGCCTTGTCAAACCCGGCGATGCACCGCCCCGTCAGCAAGAAGGCCAGCGACGAGAAGACGGCGACAGGGATCCGCGACGCCCTGCTCGCAGTGATGATGTGCGTCGCGGACGACTCCCCCGGCGCGCACCCCGAGCCCATCGGGTGCCTGTGGATTAGGGAGGCACCGGTGTACCAGCGCCGCGGCATCCTCAGCATCCAGGTCTCGCCGGCGCATCAGGTCCGTAGTAATTCTCCTGTCTCGCCCCTCTGACCTTCATTCATAATGCGGAAGTAGAATGGATTGCTAACACGGGGTGGCGCGGAACAGAACAAGGGCTACGGCTTCGAGGCCGTCAACTGGGCCATGGACTGGGCATTCAAATGGGGCGGGCTCCACAGCCTGGCGTTGGGCGCGTCCTTGTATAACGAGCGGGCCGTGGCTGTGTATAAGAAAGCCGGGTTCAAGCAGGAGGGCGTCAGTAGGGAGGCTGTGTACAGGGATCGGAAGTGGCTTGACACGGTTCAGTTGGCGATTCTTGAGCATGAGTGGGAAGCATTAAGGGGCATCAACCAGTAACTGAACGTGGCTTTGAAATGATCATGCTGGGCTCGGAGGCGGGGTTATGGTAGCAAGATGTGAGTGCAAAAGGTAATGTCGTGGGCGCGAGGTGAGATGACAAATCAGGAGATTGATTAGGATGAGAGAAGAGCTCGTTTATGGGACTTGGTCGACACATCTCCCATAAACAAACTGAATACATCTCGCTTATACGCGGGTTCACACGATGCGTTATACTTTGGTCTGGCGTGCCACGACTCTTCCCGAACTTACTCTACATTTTGAACTAGGCCGCTATGACCGTTCTTCAAATTCTGTGGGGTATGGGGCAGCAAGTGATAGTCATGGACAAGCTTGGCGATCATCGTGAATGCCTCGGGACCGCTTCCCTGACACATTGCAGAACGTAACATAGCGAAGGTGAGTTGCAAGTGACCAGAGACGATTCTGCGAAGTGGATACAAGACCCGGAAAGAATAGAACACGAACACGAATGCAACAGAATGGGGCCGCGTAGTCACAGGAAGAAAATTTTGCCTTGGGTAATCCGAGATGGGACGTTGGTATCTTGAAGAGCCTCATGATGTAACGAAGTACTAATTTAAATCAAGGGGCATAAGCCGGTCCAGCGGTTAGTTGGCTCTCTAGCGCCGGGTGCGCCTTTCTCTCCTCCTCCTCCTCATCATCATGCCTTCGCCACACCGTATTTCCTCTCGTGGTGCCTCTCGTGGCTCGCATGGGTCCTGCATGGGTTTATGCAAGAGCGCTTCCTAGATGAATGGGAGGCATCTTTGCAGGGATCCCATCATTAGACCGAGCAATGGAAGGCAGTTTCTTGCGAGACGCTCAGGCTTGCAGGGTGGAGAACTGAAGTCTCTCGGGTGTAGAATGCGGTTTATTTCCGATAAGGCTGAGATTGGGGGACAAACATATGTGTGTGTGTGTGGATGTGTGGATGTATGTGTCTATAACCAATGTACATTGGTTGGTGGGTGGAGGCGTTATCCTCCCCTTGACCCTAGTGTTCATCTCGTTTTGACCCCTAGTAACCTAGTTGATCAAGCAGGGAATAGGTATCTAGTCCTGCGTCACATTCACATCTTGGGCCAATCGGCTACAATGTGGTCAGATACTCAGGCAGCATTGCCAAAATTAAGGCTTGTAAACGGCGTGGCTTGATGACCAAAACGGTTGATCAATTCCTAAACCGTGTAAGATATACCAAAGCACAAAATCCTGCCGAGCTTCTAGTTATTATATGTGGAGCTAGCGAAAGATCGAAAATGGTTCGCAAATGCGCCGCAAGTATGCCGCTTGAGACCAAACATACATTAAGCATAAGTTACATGTTTTATGTCGTGCACTAGCAGAGAAACAGGTTGCACCAGTGATCAACACCTTCATGCATATTATATGCATATTATATGCATATCATCAAGGAACGTTCTATTCATTGGCTAGCGACAAGTAGGGTAACCTGTAGCTGTACATAAGTGTGCATTTAGCCAATCCTACCCCAAGAAACGTGGTATCTACAATCATGCCACGCCTGTGTCTTGGTCACCAGGTGACAGTTTCCAAAACTCCAAAACGGTCATAGTGGTTCTCTGTGGTCAGACCAGAGCTAGACTAAACTTCCATATGGACATCAGATGTAATTCCTCCTCGCTCTACTGGGCTAGTCTAGACCGCGTCGATACACGTGTGCTCCAGCTCGCTACCAACAATTTGTCTCCCCGGCTGGCGAAGTGGATGTCTTGACAACAGTCGGTGTATCGATTGGGTTTAGACGACTTGCGACGCCTTGCCCAATAGAGCAACAGCAATTCGGCTGTTTGCTCAGAATGTCGAGACATGTCGAGACATGTCACGTTGTTTTAAGGGTATGTCCGACCACAATCATAAGCGCATAGCTGCAGATGACATACACAGGTAGGTACCCGGTTGACAACCTTTTGAACGTGATGCGACAGTGCTGTTGTTCTAGTCCACGATAGGGTGTGGGGTTCTTATTCTTGCCTCGGTCTTATTCCAGTATATCTGCAGGCTGTGATGTCCGAGCCTCCAATGGTTATTACCAAGCCGCCGTCTCAGCAAGGGACCAGCATCATGCTAGATCAATCATTCGTGAGATGCCAGAAAAGCTGGGTAAGAAAATAAGGCAATGCGCTACGTCTCGTTGCTTGCGGAGGGAAGGCTTAAGGCATTGAACCACGATCCATGTTCATCATTCGAATCCTGTTAATCATAATCATTTGTTGGGGGCTGAAAATGAAGATGCGGGTCACTGGGCTCCAAGATCAGAACATGAGTCACGACTGGCTGTACACAGAACGGCCGAGATATCTCTATGATACGGTGCAAGGGTGAGAAAGTCCAAACATTAAATCACGTTAGCAGAACATTCCGCGCAGGTTTTATCAAATGGTTTTTTCCGCGTCCTATTCAATAATATAAATACATATAATTTGCTTTAGGGAACACCTCTCGTGGCCGACTGTGGTGTGACGATAGAGCCACACGGCGATAGACACGTTCTGCGATGGCCTCTCCTGGTTTCTCGCCCGACCCCCAACAGGGAAATCAACCTCAACCGGAAAGGGGTACATGGAGGTGGCCATGGGAGAAAAACAAGGCCAGCCTTGCCAAAAATTTGGCAAAACAGTTCGACGGCCAGCGCGGAATGAATCCTGAGCTCAATTATTTTTACAGACCAACCAAACCTACAGACGCCGAACAAGGTCTCCCGACGCACGACAATCTTGACCACTATGGCGGCTCAGTTACACTCAACGCTGACGGGAGTTATATGTTCCGAGATGCTTTCGGCCAGGAGCACATGAAATATAGTGACGTCGCAGTATATTTGTCGCCTACCACTTTCCGGCCCAGGAGACTCGTTGTCCAGTCGGCGGACTATGTGCTCCAGAATAGGCTTTCCGCCGGCGGTGATTGGCGCAGGACGGCGATGAATGCTGATGTCGCGACAGCCCTCCGTCTTGCCGAATGGGCCCTGAGGCCGTGCCCTAGGTCGCGGATATGGTCCCTAATTATCTGCCCAGCAAAGCTTGTGTCGGCGTCGCTGGCCATCCAAGTTCTGCTCGCCCTCCCACTCACGTCATCGTGGAACGACGACCCTATCGCGGAGAAATACACCGATTTCCCCGGCTACCATTGGCAATGGCCCAAACATACCATCAACCCACTAGACAAGAGCCCTAACTCTATAATAAAGACTGCGGACTCGGAGACGCGCCCTTCGAACCGAACGAGAATCATACGCCCACGAAAGCTATACGTCCTTCAACCCGACGGAAACTGGAAGGTCGTCGACAACCCGCCGAACAACCTTCAGTACGTATTCATCAGTTATGCTGCGGGGTCGTTCAGGGTGGGCGATGACAAGGGACATGACCTTGTGCGGACCATGGCTCAAGAAGCAACCCTGCGAGCAAACTGCACTGCCTGCTGGATGGATACCGACTGCATCGACCAAAACAACGGATACCAAAAAGACGCTGACATTTACCGCATGTGCGATGTGATCCGCGGCAGCAAGAAGGTCGTCGTCATTCTCCCCGACGACCGCGCCGAGACAAGAAAGTTCTGGGGGTCGCGGATGTGGACTCTTCCGGAAGCGCTGCTGGGGCCCGGGCTGATGATCGACTTCCTATCACGAGACGGGGGTCAGTACAGGGAGAGGACGCTCTCGCTCGTCGAAATGACGGGCGAGATATGGGACGACCGCGAATACTCGGAAGTCAGCGGGACGCCGACGCGGCTGCTCGCGGAGCACTTCGCCGGCGAGCTGACGCTAAGCCGCATCGAGCTCTTCGTGACGGCGGTGGAGGCGTGCTACTACCGGTCGCAGCGGTCGATGCACTACACCATGTTCACGCCGAACGACGTGACGCTGGCGGTGATGGGGCTGCTGCACCACCGGCTCGACCGCGACGACGACGACACGGCCTTCCAGTCGCTGGCGCAGCTGTCGCTGTCCAACGACAGCGACCGCATCACGGAGCGCATGGTGTCCCTCCTGCACCTCAGCGACCGGACCGACGCGGCGCTCAACCCGTTCTACAGCCTCTCGCGGCCGGACGTCTTCTCGACGCGGCTCTGGGACGTGCAGCCGACGTGCCACGTGGTCGGGGTGGCGCACGAGGACAACACGCTGATCCTCGACTCCTGCCGCGCCATGCACATCCGGTGGAAGGGGTTCCCGCGCGTCTCGGTCGTGCGGGACGCGGGCTGGGCCAAGGTGCTCGCGACGCTCCTCGTGACGGCCGGCGGCTGGCTCTTCGTCCAGGGCCTGTTCGTCGCCGTGTTCTACGCGCCGATCATCGCGAACGCGGGCGGCCGGGGCGGCGACGGCCTGCGCGACAGCCTGGCGTGGGCGATCGCCGCCTTCCTCCTCGGCGCCGTGCTCGCGAGCCTGTTCGGCCCCGTGTCGGTGCGCCGGCTGTACGGCGGGCAGGTGCTGCGCAGCTCGAGCGCGCTGGTCGGGTTCGAGGGCGTCATGCCGATCGAGGCGCTCGAGCGGCTCGTCTTCGGCAGCCACCTCGGGCGGCTGACGTACGAGCCCTCGTCGACGCCGTACGGCGTCGGCTGGCGCGACGGCGTCCTGCGCCAGGGCCGCGAGCCCGACTGGGTCCGCGACGGCCGCCCCGACGCCGTCCCGCTCCCCGAGGGCCACCGGCTCTTCACCCTCGTCGACACGGGCGAGATGACGGTCAGCATCTTCAGCGCCGAGCGCCCGCCCACCGTCGCCCTCCTGTGCGGCCGCGAGGGCGGCATGCTGCGCGCCGTGCTCTGCAGCTGGGACTTCCGGAACAACTGCCTCTTCAAGGAGACCGTCATCCGCATGCCGACCAACGTCTGGGAGGCCGCCAACGACCAGGGATGGCTGAAGGTTTGCCTTGCGACGATGAATCAGCAGAGGAATATGGAGAGAGAGAAGGAGAGGGAAAGGAAGGAGAAGATGGAAAAGATGCAATAGTCAACGCAATAATCTAGATAGGAGGTGAGGATACGAACTGTAATGATATAAGATTGGGTTATGTTCTGTGTACTTGTATGTTTGATGAACGAATGACGTTGCGAGGGGTCCGTCAGTTTTATCTAATAAACCCGTCTTAATGCAAAATTAATACCGTTTTTATATATGATAAGACAGTTGCGGGAGGCCACAATCCCATATATAAGCTGTGTTGCCACGATACCTCACGTTTAAACAAGATGTGTTTCCTCTGTGGAGCTAAAATAAAGGGGTAGCTGGCACCCCGCAGAGCGTATTTCTAACATTTGGGGGACATCGCATCAAGACATTGAAATCCTGAAAATAGCAAAGGAAGTCGCTTATCATACCTCATTTTTACCTCGGCTTTCACAATTGTGGTTCGTCTACTAGCATCAACTCTATATTGCCGCCTATTAACATAAAATGATTCTATTCTATTACTTACCTATAATGCCTTTTCTGATGGTGGCGCCAAGCCGACAACCAAGGCCGGTCGATCGATCATGTGATCCTCGTAACTATTTGGTACAACGGTTAGCGGGCATCCAGGGTTGAAGCGTGCTGACTTGCCTGAGAATTCCGATTGCCCCCGGAGGCATCATGATAGAGAAGTGATCTGCCATCGGAATCCGCAGCCAACGCTTCACAAATGCGCGCAGGATATGTCCATGGGCCACCTAGTGATACAGAGGGCGTGTGAGAAACACAATCGCGATCGCAGAATTCATCGAATACTTACAAGAACAACGTCAGCGGGGGTCTCTCCATGCATGCGTGGGCGGTGGATATCGTTGATCTCCGTAATTAGATGGTCGAGGCGATCTGTTACGTCCTGCGGTGATCTAATATTAAAAAGCTTGCTTAGTATCCGTATCAATTGGAAAGAGTCAGAGTCATCTCATAAACACATGGTCAGCGTACTCTCCGCCTTCACAACCGTCTCGCCAGATGTCCCAGTGGCTGTCAGAATCTAGGCCGTTCGCTCTCCTACGAGCTTGAATCTCGCTGGTGACAAGGCCCTCGTAGTCGCCGTAGTTCCATTCCGCAATTTCATCCGTCAACATGACTTTCTCTGCCGGCACCTGCGAATGGAAGACGTCGCCGCCAAACAGAAGACCGTACGTTGTCTGCGCGCGCTTGCGAGGGCTCACGAAAACTCGGGCAACAGTGGCAGGGTCGATTAGCTTTCCCGGGCCTACCAGGAGCGCGCCGCCCCCCCGAACCTGGTTCACGCCATTTGCCGTCAAATCGAGCTCCGTGATGCCTGTGTGCCGTCCATTTATCGTCCATTCCGTCTCGCCTAGAAAATGCAGATACCCAAATAGGGTATAATGTCAGATTATGCTCCCTGGATTTCCGTGTCCACGCCCTATCGCGACATGATAACTCACCATGGCGGCACAGGAAAACGCGAGGGGTAGTGGCATCGCGGTCAGACATGGTTTTCGTGTCAAGTAATTTTTAACACACGCCAACTACGGCGACAACTTATTATTCAAATAAGATGCAGTAAAGAAGTTCTTTCTGAAGCCGGGGACCGGAAACGATAAGATGATGCGTTGGTGTTCCTGCTGAAACCTGCGTGAATGATGACGTAGACGAGGGGTCGCATCCGATGTCGGAATATTATATAAAGCACGCCTTGCCTATTGAGTAGTAGCAGCTACTCGGGGATTGGGTGATTTAATAGTGACATAAACAAGAATGGCAGAGTCGTCACTATCCGTGGAGCAATTCTGATTCTAAAAAGGCTCTAAGAGCATGCAAGTGGTAAGTAGTTGAATGAGTAGTTAGGTGGCGGTTGGGGGTGCAAGTTCAGAGACGGTGGCATAAGTCATCTAGTATAGCTGAAACTATTTCTTTAACTTGTTTCTGTGTTTATATGATATAACAAGACATTCACGCCTTAACTAGCTCTCGGCCTCGGTATCTGTATAATTTAAACTACCTACTCGCATAGATTGGCCTACGCTTGTCCAATGTGTTTCGATTCATTCTAGGCTCGCTAGAAGTCAATCAATCGACAATTTGCTATCGTATCACACCTTTTAAAAAGGGCTGTGTCTCTCTGAAGTTGGTTCATAGCATTCTGCTGCAGCATGTCAGTTTGACCCTGACACAGGATATAGACATCTCTAGCATCATAATGCACTTACAATCATGTTCGGCATTGGGAGGTTCAAACGCCGCTCGTAAATATGGCGGGAGCTATAATTAAGCTCGTGGCTTCAATATGAACTTGGTGCTCGGGATAGGGTAAATAAAGGTACGCCAGCAGAAATGCCGCGTGGCTTTGGGGTAGGCAAGCTCCATGTCCCACTTCTCGATGAACGTGCCAAGTATTATCTTGATCATGGCAGACGCGTACCACCTCCCGGTGCTAAAGAATAGGCATCAGAAAAACATCAACAAATTCTTCGATCAGTGTTTCGCGGTTATAAGAGAGAATCTACTATACGTACCAAGCAGACTTGCCAGTACCCCAGAGTTGCCAGTCCAGATCCACAAACTCAGATGGTTGATCAAGGGCCTGGAATGTGGACGGGCTTCCCGAAAGGCTCTGCTCGAGGACATCCCCCGTGACAAAACGGAAGCCGTGAAATTCATCTACTTGTGAATAGTTGTCCGGGTCGAGATTCATACCGCGAACGGCAGAGCAGATCCACTGCCCAACTTCAACTTTGGTGCCGTCTGCCAATTTGAACGGCCGCGTGGCTTTCCGGCGCGTACTGACTATCAAGAACAATGAGACCCCATCCGACCATGTTCTGAGTATAACTTTTGGGGAAGTTAACACTTACCAGATTCAACCGGTGTTAGTCGGGCTGATTCCTTCATAAAGCTATCCATAAGTGGGAAAAGGTTGCCTCCTGACTTTTCGAAAGCCTGCCACGTAGTGTTCTTGATTTCATTCCGTAGGGGTTCTAGATATTCCGGATGCAGACAAAGATCAAATAGCGCGAAGCAAGTTGTCTACAGCGAGGTCTGATCAGCACCGTGGCATAATTGGGGAGAATGTCACCTTACTGTTGAGGTGATATGAACCGACCCGAACCATACGGCCATAAGTTCATGAATTACACGCTGCACAGTCCAGGGCTTGGTCTTCGGAGAAGTCTCCATTATCCACTGGATACAGTCTTTCTTGAATTAAAATCAGCATCAGAAACTTAACGCAGCCTAGCATCGTGAACCAACCTGCTCTGGGATCTCGTAGCCTTGTTTCCTTAGTTCGCGCTCTTCAAATCTCTTGCTCACAACTGGTTCGAGAGAATCATATATAATTCTTCCAGAGTTAAGTCTTTTCGCGAAAAAGTCCCCCACCGCCCTAAAGTCACCACACGTTAGCTTCGGGTAGACATAACCCCTAATACCGGCAGACTTACCCTGAAATAGATTCTGGAAGTAACCGCACGGCTTCCGCAATAAGTAATGTCTGTTCAATGAACACCATACCAGCTTGCATGAACTCTTCATTTTTCGCTTATAAGAGACTATTATTAGCTTGGAGGGATATGATGATGAGGTGTATAGCATCAAGCTTACACAATTCCTCGCCGAAGAACGCATAGGCGTTGGACTGGGCAACCGCCCCGATGATCATAGGATACACCGCTGATAGCTTTCTGCCTATACACTCGTCAGGCGATGTCTTTCGTAAAGTGGACGACAGAACTCTGCCTACCTTTCACGGTTGGGTGTGATTCATAACGCTTCTCGAATAAGTTTGAGATCGAGGCCCTAATGTCAGGCAGGATATGAGGAAGATGGGCAGTGAGGAGGTAACGTATGGTCCGCAGCAGCGGAGCACCATCAAAGCCTTTCCTGTCGTGCCAGTTAAATCCGACCATGGTGTGCTTGGGCTGCAGCACCTCCCTCGCAGCGGCTTGCAGCGAAAGCACGCTGTCCGGCGCATCGTCTATCTCTTTGATCTGGTCCCATTTTGACACGAGAATATACCGGTTGTCCGGCGCGTCAACGGCAAACGGGGCGCCGTGGGCCTAAAAGTGAGAGCTGGATCAGGATACAGATAGACCCATCGGGGGCGGGATTCCTACTTTTTCATAGGCCTCTTGAATGATGAGGGGGCCCCTGAGAAGGAACGACCAGGCCTTCAGACGCCTCCTGATTGTAGATAGTGGGCTTGAGAGCAAAGAGCCGAAGTTCTCTGCAGCGCCCAGGTCTTCGGACCTAACACGCTTGCCGAACAAAGAAGTAGATGCCCACCACAGCAGGGCTATGACACCCACGGCTCCCAAGAGGTATGGTCCTAACGGACGAACGGTGTCGAGTTTAAGCACCATGATGGATGCTTCTTACTCCCCGACCAGATGATTGACCAAGACTAGAAGAGAAAGGGCGAAGACTGAGAAGACATATGATTCTTGGACGTGTGTTTTCCATATCACATCTCCCAAGCCGCCTTATATTATCCACTTGCTCGTCACCTATTTGCACATCTACCTACACCTTGCCTCAGGTCCACTATCTGAGCATCCCGCCTTAACTAATCCGACGGTTTGTTAACCGTAATAGGCAAAGTTCGTCGGCACCTCTTTGGATTGTGCTAGGCCTTGTGGAAGTACCGACAAGCTTACCTTGTTTACTATCATAGCGCTGTGGCGTTGTCGGTAGTTGGCGTATCAAATTTAAGATATGATTATTTACCTTGCCACCGTGCACCTATTAGCAACCATACGTATAGCGAAATATCCTTGGGCACCCAACCAATGGTTATCTTCGAAACTGGGGGACGATGGACCAGCCTTCACCACCGTCGGATTAGTCATAGCTACCGTCGGATTTAGCCAAGTCGGGGCATTTGCCCTTCAAAGAAGACCCATGCATGAGATTCTTTGCTGCTGGATACGCTGTACCACGAGCAATAACTACTGCTTGCCTTCGTAAACCCGACGAGAAAAGTTCTCCGATAAACCCACGAACCAAGCCCTCGCGAAGGTAGTAGACTGCCGAAGTGTCGGAACCTGTTGACCCGCCGCATGACACATGCATGGTCAATAGCTCACTTGGTATGGGTACGGCGCAAGTTTTGAATCCCACATATGCAGCTTACGTACTATCTAGTGTAGGTGCTAGCTCGCCTGCGGAGCATCGGCCACGTCTACATTAAACGATTGTATCTCAAGGTAGCTAGTTATCTGATCCTCGTCCCGTCTCAGAGGAGTCGACATGGTTGGTGCTTGACCCGCCCTTGGCGGGATACACACCTTTCCATATTGGAATATCCTTCGACATCGAAAGGTCTGGGATGTCTTGCGTGATTACGTGGATTTACTGTACCCATGCCATGAGGTGGTTTGTCTAATAAATGGGAGGTTTGGCGACCCATTTACAAGCAGCGAATCAGGGAATCAAACGACCCGAGGCCGTAGCGAGGCCGCAAAAGACCCCTCCTTCCTACCATGTACATACGCCTGGGTCTCTTGGGTTATTATTGATATTGTGGGTTTTTATTACGGCGATCACCATCGCGACGTAAATGGCATGTGCACCTGGTGGTGACGAAGAGCCTCATCTTTGTGATAGGTAGACGCTACTGGCGCGTTTGCGGCTTGGCCAGGTAGCTCATCGATTACAAGGTAGTAAGTAGTATGTATAGTATAAGATAAGATGACACGATGACCATCATGCAGCGCCCAGATCTTGTTTAAGCCGTCATATATCCCACGGCTTCCTCGACGGATGACACCCAGGCCAGGCTCGGGATGACTGTGTTGATAAGGTCGCTATGCACCTGCTCATTCGGGTCCCAGCAGGCATCCTCAACGACTGTGACGACGAAGTTTATATCGGTGGCGTGCGACATGGTCCCCATGATCGCGCCACTGGTCGCGATACCGCCCAGAATCAGATGTTTCACGCCGAGTTGGTTCCGTAAGTACGACACGACCTCGCTTTCCAGGCCGGACCGGATGCCGGGCGATCTCTTGAACACGGTCTCGCGGCTCGTGCTGTTCGCGGTGCGGGCGAAGGGCGCGTACTCGGCGCCGAGCTGGGGATTTGCGGAGAACACCGGCTTGAACTGGGACGCCCACGTGGCGGTGACCTTGTTGGTCGGGGCGGGGTCCAAGGTGGTGTCCATGATGCAGTGAAGGATCGCGACGTTGTTCTGACGAGCGGCTGTGAGGAGGGCTATCCCCGCGTTGACGAGCGTCTCGTTTACCGGGCTTGGCACCATGTCCATGAGGATGTTCTGGTAGTCAAGGAACAGCAGGGCCGTCTGAGACGGCGGGTACGCTGATGGGTCGTACCAATTGCCGCCCGTCGTCGTGGATTCGCCGTCCGCCTCCGCGCGGACCATTAGTTGGAAGAAAAGAAGGAAACTTATTAAAAGCATTTTGGAAAGATCTCTTGGTCGAAGGGAAGCAAGCGGCCTGCGTATGAACCTACGTAGGAAATGAGTGCCCGTCGTCTTCTTGTATACTGGCCAACGAGAGCTAATTTCAAATGCCTCAATGGAAGGATCGTGAGCACACGACTCCTGATCAGGGATTCAACCGCACTATTGAGAATGCTGGCGATTGAGTCTACTCTAAGGCCATGAATCCGGCGCTATGGCTTGCGTCCCTGGGATACTTATTGGCCCACTAGCGAAGTAGGGAGGTGAGTAAGTATGTAGAAGTTGAATTTAAGCGAGTTAGACCACCTTAACCTTGGGTATCTAGTGGCATAATAATAGAACAACGCTTTTTCTACCTTGAAGTCTAGAGCTTCCTTGTGATCTAGCGATACTATCATTTAATCGAGTAGGCACATGAGAATGGACACTGCTGCCACTATCATCTGCACATCTTTGCAGCAAAGTTGCTACAGTAGCAACGGCCCCCAAACCGACTTCAGGATACGACCAGTCTGCAAGACTTAGTTAGAGTATGGACTATGGTCCGATCTAAGTCTAAGTCTATAGAGTTCAAGTTATCTTCATAACTCTATTCGTTACATCTAGTCCTGCGTTGACTCATCGACAATGATACCTTGAAGTCCATTGGAGTGAGATTCAACCTCCGGGGTTGGTCGGAGATCTGTATGACTTGAGCTGCATGATGGTTTGAACCAACGTGGACCGCTGTGGCGCTGCAGGGCCAGCCAAATGCCAAGGTCCCCTTAAAATGGTCCACACCACCCTTGTTCGCCTACGTCAATCACACCTCAACAATGCTGTGGTGTAGTTACTGTAGCTCTCGCCAGGGGCTCTGAACAAATTGAATAGGGAACGAGTAACTAAGCGGTCTCCCACACCTCCCTCTTCAGGCTTCTCTACAGTCAGTCAGTTAGTCTATCGACAGACCTGCCTCCGGGAACTACACGAAGAGGCGTCCCCTGAAACCCCCGGATCTGACACCATCACACGCCACTAGCCTGCCACGTGTCCCCCAGACACACTCTACACTACCTCCCACCCCACGTCTCCTTCACGAGATCCGCGCACCGTTCCGCCACCATGTAGACGGTGGCCATCGGGTGCGCGCATGGGATGATGGGCAGGACGCTAGCGTCCGCGATCCTGAGGTTTCGAACCCCGTGGACGCGCAGCTCGTCATCCGCCACGCCGCCCTCCTCCCGCCTCCCCATACGACAGGACCCCGTAAGGTGGTAGGTGGGCTCGATGTTCTCTTCCACGTACCTGTCGAGGTCGTCGTCGGAAATATCTCTCCAATCCTGCGAACTGCCCGGCGACGCCGGCCCTTTGAATACGCCGGATGCGTAAGGGTATCCTGATTCCGCGGTGAAATATTCGGCGAGGTGAAGCGAGAATCGTAGAGCGTCCCTGGCTACTTCCCTATCCCTAGGGTCTGATAGCGTGCCTAGCCGTATGGTGGGGTGCGCACTCGGATCGGTCGAATTAATCTGGACAGCGCCTGTAGAGAACGGCTGATTGAGGGCGATCTGGAACGTCATTGAGGCGTTCTTAGGGTAAGTCTCTGGCCTTGTGTTCACAGGCACGATCATGATCTCGATGTTGGGGATATTTTCCACCTTGGAACTCTCTAGTAGGGACTTATCATCCCGGACCTTCATGGTATCACGGTCGAGGTGCGCGGTGTTGAGGAAGATCGCCCGGTCGAGGGACGCTTTCAACCACCCCGCGCCCCAAATTACGAAGAGAAACAGTTGCTTGAGCGCCTGAAGCGGGTTCCTCACCAGTTGATGCAGTGTGTCGTCGGGATCCACGTCGACGAATAACGGGAATGAAGCGTGGTCACTCAGAGAATCGCCGACGCCAGAGAGTTCATGCCGTAGTGAGATCCCGTAGCGCTGCAGCAGATCCCGCGGGCCTATTCCGCTCAGCTGAAGAATCTGGGGCGTGCATATCGATCCCGCGCACAAGATGATCTCGCGTTTGGCCTTAATATGCACTTCGCGCTCGGGATTGGAGCGGGGGGTGTTGCAGGATAACACCAGATGCGACGCTGCCGTCTGATGATAAATCTAGTCTTTTAACCGTGGCGCCTGTGCAGATGTGGAGGGAACTTTTTCGTTCTATAGCAACGTTGTATGACAAGTAAGCACGCTCGGCTGAGTGTCTGTATCCGTCGGAGTCGATGGTTAGACTTAGATCGAAATATCCCGTAGCAGGGCTGCTGGGATCGTCCAAATTGACATCAACGGTCAGTCCCAACGACTGCGCGGACCTCTTGAGGAACCCGTAGATCCTCGAGACCGGCTCATGTTGACGAATGTGTACCGTGCCGCGAGGGCTCTCGCGACCCTGCATGTGTTCGATCCTGGAAAAAATATGGCTGCACCATGTCCCAGTTCCATGTTGGGTGACCAAGTAGCGCCCATCGATGATAGTAAGCGGGGACGCTCCGGGTATAGACCATAGCATTATTTCTCGAGTTGCCTCCCAGTGCCTCAGCTGCTATTACGTGATGTTCCCGGTTTTCCCTTCCCGCCTCCGGCTCAATCGGCTTGCGCACCACATAGCTCCCGTTGACGACTGACGCCAGAGGTATACGACTGATCCAGTGATCACTCAGCTCGCCCTTTTCGAGAAGGAGGACACTGACAGCACGATCTTCGCTTAGACGCGAGGCAACCGCGCATCCCGCCGTCCCGCCGCCGATGATGATATAGTCATACTCGTGAGCGGTTACTTCCTCCACGCTTTTAAGAGGGTATCGTAGATAAAATGGCCACATGTTGTGGTGCCGTTATTCATATCGTAGTAAAATAGGATAATGTTATAGGCGCGGTGATGACCGCAGCCAACTCACCAAGCTCCAGCTAATGTGGTGTCGCTGGGTAAAGCGGGCGAACAGGGTATTGTGCGTTACTGGTAAGGAAGACGCAATTGCATAAGGACTTCGCATGACGCATGCAGCTATGGATATCTGGATCTTTTTTAACGAGCACAACTATCTCGGGCATCCGCCGCCGATGACTAAATAGGCAACCCATGAAGGCCGGAATGGGCAAGCGATAATCCCAATTGCAAGAGATCTCGACCGTAACTGTTACTATTCTCGGAAAGTGCTATCTTTTGGTACTGCCAGTAACCGCTCCCCTAGTTGGCTTACATACTAACCTTAGTAACCTATCTAGAGCCTATGAGGTTAGTAGACTTCCGGCTCGTGCTTAGTGGAGTGCGATTGTGCCCATATACTGAGGGCTTGTCCATCACACAAGAGTTCACAGAGTTTTTCTGGGACTTCTGGAAATCTACCAATTCAGACATTAAATGAATTCGTTAAGAAAAAAAAAGGTTCGAAATTTAATAATGATGAATTATCTACTAAAATATGCCCCGTAGTATGTACATAGACTCTATCTACGCGCTGCGACATTTCTAAGCAATATCTACAATACAGACAGCATGTTAAGTTCGTCACATCACTAAGTCATTGTGAATTCATATGAGACAAATTTTCTGCAAAGCTTGACGTCCAAGGTGTAACAGACAGTTTCTCTGCACGGCGGCGCCTTGAAAAATACCTAAATCATCGCCACTCAGGCGCTTACTGCTTTTGGTTGCGCTTCTTGTCCTGGTAGCTTGCAATTGGGGAACTGTTCCGACATATACCTCATGTCCCCTATAATCGGGACGTTTCCGTAGATATCCAGAGCAAGCCACTGCCTCATATCGGCACTTAAAGAATCTTGTAACTCCTTGTCTAGCTTCGCAGTCCAATTAACGATGGGGCGCATCATTGGGTACGTATAATACCCAAATAACATGACCCGATCTTCGTCCTTCGTCACATTGGAGCCGCTGGTATGCCACAAGCGGCCGTCCATGACGATCATGTCGCCGGCCTTCGCCTCCATCGGCACGAGGAGCTCGGGCGCGTTGTCTGGGATGTCCTTGCGGCTAGCCCACTTGTTTGACCCGGGGATGTATAACGTAGCCCCGTTGTCCTTAGTAATATCTGTTAGACACCAGATGGCATTCATAACCCAGATTCCTTGCCATGGCTCTGGAAAACTGAAGCTTTGATCTGAGTGCAGGGACACTGTATCGCCGAATGTAAGTAAGTATTTCTTAATGTGAGACCGTTGTGGTTCGCGCGATGAGAAGACAACAAGCGTAGCAGGTGTTTCAAGGATTACGTACTGCTATTTGCGCCCGGTCGTGCGATATTGGCTGATAGATTCGAGATGAGAAAGCCTTCTCCGAAGACAGACCTCACCATCTCAACGGCAGTCGGGTGCGAAACCAGATCACGGAAGACCTGGTCCCCCTCCATCAAATTGAAGACACGGACATTGCTGGCATTCGGATCTAGGTGAGGAATGTGACTTGGCTCGCCTCGTGCTTTGGCCTCTGCCGACGCTTTCCAGAGTTTTTCGGCGGCCACTGCAGCCAGCTCTTTGGAGATGACGTTGGGAATTCTAACCCACCCGTGTTCTTTCAGCTCAGCTTTTGCTTGCTCCATATTCATTAAAGATAACCAAAGCGGTGACGGTGGAGAGGTTTGTGAACGATATTCCACTTCAGCCTCTACAAGTCGACGCGATGAAGAATGTTAGTATTTTGAGATAAAACTTACGCCAAACCAGCTCCACTCAAGAATAAGGGCCGAATTATCATATGCCGTACTTCCTACCGCTATTTCACTTGGCGAAGCTCGGCCATCGGCTCCGTGGTCACAGATCCTAATAAATATTTTTATCATAAGCCGCAACGCATCACGCCAGCTCTGGACCAGCAGTTGGTCGAAAGCTGCTGTGCCACCCAACAGCGCCTAGCCTAGCAGCACGGTGAAATTGACATATTGAGTAACAAGGCGTCAGATCAGCCCCTCCTATAGTACCCGCTATTACAACCCTGCAGCTTCTCTGGGATTAGGGACATTAGTGTAGTCCACAAGTGCTGTACCAAGTATAACCCCATCAGACTCCATATTCGTCCAAATTAAGCTAAAGCTTCGGAGAAAAGACCTCGACAAAAAGTTCCCACAGGCAACCCCAGTGCTGCCCCGGATTAAGGAGATTTATCTTTTTTTGCTTGGTATCAACCCTGTCTGATACCCGAACAAACACTCCTGATTCTGGGGGCGGTATAAACTTCGTTCAAGTAGACAAGCCGAAACTGACGAAACTATTGTCTTGGACGTTGCAGTTCCCCTGCAACTGCTGCAGCCACTTGCATGTGCCACATAACTGCATGTGAAAGGCTGAAATCAATCAATCTTTTAGTCATCGCGTTATCAACTTCGACTGCTGTAATTGCCAAGAGACTAGACAAGGCGTAAATGGTGTTTCGTTTTCTTCCCTGGCCAAGTTTTGCTTACGCTAGATAGATGTGGTAGAGGGGTGGTCGTTATGCATCACGTATCTGTGTCCTTTTTAATTTTCTATAGAGGTGTCTTGTGCGCATACATTTTGCATGCCCGACTGTTGCTGAACTAACCTGCATGATGTTATTTATACTACCGGAGCGGAGAGTTAGTGTAGGTTATGGTCAACGGTTAAATGAAAGTCCCATTGCCCCTCTGGCGTTCTAGTGTAGGACGAAGGAATGGCTTCGAGTAACTCGCATAAAGTGATAGTAGGGTTGGCGCGGGTAACTAGTGCGACTGGCCTTAAATGTATAACCGGCCTACACTAATCCTTTTCAAGTAAGCTCCCGTGGTGTAGTTGATTATATCACAGGTTGACTAAACCGCTTATGTATTAACTTTAACGAAGTTTGTTCAAGTGAGTCGCTCGCTTCGGCACCTAAGCTGATAACATTGGGTACTTACGTTTTGGTATTTTTAGGGTACCATTGACTAACACAACTATGTAGGTATATATGGACGGGACCGCTAACGGAATATGTTACTCTACCATATTTCCGGTACATGTATGTAGGTATTTGCCGGGTACTGACTGTAACTACCTACTACGTAATAAAACTTGACTCTTGGTGGACTTATACGGTACACACGGCCGAAGGGAGCCCACGCCGCCCCCTTCAGATGCACACCACGCTGCACAACTGTATGCTAATGACCTTTCTTGGTCAGGAGCTCCCATCGGGAATTACAACTCCGTTCATAATCCGACCTATCTAGGCTCCCTGGATCTATCACGAGGATTCCCGCCCTCCACCATCCATCCAGGCGGGTCGGGTCCCGGTGCCCACATCCCACCCAGGTCTCCCATCCGCCTGCCACAACCTAGCTTCTTCTTGCTAGTTAGCAGCCGTCGGCTTGTAAACCACTGCGCTTGATTCGCACTACCCGTCGCATACCCCGGCATCTGGACAAAAAAAAAAACCAATATACCATGACCACGGCGAACTCAGAGCCGGCACCAGCACCGGCGCCGGCGCCTGACCCGCCGCCATCGTCGCCATCACCGCAACAACAACAAGCGCAAACCACGAGCGGCGACCGTCAGGTGGTGGAAGTGGTCGACCGGCCGGACGACGACAAGTTCCGGCACGACTGGCGGGTCCTGGGGATCTTCGCGGTGCTGGTGCTGCTGTCGTTCCTGTCGGCGCTGGACGCATCGATCATCACGACGTCGCTGCCGACGATCACGCGGGAGATCGGGGGCGGGGGCCAGTACGTGTGGGTGGCGAACGCGTACCTGTTCGCGTCGACGGTGCCGCAGCCCTTCTACGGGCAGCTGGCGGACGTGGTCGGGCGGCGGGACCCGTTCTTCGCCAGCCTGGCGCTGTTCCTGCTCGGCAGCGGGCTGGCCGGCGGCGCGCGCGACGCCGCCACGCTGATCGGCGCCCGCGTCGTCCAGGGCCTCGGCTCGGGCGGGCTGTACGTGCTCCCGGAGATCATCATGTGCGACCTCGTCCCGCCGCGCCACCGCGGCCCCTACCTGAGCGCGCTGCTCTCCACCGCCGCCCTCGGCACCACCGTCGGCCCCATCGTCGGCGGCGCCCTCGCCCAGGCGGGCTGGCGCTGGATCTTCTGGATCAACCTCCCCGTCGTCGGCGTCGGGGCCGTCGCCATGGTCTTCCTCTTCAGGGTGCGGTACCGCGGCGGCCGGACGTGGCGCGTCGTCCTGGCGCGCCTCGACCTCGTCGGCAACGCCATCTTCATCCCCTCCATGCTCGCCATCTTCTTCGGCCTGATCATGGGCGGCAACCGCTCCGCGGGCTTCCCCTGGGACAGCTGGCGCATCATCCTGCCACTCGTCCTGGGCATCTTGGGCTGGATCGGCTTCCATGTCTACGAAGCTTCCCCCTTTTGCCGCGAGCCGAGCATGCCGCCGAGGCTGTTCAAGCACCGCACGTCCAGCGTCGGGTACTTGATGATATTCCTCATCGCCACCTTCTCGCAGGCCATCAGCTTCTTCCTGCCCGTCTACTTCCAGGCCGTCAAGGGCGCGACGCCCCTCATGTCGGGCATAGATTATCTGCCATTTACGATCGCTCTGCTGATCCTGGCCGGGTCGGCGGCCGGCTTCCTCACCAAGACGGGTCGTTACAGACCCGTTCACTGGGCGGGTTGGGCTCTCAGCGCCGTCGGGGCAGGGCTGTTTTCTATGCTGGATGAAAAGTCTAGCACTGGCGCTTGGATCGGCTTCCAGATCGTCGCTGCCGGCGGCGTTGGCTTTATCTTTACCGTGTCGCTGCCCTCCACCCTGGCGGCCCTGGATGAGTCTGACGTCGCCGTCGCGACGGGCACATACGCCTTCTTGCGTACCTTCGGCTTCGTCTGGGGCGTTACCATGTCGTCCATCGCATTCAACGGCCAGGTCAACACGCATCTCAACTCTATCACCGACTCATCTGTCCGGGAACTACTGGCGGACGGTGCGGCGTACGCCTATGCTTCGGGGGCTGGGGGCGACTCAGGGCGCATCGGCGACTTGCCGGAGCCCAGCAAGAGCCAGGTAATTCACGTATACGTGCTCGCCATGCGTGTTGTATGGCTCATTTTCGTTGGCGTGTCGGCGATAGGGTTCTTTTCTACGTTCATCGAACGGCATATTGAATTACGAAAAGAGCATGCTACCGAGTTCGGACTTGCTGACCGTGAAAGTCCAGCCGGGGAGGTAGCCGACGCGGAAAAACGGACCCCGTAGGGCAGGATGCTAAATAAGGCCAAAATTATGGAACGATATGTCTTGTTATAATATTGATACGGTGTAACTAGGGAAAAGCGCAATTTGCATAGAAACTAAACTATGCCTTCTTTTTCTTGCTTTCGTGATTACCGTGGTTCGTTCTCTCACGGCGGAATGCACCTATGACGCGTGAAGCTGATGCTTGGCAGTCAAATCGGTGATGACTTATGTAAGTTTGACGGCCTGGCTCCCCAGTCTAGTCTTCAGCGTTAGGCTAATAGTAACTTAATACTAGTTAGTATATCCCTCGTGTAGCACGTGATCATGGAAACATCATCATGCCCCTGTCTGTCCCGGAGATTCACAATACTTTAGCCTCAGTTTTTGCCCCGTCCATCGCCCCTGTCAGCCAAGCTTAGGCTAGCGCAGTCAGCCATCTCGTGATTGATATACTCTTGTACGTCCAAAACCATGTATCTAAGTATCTATGTACACTACTCGTCATGTCATGACCATGTTGGAGCAAAACCAGCCCATTCGTCTTGGTATACTTGGCATAGTTTATGGGGCCATATTTGCTTCAGTAGTTGGCGTATTCATACACTACTAAAAACATCAAGATCGTGCTAGGCCTTATAGTAAGGCCGACTAAAAGCCCAGTGAAGACCACAACAGTTACATCACTAAGTGGGTAAGGTTTATACGGCGTGTTGATTGTCTTGACGTGATATTCTTATCGAGAAGCTCAGAGAAAATTAAGCATGCAAGGATTATATAATAAGATCATCAGAACCAAAATCTTGGGTTGCCGCTTAGGGTACTTACTTGAGATGTACCGACTTGTACCCACGCCCAGCACGACAACAGGTGCGAGTGTGTGTCGAGTTTTGATTGCGGTTTCCACTCGTTGCTACCCTCCCCAATATTACCAGCGGCAACAGGTAACCCGAAGAGAAACCGATTCCCGGCCCTGGCCCGTCCGCCAAGGTAGAGTGGATTGTATCACCTGCAGCCCTCGCAAAGAGGCGGGAGCAACAGATGGAGTCGGACCCCAGCCAATCTCCTGTTCCATGGTATCGAGTTGCATAAGCGATTGGAGACGTGCGCAGTGACACCACGATCCCGATGGCAACTGGGTTCTGAAGTGGCTACCTGGGTTACCAGCTGATGAAACGTGGGGTATCATCGCTCTCTCTTGGTCATCTCAGTCCGCGCCTCTCCTCTCCCCCCCTCCTCTGCACGACGCAATTGCACTTTACCTAATGCTCGATCTAGGCCCGCCCTACTGAGTGATAGCTGCGCCGGCCAAGCTAGCGGAGGAGAGGAGGACAGGCATGTTTGTGCGTCGGTATTCTCGAAAAGCCCGACATTTGGTGCTGTTATTGGCATCGCCATCCACTTTAGAAAGGCGGGATCGCGACAGCGGCGATCTACGCTACATAAAGACTCTGCATTGCGCGGCCACTATTGCCTCTTAGAGCGCCCACCCCAAGCCGCCGAGCGTTGGCTAGTGTTGGAGGATTCGGTCGTAAAACAGGGGACGGACGCGCAACTGTCGATTGTCACACGTGTTTGCGGAAGAGGGTCGTGAGCAGAACGATCCTGAGAGAGCGGGGTTACTATTGACGGCCGCTGATCTGGGAGTCTGGCTCGTTTTCCCACTGACGATTTGCTGAGGGTGGGCCGTTCATGTGAAGACTCGAATCCGCACTTGATACCAGCTCTAGCACATTATGCATGCATGCCACGGCGCGTAAGGTCGAGGGGGGGACCGCGCAGCGAAATGTTATATTCTTCGTCTTTGATCATGCAGCGTAGTTTAAATCGTACACATGTTACTCGTACTATAATAATAATTTTCAAGGTATATTGCGCCCTAGAGTCGGCTCGCCATTGAGTCCCCTCATATCCCATCTCTCTGTGATGCTGGCCTCCTGTTATCCACAACCGTGAAGTTGTCTGTCCGATAAATATCGTGATCTCCAAGTCCTCTCTCCGTCGACCCTGAAGAATTGTTTCGAGCGACCGAAACATCCCTCTCGTTGGTTTTGTCAAATCGTAAGACAGGAGCCTGCATCTCCAAGTCGGAATATCCAGAGCGATCGTAGTAGGTATAAGATTTAGGTGCCGAGTCAGACAACGCGGAGGTGCTGGTTTTCGTTTTTATCCTGAGCAGACTTCGCAGCTCCGATCCGAAGGAGGCGAAGAATGTGACTTTGACTTTCGTGATGGCACGTAGCTTCGGCGCACAGCCAATGATGATGACCAAGTTCTGCTCAACGCCACTAATTAGGGTGAGGAGGGAAAATATGTAGAAAACGTCGGCAGTGTCTCCAAGAACATCATTTGCCGTGCTGATTGAGCCGATGATCAGGATAAGCTTCGCAAGCGCGATTCCAAAGGTAATGATCGATAAAGCCAATACTAGCGTCAACCCGATCTTCCGGCGTACGTTGGTATTGAGTTTCCAAACAAATAAAACGGGGAATAGCGCGAAAAGTAGATCGGACGCTGCGAGAAAGCCTATTGAAGGAGCGTTAGTTAAACTAGGGGCTGATGAAACGAACATGACGAATGAACTGACCATGCAGAACCGACGAGAAGATCTGCTGAATGTTGGGATTCCAGCGAGGCGTAATAATGCGGAAATCCCAAAGGGCTTCTACCGGTTGAGCTTGGAACCAGACAATGACAATGTTCACGATGCCAATGACGAGTGTCATGGAGGTGAATATGATCATAAACCACTTATACCAAGTCCGGATGCCGAAGAGGCGGACCAGGAATATAGCAATGGAGAGTCTTGCCGTGATGGAGACGAGAATGGCGAATGGAGTTGAGAACCATGACCATTTGAGCAAATCGACCAGGTTGCCGGGAGTGAAGGTAATTGGCATGGTTTTACCCGCCCCCTTCGTGATATCTATCGTGACAAACGTTTGGTAGACGATCTGGAGTATCACAGCAGCTAGCATGACCCAATCGTCAACGTCGATAGACCGTGAGAATTTCACCGGCAAGTAGATGCGAGTTAGCGCAGCCGCTATGGAGATTCCAGTCAGTAGCCATGGAATGGTATACATGGCCGCTTGGATATCGAAGTAGCTTGCGCTCGTCTGTGCGGGATCCATGATGCCGCTGTTCCCTGGGAATACTTGCGGGGAGTGCTGTGATTTGTCGGATCGCCAGTACTTGAGAGGCTTCAGTCAATGGGTTATGACTGGCCCTGGGATTAGTCTCTTGATGTAAAAGTTAAGAACGAAATCCACGATAACTAAACCCTCTTGAGATCCGTTCTCAAGCACGAGGATATAAGCCGACGAGCTCTGAGGAACTGAAAGGAGCGACGCTATGCCCACGTGGTAGACATAGTAGTTCCCCTGCTTATTAGTACTAGTCATCACGATGGGCGAGGAAGGCCAAGATATGCGAAATACGGCTAGCGTGGATAGGATACAATTTTCTCTATCTTCGGGTGGCGCTTCTGCGTGTAAGACCAACCGCGTCTTAGTAACGCATCAGTTTCCAAGTTTGGCTACTACACCCTCCTACTTGGAAGTTTATGCATTCCTACCGGGTGCAACCCTTAATCTGGGGATAAAAGGCACAGTTCCTTTGGTGGTATTTTGGCCGCGTTAACGAATGAATCTGCGGCATGGTGTGTATATTGTTTTTTTTATAGTATAATACACCAAACCTACATGCCCCTACCAATTTCGTGCAGACCACTGTAACGCACCCCCACCCCCCCTAGCATCGGATACCACACCAACAACACCAACCGTTCAGGGCCAGATGGGTGGCTATACAAAACAGCTGCGTTCTAAAAAAAGAGAGAAGCGAGTTTTCGCTATTGGTTAAGCTCCTATTCAGGACCCAATTTGCTAGATCACTATAAAATCACACCTTCATTGCCTTTTATGTAATAGCTTCGTTCAGCGCTCACCACCGTCTCATCATCAGGTCTACGCGAAATACGTTGCGCCAAACCGCCTTTTGCATTTTCATACGTAAACCAGATCTTTTCGCATCTTGTTTAGCCTAAGGATGTAAGAAGACGCTTCGATATCTCAGAGGGAGTCCTTTTGTTTTCTAAGCAGTTTGTAGGAATCGAAGCTTGTATAGATCATTCACGACTCAGGTCCTACCTCTACCGCCACCATCTTCAGAATTTACTGGAAAGACGGTAATCGTCACCGGGGCCAATACCGGCCTTGGTCTCGAGGCTGCGCGGCATTTCGTACAACTCAATGCTCAGAGGGTCATTCTCGGTTGTAGGAATACGGCCAAAGCGGAAGCTGCCAAACAGGACATCGAGTCTTCGATGAAAGGCAAGCAGTGTGAGATAGAAGTATGGGAAGTGGACCTGGAGTCATTCGCGAGCGTCAGGGCATTTTGTAACCGAGCCCGGACTCTCTCTCGGTTGGATGTCGTCGTGGAGAATGCCGGGTTGCTCAGTCAGCAGTATTTCGTAGCCGAAGGATATGAGCGGCTCTGTACCGTTAACGTGATTTCGACATGGCTCATGGCCCTCCTGCTTTTACCTACTCTCAGGAACACGGCAACTAGCTTTTACGGCCCATCAGGGGAGGTAAGTATATTTCAGCCCCTGCCCCCCTCCTCATGTCATGCAAAGTATACACAGCTAAATACGTTTTCAACTATAGCCTGGAACCCCGCACCTTTGCATAGTAGGATCGAATGCCCAGTTCTATACCAAATTTGAGCAACAGAACGAAACATCAATCTTCGAATCGCTGCGAGGGGATCGAGATATCTATAATCGCTACGCCAACACGAAGCTGATTAGCTTATTGATTATGCGAGAAGTCGCAAAGAAGATGAGGGAGAGCAAGAATCCCGTTATTCTCAACATGGTTGACCCTGGGTTTTGCGAGTCTGAGCTCCTACGGGAGAGGACCTGGCCGTGGTACTTCAAGCTCATGATGGCCGTTTCCATCCCCGTCTTGGCACGGACAGCGGAAATGGGAGCTCGCACATATATCTGGGCGGCTTCTGCCGGCCCAGAAAGCCATGGCCGCTATATCGAGGACTGCGAGCTTAGTACCCCGGCACCACTGGCTGACGCGAGGGAGGGAAGGCAACTACAAGTGAGGATATTTGGTGAGCTTGTCGATATTTTGAACGGGATTGTGCCAAAGGTCACAGACAATATATAATTCTAAACTGTAATGGCATATCGAAGAGAGGCGAGAACAGCCACCTGCCGGTGAATTCATATTTGCCCCTCATTGTATTATCTGGGCAACTGGAACATAACCTTAGCAGGCATCAGCTTGTTTTAGGCCGTCTAGCTGCTACTTTGTAGCTAGAATCCAGGTAAACACAAGCAGGTCCCGTTGTTGAGATGTAAAATAAAGTAAAAACCTCTTTTTAAAGCGTCAGTAGAGTGTTTTCGAACCAAATGCGCAGCGCGATTTGAAGAATCCGTATTTGGGTGGCCAATAGGGGGATCTTCGGGACTGATAGATTTCAGCCTAGTCGGGCACACACCGTTTAAATATTTGCTATTTAAATTGAGGCCCGTGGTCGCATGCGGTCAGTCGCCACAAATCGGCCGTCGCGGCACATCTGGTTGGTCCGTTGCTTGTGTTTCTCTCCTTGCGCAGGCTGCTTGCATTACGCAGAACTACATTATGAACGAATTTTATTCATAGAATGAATGAAAAACCGCCAAAATACAGAAAATGGATTATATTAAATAGAAGCGTCAGGTACGATTAATTTCCAACACGGACCTAGAGGGTTTCCGGCCCAGTTACGGGTTGGCCGCGACTACACCTTGAGAGCCGACATCGACGAAAGCGGTAGCATACCGGCGGCAAAGTTGGATTTAGCGCGTTAAAGAGCCGTTAGTAGCAGAGGCTTTCCCCCCGGCCGTGCACCGGTGCCGAGTCAGAACTTGAACGGAAGCAACACCGCTTTTACCTGCATGTCTATTTGATAGAATCCGGTATGACACAAGAGCTGTCAGTCCGAGTAATACATATTATCATTGTTATTTAATTAAAAAAAAAATTCCACATAATTAATGATCATACTAAATAGTGACATCCATAACAAATACTCTTAATACGTCGTTCTCCCACATGCACAAAGCTGCTGTGATACACTCGGAGGCTGTATATACGTATAGCAGCTCTAGGCGCTTCCACGTTTGATCGTATTACTAGATGTTCTAACCTATTGTCATAGGGGTCAACAGGGCTGCCCCGTGTCAGAAAGTCGCCACGTTTCAAATCGTAGCGCGTGGGTGTTGCAACAGTTCGCGTGGGATATACCGACAGGCCCCCTCATTGAAGAAGTGGCGGCATACGCACCACCTCAGAGCCCCAGAGTGGCAAAGTGAGTTGTTTACGATAACTTAGCCCGGCCATTCAAGCACCATACGCCAAGTATTTCGACGCACGCAATGGTCGGTCAGCAGATAATTAACGCCGAGATCATGCTAACCGTGTAGACTACGGATCATACCACAGGATTATAGTCTACCCTCGTTTTACGTCTGCGGTGATACAATTAAATACTGTGTAAGGAGAGGTTATAATTAGGATTTTACAGCGTCCTGACGATTTGGAAGCTGTAGAACGCGTAAATACAAGCCGCAATACCTACTAGCTAAGTTAAGTAACTTGATCCCATCTCAGCCATCGCAAAGTAAACCGCCTTCGATTTCGCCGCTTATGCGAGGCTCTGCGAAAAGTGCAGTTAACAAGAATAAGCGGCGATCGAATCACCGTCGTGTTCGGCATTCCGTTCCAATCATAACCAGCCAGATGGCAAAAGATGAGGCCATGATGTTCTTCCTTGAATGGGACAACAACACCGGTGAATCCTTTCGTGTATACATGTAGGCGCTGCTAGGTGCGGCAGCCCACAAGTAGCAGGACCCAACTCTCTTTCAGTTCCCTTACCGAGAGGATTCTAGGGCAAATATCTAAGCTATAAATAAGCTAGAAGTAATGGCCTTTACCAACAAGAGTAGCAATATTTATCTTCTATATTCTATATCTGGACCACAATTTCTGTGATAGCATACGGGCCTGCCGATGAGCTGAGTCTCTTGCTCTGACGACGTCGAGAACCCATTAACTCAATCGTACATGATGTAAGCAGGTTTCCTGGCTAGTTGAAGCCACCTGACAGTAAAAGGCCTTCAAGAATACCCCCCGACCCACAGAACCTTGAGGCTCCGACATCAGGACGCAGCACACTGAGTTCTTCCGCCAGCAATACCGTGTCGTTGGAGAGATGGAGGCAAAGCCAGGATTTCGCCGCTATTGGGTCTCAGTTTTGGCAGTACGTATTGAATAGCGCTGTAGCTCCATCTGACACAGTATTTTCTAATGTTCACAGTGGCGAAGGTAGCGACTATGGTTATCCAACGCAAGTGGTTCTTGACGGTGAGCATGCGCCAAATTCTCAATAATCAGGCTGCGCTCCGAAAAATTTACCCGCGTTGACCACATCAGGCTCCGGCTAGCGGTCAAAAGGGAACGATGGCATCAATGTTTTGATATACAGTGGGCCAACAAAGCTGCCCAAGCTCGGCTGCATAGTGTTTGTCTGGTCATTGCGGTCGGGTGTTAGGGGCATTGAAACAATCTATGAGTCATGCTTTTGAGTGGTCCACGTAGGGCTTCATTGCAGACGTTAATTAGGATTGGTCTTACAAGTTTGCCCATATTCATCCTGTGTTTCTCCCATCCTTGTAACTACGATTAGCTCAGCAGCCTCGCAGCCACACAGCTGTCTAGAGGTCTCGAGGAGCCCGGCATCCTAACATTCAGTTTACTAACTAACGTATGTATATCTACTCAGTATAGTCACCAAAATGAAAACAATGGGGGTGCGCTGGCGGCATTGAGAGTGGTGTTCTTTTGATGTAATGGGATTACGACTTGTATGAGGGAGCTAGAAATTTAATTTTTGTGCGACGCTTTTCTACATAACTATCATTGCCCGTACCTTATTCTTCATGCATCCATGCATACATAGAATGCGAAAACAGCTTTGAGAGGCGGATTAGAATAAGACAGTCAGTGGCGACCCCCTGTTGGTTCCTATAATAGGTAGCGTAGTATGGCTAGCGGTGGCTAGGTTCTATAACCCTGGAAGGGGGTTCAGGAGCCAGAAAAGCATTCTCTCGTCGCTGTCTACCTTACAAGCTCTAACAATTGACAGGTTAAAAGTAGGATGAGCTGGGGTTAAGCATTTTTCTCCCGATATTGCCTCTGTAATAGCGCTCCCAGAACCTCCCAGATCAATAACTAGACGCGCCAAACGTAAACGGATTGCCCGTTGCGGATGATAGAGAGGGCAAGCACTAGCCCACAGAAGCGCTGCCTGTAATCAGAGTGTTCACTAGTTACTAGTTAGTTTTTGTTCCAGCTGAGGTGTAATATTATTCAATTGGAACAAATTAAGAAGGGTTCAACTGTTGACGAAAGATCGTGGAAAGGGCGCTGTCAACAAGGTAAAGCTTTAGTTAGCCTACGTTATGTTATTATGATTACACTTACAAATACGGAAACGAAATATGTAGCATATTCCACGCATTTAGTTTGGGATTTTCAGTATAGTTAACTAAGCGGTAGAAGGATACTAATATTCGGGGGCGAAGATGTGACAATGGTTGCTCAGAACAAAGATTTGATTTAGGATAAATACAAAGACACCTCGGATATTTCAAAACACACATAATGCTTAGATATGACAATGAAACAATATTTCCTTAGCTGATATTATAAATTTGGGCCTCATTGCCTGGCGATTGTCGCATGAATTCCTTTATACTATTACCCCGTACACTATCAACCAAGCCAACAAACTATCTACCAAGCAATAGATCGGCTCGATAGGATACCTAACTCTACCATGGCTCCCCCTCCTATCAGGAGAGTTTCGACTCATCGAAACCACAGAAGGCCAAGTCGGAGCGATGACACAAGACAACCGTTACTAGCCACCCGGGGACTTTACATGCCGGCTTATCGTGATGCTGAGCACTATGCCCAAAGACACCGGAAAACAAACCCAATGGCCGCTCTCCCTAACAATGACAGCAAGCAGGCCCTGGGTCCAGGGGAAGTCATGGTAAGCTTTTTCCATTGCGAGAATCTCAATATTGGCCGTGAATCTCTAATATCGCCCAGCGTAAAGGCTCTAATAAGCGCCGCGGTCGCCTTTTTGGGCGAATGCCAGATTAACGACACTCCCAAGTCAATGCTTCCATCACGTCCGAATCCCGCCTATCGTGGGCTCAATCTGGAGAGAAATAATAAAGGATATCATATTCATTATCCTGACTGTGCCGGATCGAAACCGTTCTACGGCAACGTTGGAGAAGATTGGGACAAGATTATGAGGGTTCACAAAAGGCAGTTCCCTGACAGGGTTCTACTCGTGGGAGTCGGTCTAGACGAGCCGCGGAAGCAGTGCACTTGAAATACTCATCTCGTGTTTGCGGGAGGAGGGGGTGCTCGTTCTTACGACGCTAAGCAATGATCATAGCACCTAAAATGATTGAGGATGGTTCCATAATTGGCGATGGTTCAACAAACTTAGCCACTAGGCAGTCAAAAGCTTGGTTGAATAAAATAGAGACGGCTGTATTAGTAATGTATGAAATGCTCAGAAAACAGATTATTTACGGGTGTGATTAGCTGGGTAATAGTGAAGTCCGATACTGTAATCAGTGAATGTAATGACTACGTCGGTAAGCACGTTCCTGAAATTTATTATTTCGAATATAATTCTATCAGGTTGCTAAAAGTATTGTTTAGAGGTACAGTGCAGATGTCTTGATTATCAACAGCCTACTCCCGTGGTAACGTAAAAGGGGGCCCCAGGATGATGCATATCACACACAATAAACAGCCAAAGAGAATCAATCCGTTCGCTACGGATCTGGATTAGCTGAGCAACAAATACCGAGCTCCAGAAGACCTAGTAGCAAAACATCAAACTAGGATAAGTAGCCTTGACCCAGGGATTCGGAGTCCAGTCGCCGTCAGAATCGAAGACCGACCGAATATTGAGTATCTACCAGATATGGTCGAGAGAAACGCAAAGTCCATACAGGCCGGCTTCTATCAGAATTATAGGTACTCTAACAAGGAGACTGACGTAGCTAATTATTGGAAGGGTCGTAGCCGACTACATGTTCAATACATAAAGAGAGCGACAAGACAGCCGAGTCTCAACCACAATTTCAGAAGACTATCAATCAGAAGCTACATGGCGAATAAAAACACCTTAACACACGTAAACCTACAATTACCCCATTCCGACAGCAACCCCCATCAACCGCGCCAACGGAACCCCCGCAAAGCAAGCACGTGGCGCGCCCGACCAGCCAACACGACAACCCCGAAACCACAGCCCCCTACACCTCGCGATCCCAGGCCCCGAGGAGACAAACCTCGACGGCCCGGGCCCGGGCCCCGCCCCCGTCCCCGTCCCCGAACGCCGCCGCGACGGCCCCCGCCAGCCGGGCGTCGCGGCAGAACGTCCGGAACGCGCCGCCGTCGTCCCAGCCCACCACGAACGCGAAGACGCGGCACGGGACCCCGCCGTGCGCGATGTCCCGCTCCAGCGACCACCCGGCGGCGACCTCGCCGCCCCCGCCCCCCGCGGCGGCGGCCGCCGCCAGAAAACCGTCGAACGCGGCCTCCACATCCGCGTCCGCGTCCCCCTCATCAGCGGACCCCTCGCCGGGAGCGCGACACCACACCTTCCCGAGCAACGTGTACGCCGCCGCCGCCGTCGTCATCGTCGTCGTCGGTGTCGGTGTCCCCCGTCGGCCATCGAGGGCCGGGGGCGCAAAGGTGACGTGGAACGGGGCGCTGTGGGCCGCCATGACGGGACAGACGAGGTCCCACATGCGCCTGTAGGCGCTGCCGCCATCGCCATCGCTGTCGCTGTCGCTGTCGTGGTGTTGGTGGTGTTGGTGTTGGTAGTGGTCGCCGCGCGCGAAGGCGCGGTGTGACTCGAGCGAGTCCCAGTCGATGAGGTAGTGGACGGCGTCCGGGCGCCGGAGCTCGCGGGCCGTGCGGACCGCGAGGCACCCCGGCTGGGCGGCCATGATCTTCGCCGAGCCGGCGACGGCGTCGTGGACGGCGTCGGGGACGAGCGTCAGGAGCACGACTTCGGTGATGGGGGCCATGACGGGGTGGGAGGGGGTGGCGGGCTTCGTGTTCGCGTGACCCTTGCTGCTGCTGCTGCTGCTGCTGCTGCTGTTGCTGCTGCTGCTGCTGATAGATCCCGTCGATCGACTGCTTAGGTTCGTTCGTGCTCGCTTACTGTGACGTGTTCTCAGTCCGTAGAGGGGGAGGAGGTCGAGTAGAAGCCCGTGCTCGAGAGCAAATCAACCATGGGACGTATCCTGACCTTAAATGATCATGGGTATCTTACTTCGAGATAGGGATCGACCAGCCAACCCCGCATGCTGCGAGGGACAGAGCGCCATGACTGCATGAAACAAGGATCGCATTCTCTATCTATAGTAGCTATCACTTGCAGTATTACAGAACCGTTACATGGGAGGCTGTTGTACAAACCTGGACACCGAGCCTAGATGCCTTGGCTTGCGTCTGGCACGCTCAGAAGGGTGCTGCAGACAACCCTGCTAACGAAATGAAGTGATTTCCTTCTGTATCGACACCCGACCCTTTCCTTATCTCCTCTACTGCTGCTTTTAGTTCTTCAACGCTACTCCTCTTTTCTTTTTCCTTCGAAGACACTGGCTGAACAGGCTTAGCGCTTGCAACTTTCAACCATTCGCCATTGAACGCGTTGACAAGCCAATTACTCAATTCTGTAAAATGTCAATATTTGTTCTGTAAGGAGAAAACTGCTATTTTGTCTGCCATCTCAGTTGTTAATTGGGGGCCGAAGGCTACTTACTATCATATACTATGCGATTGGCGTTGTGAAAATATATCCCGTGGTTGCTATCGGGGAACATGTGTAGGTCATAATTCTCGACACCCGCTAGATCCAAGTTGTCAAGCAGGGTGAGGGTGTTTTGCATGTGGACATTATCGTCCGCGACGCCATGCATGATGAGAAATCGTACGTTTCCAGCGAGCGCAGAAACATTCTTCACCGCCGTCGCGTCATAACCCTCTTCATTCTCCTGCGGTGTAAGCATGTACCGTTCTGTGTAAACGCTGTCGTAGAATCGCCAGTCAGTGACAGGCGCGACAGCCATGCCGTATTTGAACGTCTGGCCCGCATCCTGTTCCAGTGTCTTAAGTGTCTGGAATCCGCCATATGACCAACCCCAGATCGCAAATCGTGTCTCATCGGTGTACGATTTCGCGGCCCAAATCTTGGCTGCTGCGATTTGGTCATGGGCTTCCCACTTGCCTAGGTTTTTGCGGACTATGACCCGCGCTTTACGTCCAATAAAGCCAGTACCTCGACCATCAACCGTCACTACGATATACCCTAAGGCAGCAGCGACGTATGATTGAAAGTCGACCGCAAATTTTTTAGTGACGGACTGTGATCCTGGGCCCGAGTACTGCTGAAACAGAACAGGATATTTCTTGTCACGGCTGAAATGTGGTGGGCGTCGCTCGACATAATTGAGCTCGACATCGTCGACGGTGATGGTCCCATACAGGAGGAGTGGCAATTCGTATTGCCTCGCTTTGCTCGCCAGCTCCCTATTTTCTTCTACGACGTATTCAAATGGTTCCTGGTTGCTCGGAGTGCTGATTACCTTTTGGGTAGGTACATTTGGCCCTTGATATGAGATCAGAGCGTATCCCGCTTTGCGAGAGAATGAAGCGCTGTAGTACGCTTCTTCACCGGTGTCGGTGATGCCCGTAAGATCCGAGCCGTCGAATTTGACGCTGTAGATATGTCGCTGGATTGAAGATTCCTTGGTAGCGATGAAATATGCTCGATTATTTTTCAAATCGACGGCTGAACCTCCACCTACCACCTCCCAGTTGCCCGAAGTTAGCATGGCAGGCTGACTCGCATCGAGGGGGCTGAAATATCCAAGGTGATCGCCGTTGTCATATATCACCGTGTCGATGTATCCGTCATCCGGCCTGCCGTTTTCCGGGTCGGCCGGGATATAGATCGTGTTATGAGATATCTCGAACCACCCCCCATCAATTTTGCCCACATCGACGGTGCGCACGGTCTTGCCCGTTCGCGCGACGACGTCTACGAGAATGACACGCATCTTGTCACTGACACGGTTAGTTTCTTTGATCAACACTTGGCTTCCTGCCCATGTGATATCCGTAATGAGAAGATCCTCTTGGGCAAATCCACCCTCGATCTCCACAGTGAACGTTTCACCCTTGACCATATCGTAGAAAAGCAAATCGACGAAAGGATTTGGCGACCCGGCCTTCGGATACTTCAACTGCTGAACTTCCGGGTAGTTTTCCTGACCCGGGGGAGGTAGCTCTCCACTTGGCCTATCAATGAAGAATTGGATGGGATATTCCGGCACCAGGGTTTCGTTGGTACGGAGAAAGGCCAAGAAGTCTCCGTTGTTGGACCACCAAGTAGCGCTATTATCCTCGAACACTTCCTCCTCATACACCCAATCAGGAATTCCATAGAAGAACTCCGGGCCACCATCCTCGGTAATCTGCACCACTTTCTTACTCTCGAGGTGTCGGACGTGAAGATTGTTAGAGCTCGTGAAGGAGATGGCATCACTCTGAGGGCTCCACTGCGCCAATTGGATGCGGCGACCTGGGTCATTAGGATCCAAAGGCTCGGCGGTTTGGGTGTCGACATCAAATATCCAATACACGGCCGTGAATGAATGCCGCCAGACACTCTTCATGCCAGTCGCGATCAAGACCTTCTTCAGATCGGGGCTGGGCCAGAGTTCTTCCGGAGACAAGGTCCGGCCCCCG
This sequence comes from Rosellinia necatrix, assembly GCA_021209875.1. Lineage (NCBI taxonomy): Eukaryota > Fungi > Ascomycota > Sordariomycetes > Xylariales > Xylariaceae > Rosellinia > Rosellinia necatrix. The sequence goes on from JAGYVD010000003.1 coordinate 403,440, forward strand.
GCATCGAATAAGGAGCGTTCCATCAGTGTTTTGGAGGCGGTGATCTTGGCACCAGTAGCGACATAGTCGCTGTCCCTACTCCGGACGTCTTCAACGACAAGATAATTCTTATCCGCAGAGCCCCGTTCCAGTAAGAGGCCATCCTCGCCGTCCGCACCGTCGATCCAGCTGATTTGGTGGGCGGAGGCTCCCCAATAGCCGGTCAAGACCTGCTCCAGGGTTATCTGTTTGCCAGAGCCGCGCGATGCGGTAGCTGCCGGGTCATGTTCCTTCTGGGAGGAGTGTTTGTATGACTTGGAGGAGATGAATACAGCCAAGCCGATGAGCCAAGCAGCGACTATAAGGCCCGATGCAAGCAGTAATATCCTCTTGAGCTTCATGTCCATGCCGAGGGTCTTGCGCGAAGCGGCCGAGGCCAAGAAGGCGCCCTGCTCATCGTCGTCGTCGATGGTGCTCTCGAAGGGGTCGTCATGATCGAAGTCGGGGAGCCTGCCGTCGTTCAGGTGGCCGCGGACCTTCTCTCGCTCGTCTAGGCGTTCGAAGACTAGGCTAGTGGTTGAAACAGATGAGAAAGAGTCGCGTGAAGGGCGTGTCGAAGCTACATCGGGCACTGTCAGAAACGAGATGCTGGAGATGTCGGCCAGACAGCTAGACGGCCATCAGGGATGGATGGTGACCGCTTGACGCAGTCGGGGGTCTGTCTACACATACCCATCTTCACCAGGTAGGTAGGTCCCTCGCGAGTCGAGGAGACCATGCGTGATTAATTCCACGTTCGCATGGACGAGCTTAGTATATCACCAGAAAAGATGGGTCGGGGAATGGTTGAGATGGTTTTCCGTGTCCCAATGATCTGGTCTCCAATGGCATGGATCTGGAAGTAGTTACATACATCCAGGTGTTCTGTGTCGGAGAATAGATGATCGAATCGAATACACTAGCAGGCCCGCGTCTGAACTGGTAGGCCGAGCTGTGCTGTGGCATGAGCTTATTCGTGGCTCTCAAGGTCCAGCTATCACAGTACTATGTACATTGCATCCCGTAGCCTGTCACTTATTGTCTTGGGTACTTAATACTCATTTGACTCGAAACGGCCCACTGTGTTTCAGGTGCCAAAGTGAGCTACCTACACTAAACTACACTAGGTTGGTACCTACAGGTAGGTAGTTCCAGAACCCCTGATCCCAACTACCGAATCCCCAGCCATTGCTGTGCATATCTACACTTTCATCTGACTTTCACTTACAACATTTTCAAGTACCTATGTTAGGTAATCGTGAGTGATCGAATGCCTTGAGAGTCCAATCAGGGCTCCGGATCCGTGGGTTCGTGGACTCGGTAGACTCATGTTGGTATCATTAATGCGGAAAATATTAGTTATAACTGCACACCAGCCTATCTACATAAATGGAACTCCCAATGCGATCCGGTGCTCCAATTCTACCCGTCCGTCAAAGGTCCGTTTAGAGGTCCGTTTAGAGGTCGGTAAAGCCGCCAGTCCCATCCCGTTCAACAACCCCCGACCGTAAGCCTCCCCGCCGGTCAAGGCAATGTAGTGTTACTATTATCATTCAATGCAAAGCCCTAAGTCGCGAGTTGCGGTGGTGGCTCTACCTCGGGATCGACCTTCTCGATGATGGCCGCCGTGCCATAGGCACAGCATTGCGCGAACCCGCCCATGTCGCCGGATTCAAACCGCAGGCAGATGATGGCATTCCCGCCTCGGGACTTGGTCTCCGCTACCACCCGGGAGATGGCATCGTTTCGGGCCGAGTAGAGCTACCATGGGATCGCGAGTCAGCATGTATCCCGTCGTCTTTCTTTCTTTCTTTCTTTCTTTCTTTCTTTCTTTCTTTCTTTCTTTCTTTCTTTCTTTCTTTCTTTCTTTCTTTCTTTCTTTCTTTCTTTCTTTCTTTCTTTCTTTCTTCAATCCAATCAACCCCCCTGTATACTCACCATACTGGTGAACCATCTCAGCTCGCCGCCCGCCAAGCTTTTCAAAACCATGCCCAAATTGGCCGCGATGTTGCGTGATCGCACCGTAAGCCCATATACGGTGCCTAGGACACGGACGACCCTATATCCCGGCACGTCAAACATGGTTGTCGTTATAACACCATCTGTCTCGGTGTAGCAGTGTAGATCCGAGAGCTCGGGGGGGACATGAGCTGGCTTCTTATCGGCCATGATGGATAGAAGATAGAAGCAGGGTGCAATAGGGTCGATTTGGTGGGGGTTTTGTAGGTCCTCGAGGTGTAAGTGACCCTTTTAGTCGGGCAAGAATGCGATACTGGCTGCGCTTAGTCAAATCTCCAAGTTTAAAGCTACATACACACACGGGCGGGCATGTGCCTTATATATCCCGCCGTCCTCTCCCGGCCGCATTCGAAGGTCGAGGCACAAAAGATATCCCCATCGGCTTACTCTAGACTTGGAAACGCATGGGCACATCGAGCGTTGGTTTGCCTCGCCCGACCACTACTAGATCCTGCGATAGCTAAATGACGACGGTTCGCCTAAGCGCCGATCTCTGGCGCCTGATTCGCCAGTCGGACTCAGACCACTCCGTATTTCGTATCTCGCAAAGGGCAGGCTGGGGCACCTTGGCAGCTATGGATGAATAAAGGGAAAAGAGGGCATTTCAATCCCCCCAAAAGCAATTACTACGCCTATATCAGTTACCGCAGTGGCTTAGGCGAATCAGGTGAATTGCAACAGCCCAATGCCCATCAAAGCGCGTAACCGTTGTTAGACTTAGCGCCTTTCATTCAGAGGCGCAGTTCGATGAGGAAGAGTAAAGTCGATCCGGGCTCCGCGAACCTACAGCGCCATTTCCGACTGGTCTCCGGCGGCTCTGCCCCTAGGTATCGTTGCCACTACGCATTCTCCCAGCCCAGCCATTCAACCGTTTTCGGCCCGCATCGTAGTGGCGCCGGTCGGCATTCTCCGTTTCGCACTTCGTGACATCCGTTGCTGTCTCGTGTGATGCGACAGAGGTTGGCGAGCCATTGGTGTGCTTGAGCATGGGGCAGGTAAGGTAATACGGACGACGTGATAGCCACGCCATTAATGTAGGAGAAATGTTAAATTCATAGTAGCTATACGCAAACAATTCAACGTGACATGCATAACCATACTAACAGTCGGGAGAGAGTAGAAGACGCCTGGCGCCAAGTTGGGGTTTGATGGCGCAGCGCCGGCCAGCAAGGGATAGGGCGATGACAAGTGTTGGCTAAAATAATGAATAATGCAGTGTGAATAGAACGAACTCCCCTTCCAAGGACCAAAATCCCGCGTGTGTTCAAACCCGATCCCCTTCGCCGTTCATCATTGTGTCCAATATCTCAGTTCAATCTGAGGAAGTACCACTGACAAAGACAGGGGCGGAGGCCATCAAAACGTACCTGAATCTTGCTATAAAAGCCGACTCCAACATCTAGCCGAGTCCCGGTGATATATGCATTCGTCTATACAACACGCCGGGTCTCTTTTTTCTCACACATCAATGGTCGGCTGAGTTATCGCGCTGATACCAGGGCGAGGCGGAATGACGGCATTAAGAATATTGTTAAGTTGATGTCCCGGTGGGCTGGCGGGGGAGGCGTTGCTGTCGTTTGTGTGGCGGTTTCCATCGCTGGTAGTACCTCCCTACCAAGCATACTCGAGCCTGCCCTCGGGCGGGCACGAGCGCGCGGATAAGACGATAGTTTGTCCTCGTAAACCTGTGCGGGCGTCCTCCTCGATGCCGTGCTCGGTGGTCGCGCCGAACGTGCTGAACGGGGATCTTGCGCATCGTGCGCCCGGCAAGCCTGCCCAGCAGGGAGAGCGCGCGAGGAGGAACGGGAGCGGCGCGACGACCTCGGACTTGAAGCTCGTCTCGAACCCGCGCTGCACGACGACGACGACGACGACGACGACGACGACGACGACGACGACGACGACGACGACGACCCGGGCGTTCAGAATAGGCCCGCGTGAATGGTGTAGAGGCCGCGTTGCTGTGTTGGTTGCTTGGTCATCGCTCTTAGGCGGGCGCTACGGGTGGTCGTGGGGGGATGAGAACGGAATCAGGAGGAAGATGACAACTGCGCCGACAAGGCATCGGATAGCCCGCCAGTCTATGTAGCAACAAACATGTCCTTTACATGAAGTACCGGTAGCTAGTAAAGAACCCAAAATTTGCCTCAAAGTCCTCATTAACGCGTTGGGCTTCCCGAAACAAGACTTATAGTTGCAGGGATTCCTCACAGACCCGAGGATTGCCTCTTGTTAGGTCGAGTTGGCCACCGCCTCGTACGCAGCGAGCTAGACCGCTCATGTGTAATCCAACTACCTCATGTGTATTGGTTCATGCTCACGTTTAACCATCCATACTATCCGCATTGTTTTCGTGCTCATCTCTGATCATTACATAACCCTACCTTCTTCAGCATTGGATGGTAAATGTGAGTGATTGTATTTGCCTAACTAGCAGGAAACTATCCCAACTAGTGACGCCAGTCATCCGCCAGAGTCACACATCTCAATACGACTTTAACGCGTGATAATGGGATTGATCTGCTTCAGGTCGGCAACCGTTTTCCTTTTTGTACGACAGTTTACCCTATTGCTACCAACGTGAAGTGCTCATAGTCGGTAGTCCAGACCGCAGTTCGGAGTCAACCAAGATATCCAAGCACTAGGTAGCATAGAATAACATAAGCCATGTTAACAAACCGACGCTCAAATGAAATTGAGATGCATCGCTCTACAAGAGTAGAATAGGGAAGGGCTGTCATTTGCTAGCTTAATTTGCAGTCACGTTTCTATACTTCACTTCCTAATATCTTTAAAGATCTCCTAGTTGCATCTAGGAAGTACCTAACTACACTAATCATATAGAAACATTACTGATAATCTAGTTGAGCCTAGAAGTACATTATGCTACATATAACATTTCGGGTATCTGCTGTCATTCTTGTGAACTGATCTAGGTTTGTATGCATTACTTAGCGAAAATCGACCTTGTTAACAGCTTCCATTGTCAACATGCTCCCGATGAAGGACAAAACATAACCGCCCAACACCCGACCCTTATTGATTAATATAACTAAGTGCTTCGTATACTTAATGAGTCCCAAGGTATGCGTATAGCTTTGCTTCGGAATTCGAATCTCACGCAGGTGTATTCAATTAAGGGTGAGGGTGGCGGCACAACATGCTAACCCACATTGAATTGTTTAGATGTAAACCGACTTTTTGCCGGTGTAGTAGAGCGAGCTGCACCGTTTTCAACGTGTACTCATGGCATTGAACCTGAGTAAAGCTAGCTGTATTGAACTTTGCCAATTCCCTGGGCTTCATAGGCCTGGCTTTGATACATATGTAAAGTAAAACATGATGCTGAGTTAATAAAATAAGATAAAACAGTCACCGAAGTAGTACTCTCTCTTACTAGCATAGTGTGCGGTAAAACGTATTATCATGTACCTCGCCTCATGACCAAAATTATTGAGGGGGTAAGATTTCGGACGGCCTATCACGTAGCGCAAGAACAGGGCGAGGTGCGGTGCTCTGTAGCAATTACTACCATGTGGTGTAATTTATAAAGTCCTAGTGTGGTATTGGGTGCAATTTGTACACTTTAGATTGATTATTGTATCTGTATGCGCTGGGATCACGCTCGGGCAATACCACCGCGGCAGCTATCACGGCGCACTATCTTATGTGATACTAACGAACACGTGTCCCATGGATCTGAAACGCAAACGTGTATACTCGGTCTGAGATGGAGCTGTGTTATTCGTGACACCCATAGCAAGGGATCTCATGGCCCGTCCTACGATTGATTTATACGTCAATTTACATACCCCCGATTTCCCCTCTTGCAGCCCAAGAATGAAACTTAACTAATGTCTGCTAGTCACAGAGCTCATGATTAGCCCGTTTTGATTCGCCGCGGACGCCGCAAACTAGTCGGGTGATCTAGTACTCATCGATATCACCAAGTATTGAGGTATTTCATCCCTTGAGTAAAAGCCTCCCTATAAAGCTACACATAAAAAAAAAGATCATATATTCTACGGCTCCCTTTTCTCTTTATGAATATTTTTTTCTTTTTTAAAAAAAAAAAAATATTCATAAAAATTGTCATCATTAAAATATTCGTTTCATTCCCATCAATCAAACAGGTTACCCTCCGTTGACTCACGCTGGGCGAGGGTTCAGCTAACCAGCCTCGTTACTCCGTTTCACATAATTTACGTGATACACATAGCTTCACCACTTGTTGCTTTAGAAAACCAACATGCGTCATTTTTCGAAACTCATGATATAATGTACCTTAGGTCTCTAATGATTTGGTCCTACTAAAGGTCAATAGTATACTGGCACGCAAATATCCATATTTCATGAGTTTCCAAGATACGGATTAATCGATTTATGGACATGGTTCACCAATCCGCCCCGACATACTAGATAGAATTCTGCATCTGAGGGGACTGTTCTGGGTTTTATCTTGTTATCAAGACTATTTTGTGTCTTTTTTTGCGTCCGTTATGTATCTCATATAGGTTCTGTGCAATGTTATGATTTGCTACCAATGTCGGGCATCCTTCTACAATGTCAGACAACTTTTACACCCCCCTAAACATTGTATCACAAGGTCTAACAGAATTAAGTGTCGTCCCTTACATTAAATGGCTCGGTAAGGTAGTATTATGTATCTTTTCGATATCGATATTGTTCCTATAAATAAACCCTCTTAATATGATGTATGTACGGAGGCCAAAATCTCTCCTCGTGGAATTAGTTCATTCTAATATCTAGAAGAAATCGTGGCATCTCACGAATAAAGTGTCAGTTTGGACCGCTTCCCTGCCGAGGATATTGAACTTAACGTGGCAGCTAGGATTAAATTTTACACGCACTCAAAATGCCGGCGTCGGCCCCGGCCACCGTCGCCCACGCTATCGAAGGGCTTGGTAAATGGCATTTAGCCTCTGAGGGTATGATGATAGAATACATCAAAAAGCCCACCCTCGTCTACATATCTTTCTGGGACGATGATAGCCTCAACGCTCACGCCTCGCGTTCGCCCCCACCTGAACAGAAATATGGGGGGGTACCAGTCTATGGTATTGATTGCATTGTAGAAAACTACGAAACCGCCTTTGCTCCTCTTCTTGCCGATAAAAGGGCTAAGAGGCTATACGAAAAGTATCGGGCTCCGCGGTCGCCAAAAACGAAATCCGGAGGGGTCTTATCGTTATATCCTCGACATGAGATTCGAAACGGCGTGGAGGTGCCAATTGATTATCACTTCCTCGAAAACTTCCATGTGATTAATTTCAGAAATGCTTGGAAAATAGACCCTTGGCTTGAGTCTGCTGCGAATCCTCTTCACGACTATAATGGACGACACGGCGAAGAATGGTGGCCAAACCTTGTGGTCCGTCTGGACGATATTTGGAACACGGTTCGGGACTACGAACTCAAAGCCGAGAACCATACCCAGGCTCGGGGGTTGTTTGAAGAACGCTTTGGTATATTGGCGAGCAACAGAGTTAGGCTCCAAGATTACCTGATCTTAGTCGATCGGAAGGAAGACAACGAGCGTGTCAAGGAAGATTTCTCGTGTTTTGAACATGATCAGGACCACACGCAAAACTCCAAACTACTGCAATGCATCAAAAGCTACGATCTTGATAAAAAGCTACCTACCGACCTCACATCGGCATCCATGGAAGACCTCAGGGGCCGGTCGTCCCATGCTATCCGTATCGAGGAGCTTATCAAGACTTGGCAAAACTATGACTTGATGTCAAGAAACGCATACTTCGTGAGGTGGAAGAGGAATGATGAGCTTAGGAGGGAGGCCGGGGATTTGGATAGGCGGCTTCACTCGTCTCATAGGAGCGGTACCAGATCAGGGCAGGCATTTACTGATTCACTGCATCGACTACCGGTTCGTGGATTCCGTAGAGCATATGATGCCTACAGAGCGGCAAGAAATCGATAGCGAGAGTGCGAATGATGGAGAATAGAGGTGGCCTTGTGCCGATCATCGTGAGCAAATTCATGTTCACCCGCTTCATATCAATTCCTATTGACACAGAGGGATGAGAATATGTTTACTCTTCGTTGTTCTGTTATCTTGTTAACACGTGATAATGTAACAAGAACGTGGCCTCTCGGTCATCGGAAACTCACTAGATAAGTACTCAGTTATTCTTACGCGGAATATAACACTAGCGGACAGTTGTCTGTAACTATCTTGGATATACCGAAAGCTATGTTCTCATGCTTCACGACCTGTATAATTGTGCACGTCTCAGTTTTGGTCGGACAAAGAGACCCCTTCTGAAGGAACCGAATGCCTTGAGAGAGCCGAGTCTCCCGGCCTGGGTATCATTCAATACCTGGGAATACGAGCTAGTTAATAGGGGAAAAACTACATCGATCGTGATCGAAGTTTTAAGCGGTGAAACGAGTTAATTTTAGGCAATATCATCATCCGCGGCTTCTCTTGTGTCTTGCTATTTCAAAGTCGTACTTGTTAACGCAACGCCCACCGGGAGTGCGATAGTGTGATAATACGGGTCAAGGGTGATAAGCCACCTGGTCCCGGTGCGCATGAGCAGAAAGAGTGTCTGTCACCAAAGTATGTAACCATCATGAAACTATAATTGTTCCTTGTAATGCTCTGCTCTATTACCTTATTGCCGACCCTATTTTCGTCTGGCGATTCGGACGGACATGCCACTACGAGAGAGGCCACTAGCGCCAACGACCGACCACCTGCTTGCTAAGACACAGTTCAGCTAGATAGGCTGATGCTATGTCTAGGGCATATTCTTCATAGTTCCCGAGATGGCGTCATTTGTCGAAGCGACGGGACATCGGTTTTAGCCAGGCACGATTTGCCCAATGCAGGGCGATCGTCCGGGACAGATTGGCACGGTTCCGAGATGCCCTTGCACCCCTCCACATGTGCCCCCTACTAGTGGCCCAGGATAGATTGCTCGGAACGTCATCTCCTTATTTACCTATTTCCCGAGATGCGCGCCAGTCGTCTTCCTACCCGTGCGCAAATGAAGCGCGCCGGGTCGTCGGGTAACAGCTCTCCCCCCGTCGGGCCGCGATGGCTTCACGACCGCTTTCACGACAAAAAGCCAAACTTCCCCAAGCCGGCCATGGAAGTTGTTGCTCTGTCGTTCCGCCATCAGAACAGAACACTAGCTCCAGCGAACGAACTACATACATACCTACCTACGTCGGACTCGGCCGCAGCACCAATCAACATCAGCACGATGGTTTCGAGCACCCTCCTCGGCGGCATCCTGGCGGCCGCGACGCTCTCCTTCGCGCTGCCGCCGCCGTCGCCGCCCGAGAGGCGCGGGGCGGGGACGATCAAGTGCCCGGTGGTGCTGAACGGGCTGGTGGGGGCGTCGCTGACGCCGGCGGACTTCGACTCGTACGCGACGAGCCCGTTCAACCCGGACTACGTGCGCGGCGGCGAGAAGTTCAGCCAGACGCTGCGGTTCCCGGCGGTGGCGGCGAGCTCGCGCTTCGACAACGCGAGCACCAAGGCGGTCGAGGTGACCATCAACGACCGCTCCATCTTCCAGGCGCAGAACGGCTTCCGCCGCGCCGGCCTCCAGATCCAGGGCGACACCAACGAGGGCGGGCCCGGGACGACTGGCATTCGGACGCTGCACTTCAGCGTCAAGCAGGACCCCCAGAGGAGGCTGAACCTGACGCATGAGTACCTGGTAAGTCGTCCGTCCCGGATGGCGCCTGGGGGGTTTGGTGGCCGGGTCGTTATGTGAAATAAACGGCCGTTGCATCGCATCCGGGGGGCTGACGAGAGTCGCGGTGTCAAGAACGTCTGGCACGAGACCGCCGACTACAGCGCCAACCAGTTCAACTTCCAGACGGGCACTCTGATTGGGCGGAACAGCGACAAGAACACGTTCAAGGTGCTCAACCGGCAGAACACGGAGGTCTGGTCGACGCCGATCGACGAGACGGTGTGGCAGAACTTTGCCATCACCCTGGACTTCAACAAGAAGTAAGCCCAATACAGATATAACCCCCCTCCCCTCCTCCCTTTGAACCATGCACGTGAAACCATGAAACCACTAAGCGCGTGAACACACGCCCAACCACATGCCACGACGGGTAGCTAACATCCCTCGCCGCCAAACCTAAAAGCACGCTGCAGGTCTACTACTCGAAGGGCGACGAGCCGCTGAGGTCCGTGACGTCGGCGCTGTCCAACAACAACGCCGGCGGCGGGCAGTACCAGATCGGCATCCTGAAGAAGCCGACGGGCACCTCCGACGTCGTGAACGGGGGCTACCAGGAGAAGAACCTCGACGAGGGCCAGATCTACGGCGGCCTATTTCTCGAGGATGGCGCCAACGGCTGCATCTCGCTGTAAAAAAAAAAGGGGAAAGGCCCGCCCAATTGTGGTCGCCCCTAGCTGTTCGCTGGAGCCGTGGCGCGGATTGGGAATTATCTCGTCGTTGCATGTCGAGTATATAGACGAGTGATCGGCAAACACCCTGTTATAGCAAGACGACGTCTCGATGCGGAACTTGTAGCGGGCCCTTGACCCGGACCAACTCAACCGCACAGAGGGGATACGGGTTGGACGCCAGGAAAATGAAGAGGAGAAAAGAAATACACATTGATCTGTAATGCTAAGTTCTGTGCCGATTCTCAAGTGCTAAGATGCGCCCGGTGAATAATGCCTCTCCTTTATAGAAAATGGACACCATTAAATCATGGAGAAAAGATAATCGGGGTCTGATGGGAGCGCAGTACCAAGACTAACATGTTTAGGGGGAGTGAAACAATATGATTAATCACTGGAAAATATATTGTATATAAATCCATATCGAAGGTAACGTATATATATATATATATATAACTATAACTATGAATATATCCAATGCCTTTAATATACAACCAAGAGTTCCCATATACCACCCATCCACCTATATCCCGGGATTTCACGATACCACTTTATCCCTCGCACTAATTCAAGTGTAAAAACTTTGTTTAGTAAAGGATACATCCTACTTACAAGTTCTAACTCTTAAAATCAGCGCAAGCGATAAAACTTACCCTTTCAGAGTGTTGAACCCGCAAAACCTACCATGCAAGCAAATGAAACTGACCCTTCCAAGAATGCAGCGCTCGCAAAACCTACCGTGTCAAAAAAAAAAAAAAAAAAAAAAATACCTTCCCGAAGGGGAGGGGAAGGTTGGGGGGATTATCCTTCCCGAACCGTAACTGCTGTCAGTTTGAGCTTCGAAGAAGCCGCTAATATGGGACTTACTCTTGTTTTAATTTTTTCATCCGTCTAGTTTGGCTGGGCAAAGTAGAGCGTTCGTCGAAAGGGAAAGGGTGATACAAGTCTTCGAAGGCAGACGGGAGGGAGGCGAGTCCAATCTGTTCCATGGAGAGAACCGAGAGCCGGTTAGAGGGGGCCGCGACTTTCTTCTCCTCATCCTCTTCGGGACGAGTTGTCGGCGACGACGCATTGGGAGGGGCTTCGGGCGATGGGATCCCGGGAAGAGCTGCTGGAGGCTGGTTGCCAGGCAGGGGCAGGGTTGTCGGCGGCTGGCTTCCGGGCAGCTCGTAGATCAGCGACACGTCCCCTGGTAGCTCAAATATCATCGGTTGGGGGAGCCCAGTCTGAGAATTCGGTTGTTGTCGGCCGCTGCAGCTCATTTCCCCTTCCTTCATGTCTGGGGCGACCCACTTCTGAACCCTTTGCTCGTCGTTGCGCTCGTCGTGAAGGGAGAAGAGAGAGTCGGGTGAATAGAACCGCCAGTCTTGTTGGGGGTATGCATTGTTCGATAGGAGATTAAGAAAATGAGGGTCGTCAATTTTCTGTCCCGGCGCCGGCCTTATCACTAGCCCTTCCTCGAAGGAAAACGATGAGGATTTGGATGATGATGCAAGTGTGCTGTTGACAGAGCTTTGGTCATAGATGTATGGGGCCGCGCGCTCGGCGGAGCTTAGTGGAAGGGAGAAGTTCCTAAGCCTGGTGTTAATATCTGAGCCTGGTGTGCTTTTGCTTTGTGGGGAGGGCGGCGGGGCTGAGGGGGAAGACTTACCTTTGTCACGGTGGAGGAACAACTCGGCGCGGGCCATGAGCCTCTCTTCTTCTCTATCGTATTCGGCGTCTCGGATTTCGTTCTCGTTCTTTGACGGGGAAGCCAGGGTTGAAGGCTGTGTGCTTTCGCTGCCCCCGCAAGACTTCAAAAACTTTTCCATGCGCTCACACCATGATGTTGCCGAGGATGGTGTTGGTGGGGGAGTAGCAGGAGTGACGGGAGTAGTGGATGGAGTAGCGGAATTGGGCTGCTCTCCCCATCTCCCCCCCATTTTCACGTCTCCTGTGGGTGCTTTCTGGACCTTGAGGACTCTGAAGCCGGACTGAGGTTTCCGGCCCGCTTTCACGAGGCGGTCGTGAAGACCACGCTCCAGACGTGCTTGCGCCCGACTAAGGAGTGAGACTTGTCTCTGGCGCGGTTGGTCGGCTACCCAAGCGCCGTATGCTGTGCTTGGTGACTGCTGCTTGCTGTACCGACGGCCGAGAGGGGGGGTTAGTGGCTGTGTAGGGATTTGGGCCGGTGCAAGGGGTTGGAAATGTGACCACCGCTTCGGCGCCGATGAAAACTCACTGCTAGTATTACTCTGATGGCTCACCGGGGAGCAAACTCTGCCGTCAAAAGATTCGCCGCTAAAGCGCCGTGAACGGCCACCGGGTGTCAGGATGGTGGGATGGCGGGGAAAGCTAGGCGACGCGCTGGCGGCTCGCAACTGGTCTGCACGAATTCCTTGAGGGGTGTACGGTCGGCTAAGCCACGAGCTCCTCGGCGAGACTGCCTGCTGGGCCGCATGTTCCCTCGTCCCGGGACTGGGTGGCGGCTCTCGATAGCGTACCCAGGCCGACCGATCATCAGGGTAGTTTGGATGAGTGGCAGCGGGCCTGTCGCGGATGCTGGTCACCTCGCAGGATTGTCCTGAGAGATGGCCAAGGGTTGTGAGTCGGGGTGGACTCTCTTGTTGGTTAGTTGTAATCATTGCGTGTGTGCGCGGCTGTGAGGAAGGCGCCGGAGGGTGAGTTCCGATGGAGGGTGGGTGGGTGGAATAGAAAGAGAAAGCGAAACTGGTATTGGTAGTATTAGGAGGGAGGTGAATATATAGTTCGACCTTCGTAAAAGGGGATTGGTGCAACAAAGGGATTAATAGAACGATGCGATTGTTATCACAAGGAAATGAAAGCGATTGTGAATAATGCCGGGCAACGCGATGATTGTTAAAACAACAACCAGATTAAACACCGAATCCATTCTCTAGATCTTGGCGTGTTCAGCAATACATTTTGGCCTTTTCCTTTGTTTGGAATCAACCCTGTAAAGCGATTGGGTATAATCAAAAGAGCAGTTAATGACGACAGGACAAAGGCGACTCTTCAACTTTGCTATCTCAATTGGCCTGAGAACATGGGCCTCAACTCGAGCCATATAACTTCAACTCATATATTGGACTTATCCCGACGTGGACAATGAGTCCGTGGCTCAACTATGAAGCTAAGGGAGCAATACATGAGAGTAGTATGCGTGAGCGCTTACAGGCCAGTGATGCATGTTGCAGATAGAATACTGTAGTATCGCGGTCACACTTACTAACGTGATTCGGGAAATCGTGTAGGGCTTGTCCACCTCTACATCTCGGGTCTCAGCCCGTAGATCGCCCAATGCGCCGGTCTATGCAAAGCTGAAAACCATAATCCCTACCAACGCTCATCCGCTCGTGCTGCTCGTGTCGTCGTAGCATCATTAATATGCGTAAAAACGTGATCCATGGCCTGCGTCCGGGGGGGTCGTAGCCATGATCGGTCACGTTAAGCTACGTATTTATACGTGTCGGCGGGTGAGCCGTCAGGAAGCTCGTCCCGCTCAAGATACTCTCGACTAATTAACGACTCGATTTGTCCCTTGATTAACGACATCTCTGGCTTGAACCTGCCGCTCAAAACTTGGATGACCTCGTTGACAAGTTGCGTATGGCTGAGTTCTTTACGCTGCCTACAACGCTGTCAGTGAGCACACCATGGATGTGGGGTGCGGTGGGGGTATACTTCATAATTCGAACGATGACCGAATCGGCTACATGCTTTCTGGTCTCTCGATTCTTTTCATCCGTTTCCTTGCGCTCTTCGTCATTTTCCACTCGACTGGCCGCGTTGACTGACGGGATTTTGATTTTGATCGTCTTGCTTACGAACTCGCGATTGAACGTAAAACGGTCACCTGCCCTGGCAGCAGACTTCGTCTGCGGGTCTTTGACAAGTATGCGGTACTGCTTAATCACGGATAATGAAGTGAGAACGTTGACCAGATCAGGCTGGGGAATATTGGTGGTAGCTTGGATATCTTCGAATGATAGCCACTCGTCATCCTTTGTGCTGTTGAAGAGCATTAATACAATCATGCCGTGGGTGGAAACATTAATCTCGTAACGCCGGTCTCTACTGAGCGGCCCAGCCGTCTTGCCGGGAATCTTTGGGAACATGCATTTCAAATCTGCAGTGCCAGCGCTTCCAACCCAGGTAAGTACCCTCCCATTCCGGTTCTTCGTGTAGAATTCAAAGAAGCTATTTTGCAGTCTTTGGATCTCTGGTGGGTAGATAGCCTTGAGCTTGGATTCCACCGATAAGCCGGTGGATCTGCCCATGATTTCCTTGGGCCAGTTATTCCCGGCCAGCACCGAGATGTTCAAATCAATTCGCTTATCATCCGGTTCGCCTAAGCCGCGGATATGGTTTCGGTATTGTTCGGTCGTTTCACGGGACGTGTTCATATCCCTAAACATGCCCTCGAATTTCTGCGTGAAATTGTTTCCCAATTCCCGCTTCATGCGAGAGATCATTTCTTGCTCGATATCCTGGCTTTCCGACTTGCCATGGAGCAGTCGACGTGCAAGGTGTTTTTGATAATATGATTCAAACTTGTCTTTTTCGTTCAGATGCTTAAGTAAGGTGATGGCCTTGTCAAGCACACCATCTACTTCGGCCTCCGTCTTCCCCTTGAGCCCACGCTTGAGATTGTCATCAATGAAAAGAGAAACAAACTCAGCTGCTCGTTCAAACCTGTTGATGAACCCAGAAAAGCTTCGCGTCAGCGCCGTTTCAATGATAGCTTTTCGGTCAAAGCATTCCACCCAAAGGTGATCGAATCTGTCCTTTAATCGAAGCACATCATCTGCCCATTTAATAGCGGCCGCTGTGAGCTGCCCGGCGGCGTTTAGCGTCTTGGGTTTGGACTTCTCTCCGTCGCCGGTGTTATCATCGGTGGCGGGGGGTCCTTGGGCTATGCTGAAGTCAGTGTTGTTCAGATTCTGCTCAATCTCACTCCCCAGATCCTCGACGCGGTTCGCGAGGGCGTTGCGCAGAGATGGGACCTTGTCATCAACTCGCGATACGAGGGAATGCAAAATCCTGAGATCCTCGATCCTGTCATTATCGATCATGGCGCGAATACCGCTACCTTCCAATTGCAAGAACTCATCCAGGTGCTTCGTTATGAGTTCCTCGTCGATGACGCCGACGACCGCCCGCTCAGATGAGGGAGAGATAGTGGTCTGACACCGCGTTGTCTCTTCGGCCAAACGCCTTTGGGTTTGACGGAGCCATGCACCGGCGTCCGCTTCGCGAAGCAACTTCTCACACTCGGCCCGGTAGAAATCATGGCTTGTTCGTATGAAATAGGGTTCAAACGTGGTGAGGTAAAGGCGTTCGTGTTCATTCTCGGCATCGGTCTCGAACAAGCTTTCGAGCATCGATGTGCAACTCCGTAGCAGTGCCTTGTCTATGACGTCCCCCTCCCTCTCCATGTCAATCTGATCGATAAGGGTGGCATTGAGTATGTCGAAGACTGCGTGGCTCGAGCCTATGGCTTCGAGGTTCCTACGTAGTATGTGGTCTCGGAATAAGCCGATGGTGACGGTATATATGGAAGGTCGAAGGTGGTCATGACCGACCCCACGATCCATATACATCAGGATGTCTGCCACCATGTTCATGGCCCTGCTATGGTTTTCCCAGGAGGTGCGTACGCCCTTGAGAAACTTCTCGCCCAGAGCGCGACGCTCGACGACACTAGTCCCGGGGGTGCCATCTAACGTTATGCTGACAAGGTTCTTGGTGATCAAAGCCAAGATTTGCGGCATCACCTTCTCTGCAAACCAATCTTCCTCGAACTCCTTGACGCGGTCGTAGAGCAGGTTTCCGGATCGCATGAGGACTATCTTGTATGAATATCGGTATAGCTGCTCGAAGGAGAGGTCCCCGGCGTTCTGGTTGTGGATGTTGCGTTGGGCCTCGCGGAGTTTGTCCCAGCATTGCTCGAATTCGTTCTTGCCGCCGGACTGTATCGATTGCTGTAAAATGGTCATGATCAGCATTTGGTGGCTTCGGACAATTGACGTAACGGACGAGATGGACGAGATGGACGAGATAGACAAGATGGACGAGCATCGAGCTGGGCGGTCTAGTCGGTCTAGGGCGGAGGGCATGAAGCTCGACTTACCCTGCGAGGAGGGCGTATGCGGCCGCGGCTGCTGCTCGAACCTCCCCGTCCCGTAATCATCTTGATCACCCGTTCGAAGCGCAACCAGGCTGGTGTGATGGGATATGCTGTGGCCCGACAAGACAGCGGACCGGGGCGTCTACATGCCGCGTCGGGGAGCAGTGGGTAGGGTGGCTGGAGGGCTGGAGCGTCAGGGACGTGAGGGCATCGGGGCCGTCGGAGAAACTATCTAGAGGGTTGGGGCGTCGGAGCATGAGGTTGGGGCATGAGATGGATTGCTGAAGGGTTGCTCCATGCGACACACTTATAACTAAGGCGGAACTACTTTGTCTGCGTAGAGCTAGCGGCGACTCAGGGACCTGTAGATTCAAGAAGTATCGTGTACCACGAAGAATAGCCTGTCAAAACAAAGTGGGTAGGTGGGGTACACAAAGTCGACGGAAGCTAGCTAGCTCTTGACGAGGTATGGATGTACATATAACTATATGTAGGTAGTCATTTGGGGTCTGTTCTGGGGTTGAGATCACTGACTGACATTGACAGCCTAAGGGATACGGTAGGAGCTAGTTAGAGTACCTACTTAAGGCATGTAGATGGTTACATACCTGCCTATGTATAACGTAACCTTACGTATAACTTAGGTACTTAGACAGCTGAGAGAGCGAGGTATCCTATACCCAGACCCAGCACCTTACCATACCGCCGGGCAAGCTAGGTAGGTAGGCGCCAATTGTAGGTGGAGTTTGCCTAGCTGCCTATGTAGGTATTGTAAATAGGGTCTATGCACCCGATAAAACGGTTAGATTTAAGGGCGCACTGTATTAGGCAAATAGCACAGCACAGATAACTACTCCCTAACAAAGATCACCACTTTATTACCTATCATGGTTACATGGCAGAACTATGCTCGGATTATTCTGAGCTGGCCATCGTCAAGGTAAATAAAAGGGATATCCCACCACTTGCCCCTCCAATCATTGGTGGACGGAGAGCGATAACGGCGATAAGACTAGTTTGGCGCCTTATCGCTGACCATGATAACGATATAGACAGAAGTAATTTAATATGGGTCTACGCATATGACGACCTTTCCACATATGCACGCATGTACGTGAGAGCAGTGCATACTCGGATACGCTACAACTAGGAGAAAGCATGGAACAACCTTCACCTCCATTTCTCCATTCGCCTCTCCACTGTAGTTGAACCCATACGACACCCTCAACAATGGCATCGAGGACAGCCTCCAAGTCCCTGGCATCGATCCTTCGCACGTCCCAAACCGTCGCCCCTCCCCCTCCCTCGGGCCCTCCGGCCCATCGCGCGCCGTTCCGCACACACGATCCCGAAGCCGGCCATGCGGCCACAGGGCGCCGCCGCCGCCGCCACCGCCGCCGCCGCCGCCGCCGTCCCCTCGCCGTCCCCCCGACGATGCGCCCGTGCCGCGGAAGCAGCTCGAGCCGCACTACAGGCTGACGTTCACGTGCGTCCCGTGCGGCGACCGGTCCTCGCACACCGTGTCGAAGCAGGGGTACCACCGGGGCTCCGTCCTCATCACCTGCCCGGGCTGCCGCAACCGCCACGTCATCAGCGACAACCTCAATATCTTCGGCGATCGCAGGGTCACGGTCGAGGAGCTCCTGCGGGAGAGGGGCCAGCTCGTGAAGCGGGGCACGCTCGGCGAGGAGGGCGACATCGAGTTCTGGGAGGATGCGCCGGCCGGGGAGGAAGGGCAAGGGGAGGAGAGATGCGAGGCGGGGACGTTGCGTGACGCCCGAGACCCTTCTTCCCGGGCGGCGGCAGCCGATCCAACCCGGCCCGCAGCGCCCGGCCTCCCCGGCAGTGCGAGCGCGCGTCCCTCCGTGCAGGATACCTCGCGCCATGGCTCCACGCCGTCGACTCGTCGGCAATTCGGGACGTCCAGTCCAAATCATAAGCCCCCTGCCTCCGATTCTTCAGGTGTCGTGCGCAATGCGCTCAACACGCAGCAATCTATAAGTCAATTGCGGCAATCGCTTCGAAAGGCGGACGAGGACCTCAGTAAGGAGCCCGGCTCGACAATGAAGGAGCCATTGGATGCCACACTAGGCGCGCGCTGGGTTTGCTGATGCATCTGTAGGTCATACGCCCATTAGGGAGTTGTTTAAAAGAGGCCCTAGGCACCCGAATCAGGACGCCAAGGATTGGAAGATGGGAGGGGGGAAAAGATTCATACCTCCCAAGGAAGCGGCGCGTGGAGAGACACCAGTCAAAGAGGCCGAGCATAAAAATGCGGAGCGTGAGAGCGGCCTCGCCGCCGAATCGACCGAATCCAAGACCGCACCGGGCTCCGACGACGTGCCCAACGAAGCCGGCCACGTACGGAGACTCGCCGTCGACTTCCCCCCCTTCCAGAATGCCCGTCTCGTCGAGACCCAAGGGAACGGGCCGGACATGTCTGTCCAGCTGGGGCCCGGCGTCGTCCTGCAGCGCCGGCCCCCTGGCGGGGTCCTCCCGACCCGGCCGACCCGGCCCTCTGTTCCCCAGAGGACGCTGATCCCCCCGCCGCCGCCGGGCGGGAATAGGTATATCGCGCAGCTCCCGGCCCTGGGGTGGCCGGTGCCGAGGCGCGCGCTGCCGCGTCCGACGAAAGGGCCGATGGACTCCCGTGACGAAATGCTTACGCCGAAGAAGGCGGACAAGGGAAAGGCGTTCTATCTAAGAAACCTAATATGAAGAAAAAAAGAAAATAAATAAATAAAGGAAAATAGATGCCGGCCAAGCTAGCTGATACCTCACAGTTGAACAGCTAGGTAGCTTTGTCCGAGGTGTACCCTGCTGTTATATATTAGTAATATAGACCTACCCACACTACACTAAACACAACTCATAGTCGAACAAGCGCCGCCCCTTTCCGCTCGCAACAATGCAAACAAGCGGGTCATGGATCCGTGGGTATCAATCTCTTGTGATATATGTTGCTCTTCACTCAAATCAAACATTTCTAATCAACCCAAATATATACACGTCCAACTATGTCTATTTCATCCTTCCACGGCCGCAACCCATTCGCACGCAACGAAGGGTCTTAATACTGATGTCTCCGATTCCGGTTCTGGGCCCCCTTTTCTTTCCGGCTTTTGATCTTCTTCTCCAGCCGCCCCCGTTTCCACTGCCCGAAGCGCTCCGGCTGCACCACGGCCTCGATCTTGCGCTTCCGGGAGCGGCCCTCGCGCCTCCTCCGTGCACGCTCTCGGACCGCTAGCAGCTCTGCCGTGTACGTCGCCGTGCCGAACTTGCGCTGCAGCGCGTCCATGGTCTCCGTCGCCTTGGCTCGGAGCGCCTCGTGCCGCGTCTTGAATTCTTCATCGGCCGTCGAAGGGACGGGAATGGACGGATCTGTTAGCTGGTGTAGCGGGATCAATATGGTGTGTAGCGAGGGTTGCAGTTTGTCGGCGCCCGACGTTCCGACGAGAATTGAGACAATATCGAGAGCCGCAACCTTAGGGACTAGGGCAGCCGCCCGTGGACGTGTCTCTTCGACCAGAATATCGGAGAGCCAGGTACAGAGGTTATATAGAGATATTTGTTGCTCTGAAGCGATCTCATCGTCGGAGTCCAGGCCCTCCCATGCCCCTTCGTCGTCATCGGCCTCTTCAGTATTGTCTTCGTCGCTGTTTATTTCGGCCGATTCTTTCTTCATATCCCGAGTGCCCGCATCTAGGTACTTGCTGAGCATAAGAATGATTCGACTAGCATCTGCTGCTAAGGCCTCGTCTAAGTCCATTGGCCCATGCAGAGCAGGGATCTCGTCGTTTATAACGCCGAGATCATCGCTATCGAGCTTCCTTCCTTGTCTCTTCTTCCAACGTGCAATCACATTGGAACTCAAAGTACCGACAGCGCCCGTGATCAAGCGCTCAATTCTTGTCCTGTCCAGCTCTAGCCCATATGAACCAACGATACGTTGCGTGCGATCGACATTCTTGTTGTTCTCGTGGAAGTCGGTCAGATACGTGATTACCAGCTGTGTTGCAAACGCCTTGATAAGTGCATCGGAATGCGAAAGAGGCGTTGCGGTTAACCGCCAGAGTTCATCATGCGCTAAAACAGTGGCTGGGTGCTTTGAGATTAAAATTGGTAAGGTCTGCAGAATGACCTTTATCAAATCTATTTCTTGCGCCCAGGTGGAAACATTGTTGAAGACAGTGACCATGGCACTGAGTAGCCGATCTAAATCCTTCTGGTCCTTTGGTGAAGGTTCTCTAGCCTCGAAATAAAGCGCGAAAGAACGGATTGCAAGTTGAAGGACCGACGCATTGTCTTCCTGCTCAAGCCAGCCCCGTGCAAGGCCTAGAAATTTGGATGTACGCTCTTTGTCGGATTTGCGGAATATTTCTCTGATAAGCTCGGCAGCCGCTAAGCTACATTTTTCGCTATCATCGTTGGCCAACACCAAGATTAACGGTATGAAGCAATTGGCCGCCACCTCTTGAACAAAGTCATCGGCTGATTTCATTAATAAGAGGTGGATCACCTCCATCACGGAAAGGCGCCCACCTTCTCTGTCGTATTTTAAGTTGGCCACGATGAAACTCAGCTGCTTTGCCCATCTATTTTTTTTCTGTGGGTAATCCCGCAAGAACTGGAAGAAAGCCCCCCGTGCCAAGTCTCGAGTATTTTTATCGTCATTCGTGATCATTACGGTGCCGACATAGTCCAGAGTATCGTAAACTGTGGCGGTTTCAATTTTCTGGTCCAACACCGACCGGAGAAAATTAAACGTGATATGTCGATAGAGTGGTTCCGTCAAATCATCCTTGAGCTTGCCGAGTAACATGTCAACTGCAGCATCTTTAACGACCACATCGCGTCTATCCCGAATTATGACTGCCATCAACTTTAGCGAAGCTTGCGCCAGGTCCCCAGAAAATGATGTCGATATCGAGATGCATTTGGTTGCTTCTTTTGCCACTACTTTGTAGAGCTTAGAGGCGTCGTCCGTCTTGAAGGGGACCTTGGTAAGCACATTCAAAAGCTTGAATGTAGCAACTTTGACTTCCTCCTCCCCTGCAATCGCAGCATCCCCGAGGATCGGTATGAATCCCGTAATGTTGCTTGAATTCCTCAAGTTATCATGCTTCTTAAGGATGGCTCGGAGGACATCGATAGCGAACCGGACTAGCTTGTATGTGTATTGGCTTGTAGTGCTCCGCTCACCACTTCTTTTCGCGCCTTTCTGAATTAAATAACGCCTTATTTTCGGATCCAAACTGGGCTCGGCCTCCCCCTTTTGGCTTGCGTATACTTGCTGGACAACTTCGTAGCAGAAGATGAGAGTATCACGACTTGCAGCAGCGGGATTCCCTAGAAGACCAGCCGTGATCCTCGAGAGCAGCTCGTCAATTCTTCGAACCATCCGGAGGTCCACCTTTTCCAATAATAATGACCGAAGCGGACTAATGAGATCGCCCAGGCGGTTGACCGAAGCAGTCCGGGCAATGAGCTCCATAGAGTCCTGACTCTTATTGCTCTTAACTTCTTTGGTTTTATTGGTGTACCCATCAGCATCTTTCTCTTGGCCTATAACGCCAAATATATCGTCCATGATGATAGTCATAATATCATCGAGGCAGTAATCGATATCGCCCGGTTTGAATTGAGGTATGCCGGTTACTAGAATGGTATGCATAGTATAAGAAAGAACGTGAAGCTGGTAACCGGCGGTCAAGGCTCCCCGGAGCTCTTTCAGGACAAACCCGAGGTATGAGGGCCCTAACAGAGACGTCATCTTTGATAATGTGTCCCGCGCCATTTCTCTCGATTCTAATGCTTTACTTTTTAAGATGTGACAGATATCTGTGAGGACGCCTGGAAGTTTCTGGTTCAACGACTCCTCGGGGAGCAACTTGAGTGTTTTAACAATAATGATTCCTACCGGAACTCGTGAGCTGACGGTTGATTCATCCTTTTCGTGCATGTAATTTAGTAGCGGGGGCAATATAGTGGATAATACATCTTCATTGAACTTTTCGAGGGAGGGTAAAGTGCTGGATAGGTGTGATTTGCGGTTCATCGGATTGTCGAGGTCCATCTTCTCAAAGGTCTTTTCGATTGACGCAGACGTGAGAGTATCGACAAATTTGCCGAGAAGTCTGATTAGCTGCTTCTGTGCATCCGGTTTTGTCTCCACGTAACCTATATACCGACGCAGAATCGCTCGATATTGTGGCCATTCCAAAGCGAAGGCTAACTCCGAAATAGTGGTCGCGGCTTGGGCACCGACTCCGCGATCGTCACTGCTATCCGGGCGATGAAATATAAAGTGTTCTAGAAGAGGTACAAAAAAATGCGCTGCATGCCTGCTACTCAGAGTAGCATGAACGCTACCTTTAGACAGTAACTGCAACGCCCGCATCTGTCTCAGTGCCGCGGGGTTCAGGATATTGCTGAAGAAGCTTGGATCTGGGTCTTTTTCGTCGGGTGCTGGATTTAGAGCGACCAAATCGGAGATAGGGCCCCAGGATGGCATCCGAGAAACTAGGTATCCTATCACCCTTACAGTTTCCCGTCGAACAATTTCCGAAGGTTCCTTAGCGTTCATATACAACGATGGCAAGACAACAGTGGAAAGCATCGCATGAAAACCTCCTTCCCCCTCCTGTGTTGAAGAGGCGCCAGCATCGATGAAACTGCAGAGACCATCCGCAGAATTTGCTGAGAGCACACCGTATTCTTCGTCATGTTTGATATAAAATATCATGTTATGTATCAGAGGTTCCCAGTCCCTCAACGTAAATGGCCTGTCCCTGGGCTTCGATATGGTATTGAACGCTGCTAAGCGTTTGTCATAGTCGGGCTCATCGATGCGATTTTTGCGGAAAGCATTAATATTTACACATAGCTCGGAAAGATCAGACGTCTTGTTTTCTCTGCGAAGCAAACCAGCTAGTATATTCGAAAGTGTTTCGCGACTTGGCCGATCCCGGAAAAAGCTATAGAGTGACGCGATTGTGGAGTAAATTCGATCTAATAGGTTGGGTTCATAGCCCATTTCCTCCAATGCAAGAAATCTTTCGAGCATAAGAAGGATGACACTCTTAGTTTTGGGACTGACTGTTTTGGACGGCTGGTCCAGTAGAAATATAGCAACGTTGATCAAGGTCCCAACGTAGTGAGACTGCCGAACCATTGGAGATAGTTCAACGACAGCTTCAACGCATGCTAGCAGGAGATCTTTCCCGATATTTTCTTCGTTCTTGAGGACTCGACTGACCGTTTCTAAAACCAAGTTGACGTTAGGTTCGATCAGCTCCTCTGCAATTAGGTCCTTGGATTCGCATTCTGCAGCTGGAAGTTGGGATAATTTGACCAAATCACGCACGATCCCGAGAGAGAATATTCGAACATCGTCTTTAGACTTTGCAAACGCTACCAAATCCATCAACTTGCCAATTATTCGATTGTCGACATTGAAAAATAGCGCGATACTCGGGAATTTTGAAAATGTAGAGAGAAGCTGGAGAATTCCAGAAATTCCCTGGGCATTCTCGATGGCGAGTTTGTCGAGGCGCGGGCTCACAGCCTCCCTGACCAAGATTCCTCGATAAGGAGTCCAGTCAAAACCCGGAGCGTTTTGAAGCAGTGAGACGACACATTTTAAGGAAGTGCTTCGGACGGTCCGAAGCAATGAAGTCTGCGCTGGAGCCTCCCCACTATCTTCTTCTGTTGCGTCGGTAGACTTCTGTAGCTTTCGACAGGCCGGTACTAAATAGGAGATAATTGCAGGGAGTATACGATCGATGTAATCTGCGACGCTCGTTCCTAGCTCATTAATCACGCCCTCCATCATATTTAGAAATCCAACCTGTTTCCGCGCAGGCATAAGATCCCTTTCAAAGGCGTCATCGCAAAAGCCGGACTTTCCGATTAACTGGATATTGCGCATATTTCCTAGGGAAATATCAAGAAAGCTTCCCATATCTTCAACAGAAAGCTGTCTTAGGACAGCGAGGCGGTTTGCTTGCAGGCCATGCCGCCCGCTTGCAATACCCTTCTTAGAAATAGTCCGCCCATACAGAAGTCTAAGGAGTACTGGCATTACTTCACTCCTGTGCTCCGGTTGAATTTGCTTGTCTCCTTGAAAAAGAACGGTCAGCTCATTTTTGAACCGAGCTTCGTCCAGTAGGTACTCCAAGTTTTCCTGGTACGGCTTAACACCCTCCTGCTTCCAGGTTAAGATACCCTTAAGCGCAGACTTTTGGATGTCAATATCGCCATTCGAAAGCAATATGAGTAATGCATCATAAACTTGTCGGCTTTGAAACAGCACTTTGGGGTTTGAAAACTGAGAAATTACCGCGATAAATGTTTTCTTGTCAAAAAGTGACCATGACCTATCTGTATCTTCTTCACCCTCTTCCTCTTGTGGATCTTCTTCCTCGGAATTCAAGCTCCATGACAGAAATAAAGGGACCAATCTTCGAGATCGTCTTTCAGCGAGAGCTGGTGAGGCTGAAAGGACTTTGAGAGCTTGCGAGCGTGCATTGAGCGGTGTTTCGGGGATCATTTCCTGCCCCTTTTCGAATAAATCAAGAATAACGTCGGGCGCATTGTTTATCGTATGGTCCGCATCCTCAGCTTGACTATGCAGTCTTGCAAGATTTGTGCATTCAAAATCAGTCTGGCCGAATCTTTGTGCTACTGTAGTTCCCTTCGATGAGCCTTCCCATCGCTTGGATGGAATATCGATCCATTTGAAAGCGATATCGCAGATGACGTTGTCCCCAGATTTTGTCTCGCTGATTTGTTTTAGAGTTTCTACCGCAGAGTCCCAAATAGGCGTCATTTGCACAGTCATCAAGCCGAAAAGAAAGTAAGGGATAGCATGGCGGAGCCAAGAGTTTTCACTCAAATTAGGATAGGCAACAGCAAGATTGCGCGTATGCATTGACAACACTCGAGCATTTTGAAGATCCACAGGAGTCTGTTCGGCTTGTAGCATGAGTGCGAGGCAGTCCAATTCGTCCGGAGCCGAATCGATTTTGTGAAGCAGGCGTAAAGAGGCGAGTCGATGATCATGCGAGGGCATTGACAGGCTTTGAACAAGACATAGGAGGAATGGGTCCAGCTCTCCCTCGTGGCTTTCCTCGCTTTGAGACGGGGGGCTTCGATCCTCGCCATTGTTATTCATTGTCTCATATTCGAGCATCGCTTCTAGAAACCCCGTCAAGCGATAATATCGGGGAGTAGCAGCTTTGAGCAAGGGCGCAAGAGAAGAGTCAAGCTGACCTGACACCTTACTCATTTTTAGATAAGCAGAGAAGCCTTGACTGACGATAAAGCGAGCTTCTTCGGTTAAAGGGGACTGCGAGGGTCTCAGCGCAAGTTTAAGTTTTCTTAACAGTACATCAGCAATTGGCCCAATGGTCGACGGCCGAACTGTAGTCAACCCTAAAAGGCGCAGCAGAACCGAATACTTGGGCAAGCATCTGTCACGCCATGTTTTCGGGTCTTTGTTGTATGCACCCGATGCACCCTGCTCGGGAAATGGGGAGATTTCCAACCGCTCGAATTTGCTAACGATCTGATCTTGCCACGACTGGGGCAACGAGAAAGAGTCTGCATCACCAACAAAGGGTAGGGCTCTGGATTCAATCATGCGTGGTAAAAACACGCAGAGCATATCCTGATTAGAACCCTGCGACCAATGTTGGACAATAAACCTAGAATTATGATTAGCGCCAATGTCATGCGATGAGTCCTTGTCACAATAACGTACTTCTGAAACGGCTTGAGGAACAAGCTTCGGAAGCGGGTTGAATCCAGATCGGAAAAATATGAGCAGAAAGGTATGAACCAGCCCATTAGTGGCTCACGAGTCATCACGGCGGTAAATTCAGTGATATGTGGGATTAGTATATCCATGGGCGCCTGGTGCCAGACAATTGCTATATTCACGAGTAGTTGTTGCCATATAACTGTCGACTCCACTGTCTCGAGAATCCGTGCGTGCTTTGAGATAAGCTCCAGGCATTGCAATAAGCTGCCCAAAATGAGTCGCCACTCGACGATGCGATTCCCCTTTCGCACCCCCGAAATAGTTCCCAGGCACCTCAAATAAAAAATATTACGCAGAGGGAATTCGGCTCGAGTGTCGTCGCTCTGTATTGCGTCGGTAACCGCCTGGGGGATTGAAAGAAAGGTCTCAGAGTTCGTGTGGTGAACCAAACTTATAAGGACACCGCAGACAACTTCAGACCAGTTGATGGGCTCAGGAGAGACGCACTGATCGTTCGGAACGGAGAGTATTAGAGCCTTGACAATATCAGGCCCAGCCGTATGTATACCATGACCCTGGCCTTTTACTGCCTCGGCAAACATGGTCATGAGTCCGTGATAATACAATTCTAGGTGTCGGTTGTCTCGGCTAGCGGCGAAGTCGTCACGGACGTGTTCAATGAACGAAGTCAAGGCCTTATCCCGACTTGCGGGGGCGGCAGCCTTTTTCACCAAGAAACTCAAGGCCTCAGCAGCAAATTTGGCAACATGGGCAGGGTTCCTAGCCTTTCCTAGCAGAGGAGCAAGCAAGTCATATGTTGGCTGCAAGTTCGGCACGAGAAGTTTCGAAAGATATTTGAACAAAAAGGCGAGGCAGGCAAAAGTCCACTCCACCACGGCGGCGTCCTGCGGTCGGCTGGCGATTTGGATGATGAGAGCGAGGGCGCGGGGGTAATGCTTCTCGAATCGCATGCCCAAGTCGTGCGCAAAGGCAGTCAGGAGGTCGAGTAAGGGTTCCAATGATTCGGCGTCCTGCTGAGAGATGTATTTTTCCAGCGTGTCCATAATGCGCTCTTCGAAGTGTAGTATCTGGGGTAGGCTGTCGCAAAGGGGCTGCAGCTCCCTCTTGAAGGAGGTAAAGGCTTTGGAGAGATTGAGCTCAGCCCATGTCTCCAGGCCGTTCCGGAGGTAGGACGTGGTGGCATCGAGGTCTTCGGCTTCGAGGTCATGGCGACGAACTCTCCGCAGGGGGTCGAGGGCATGGAGCTTGGAGATCTTGGTGGTGAAGGACTCCCATCGGTGATTCCTCTGATGGGGAGTCCCTTTTGTCTTGCCCTTGCGGGACTTGAACACGCGCCCGGATTGTACCAATGGCATCTTGGTGGCCTTCCGGTGCGGGAGCTCCCCAGCGTGTAGTTGGAGACGCTACCCAAGAAAGTCACTGCGAAAACAGTGTGTTCTGGGTAGAGAGATGGTGGCTTCGTGAGAGTTGCGAGAATCCGCCCCACCATTGAAATCACACCCCCAGACAGCAGTCGCCCATCAACTTTTTTTTAATCGCGGGAACGCTAATGCACATGGATAAGAGGTTCCAGGTAAGAGTGCGACAAGTTAGGCTTAGCGCAATCGCCGCTTTTGCTTGGGTCCGGCTCAGCTTATGATTAGTCAGGTGGCTGGGGGACTGCCCTGTGGATTTATGTATTGTTCATGCAGGGAGAAATGGCCGCTAAAACCGCCCTAGCTCTCTAAGATACCTACCTAGGTATGCGAACGAAATCTACTTTAGTGGGCTGGGATGAGCTACGGTACAGACACAGGTTTTGTATTCTTAGCCAGCACCTATATAGTCCTTCAAGAAAGGTCCGGAGAATGGTTAACACCGGGCCAGCAGCCCCTGCTCCACGTCAGCACAACCTACCTAGGTACGTACATATAGCTTAACCGTCCACAAGGATGTTTCAACAGGTTTCTCAATCGCTGAAACGCATGGACATGGCGACTCCCATAAAAACAGTCAACGTCCATGCCCAAGGGAAGGCAGAAGACAGGTAGCTTGGGGCCGCATGGATCAGCTATACCCGGGCTACGCTACAACAACAACGCTGAAGGCAAGTCAACAGTACTATTGCCGGGAATAGCATGGCTGTCGTTTAAGCGATCGCATCCGTCTTGCTGAAAAATATCGACGAGGCGCTTGGCCTTTTCCTTGTTGAACTCCCCGTATGGGCCAGAGAGGAGATAGTCTGAGGAGATCTACGACGCCTCGGTGTTAAGCTTCCTTGACCGAGTCTCCAGGTTGAAGTACGCCATAACGAGTTGCGCACGTCTCGCCACGTTTCCACCTCCCTTTGAGGCTTCTGCTTCAAGGAAGAAATTGAGTGCCACCGGATTATCCGTATGTTTTGTGCGTACGCGTTGACTAGAGTTGTATTTAGCCTTTTATAGAAAACATACTGGCCTCCTACCATCTCATTCACGGTCGAACCCCTTTGTCCTTGACTGGGCCCTTTCTCCGTTTGGCAGGCCCAGGTTTCGAAAATGAAGTACCTGGAGTTGCTACCTGGTCAACCCTGTCAGACCGATCATCCCCGTCTACAAGGAGCGATGCAGAGTCAACCTCAGACGCTGCTAAATTCTCTAGAGGCTGGGGGAGGCCGATGGACTCAGAAGGCGCGGAAGCATCAAAGTCTACCGACAACTGGTCGATGGCCGAGCTGATCCTCTTGAAGTGATCCGGCATCCAAGTGTTATAGACATTCTTGGTAAATTGATAGGCCACCCACTTCTCTTTACCATCCAGTTCCGTAAAAAAGAATTTACGGATTGGGTGGCGGTAGTACTTAGCTTCCTTCCCATCGATCTCCGGGTAGTAGCCGTAGATCCACACCGACTGGTGGTCGTGTGAGACGGAGAAAGAAAGGATCTCCCGATGGACCTCATTCTCACGCCCAACAAGACGAAAGAGTTCAACGATGGCTCGTGCCGCCATGGTCATACTATGGGCGTTCTGGCAGTCCGCAACGTCCAGCGCTGCGGCGCCGCACTTCACCTCACAGGCCAGGAACGGAAAATACATATAATAGGTGGCCATAAAGAACGACAAATCGCCGGCAGTAAAGTCGCCGATAAATGGCGACAACTTCTTAAGCTGGTCCTCAGTAAATGCGTCTCGTCGGAACCCGACGGAGTAGTCCGGCTGCGGGCGAGTGCTAGTCAGAGGGATCGAGTTGTTCCAGCCTTCGTTAACGCTTTCAACCAAACACTCAATGCTGGTGGCGCCGTAGATAGCAAGAGCTTCCGCTGAAGGAACGATTAACGGTGTAATGTGTCGTATCACTTTCGCTTCATTCCTCCCTTCTACCATTTCGCATGTTTGTTCAAAAAGGTCATCCCGAAATAAAGACTCATTTGGGACTACCTGCTCCGTATTGAGCAAAGCGTGGCAGGTTTTCTTGCTCGCCTCTGTAATGCCGAGACGCGAATTCTTCATAAAGCTACCTTTAGTTTCAAGCAGTGTTCTATAGCGAGGGTCTCTGTAGGGAGCGCTCTTCTGCTCGCGCGGTTTCTGATCGCTTGGCGTCGTAGACGTAGCGGAATTAGATCGCTTGCGTCCAAAGGCAGACAATGATCGCTTTCGCGCAAGGATGCCTTGGTGCTCCGTGTCGGGCTCGAAGTATTGGCGCGGCCAGTGCCCTGCTCTTGTCCAGAAATCGATTGGGTCTTTGGTATCAATGTTGTCTGCCGCGACGTTGTCAAAACTATCCTCGTCAGTAGATAGTCCAAGCCGCGGTCGCTTCGAAGATGGTTTAGGACTACTGAGATCGGGGGTATTATCGATGGCTCGTTTTGTATTTTTGCCTTGGATCGTCTTCAGACGCTGGCGTTCGCGCGTCGGAGGGCTTTGGTCTGTCGGTGCTTCATAAAACATACCCTGATCCTCCTGATTGCGCCCCTCCTCAGCGGCTCCCTGGGCTCGAGTCCGGGCCATGGCGACGGCATAGAAGCTGGAGGGACAATGGATAGGCTTATGTCGCTGTCATACGTCGGGAAGAGATCAAGTTGCGTTCAACCGACCCCGCGCAGTAGGAAACGATCCGCGGTGACCAACTATTACGCGGGCGCTCGATGGGGTTTGAGGTTCGCGCACGATGATGATCCCAGTAGGCATGGTCCCAACCTAGCATGGGGCCGTCTTTGTTCCTTGCGGTCCAATCAGCCTCGTAGTGTACAACGTGCCGGCTTCGCACTGGCCGTTGTGCTTGTAGGGGCTCTTTAAGGGCTTGGCATAAGCCATAAAACCACACTGATCTGTCAATTTGTTTTGGTGATAAAACCTCTGTGATATACAACATATGTGCGTCAAGGGCACGATCGTTGGAGCTAGGTACCTAGGTACTTAGTTTATGCCGAGTAAAAAGAACCTAGCTGTGGTACAGTACGAAGCAAAAAGCTAACAGGTGATAAACTAAACGCCTGTGCCTGACTGGCTGGTTGCAACTGTGGGAGTGCAAGGTAGGTATTCATGAACGACCGAAATAACAAAAAATAACACTTAGAATCCGAGCTTTCCCAAAAGCAAGTGGCGCAGAAGGCGGTGTCTGATTGAGTGCGAAAAAGAAAGAAACACTGGACCCTGGGGATGCTAAAAACATAGAGAAAGTACAAACTGTTCTGGTCGGTCCACTGTCGCGGTTCCATTCTACGATTTCCCTGATCTTCTCGGTCGTCTTCAATTGGCACCTGCACCTGTGCCGACTAAATGTGCCCCACTCTGCAACTACCACCCCGGCTCCTGCAGCATAAGCTAACCTATCTAACCTACCTAGGTTTAGGTATATAGCTAGCTACACATTACACAGGGCCTACACTAGGTATTCTCAGACACCTAGATTAGACGTTAATACTACTACTACTACACTAGGTATTCACATCACCAACGTCACCAGCGCTTCTTGCGCACCTAAATTTTATTGCCCTGTGCTATCCCATCTGCCTCTGCCTCTGCCTCTACCTCTCTTTCCTCCAGAGAATTCCTATCGCACGTCGCCAACGATGGCCGCCAAAGTGTGAGTTTCAATAGTGATCAGACGATTAGTCTCTGGCCGTGTACTTAGCGCTTACTTACCGCTTACTTACCGCTATTGAAACAGTATCGTGCTGGGTAGCCCGGCAGGTAGGCTTCAGGAGGCTTTCGCAAAGCTCGACACATTGCATAAAAAGCAAAACTTCTCCTTCGCCATTATCACCGGAAATCTATTCGCCGCCGATGAAGACGATGAGACCATTCACAAGCTTCTAGCGGGCGCGATTCGCGTGCCACTCTCGACCTACTTCACCATCGGCACAATCCCGTTACCCGAATCGGTGGCCGAGCGCATAGGAAAGGATGAAGATGTAAGACCTGCCTACAATGCTACCGACCCACGCTTGTGCTCACGTGTGTCTGACCAGGTTTGCGAGAACCTCCATTTTCTCGGAAAGCGAAGCACCACCAAGACCACAGACGGAATCCGCATCGTCACGTTAGGGGGGACCTTAGACGCGTCCCTCGTCGGCGGGCAATCAAAGGAGCAGCACCTCCCATTTCATACAGTAGGGGACGCGAAAGTATTGCGAGGCGCCAAAACGGCGGATATTCTTCTTACTTGCCCCTGGCCCGCGAAGGTGGCAACCAATTCCAGTGTACCCGTTCCAACCAAGGATTCCATGCTGGCCGAGGACGAGGTCGCGGAGCTATGCGTCGCTCTGAAGCCGCGATACCACTTCTCAGCCTCCCCGACCGAGTTTTTCTACGAACGCGAACCATTTTTGCATCCTACCGACCCTGAATCCGATATCAAAGCCATCACGCGCTTCATATCACTCGCACCTTTCGGCAACCCATCCAAAGCTAAAGCTCTCTACGCCTTTAGCATCGCCCCAGGAGAAGCTATATATTCTATTCCACCCGGCTGTACCGCTTCTCCATTCCTCCCCAAGGCAAAAAAGCGGCCGCATGATGATGATGGGCAATTCAATCGATTCGCCAATGGTCGTGACCACCGCGGCGGTGGTCGGCACAAGCGGCGGCGTTCGCCTCCCCCTGGTCCAAACCGCTGCTTCTTCTGCCTTAGTAACGTGGAAGTAGATACCCACATGGTCTGCTGCATCGATACCGAAGCCTACGTCACCACTGCCAAGGGTCCTTTATCTGGTCAGGATCATTTCGCCTCCACCGGTCTCTCATTCCCTTGCCATCAGCTGATCGTCCCGCTGATCCACGCGCCAACGTTCCAAGCGATGGGTGCCAACGCAGACGACGTATTCAAAGAGATGACCCGGTTCAAGGAAGCTATGCAGGCGATGGTTGCCTCGCAGTCCAAATATAAGCTCGGCGCGGTGACCTGGGAGATCAGTCGCCAGACGGGAATTCACAATCACTGGCAATTCATGCCTGCGCCATTTAACCTAATCCGCAAGGGTCTTGTTGAGGCTGGTTTTAAAGTGGAGGCAGAAAATCTGAAATACCCCCTATTCCAAGAAACAAATCTAGGACCCGCTACCGACGAAGCGAGCGACTTCTTCCGTGTATGGGTTTGGTCCGATGATGGAGAGAGCTCCATTCAAAGCAAAGAGCTGGTCATGCGGCTAGATGATAGTTTCCGCTTCGATCTTCAGTTCGGGCGTCGGGTCATGGCGAAACTTCTCGGGCTCGAGTCTCGATTGCAATGGCGGGATGTCATACAGTCCGTTGCGGAAGAAACCGAAGATGCCGACAAGTTCAAGGCCGCTTTCAAACCTTGGGACTTTAGTCTCGAAGGATAAATGATCCAGTTTTGCTGCATGCGTTGGCGTTGGCGGTTCGGAAAAGTTGAGATACCCGCATTTTCGGTTGCTACATGATTCGGAGTTATTCCATTCTATGCTAGGCGGAAGAAATGATACTTCCTGGTAGTCTCGCAATACCCCTACCATGCTCCCTCGGTGGACATATTGCATGTATATTTACCACTATTTGCGGCGCATTTGGAGACGATACAAGATAGATCTTCGTCATCTCGAGAGCATTGTAACATCTTAGATATAGCCAGACTTAAATTAGAGGTATGACGTTTCTCTACAATAGAGCATAATTTTACGAGCCCCGGTGTTATTATTGATCGTCCAATAGGTTCAATATATCTCGTCAAACTCTAACTTGTCCGCCTCGTCTCTAAACACCTTATGCAACCGGCGCTGATGCCACCACGCTAGCGCAGTGACGATACTCATGAGGCCAACCGCCGTGCTGCCGGTGACGGTCCACCAAGCCTCAGCTGCTTTTATGGCAGCTCGGCTGTTGGTGCTCAACGGGAAATAAGCCTCCGGGGTGTTCAGGTACGGCCAGTATGTTGCGGGAACCTGGGGTTAAGATGAAATGTCAGCGGGTATCGGTATCTATCTCCATCTAGCGAACAAACAAATTCACATTACCCGCGAAGGGGGGGGTAGGGGTAATATCATGGATAGAAAAGAACGGTGAATATAAGACTTACCTGACAGAGACAGGTCCGATACACGCCAAGAAGCTGCAGTATCGTCCCGCCTACAGCAGCGAAGATAGCGAAGAACCCAACGAACACCTGCCCGTACCAACAGATCCGTTTGGCGATGGGGGCTTCCTCGGACCATCGGGTGCCGTACTTGATGCGCAGCCGCGCCGCCACGGACCACAGCACCATCTCGCACACCTGGCTGATGGCGTAGACGAGATACGTCAGACTGCGACACTACAGGGAGGGAGAGAGAGAGAGAAAGGGCATCTCATTAGCATCATATACGACATTTCCTCCTCCTCCTCCTCCTCCTCCTCCTCCTCCTCCTCCTCCTCCTCCTTCCCAGTTTCCACCATCGCGAATCAGAAGGGGAGTGGAGTGGGGTTAAGTATCAAACCTCCGACCCTGAAAGCCCAACAGAGGGCAAAAAAGGACACACGCCAATCATCTCTTCTCCGCACATATTGAATAGACTCACCGAGAGGCCGACCCGCGGCGTGTTATACGACAGCAGGAACGCCAGCGCGTTCGGCGCGACGATGAGGGATAGCGACCCGACGGCGACGTAGCAGCAGTCGCGGGCATCGAGGGTGAGGCTGGCGCGCAGGTCGTCGGGGGCGACGCCTCCGCCTCCGCCTCCGCCTCCGCCGCGACCACGGCGGCGGCGGAGGGCCGTGTAGTCGTCGACGGCCTCCTGGACCCACTGGCGCTTGTTGAGGCCGCGCTTCCAGAGCTTGACGGGGCGGAAGCGGCCCTGGAAGGCGGTCTCGGTGGGGCTGTAGCCCTCGAGCCGGCGCAGGACGGCCCGGCAGCAGCTCCATGCCGAGCGCGACGATGCGGCGCGCCGCAGCAGGCGCGCGGAGAAGAAGCTCGGCTCGTACCGGTCCGGCGCCGCCTCGTCGGTGCCGTCGTGCACGATGCCGCGGAGCGTGCTGGGGCTGTTGGCCGCGAGCATGGCGCAGGCGATGATCGCGAGGTACGGTATCACCATCCACCCTATAACGGCGGCGGCGGCGGGGGTTCGGTCAGCCGTTTAGGCCTAACTAATTGTATATCGCGAAGGAGGGGGGTTTACATCTCAGAGGGGGGGAGGGTGGGCAGTAGCCGAGCATAACACACTTACACATGCCAAACGCCAGCGCGTGGGCGGTGTCGTTGTCGCCGAGGCTGCTTTCGCTGTCGATGACGGTGTAGATGAAGCCGCCGACGAAGAAGAGAACCGACGCCCCGACCGTCGACCCGAAGCTAACCGAGAACCCAATGAACAACTACGATCCTCCAAAGCACGTCCCACGACCGGGGGTTCATATATATATAAAAATGAACTCACTCACCTCGCCTGCGAATTCAGCAACGACTTCAGCTTGACCGGCAGCGGCACGACCCGGCCGGTCGCGGCCGGGCCCTCGGTCCGCGCGACCTCATACTCGTCCACCATGGCCACGATGCGCCTCCAGACGCTATTATGCGGGAGCTCGGCAGGCGTCGTCGTCTTGACGACACCTCCCCCCTCCTCCTCCTCCTCCTCCTCCTTCTCCTCCGGTCCTCCCAAGCCACTATCGACGCGGCCGCGATCGGGCGCGGCCATGCGGATATTGCCACAGACGACGGCGAGCAGGAGGTGAGCGCGCAGCCGCATAGGCAGCGACGGCGCCACCTCGGCCTCTACCTCCGCCCCAGCCCCCGTCGCCGTAGCAGCAGCAGCAGCAGCAGCAACGGCAGGGTGATGCAGGGCGAGGAACTCGAGGACCTTCCGATCGAGGGCGTATTCGTAGACGGCGCTGAGCAGCATGGGCCCGGCGAAGGCGAAGCAGGTGGCGAGCCAGGCGACGGTGTCGAGCAGGGCGAGCGCGAGCGCGCCGGCGAGGCGGGCCGGGTACGTGGCCAGGCCCGCGGCCGTGCGCGGGCGCGCGCGGAACGCCGCGTCCGGGATCCGCACCCGCCGCGTCCGCGGCACGTTGGTGCAGAACGCCAGGCTCGGCACGATGAACTGCGCCAGCGGCCCCACCCACTGCCGCAGCGCCGCCACGCGCGACGTCTCCCACCCGGGGCACCGGGCCCGGCACCACGCGTACGTCACTGTCCCGTCCCGTCCCGTCCCGGGGGCGTTGTCAGTCAGTCAGTCGGTCGGTCGGCCGGTGTGATTTGTTTTGGCCCTTGCGCCATGGTTTATGTATACAAATATACATATATATACATACATACATATATATATATATATATATATATATGTACATATGCATTGGGCACGGATCATGAAAAGGGACAATCAATTACAGTAGAAAAGATTGCAACTTGATTTTTTTTTTTTTTAATCTCGACGGTCGGGAAGAAAAGACATGCGTGTGAGATAATGCGGAGGCCCGGGATGGAAAGGTACGGGTAGATAGGGGATATGAATGGAAAAATGGGGTTTTGTTAGGGTGTGTGTGTGTGTGTGTGTATGTTAAACGTAACGAAGCGTAAACGTAAACGTACCGCTGACGACCGGGGCGCCGGCCTTGTCGCCGGTGAACTGGGCGCCGCACGGGAACGCCTGGGTCGCGGCGGCGACGAGCAGGTCCTCGACGGAGACGCCGGGCTCGACGAAGGAGGGGTCGGCGTACGAGAGGTTCCCCGTGTCCGGGGCGACCGCGAGGGAGTCGTTGACCGCCAGCCGGCAGCAGTGCTCGAAGCTCTGGCCGCCGAGCGCCGCCGGTCGCGGGTCCGGCGGGTCCGCTGACAGGCCGGCGAGCTGCGGGAAGTAATCCCCGATGCTGGAAAATGCCATGGTAGTGGTGGTAGGGGAGCGGGGGAGAGGGAGAAGGGGGGGGGTGAGGGTGATCGGCTGGTCGTCTGGTCTACGTGTATAGCGGGACTGGCGCGGCTCGGCAAACATATCATACCATCACAAATATATCAGCGGAATGTATAGTTACACGCCAGAAGGGACGTGTGCATTAATGCAACATGAAAAGGGATATAAGATTCGAAAAGGGAAAGAAAAAAAGAAAATCAAAGTCAACGGCATGGCGACGCTACGGCTGCATCTCCCACGCCGCAGGTCGATATCACAGACCGACCGCTTAAACCCCCATTGGCAGAATGCTCTATCCCTGAAACGTTCCGACAGGTTGTTTTTCCCCATTTCCAACCTGTCCTAGCCTCGAACCGACACCTGCGGACTTAAAATTCCATTTCAGCTGCTCTCGTTGCGCCGCAGCCCTCGGAGTAATAGTTATATCTTCTCACCGAGTCTATATATTCCCCCCATCCTTTCACTTACCGGAGGTCCTGCCATTTCTGCCGTGCCCGCCACCTCGAAAATCCGGAGTCGGATGTGCAGAGCTAGTGCTCTCTCCAACCCCAGCTATACTCAATTCGCTATCAGATGCCCTCCGATGCAGGAGAATAGCGAATTGGCCGGTTACGATAAGTTACGCGCATAAAATATATCGGTGAGAGCTGAGGGACGTGCGCCACCTACATCACACCGCATAGTCAGATGCGGAACTCGGCACCATGAAAAGATAAGGGAATAGGTATGCATTTCCCATTACATACAAACCAAAAAGCCGCTGTGTTCTTAAAAATGCGTAGAAAATCATCAATCTCGGGCGGGTGTGAAATGTGTTGCCTGGATAAGACGTCAACTAGGTCAGGTGATATCCGCTGTGCTGACAACGAGCCGTAGGGTAGGTAAGATGCTTAGCTCTTATCTACTCCTGGCTGCCCACCACAAAAATAGAAATCCTCCCGATCATGTAAAGCTCATTCGCTGTGGGCCCAACACCCATGATCGGGAACAGATCCGGTCGTACATATACACATTTTCAAGGGTATCCGTTATTAATAACAAGCTAGGTGAGGTGCCTTCCGAACCACATGTTTGAGAATCAAGTCTCCGCGTGGCCTTCAACTCCCACATAATTATTGTTTGCATGACCCATACCCCAATTCACCCAATCGGAGAAAAAGGTGCCCTGCATCTTGATTTTACCCATCTGACAATGTCCGAACGTCTCCGCATACATGGCGTTGATCCGAACAACATTCTCTTGGTCGGCTGCCCACAAGCTAGATGCCACGAGTAAGCTCGCTGTTGATGCCGCCTTCGCAAACGCGTGTGACGTATCTTTTGTAGCCTCTTGATGAATATCCGTGAGCAATTTAATTTGAGCTTCCACGTCCACCTGTGCATCCTTATTCCGGCTCTTCTTGGACGCCTTGGAGAAGTCCAAAAGGATATTCATCGCTTTATTGGTGAGAGGTTTAGCGGATGTCGTCCGTACGAGCTCCAAAAGTGGAAGTAGCAGGCTAAATGTCAGAACATTCGATGCTTCTTGTTTGACGTATATGCTGAGCCAATCCAGTACCCTGTGCTTGAAGAGGACAACGGTCCCCTTAGCGTCCTTCTTCTCATTTTTTCGCTTTGTGTTCTTGATCCGGTGCTTGAAAACGTCAACAAGCTTCTCATCCAGAGCCATCATCTCCGAATCGGTCATGTCCGAGTCCTCATCGGACGACTGAGCATCTTGGTCTCTGTCAAGGCGGTGGGTATTAAGGACTTTGGCAAGGGCGTCATCGAGCGCTGCGAGTTCGGCGTCCTCCGGTCCCTCCTCCTCGCTATCCTCCTTCTCCTCATTCTCTTCATTTTTCTTTTCATCTGCGTCTCCGTCCGATGTTATGTTTGCCCCGTTAAGAGTCACAAACTCGACGTCGGATCCAATCTCGGATATATCGTCTTCATCCGGGCCACCACTATCACTGCCAGAGTCGGATTCTGCAACATCGGCCATCTCTGCGTCCTGGTCGTTGTTCTCAAATAGAGCCTGGTATCCCCTTTGGTTTTCCTCTGCCAATAAATGTTCCGCAAGGAACTGCAGGGCTTCAGAGGATATCTGCGACGTAAACGTCTCAAAAACCTGTTCGCTGATCTGACGCATCATGGGCGACTGCCTAGGCACCAGGGCAAGAAGAATCTCCACCAAAAGCTCTGAAGCTCCAGCTTCTTTGGCTTTCACCTTTTCAGCGCATGCCTCAATATCTTGTAAGATGTTGAGCGCATCTGGCGCACCATTGTAGAGTTGCAGAATGGTAGTCGCATAGAGCAATGCGAGGCCAGATGACAAGTTGTAAGAACTGTCATCGGATTTTTTGGGTGACTTGAGAAGCTTCGCCATCGCTTTCAAGGCGCCCTTGAGTGCAATTTCGATTTCGTCACTCATTACCACAGCTGTCGGCTTTACTGATCTGACCGCTTCACAAAGATATTCTGTGTTATTTTGTTGTTTCGTTACTTTGGAAAAAGCAGAAGCAAGCCGACTGCGAAAGACATCTCTCGTCTTCTCCGAAAGAGGCGGTAGGAACTCGTCTTGCGTAGAATATGCACAGGATGCCAACTCTTTGATACCGATCTCGAGAGCACTCTTGCTCTCAGCGTCACTCGATTCAGTAGCAGATACTTTGGCTTGAATAGTCATCTTAAAAATGTAGTCCGCATAAGCTTGTCGCAATTTTTCAACATCATCGGAGGCGCTTGAGATAGGTTAGAATGAAGGCTACGACAGACGAGGGAGGGGTCGAACCTTTCTAGATTTAGGACAGGCTCACGGAGTAACTTGAGAGTCTTTTTTGAATTATCCGGGGTGACCCATTGTAATATACCCTCAATCGTCTTTGTAGCGGTGCGTTGGTCGAAATCGTACAACCCAGATTTCCCCATAAGCTCTTTTAATATGGGTATCAGAAGCTCAGAATGGGTCTCGACAACTTTCTCCATTGATTGTAGTGTCTTCAAAGCCGCACGATGAAGATAACGGTCTTCTTTAGCGGCTTGGTTGATCAAGCACTTCATCAGGTTGCGTGAAAAGAGCTCTTTGACCAATGCCTTATCTACAGAAGCGAAGCTGTGTAGATATTTCTGAAATATCATAAAGCCGCGGAACTTCTGACCTTCCGAAGCATTCTTGGAGAACAGCCCATCTAAAAGTATTATTAGTCATGGTGAAAACTATCTCGGCGCGGTAAGAGCCGACGCTTACCATC
The DNA here is from genome assembly GCA_021209875.1 of Rosellinia necatrix. Classification (NCBI taxonomy): domain Eukaryota; kingdom Fungi; phylum Ascomycota; class Sordariomycetes; order Xylariales; family Xylariaceae; genus Rosellinia; species Rosellinia necatrix. The sequence continues at coordinate 443,332 of JAGYVD010000003.1, forward strand.
AATAACGGTGGTCCAGAAAAGCTTAGCTTGGTCTTTCATCTGCTTGTTTTCTGCAGTAGCCGGTTCCAACAGGGCCGTAAGAATCAGATCCCAGACGAAATGCAACTGTGCCGTCCAGTTGCTCTGTTTCAGTTTCGGTACCGCCGCATCCTCGCCGTTGTCGTTTGCCACGTTCTCCTTGAGCACCCGAGCAACTTCTGGGAGCGCAACGGCACTCAGCGGGTCGACCCAAGGCTTTGACGGGATCTTAATGCCAGGATAACAGCTTCGGGCGCGCAACCAAATACCAACCCCCTCAGCAGTCTTCCCCAAGCCCATGTCGGAGAACTGTTGCAGAGCAGTCTCGGCTCTTTCCCGTCCCATCTGGGGTAGGCATTCCACTATGACCCATCCACAGTGTGACCGAATCCAGACCTTTTTTTGGGCCATCTCCAGCAATAATTCCAGTATTTGAGGCCACCGGACTGTGTCGGCGAACAGAACCTTAGCCTCGACAAAGCATTGCAATCCAAAGAGTCGGCCGAAGTAACAATCTCTTTCCTCTTGGCCAGGGCCGCTTCCGCCGGTTTTAGTTGCGTCGACCAACACCGCCAGGATCGTATCAAAAGTAAGGCCGGGGAACTTGGCCTTCGCCAATTCCGACGGGCCAAACAATTGCCCTAATATCTCGGTGAGGACTAGACTGAATCCGATGCGGGACGCATTGCGAGAGCTCGCAAGGCCGCGGAACAGCCGCTTCTTCAGATGCCTCTTCAGAGCCGCCTCGGAACCAGCGAGCAGGCCGGTAACCAGCGCATCGGCAGCGGCAATGCGGTCATCGTTATCAAGGCTCCCAAGCAGGTCGTATATCTTCGCTTCGCGCTTGCGGTTCTCGCCGGTGCTTTCGTCCGCAAAGGGCGACTTGTCGAGGTCGAGGGCTTTCGATTCGGGCGGGTTGGCGACGGCTTCGTTGGGTTTGGCACGTTTCTGAGTCGGCTGTCCGTTGACGGCGCTGGCCTTATTGGCGCCGCGCTTTCGTTTCCCCCCCCCCATTGCGAGAGACTGAATGAGCTTGCTTATGGGTTGGTTTATCCCACGCCTATCAAAACAAAAGACAAATTCTATACCGCCCCGGCAGGTGTCGGGTTTTCCGCCGAAGATTGACACCGTTATACGAGATCGAGGGCGACTTGTTCGTAGGTAGGCAGCTAGCTCGAGCTAATGCGACCAGGGTGGAGGGGCACTTTTTTTTCTGCCCGGCAGTATGTACTGGGATCCACCTCACCGCCCCAATGCAATACTCCCGACGTTAGGCGGTAAGGTTAGCTCTCACTGCACCTCTCACATGCCTATGGAGCTCTGAGGGAAAGGAGCAACTCGCCTTACGTTATTAGGGATAGTGTAAGGGGAGGTGGCTCCTGAGGTCCCATGTGAATTACTAGATCCATCCCATCTACAACTTCACTTCCCAATCGCTACAACAGCTTCCAAGTGGACGATGATAAAAAAAAAAAAAAAAAACCCAGGTCGGCATTTCACAACACCAACGCCGTTCCTTCCCCCTCAAGAAGATCAACAATTATGTACCCGCCTTGCATCACGTTTTTAGATTAATCCCATTCACAGGTCACATAATAAAGACGCTGGTATCCGGCTTGTTTTCATCAGTCATTAGTCTCATGCGTGAAGGTTATCTGTGAGTGCATGCTAGGTACCGTAGTAAAGCCCATCTCCGTCACCGAAATCGCCCTCGAAGACACGGCGTCGACGCCTTCATGGCGAGTCCGATAACATACCGCAGCGGTGCTCGAACAGCGTCAGCTGATCCTCCTTCCCTCCCGGCCACCTTGGCAATCTCGTCTACACGGCCGCTGGGCTCATGCTATCAACTAACTAGTTATCAAGCTCATCGCTCAGCGCCTCACACGGGTCAACACCGTAGCATGCCACGACGTTGTCCCAGTAGCGTCCCGATATCGAATAGATGTATCTGGCACCGCTCTTGGAAAAGGCCTTGATCGCCTCTATCGCCTTCGCGGCCTCGCCGCAGGAGGAAAAGCGACATTCAAGAACGGCCTGTCCTCCGCTGTTGGGGATGGTGATGATTCCCTCGAGCTCGTGACGGAATTGGAAGACGAAGGTCTCCAGGAAATCCGCGCTGACGACCAGCCACGGTCCCATGACCATGACCACACGCGACTTACAGGACGCAGCCCGGCTCCCCGCCTGAACATCGTTGGATGTCACCACAGGAATAAGTCCCTTGACATGGAACATGTTCCGACCCACGTCCGCCATCAATCTCTCCACTCCTCTCGTGTCCCAGAAGTTCACGTAGGCCGCCGCAGACTCATTAAACTGCTCGGCTGGCAAAATTTTGGCTGAGAAAATTTTGCCGTAACCCACGAGGCTGGCGAATAGATCCTTCAATTTACAGTCGGCTGGGAGCCCCGACATCCAGACGCAGGTGTTGTGTTGGTCGGTCACGAGCGCCAGACTAGCGTAGATACCAGGGTTACCCATGATACCCGCTCCATGCTGGACGGGAGCACCATGTCCGATGGGGGCGAGGCCGCTTTGAACGCCGGCTTCGCGTTGATTGATCGCAAGGTTTTGGGCAACGACCTCGTTCTGGGCGGCTTCAACACCAGGCAAGACTTGATGATGGGAGCTGTGGAATCCAACAGGGCCTCCGTTCATGATGTAGCCGGCACCAGCGTTCGGGCGATTGTTCGGCATTTGATGGGGCACATGTCGTGGTTGACCCGCGAGGGCAACGCCCTGCGTGCCGCGGCGCTCGTTCTGTGCGTGTTGCGTCATGATAAAGAAATGTGCGAGGGTCAACAAAAGAGTAAGAGCGCAGTGTTTGGGGGCAGGGGAGGGGTTTCTGGAAGTTGAGGTGTGGTATGTTGCAGACAGGTCTTGTCTGTGAAGATGTGGGAGGCAAAAAATCAAAATAGCCTAACTAGTTTTTTTTTTTTCCGGGGATATCAGAATGGAAAATGCGTGGGTGCGGCTTGGGAGGCCTGAGGAGACCCGTCTGCCGCACCTGCGGCTGTGCCTGGAATATAATGTCGCCGATGGAATATAACTATTTTTGCCTAACTAGAAAGGAGACAGATCAGTCGACTTCCAGGACGGCGATCACATAGATAGCACTTGAAACTTCTCTTACTATTCTGGTGCCAGTGTGCTCTCCAAATAAAAGGGGGAATGTGAAATAATTAATTCATTTATAGTTTGCTCGAGATAGCGGTGTTGAAACGGTTATAATATCCCTTTGTTTTGTATATAATTTTGTCTATGCTCTCGATGCCAATGTTATTTCTGTATTGCGAACAATGATCCTGACTCCAACCGTCAAGGAAACTACTGGCTTACATATCTATACTCATTAAGTTGGGCAAGGCCACATCAGTCAGATATGGGGTGCCACTACCTGCTCCAGTGCATAAAATATGCTTCTGATAAAATTATCTATACCTACACGGGTACACTCCCACATAAAAGATACATTATATGATCAAGATAAGCTAGTATCCAAGTGATGCAGCGGAAGTTCGAATTCCTAGGAAATGATAACCTAAATACTATCGCTGGCCTCTTGATAGTAGATTATGGCCTCACCTCCCGATGAGACACCTAGGTTATAAAGAAAGGCAGCGAAGACCCGCCAGTCCTTGCCCAAGGTCGGGAAATGGTAGAGATCTTGAACGCTCCCAGGGCCGAAAAAGAGAGAAAAGAACAACCTAGATCAGAATTAATATCACTATGATCAGCGTCTGGTTGCATTGACGCGCAAAACCCAAGTCACGCTGCCGCCTCTTTATAGGCTTTTTCGTCCAGATTTGGGCCTCTGTCAGGTCCAATGATGACCCTGCTAGCTACTACCCGATACCTAGGGTGGTTCTAGTACTAGAAATGGGTATATATAAGGACCTTCGGGACCCCCTTGGGCCCTGAAGGGTTCAGGAACCAATTGTCAACCCTATTGAGCCCTAAATACAACCACTACACCCCCGACCCCTCTCCCCTACCCCCCACCCTACCCTTTACTGCCTAGAACAAGCCTATCTGCTCACTCCGTGATCCCTTCAACTGACAGCCTCGGCCTCCGTCATTCGCCCTTGAGGCCATTGTCCACCATTCCCAAAGCTACGGAGGATCATTTATGTGATAAAAGTTGAAGTTGGAGACACCGGGTTTGTTTGGCACTGTTTGTGATACTAAAAGTAACCATGGTATTTCAGAGTCTCGCACCCGATCCTCTGTTCTTAGATTCTAGTTACTCGTTTCCAAGGTTGCTTAAATTATCGTTGCACTTAGTGACCTGCCTACTCCCCACTCAGGTAGGCCAAAACCAGGACCTCGAAAAGGTGGCAGGTGCAATAGATGTATTGCAGAGAGGGAAGACGTCGGCCTGCCTGCCTGCGTAGTACTATATTTACGGTTGGGACTGGATTGGCACGAAGCAGGATAGTAAAGCGTAAGCCCTGTAAACGCCGCAAAGCTGCTATCCCGACAACCGCAGGGTAACCTGCGCATGGCTCCGTCCTCCATGCAACATCTTTTTCGTCCACGAATTTCTAGAAAAATACCCCTCCCATTCCCTCAAGCTTGCACAAGGTCGCAATATGAAAATCAAGCCGAGAGCCATTGGCCTATTGACGCACTTCTGAGTTGGGTGCTGCGCTGCATTCTCCCACAATTGCGGGGGTTAAGCCGCCCAACGGCAGCATCACGGCGGCGGCATCTTTGAACCTTATGGGTGCTTGGATCCGCCGAACGGCAGAATAGCCGCGTAGGCCGCCCGCTTGCCGGCCGACATGCTAGGCGAAGAGTCCGGAAGGGGAAGTATTAAGATGCGGCAGGCGGATGCAGTGGTGGAATTCAGAGATGGAAGATGCAAAGCCCAGCGCTGCATTTAAGCTAGTCGTCCGGATGACTGGGATCAATCCCTCCATTCCCAATACGACATAATTTCACTCTTCTCTCGTCTTTGGGGAGTCTAGTTTTGGCAGGCACGGCGCGTTTTCGCTAACTTATATAATGACCGCGGAGTGATGAAAAGCGGATCCATCCATGGCTGACACGGACCCAGATCCCGAAAACGGCTTCATCGATAAGTCGCTTTTCGGGGATTTCCTCGGGTATCGGTTATCGATGCGGGTAACAGATGTTGCGTTCGGCAAGCTGGTACCTTGTGGAATAAGCTCCGCCACGAACGGGGTATGGCACTGGGCCCCAACTATATCGATGGCTTACAAGTATGCTCCTCTTCTTCACCCTTGATTCCTCGATAAATTCCTCGATAGGTACGTACATGTTGGCGGTGTGCATTGCCGTTCAATACGCGTAAAGAGGTGTTTTTCGCAGGGTCCTGTTGTGCCAGCCAGACGTTTGGCTTCTTCCGAGTCAAGTTGTATTTTATTATTTTTTATTATTTTTTATTATTTTTTATTATTTTCAAATTCTCAGATAACTAGATCACGATTAATGATAGTTACATTCACGTTGCCATGCTATTAGAGCCATTCCATCTTATCGATATAATATCCCCCAGATTTCATGTCTGGTTTCCTATTAATAGGACTACACTACGACTCATGGGAATACCCCTACCTCGTAGCAGACCCCACCCTTCAGCGCATCTGACAGCATTAGACATTACCTAGACAACCTCTGTCTACATATCCTATCCAACTACCACGACCATGACCACAAGCGGAGCGCCCTCCATCCGAAGTTGCGAGTACGAGATAAAATGCAAAAGGCGGATGACGCTTCAACTGATCGGCACAGATGGTGACAGCCATTTCTGGATATGTAGCGAGTGGGTATAGGTAATACAATGGCAATTCACAGCGGTAAATGCACTTTGAGTGCCTTTGTATGCGCGGGTGCACTTATTGCCTACCTACCCGCAGCATCGCTCTCGGCTCACGACTCGGCCTATAGCCTTAGATCTGACGCGATACCCTCGTGCAGCTCTAAGCCCTAGTTACAAAAGTAAATAGGTGTAAGCAGTTGACGATGCATCGTCGAAGGCGCTAGTCGTGGTGCTTTGTTCGCTGCGGTACGGATGACGCCAGCCCAGCCGTTCAGGTCATGTCAGGTACGCCACAAATGAAATGTTGAATAAACGTAGTGTATTAGGTAGTTAACGGCCTATTGCCTCTACCGTACCTACAGCTCTTGCTGCGCTAAGGCATCATGGCGCTCAAAAGGGCAACGCGATGTTTTGAAGTCGTACGGCTTTCATTTGAATCCCCCCAGCTCCTTCGAAGTGTTCAAAGTCGTGTTAAAGCGAATGAGATGGTTCATAAGGTTGAATAGGGACTCATTACCATCTATACCAGTTACCTGTATCATACAAGTTGTATGAAGATCTTCGGGGTCTATAAACCAGATGAAAATCGTCTACCTCGAGGCGAAAACAGTCTAGCTCGGCGGGACGAGGCCATGCGTCATGAACCAACTATCGTCAAACGAAGGACGTTGCGCTGACGCGATGCTGTCTACGCCGCAAATTAAGTCGATCTGAGCTCGCTGCCGTAAAGATTGCTGACGCTATCGTATGGGACGAAATATTTTGGGAACATCGTGATAGGACGTACCTTCAAGCCACTGTGCTTCCAAGCGAGCGCGCCTGCAAGCCAGCATAGCTTCGAAAGACTGAAAGACGAATATAAAAACAGACGACTTCTCCCTCAATTCAAACTGCTTTCTATCATCATCAGCATCAACTCACAAGTCACACCAGCCTCCAGACACTCTACCAGACCAAACAACTCCCTCAATCACTCACTCAAAACACACAACCGTTTTGTGAGTTCGAATCAAGCTCTCCCAGCAATCAGATCAGCTCTCACTAACAGGTCTCAGCAAAACCCCCCCCTTTCAAAAACAATCAAGATGCAGTTCTCCATCACCACCATCGCCATCGCCGCTCTGGCCGCCACCGTCGACGCGACCGTCTACACGGGCACGCGCACCGGCATCGACGGGGCCAAGACCAACATCGCCTGGTAAATCTCCCTCATCCTCTCCCTCACCCTCTCCCTCTCCCTCTCCCTCTCCCTCTCTCTCCCCTTCCTTAATCCGAGTTCCACCTCTCTCAACTTTTTTTTTTTTTTTTTTATAAAAAAAAAAAAGCGGAAGACTAAATATCCCCCCTTCTTAGGACTAACGGCACCCCGGACATCTGCTCCGGCTACGCCACGATCGGGCCCTCGAACGTGAACCCGTGCGACCGGCCCTTCTACGTCGACGGCGGCAACGGGCCCTTCACCCTCAAGGGCTGCGGCGGCAACGGCCTCACGCTCTTCCGCAACGGCCAGTTCAACACCAACTGCAAGTTCGCCTCCCGCACCATCGGCTGCTCCGGCGGCGTCAAGATCGACCAGTCCTGGCAGTGCTAGGTTTTTTGCCCTTCTGGCAGACCTGAAAAAAAAAAAAAAGTGTCCAGATGCCTGGATACCGGTGGTGAAGGGTCGTGAAGGATAGAGAGAGGGAGAGAGAGAGAGGAGAGAGGGAGGGAGAGAGGGGATGGTGGTTTTTCTTGTATTGAGTTCGATGTGGTCTAGATTTGTTTTTCATCCGACTGTCCGTTCCTTTGCTTAGTTTCGAATAAAATGAGCGATTGGCCATCCTCAAACAAACACCGTTCTTCTATATCTGGCGTGAAAATGAATATTCCTGTCAAACATTTCTCCCCCCCTTACCTTAACAGACGGGTAGAACTTTATAAGTGAGTTTCCTAAATAATGAAGTCAGATCCAAGTGATATGTTATAATTTCCTAGCTATTATGACATGCCAGCACAGTTCTATCTCTGCTTCGCACTGATTTTCATTAGCTCTTTTAAACGCAGCTTCGTTTTAAGACGCATTCACATTTTCTTCTATTGTTCATGGGAGGATGTTTGAAAAGCGATGAGTTGTATGTGTACGCTGTCTAATATGGCTGTGGCTGGTGTGGCTTTCCATTTACAGAGAGTTATCTCCTTCTATCTCCGGCTGACGAAGACAGTTTCCTCCTCCGAATACCCCTTCCAGGCTGGACCTATCGCAGGCTTACACCCATTGCTACGCAGAGAGGCACGCGCCAGTTGCGACTGTAACTCGTGCGTGAATTAATCTATTCCGTTCAGGCCGATTGGTGTGTGCACAAGAATAGGCAAGGCCTGCATCGGCATCTCCCGCCTCCCGCCACCCGCCACCACAATACATGCCCAACCGGCTCTTATAACCGTTTAAACGATGATATGAGTCAGATGCTTAAGCTGACCTACGGAAACCGGCAGGTTACTGGCCACTTATAAGGCAGGGACCCTGGCTGGGCTTTCAGCTATTTCCCCAACTAATTCAGTTTCCATCCACGTCAGTTTTCGATCGTCATTCGCAATTTGGCGAGAAACCCGCACCAGCCGTGCGCAATAATGGTTGGTGTCCCGGGCCGTTCCAAAGCCTGCCTGACTTGCATAAAGCGGAAGAAAGGGTGTGATAAAAGGCGGCCGACTTGCACCCAATGCGCCAGCGTTGGGGTTGAGTGTGGAGGGTATGAGAGGAAAAGGATATTCCTAAACAACACCGTCCAGGCCGGGGGCGTCGTGCCCAAACCCGTCCCCGTCGTCTATCAAAAAGCGGCCGAAGGTGCGCCCAGCGTCACGGATGTCGTCCTCCAAAACGGCTTGGCACAGACCGCCTATGTGGAAAAGTACATCAGCATATTCTTGGCCGAGTATCTCCCCACAGGCCGGGCCCTGATAGCGAATCGCTCAGGCTCGTCCCCCGATTGGATCGAGATAGCTCATGGACTTCATACCTCCGACAAGGCAACCCAGCTTGCGCTTCTAAGTTTTGGTTTATTCGCCGCGGGTGAATCGCAGTCTGCTGTTCAGTCGTATTGCTACGCTCTCCGCAAACTCCAGGCGTCACTATGTATTCCCCGCAAAGCCCAGGGTGATTCGACACTGGCTACGTGCCAGCTGTTAGGTTTATTCGAGGTAGGTCTACTTGTTCTTGCCACTGGTACCGCTCGTGCTAAGCTCTCCAGGTATTTCACGGTGCTGACGATGATAAAATATTACAAGGATTTAAATGGCATAGCCACTTAAACGGACTACTAGCCGTCATTCGTACAAGGAAACCCAGCGGGTACCAGGCGGGTGCGAGTCACCAACTCTTCGTCGAGGGGCGATATCCTCTCGTGGGTTGATAATCTCATCGTTCTGACTATCGCTTGCTCAGCTAATATCATTCCTAGCTCATCTCAGCACTGAAAAATCGACAACATTTCCCCTTAAACTCGCCCGAATGGAGAACGATACCTTGGAAAAAGGAGCCCAAGTCATTTCTGGATAAGTTGTATGACGTACTGGCTGATGTGTGTGACATATTGGCCGATACGGACGAAATGCGACGCTGCGATGACCCCGCCACGAAGACTATCCGGCACGGAGAAGTAGTAGACGCGTATCAGCGCGCAGACGAAAGCCTCCGGAATTGGTTCATCGAAGCCAGCCCTCTAACAATCTTCCACGATTGTGAGGGCACACTTATCGACCCAACTGGGTCCTCTGACATGCTACTTGCTCATATGACCCTACTATACTGGAGTCTCTGCTTCATCCTTTATTCGACGCTCATCTCGATATATGAACCCCCGCTTCTAGACATCCCTACTAACATCAATCCACTTCCATACCTCCAACGCGTGGCTAGAGCGCTTCCGTACTTCTGGCGTCCCGGCGCTGGAATGTGCGGCGCGAACCTAGCGGCTCCGTTATGGGGCATGTGTCTACACATCGCGTACGCCACGCCCGACCGCTATCCAGAAGAGATTAGGGATTTGGAACGAATTTCCTTGCAACCGAATGTTGCGAACTCAATCCTACCATTCCTCCAAAGCCTCCAGCGATCGTCGGTGGGGCTAGAGATGGCCGGGCTGGAAGGAAGGGAAGGCAGTAAGTCATTCTTCGTCCACTTTTCCTAAGCTATAATTTTCAACCGTAGCAAGTCTCTCGTTGGGGTGATTGTGTCTCAGGCTTTTTTTATCATTTCTAGCGTATTTAAGCGATAGGACATAACAACTTTTACTAACACTAGGTCTCCAGTGATCCTCAGAGCTCAGAGATGGATAATGGGACAGCTGTAGAGAGACCGTAAGCCTTACCGAATCGAATCGAAATTCAACAAAACGATACCTATCATCCACCGCAGTATCCTTGTATAACATAGAATAGACAGGAACCCCAATAACTAGTACCATCACAGCTTACTTTCTCACCCCCGTTTCCTAGTCGTGAAGTTTGCTAAATATATGCTAGAAAAGCGTTAATTTACTACGTTACTGCATTTAGGGACATCGATTACTTCATGGGTACCCCCAATTGCCATTTATGGAGGGTTCTAGCACTTCGTTGGTGGAAATAACCCCCGAATAATTCTAAAATCACCCCCTGATGACCAATAACTGGATAAAATCGAGGAGCTTATACATTCCTGTGACATTCCCCATTCATCAATTGGCCGCTCACGCGCCGTAGCTAGCCTTTTTTTCTCAACGGACCGCTAGTTATACATTGATGTTTCCGTTGCCAGAACCCTTCTCTTCGTCGTGCTGTTCACTCCACTTCTATTCCCCCGTGTTATTAGTTTGTATCGTCGAGATGATCGCAAAAATTGCCTCCGTACCCTTCATACCACCTGCTAGCTCGTTCTAAGTCCGGTCGGGATCTCCAGGAACCATCCTAAAACATGTATTAGCGATGGGTAAAGTTATAGGTTATTATCGGTGACAATATATTAGCATAGGCAAACCTACATAAATCATGCTTCCGCCGGCTTGTCTGCTAACTTAGAAAGTGTTCAGCCAAAGACGAGAACAATTAATGTGCGCCTTCCCTAGTAGCTCCATATTAGCACTCTTTTTCGCAGTTTCCCGCATTGTGTGCCCAAATTTACGAGGTTTTGCAGCTCATAAAGAGCCTCGTTTAGCGAGAGGTGTCAAGGACGTTTAGGAGTCTACACAGTTTAACTGTCCTATCGAAATCGGTTTTGATAGAAGAAGGGAAGGCACCGTCTCTCCACCATCATCAATACAATGTCAGGGAGGTCGCGAAACAAGTTTTTTTCCTAATGAGAACATTTTTCATATTAAGAAAGTGTAAACTAGCCACATTTCCAATACTAGTTCGAAGCCGCGCTCTACCGCCAGTGCATAGCCTACGTGTTTGAAGAAAAGGAGAAGGTAGAAGACTGTTAGCGGTACTGTTTATAGCATCTTGATATTATCAATTGATACTCTGATTCTTCTGTTCAACTTAGCCTGCCGCTGTTTGACGAGCCCAACTTGTTGTGTGACGATCTTGCCAGCATCACCTCCATCTCCCGCCGTGGTATTAGTATTAGACTTCCCATCGCTGACACTCCAGTCTCCGAAGTTCCTTGTGCTCCCGTGGGTATCTTCTATCTTTATCTCATCACAGTTAATAGATCGCGAAAGCCTCCGCAAGTTGTACACATTTCAACGGAACCATTTTCTAAGAATTCTCCCTTCCCTTTCATCTCGTGCCAACCCAATACTTGACACCGTCACCACAACATTTTACCGTTTCATTGAGCCTTTTAAGTCTTTCCCTAGTTGCCGTGAAGCTCTCCTTCATTTTATAAACATCGGACCTAAGGGCATCTGGTCAAAGAGTATTTGTCCATACTCCTAGTAAGTTATCATATCTATCATACCTGTCATACACACTCTTCCTTTCCCTTCCACCCTTTCCGCATTCTTTTATTCCCATCCTACCTTCCCTTTACGCGCTTTTTTTTTTTTTATAATTCTTCGGCCATCAGTTCTCCTTCATGTTAATTTCGCATGACATTATTATGATTATGCCCGTGGCATTCCAACTCTATCGCTTTCAGGTAAACACTAACCATCCCAACAAACCCCAGGTAGAAACTAGGCATGCAACTATGAATTTCCACGGTGAATATCGCTTCTAGGTTCTACTTTTCGGTGTGCCTTCCTCGAGTTTTCGCTATCGTTTATGCCCCGTTTGCCAGTAGGATAAAAGGTTCGACACCTTGGTCTGTTGCTCGCCGCCACTTACGCCCTCCTTCCTACCTCCTTTCTATCCCACGGCTTCTATATAATCCCTGCTCATCGCCGTAACGACATTCGACCCATCTCCAACGGTCTGGCCAATACACCTGCTTCCACAATGGCTCCCCCCACGCACAAGTGCCATAGCAACTCCATGGATGTCTTCGATGCGGCTCAGAAGCACCTAGACGAGCTCGTCTCCTACCCCTGGTACACAGCCAGCAAGGCGAGGGGACACGAAGCCCTCGCCAAGCACCAGGTGGGAGTCCTCGAGGCGATGAACGGCGTCGACGCGGCGCGGCTTCTCGACGCCTCGCATTCCTGCAACGCTTGCGGCTTCGACGCGTGCTACAAGGCGATCTACCGCGGCGCGGCGGCCCCCCTCGCGGCGGCCCTTGTCAACGAGGCCAAAGCCAAGCTGGCGGAGCTGGAGGCCATCACGGCGCGGATCGAGAATCGAGACGAGATGATCAGCAAGCTCGAGCAAGACCTCAAGACAAACGGCAGTGGTAGCCACAGCAACGGCAGCAGCACACGCGGCGTACAAGTGCCCGCGAGGCTTATCCCCGCCCCCGAGGCACCACCCCCGAACGGCAAAAACGGCGGCCGCGGCGGTCGCGGCGGCGACAGCGGCGACAGCAGCACACCGGGCCATCCGGCCGTCGCAAGCCCGAACCTCGTCGACGCCGACCTCCCGCCGATCAGCGTCCCAGCGCTCGTACCAGCCCCCTCGACCCGCAGCGCCGCACCACCACCACCGCCAACAACAACAACAACAACAACAACCACCACTACCACGGCGACAACCGCCCAGCCGCCCCCGCCCCCAACCCCACGCACGCGCGCCATCACGCACGCTCACCACATCGCGCGCGCGCGCACGCTCCTAGACGACCTACCCCTCAGCGCGATCTACGGGGTGCAGTACGCGGCTCCCGCGCCCCCGCAGCAACAGCGACTAGTCGTGTTCTCCGATCTACTAGAGCCCTCCTCCTCCTCCTCCTCCTCCTCCAACGACAACACTCCAACAACAACGACGACGACGACTTCGACTTCGACTTCGATAGCGGGCGTGCTGAGCCGAGTGCGCGGCGGCGCGGTGCTGCGGGCGCTGCGTGCGGGGCCCGGGGTGGTCTTCGTGTACTTCGTGTGCGCGCGCGCGGCGCGCGCGTACGTCGAGTACGTGGACGATCTGATCCGGCGCCGCCGCTGCCTCCGGGGCACCGACCACGACGACGACGATGATGATGTCTTGGCCTTCCGTAACGGCGGCGGCGGTGGTGGTGGTGGTGGTGTTGGTGTGGTGACGCCGCCGCGTATCACGCTCGTCCCGACGCCGTCGTACCCGGCGAGCCCGGCGCTGCTGGCGGACGTGCGCTCGCGCGGCGTCACGCGGTGCCTGGGCCTCCGGCGGTGGTGGTGGTGGTGGTCGTCGTCGTCGTCGTGGGGCGGAGGTCTCGGCGGGTTCGAGGCTGCGGAGGCGGCGCTGCGCGGCGCTCTCGGCCGCGCCGGGATCCTGCCCTTCGTCGACGGCTGGGCGCTCGCGCGGGTGTCCGGCGCCCCTCCCCATCGTAGTAGCAGCAGCAGCAGCGGTGGAGGCGCCCGCGTCGGTGGCGCGTCGTCGTCGTCGTCTATCGTCATGATCGTGTCTTTCCGCGATGTCGAGCGCGCGCGGGACGCCTTCGACTTCATCTGCGACTCGTTCCCGGAGTCGCTTGTTTTCTACGCCCCGGACCCTTGTACCGGGCCGCTGGAGGAGCTGGATTGTTGAGGGGTTTCGCGCGCCGCGCTCAGCTTTTCCGAGACGGAAGACGGCGGGCGAGAGACATGTGACAGAAACAAAGGAGAGGAAAAAGAAAAAAAAGGGAGGGGGGAGATTGGTTTCAATATATGGTCGATTCCATCGTGTGGCATCGAGAAGGGGGAAAGTCTCTGACGAGGCGACACGGGAGATGCGTGTTATTTCTGTGGTCATTTCCGTTCGCATTTCTTCTTACCTAGCACGGTAATATCGACAGAAGATGACTCGTTTAAGAGACAAGTTTTCTCTCAATTTGAATGCGCAGATAAATGGCAATCTTCGTATGAGAAGAGTAATATGAAAATAAAACCCGCTGAATTCAACTAATTTACATTTGCATTTACTACACCCAATGAATGTTGCGTGTGCACTCTTTCTATGCTTGCATAGCAAATTTCAAATTCTCAAGATCCACAAACGGTGCGTACACCAAAGCGCATGTATAGAGACTACTCTGCTCCTAAGCTTGCCTATTCTCATACTATCTGACAGTCCATTGTACCATATCATAGCCATTACTCGAAACCGTTCTATGACTCCGAGTCTTCACTTGCTCCTACATAGTCACCAAAGGATGCCGCAAGCTCTTCAAGTAATAGCGGGTCAATTTGAGACTTTCGCGGCCGTGTGCCCAACCTGGTTCGCTCCGTCACATAGGAGTATTCCTCCTCATCAATCTCCTCCTCCTCTTCTGCTTGGGATTCGCTCGATAAGCCGCCATTTGGCTCTGATACGCTGCCGTCATCATCTTCGAACTCTTCTGTGACACTACAATATTTCTTACTTGAAACTGGTGTCAGCCGGCTACTTCTCCGAGGCGATGAATGGCTCCGAACCACATTCGTCGCCTTGTTTCTCAGATAATTCAGTACTACATCCGGCGCAATGTTCTCCTCGGGCTCCCATGTCGGGTTTTGATCTTCTGGCCAATCTCCTACCCAACGAACCTTGAAGTACCGGACCAATCTACCACCTGTCTCGAGGACATTGTCATCTTCCAACTGTTTAACCTCCCACTCCTGTTCCATTTGAACCTGAGACCACTTTCTTTTTGAAGAATCCTTAGTTTGGGGAGTCGACGGCACGCACTTTGATGGTGTCGAGGGTTGGCTATCAAGTCTGACCGTAATCTTGACACCGGCGACTCGCTTCCCGTGACTGCGACCGGTAGCAGCGAAACTGGTTTGTTCATTTATTCCTGCGATGCCGAATGGCTGGGGTGGGGGCGGAGCTGGAGGAGGGGGGATAGGGGTACAGGTGGGCTTATGTGGTTTCGTGGATGATCTTGGTGCGGGAGGTGGATATGGAGGTGGTGGAATTGGTGTGTACGTGAGTTTATGCGGCACTTCGGGTGACTTCTTCTGCCTCTTCGAAACATGATACTGCGGGGCCGGGATGGGAGTGATGGTTACCGTATGCGGCCGTTGTAGTATCCTCGTGCGTGGAGATACCCTTGTTGGTAGAGATGGCACCGAAGGTGCAGGAACGGGGGTAACAGTTTTCCCTATCGATGCTGACCTTCTCCTCGATCGACAGCTAGGAGAAGATGTGACTGGTACAGGAATGGTGAGCTGGGTCTTCCACCTGCGAGAGGATGCTTTTCTATTGGAATTGGGGGCTAAGGAAGATGGGTCAGAGGGGGCAGACCGGGCCGCATTTCGCCGGGTTGAAGATGCCGGGTTGGGAACGGGAAATTCAGCATACCCTCGAGACGAAGGTTCCCGTAGAAACGCTGACGATGAGTCAAAGCCGGCGCCGATTTCCGGCTTGACTGCCTCGTCCTGCTCCTCTATGACCCCGGCAGCTTGAAAGTCGCTGTCGCTCTCGCTATCATCACCCCGAAGCTGTTTGGAGATGGCTTCCTCCGCGTCGATCTCGTCCAGGTCGTTCATATTTGCGGTGAAACGCGCTCGCGTCTTCTTTTTTGGTGTGGATAGTGATGGCCCACTTGTGCTAGTAGGCGGCAAAGGCACGTTTGCCAATTCGTCGTCTCCAAAGCTCGACTGTTGCGCGATGCGGCGCGCAAGCATCACCGCCTTACTCGGCCGGCCGCGTTTCTTTTTCCCGGGCGTACCGGGCGTACCGGGCGTATTGGGAGTTGATACGCCGGTTACTGTTGTAGGGGCCGCCTGGGCCTTGGTGGTCTCCTCTTGTTTAATCCGCCGGGCCGTCTCTTGCTTCTCTCGCGCCTCGTCCCGTTCTAGTGAGCACTTATATTCCCAGTCCTCCAAGGTCCTGGGGGAAACGTAGTCGAGGATTCTAGTGGCTAGGATAGAGACGCGTGCGGCAGGCAGATCAGGCCAACCGACAATGTAGTAAAGCTCTAGTTTCAATTCGCCGTCTATGGGCTCTCCTGGCAGGACGCGCTTGTCGACGATGAAGGCGCCGGTGTCGTCGGCCAACGCCAAGCTGATAGGTGCAAGCGCGGGGCCGTCGCCAGGTCGGTAGTCTCTCGGTTTGAAGGGAAGAGGTATCTCGAGATGTCGTCTTCGTGCAGGGGGCTGTGTCATGCTGGCGTTCCGAGAGGAAGAAGAGCTGCGGTTGGGCTCTTTGGGTGTTGTGCACTTCGCATGCTAGGTGGCAATCCCTGTTCTGGACTGGCGGGGCGGCCGTATTTATACTAATTAGATGGAAAGATGTGTAAGGTAAGTAAGGTAAGTAAGGTAAGTAAGTTAAGTGATCTGGCCCTAACCTAAAAGCAGATCGTGCAGCCAGGATGGGCGCTATCAAGTTATTATGAGTCAAGGAGATGCGAGGCTATTGTGAGGTAGGTTCAATGCGCATAAACCCAAAAACACCAGCGCTGTTGACACGATGCTAGACACTGACCCGTGAGAAGTGCTCTGCCTGCTCCAGCGTGGGGTGTGTGTAATATGCAGCTAGCGCGTGGGCGCAAAAGCTTGGATGAGTGGATAGAATAGTATGAGAAAAGTGAGCCAGCTGGATTATAAGGGGTTGACGATTGAAAAAAGAAAGGCTAAATAGGTCGATGTCGATTAAAGTAAAGAAAGAGTAACCAGGATAGGATGGGATGGGTATGGAAAGGTAAAACCAGCGAGCTGGGAAAAAAACTGTCAACACTGTCTGTAAGTACGGCCATACTCAAGGGGGTTCACACTCCTGTCTGTCTCCCTTCTTCGTCGCGCCACCGATTTGAAGAATTGGGAATTTGAGGTAGAGGAAAACCGCAGAGTAGGGTACGGAGCACGGGTGAGAGTTGGCCTAAGTATTTTAAAATGCTCATAGCAGTTTGGAAGAACTAACAACAGTAGGTAGTCGCAACTTCCAGCTTCCTAGGCTCTATCTACCTACCTGGTACCAGGTATGCACCTACCCCGAAGTTCTGGGTTCTGGGGTGGTTCCTTGATCTAAGTACCTGTCTATACTACTTTATGGTGGGGTGTGGGGGTTGTGGCTGAAGCTGTCCAGCCTTATAATCGATCAGCTTCAGCCACACTCACGTACCCTCGTACCCCCCAGTGATGCAACTGCAACACGCAGCTCAGGCTGCCTGCCCGAAGCTCTGCTACACATACAGTCCCGCCTCAATCTCCCCCCCCAGAAGCTTTCAACGCGATATACCTCTCCCATTCCACATATAAAAAAACCCCTCCCTCTCCCAGGCCAGTCGATCACCTCCAATATAAAAAAAAACACAGGACCTGCCACTCCTGTCCGCGCATAGAGTCCCATCATGGTGAGTTTTACCGCCAAGCCTATATATATCCCCATACCCGCCCGCCGCCGCACCTACAAGCAAGAAAGCTAAGCTAACAACGCGGGGGACAAGACGTCGATAGGAACGGGCTACGATCTCGGAAACTCCATCTTCTCGCCCGACGGCCGCAACTTCCAGGTCGAATATGCCGTCAAGGCGGTAGAGAACGGCGGCACCTCGGTCGGCATCCGCTGTAAGGATGGCGTCGTATTGGCCGTCGAGAAGGTCGTGACCTCGAAGCTGCTGAAGCCGGGCGCCAACAAGCGGATCGCGACGGTCGACAAGCACCTAGGAATTGTACGTCCTATACACTCATACCCACACACCCACACACCCACACACCCACACCCATCCTTTCTAGAGGCTATAAGCGCGAGGAGGGAGGGGGGAGAGAAAGACAGAGAGAGAAACAGAGAGGGGTGGAAAAAGAAACCCTCAACCACCCTCCCCCCTCCCCCCCTTCCCCCCTGTTTACCTAGAATCCTTTAACGTTAACATATCACCCCGCCTTTTTTCCCCCTGATTTATAGGTCTACTCCGGCATGATCCCCGACGGCCACCACTTCGTGGACCGGGCGCGCGACGAGGCCCGCTCCTGGCGCGAGTCGAACCTGATGCCGATCTCGACGTCGGACCTGGCGTCCCGCATGGGCGGCTACATGCAGGCGTACACGCTGTACCAGTCGGTGCGGCCGTTCGGCATCACGGCGATCCTCGGCGGCTTCGACTCGGAGCTCGAGTGGCCGCTCGACGGCGAGGTCGGCTCCGGCCCGGCCGTCGGCGCCGGCGGCAAGGTCGCCGGCCGCGCCCACGGCGGCCCCGGCCTCTACATGATCGAGCCCAGCGGCATGTACTGGGGCTACTACGGCGCCGCCACCGGCAAGGGCCGCCAGGCCGCCAAGGCCGAGCTCGAGAAGCTCAACCTCGCCGACGGCAAGCTCGGCCTCCGCCAGGCCGTCAAGGAGGCCGCCCGCATCATCTACGTCGCCCAGCAGGACAACAAGGACAAGGAGTTCGAGCTCGAGATGAGCTGGATCAGCAACGCCGACGGCCCCACCAAGGGCAGGCACGTCGAGGTCCCCAAGGACCTCCTCGAGGAGGCCGAGCGGTTAGCCAAGAAGGCCATCTCCGAGGATGACGAGGACGAGGACGAGGATGAGGACGAGAAGGACGAGAAGGACGAGAAGGACGAGGACAAGATGGAGGAATGATAGAGAAACAAGAAGAAGAAGAATAAGAATAAGAATAAGAATAAAAAGCGCTATTTTCCCGAAGCTGCTTTTGCCTACGTAACGAGCCGGGATAGTAGGAGAACCTTGTATTAATAATACTACAGATGGTGTTGTCAGTTCTCACCGGTACACGGGTATCGCGATAGATGGGTTCACGCATTGATGGATTGATTTCATGGATTGATTTGATGTCTGTCTGAGAGCTACTTCTCCCACACATGTTCTCATCCCTGTTCCCTATGCCGAGAAATGAAGTGTGCCTGCCTGGCGTCTGCCTATTCCTACAAAAGAGATGTTCGTCCTGCTTGGATACTCTTCCAGCGGTCAGGTAAAGCTACCTAATTTATTCAGACACTAGCTGCCTCTTTGTTTCCAGTTCCGGGAAACAAGGGCTAAGCTGCTCAGCTTAGGTGGCGGCGACAACATTCAGGTCGCCCCAGACGGCCTCGGTTTCTTGACCGAAACCCGATGTAGCGACTTCGCGCCACAATTGGTGATACAAATGCCTCGGAATGCATCATTCACCGTGAAATCTCCGCAAAACACCGTCCGAGGTGGGTACCCTTGGTCATGCATGGCGCACATTCCTCATCTCTTAGATGCAAGTCGCAAACCCATAAGACCACAATGCTATATACAATACCCACATAGGAAAAGGCGTCAAACTGCACCGACAGGATGCGGCCAGGGGTTGTTCTCAGAAGACAATGAAAAGATGTCTGACACGTGTTGTGTTTAAAAGTCGTTAGTACACCAGCTCAAGAGCTGGTATGAATATGCCCCATGCTGACGTATGCTTCGACTATTGTAAGTCGAGCTCGTCAGTTCTTCAGGGGCGGCTCGGCGCTGTTCAGTAAGAGATCAGGCGTCGGCCAGGAGATCGGTAGTCTCCGAGAATAGGCGAGTTGCCAATCATCATATCGGAGGTGGATCGCTGACCACCTCGTCCAGGACCCGTCGGAGAGTCAAATATCGTGGGCTCATGATGACCGAAAGCATACGTTTTGGCTCGTCCTATGCCCTTTCGCTTCTGCTGAAGCTTGCCCAGCTCACGCTCACACGTGTTAGCGTGCTCCTCAGCGCCCATCTCGACGTAGGCCTGAGGGTAGCAGCGGTCGCGCTGCAACTTGAAAAAATCACTATAACCACCTTCCAGGATGTAAATCTCGGGGTAAGTGAGATGGGGGTAGAATTCGGCGTTAACAGTACGATCCTCAGCGCGGATGAAACGGGCCATGCGAGGAGCGCGGTGAACTGAATATTCACAGTGAAAAACAAGAATTGTCTTGCCCTCCATCGGTGTTTGGAACAATTGTCGAGCCAAAAGTTCCTTGTCGTTGTGGTTCACGGCGCCATTAATATGTCCCCCCTCATACTCATATTCGAAACGACAATCGATAATCATCTTCTGCGTGAAACATTCATTATATCTTCCGTCAAGCAACTCGATAAACGTGTCTCGAGTAATTCTCGGAATTCTGTCGTTCTCTCCGTCAGGAAAAAAATGAGGCAAAATCGGCCCTTCAGGTTCCTCAATATCCATGACCGAGTGTAGGTTACTCTGCGAAGCCTGCTCCTCAGTTTTTCCCTTAACGACATCACCGGGGCTCTCAAACATGCTTAAGGATCGACGGTACTGGCGACGGGGCCGATTGAACGGGTTAGAAGGGCGCCGTGAATGAGTTGTACTCGGCGACGCACTGCTGCGGGGCTCTCGTGTGCCAGTCAAGCTAGCGAACTGTAGCTGCTTACGGAACGATCCTGGCGCATTAGCAGTCGGACTATTCGCAGTCTGAGGTCGTCGCTCCTGAGGCGGGGAGTCTTGAAACAGCTCGTCAGCAGGCAAGCCCGAAGGTCCAACACCAAATCGGAAACCCGTAGCCGAGTCTTCGGCGTGAAGATGGCTTAGGAGACTACTTGTAGTGTATCCCTTTGTTCGAGACAAAGATGGGCGTCGCACACCAAGTCTCTTACGGCCACTGTTCACTCATTAGCGACCAACCTCCGTCAACTATCAAAAATTGACGGCTTACTCATTGATGGATCTCGGAACGTCAAGCATCGAGGATGGACGGCCCATTTGAAGTGGAGACTCTAGCATCATTTCATCACCTGACGAATGAGCCGGGGTTGGCGAGCTAATCTCAATAGCAGACGAAAGCATCTGCTTCTGGGGGACAGGAGAGATGTCCATCGCGTCGTGCATTCGCCACGGGGATGAGGATGCTGGCAAGGGCGGCGTCGTAACGGGATCTAGGTACTTATGTCAGTGATAGATAAACACAAATCCCAATATTCCTTACCTCGGTCCATCATCATATTAGCCGTGAAAAGAGCACGGCGAGGTGTAGGAAATCGTGGGCTAGTACTGTCAGCAGCTGTCCTTCTTTATTGCTAGATTGCAATGCATACCTCAAGTCGTTATCCAAACAGAAGTTCTGAGACATATCGGCAGCTAAGCTAGCAGAAGGAGATGAGCCACGAATACTCTTCACGTTGAAATAATCAGGCTTTCCACGTTGTAATTGCTCGCGCATTCCTGATCGGCCAACCCGAAAGGGGTTTCCAGAGCCAAAGGGACTGTGCGAAGGACAGCACCAAGAAGGGGGAGCAGCCGGGCGCATAGCTGCGAGCGGTGAAGAAGCATCCATGGTTGCGAGCAGCGGACCTAGAACCAGGGGATATGCGATAATAACCCTATTCTCCAACCATGTGTTGTTAACGAAAGGAGGCAGATACCACAAGTAATGCCACGATTCCCTCCTGCTGCTCAGAATGATGTAGGAACAAAACGACCAAGCTCTTGCAACTCTCGTAATATGAAATTTCCGGGCGACGTTAAAGCACTTTATACCACAATCCCAAAGCTGTAAGCAAATAGTCCTTGCGTTGGCAATCACAGCGTGTGCTGGACAGAGGATATATAGTCGAAAGAGATTTGGCACCGGGTCGAAAGAATGTCGTAGAAATGTTGAGGAGGGGGGGGTTCCAGTGTTCGGCCGGCAGGAAGTCCAAATGCCGTCGCTCTGAATCTTGAGCTTCTTACTGTCCACCACGGGAACGGGACGAGAAGAATTAGAGCAACTGGAAGTTTAGAGTATGAAGCGGGTATAATTAAATGTTGCAAGCCGTCGAGTTCCTTCTCCGGCAGACACTGTCTTGTGTTCGCCAAGGTATCTTAAGGCAATCGTTACTAGAAAAGAACCTAAGGGGCGGATGGATTGGTCGCAGTGCCGCTTCCGTATGCAATACTCGAAGACTGCCGAATCGTCCTGCAGGTGCACTTTTGCACCTTGTCTAGAATCGATCGAGAAGAAACCGTCTCTTGCTGCCTGCCTTGCCTGTTCGTGTTAGTGAAGGTGCAGCCTAGACGTGGCACTCAATCGTGGAATTGATTCAGTATGTTGAGGTAGGCAGGTACGGGTAAGGCAGGTACAGGTAGGTAGGTATAGGTAGGTATAGGTAGGTGTAGAGGTAGGTCTTGGTAGCCGAGGCGAGTTGGGGTTAAGTGAGGAGTAGAAGGAGCGGCAGTAGTAGTAGGTAGTAGGAGGAGTAGTAGCAGCAGCAGTAGCAGCAGCAGTAGTAGCAGCAGTGGCAGCAGTACTAGCAGTTGGTAGCAAAATTCGTCGACATACCACAGAGAGCCGAAAGCTGAGCCGGGACAGTTCTCGAATGCCTACGAAGGTTTGCAATCGTTGAGAAGCGGCACTGGTTTACACTTTGGTTTAAACACCGGGGAGGAATGGACGTCTCACGCTCGGCTGCAGAAGAAGGGAAGTCATGAAAGAAGGTGGAGGGGAGTGAATGGTTTTTGTTCACCACGCATGGCACGGTGGAGTTTCACTTTCACGGGCAACCACCACTGCACGCTGGTTGCGAGGGAGATGGACTGCGTTGAGCGTTCGTTGCCGGGCAAAACGACTGCGGTAACATAGTACCTTGGCCAGCGTAGCGGGGGGTACAAGTGACGACGGTGCACGCCACGGCAGTAACCCAGGTCACGGCCAGGACAATTGACGGGACGGCGCCTCTCATTGGGTGCACGCTCCACTGCCGTGCTGAAAATGGCAGGCAGCTGGGTAGAGGGAAATGCTGGGCATCGCTAGCGTCGTTTCCAGAATACTGTAACCGCCTGGGTCTGTCCGACCAGGGCGACAGGGGTCCCCTACAGGATAGTGTGTACTACCTACACTACGTAGGTAGTATTGAGCACCAGCGCAGAACCAATGCAGAACCAGTGTAAGCAAACTACCTACCTGGGCCACCAGTGGACGGCCGCTAGTCCCCAAACGACAGGGCCATCCTTCGCAGGAGCAGGAACACCTGGCCAACGCCATGTGCGAGTTTGTTGTTGTTATCGCGAAGTTACATCATTATTGCTGAACTTCAAGCGGTGAGCTGGCGCGCGGCCTGTTACCCAGGCCTGCTGGTATCCATTCATTAACCACGGCCACGACGGATTTCTACCTATTTGGCGACCCATTGTCAGAAGTTAATACGTTACCCGACCCCTAAACACAAAAAACACGGAATACGCCCGAGAGACCATTATGTTCATTGCACTAAGCCCAGGAGTTACATACCGTAATAGTTCCTCTCCAGCAAGGGGGGAAACAATGCGATCGACACAATTGGAAGATATCGACCGATCTATCGACGATGAGGAATAACCAAGCCGGCTGTCAATTGGCAACCCGCAATAACTATGCCCAGGCCATCCATGAATAGAAGAGTCTATAATCAGACGAGCTTGTAACTAGTAGAGTCAGGTGTGGAAACTAATGAGACAGGTCATCCCCAAGAGACAATTCGCCATAACTAGTCAACGGGACCAGGCTCCGGACACAACACGCCCGGACTACAGACAGATGCTCTTGAATATCATTCACGATTATACCGTGTCAATCAATTGGTATGGCTCCTAATTCCTTCCATGACAAGTGAAATTACTATACATATAGGGGTTAATGAAAGCCTGGCTCGCAATAGGAGCGTCATCGTTAGGACCTGATCAAACCACATTCTCCTATGCCAGTTTGTGTACTGAGGCGGATGATTGTACAAATTCCACAAGGCTTGTGTCAAACATGGACAAAGGATTAGTTAGCTGACATGGTGTGGTTGGAACATATCCTGCATAGCATGATTGCATAGCATGATTGCATAGCATGTGCAGCTAGGGTGGCCAATGTCCAGTGTAGTTATGGTGACCTCCTCACCTCCTCGCCATAATTGTTGTTCGTCTTCTGACGTGAGAACTAATTCGCCAATTCTCGTCCAGGCGATGCCGGTAGTCCTCCGGACCCAAAGGACCACGACCCAGAGAATCGTCCCTAACATTCAACACCCAGCTGGTCTTTTAAGAATACCATTTTCAGAGCACACTACATGCGATCGATATTTGCACGCTCGTGGCAAACCAGTTCCGATAGACTGGATACAAGAAAACCTGGAGAGAGCTGGAGTCTGTCGGCTGTGAGAAGGCGGCTGACGCAAGCCCAGCCCAGCCCATTCCAGCTGCACGACCATGGCCGAGCGGCCCGTTTGCTAGAGTGGCCGTCGTCCCGCTGACATGATGTTGCCATGATATGAATCTGATATTAGCTGGAACATACGGTTCAGGAGACAGAGACATAGGCATTCCAGTCAAAATTATCGAAAACCGCCGGCCACGTTCGAACCATCGGTCTGGATTTAATACATGCACAGTATCTATTGTACTTGTATCTCAGAACCCAGACGGCCAGCCTAGAAGAAGAGCCTTGTCGAAACACCACCGACATTTATGAAGGGAAGCGGCGACGCTTGCTGGGATTCGGGATTGCGTGAGATTGGTTGCTGGGGGGGGGATTTCCAGACGGGTCAAAGGTCCGCTTCCGACAGGGCTGAGAATACAAGTACATACCTACATACATATATACATACATCCAACTCGATAAGTCCTGCACATACGGATTAGGCAATGGGCTTTCGCAGAACCCACTCTCCATCCCCCAGACTGCATCCCCCATAATTTTCTCCGTAGTGTAGTAGTGTAGTGGTGCACACGATGTTTGAAACGACAAAGTTTATGCGATACGCCAGCAAGCAACTGAATGAATGAATTGTGGTTTCTAGGTAACATGACA
The DNA here is from genome assembly GCA_021209875.1 of Rosellinia necatrix. NCBI lineage: Eukaryota > Fungi > Ascomycota > Sordariomycetes > Xylariales > Xylariaceae > Rosellinia > Rosellinia necatrix. The sequence goes on from JAGYVD010000003.1 coordinate 468,298, forward strand.
CCACCACTCGCAGAGCTGCTGTCGGGCTTCATTTGTTCATTTGTGCCCCTCGACACAGCAAACTACCTCTCCCACCACCAGCCATGCCCACATCCTCAAAAGCAGCGATGGGATAAATAATCACCATGCAAGGTCCCGGGTAGTCAAGCAGCAGGGCCTTCCCGGTTCGGTGACCTGTGTCAGGGAGCTCCGTCGACAAGGGACCTACAGTGTCACAGCCTCTTGACAGATTCTCGAGATCATACCTTGGTACCCTCCAAGCCAGGTTACCGGTCCGCCCCGAGCACTGTTCGCTGCCCAGCAGCTAGATGCTCTAAGGTGTTCTAGGTGTTCTAGGTGTTACAGGTGTTACAGGTGTTACCGACAGTGCGTCGCCTAGGCGTGACATCCGCGATACCTACTTCAGTCTTCGCGTAATTGCGTTTCCTCGCCAATCCTATATATTTGAGGGGCCCTGTCCAGACCTTACCGTTGGTGGGATAAGCCACAGACTTGTGGCCGGCGGTGATTGGAGTGTACCAGCAGGTGCCCCATCACCCAATTTCAATCCGAGGCTTTCGGCATGGCAACGCAAACAAACCCCGAGCTATTCTTATCGGGGTCAAGCGGCGCGGCAATCAAGGGGACAACTAAGGGCGAGGGAGGAGTAGAAAAGAAATTGAAGCCTCATTTTTTCAGCGTATGGGGAAAAGGGATAGCGATGTGAGCTAGGCCCAGAGGGAAGAGGGAGAAAAACCATCTCTCGGCATTATCGATGTACGCACATACAGCTATATACCTACGTACATACGTACATACTATAGTATGTACGTAGGTAGTATGTACGTAAGTAGTGTACTACCTACCTAATGGTAGGTAGTATGTAATGTATGTTGGGCACTAAACCTTATTCGAGGCGCCCTCAGATTCGATGTCTAAGATCTTCTCCTTCATTCGGAAAACATCAACTCAACCGTTTTAAGACGTCCGTGAACGCAGGGATTCGATTTCACCTCAAATGCCCCGATCCGGCGGTTCGTGCAAAAAGTCATGTGTCGTGTGAGACAGTTAGTGTCCGTAAATCATGAATCTCCCTTGCGAAGATGTCGATCGCGCGGGCGCGAGAGCGGTTGCGAAGGCGGCTACAACGGAACGGCGACCATATCCATGTCGTCATAGCTTCCAAGTAGACCTAGGTTAGGTAGGCCCCCAGCCGCAATGCTATGTAGTTATACATACCTAGTCCTTAGGGCAGACACACACATACATAGTGTACACACACATATACATACACACACCACCCACGCTGACAGCTCGGGGGGGGGAGAGAAAGAGAACCCGAGGAGGGGGGTAGGCTCGGGAGGTCAGCCCTCCGTGACCCTCTGTGGCCCTCTGTAGCCATCCCGTTGCATATGCAAGCAATCGATGTGCGACGGGATGCATCTCGTCGACAGCATACCTATCCTCATCACGGTATCGCAGCCGTCCTCGACTGCAGTAGCATGAATCCTGCTTTGCAAAAATACGTTGCAGACCGCTTTACCGTGCATAAGCTACCTGCAAGACACAAGGACGCTTCTGTTAGAGGATTCGGATCACGATCCACCATTAGCTCTCTCTCCCCATTCGTTAGCTATTGGCGGACTAGGCAAAAGATCCTTAGTTGTCCCCCAAGTTCGTCTCGACTCTCGGCTAGTTCGTGGTAGCATTGGCGTCAACGGCTCTCATCTGACAGCCTCTAGCAATCCATAGGCAGGACATACGATGTGCCATAAATATAGGTATACCAACCTCGGATTAGCCTACACGAGTCCTAGAGAAGTTTACTACCGCAATTCGGGCAATAGATCGGGTAGTGCAGAAGTATGGGTGTCTTCCGCGCGTACATACGGCTGAGACGATGATACCCTGCCAGGTGTGTAGGGCTCGCCAACCTATCACGAAACCAGCCAGATCGCCGTTCTCGAGCTTGGCGGCCAGATCTACAGCCCATCGTATCTGTGTTCTAAAGAAAGGATAGCTAGCATCAAGAGCATGTCACATGTCGTGAACCCAACCATCATCCAACAACATGCGTACTCACAGCTCGGTGAAACACGAGCAGTCAATGCACCTCACAGTTAGCTGGCGTGCGAGCTGTCTTCTCCTTGTGCTGCCCTTGGGATCCGACGCGGAACCGGGGGAGACGAGACGGCACTAATGCCGTATACTGGCAACGATGATACGAAAACCTCCGACCGGGCTTGTGGCTTACAAGTACAGTACTTGCCTGGCCGATGTGCGGAGTTGAGGGGTTATCATCGCTGGGGGGTGCACAGGCGGTCGAAAACGGAAATAAGTAAACAACCGGACGAGAGCGAAAGGAGCGCGCCCCGTTCTGCTCACAGCGTAAACAGAAGGCAGCTGAAAAGGTGCAGCACAGAGGCTAAAACCCCTCCACAGACGGCTCGAAAAGCTTACGGCGACCCCTGCTCTGTCGCGATGTCACGGGGTCTCGTCATTTCAGCCGGCCAATGGCTGGCGTCGAGACATGGATCACGGATAGGTGAGCATGGTAGGACAGGGAGCTTGGGCCTTGCCAACCCCGCCGAGGTTGCATTTTTTCACTGGCCAGCGACTGGCGATTGGCACACTAACACACTACCTCACACTAAATCCTTCATCGGGGTGGCATCGTCCTTGCCACCCCACCTTCTCCACCCCTCGCCCGTCGCATCACCAACCAGCATCACGAACGATGGAGAGCTCCCAGGTCACAGGTCACAGTAACCTGGAGGGGCGGGTTGAGGCCCAGCGGCCAGAGAGCCCAAACGGCCTGCATCGATCCCTGGCCACGCTGCCAACTGCCCACGCTACGTACCCTGTCGTCGGTATCTACTACATCTTACCAAATACACACTACATCGTACAGTATCACTACATAAGGCGCATCCATCCGTCTCGTCGGAAAAGAGTCGACTGAGCAATCCGTGGTTTCCTATCGATTGCCGCCGCTATTTGAGATTCGAATTTTTTAGGTTCGTTTTTGAATTTTGAATTTTTTTCTTAGTGTACTACCTACCAACAGGTAGTATAGTAGAAGCGCCCAGTCCATCACAACGTTTGGGTTCATCTTCCGTCCCATTCGGCATGCCGCTTCGGTAAGGGCTCCCATTGTTGGGGAATTGTTGGTGACAGACACAACACCACCACCACTACCTACTACCACTACTACACTACCACTAACTACTACCACCACCACCGACGATGCCGCCCACCTTGGCGAAACAGGCGATTAAACCTATCACGGCCGGCCCCCTCGCCCGCCGATTAGTGCAGCATGGCGATGCAACCTAATCGCCATCGTCTCCATCGTCATAGCCACCTTGTGCATTTATTATGCCAGACCAAGTATTCCGTGCAGATGTTGAAACAGCACCCCTTGCAGCCCGGCCATGTTCCCAAGAATGTAGCCAATGTAGCCAATGTAGCCAATGTAGCCAATGTAGCCAATGTAGCCAATGTACCCATCGAATGTGCATGCTCGCTCCGGGATGTCAATCAAATCCACGGCAGACTGTCATACGTAATACGACCTCTGCACAATCAGCCCCCCGGCGCGCGGTATTACCCATACAAACTGTGTGGCACCCCGTCTCCTCGCCGTCCATCTGTTATTCACTCACTCACCCGCTCGCTCACTCACTCGATCGCTCACCCACTCGGTCGCGCAAGCTGTCGTCGTCAGATCCAGATCCGGCCAGGGCCAATCGTGCAAGATAGGAGTTCGATAGGAGTGCAACTAAGAGCGCAGTTTGCTCGCTTGCAAATTACCTTTCTTCTTTTGACATAGACGCTCCACATCGGAGATTTATCAACCCAACCCCATCGCCTTAGCACGGGCGTATTAAGCAAGCTGCCTACCGAGCGTCGCCCGGAAACCGGACACGCCCGTGAGTCTCAGAAAGCCTTGCCCACGGACCGACCGCCCAGGCGACACAGTAAGTTCGTGATGGCCGGTAGGTACTCGAGTAAATTACTATGTATAATTTACTATGTAGGTACAACACCTAGTGTACGTAGGATGCCTACCAATGACGCCACAGGGTTTGGTTACGGCACTTGCCCTGAAACTCCGGGTAATGCTGAGCTCCCGGCTGGGATAAAAAAAAAAAATTAAAAAAAAAAAACCACAAGAAAAAAACATCTGATCACCAAATTTCACCCACAAACTATTACCCCATGCAACATAGCGTCCGTATTATAGGCAGCATCGCCAGAACCGGGGAAAATCCCTTCGAAACACAAAACGCCTCGTACCATTCTCACCGCCAACTCGTATATAAAAAAAGGGTATACTTGCCTAGTGTAGCGACGGCCCATATATCATGCTTTCGTGGACAGTCTCGTTTCGTTATATCGTCATTTAACTGCCGGTTTCAGAGCTCCACGAAACCTCCTTAGATTCCCTAGGGCTGGCCGCATCGAGATATTCCCGGCCGAGGCAACGGGGTCTTGCATGACCAGGGGGTAGGTACAGTTACCCGTACACATAGTAGGGGGTATTTGGAGAATCGCGAACCAGTAACACGGCATCGGTTTATAAGAGCGACGAAGGGTACGAGGCATTGATTACAACTGTACACTTAATCACTCTATGAAGAGCAATAAACAACATTTGTGTAGCTCTTCCGATCCTACGGCCTGCACGAGGCGGGGCTCTAGGATATTAACCCAATAGCATTTCGTAGTATAGGCATTTCATTCCGGAGAGGACGCAGTTTTTTTAGTCTTTTTTTTTATTTTTTATTTTTTATTATTATTATATGACCACGATAGCAATATCCATCAACACTTAAGATTGGCCACCCCGTAACAACCCGAAAAACTCGAGATCTTTAAAAAATCCTCCCAATATAAACAATCGGGTGACTCACAAACGGCATTGAGTTTTCGCACCTGTCAGCTATCACCAACGATATACCTACTAGTGAACCCTCCCACCCCCCCTCCCCCCTCCCCCCTATCCTATCCCATTCCCGCAAACTTTGTACGAAGAGTGTATGTATGACGATCGCGATGGATAAGGGGGAGGGAGGGTGAAGATATCCGCCTCGCGTCCACAGCCGGGTATCGGATCTTGCCCTTCGCGTGGCAGTCCCAGTGGGTGGAGGAGGGGGAAGGGGGTGGGGGAGGTAATCGATCAGGTCATCAATCCAACCCAATCCAATCCATCCCGTAAACGGGAAACACACCCCCCGCCCCCGTTCTGTGTGATCCGGGCCGAAGTGAGCGATACAAGACTTTTGTTTTGTTTTTGTTTTTCTTTTTTCTTTTTTTAATAAAAAAAAAAGTCTGTGCTGCTGCATCGCCAGCGAAACAGAGAGGACGAAACGTCGCACGGATTATAAGGGACGAATGGGAAAGTCCCCGACGGGAAGGGGAGAGGGGAAGGGGAGGGGGGGGAAGAGATGCTGAGACACCACACCTAGGCCACGGAGGCCGGTTCGCTAGGATAACAGACGGCTCGGTATTGTCTATTGTCTGACCCTGCGGACGGTAGGACGCCCATACCGGCCGGTGGTACGGGGAGTGAAGTTGGTTTGGGGGTCCGGTTACTTCCGGAGGGGTCTAGAGCGTGGAATGTGCTACGCGTTGGATATTGGCCCGGCGGTACACAAATCACGGGTAAGTTCGTCGAGGTTCATATTATATTCCATAGAAGTGATCTCTCTTCGATGCTCTACGTAGACTAGTTTATTCTTACATATGCAGACACACTCACAATACACACGTTCTCTCTCTCTCTCTCCGGGGTTTTTCATCACATGCCTTCGGAAGCTCCGCTCTAAACAGCCTATATACACACCGCATAATGTCCTCCTTGCCCGGTCATCCTGCCACGCGTATTAGAGCCGTATGGGCCTTGTGTGATACGTGAAAGCTATTGGGAACTAAAAAAAAAAAAAAAAAAAAAAAAGGCAGCGAATATTCTTCAATTTCTGCAGATAGGATTGAATGATTGAACCTCATATATACATATATATATATATTGAGTGCTCCCCTATTTGATATAGAATGCCTATTCTTTCGTCGCACTCGTTTAGAGTTTGGAAAGCAGTGAACACAAAAACACAACTAAATAGTTCTACTCATTGTAGTACGTCTATTAACTTCCATTGAGAAGAACCCGACGTATCCCTTATGAGACACTAATATACCTAGAAAATATACCAGTAACCCTTACTAATTAAGCACGGTTTAGGACTAAGATGTGTCATAACTAACCAAGAATTTCAAGGGGATATATAACAACAAACACACTTAAGCAATGTCAGATTTCATTATTCGCATGTGACCCAATCAATTCCGGCTACATACCTCGGAGATTCTCTAACGAGTGACTAACCAGGCAATATTCGTCACAATATACCAATTATCATATCCCAAAACAAAACCTCGCACAAATTTCGACCCAAGCCGAGAAGCAAAATCGAGACAAGACCGGAATATCAGAAGCAAGAAAAGAGTCGCCTCCCAAAAACCATCGCTACCTATTTTCCATTCCCGAGAGCGCTAAAAGAGAGACAAAAAAAAGGAAAAGAAAAACAAAAAAAGCACCGATTCATCGAATCCCCTATAGACACTGCGAGTAGTAGTCGTTCTGGTACTTGCACGTCGAGCCCGAGGCGCACTGCCCGCAGCCGCTCCAGTTCTTGCCAGCGCACTGCCCGTACTTGGCCGTGGAGCAGGTCCCACCGCCGGAGCCGCCGCCGGGATTCTGGGGGTCTGCGGTGGGGGGTTTGGAAATAGGTTGTCAGTGAGGGGTTCTTTTTTTTTTTTTTTTTTCAAATCGGTATTAGGAAAGCAAAACCTAAGAAGGGAAATAAAACAGAAAACCAAAAAAAAAAAAGGGGGGTGGGGGAGGGAAGAGAGACAGGAAAGGGGCGGGGTTGGGGAGGAGGAAAAAAAAAAAGGAAGAGAGAGAGAGAGAGAGGGAGGGCTCATACTCTGCGGCTCCTGCACCAGTACCGGGGTGCCGGTCTTGGAGGTCTGGTCGATGGAGCAGATGTTGGCGCAGCTCTGCGGGAGCGCGGGCGGCCTGGGGGGGGGGACCCAGACCCACGGGGGGTTGGTCGGGACGGTCGTCGGAGGCGCCGTGGCGGTCGTGGCGGGGGCGTCGGTGGTGTTGTAGACGAACTCGACCCACTGCACCTGCAGCTCGGCGGAGGCGCCGGCCGTCATGTTGCCGCTCCACGTGCCGCCGTCGCTCCAGGCGTTGAAGATGACCTGGCTCGGGTCCCGGGGCGCCTGGAACTGGATCGACGACACCACGTTCCCGTCCACCAGCCAGCTCGTCGACCCCGGCGTCCACTGCCAGGGGGGGTTGCGCCCGATCGCCCATGTCAGCCAAGAGGAGGTTTTTTTTTTTTCGCGAGAAAGGAATCAATTGCCGGGATCATTGGGGTTTTAGGTGAAAAGGGGGGCCGGGGGGAGGAGGGCGGGGGTTAATTGTGATCGTAGTGGGCGGTTTGGAAATTTCGCTGAATATACTTTTGAACTGATACGTAGGGAAGGGAAGGTTTTTTTTTTTTTTCACTTACATCCATGCGGTGGTATTGCCAGCCGGTCCAACCTAGCTTGCCTGGCAGACTGACGTTGCGCGTGGCCTGGGGGATATCGCCGTCGGCGTTCCAGCTTGGCTGGTTGGTGTACTGGATATGCTGCACCGGGTCTCTCGTCCTGATCTCGAGGTCGGACTCCTGGACCTTCGACAGCGTGTCCCCATTGCGGAAGGTGAACATGGCGGTGATGGCACCAGGAGAGCCCCTGGTCCGGGCGTACATGCGAATGGATAGATATTGGTAGTTGTAGGAGCCGGACTCGATCTCGGCAGCCGACTGGAAGGTCTCGTGGCGCATGGTCCGCATGACGAGATACGTGTTGGAGGTGGGGTTCGGGTCGTCGTTGTGCTGGATGTAGATGTTGTTCGGGGAGTTCACCATGAGGACCGTCGCGTCGCTTCCCGTGACATCCGAGTCCCCGCCCATCTGCGCGCTGTTATTCCAATTCTGAATCGCCCAGGCGTTCGTCCATTCCGGGGACTGGAAGTAGGCGCTCGTCACCGGCGCGTCTGCGTTTCCCTGCGCCGTATCTATCGGCGCGGGCACCCGAGCATACTGTGACAGTGACCGGAAGTCGAAGAACTTGTGGCTTCGGAAGTAGTGAGAAGTCGATGTGTTGGTTCGATAACAGTTACATCTCGCGTCCGTGACGAGGGGGTAGCCCTGCCCCAATACGGACTGCAATGAGGCAATCGTGACCCCAAGCACGGCCCAGAAGTTACGAATATCCAACGTCATCGTGGTGTTGTATGCGCTTCGCTTGAGACAGACGACGTTTCTCCAAGGCTGCAAACAAGCGGGCGAAATAAGGCTTTTATGACCTTGAGCAAAGCCGAGTTAATTGCTCGCTAAGTACCGAGAACCGACAAATCTAATATCTTTCTTAGAATACATGCATACCACGCCATAGCCAGGGATAGAACGAAGCGGGATGACCACCTTCAAGTGGTCTGGAAGGAGAGTATTCATCTTGAACGGTTCCGGGACTAAGCTGATCCTAATAGTGGCCGAGTTTGGAAGATACGGAGGCCCAGAACGGCTTGGTACTTCAATATGAAAGAAGACCGCGATAGGCTGCTTGGCCATTTCAGCAGCCGCGGCTATGACCCTTCTTCACGTTTTTCTTACTTAATTGAATGAGATTTTGAACGTTCCGTGAGATGGGCGGCGCGATGGGGACTATATCGTAGGCGTATTATCGGGGGAGCCAAGACGGCCAAACTGAAGGGCCGGATAAATCACACGCTGGCTACGTCTGTCTGGCCGCACGGCATACACCATCGCGGCACTTACTGCCACCCGAGGCGGGATCGGTTGGTCTACTAAGGGGGGGAAAATCCCCGGTGACGTGTAGATCTGTGCGGACCTGAATTGAACGTTGCGTCCATGGTGTAAGATCTGGACGGACGTCGACAGATCCCTCGCTAAGGCTCATGGTGATGTGACGCTACTGCTACGTAACGAGCCAATCGCATAATAGCCGACATTCTCACGATCTGGAACGAGTATATTAGATGGCCAATCCGAAGGGCACGGCTGACATGGCGACGGAAGAGAGAGGTTGCCTTGGGGTCACGTCACTCCGGGGTCGGTTAAACATCCGGATAGGCCGCGACTCGTCTATACACTACACCTGGCCGCATGAATTAACGCGAGGTATTATAACCACGCGACGAGAAAGGGCCACTGGTGGTCTTTGCGTTATGGAACTATAAATTAACGCAAGCAAGCCATAGTTAAAACGGGTTCAAACGGGGATTTAGTAATAAGTCGAAGCTAACGACGCGAGGCGGCGGTTTGTATAGGTATATATGATGGTTTGGGCGGTGCAGTGGTGAGCTAGGAGTTTGTTATGCTACTTATGACAGAAGTGGACAGTATCTTCTCTTAACGGGTTAAAGACGAACGGCATTGTTTTTACTTAAAATCAACTTTGCTGATCGTGATGGTGGTTATCTAAAGTAGTTATTTTGACTTGTGTTTCGAGGGTTTTTTTTTTTTTTTTGAAGGTGTTTGTGAACATCGCCTCTAGCGGTTTTAACCTAAACAAGGCCTCTATTTACTAGAAGGCGCTTGATAAGAACGTGGTACTTACTGTTAGTAAATGCTGCTCTCTGTTATGCTAACTTAATATGATAACTAGTAGCGCATAGTAAAATTGTCACTTTTACAAGGTATTACCTGCTCCTTTTTTAGGTATAGTTATATAGGTAGATATCCTTCGGCATATCATATTATACTATATGTGCGTTTCCGACAACAACGGTATATAGGCACTTGTTGGGTAGGTAGGGAAATCGGAAGGCAAGTGACCGAATTTACTACTGTGTATGTATCTAAGTATGTAATGTGTAAGTAAGTACCTTTGTTTGCTCAAATTGGATCTGCAGGTACGATGATTGGGAGTCTTGGTGCATACAGGAGCCAGTGCACTAGTCTATTAATAGCTAGAACTTCAAGTTGTCAAGGCTACCTACATACCTAGGGAGGTAGATATACTGTAGTAGGTACTACCCAGTGTAGTCTTTTGAGGGAGATATACATAAATCTGAATGCTAGGGTAGCTCCAGATAGTTGTCTCCAGATGGTTGTCTGCTGTATAGCAGATGGAGTACAGAGGAAGGCATGAAAGCCAAGACGGTATTCTATATAATATGTAAATATGGAAACATACCTCACGAATTTATATACAAAGTATCGTTTACATCTAGGAGGTGGGCAAGGTATATCCTGTATGAGTGTCTCGCGAGGTCCGGGTCATCCACTACTAGCGTACCCACAGGTGGTACCAGGTCGGCGGTACATGGAGGGTTAGGTAAGTAAGTAGGTACATGTACTTTCGTATCTTATTGACCACCAGAGAAGTGCACTAGAGACAGGGAAGTACCTGCTTCTAAGTAGGTGGGTGGGTAATTTACACGTCGTTGGACGCGTCCCGGAGCGCGTCGTCTACTTGTAAGGGGTACAAGATAATGGGCATGTCTCAAAATCCCACCGAGCAACCAAGCAAATAGCAGCAAGGCAAGGCAGGCGCTGGTACACATATGTCGACACAAACAACCCCGCCCGCTGTTGCCTTGAGGTCTATCTGCCTTAAAAAAAGAAAGAGCGAAAATCTCTGCTGAGCTGCTGGCCATTCAGAATTACCATCGTGTGCCTGTTCTGGTCTGCCCCTGCCCTTCACGACCTCGTACCTAACCTCCAACACTTGCACGTAGAACATCCCCATCAACTCACAACGCGACTGGTGCCGGTTGGTTCTACCGCGCTAACTAACCACTTTGTTGACTTTGTTGGCTTTGTTGGCTTCGTTGGCTTTGTTATACATCCTGGCCTGCTCTGCCCTTCAAACCCATTTTAAACTCAATGCGTTAGGCTTAGCTTTCTGCTTTGCCGAAGGTCGCCCTGCAGATGGACGTGAAATCTTCGCCCAAGGCCGAGGCTTCTAGCCACGGCATTGCCAAGCTGGAGCCCTCAGATGGGCCGTCTGTGTCCCAGATTCCGTCTCGGTATGCCCTCCGAACGTCGACATCCCGCCGGCGGGTCCTGGAAGGCGACGAGCATGGCATCGGCGCACCATGTACTGACACTCTTGCTAGCACGGCCCTGTCCCCTCAACCCGACTCTCGTGAGGGACTGGACGATGAAGAACCTAAAGAGACGAATTATCTAGAGCAATTGTGCGATGAGAATACACTAGAAGCCCTCGAGACCGGTGTCTCGGTTGCTGCCGGGCTGCTCGGCCAGTTGCGGGATACCTTGAGCACCTACGTAAACGCGGAGACCGAAAGCTGGTCCAAGACTGTCACGGAGCTTGAGGGGCGTACTGCGCCTACACGCACTGTCGTCGGCGTTGTGGGCAATACAGGCGCTGGCAAGAGTTCTGTTATCAATGCTTTACTTGACGAAGAAAGGTTTGTCTTTGTGGCCCTTCTTTCATTATCGTGCTTCCTTCCACCCCGAGTAATGCTAATACATTCTAGGCTCCTGCCCACCAACTGCCTACGGGCGTGTACTGCATCCCCCACTGAGATCTCATTTAACCATTCAGATGACCCCGAGGAACTTTACCGAGCTGAGATCGAATTCATCTCGTCCGAGGAGTGGATCCGAGAGCTCCAGGTTTTGTTCAGTGACCTCTTGGACGGAACCGGCCAGATTTCTCGTGACGCCACCAAGCCTGATACCGAGGCTAACATCGCCTATGCAAAAGTGAAGGCAGTCTACCCGCAAAAGACCAGGGAGATGATCTCTCAGGCCGATCCTAGGACACTCGCCGACGAATCCACTGTTCGCGGTATTCTTGGAACTACCAAGGTACTCAAAGAAAGAACGGCGAAGCGACTTTACAATGGGATGCAACATTACGTCGATAGTAAGGAGAAATCAGCTGGCTCTGAAAAAAACGCCTCTATGGAATATTGGCCGCTCATTAAAGTGGTCCGAATATTCACAAAGGCGAATGCTCTTTCCACTGGTGCTGTTGTTGTTGACTTGGTATGTTTGACAATTTCTATTTCTATTCCTTAAGTGATTGTTTGTATGTGGTATGAAAGCACTTAAAATTATTTATATTGTGTTGCTAACCGAATATTACAACTAGCCTGGTGTCCAGGACTCGAATGCGGCTCGAGCAGCTGTAGCGGAAAGCTATATGAAGTCTTGTACTGGCCTCTGGATAGTCGCCCCAATCACTCGTGCGGTGGATGATAAGACGGCCAAGTCCCTACTCGGCGATTCATTCAAGAGACAGCTCAAATACGACGGGACATACTCGGCTGTCAGCTTCATTTGTTCTAAAACGGACGATATCTCGATCACCGAGGCTGCCGAAAGTCTTGGCTTTGAAGCGGAGGTCTCTGATTCTTGGGAAGAAGCAAAAAAAATGGAAAAAACCCAGAAATCTCTGCAGTCGCAGGTTTCTGGTCTCAAGGAAGACAGGAGGGCGCTGGCTCAGCGGCTAGATGAATGCGAGACTCAGATAGAAATGTGGGAAGATATCCAATCCGAGATTTCTGGCGGCAATACTGTCTATGACCCATCAGCCGGTTCGAAGAAGCGAAAGCGGGGTGCACCTCCCTTCGAAAGTCGGAAAAGACTCACATCTGAAACAGATGAGGAGCGGGGTTTCTCTGACGATGACACGAGCGATAAGGAAAACTTGCAGTCAGAACAGAACCTCGCGCCCCTCACTAAAGAGGAAGTCGAGGGGAGGCTATTGCCACTGAGAGCACAGAAGAAGGAGATGAGACGACAGAGACAATCACTAAATTCTCAGATCACCGAGCTCGGCCATGAATTCCGGACAATTGCGGAAGAGCGGAATGCAATTCTGAAAGATTTCAAGGCCATTTGTATCCAAGGCCGCAATGACTACTCAAGAGGTGCGATTAAACAAGATTTTGCTGCGGGTATTAAAGAGTAAGTCGTTTCCCACAATTTATCTTCTCTAATAATAGGTTTTATAAACGGCGTTGCTATGTCACCTATTCATTGCAAACATATCCATTTCTGGATTTCCAAAGCGTTTATCGTCGGTTTGCTGACGCACTTCTAGGCTAGACCAGGAAAATGCCGTGGAAGAAGATGATGAAACCTTTGATCCCGATCAAGATATTCGGGATTACGATGAGGTTGCCCGTAGCCTACCCGTATTTTGCGTTAGCAGCCGTGCTTATCAGAAGCTTAGCGGAAGGCTGGAGAAAGATGACTTCGAAAGCCACGGCTTCCCGTCTGTCGAAGATACTGAAATCCCCCAGTTGCAGGAGCATGCGAAGAAGTTGACCGAAAGTGGCCGCAGGAGCCATTGCCGCTCTTTCCTAAATGACTTGTCTCGGCTGATTAACTCGATGAAGTTATGGTCAATGCATGACGACAGCAAGTCGTGCCTAACGCTGGGCGAGAAGCGACGGGAAGCGCAGCACCTTAAGAAGTTGCTGGACCAGTTGGAAGAGGTATGTTGATCAATCATACTTTAACCTACTTCATTATGATGGCCGGCATAGGTAGGCGTCATGGTTGCTGGGGAGGATGAGGCCGCCGTTGATGCAATTAAGTCGCGTAACTTGAATTCTATCAATATTTGTGCCAGTTATGAGCCTAAGAAAGAGTTATCGTCCATCTGTGATGCCGTGAATTACTTGAACAGTATTAACTCGAGTTTTATAGGATTTCGCATCGACAACTAAACAAGCGATAAATCTCATTCGGGACTCTCTAGAGGAGCAAATTTTCGAGAACATTGACAACTCCATACCCTCGGCGATCGATGCCGCGCCTGACACTGCATATTCGTGGGGCAGACCTCGTGCTGAGGGCGGCATGTTCTGGGCTACGTACAAGGCAACCGTTCGTCGGTACGGCGTTTATAGCGGTGCTTCCGGCCCGCGAGACTTCAATAGCGAATTGTTTCAGCCGATCTCTCGAGGCCTGGCGACCAACTGGGAGCGGGCTTTTCAGCGGCGGCTCCCGACCGTCCTAGAAGGCTTCGCGAGAGATGCTGCGGCTCACCTGCAGCAGTTCCACCAGACCGCGAAGGCTCGGGCAGAACAACGCTATACGAACCCAGCCAGCTTGCTCACCCTATCGAACCAAATCCTATCGCATATCCGTACCATTAAAGCAATTCCGACAACCATAAACGGGACAATTACCGAGACACAGCGCGAGGCTAACCGAGAATTCACGCCTGTAATTTGCCATATGATGACGACAGCTTATGATATTTGTACTAATGAGTCTGGTCCGGGCTCTTACGCTCGTATGAAAGATGCCATGATCAATCATGTTGATGTCACCCGGCATTCCATGTTCACTAAAGCTGCCGAAGTGGTGAAAGAACTCCTCGAGACCATGTGCCGCGCCGTTAAGAGGGTAAGAATTGATACTCTTTCCTAGTTTCCCTAGTGTGTTTCAAGGAACATAAGAGTTGCGGAGGGTATCTCGGGCTCTTCCTTCTCGTTGACTTCAGACTCACTTCTGAAATTGTTAACAGGTCCCATTTAATTTGAGTCATTACGACTAATTTGTCAGTAGGATATCGACGAATTGGTTCAAGCGGTGTTCGACACCGTGTTCGTTGATTATATGCGTACCTTGGGTGAGTATATTTCCCGCTCCTCTTCGCCGGGATACCGTATTGATGAGAACTTAGGAGGAACCGAGGTAGACCGATCCAAGAAAAAGTCTCGCGAGGACATTTTATTGAGAAGTCACGTCAATCGAGTTCTTATAAATGGTGACATGCTTTTTGCGCCCATACTGAACGAGTCTGCTGCACAAGGTGAAAAGATGGAAACAGCTGACGATGCCATGCGAGAGGACGCCGGATTACGTATTACTACTCCAGACGACGATTCACGGGACAATAAAAATATGGCGTCTCAGGCCGATGAGCTGATCCAGGCTGATATCCGGCAGCAAGGGGCCAACGGTGATTCAGAATCTGATGAAGAACTTATAATCAAGAAGGAATCGCGGTCATAGAGCGAGATGCTCTCATTGGTCCATGCAGTCCTCGGCTGTATAAATGTGCTTGGATGACTGGCCGCTACTCAATAACTATTTTACTTGGCGTTGGGAGGTAATATTGAGCGCTGGATAGATTGGAATCTATCTCTATGTCTATGCTCGAGGCTATGAAAAGAGGACTCAGCCGGCGGCAAGAAGGATGGCTGGTTTTTATAGGCATAGTGATACCCAAATCCCTCGGGTAAGATGCGTGGGACAGGGCAAATAAAATTGGAAGGATCTCCATAGGTGCTTAGTTTTCGTTGCTATATTATTATATTCCTGCGTTCGTCGCTCATCTCTTCTCAACACTTATTTTTTTTTCTTTTGTTTTTCGATTCAGACCATGTACTGCATGCGACAAACGAGAACCCATCTGATTGCAGTCGGCAAATATCTAACTATATACGACTGACTACCTAGTGACATTCTTCTCTCATACCCACAGGCGCTAATGATGGATGCCGAGTATGAGTTTTATAATAATCTTCCAGAACCCCCTATCCACCTCTTCCTGCCGAACGCCTGATGCAACTCATTCTTAAAAAGAAAAGACCCCGCTCTCAGAAGACCATAACCCCAAAATGGTGTGAGGAGAAACGAAAGAAGATTCGAAAAGAAGCCCCTCCTTACTCCCTAAGACGCCAGCCATCCAGGTCCAAGCGTCTACCATATCCAAAAAGTGAACGGAAAGGGCGTAAACACAAGAAGAACATGAGGAAAGACGAAGATGATGATGATGTTGTGGCGTGTCTTACATACACTGTCAATCCAACCGCGTGATTAACAGCGTCAGTGTTTCTTGCCTTGGATAGTGTTAAAAAAAAAAAAAAAACCCCCCCTCAAAGTCGCCCATCGGGATTAGACTTGTCCCCGATGCATCTCATCCTGCAAAGCGGATAAGATGGACACGGAATCCGAAGGCGGCACGTCCAGGGTATCCTCCTTCGCAGCCGCAGACGCACCCGTACCCGCCTGCCCGCCGCCGCTGCCGACGCGACGGTTTTGCATGCGCGCCATGTGCGCCTCGTAGTGGGGGCCGGGGGTATACGGGGGGCTAGGGCCGTGCTCATCAAGGCCGCTCGCTCCTCCTGTTCGAGCACCGACGACCGCGACGTCCGACGCGTACTCGCGGCTCGCAATCGTCGTGGTCGTCGCTGTACCGCCTCCACCACTGCCTGGGACATCGACTTCCTTCCTGTAGACGTGTTTCGGCTCATCCGGGTTGTCGCGCCGCTCCCGCTCGCGCCTGCGCTCGCCAAGGATGGCGGTCAGCAGCCACAGTAGCCACATGACGGCGGCGACAACGGCGTAGGCAACGACGTAGGGGCGCGGGGTGCGGGCGAGGGCGAGACCGAGGCCGCCGTTGATGATACCAAGTGTAACGCCGAGGCGGCCGAGCCAAAGGTGAGCGTGAGAGGCCCAGCCGCGGCGGCGCGTGCGGCGGAAGCGCGCGTGGTGCAGGGCGCCGAGGAAGGGTTGAGCTAGTAGCGCCGCAAGCAGGGCGAGGCCGATGATCGGGTGTGCGTTGGTGCTGCTCATAGCGAGTAAATCCGCCGCACCACCCGTGGCGTCGCGGATCGCGCTGATCAGGTACAAGCCGAGGCCTGCCGCCGCTATGTAGGCGGCGTACGCGAGCACCTGCAGCACCGCGTGCGTCGCCACCGTGTGCCGGCCCGCGGCCGCCGTGCGGATTAGGATTGCGCCGAGCGGGAACAGGAGCGCGAACGAGACCGCCGCTAGCGCGCCGTGCGCCGAGCTGTACGATGCCAGCTCACTCGCCCGCTCTAGCGAGTCGAAGTCGAAGCCGCCGTTCGAACCCGAACCCGAGCCGAAGCCCGGCGTGAAGCTGCCGCCGCCGCCGCCGCTGCTGCCACCGCCACTGTCGAAGCCTCCGTTGCCACCGGCAATGGTGCCACCGGCGCCTACCCCTACGGATCCGGTGCTATCGCCATTGTTGTTGTTACTGTTGCCACTGTCGTCGCCGCCGTCGCCGTCGCCGTCGGAGTTGCTGGGGTTGTTAGAGCCGGGAAAGTTAGGCCAGCTAGTCGGGACCGCGACGCCGGGGAGGCCTTGGGCGCAGACGCTCGTTGCTGCTGGGATGGCGGGTTAGCCGAGCGTTAAGCTCCTTCATCGTACTCATATATATATATATATATATATATATATTCACCTCCCCCCCTTATCGTGATAAGGAGGGGCGAGATTTGGGGCACTCCACCGAGTTGGAACATAATGGAGTGGATGGAATGAGCCGGGCGTCTTACCTATGGCAAGGAGGCCGAAGAGGATCACCACCCTTTGCATCGCCGTCGTCGCCGTCATGGCCCTCCTGCCCATCTCCGCCGAGGAGGTTGATTCCGAACGTATAGGCGACCGTGTATCCCGTATATCAAATTCCTACCACGATACTGAACTGCCGTTTCCCTTTCTCGTTCTTTCCCTTGCTCTGACAAGGCGGATTGCTATCAGATGTCTATCGTTCCGTTCTCTGGATAGACGATGGTTCTCACCCACTCAAGAGCTAATTTCTAGACGCGTCATCGGAGATGGGAGAGAATTGCATATCGCACCGACTCATGGCGTATAAGAGAGAGGAAAGGAGGGGGGGACGGGGGGAGAAAAGGGGGCAAGGGGGGTTGAAGGAGGAAAAGGGAAAAGGGAAAAGGGAAAAAGAGGGAGACGACATCAGCAGCAAGCAGCAGCACCAGTCCACGGCAGCAACATGAAACAAGGTGGCTTGCGTGTCTATATAATCATCTCCCAGCTGTTCCCATGTATTCCCCAAGCCAAAAAAGACCCCAAACCAAAAAAGCCCGTTCAACGGGTTCGACTATGATGACGCAGCCCTGCACTTGCAACCTCGTCCGACGCACGATGACTGGCGAGGAGGAGGAGAGGAGGAGGGGAGTGGAGGGGAGAAGGGGAGAGGGGGAGGGAGGGGGGGTCTCACCATCTCGGACTGGGGGTTGGGGAATGTGCGCGCGGTGCTTTTGCAGTCTCACAAGCCACCGCAGGCAGCGGCTCGTTGTGTGGTGGTAAGTCGGACTTGTTCTCGGGACCGAAGGCGAAATGCGTAAGCCGAGCGAACCGACAGACGACATTGGTTGAGTAGGTAGTACCTAGGTAAGGTCTGCCCCCTCCTCCCCTTGCTGCAGAAGCAGACTTTAAAAAAAAGTATATATAGGTATACCTACCTAACCTACCTACCTACCTGTAATCAAATCGCCCGCCTGTTAGCGAAAACGGCCTGCATGCTGCATCTTGGAGGCATCACACCCCAACACCAAAGTCTAGCCCAACACGAAGTTGCCGTCGGTACCGATAGTAGCTCCAAACCGGGTCACCCCGGGTCACCCCGGGTCGTGTATATGCGTGAGCGGTTCATATATTCGTCGGGGGGACATCATCATTATGTCTATCTGCGTGGTGCATGGATGGATGGCGCATGGCGCATGGCGCATGGCGGATGGTCTTCATTTAGTTTAACTCGCTTAGGCCGCTTATATCTATCGCCGCTTCAGCCGTGGGCTCCGCGCGTTCAAAAATCAGGAAAGGATGCAAAACGGCGGCGTGCTAGCCGCATCTACGTTTCGTTCAATTACCCAGGAATAGCAATCGTGGCTGTAGTCAGGCGATCCTGACTCTGGTGAATCTGATTCTCGGGGCCGCTTGCTACGCCACTGTTTACCTGATGCGGTTAGAGAATCGACCGTATTATAGAGTTTATGTTGCTTCCTTCAGTAGTTTTGTTTGCTTCAGGCTTAGCTAATAGTGAGTGGTATATAATCGCCAATAACGCATGGCGACTCCAGTGGTTTAGGAGAGGACCCTGAATCCTCCCTGTCAATGGTCGTCAATACTACTCAGACATATTTTGAACACCGCTCTCAATGTGCACGAATACGCAAAGTGACTTTGTCATTAGATACTACCTGGTTTCTTTTCCTTTCATATGTTATCCCAATACAGCGTATGCCTAGCAGAATCGTAGCCTAAACAGTGGCCGGCAATCGAACGGGGGTAACTATGATACTTACGAGGACGACTTTATATTTACGTGGCTTGCCACTTGCCATGGCACAATATAAGTGAATAAGAGAGGACTGGACTGGGCATGTACATAGTACATTACTTCGGGGATTGAATATGACACTTGTCTGGATAACGCCCCATCCCCAGCGTTGGGAATCACTTACTTAGCACAACGGAAGACTAGCTAGCTAATCAAATCACGCACGCAGCAGGACTGTTTAACAACGCAAAATGTATTCATCAGGAGAATCGACCAATTGCAAGGCGCGCGCGCCCAAACATCAACTTGTGTTTGTGGCTTCACCGGGGCCTATCCGAGCATAACCATCTATTCCATGATCCACCGCCCCCCAAATTCGAGGGGAGTTGCACGATAGCCTCCAACCATGTACTTGAGTATGCCGAAAGGGGTATATTGCAAGGATGCGCGAGCCGAGGCGAACAAGGAGAGCCAGATGGGGTCACGCGACGACGGCAACATCGAGATTCCGACGCCTTCGTGCTGTGCGAAGCAGTGGTACCCACCGGCCCCACCCCCCACCATTAACGAGAAAAATGCTGCCAGATTGCCTCTAGAGAGAAGAGATATGGACCATGTCTGAGCAGTTCAAAAGAAAGGAGATGTCATAATAGGAAATCGTCGGCGTGTTGAAGTGCGGTTCGCCGTTCCGCCCAGGTCGCTAGCTTTTTGGCGCCACACGACATAAAATGGCAACGTAGTCAGGAAATACCCAGCACTCGCAATCCAGTGCTCGACTCGATCGCAACCACTTGAGAATCTCATGACCATAAGAGCAAATTCATAGGCGACATCAAGACGTTCCATCAGACCATTTGAAAATCAATGCAGCAAAACCGGAGATATCGATGCATGGGTCAATGGACCAGGCCGTAACGCCAGAAACGCAAGACGCCGTGATGCAAAATGTGCAAAGCATGATCACTGCTATCACGAACATGTTAGCTCGATACGTCGCTGGCCATCATGCCACCAAGGGAGCAAAACGTACCTGAGGTCCAAGTCCACTCGGCGGGCCCTGGTGAGGATTAGCGCCGAAAGCAGGACCGCCAAAAGAGCCGGGGCCGGGAGGGCCGGGAGGGCCAGAAGGACCAGAGGGACCAGGCGGGCCTGGGGGGAAGTAGTGAGGAGGAGGGGGGGCGGGACGATATGGGGTACCGACACCTGAGTTATTTTGCGATCGCCCCCAGGATAGGCGGACACGCGAATTTCCAATGGGATAACCTTGCATCTGGTTGATGGCCATCTCTGCAGCGTGTCGATGGACGAATTGGACGAATCCACAACCTTTTCCTGGAGGAATCTTCACATAGGTGATCTCCCCGAACCCTTGGAAGAATGAACGTAGTTCATCTTCGGTGACGTAGCCGGACAAGCCACCCACGAACACGGTAGTGTTGTTCGGATCGGTGAATTGATTCATCGCCATCGGATTGAACGCGCCGGTGGGCTGGTAGCCATAGTTCTGCTGGGGTTGAGGCTGGGGTTGAGCCATCCAGGGGGCACCACCACCCATGCCGCCGGGATGCGGGGCTTGGGGAGGAGGTACCATTTGTTGCGCGCCGCCGTACTGGTTGAAGTGGGTTGCTTGGTGGCCGCTAAACGCCATGTGAAATCAGTAAACTAGCTTTGAACCGAACGTGGGATGCATACCGATTCTTCGGGGTAGCCGGCGATACACGCATAGGTCTATTACCGCAATAGACGCCTTGCATCTCCGTAAGTGCACGCTGCTGATCATCTTCGTTTGAGAACCGAACAAATCCGTAACCACGGGACTGTCCGGTTTGTTGATCTGTCATGATTTTGGCTGATTTGCAGGATGGGAATCGAGCCTGGAAGAGGGCAACAAGGACAAATTCATTGACCTCGTGCCCTAGGTCGCCGACGAAGATAGAATACTCGGGGCTACGGTCGTCGCGGCGATCAACCAACCCTCCACCAGATGCCCAATTAAGACGGAATACCCGATCAGTGTTTGGAATAGGGGTTCCGTTCAATTGGAGCGCCTTTTGGGCCCCGTCAGGGCTGGTGAATTCGACGAAGCAGTACCCAGCATTACTTTATTCAGTTAGCCACAAGGTAAAACTTGCTCTAAACCAAGGCGAGAGGTATAGGAAAGAGATATTTCTCTGGCAAGGGAAAGCAAGAAAAGTGCACCAAATACGACAAGACTAAGTTGGAGTAGAGACATACCCAGAGTGCCGATCGCGGATGATTTTGACTTGCACGTTCTCGTTCATAGCGGAGTTAAAGATAGTACGTATAAAATTCTCATCCATCCATCCGGCAAGCTCACCCATCCTGGTACTAGTCAGATTAAGCTGAACAGAAGCGTAGAAGACAACCTCTTACCAGAGAGTTTGGCGCGCAGAATCATTTTGGAAGCCTTGACCGAGATCACCACCGGATTGTCCGTTGGTAGGGGGAATAGGAAGGCCGGTAGGGTTCACACCCGGAGCCCCTTGAGATCCGGCGTCCCCTTGAGAGCCTGAGCCGTTGGAGGCCGGCTTACCGTTGTAGGGATTGAATCCGTCCATGGTCGCTAAACTTCAGGTCAGCATTACATGCTAGAACTTTGGAGAGATTATAGGTGTGGGACGTTAAGAATTTAAATTTTTAGTGCGCTTAACTAACGCTATATAACAAGGAAACTGAGCTAATAAGAAATGGGGCTATGCTTACCGGGTAGGGAAGAATTGCGATGAGGAGGATACTTCAGCGATAATCGGAATGTTACAGCTAGATACTGAAAGTTAGCGAGTCTGCGATGAAAAGAGGGTATGAAATTGTTATGATAGTATTTAGTTGTCTGTGCATCTTGCTCAACAAAGGGGAAATCTTACGTAGGGGATGTATCTCGTCCTGATAAACGACGTCTTAGGCGTGTAAGTCTTGGATGGACTAAAAAGTTAGCACCAGTGTTTTCGGCATAGCGTAACGTGGAATTATTTGATTCAAAATGGGGTAATAATAAATCGAAAGCAGCTGAGATGAGGTAAACTTGGAAATGTTGCTGGATATTCTGGAAACGCGCGGGGCGATCTCCCTAGGACACACATGCAAACAGGCTAAACAGGGTACTGAGCATGAGTATGAAAGTATTGGCTTAGGCTGAGGCAGACTTGCCAGTGATCAGAGGAACTCAGCTGGAGTCTCCCTAACCACATTCTCCCCCTAGGGTATGGTCTGCCGGCGCGCAGACAAGGGAAAATGGATGCCCAAATTCCGCAGCTTAGATCTCACGGGTTGTTGATATTTACCGCCTCGGGTGCGCCGAGATGCCACAAGTATCTCGAGATGGGACAAGGATGTGATGTGCAAAGCTAGCAACTGGATTTAACATACCAGGCGTATGTCGTCAGGGAAAAGTTGAGTCCAGATAAGACCTTCAGGTACGTGTAACCTGTTGAAGTTGGGGTAGTAGTTGAGGAGGAGCGAGGACTTAATAGCCTGGATGAAGAGGTGCCTACCAACGAAATTCCGGTCAGTAACACGAAAATAAGCGATAGCGAATAGCACCGGTCGGAGCTTGCACTTCTCGTTCGAAGGCGAGAGACATCTAAAGTCTCGATTGTGGGGGTAAAGGGTATGACTGTGGACGATAGGTAGGAGTGGACTAAATATCCTATAAAAAGACGAAGAGTAACTAGGTTTTGGAGTTGGCCCTTCAACCCTACACTTGTAAATTGATGGGTTTCCGATAAGGATCGTACTGCCCCCTTACTAATCTGGAGGGGGCGAACAAGTGCCATGAAGAACCGAGATGGCAGATTCTATCCACCGGAGCAGAGGGGTTATAGGAGGTATCGGAAATGTCCAGGCATCAATATATGTGCCCCGTGGGGAGTGGCGGAGCAATATAGTGTGGAGGGCGGTGGTGAAAACATTTTGTCTACTGACCTTGTGGAAAGAGACCAATCGACTGATATCCAGATCGTGCAAATCAGAGAGACCAGCAACTAACGCCGACGCCCAAAGTCCGAATGCAGAATTGAACGCAAACGACAGCAATTGGAGCCGAGTCTAAGGTCTAAGATTTTCCGTTTCGCCAACA
Organism: Rosellinia necatrix; assembly: GCA_021209875.1. NCBI lineage: Eukaryota > Fungi > Ascomycota > Sordariomycetes > Xylariales > Xylariaceae > Rosellinia > Rosellinia necatrix. The sequence continues at coordinate 491,501 of JAGYVD010000003.1, forward strand.
CGACACAAGGGATACCCGATGAAGGAGATAAAACCGACAGGTAAAGCCGTGACTGAATCTAAGCGCGGGTACTAAATAATCCGTAACCTAAAAGGGTACGTGTAAGCAGAGTTCATAATTAGTATCTTGCGACTCAATCAATGTGACCCAGATCCGATATTGTCCAATCCCTGCCGTATTATGTTGACAAGCTTGCTCTGCAGCTCAAGGCACGGTTCCGTCGATAGAGTAAGGGCTAAATTTTGACAAAGGACCCCCTGTAGTTGAGAGTATCGCGGGTTGGGCGTGTTCTTGAAGTAGGATACGCCATTTGTGGGGTAGGGTTTCGCTACCATCCATCCATCTAGATTGTGCAGACCCGATGTAGTTCGTTCAGAAAACAATTTGTGCCAAGTTCAGCATGAAACCACATAGACGTGATAATTTGCCTGACTGGGTATGAGATGCTAAATAACCATGAATGTTAATGGTGGCTCCTCTTCCAAATAATTAAGACTAGAGTACAGGGGCGGTGGGACTTCAGCATGGAGATGCAGCTTAAATCTAGCGAAATGGAAATAACGTAGATCTTGGGTGCTACCTCAGAGGCGATAAGATAGGGGAACGTTCCCAGCTCTTGATGAAGTTGGGGCAGAGTTTAGGGGGGGAGACAGGATGTACTTACCATTGAGCAGCGACAGCGCGATGTTAGCGTCGAGTAGTAAAGCGATTTCAATTTTTCCTGTCGCATAGCGGTTGACTTGTAGCTTTCTCTATCTACTTCCCCGTCGTCCAACGAGTTCCGCACTCTCGGATTCGTGCCACCACAGGCAACCCGCCTCTAGATAACTTGGCGTAATCCAATCAACGATTCGCGGATTGTTTCTCCACCTTCGTAGGGCAGCATCTGCTCGAAAAAACCTGGCGGATGACACATGGAGCAGGGCTAGTGTGAGATGAATGGTTCGTGCATGTGCTATTGCAAAACTCAAACCGTGCCGTCAAGGTGCGATTTCTTTAAATTCGAAATGGTCGACAGCAAGGTTAGAGTAGGTCTTGTCTGTTGAGTAAAGACGTGGGCGTAGAGTTTAAATTGCGGCCGGGCTGTAGGCTGAGCTCGGAGCTAGGCTGTTGTAATGCCATTACGTCGATGCGCTCATGTTTGTGCGCCAAATCTCTTCGATATGCCATAAACCATGGGAGAGGCTGGGTGGACGACGGGTGGGTGGAATCGTAGACAGATCGCAGGTGGGGCGGAGACGTAAGGCGACTTAGGTTGTGCGATTGAGCTTCATCCAAGAAGCGTGCGTAACTAGTGCGGGGCACGAAGTAGGATCCATTTTGGTTGCGCGGAGGTTCGCAGGAGGCGACGAGTAAAAGGCGCCAAAGATGCCGCGATGCAGAGCGAGCAAGAGTTATGAGCCCCAAGCTGCTGTTGGATCTGGTGGTAGACATCGGAAATTGGAGCTTCGATGACGCAGTTTTGGGGGGCAACGGTCCCATGTCGATCATACCCCCAAACGGTGCGCAATTGAGCTCGCTGCCTCCATACACAGCCGAACTGAGATCGAGCGCAAGAGCATTGGCACGAGAGCGCCGCGCACCCCTTTGCAGATTGCTCGCGGGAGATTGAATATTGCAGCCGCTTCGTGCCGGGAGTGCAGGGAGGGAGGCGTGCAGGGAGGAAAGGGAGGAGGAGTAGCAGGAGGAGGAAGAAGAAGAGAGGGCGACTTACTTTTGGGCACCAATCGGAACAGAGTGAAAAGCAGCAGGGACTGGTAGGGCCCCAGGACGAACTCCAACGACGAGGTCGAAGTCGCAACGCAATTTGTCTTGCCGGTAGAATAAAAGACTCTCAGAGCTCGAATTGCCTAGGTGGTAATTCGCTAAGGACTAGAATGTAATGACAAGAAAAGCTGGGTGGATCTCGTGTCCGGGCAAGGATTGCGACAATGGAAGGATGGAAAACCGAGTTGGCCGCGCACGCGCACACAAAATACAACCGGCTCCAGTGCGAAAGGATGCTCGTGGACACAGCGCGCGCAACTGACGAAACCGAGAAGTGGGCGGGCGGGTGAGGGGTGTCACTTTTTGGGAGATTAGGGTTGGAGGGGAGGAGGGGAGAGGTAGAGAAGAGGAAAGGGAAGGGGTGGGAATCGAGTGAGTGTGTGTAAGAAGAGAGAGAGGAGAATAAAACACAGCAAGAAACGCAAAAAGCAGAGACAGGACAACGATGGTGCCGGTTTGGTTTGCGGGTTTTGGTGTGGATGTGTAAGTGTGAAAAAAAAAAAGATTGAGGGTGGACTTGGACTTGCAGCCAGGTGGATTGGGGCCGAAGGCTATCCTGGGCTACAGAACTTACAGGTATCCCACCACCAAGCACAACCGATGAGTCTGTGTGGGAGAAGTGGGCAGCATGTGGAGTTTTTGCGCTGCCCTAGGTAAGGACCTAGCTGGGTTAGGTAGTACTAAGGCAGTGGTGTAGTGGTGTCGAGGTGCTGCCACGCGGGCCAAGCTAGGGGCATAGGTCCGCCTGGCTCTACCAGCCCAGTACCTACGCAGGTACACTCTACAAAAGTTACTAAAGGTAGGCACAAAGTACCTGTCGTTCTTCCCTCCCCCCCCCCCATCAAGCTTGCCCGACCCGTGTAGGCAGGTACTTGCTTCCTGTACCTATGTCTTGCTGTGGGATACCTAAAGTGGTCCCAAAGTTTAAATAGGCGGCCTTTAGGCTGTGAACCTAACGACCTCCTACCTGGCGACTACCTGGAGGCCTGCCTAAAGCACCTTTTGGGGGTGGGGGTGGGGATCTCCTCCACCAAGATCTAGCAACAGACAGACACCACCGACTTACCCATCCAACAACCCAAATGGGTGCTCGGCTGGACTGGCCTTGCTGTCAGCAGCTACCGGGACTACCGCCCGTGCTCAGAGTTCAGACTACCAACGGAGAACTATAAACTCCAGGATATGGGGTTGTCAGCACTAGATTGGTTGGGGACCGCCCCGCCTAGCATACATTGTATGAAGAGACACCCGACGGGGCGTCTAAATAGCCCGCAGTGTGTAATCCGCATCTATCTGGTATTGTTTACTTTGATTCTAATGTAAGCTGCCTGCTATGTTGGATAGCCTTTGTGATGATAATGCCTCCCTGAGCCTAACGCCATTCATTCTGTGAGGCAACTTGTAGTCTGTACATGTACCAAAAGAAATAGAAAGGGATAGAAAGGGATAGAAAATTCCCAGAAGCGCTCGGGATAACCTTGGTCACAATGAAGTGCAATATCTCCCTTGGTAGAATCCGTCATTAGCGCCTACCTAGAGCGTAGATACCTATTTATCTACTTGTAGATGGTGTTTGTCGACTACCTAGGTACCTAGGGTACCTGGGTAGGTAGGTAGGTTACACGCAATATTCAACGTTTTGGCAACTGCGTTCACTCCGGCAGAGCGTTTGCAATAGCCTGTGTCGCGAGATTACAGGTATCACTTTTATATTGTGCTCTAATTTGAGGGAAACAGGCATATGGATATACAACGTATATACAGTCCTGGTATCATGGCATTGGTGGTGCCTTCCTTCAATGGTGTTTGTGGTGGATCCGCTTTTGTCTCGCGACTGGAGCTTTTCATGCCGCTCTACCTTCCACCTGGTAGCTATAACCCGACCTTCCTGTTGTCGGCCGAGTTGCCTGATTTGAGTACTTAACTAGGTACTACTTTCAGACTCATCTTATATAGCGGCTGTGTTGTCGAACAGGCAATCTACATACACCCGCTTGTCCCGCATTGCGCAAATACGCGGCATCCGCGGATGTCTATACTCGCGGTCTAGTTATACTCAAGTAACTAGTGTAATGGGAGCTACGGTCGAGTGGGAGCTACGGATGATGCAATATAGATCTATAATGTATAATTGGCCAATACCACAATAGGTACCTACCGGGTTTAATACCACGGGGTGACTAGACTAAACCTACCTGGTGTGCCTATTTTAGTTGTTGCCTTCCTAGTGTAAGTGGTGTGCCGCTGTAGAACCTAAGACCTAACCAAACAATTGGTAGGCTCGGACAGCAAGAAATTAAAAGAGTCCTGACATTTGTGTGTGTGCGATTTGAAGGATTCCACTTCCCCTGCTAGCGTCTTTCTAGAAGTCTGGCATCTTCTATTCTTGACCCAGCAGACGCCCCGGATGGAGAATCCTAATCGGCAAAATCTATACATACGGCATACATGCCATGACGTTATAACAAAAGTCGCCGACGGGGGTTCAGGCCAGGATATCAACCGCCTGTGGCATTTGACTTGACATGTTCAAGAGGCTCGGATGTCCTGGATTTCAAGGTCCCCGTTGGCTTAGCAACTGGCTGAAGTGGCAATTAACAGATCTCAGCTGATGGAGGAGAGAAGGGAGCGTACGTAATCCTCACGGGGACACTTTCAACCCTTGACTGCGGTATATCGATTGATCCTCCCAATTCAATATGGGGCCTTCAACCTGTCCTTATGACGAAAGTGGCCGTCCTGATTGGCCTAGGGTGAAGGGAATCGATCCAGCGTTTGCCTGATCGCGCATAACACGTCTTATACCCGAGGCTATGTATGTGTAGCTGCCAAAATCGTTATAGGCACTGTGCATGTACTTAATCTTAGTATTTTTAGCATGTTTTGTTTGTCCTGATTGCCGTCCCAATCAAAAGCCCAGGCAGCAAATCCTCTGAGGATCTCTACACGTACATTTGACTTGCTCTCTCTTGGCGTGAAATGCATGCAGAAGGGCTATTGCTCCAAGAGCAAAAAAGTTCTGTCTGCACATGACGTGTACACAGGCAGTAGATAGTAGTAGGTAGTAGTAGGTAGTGGTAGATAGTAGATAATTGTTGCCCATTTCGATGCTCAACGCCAGATAAGTAGGCCATTCCATTCCGAAATAAGCTCCTTTCCGCGCTTGGTAAGTTCAATATCCCGTCGATCTTTGTTATCCGGATCCGTGTCATACGCGGGTTTGTGCGCGTGTCTCTGTGCATGTGTCTCTGTGCGCCCAAGCAATCTTAAAAACCGAGCCGGGACCCAGTCTCGCAGCTTCCAGATTTCACTTTACAGGCAATTGACTTTGACGATGAGGCGGGCCGTAACGTGGGCCGCCGAGCATCCCCGGCCTGAATATGTATACAGAACCGTCCAGTCAGTCGAAGGGCACCCTAGCGTAGATGCGCACATGATACTTCGGTCAAGTGTTGAGTCTATGACAAGAGCGATGGCTTCGCAACAAGTGCCAGACAAACTGGTTTTCGCGCTGGGAAATGCACCGGTCTAAATGCATAATTCCCGACATTGGGCAATTTCCTCACGTGCAACGACGCGGGTATATGCGGCAGCCTGGTGATCCCAATGTTTCGATTTCTGCTCGTCCTAGCTACCAGTACGAGACTGGTGATGCTGCTGATCCTAGCGTACCTGTCTACCGGTAAAGTAACAATAGCTCTCTAGGAGTGTATTTGGGATACACTGAGGTGCTGGAAGAGGGCCCTCCCACAGTAATGCGACTACAGTGTGTACGAACGGGCGTACAGGGTTGCCATACCTAGCATGCCAAGCTCGACCTCGCAAGGATAGAAGAACCCACTTCGCCGGACGTGGGAAGTGAAGCCTCCCTTCGTTTCGTGCCCGTGCGCCAATCATTTTTTTTGCGTTGTCGCGTTGGTGAGTAATACCGACGATTTGCTTCTGCCGATAACTATGCCCGACGATGACAAGCGTTGAAGTATGGCCGTTTGTGTGTGTGTAGTATGCCCTCGCGCGAGATCAATGATGGCTTTATATCATCATGCCCGGCTTGATGTCATGGACAGGGAGCAGACACCCCCTCTGTTGCACTACACTCACCTAACCTAGGTACAGCTGGGTAGAATTGGCTCCATCTCCACATCCCCACGAGTCAAGGATGCTTTATGGAAAAGAGCTGATCAGGTGAGGGAATTGTCTTTGACTGTGGACACGACGATGCCGGTACCCACTGATCGTCCAGGTACGGTGCGGCTGTAGTTTGGCAAGAAAATCTGAAACGAACGTATAGCGAAATGCTGCTGCTCGCTGGCTTCATTCTGATTGCTCGCTCGCTGTCTAGTCTTGCTGCACGAAATGCGCGCCATGCCACACCATACCACGCTACATAGGGCACTGGCGCCGAGGGTGCTCTCCTTCGTGCTGTTCGACGCCCACTTCGGCTCTAGCTTCGACCCCCGAATATGGCTGTGATGGTTGAGAGGGCGTCTTATCATCGTGATACTTCCTTGCGAGGTAAATAGGCCGTGAATCAACCCAAGGCCGGAAAGGCAATTCCTGAACAAACGCACGGGTCTCTCGCGATAGCCTGGCATTGCCGCTTCGAAATACTGTGTCATTACTCGTATCGGATGCGCTGCATTGGTTATGGTTTGATGGTTGGCACTAGAGCTGGTCAGACCTCGGGAAAGACTCGCCGGCCAAGATGGTGGCAACTATGTTAGTTGGTGTCGAACGGCCTAGAGGGCTCGGTCTGGCTTAGTGGGGTTGTAAACTCCCAGCTTGGGCGCGCAGGAGACAGGTTAAAACCGTTCTAACTTACACTATGGCTGATCTGCTCTTGGGTATGAATGAAAAAAGACAATCCTCAACTGATTTAGCAATTACCTGGTCCTTGAGAAAGTAAAGTTGTATACTACCTACTAAGTACCTATGAGATAGCCTACCTAGGTACCTAGGTATATTGAGATCCTAGGCTAGATATGTGATAATCAACGTATAGCTTCTTTGGTAAGATAGAGGAAATATCGAAACACAATGACTTATTTTGTATCTACCTTATGAGAATTATCGTCCAAAAGTGAAAGAGGAAGACAATAAGGCCTTAGTTAATGCCGAGAGCAGAAGTCTTACCTCCGAAGATACGCCGCACCGCCACAGTTTGTCCGTGTGGCGTGCGGTTCTACTAGATTCAGTGCCACCTTCCATCCACTTCTGGGAGCAGGTGGCAGCAGCCATGTTGACGTAGTAGCTTGCTGGCTAAACTCCCTGGAATACCTTACCACAACATCCATGGGGGGGCCACGATGAAACCGGCGACGCTTGTCTGCACCATATTTAATCTGCATTCTCTCTGTGCAAGCCGCAACTTCATCTTGGCATTGTAGATCTACGCACTTGCCTTTACTAGTTTCCAGCCAATGCTCATACCATCTCCGCCGCACGAAGTGTTTCTTATCCTGTCGGGTCGTCGCTGCGATACATAGACAGTCGGCTAGTGCTCTGCATTGCCGGTCGGCTAACGCTCCTCTCGACTGACGGGGTCAGGGCCGTCCTGTCTCTCGACCCTCCGGTTTTGTGGAGTCCTCGGCGGAACAGCAACTAAGGCACTATGGCTTCATCCAACGAAAACACGGAGCTCAAGCTCGTTTCATCAATCAGATATAAATTCGCGGCTGTGTCCGGTGATGAGAAGAGGCTTAGCGCCGCGCTTCAGTCACAGCTTACCTCTTTGCTCGAGAAGGCCGGCAGCCAGCATAAGGCCGTCCGAGAAGATGCAAGTATCGATCATCCCAATCCTATGCTGACATGACCGCTCATACTTTCCTCAGACTTTCAAAGCTTTCATGAGTGTCAAAACCTTTGTTAAGCCTTCGGGGTAGGATATGCTTCTTGATCTAAATGCAGCCTTGAGTGCTGACGAAAGAGACAGTGTCATATTACCCGTTGCCGCTCTCTTAGAGCAGTATAAGCAGACAACTTCGCCCATTGTAAAACAACTAGATCTCGCCTTCATCCGGGAAGGGCTACCTCGTCTCGATCAGTCGAAACGTCGCGACCTGCTTCCACTTGCATTGCGTGATATATCAAAAGAGATGAATTCAGCGAGCGCTGCTGGTTTTTTCAACGTATTTCTTCGTCTACTTCTAGAGATAAAATTCCCCGGAAGAGGGAGCGCGGAAGACCTTGTGCTTCAAGAATCCGTCGGCCTTGCGAATCCTTCCGATGCAAAATACGTGGCAGATTGGCTGGGCAAGTTATTTCTATTGAGGCAAGATATTGCTTTAGCCCCCGAGGACGAGATTCCAGCGAAGCTAGAGGCTTCGCCGTCAGGATTGACAAAAGAAGATGTTGCCTTTTTGCGTAATAAAGATCCCAAATCTTGGAAACCGAATACTCCAAACAGCCTCAGTCTTCCCGAATGCAAGACGAAGGCTGTCGGCTTCCTCGCGAGCGGTGCGTTTAAGGATGATGAACGTTACCTCCCTGCCATATACGCGGCGGGATCCGCCGACTCGAGAATTTCATCGGTTGCGGACGATATCCTCAAACGAGCTAGCATTGATTTTGAAAGCGAGAGTTTGGTACAGTCGTTATTTGCGGCGCACAGCGTGCTTCCGGGAGCGCAGAGGATACAGGTTCTCAGGTTATTGTCGAAGTCCATCGCTGCATGTTCTTCAAAGCAGCAAATCGTCGACGCTGTGACAGAAGACTTTGCCTTGACCACTGGTGAAAAGCCTACAATAAGCGGCCTGGAGGCCTTGAGACTCCATCAAGCATTACTGGGTTTCCTCTCCTGGATTGCACGTAATAATTTTGAAGTTGGACTCACTGACACGAAAATGGGGCCGGCTCTCGTGATGATTCTGAAGGATTACATCCTGAGGCAAGGGTGGCCAGCTCCCAACGCTCGCAGCAATCAATCCCAGTCACAAGACGAACAACGCCTACGTGCTAACGCCTACGGAACGATAGGCATTCTAGCAAGAGTGAGCAGCCTTGATGATAAGACAAAGTATTCGTTACTTAAGTGGTTGTTCGACTCTTTAGTATCCGATCCCAGTCCGGACATAGTTGTTGATATCGAAAACGCTCTGTCCAACATGATGGCTCTTTTTAAGTCAACTGATACTGCCCAACAACGAGATCTCGAAGAACTCCTCTTAGAGTACATGAACCTGCCAGATCGACAAAGTATAAGGACGGCTTGCCACTTAGCAGTGCGATTTGGGAATAATTGTTTGCCTTATAATAATATCAAGGCACGCTGGTTAGGCATTCTAGCTCTTTCTATCGGACCTTCTGAGCGACGAGACGTCCTGGAGGAGGGGCAACGAGGGTTGGATCCTTGGTGGGCCACCAAATTACACCCAGAAGAGAAGTTGCAGTTGCCCAACTGGGTAGAATTGGCAAAGTTTCTCTTCGACTCTACTCCGCCTCGTGTCGAAGATCATGAAATGGTCGTGGACAAAACGTCTAAGTACACGTTGTACCCAAATAGCCGTCTTCAAGCATTCCCGGTAGCTATACGTTTTGTCAGACAAATATTTTTCCTCACTGCCCTGGCTGAAGACAGCGTTGAGGTAGACTGGGAGTCGCGGCTGGATGCGCGAATTCATAACGACCTCGTCGTTCGCCATTCAATTAGAGAGTACATGAAATCGGTAGACCCGGACGCGGTCCTACTCATATTGAATGCGGCACTTGACGGTCTTAGAGATCATCCTGATATTGGCGCAGAAGATTGTATTGCCTGTCTGGGTGATATTTTATCATTCGCCCCGTCAGGGATCATCACCTCGAGCCTCTCTAGTAGGACGCATGAGCTGCTCTCCTTGCGTGGGTCTAACAATCGAAGGGTTCGGCAATTAGTCTCTAAAACATTTGGTATGCTCGCGCCTTGGAGCGATCAAGCTACCCTCGACGTTTCACAGCTACGGGAGCTCCTATCATCTACCAACGACCCGCCAGCATCTCTATCGGCACAGTATGAATGCTCACTTACATGCCTCGCTAGTTATCTCTCCAGAGCAACATATTACGACCGACTACCCGGTTCAGAGGCGCCTGATAACATCCAGTTTGCCGTCCAGTGCTCTCTTTCGGGTTTAATGGGAAGCAATGTGGACGTTCAAAACGCCGCTATGGATTCGCTGGGTCAACTATGGACTGCCGACATTGGTTGGCCTTCACAAGGGGGCGATTTTAATACCATACTTGACCGTCTCACGTCTTTAGCTATGAAGGGCAATGAGAAATCCATTCATACGCTCGGTCGACTTGCTATCCCAAGGGCATACGATTCATTCTCGAGCGGAGAGACTCCAGCAGGAAATGTGCTAGAGAAGTTGTTTGGCCTTTCAGATATCAAAAGAACAGAAGTTCATTTTGCTGTCGGCGAAGCAATCGCTGCAGCGATATCTCGATGGGATTCAGATTCAGTCCGGCTCAGTGTCGATATCCAGCCGGCTGGAAAGGGCGAGGACGCAGTTAAAGGCCTTAATAAGAAGCCAGGACAAATTAGTTCTACTCTGGATAAACTCGTCAAGGATTGTAAAGCAACGAAGCCATCACTCATAAAGGCATCTGGCATATGGTTGTTCTGCATTATTCAATATTGCTCCGGTTTGCCAGAGATTCAGTCACGGCTGCGTGATTGTCAGGTGGCGTTTATGCGCCTTTTGACGGCCCGCGACGAGCTTGTACAAGAAACCGCCTCTCGGGGCCTTGCTTTGGTATATGAGAAAGGCGATGAATCATTAAAAGGCGACCTTGTCAAGGATCTTGTTGGCAGCTTCACTGGCACAAAAACGCAGCTCAAGGTCGATGAAGAAACGGAGCTTTTCGACGCTGGAGCACTGCCTACGGGCGAAGGAAAGTCGGTCACATCCTATAAAGATATAATCAATCTGGCCAACGAAGTGGGAGATCAAAGCCTCATCTACAAATTCATGGCCCTTGCCACTAATGCTGCTACCTGGACTGCCCGTTCGGCTTTCGGGAGATTTGGCTTGAGCACTATTCTATCTGATGCTGACTTGGATCCGAAGATATACCCGAAGCTTTATCGGTATAGGTTCGACCCTAATCCTAACGTGAGAAGATCCATGGAGGATATCTGGAAGTCAGTCGTCAAAGATCAAACAATCGCCATTGCTGTACATTTTGATGCCATCATGGCTGACTTACTCAAAAGCATTCTTGACGGTCGTGAGTGGCGCGTCAGAGAGGCAAGCTGCGCCGCCATCGCCGATCTCATTTACGGCCAACCTTATCCCAAATATGAGAAGTACTATGTAGATATCTGGCGAGTCGCATTGAGGGTTCTGGATGACCAAAAAGGTTCTGTAAGAGCGGCAGCACTTAAACTTTGCATGGGTCTCTCGAAAACCCTGGTATCGCAGTTGCAGGAACATAACTCATCCTCTTCGGCCCAGGCTATGATTACCCAAGTTCTCCCGTTCTTGCTATCGGATAAGGGGATCGAGAGCTCCGTAGAGGAGGTCAAATTCTTGGCCATCAGCACCGTCTTGGATGTCGTGAAGAACGGCGGCAAAGCCTTGAAGACGTTCATCCCTACAATTACTACCCATTGTCTCGGGCTACTCAGCACGGTCGAACCGGCTCAAATCAACTACTACTATCAACGAATCAGCGAAGAAGATCGCGAAGGACTTGACAAACTACGGAGCACAGCAGTTGCCCAGTCTCCGTTATTCGACTGCATTATCAACTGCCTTCGGTTTATTGACGAAGACGTGATGGCACAACTGGCACCCCAACTAGTAACGACCATCAAGTCGGCACTCGGAATGCAAACTAAGATAGGCTGTAGTGAGGTGCTTAGCACGTTGGCTCTACGCCATAGCATTTTTCTTGCCCCTTATTCGGCCACGTTCGTAAAGAGCCTTCATACGCAAATCCTGGACCGTAACAACGAAGTAAGCAAGGGATATGCAAAGAGTGCTGCTTATCTGCTGAGGTCTGCGTCTCCCGACACTCGAGATCGCTATACAACGAGATTGGTGGACTTATATTTTGCCGCCGAAGATGAACCGCGGCGACAGAAGGTAGCAGACGCTCTTCTCGCAATTGCCAAGGCATCGCCTGATGCCTTCTCGGACCTGGAGACGCGACTCCTGCCCTTCGCGTATTTTGCCAAACAAGACACGGATGATTACGTTTCAGAAGTCAGCGGTGCCGCTTGGAACCAGCATGCCGGAGGAGACCATACAGTTAAACGTTATGTTGAAGAAATTTCGGGTCTCATATCAAAAGGCCTAGACACTTCAAAATGGGCTTTGCAACACGGCGCTGCATTTACCATAGCGTCGATGATTACGGCCTTGAGCAATGCGGCTGGCAAAGGCGGACAGTTCGGCGAATCAACCATTCGACAGATATGGCCAGTGTTGGACAGAGCACTTGCACTCAAAACATTCAAAGGTAAAGAACGATTGGTGACTGCTTACCCCCTTTTTATTATCCACTCCAAGAAGTTTTGGGAGGGCGACCCAGCGATCTCGGCACAGACCAAGAAGATCGCAATCCGCGAGGCCAAACGTAACAACGATCAGTACAGACCCCATGCATTCGAAGCGCTAGCCGACTATGCGGCGGCACGGGAGGATCTAGACATGTATGCCGAAGCGATGGCGCTTGTTTCGGAGCATTTGAGTCCAGATGGCGAAGCACATAAGTTGACAGACTTGGAGCGAAAAACTGCGGAGGCGGCACTGAAGGTAGCCATGACGGCTTACAACCGTCCGAAAATGCAATCGGCACCAGCTAGTGTTCTCGGCGACGTGGCCGACACCGTCGAGGGTGCTAAGCGATCTGTCCCCATCGCGAAGGATGCGCTATTCACCCACGCGCGCGATCTCCTTGACCAGGCGGCGTCAGCAGGGGTCGTTATAACCACGGACGAAAGCTTGCTGGCGAGAAGATGGTGCAACATATTGCTCCAGGATGAAGCAGGGGTCGTATTAGAGAGCCAGAGGGCGGCGAGGGCGAAGGCACTCGTTGCTTTCGTCACGGCCTGGAAGCAGGGCGTTTTCGGCGTTGCTGACGGACAGCGTTCCTGGGAGGAAGAGATGGAGCAGAAATTGGCGCAGATGAAGACGGCGGAAAGATCCCTCGATGTACAGAGGCTCCTAGGTCAGGTATCGCAGAAACTGAGGGATTGAGAGACTCTCTAGATGCCTGATAGATTATTGAGACTAGATATGTTTGAATGAATGCGTGATGCATTATTTGGCTAGATAGAATCAGCTTCAATTGTGACTTCATCTTATGAATCGGGCTGTCTCCCTCCGCATATATGCTAGCTGCTGCTGAGACGCGCCGTGTAGTTCGATGATCCGTGTGGTATGATTACTTGTATAACTATGCATAAATCGATATATAACTAGCTACCTCGTTTAATTAATTATTCTATCACTCGAGGTCCCGTCTTGCATCGCGACCCACCATGCACACTTATCCTTCCATTTAGCAGGCACCTCCAAGGCCCCGACGAATTAGGTATAAGGTAACCTACAGGTAGGTAGGTGTAGGTAGTACCTATAGTTATACAAGGTTCTTTATCTAGAGAACTCGACGGATCCCGAGATTTAATATTTTTATTTCATTTTATTTTATTCCACTCGCATCATACAAAACAGCAGAATGCACCCGGTAGCGGGCTCATTGCACCATGCCTCGAGTTCTGCCTTGGAAACGCCGTGAACAGGAGACGCGTTCCAGCCCAGTCCAACGTGTGAAGCAAGAAGATGCCGAGCCGGCCAGGGATGAATCGGATTCCGCTCTCAATTCAGATGCTGCGAACACGCCTAAAAACACGCTGAAACGGCCTCGTAAGTGGCGCCAGTGACTGTGACTACCAACGTGCTCCGTGGGGCTACTACTCTAATGGACGTGTCAGGTCGTACATCGACGTCGCCACCGCCGGCACCACCACCGGAGGAGTGAGTGCAATCTGGGGAGCTTTGACGTGGCTTTGACTAAGATGTGGATAGTCCCATGATTGAGGGTGTCGATGGAGATGATCGGTATCGAATGGTCGAGGATGAGTTCCTGGCTACGGCCCAGCAATTTACCGCGCATTTGCATGCCGCAGAATACAAGCGCCTAAAGGCAGCCTCTGAGCTTGAGAATGCCCAGACAATTCGGAACATCTCACGGCCGGTTGTGGGACAGATGACGGATATTGTAAAGATCAAGCGAGAACGGAAGGTTCTTGTGGATAAACAACGGCTTGCCACTCGGAGGCTCCGCAAAGGAGGCGCCAGTGGCGATGAAAGCACCGGCACCGACGACCGCGACGATTCGTGGCACAAGCAATCTCTCCATGGGCTCATGGAGAGCCCGGGAAGGCGCGCGAAGCAGTTCGACGCCTTGCCATCGGCCACGTCAGTGACCCGCGCAGCTGCCGGGTTTCATAGGCAGACAAGCGGTGTCGTCTCTCCGAGCCGGCTTAGGCTAAAGGAGCCAGACAACAATCATCCACATCACACACACGGAACCGAAGATGTCACGGGGGCTCTGGATGATTCCCATAAAGCGCGTCGAGTACCACAACCAGTATCTATATCTTTTGGAGCGGCGGAGCCAAAGACCCTCGGTGTTGACAGGCCGCAACAGCGCCTTGAGGGGCTCTACAAAGCTACGGAGACCCCACGAAGCCGTCAACCACAAGACGTGGGGAAAGCCGCCTCAGACGACGACGAAGACATGGACGTCATCGCCCGCCTGAAAAAGCGACAAGAGGATCGTAGACGGAGCCGAGCACAGCGGAAGCCAGCAAGTCACGAGCCGGCCAAGGCCAACATGGACGACATTCTACCCGACTTCCTATGAAAAAAAAAAAAGATAATTGAAAAAAAAAAGAGAAAAGAATAAAGTTAGTTTACAAACGGGGTCTCATACGGACGCTCGGCCTGGGGCGTGATGCGCGCCAGGTGCCGCCGCTGCCCGTTCTTCCAGTCGAGCAGGGCCGAGTGCTGCGTCACGCGGTTGTCCCAGACGACCACGGTGCCCTCCTCCCACTTGACGCGGACCTGGAAGTCGGCGCCGAAGCCGATGTGCTCGTACAGGAACTTCAGGATCGCGTCGCTCTCCTCCTTCTTCAGGCCCACGATGTCGCGCGTGACTAGCGGAGGGGTGCGCGGGATTTAGTCAATTCCGTTTTCTTGGACTGTTTCACTCTTTCTCTCTCTCTCTCTCTGGGTTGGGGTTGGTAGATTGGGAGTGGGAGTGGGAGTGGGAGGGGAGGAAGGAAGGTAGGTGGGTGGGTAAAAACAACTCACATTGCGGGTTCACGTAGATGGCCTTCTCGCCGGTGGCCGGGTGGGTGCGGACGATGGGGTGCGCGTGGGTGACGGGCTCGCGCCGGTTGATGCTGCCGCGGGCGTGCGCGACGGCGACCTGCTCGACGCCCGAGTGCGTGGCGCGCAGCCCGTGCAGGCGCTCGCGGAAGAGGGGGCTCAGGCGGTTGTAGGCCTCGACGGCGTTGGAGAAGAGCGTGTCGCCGCCCGTCTCGGGCGTGTCGAGGATGTAGAGGAACGTCGTCCCCGGCGGCTGCCGCTCGTACGACACGTCCGAGTGCCACGCCACCGAGCTCACCCGCCCCGCGAAGTACTGGTCCGACTTGTCGTCGCCCGCACCCCAGTGCACTAGGTGGATCTCGGGATACCCTTCCGGCGCGCCGGACTGTGTGTGCGCGGAGGGGGTTAGCTAGCGGCCGCTTGTCTTAGGGGGGTGAACTTCTACGGGGTACGGAAGCGCGCGTCCTATCTTAGGGATGACTTGCCGTGGGATGGATGTGGTGGCGTCCGAAGTAGCCACCGAAGTCCAGGGCTTCGGAAATGGGCAGATCTTTGAAGTCCTGCTTCCGGAACGCGACTACCTTCCTCTCGGCCACGAAGCGCGCGAGCTGGTCCTTGCCGGCGTCGCTGAGGCTGCTCAGCTGGACGCCGCGGACCTCGGTCCCGATAGTCGGCGTGAGATGGGTCACCTCGGCGCCCGCGGGCAGGAGCTCTGGGAACGTGGTGTCCGCGTCCTTGCCGTGCTCATAATGCTCGAAGGGCTCCAGCGGGGGGTACTTGGTGGTCTTGTCCCACGTAGGCAGGTAATGGGGGTATTTCGCCGCCTCAAAGCCGGCCACCTTGCCCTCCTCGGCCTCTTTCGAGTAGTGGTACGTCTGGAACTCCTTGTACTGGCCGGCGATGCGGGGATCCTTCAACTGCTGCGGCGCGCTCACCGGCTCGGTGACGGTCGTTGTTGTTGCGGAGGGAGCCATGATCTCAGAGCAAAGTTTACGGATGCCGCTTTGGATTTGGACGTGGTCGGAGAGCGCCCACGCTGGCAATTGGACGGGTCGCGCTGTTTTTATACCGGATCGTGACGCAGAGCTACCCGATGTCGTACCATGTCGAGACAACCAACTGATGTGCGAGCAAGACACGATTGCGCAAAGCGGTGGCCATCCAATGGCATGGCGCATACGCACTATCTCGCGCTCCTTTCCTGGAAGCTACCCCAACCCTCCTTCACGCCCGTCCCGTCGTGGCAAAACTAATCCGTCGATACCGCGGCGCCCCCCCCCTCGGACGACCCCGCGTTCAAAAGGGAAACAGGCGTCTCTATGGGTGGCTGGTGGTCCATGTTGCTAGCGTGGAGTTCAATCACGCAATCTGATCACCCATGACACCCCCCTAGCCCGATCCCGTTCCGAGAGCACGGCATCGATCCTGTTCCCCAACGGCGATGACGCACCCCTCCCTGCCCCTTCCCTTCTCTTCCCCTCCACCGGCCTCCAATTCTCCTCACGAAATCCGGAATACGAGTTTTCGTCCTTCCCAGCTGCCAGCGCACTGATGTGGGAACACAACGGGATAAGAAAGTTAGGGGGAGCATGGTCGCAAATGATAATTGTGGTCCCACGCCTTCTCGTGGCGCGGGATTTTCATCGTGCTTATTGTGTCGTCCGAGAACGGGCGAGCGAGCGAGGAGCACGCCTTATTCGAGCATCGCGGCGACATTGGCACAGTCGCTTATCTATGGGGCATTCCCCGTGTCCGATCTGGCGCCGATGTTGCCCTCCCTCAGTGCTCTCGGCGATAAAGCTACGCCGCGCACACGCCGTATGGAGCGCTCTTGTCGTTAGATCACGTCATTTTATTCGTCATGGTAGCCAATTCAGGGTTATTACAAATCATAGATCTCGCCTTTTTGGGATTTGGAACTTGTTGCTCGCCGCCGTGTGGCTGTGCCTTCATATGGGATACGTTGGTAGGTGAGAGCATCATAGTTGTTTTACGGAGTTCAAATATGAGACATTTTCATAGGAACGTTATCAAGTTACCTGTCGCTCCCTATATTGTGATGTTCCCCATGAACATCCGCCTGGAATGTCCCGAGCCCTTTCCCATTATTAACTCCATCTCTCAATCCCAAGCTTCTTTTGGCCGAGCTAATGTAAAGATCTCCTAACCGAGAACCCGAGATCTCACTTCGATATATCAATCCCGGGTGCAAGAAAATGTCTCCCTTGATCCCATTACCCCTGATATCCCATATAGTCTGCCCCTCCCGATATCTAGAGACATGACACCAAGACCATAGGCTATATTATCCCCTTTAAATGGCTATCTTGGTTGTTGGGTAGTAGCTGGTCTCAATATTGTACTTGTTCTTTGTCGTTGGTAATTCAACGTGCATGACGGTTGAGCTTGCCGCTGTTAAACCCGGGGGTCTGGTTCCCGACGTATGCCGAAAGAGCTGACCGGAAAGTTTAGTTAGATACCTAGTCTTAAATCCCTAAATCCAGCTCCTAGACTTTTTCTCGCTCTTTAGACGCCTGCTTTCCCAGATTCGATATGGTGGCTACTAAGTTGTTAAATGAATACGCAGAGCTAACATGAAGCCTTGATACCTTCAATCTCCATCACGTACCTAAAGTCGTGCCAGGTTGGTTATACTTTGCAAGCCCTTCGCTTTCATAGCAATAAGAATGAGGATGGCAGAAACAGTAAAAGGGGTCGGTACTAACAATATCTGGTTAGCACTCTTGGCAAACAACTTGAAAGTTCTGATCTTTAACCCACACATGACACCCAAGACGTAGCCTCAGCCAAGCTTTCCATCACTATTGTACCGAAACTCGGAAATATCGAGTGCGAACAATGCTTCCATAAAAGCTAGCGGCAGCGGGACTATGTGTTAGCCTCAAAATTGCTGCAAGACACATCGAGGACTGACAAATATGATGGTAGCTATAGTGAAGATCATAATGGCTCTTCCTTGCCCCTCTGATGCTTTCGTCATCTTGAGGGACTCGTCGGCTTAGATGCGTGCGGAACGGGCATCCATTACGCTGCTCTGCTTTGCTTCACGAGAAATTCGAGCGATAATAGTGTGGTCAGGATTCAAATGCAACATCATACAAACTATATGCCCGGTAGACATACTAAAGCAAGAAGAAGGCAGAGGCTGGGCTCTGATAAAATCACTGAAGAGCCTAGAAATAACGATAGAGACGACTACGTTTCGAGTCTGGAGGATCAGGTTGTACCAACCACAAGCAATGTATTGCCGAGCCCATGAAGGCATGATCTCAAACCTAGGCATAATAAGTTTTCCACGTCCGAAACCCCGAAAGAGATACAGAGTAGTGGTTGACGCCCCGTACCGACGTTAAACTTAACCAATTAATCAATAAATAAGCATAAAACTCGAGCACCTCCCGTCTGTGAAGCCTTCACAGCGCGTCGGATCATTTCGCCAATTTCGTCCGCATTAGCTTGAACAGTGCCGTATGGGAGACTAGAGTATCTTGCATCATAACTGGTGCCCCATATTTTGCTTTTGGGGCGTGACACTTTGCTTTGGTGACTCTTGGTCATACTATTGTCCTTCAGTAGCTCTTTCTTCGTACAAATTGTGGATTTGGTATTCTAATCGTTCCCGGGTTCCACGTGCACTTATATTATTATTTTAACTAGTTTTTAACTGCTGCTGTTTGTATCCTCAATACTGCTGTGCTGTCATATCAGGCTTTTATCGATGGCTGTTTACTTTAAATAATAGCCGTTATTCAGAAAAAAAAGTCATACCGATTAACAAATAAGAATGTATTGAACAGCAGAAAACGGTACTTCGAATCCAGTAAGGTGCAACAATAGGAAGCAAAAACTTGTAAAATGAAAAACTGGTGTTTGCATCCAAATGTTGAAGTGTTGGTATGGAAGCCTCCAGGACTAGAGGGGATACCAGTAGTAACTACACATCACCTTAGTTGAACTTAACACTAAAGATTATCTGCCGGGCCTCCTTTATGCACCGGTCTTCCTTGGACCCTTATTTTCTATCTACTACGTGCCTAGCTAAGTATGTAGATTCCAAATCCTGTATCGGTGACCGGCTGGCACCTCAACTACCTCAAGCCCCGGTGGTGTGTCATTCCTCGCACGTCCTATTGTTATTCGAGCCTCCTTACGCCGCCGATTAACCACGTAAGTGCTCGACATTAAATGTCTCTACAGCTTTCACGCCTTCCGAGGAAATCCCAAAGCCATTTTTGGGGGGCCTCAATATCTACTGGTGTTGGGAGATTGAAGAATGGGTGAAGAAAAAAAGGGAGCCGGGGAACCTTAAAAACATCCAATATTTTCGTGAATATCCATCAGTATGTTGCCTGAGCCGCATTCGTGCTTAATTCACTTAAGTTTCGCTATTCGAGATCTTCCGCTACTATGTTGACACCACTGGCATCGTTAGAGAATGTGACATGCCACTCCTGGTCACTCTTCGGTATCATCTCAACCCCCACATCTTTCTTCAGCAGGGGAAAAGCCCTGTCCATGGCATTGTGTTTCACTGGCTCGGCCCACTCGCCCCCAATTGGATGAATATCAAATCGAACGAGAAGTAGAGCCACAAGTGCTAATACTTCGGTGCTGGCGAAATGGCGTCCTGGACACAAGACATGGCCACCACCAAACCCGCGGAAGGCGGCGGCCGGATATCGGTGGGACTTGCCCTTCTCAGTCTTCAGGAAACGCTTATGATCAAATTGCCGAGCAGTTGGGCCCCAGAGGGATTCGTCACTATGAATAACTGCGTTCGGCATCAAGACGACACCTCCACTCTTGAGGAAATATTGGTCATCCACCAGGGTGTCTTCCTGAACTATGCGAGCAGCCACGCTTATTCCGTGGAAACGTAGGACTTCCTGCCACGTTGAAACTAACAAGGGGCAATGGGTGCGAACTTGGGCAAGGTCAATGGAGCAGACACCATCCGGACCAGTTTGAACCAGTTGAGATACCTCCCTTTGGCAGTCCGCGAGTACGGCAGCGTCGGAGAAGACCTGCCAAACCATCCAAAAAGCGCTAGGAGCAGTGTTTACAACACCTGCAGCGATCTGGCCAATCTCAATGTGAGCGGAATCGTCCATGTCGAGCCCAAATGTCAAATCGTGTTTCTGTCGAAGCCGGAGGAAAAGAGAGCCTTCAAGGAAATGATTGCTTCGCAAGTAGCGATTCAATACTGAGACTAAAGCTTCTCGAGCTTTTAAACTTCGTCGAGCTGTGAGGCTTGGGAAGAAGCCCATTAGTAAAACCATGATACCAGATTCGTACTGAAACCAAGCTCGCTCATTCTCGGTTTCCCGAAATGGGTTGTGAGCCCCATATGTCGCATCTGTGGTAGCAGCAAAGATCTCATGACGAACCCAGTCAAAAAGTTGGACGGTTGATCGGCCCTTGGCGGCGAGCCGGTCCATCGATGCTGCAAAGTTGCTCACCGCAGCCCGAGAGAGACCATTTAGGCCTGGCCCCGGAGAGGTTCCGGCGGCGGTAGACCTTGGGAAGCTCCGCAGGTAGCCGTCGTTGCTCAGGCGTTTATCATCAGCTATCTTGGCCATGCCATCCTTGCTCACAGCCATGGCATTTTTGCAAGCTTGGGCCTGTATCGGACTAAACGCAACAGTCGAAATATGACGGTCGATCCGCTGAATTGTCTGTAAGGAGTTGACAACATAGATCGGCGGCCCTGGAACTCGAAGGGTGTAGATGGGAAGATGGTATTTGTCTCTATCGTCTATGAATATGACGAAAGCGTTGCGGAGACTGGCTCCAGCGAAAGCCAAAGGAAAACATACCTCAATTGTACATAATAGCGCCCACCTCCCAGGAGCATTCCCAGAAGGGGGCTGATGAAAGGGATGCTACCAACTACAAGTGTTGGCTCCTTTGGGTGCTGTAGGAGGAACGCTATTCCTAACAGGAAGACGTATGTGGCAGCAACAGCGCCCACGGATAGAAGAAGTAAGGATGGCATCGTGTGAGCTTGCGCACGCAATAAAGACTGTAGTGCTAAATGGGGGTCTGTTCAAAACTCGAGATGTTCTGAGGGTCTGAACTTGAGATGGAAGGTGGTTACTGCTAGGAAACGGTATGCCATGCTGGAAGAGGGAGGGTTGATGCACATTCTGTTGAATGGGTTTTACCCTCGTGACCTAGCAAGAAAGGAGGTAGCAGCCTATCACTTTCTTTCAGGGGGGGGGTGGGGGGTGTTGCATTTTCATCATATACATAGATTTAGAGTATGATTGATCGCTTGAGCAGAGCACCGGCTGCAATGCTGCATGCAAACTATATCCACTTATTTAGTTGCCGCTGCTAAGTATAGGTACAAAATGGGTAGGTAAGAGGTAACATACCTCTTAAGGTTGTTTCGAAGACTGTAAGCCGACTTAGTAGCTACCAAGCCTGCGCGCATCGTTATGGTGATGCGTTACATCAGGCATATATACCCCTCCTGCGTATGTGTAGCATCCTCGGATAAATCATCGGTTTGCTCTCTGGCGTTGGTATAACAATAGTTACCATCACCGCCAGAGACTGTGAGTCTTCATGACTACAAGATAGCTTCTTCTTACTCTGTCACTCACACCCACTCTCAGACCGCCTACATAATTCTTATTCTTTGGGAACTTCATTCATCACCTCAGCACTCCCTATGACTGCCATTCACTTCCCATGCTGGTTGGTTTGCTGCATTCCCCCTTGCTGTCATCGCCGTTATCAACGACTCTGTCTCACTCACACGATACTACCGTGCCTAGGAAGTAGTGACTCAGGAAGGATCCCGGCTCCCACCCCACTATCCTTCGTTCATTCCTTTCTTGGGGCCTGTCTTCCAACTCTGGTGGAACCATGACAAATATATGCGTCGGTTATCGTTAGTTCTTGGGTTACAGCCTGCAACTTCTCGGTTCGTAAAGAACTTGGACTAGCAGCTGCAGGACTTAAGGACTACCGAGGAATGGCCAGAGATGATCGATTTTGCTCAGTTCTATCGGGACATTATTAGCGCATCGGCTCTTAAATCAATCGTTGGGCACTGACTGGGGCTTCTATATTTCACGATGCCTAAGACATATAGTTGTGGAGACAAACTTATGGGTCAATTTAGGAACTGGTATCACTTTGCCGGAGAGAATTTCAACCTATCATGTATCGGTGCTGGCGATGACGGTGATCCAATTTGAGAGTCGGCCATGATGCGAGATCACCAAGACTAAATCCTGAGTATCGATGGGCATGCTGATAAGGCCCTTACAAGAATTGATCTTGGCCTAACTTGGGCGTAGGTTACAACGCCTTTATCTGTGCCAAGTTACTAAACATGAAAAATAACTATAGGAAACGTGGTTTTTAGCTCTATGCTTGCGGCCGTCCACATATTCAAAGACGCAGACCTTTTAGCGCGTGTTCGACAAGATCTGAACGAGTGCTTGGACGAGTCTAATATATATTCAACGCTAATCCACCGCAGCTTGCAAAAGAGGTGTCTCTTTTGTCTTCTATTTATGCGAACACTTTACGTCTTTATATCAAGGTTTATTTCGTTTATAGCTCACCATATGAGGATGTGGAGTTAGGTAAATGGCGTCTACTGGGGAGAGGAATTACTATTTTTAATTCTGAGCCGTCGCATATGGCTCCAAACTTCTGGAACACTAAAAATGGTCGGCATCCAGCTGTGTCATTCTGGTCGGACCGGTTTCTCGTTGATCTGTCTGATTCGGATAGTGGACCCGTCTCGCCAGCGCATCGGAAGCCATCCGCGAAATTTAACAAACAGGCCAATAAAGGCGCCTTTTTCTTCACCGAGGGATATGAGGGCGCTTGGATTCCGTCTGGTGGTAGGTAGCTATTTTCACAACGCCCGGTTACTCCTCGTTTGGAGTGGGAGTTAATCATCTCCCTAGGGGGATCTTCGATGTGCCCTGGGCGCTTCCTTGCCAGGGATATCATCATTATGACTAGCGCTGTCATGTCGAGTGAATACGACATTGATCTCTACGGTAGCTCCCTAGGGTTTACTCTGAAGAGATATGGAATGGGCGTGGAAGACCTGCAAAACCCGCTGCCATTCAGTATTAGGAAGAGGGCCATTGTGAGTGGTCAACCAATCCTGTCGGCTAGATCTCCTAAGCCACACCACATGTATCTGCCCGAATGGTCATGCAGTATACCTTGGTGTTATAGGCATGGTTCCGTATCCTTGTGGCTATGAAACAAAAACATATATCACAATTTTAGGGGGGAAAGGACCGGTTAAGATTACATGCCCCTCCCACATGTAGGTAGGCTCTCATGCACGCCACCCCCTGAGGCACACCTCCCTTTCTTCAGGCCAAGCGCCCCAGTGCATGTCTTATAACTCGAGCTCCTCTATCCACCTTCACCTCTCCGAGGCCTTTAAACGTATCCCTCTGCCCAAGTACTCAGCATAATTGTGCCGAGCTCTACGAGTCCACCCCCAAGACAACATCTAATGCCATTGCATTTCTGGCGGCGGCAGCACGCTGTAGGCGATAAGTGCATGCAAGAGCCTTCTCTTGTAGGAATATTACGTAAATTGGTAGAGTGTACAATTCTGGGTGCTAGACACGCGACCGATGGGTTCACACTAACAGATATAAAGTGCTATAGTTATATAAGGATCTTCAATAATCTAGATGACACGGAAGGGGATGTTGTCAATGTGCTCAAACTCATTGTGGAAGTGAGATGCGGATGGTGGGGATGGTTTTCTATTCAGGGTGAGAGGACTAAGGCGCTAATATATGCTTATAGCTGTTAAAAGAGGATGTATTCTATGAGCAGTATGGATACGGTCTATATTATAAATCGTGACACCACAGGTCATTCTTTTCATCACTTGTCAAGGGGCGATTAATTTACTTAGGTTAGCTGGATGAAAGGTTGCACCGGAGTTTCCCTACAACACAACATCCATTGATGTCAAAATTCTCTACCATTTTTTCACAGGGCAGTCAAGCTATCGACGTGCAGGTCGGCACAGACGTTATCTTAAGGCGAGAATACCAAGTAAGGTTTATTGTGCTGCCCGGCAATAACATCATAGAGCTAGTTACTCGTCTGGGCACCCTCTACCGTCAATGCGACCGGGGGTGCCGCCACCAACTTCCCCCAACCGTCCTGGCGCGAGCTTGATATCGAAATTCTAGCGCGTTTTGGCTCCATCAAGCTTGTTTCTAGGTAGGCCACCAGCTTGCCTGCACACCCGTGATAGCCGATGGAGAACGGGGTGAAGACCGTGTGCATGAGATTGCGTTGTGGTGCAGAGCGTAGATGCTCGCCTGACCTGGGTCTCTGGAGGTATTGCGCGACTGTTAATGATGAGTGGTCTCTGCTTCTTATTACCCGCCAGAGAGTGCCTGGTACTGGCGGGGTTATACAGAGTGCCTCGTCGATACAGACGCGCAGATAATGACAGCTCGACAGCTGCGGCCTGCTCCGTGTCTCTGTATCGCTGGCGAAAGCGGTACGTATCTCCTCTGCGAGTTTCTCATAACACCTGCTGTGGAGGGAAAAAACGGAACCGCTAATCCCATGACAATTATGTCGGTGCATACATACTACTCCGCGATACCTCCGGTTGTGGGATAAATAGAAAAACGGCGCATAGATGCCGGCGGCGATGGAGAAAGTGCCTAACGAAACGTGAGCTCGGCTTGGTTGGGCTTGTTGTGCGCTACCGGGGAGATTCAGCATACTTGGGGGAATAATTCCATTGTCTCGGTCCATATATAGTTCACTTGGATATTTTCTCCACCGCTGCTGGTGTTGGATACAATGACTAAGAGGCCACGCCTCACATCTTTATCCTCGGATAATCGGTTCTTAATCACTTTCTCCATCAGCTCAGTCCTTTGTATTTTTCTCGAATATCAAGTGAAAAATAGCTCAAAGAAGGGAAAACACGCTGTTGGTGCAGACGATACCACTACATACGGGTATTTGCCAGATGGTTGGCGCGGACCTTGCCAGTAGTCATGAAATGGTAGGTCAAGTCAGTTGAGATCTTCAGGGGAAATCTTAATGAAAGGAGAGAAACAATATCACAGCCAAGGTATGTCACTCTCTCCGTGATATTTACGGGTGTTGAGCCCTTGGTGCTACTTTACTGCATCATACCTCAACTCACGTATTTTATTCTTAGATGCTAGATCGTAATTAATTTATTGAATTTTCTACATTGCTAATTTTGTCAAGGATTAATACACGACTTCCAACACCTGTACCCCCTCCCCAATAGGCACCTCATCTATGACCTGTGTGCAAGGTGGTAATACCAATCAACTAGTATTTCATACCGCGGCCCTTTTTTTCTCTGCAGCTGACGCATGTCTTACTTGCGTTTATAGAGCCTCCTTGGTTACCACGGTCCTGGGGGAAAATACAATCTGTGCTCGTAGCAATAGGGCAACTTGAGCTCGACTTGGCAGTCATCATTTGAAAGTCGTCGTGTCCACAAGTGTAGTGAACGTAGAATAGCTTCCTTTCACACATCTTGAAATTGGCAGTGGTATAATAGGGGGAGTTTTTCAAGAGTTCAGTAGCAGAGTAATGCTTGGTGGTTGAAGGGATGGCGATGGTAAGTTGGGCGCTTGTCGGTGGTAGAGTTATGCAGGTAGGTAGATATTGTTAGATCTGAGTTAGAATGTAGGTATCGATGACTTTAAATCCTATCGGCCTCGTCCCTGTGCAATCTTCCACCTTTTTATAGGTTTCCGTGGAATTCGTATGATAGATTTGCAAATTGTTTCGAGTAATATCCATACAAAACAAGGTCTTTATAGCCAAAAAGATGTTTCATAACACTACCCAAAAGATAAGGCCACTCGGAAGAATAGTTTCAAAAATTCAAGACATTAGCTTGTTACAGGATAGAACTACACGACTGTAATTGAACACTGTTGTTTCTAGAGGTAAAAACTAGATAGAGACTGTCGCGCCGAGTGGTTGGCCGTCTATAGCTATTTCTATGTTAGTATGCTGGTTCAGTGACATAATTAGTC
The DNA here is from genome assembly GCA_021209875.1 of Rosellinia necatrix. Lineage (NCBI taxonomy): Eukaryota > Fungi > Ascomycota > Sordariomycetes > Xylariales > Xylariaceae > Rosellinia > Rosellinia necatrix. Next base: position 517,665 of record JAGYVD010000003.1, read on the forward strand.
AAGTACCCAGCTGATAAATGATTTCTGGGCGATAGCAGCATATATTTAAGTGCAATAGTATAATTAAATGGCCGTTCCTTTGCTTTGACAGTTGGAATTTATATAACTAAGTAATGAACTCACTCATAATAACATCAACTCCGAAGCTCTTCCTCTATTATCTTAAGATGATCCAGGCTTCACCCAAACAAAGCAACGCCATTTGAAATACTCAACACCAATATTGAGAAAATAAAAATTTAAGGCCCTTGGGAGTGGTTACCCATGTATATTTGGGTAGTTAGTTATTAGTTATTCCATGTCTACTCAAGACTCGATTGCTGCATATTACTTTCTTGGCGGGTGCTAGTACATATGTGGGGCATAGTTATTGGCAGATAAGCTTATCAATCAAAAACGAGGGGCAACATTTTTTTGATACCCCGCCACTCCCATATATATGGTGCCAGGTAGTGAGTGAGTGGTACCTACAAGTAGTAATTTGATTACTCAAGCACAATCGCAGCAGCGCTGCAATCGCGAACCACTTCAACTTCATACCTTTTCAGGGCTTGATCTGACGAACATCGTCCCTCCCCGCCTCCCTCCCTCTCGAGACTTGCCCGTCATGTCGATGGATATAGACACGCCGATGCCCATGGCGGCACCGGCGCCAACACAGGGCGTCACTGCAACGTAGGTCAGATTTTCTCGGTCGCGCACTTCTCTGCCGGCGCTGTGCGCGTTTGGCTTTCACACGTCCACACACGTTCACACACGTTCACACCGCTGATCGTCACGTTAGGATCCTGTGTGCGGATTGCGGGGCGCCGATCGATGGAATGACGGCGATCGAGGCCAAATGTTACGACTGCTTCAAGCTCACAAAAGACATCTCCCAGGGAATCCAGAGGGAGGCAACACTACACTTCTGCAGGGACTGCGATAGGTGGCTTCAACGGTACGCATAATGTTTTCCCAACTAGTCTTCATGTCTCACGTCTCGAAAGGACCTCCATGCTAACAAATCAACAGTAAGTACCCGGGCCGACTTCTTCAAAGAGCGCCGAAGCGCACTGCTCTCGTCCACTTCGCGGGCCGGTACCCGAAGCTAACGCAGTGCATTCCGATCCCATAGCCCCTACCAGCTGGGTTTCCGCAGCATTAGAAAGCCGAGAACTGCTCGCCCTCTGCCTGAAGAAATTAAGTCTCAACCGGACAAGAATAATAGATGCCTCGTTTATCTGGACCGAACCCCACAGCAGGCGAGTGAGGGTCAAATTGGTGGTACAGGCAGCCGTCGCAGAAGACAAGGTCATGCAGCAGGCTCTCGAAGTCACATACGGTAAGTAACGTTCCGGATTTCTCTCACCCCCTCTCCCTTTGCGACTATCGAAGATATCTGTAGAAGGAGTGCAAATCTTCTCAAAAGGCCTACCCTGGTTCTCGTGAGTAGCATTTAATAACCTTGAGTTTCAGTCGTTGCATATCAACAGTGCCCCGAGTGTGCTAAGTCGTATACTGCGAATGTGTGGAGGGCGAACGTACAAGTGCGGCAGGTCAGTCACTCCCTAACTGCCTCCTATTCGCCCATATCAGATTCACGAAAAACTAACTTGTCATATAGAAAGTCCTGCATGTAAGCAAACCTTATTCCTCACGTATAGCCCCTCATCAGCGATACGGATAGGGGCTATTACACAGATACTTGGGTAGCTCTAATGAATCCACGGCAGAAACGCACATTCCTTTATCTTGAACAACTCATCTTAAAGCATGGGGCACACCGGGACACCATCAACATTAAAGAGGCAAAGGACGGAATCGACTTTTTTTATGGCGCGAGAAACCAGGCGGAGAAGGTATATTGACGTGGTTTAATTTTTGACTATACAACACTAATCGGTTCTAGTTTGTCGACTTCCTCAACTCTGTCGTACCAGTTAGAGTCAAGAAATCGTCAGAACTTATCTCGCAAGACAGCCATACAGCGAAAAAGAGTTTCAAATTTACATTTTCGGTCGAGTTGATTCCGATTTGCAAGGATGATTTGGTTGCTCTCCCAATATCCATGGCTAAACAGGCCGGAAACATCTCCCCTCTCTCAATATGCTATAAGATTGGCACCTCAGTCTACCTGCTAGATCCTTCAACGCTTCAGACGGCGGATATTAGTTCCCCAATCTATTGGCGGGCACCATTCGGCGCATTGGCGGAAGCAAAGGACCTGGTTGAGTTCATTGTCATGGACTGTGAGATAGCCGGGTACGTATATTCAGTTTCTTTAAGGCAATAACTGTCGCCCCTTCTTGATTATATTTAACATTTCACGGATGCCATTATTTCCTTGGATATTCTAACATCCTCATCACTTCTCGTGTCCTGGCGCCCTAGTATGTCCGTTTCGGAAATTCCGAGCTGGACCTCATATTTTCACTGTACTCCTTGTGCTTTGGTAGAGACAACTACTAATGATATCCTAGCCCTTCTAAAGGAAAATGGGTGCTGGCGGAGGTGGAAGTAGCACGGGCCTCTGACCTGGGCACAAACAGCAAAACATACTGGGCAAAAACACATTTAGGAGGCCTCTTACATGCTGGTGACTCTGTCCTGGGCTATATGCTGTCCGGAACCGTTTTCAACAACCTAGAGTTTGAGGCTATCGAACAGTCTCATACATATGCCTCTAGGATACCGGACGTCATAATTGTTAAGAAGCACTACCCGAACCGCAGAAGAAATAGGAAGCGACAGTGGAAGGTCAAGCGAATGGCAAAGGACGAGGGTGAGTTGCTACCTAAGAAGGCGGATCAGGATCGCATGGATCGCGAATTCGAACAGTTCCTTGAAGACATCGAACAAGACGAGGAGTTCCGGGCTGGCGTGCAGCTATACAAACAGCCCAAGGAGCAACCGCATCCAGATGAGATGTCAGTGGCTGAAACAGACGATGGCGACTATGATGGGCCACAAATCAATATGGAAGAGCTAATGGACGACTTTGATGAGCTTACTATGCAAGATGGGCAATAGCTTGAGCGAGCGAATAAAAGCTTATGATAGTAAAGAGAAATATACCACAACTCGCCGTTCAGCCCTGGGAGACGCCTAGTGTCAGGTCCAATAATGACCCTGCTAGCTACCACCCGACACCTAGGGTGGTTCCAGTACTAGAAATGGGTGTATATAAGGACCTTCGGGACCCCCTTGGGTCTTGAAGGGTTCAGGAATCAATTGTTAACCTTATTGAGCCTTAAATACAACCACCTACGGCCTAGAACATGCCTATCTATTCACTCCGTGATCCCTAGCCCTTACACCTAGCACAGTACAATTGGTTGATAATTCAGGTGCCAACACGCTCTCTCAACCTTAGGAACGAAGGAGACAAACGGTACACATCGGCTGCAGGTGACCGGAAGGACTCACCTGTCATTGCTGGGTTAGGCGCCCCGATTCCTTGCATTATCCTAGCGGGCTTAGGGGGGATTTACATGAGGGCAGATGGAAATGGCGCTAAAACGTTGGCTGATGCATTGGAGACGCAAGCAGCCTGCAACTCTAGGCGGTAGCGAAACCGACTGTCAGAACAACATCTACGATAGACACTAGAGAATGACATGATCAACATTTCTATAACTTTTCCCCCCTATGGCCGTTCTGGATTCAATGGGGTTATGAATGACACTATTCGCGCACTGACCGCCATGGTTGGTCGCGGTCTGGCTGTCACATTAGGATTATAATAGTATAATACTGAACGCGGCTGAAGACTGGCTTGGCAGCGTTCCATTCTTCCCTCTAGCTACAGCAGTAGTGTACCCAAACATCAGCCCAACTACGACAGTTGGTCCCAAACATGGGACCTAGTGTGCCAAGCATGCATGCCGGAATGCCGACCAGGGGTCAAATGTAAGACCCCACCAATGGCCCGGAAGTCCCTACGATATACTACAATTATAAAACAAAAGAGCGTAGCTAAATAAAATCGGAAAAATGAAATGAAAGTACGATATAATATAATGAAATCATGTTTGTGCCACGAAGGAAGCTTTGAAACAAAGATATCAATTGAAGATATACCATCAAGCTCAGGTATGTAGGTTGAGCTTAGTTTATACTTGGCCACACTCTGGGGTGGGCCAGCAGGGGTGTCAAGCAGACATAATCACCTGCGCCATGCATGCACCAAATAGCACGCGTATTTGCCAGGCGGATTCGAGGCGTGCAAAGTACCCAGCTTCAATTCAAAGATGCCGAGTACGGAACGACTTATCTTCTCCCTTATACGTGTAAATAGGCGGCTTTCATGGAGTTGGGCGAGTATATATTCTGTCCCGAGGTCACACCCATTCCCTCTTTTGTCCCTCGCCATTTTTCTTGAATCTTCTTCGCTGCCTATACACATATATCATACTCCCTTCGGGCCATCTACATTCCAAAGTGGCTACATACGATAGTCGTGAGGTTAGGATGCTAAAGGTTCAACCTAGCATGTCGTCATTGAAGCTCACCCAAAGGGTTTTAGATCTTCTTGCTCTCTTATTAGCTCTGCTGTAAGTTATTTTTGTTCCTGTGTCACGGTTCTCATCCCCGGTAGTTCCAGAAGTGGCTTGTGTCATCGCACAAGGGGGAAGGTTCCCTCTGCAAGGCAGTCGCCAGCTATTCTGGTTTGTATCGTTACATGATATTTAGGCCCCTGCCCGATGCAAGCCCAGAGGACAGACTTGATTCCGTGACATACGTAGCCGCCCTCCCGCCAACATCGAGCTAACCTCCTGCTAGCTACTACGCACGGGGCCGGTTCTTCACTCCTCGGCATAATAACACCAAATTGCCACCACATTATACGGCGGTCAAAGATGAAAATGAAGCAACAGATCCGTCCGAGTTCTCCCTGGTAAAGATTCCCGAAAATGTCTTCGATACGGCGAATATCATGTCCTGGACGCTCGCTAGCGATATCAAATATGAAGGAATCCTTACGCCGAGATCGCGAGATATAGTTCAACTTCAATGCATCCAGCCGGGGGGGAGATTCACTGGTACGTTTGTTATTACATATATAGCACGTATCTCCGATTTGCGTCGCTAATATAATCTAGCAATATTTAAAGTTGTTTCAACTTTTCAAGGCCCCGACGGTATGATCTGGGAAGCCCAAGGAACAGCGTTCTTTATTAACGAATTTCTTGCGTTAACCGCCGGTCATAATATTTGGCATCGGAATCTTGGCGCTGCTACAGAGGTTACTTTACATGCGGATGACCGTTCTACGATAAATGCTCCGGGCATTGCATGCGTTGCCGTTGCTGTGCACGCCAAGTGGGCCAAGTCCCACCAGGTTGAGAATGATTTTGCCATGATAGCCATTGGAGAACCCCTTGATTCAGATGTTTGCCCTGTCAAGCTCGGGATCGAACCCAAGCTCCCCTGTATGGGGGAAATCGTTGGTTTTCCTTGGGACTTGCCCGCTGAGGCCGAAGGCTCTCGGCTTATTATTTGCCAAGGCAAAGTAACAGCCTATACAGCCAACGTCAATGGTGTCATCAAACACGAGATAAACACTGTTGCAGGTAAGCGCCACTTTATTTTACGGTCTCTATCCTTATAGCTGTTGTATCCATCAGACTGACATTGATATCAGGCAATTCCGGAAGCCCTCTCCTTATCGGTGGGGAGGCTATCGCTGTCCATACCGCGTTCAGTGAGCGCGAGAGGACGAACCATGCAGTCCCTATCAATCGTAACGGTAACGATGTTCCGCAGTTCGTTGATGTGCTGGAATACATGACCAATAAGTCGGAGACGCGTTCTGATAGGGTTTCGCTTCTTGGTCAAACTACACGCGATACACGCTCCAATCAGATGCTGTACGGATTCGAGCGAAATACTTCTGGTCCCTAGGCTGGCTATCCGCCTTATTAATATAGGGGCACAGTCGTGCAGAGAGACATTGAAGTAGACTATAGTGACGGAGACAAGTAGGGAGAGACGGACATAAAGGACCCATTGGGCTGGGTTAAGATTCGGCAAACTTCACCATGTAATTAATTATTTATTATGACTTCACTATTTGGGCATTTTATTGCTCTATTCTTTCCATTCAATAGCTCTTGCCTAATCAACTAGATTACCCCCTAAATTTGTTCTGAGGCTTGTAGTTGGTAGCGTAGAGAATATCCTACCTGGGTTCTCCAACGGCACAGGTATTGATACTCAAAACAGGTGTTAAGTATAAAACCGGACAGCCGTTATAGTAACCGCGTATTAATTAGATTCCCTTTCTATGAACTCCCCACGGCGCTTCACCTCCTCCCCTTCAGTCATTAATATCACTATTGATCCTGCTAAGCAACCAGCTCAGGTTAAATATGACTGCATTTCTGTGACAAGGCTTGGCTTGGAAACTTGGGAATAGCTTCATATTCATCATAATCTTCTTCGGTCTCAAGGAGCGATGAGGAAGAGAGAGAGAGAGAGAGAGAGAGAGAGTCTAGCTATCCTGGCTCGGGCCGCTATTTATGCCCGAGATATGCACAGTGAGTTTACACCGTCTAATTCCTTATTCCTACGAGGGGTCAGTTGACCTTCCAGCCTCATGCATGTTGGTCTCCCTATGTGATGTTCTAACGCCTCCTATAAACCTACCAATCTCATACCTATATGAATACAGCATGGGAATAAAAGTAGATCACGATATTTTCAGTAAATTGAACGATCTGTGCCTGTATGAAGGTAATTTTTACTCATTTGAAGGAATTATGTACAACTAAGTAACCAAGGACAGATATCCAAACTTCCAATCCGTCCTTCTAGCAGAATTGGACGGCGTTGGCGAAGAGGGCGTAGCTGTCGGCGTGATTCCGGTTCTGGTCGCCGGACAGGCCCTGTGAGCAGTCGTAGCCGTAGCAGTTGTAGTCCGAGGTCCCCTTGATCTGGGACAGGTGGGTGGTCTCGTGCAGCATGATCCAGCCGCGGTCGGCGTTGTGGCAGGAGTTGGAGGAGGCGGGGTAGTTGAACCACGACGAGCAGTAGACGATGTAGGACTGGCCGGGCTGGGTGTAGGCCACGACGCCGCCCTGGCAGGCGTTGGACAGGTCGGCGCAGTGCGTGGCGGAGACGCCGCCGCCGTTCTGGCACTCGGACGAGACGCGCTGGTAGACGCCCGTGACGGTGTTGCGGGTGGACTGGCTCGAGTCCTTGAAGTACTCGTTGAGCCGCCCGGCGTCGCCGCCCGAGGCCGCGTTGGCCGCCTGGTCGGCCAGGTTCTTGCAGAAGCCGAAGGCCTCCTGGATCGCGCCCTGCTGCCCGCTGTTGCAGTCGCCGGACACCGAGCTGCGCTTGAAGTTGTCGTTCAGCGTGCGCCGGGCGTTGGCGGCCGTGACGCCGTCGACGTTGGTCTTCACGACGTTGGAGCTGTACTGGGCAGCCCCGACGATCTTCTTGCCGTTGGCTTCGGCGTACTTCAGGGCGCCGGCGGCCTTGATGTCGACCGCACCGCCGTTGCTGAGGTCGTGGCCCTCGGCGACATCCCACTGCACGTTGATGGTCTGGCCAGCAGCGATGGTCTGGAAGCTGTCGTCATCCGTGGCCGCCATGTCCACGTATAGACGCATGCCGTTGAAGTCAAGCTCCTTGGCTATAGTCCGTGTTAGACATGTATATCCACCCAAGAGACTTAGGACCTTTCAACTTACATCCCTGGAAGACCTTGACCTTCTCGACGGGGCGAGAATCAAGGATGCTGCCGGTCTTGAACACCTTGACCGGTGCGCTACCGGTGTTGGTGATGCTGGCCTTGACTTCGGTGTTGCCAACCATCTCGAGTTTGACATCGAGAGGCGACTCCCGCTTGTCGAGGTCAACGACCAAGGCACTGGCCAGAGTGGCGAGACATGATAGACCGGCGGCGAACTTCATCTTGACTGTGGAGGGAGGAGAATATGAAAAACTTGGCTATGGAGGTATGATGCTGTACAATGAAGCACGTCTGAGATGAGAGTCGGGATCAGCCTCTCTTATACACGGTCAAGAGCTACACGTGACACCCCAACTGCCATGGTCATGTTAATACGAAGCGCCAACCTCACGAGAAGCTAACCGTGACTAACGACACCAGCGAGGGCGTGGAGGATTGTGTACAAACAACAAACATACCCGAGAGGACTGATGTGGAAGGTTGGCCGGCATCGCAATCGGCTCAACTAAGCTACCCTGGGCAGGTGATGGTCACCATTGAGTGTTTCGAAACTTACTATTATGACGAGCTAATATGGAATTACTATAGTAAGTAATGCAGGAAATAATAACTGTATCATGACAACGGTTCACCTCTATTATCTGATGCTAGCAAAATTCGCGGCTCAGTAAATCTTCTCTCTAGATAAAATGAAAATACAACCTCTCAAAGACTGCTCAACTTAGAGACAAACAAGTTCCAAGATCTACCACTACGCGGTCAATACCGCGCTGGGCCACGCTTGACCCTGAGGCCGAATCTCGCTGTATTATCAGCTTCCTATCAGGACTCGGCGCAGCCTGTTTGGGGACGAGAATCATTACTTCATTCATGGGGAGATCGTCGAGAAGTAGCCCAGCAATCCCCAGCCACTGGGTCATCCGCCAGTCTTGGCAACTTCAGTTTGGAGCGGTATCTATCCACACGAGCACATCGATCCGGGGAACCGCTGGCGACCCGGCCTCCATGAATTACGAAGATACCTCGGTGCTAGAGCTTATTTGAGTTTCTAGTTCTCGAATAAATCAAACTAATTCGATTGAAGGCACACGACGTCATAATTCAAGACCTGTGCTGCCTTCTGTTGCCTTCTGAAATCGGCAGAATGCGAGAAACTGGCGCGCGCCAAGCGTTTACCCCATCAAATAGGCTCAAAATCTATAACCTTCCAATTCCTACACAGATCGACGGGTCTAAAGGTCTTGGCAGACAAGCCAACAAACATCCATCATTTCGGGCATGTTTTCAGCAACCGGTGTTGTCGCTACGGTTGCCTTCCGCTCTCCGGGTTTCCTTTACTGGCTGGTGAGGGAAGAAATTGACCTTGACACGGCATTTGGTAGCCCCAGCATTACCATACTCCTTCACCTATATCTATTCAGACTTCAGCTCAACACTGTCAAATTCTCATTCATGGTAGTGAGAGCATCGCACACCGGGCGCAGACAGCAACAAACAGTAGGGTAGGTTGTTTCTTTAGCATCACCTTTTACAGTTTGCTCTATTATATATAAAAATGCTTCAGTTCTCTCCTACATATGTGCCTGCATACATAGGCAGAATAAACACACACATACACACGAGCTAGTAGCCTGAACTTGCCGCTGTCATACGTCGGTGGCTGAACTAAACACGATGCCATCCCCACCATCGACACGCCCCTGCATGGCCAACTACAACCGAAGAGGCAGCTAACAATAGCGCCCAGATATCCCGCTGTCATACGTTATTCCGACCGTATAACCGGATACCCGTCTTAGGTCCCAGACTAAACCACTTTCCGGCGCAAGAGCCGGCATCTCCCTCTCCTCCCTAGAACAAACCCTCACCCACCTTACCTACCTACACAACGGTGCCTTGTCGAATCAGACGCGTTAGTATTGGTCGCAAAGGAAAAAGCAAAAGCAGCCCCGAATGTTCCCCCCGTCCCGCGGTCAGATCACGCTCTGTCTTCTTGCCGTGCTCTCCCTAGCATTCTACGCGCTTCTCGCGACCTCCCCCGAGTCTACCATGTCGTCGTCGTCGTCGTTGTCGTCGCCGTCGCTCTCGCTAGCGGACAGCCTAGTGACCTCGCTCTCGCAGACGGCCACGTCGCCGCCGACGCTCTCGGTGTCGGTCCGGAACACGCACGGGTCCGAGACGCTGACGGTGCTGCGGTGGGACTCGCCGCTGGACCCGGCGGCGCTCGCGCTCGGCCTCGTGTCCGTGACGCCCGCGGGCGCCCGCGCGCCCCTCCGGATGCACCCGGTCCAGGTCAGCCGGCGCATGCCGCCGACCTCGGACGACCTCGTGACGCTGGGCCCCGGCGCGAGCGCCAGCGCCTCCCTCGAGCTCCGCGCGCCCCAGGTGCCCGGCGACACCTGGGGTGGCGGCGACGGCGATGATAAGCCGGCCACGGTGGCGATGGCCGGCGCCTGGTCCGCCGTCTGGAGAGGCCTCGCGAAGGAGGACCTCCTGCGCGACCCCCCAGAAGCTCGGGAAGTTGGGCTCCGGTGACGGCGTGCTGACGGGGGACTGGAAATCGCCCGCTATAGAGGTCTCGGGCTGAGCGCTTACCGCGGGGGGGGGCCTTTGTACGATATGCGGGTGCCGGTTGGGCTGGTGCGGGATCGGGTCGGAATATATGAATAGAAAATCTATGAGGGGTTTGAAAAATAATTCCCCGGGATTCGGAATGACGGGATACAGCTATAAATATACATATATATATATATATATCAAGATCGCAATGTGAACTACTACTTGCACGTATTGGAGGAACATCCCAAGGACGCGAAAATCTACAGAGTATACCAGCGGCCAAGAAGTGCTGGGACTTCTGGCCAAGTTCCTAGGCCACAGTCGGTGTAAGTGCTTTAATCTTGAGCTGAGTGCTATGCTATATGAAGCGTGATTACTTCGCCCCCTAGACAAAGCCTAAACAAGATAGCTACGGACGAAAACCTTTAGACGTCGATGAGCACTACAAACATCCACGTAATCTCATCTGGTAACGTAGGCAGTTAAAATAAGAAAAAGGGGCCAAGGAGCCAAGGAGCCAAGGGGCTTACCCCAATACAAACGACTCCATTTCTATACTACCATGGCCAGATAAGGAGAATCACCCCACATGCCACAGCCCCGGTCCCCTCTAAGCATAAATAAGAGGGCACATCGATTCCAGGGAAGCACCTATACGCACTTGCCGTAGATATATATTCTATAAATATACCCGTGCTCTCTTTAAATATGCAAGCAGTTGACCCAGACGGGGAAGCCCGCCATTGCCCATATTGACGGAAGCACCAGTGAAGTAGTCCAGGCGACAACAGGCCCCGGTGTGAGTATTGACACAAAATTCAGAGGTATAACGATGCCAATTGAAACAAGATCTCAGGAATCACCCTTCATGACCATGCCTCAGGAGCATTGGCACACGGGTCTTGTGCCTAAAGGTCAGGGACCTTGTGGTCTTAGATCATTAGCACAGCGTTTAGTATGGCTACTGAAATTCCCAAAAGCTACGATGAGCTAGGCCGAGACCATCTTCCGACCGGGCATGAGTCTACAAACCCAAAAGAACTCCGTAAAAAGGGGCTCGAAGGGACAAGCCTTGCAACCTATGACCCGAGCGTCGTAAATATTCATTGTACTAGATGAGTTTTGTAATATAGGTGGGAGAGGCTCGCCAAATGGGCCACCTAGCGATCAAGGCCAGCTGATCGGTCAAGGACATTGTATTAAATATAGTTGCCGCGAAGCTGTTCACCGTAGTATCGATTGCTAGGAACGATAAGGTGAAGGGATCTCGCTATTCCATTGCTTCATTGATACCGGGGCGGGTCGATTTCTAACCAGAGTATTAAAATCTTCCCATGTCATATGATTTACACCGTAGGTATGGCTGTCTGACTCCGCGGAAATTGGCTGTAACTTGAGGGATGTGATTGTGTAGCGTTGTTATAAGGGAGTAGATAAGCACGACTACCATTTAGTGATCCAATGCTGAAATCATCCGCCAATGATGTCAGAACCACACCCCATACCGAGCGGCCAATTTTATAGGAAAGAAGATGGGAAGTAGGCGGCCACTCTTTCTTGCTCCCATCTCATTAGTTCGGCAGCGGCGATACACTATCCTAAGCTCGTCCTATTGTCTTGCTCTCGGGGGCCGCCGCCACACTCCTTTTATTATTCCTATCGTATATACATATCCATACCTTTTAGTGAAATTGGATCGCGATCGTGTCATTTCGGGGGGGTTTTTTTTTTAGCACGCTCTCCTTTCCTTCTTCCACTTGTTCTATTTTACCTGCGTGTTTCTTTTTTCCTGGTCTCTCAAGGGTGCATAATCACAGTACCAAACACGGTAATTGTCGCTGTTACCGGTCCCGCCTTAAAGGATTCTCAATTTTATGTTTCTTTTGAAAGGGCACCATTTCTGCATACGTTCCCCCCTTGTCGATTCTTTGGATTCTCTGGTTGGTATATTTCAATGAGCGAAGTACTGCCATCATGTTGCCGAGCGCTAGTCACCTTGTTTCTCAGGCTGCGGCTTTTATCGCACCGCGGGATCTAGATATCGATAATCTAGGTAAACGATGTTGAATTCTACATTCCTTACTACTAAATTGTGCGATTATTTAACTATCCTACAGAGTCTATCAAATCAGTCGCTAGTACGGTCGCTTATGGCACAATGAGCTATTACACTGGGAACGCTACAAATACACCAGACGTATGTACTACCCGAGTGTTCAATGGTCATGTCGAGTAACGTTAACGGTAATCTCTAAGACCATCGCTATTTTCCCACAACCTCACTGTGAGTACATGTTCTCCCCTCTTGAAGAAAGAAACATGGTTTACGTATCTTACGTCCGAAAGACTAGTGGCAAGCCGGCGCTTGTTGGGGAGCCATGTTGGATTATTCGCATTATACGGGCGATGCCAGTTACGACAATGTTACAACGCAAGCACTGCTGAGCCAGGTCGGGCCAGAATTCGACTTCATGGATCCACGATATGCCAGTTCCGAGGGCAACGATGATCAGGCGTTCTGGGCGTTTTCCATACTCGAAGCGGCCGAGCGTAACTTTCCCCAACCCGACGACTCTATACCTCCTTGGCTACAGATCGCGGAGAACATATGGAACACCATGGCCCCGAGATGGGATGATACGACCTGCGGCGGCGGCTTGCACTGGCAGATTTTCCCCGACAACCCAAACGGTCTCGATTACAAGAACGCAGTGTCCAACGGCGGGTTTTTCCAAATCTCGGCCCGACTCGCTCGAGCAACCGGGAACGAAACCTACTTCCTCTGGGCGGAGAAGATATGGGACTGGTCGTGGAACGTTGGTTTCATCGACGATAACTTCAACGTCTTCGACGGCGCCAGTTCGAGCCAGGAGTGCCGCGACATCAATCCCTTGAGCTTTTCCTACTCACAGGGTATTTATATGTATGGGGCAGCCATGCTCTTCAACTATACCGACGGAGACAGAACCTGGGCCGACCGAACAGACGGCCTTCTCCAAGCCGCCAGATCATACTTCAGCCCATTTCCAAACGCGACAAATATCATGTATGAGCATGCTTGCGAGGAGCTCGACAAATGCACCACCGACATGAAATCTTTCAAGGGTTATCGTAAGTATTTCTGTCCTCCTGTTTCTCTAGATCCATGCCCAGGAAACATCTCACACTGGCTGGGAAATGCTGACTATGAGTGTTCCAGTCGCTCGTTTTATGGCTGCAACGGCACAGATGATGCCCTCGACGCTCCACGATGTTCAAGAGTTATTGGAGGCATCCGCTGTGGCGGCAGGAAAGGCATGTTCTGGCGGGGACACCGGCACTGTCTGCGGCGAGAAATGGTATGCATTCATTATCTCGATCATTTTCTGGCTCGCCCATTCGGGTTTAGGGATTCCGGCGGTTGCTAACAGATCAAAGGTACGTCGGGGGGTATGACGGGAATCCAGGGCTCGGGCAGCAAATGACGGCCCTTGAAATAATCCAGTCTCTCCTCGCCCCCAGGGCGCAGCCGCCGTTCCAATTCGGTGAGATTAAACACGTCGCGAGCGCAGACAACATGGCCCCAGACTACCCGGTGATATCTTCGCCAACATCAACATCTCCTCAGGAAACCGCACCACCGGCCACGACATCCACCATGCTCATATCGCTGTCGACTATAACCTCTCCGAGCACTAATACTCCGCTATCGGCCACTTCTATGCCGTCGATGCCGTCGATGGCCTGGCAACCAGACTCCGTCGCCCACGTTACCAGAGCCTATTCAATCCCGATCGTTGTTACAGCAACGCTGCTAATTATTCTCTTCAATTCTTAGATTGACGCTGGTCCTGTGTTAAAATGCATACTTGCCTTACCTAGAGCAACCAACCGATGGTGGGGTTCAACGGCGTTATTAGTGTCTCAGGTGAGGGGTATAAAAACGGTGTTCAGAAGGGGTTTTTTTTTTTCCTATTGTATGACAAACAACGAAGTTGGGGGGGGGTTTTGCATGATCCAGTCGGCCGGCCAAGTTTCGGCAGGGCATGAGTTAAATGCCAGAGTACCTAAGCTACTACAAATATGCATCTATACGGCGTAATGCACCTAATTCATGCGACAATTGGAGTTTGCCCTGGTTCCATTTGGCACGAAGGCGCTCCGGATCGGAGCCCCACGAGCCTATGACAGGTTTACCAAGCACCTGTGGTGGTGGTGATCTCTGACTCAAGCGTCAACTCTTTCCTGTTAAACACCAACCGTGATCTAGATAGTCTCCCATAATCCATAAAAACCACGAATTACGGCGAAGAAAAGTAAGGTACAAACAAGCCTAGAAAACGGTCAAGGAAGCAAGGCCGAGCCATAGTTAATACTAGCTATGCCGGCATTCAACCTCGAGACGTGCGCGAGGCCCAACATCTTAGCACTTGAGCCCTATAGATGCGCGAGAGAGTGAGGCATCCAAAACCGCCCGTGCCGTTCTTCGCAGTGCTGACCTTCTCCGACCCAGTGATTACAAGGATGATGGCACGAACATATTATTAGACGCGAACGAGAACGCCTACGGGCCGTCGTTGACGGCCACCGCTGCCGCTTCAGCATTGGCAGCCACTACGCCTTCGGCCTCTGAGATTGACTTGATGGGGTTGCACAGATACCCAGATCCCCACCAGAACGAGTTAAAGCAGTTACTCTGCAGCCTAAGGAACACGCACCACCACACGGACAAGAAGATCACGCCCGAGAACGTATTCGTCGGCGTCGGAAGCGACGAAGCCATCGATGGCCTCATGCGGTGCTTCTGCGTCCCCGGGCGGGACAAGATCCTGGTCTGCCCGCCTACCTATGGCATGTACACCGTCTCCGCGCAGGTGAACGACGTGGAGCTAGTCAGGGTGCCACTCCTGGAAGCGCCGACATTCGCGCTCGACGTGGCCAAGGTCCGGGAGGCGCTGTCGGGCGAGCCGAACATCAAGCTGGTGTACCTCACCTCGCCGGGCAACCCGACGGGGTCCCCGCTCGCCAAAGAGGACATACGGCAGCTCCTGGAGCACCCGACGTGGAACGGGGTGGTGATCGTGGACGAGGCGTACGTGGACTTCTCGCCCGAGGGCGCGTCCCTGGCCGAGTGGGTGGCCGAGTGGCCGAACCTGGCGGTGATGCAGACGTCGTCCAAGGGCTTCGGCATGGCGGGCATCCGGCTCGGCGCCGCGTTCGCGGCCGCGCCCGTCGCGCGGCTCCTCAACAACCTGCGCGCCCCCTACAACGTCGCGAGCCCGACCAGCGCCCTGGCCGTCCGCGCCCTCTCGCCCGCCGGCCTGGCCGTCATGCGCGCGAACCGCGCCAAGATCGCCGCCCAGCGCGACCGCCTGGTCCGCGAGCTCCCGCGGATCCGGGGCGTCGTCGGCCGCCTGCGCGGCGGCGTCGAGAGCAATTACCTGCTCTACGAGTTCCTGAACGCGGACGGCCGGCCCGACAACGCCACGGCCCTCGGGGTGTACGAGACGCTGGCCGAGAGCAGGGGCGTCGTGGTGCGGTTCAGGGGCAGGGAACACGGGTGCCTGGGGTGCCTGCGGATCACGGTCGGGACGGAGACCGAGGTCACGAGGTTCCTCGAGGCACTGGAAAAGACACTCGCTGACGTGAACGGATATGACACCGCGACGTGAAAAAGGAGGAAGGGTAAAAAGGGGAGGGAGGGGGGGAAAGGGGAGGGGGGGGGGACTAATACCGATACGATACATCTTGGGTTTGTTCATAGAAATTGGGGTTGAAGAATAGACAGGAGAAAGGATGTCTTATGAAGTAAGATGCCACCCTTCAAAATACAACTTTCTTAGAATTATAAAATGGCCATTGATGAGAAGCAACATGATAGCAGGTAAATTATAAATCAGCAACCTCTAGTTAATGAAGCCCGCGCAAGAGGATGATATGGTTTGTTTCATAATACTGTTTACAAGGATCTTCTGACGTCGATGCCCCGCCCCCACCATTATTTTGACTCCCTCGGTAACTAAGTCTGTGCCTATTCAGAGCTTTCTTTCACACTGGCTGCAAAGTCGATGAGCCGAGATTGATAATTTGGCAAAATATCATAATGCTCGACAGGAAATTATAACATTTCATCCCAACAACCCAGGAACTCATAATTAAAGTGGCAAGCCTTATCAAAGTATTGAAATTTGCGCTCAACACCCAATCCACATGCAGGAAATTAGCGACGGGGTCACCGAGCGCCTCAAGCTCGGGGAGGCAGAGCAGCCACAACCACAGCCAGGGGTAGCAGCGGCAGAAACGGCAGGAGCGACGACAAATAATACAATAGTAGAAAAAGAAGAAGAAGAAGAAGAGGAGGAGGAGGAGGAGGAGGAGGAGGAAGAGCAGGCGCAAGATGCCGTCACGTACACGCCGGCGACGGCGGCCCTGTTCCCGGAGCTCTCGCCGGGGCGGGCGATGACGCGGAAGAAGACGGTGGACGAGGTGGTGGCGGAGCTGAAGCGGAGCCCGTTCTTCATGACGGAGCTGGAGGAGAACGACGAGACGGAGGCGCTCAAGGCACTGGCGTACGAAGGGACGCCGCTGGAGAACGCGGCCGAGTTCAAGGAGCGGGGCAACGAGTGCTTCTCATCGCGCCGCTGGGCCGACGCCAAGGAGTTCTACACCAAGGGTGTGCTGATTCTGGCGGCGGAGGAGCGCAAGCGGAAGCAGGCGGCGGCGGCTGTGGCGGCGGTGACAGCGGAAGCGGCGGAAGCGGAAGCGGAAGCGGGGGGGGAAGATCTACCCCCCGCGGTCAAGGACGGGGAGGGGGAGGAGAAGGAGAAGAAGAAGAAGAAGAAGAAAAATGATGAGACGACCGAGGACGAAATCCGCCAGGAGAGGGCCATCCTAGAATCCCTGTACGCCAACCGCGCGGCGTGCCACCTCGAGCTGAAGAACTACCGCTCGTGCTGGCTCGACGGGGCCGCGGCGCTGCGCCTGAACCCGGGCAACGTCAAGGCGTACTACCGGTCGGCGCGGGCGTTCCTGGCCGTGGGGCGCGTGGCGGAGGCGGACGACGCGTGCGCGCGGGGGCTCGCGGCGTCGCCGGACAACGGGCCGCTGCGCGGTGGCGCGCGACGTGGTCGGCCGAGCGGAGGCGGCGGCGGCGCGGGCGCGGCGCGAGGCCGAGAGGGCCGCCCGGGAGAGGCGGCGGGCGTGGCTGGTGCGGGCGGCGCTGCGGGCGCGGGCGGTCCGCGCGCGCGCGACGGCGCAGCCGCCGGAGATGGAGGACGCCGCCGTCCGCCTCGAGCCCGACCCGGACGACCCCGCCAGTCACCTCGTCTTCCCCACCGTCCTGCTGTACCCCGCCCACCTGCAGTCCGACTTCGTCAAGGCCTTCGCCGAGACCGACGCCCTCGCCGACCACCTCGCCTACATCCTCCCGCCCCCCCTGGGACCGCGAGGGCGCGTACGCCCGCGCCGCCGCCGTCGAGTGCTACATGGAGACCGTGACGGGGGGGCTGGTCAAGATCGGCAAGAAGGTCCCGCTGCTGAAGATCCTTTCGGGGGGCAAGGTCGAGGTCGTCGATGAGGTCGTCAAGGTTTTTGTCTTACCCACCCCCTTGGCGCCCGCGTGGGTCGAGGAGTTCAAGATGAAGAAGGCCGCCGAGAGGGGGGGAGCGGTAGGTTAGTGGATTGTCAAAGACAGCAAGTGCTCGGGCCGGCGACATGATATGCGTTGTCCGAGAATCATGGGTTCGTCCTTGTACATAAGAACCGGCGACAGACGTTGAGGTCGGATTGCACCATCTAACTTGTAGCGTGTAAAAGTGGTGTCCATATAATCTCACCCAGTCGGATGGATCCCGGCGGCGAAAGAGCATCTCCTGACGGGCGATGATGAGGCTTGGCGCACCTTGTTTGCGATCTTGAACGGCGTCAAATATCTCGCCCAAAGAGCAGACGACTCCGACTTAGGCTTGAACCTCCTCAGTTCCTGCTCCGGGTTTGCTTAATCAACAATCGTTTGCCAGGCGGTAGTAACAACCCCGAGCGCCACAAAACAGAAGAGACACTTGTTACCAAAACAAAGCGAAGTCACGAACAAGAGTACGTTGCGCCTATAAACCCGCAAGAACGGTAGTTTACGTCTTTGTACACTGATCGCTGTAATATGAACACAATATGCCTAAATCAAAATAAAATCTATCGACCCCCAAATAAACCTAATGCAAATGATTTGTTTTTCCCGCCGCCCCCTTTTCCGCCTCCCGTCCGAAAGCGCCGCGAAACCCTTCCTCTATGTCCGAATCCCCCCCCCCTCCCACTCCCCCAATGTCCCAATGTCCCAATGTTTTCCACATGCAAAACCCCCGGCCCATCCCATCGCAGTACCCCCATCCAAAATCCCCCCTTTGCAATTTTTTTTTTTTAAAAAATTCCCTAAGTCGACGACGGCCAACTACCATCGAAACCCCAACCCACCCCCCTTTTCCCCCGGACCTAGCCTACATAGAACTCGACCGGACGCGTTTCCTCCGCAGCAGCAGCGCGTCGTCCCCATCCCGGTAAGACGGACCACGACCACGACCACGATCACGATCGTGACCATTACCGCCGCCGCCACCGCCACCGCCACCGCCGCCGGCATCTTCCGGGCCGGCGCCCGCCCGGAAGGACCGCCCGCGCACGCTGAGGTCCAGCAGCAGCAGCGCGGCCCTCCTATCCCCGGCTCCCCCCCCTCCTCCTCCTCCTCCTCCTCCTCCCTCGCGGTAGTCCCGCTCTATTGCTGCTGTTGCCGCCGTTGACCGCTCCGTTGGGAGCGGCTGCTGCTGCTGCTGCTGCTGCTGGTGTTGCTCTGAGGCGCGCGCGCCGCTGCTCGGGCGGCAGTGGTTGCGCTGCTGCTGCTGCTGGTGGTGGTGGTGGTGGTGGCCTTGGTGATGATAGTAGTAGTCACCGTGGTGGTGCGCTGGCGGGTGCGCGTGGGCGCTGTTGGGCTGTGGCGTTTGCGCGTGTGTGGGCGTGTGCGTGAAGGCATGCATCTGCGGGCGCGGGAAGTCTGCCGTGCCGCTGCTCCGGGGCGGCGGTAGCGGTAGAGGTAGTGGTAACGGAAGTAGTTGCGATTGCGGTTGTGGCGTCTGCGTGTATGCCGTTGTCGTCACCGTCGTCGTCGTCGACGGTGGTGGTGGTGGTGGTGGTGGCGGTGCGGGGAGCCGCGGGATCGCGCTCAGCCAGGGGCTCGGGCCGCCGGACGTCTGGTACGAGACGCGGAGCGAGGCGGGCGGCGGCGCGTTGGCCGGCGTCCATCCGCTGCCGCTGCCGCCGCCAGCGCGGCTTTGCTGCTGCTGCTGCTGCTGCTGCTGCTGCTGCTGCTGCTGTCGTAGAGTCGCCATGCTCCTGCCGGATGGCATCGGCGAGTCGCGGGCGAAGCAGCGCCGGAATGGCGGGCGCGGGTCCGACGCCGTCGTGCCGGCGGGGGAGACGTCGCCATCCGTGTCCGTCGCGTACGAGCTGTTCTCGCTCGCCGGCGTCCCGATGTATGGCCGCCGCGCCGCCTCCGCCGCGCCGCGGTAGCGCGGGCGTTGTCTGCCGTCGTCAAAGGGGCTGCGGAAGACACGGTGATTGCGCTTCGGGGTCGTGTCCCCATCGCCGCCGCCGCCGCCGTCGTCGTCATCGTCATCGTCGTCGTCGTCATCCTGGGAGGCGGCGCCCGAGCTCGGCAGGTTATTGTAGACCCGACGGTAGTACTCGGCCTCCCGCGTCGACCGGTCCACTATGGCCTTGTTTATCACCATGTGACTGTACTCCGGCGCATCGACGTGGGTGCAGAGGGCCGGGAAGTCGGGCCCGAAGATGGGGATCAGCGCCCCGGCGATGTTGTAGCAGAATGTCGCGCACACGGCCCTCGCGCACTGGTAGGGCATCCAATAGCCTTTTGCATCATTTGGTTAGCTCGCTCCCTTTTCATTTATATTCATGCCGGCCTCGTGGGGGGGGGGGGGGGGGAGCGCACCTTGGGCCATAATTGAACCCCCCGTAATGCTATGCGTGATCTCTTTGAGGCCTGGATTCATGTTTAGCATCTTGGCTGGTGTTGTCTATGATCGTCAGCACGGGTTCTTCATCGGTCTTCAAACTTGTTCAAAAGTTTTTTTTTTTTGTTTAGCTTACTTTTGGATATTTGCAACATTTGAAAAACGGAGTCATGCGAACCAGACCAACGTTATAATCCCACATGACGGTAAACTCATTGTCCTCCCCAGGGACTTTAAACACGTACTGAAAAACTACAGAATCCGGGTTAAATAACAAACCATACAAACCATATGATATGTAGAGTTGTCGTATGGAAATACGTACCTTCAAAGCTCTCCCGACCCGTCTTCTCGAAAAAATCTTTCTTGCCACTGTTATAGGGTATATGCCTGGAGTACTCCTGTATCTTCCCGAGTGGATAGACTTGAAAGTTCCTCACCAGATGAAGTGACAGCTCGTCTAGATCCTCATATGGTTGGAAGTTTATAGCCCCCTTTGGCTTACTTTTAGTAAAAACAACCGCATCCTTCGGCATTTTGTGCTTAGGCATCATTGATCGGTCCGGGATCGTAGGCTCCTCCGCACAAGAGTCCGTGGGAGACGATAATTCCGGACTGGGCGGGAATCTCCTACCGTCAGGTGGCCCCGGAGGGGCAGGGTTGAGAAGGGATGACACCGACAGCATGGCGGTGAGTGATTTTGGGGGCAGCTTATGCGTAGTATGTTGTGCGTGTGCGTGTGCGTGTGCGCGTGTGTGTGTCTCGAAATCAGGTACGCTGCTACTGCAGGTATACGCCGAGCACGAATTCAATCAGATACGAAGGAAGCAACCAGTAGAGGGAAACCGAATAATTCAAGACAACACTTGCATTGACGGGTCAGAGATATGAAGAAGGGCCTCCGGGTGCTTTTGAGCCTAGCAAACAGATAGGCCTATAGCGTGTCTTCGCAAAGACGGCGAGCCGATGCTGGCACAAGCGGGCCCACGATTGCTTTCTTTCTTGACCCGTGCCTAGTCATGCAGCCATGGATTGCAAAACACTGGGCGGTGTCTGACGCGGTAGTATAAGCCAGTGTATTCGGTGCAGCGTTCTTTGTCGATGATGTCTTGGAATCGGCCTGTGAGAGTAGAGATACCCGTTTGTGCGCATCCACCGTCTGCTACGAAGGCCGAGTTGCAGCCACAAAGTGATAAGTGATGCGGGAGGGTTCTTTAGCAACCAGACGACGTCAAAGCCCGCCTGAACCGAAGACAGAGTATTCAAATCGTGGATAAGAGTAGAGGGTTCTAGCCGTACAGCTACGTCGTAACGAGGCGAGCCGGGGTCAACACGCCGGGTTGCCACCAAACGAGGCGGTCGACGCTGTACCATAACCGATAATGACAGGCTCAAGTAACTATAAAAGTACCAAGTCAATATCTAGGATTTGCGAGAGGCATCGAGGTTAGGCAGATTTTCATTAGATCCCGCCAGGTCAAGCCCAGGCCCAGAAAAAGGGTGATGGCAGGCGACCACATGATGCAGCAAAAGTAGCATAACGGACAACGAATGAGTTTGGTACAGCAAATAATCTCTAGCGGCGAGCCCCAAACAGGGACTGGGGTTGTTTGGGGAGCGTGGAAGACTGTTGACAGTAAAACTAACATATCGGCAAGCTGCATATTGTGCCGTCCTACTTTTTAGTCTAGGCGGTATTCTGAAGACAGTAGAACAAAGGAAACGGCCATGGCTACGAGATGGATCCTGGACAAAAATCGCTTGACTCGACACACGTGTACCCATACCAGTCATTCCAAGGAGGGGAGGGTCCTAGGACAGTGAAAGGATGATTGTGACCTGTAGCCGCGAAAATGGCCCTCGCCGGCCTCTCCCAGAGACAAAAGAGCGATGAGTTGAGCGAGCCTTGGGCTTGACCGCCGAGAAGGCAAGTCTTTATGCTAGTGGGGGCTCTGTACTTAGCCGGTACTTACGTAGTGAATGATTTTGGTATGTTCAGCAACTTGGTAGGGCCTCTCGACTACCTAGAGGCGATCCACAGGATATTTCGCGACGGTGGCCTGTACAGTGTACGTGGAAACACGGCTGTAACCTCACTCATCGATCCATATTCCCTCAAGGCCTATGATACGGACAAGCACAAGAATTTTGTTATCAGATCATGGGAGCGGAGTTCGTTTCCATCCTGAGGAGGTTAGCCACCTCCTCGTGCTCTTGAGAAACAATACCAGCGCACCGGTAACATGCCGGTGAGACCGAGATATCCGTAGAGGCAGCAGTTTTAGGCTGCGGTGAGCGAGACAACGAGCTGGGAAAACTAAAAGAAAGATGGTTCTATAGTTGTTATAACTAAAATAATGTCTGGTGGCGATGCAAACACGCGAAGAAGAGCGATTTCTGGAATCTACACGGAATAGTTGTCGCTATACTGGAAATTACGGCAGAAATGATCTTCATCACGGTTGTTTGCTCTGAGAACACAAGCGTGAGCCCAATGTAGCCCTCTAAGCCGAGATTGAACGGAGGATAGGCTCTCGAGTCACCAACCCCTGGGCCTGTTTCCCAACGTGCCGCGTCACCCAGCATACCGAGGGCTGCGGCATGCCGGCATGGCACAAGGAATCAACTCGTGCGAAGACTGTTTCTAGAAAGGGCTGTGGTAGGCAGAGATAACTGCTCACATGACACAAGAGCCGAGAACCAGGAGAGGAGCTGCCCGTGTCAATATGCAGAGACAGAATGTCAGATAAGCATCAAGCATATTTATTAATTATATCGTGCCATGGCGGCAATGCATAACCACCACGCCTTCCGTCTTCATAGTTAATCCTGTGAATGGAGGAGGGAGATTGCCCCACGAGTTCTCGAGACGGGTTCGTTAGAAGGATTATCCCGGCGCCTACGATAGGCGTGGGTGAAGAGCAAGGGGGAACTCGAATGACACAGGCCCGAGGAAAGGCGGGAGGCGGGCAACTAGGAAAATCAAGCAATTAACTATGACTGAAGCTTACTAGGCTAGCCTTATCACGAACGGGAACGTCATTCGAGATGGGATTTGGGTTGCCGCTGGAACTTCGCAAAGGATTGGACGAGGTACTCGGTAGTCCGAAGGGTATTTAGTGGTTTGTGGGCTATGTAGGCTAGAAGCATGGCACGAAGACAAAACATGGCGGTTGTGTGTACATGACGACTTTGGGAAATATGAATCTCCTCATCTCGGGGGGGCGTTGGCGATGGCGGCCGTCACACGGATGCGGATGGGCGGCGGAGGATTACACTCCAATGGCCTATGGCAGGGCCATGTGTTCACGGTAGGACCGACGAACGAACAGCGGCAGGCTATTGGGGTTCCTGGGGTTCCGAAGGGCTACCTGGTTGATTGACGGAGTGATCAGTAAGAGGAAGAGGGAGTCTGCCTAGGCCCTCCTCTTGTTCGATCGAGGCACCAGCTGCCCATTGGTCGTGGTAGCGGACGCCAGAGAGCCGCCGGCGGGCATCTAGGTGTGTACATATGTAACTACTGTACATATGTAACTACTTACTTATGTGATATATGTGACATATGTGACATATGTGACATATGTGACTGAGATAACCCCACTACCTGCTTCGCGATGCTCTCGGTATGGAAGCCGTTTGGCGCCTCCAGTCTCGCCCTGCTTCCTCCACCTTACACCCCTTCCACCACTTACACCACTTACACCACTTTACACCACTTACACCCGTTGTTAAACAAGGGGGGGCTGTGGGAAATGAGATTAGGTAATCTACCCATGTCCATAGGTGGCACTCGCACGGCGGCCGAAATTACAGCATGTATGAAGCGAGCGGCCATCGAGTTGGTAGCGCAAGGCAAGTGAGCGAACGCTTGAAGCCGATCATAGGATGTCGGTTTGCTCTTCCGTATGCTGTGCATGCCGTGCCTTGGCCCGTGACAACACGCTGCCGCCTGTACTTGGATCGAGGCGCATGCATGGATCCAATGCACCACAGCGATCGAATCAATCCCAGTCATCCCGCATGGTAGTGGGAAAGAAAAGAGGGAGTGTCTGCTCTGCCCAAGTTAAAAAAAAACCACCTGCATGGAGACCGTGCTCATATAGTGCATACCTTACTGTAGGCACTGGGTGCATTAGGTCCACTAGGTCCGATGGGTCTGACGGGCCGTCCAATGGGTGCAATGGCAATGGGTCTTTGTAGCCGGCAGGCATCAGCACATGCATATACAAGGTATATGTGGGTACTTACATGCATATGCATGTATGTATGTACTTACCTAATGTAAGTACAGTACCCAAATAAACTCCTTACGCTGTGGGTGACTGCCTACACTACGAAGTAAGTACACTAGTTACTTATCATGCAAGGCTCTCGTGGCTGCTGGGCCCTGGCGCTCTCAGAGGTAGGTACCATATACTGGATTTATACATGTGCTATGCCCCAGAACCCCAGGTATCCAATACTGCAGAATGCACTGGCATCTGATAGTAACTAGTGTGCATACAGGTAAGGTAATCAATCTAGTGGCCCCCACTTCGCGGCGGTGGTTTCCTGGCGCTGCGAAGCAGAGACGCGCTAGCTGGACTGGAATCGATACAACACACTAGCCCCTCAGGCGGGCCATCAACATTCAACGCGACAGCCCTTGTTATCAAAACAATAATTTCTGCTATCGCTGCCAGATGTCAACACCACACATACACGTTGACAATCAGACCTGACCGGCGCCGTCTTTCGTTGCGCCCCTCTCTTGCTTCTCCTTCTGCTATTGCAATTCGGGCTAATTGCGACATTTGTTCCTCTACGCAACCTTATTAGTTACCACCTAAGAACATTCAGCCGCCCGTGAGCGCCGCGCCTCTCTTTTACCACCCAAATCCCGTCCCCGGCAGACACCCCCGTCCCCTCGTCGCCATCATGGATTCCGACATCGTGGATGACTCGGTCTTTGACGATGACTTCGCAAACGACTCCGATCGCTTTTCACCAGAACCCGCCCCTGTATGTATACGCCGTACCCATACCATGTGTCTGTTGCTGCGCTGCATCGCGTTTGCACAATCGGCTCATGACGCCACCGTGCTAATCGTGTATCGCCTAGAAACCAAAGGCCAAAGCTGCTGCCAAGAAGCCAGCGGCTAAGCCAGCAGCTAAGCCAGCAGCCAAGTCGGCTTCCAAGAAGTTGGTCCAGACGACGTTAAATACCACCAAGGCCGTCCCTAAGAAGCGTGCTAGACCCGACAATAACGATGACGACGATGACGCCCTCAACTCCGACTTTTCCCATACGCCCCCGAGCTCTAAGAAGCAGAAGAAGGCCCCTGCGCCTAAAAAATCCAGTGGAAAGCCGCTTACCGAGCTCGAGAACGAGAGCGTAGGGCCAGGCGATAGCAAACCCACCAAGACAAAAACGG
Organism: Rosellinia necatrix; assembly: GCA_021209875.1. Lineage (NCBI taxonomy): Eukaryota > Fungi > Ascomycota > Sordariomycetes > Xylariales > Xylariaceae > Rosellinia > Rosellinia necatrix. The sequence goes on from JAGYVD010000003.1 coordinate 543,317, forward strand.
CCACCGAGACCTATCAGAAGTTGACGCAGCTGGAACATATCCTTAAGCGGCCTGACACGTACATCGGCTCCATCGAGCGCACCGAACAATCCATGTGGGTGTTTAACAAGGAGACTGTGCAGATGGAGCTTCGTCCCCATGTAGGGTTTGTCCCCGGTCTCTACAAGATTTTTGATGAGATCCTAGTCAACGCCGCCGATAATAAGCAGAGAGATGGGAGCATGACCTATATGAAAATCCATATCAACCGCGCTGAAGGCTACATATCCGTCGAGAACAACGGAAAGGGCATACCCGTCGAAATCCACGAAAAAGAAAAGGTCTACGTCCCTGAACTGGTCTTTGGCCACCTCCTGGCCGGTTCTAATTTCGATGACGATGAGAAAAAGACAGTCGGTGGTCGTAACGGTTATGGTGCGAAACTGTGTAATGTTTTCAGTACTGAGTTCACCCTAGAATGCCAGGATTCAGCCAACGGAAAGCGGTATAAACAGACCTGGAGGGATAACATGACCAAAATGGATAAGGCGAAAATATCCAGCAGCAAGTCCGCTGACTTCGTCCGAGTCACCTTCAAGCCAGACTGGGTCAGATTTGGCATGGAAGGTATCGACGATGACCTTGAATCGTTGCTCCATCGACGAGTCTACGACATGGCTGGAACGGTTCGTGGCGTCAAGGTCTATCTCAATGACAACCATATCAAGCTCGACTTCAAAAAGTATTCCGAAATGTACGCCAAGGCGATTGCTCGCGAGCGGTCCGCCGAGGAGGGTAGTGAGCCGGCCGCAACAGTCATCCTAGAAGACTCAAAAGGGCACCCTCGCTGGGAGGTTGCATTCGCTGTGTCCGATGGTTCCTTTCAGCAAGTTTCTTTCGTCAACTCCATTGCTACCACAAGCGGTGGTCCCCACGTGAACTACATCGCCGATCAGATATGCGACTCCCTCCTGAAGGCTCTCACCAAGAAAAAGAAGGGCCACACATTGAAGGCACATCACATACGTAATCACATCTTCATTTTCGTCAACTGTCTGATCAACAACCCCGCATTCAATTCCCAGACTAAGGAATTGATGACGACCAGGCTTAGCGCGTTTGGCAGCAAATGCCCACTGAGTGATGCTTTTCTCAAAAAGATTGGTCAAACAGATGCCATCAACAACATCATTAGTTTTGCGGAGGCAAAGGCTGACAAGATGTTGGCAAAGAGCGACGGCAACAAACGATCAAGAATCAGCAATGCGAAGCTTGTCGATGCCAACTTGGCTGGCACTAAACATGGTCCAGAGTGTACGCTGATTCTCACTGAGGGTGACTCTGCCAAGAGTTTAGCCGTGGCTGGTCGTGCCATTCTGGACCCGGATCGTTTCGGGGTTTTCCCTCTACGAGGAAAGATGCTCAATGTTCGCGATGCTTCGATTGAACAAATCTCCAAGAACCAAGAGATTCAGAACATCAAGCAATTCCTGGGCTTAAAGCACAAGACCGTCTACACGGATACCAAGGGGCTTCGTTATGGGCACTTGATGATCATGGCAGATCAGGATCACGATGGTACGCACATCAAAGGCCTCTTGATCAACTTCCTACAGGTCCAATACCCCTCGCTGCTGAAGATCCCCGACTTCTTCCAGGAGTTCATCACGCCTATTGTGAAGGTCTGGCAGGGCCCTCCCAAAAAGCCGCTCAAGTTGAAATCCTTCTTCACCCAGCCTCAATACGAGGAGTGGAAGGAAGCACACAAGGCAGAACTGAGAAGATGGCAATCTAAATACTTCAAGGGGTTGGGAACAAGTTCAAACGAAGATGCCCAGGTCTATTTCAACGACCTTGAACGCCATCAGAAGTATTTTGAAACCATGAAGACCGAGGAGACCGACCTTTTTGAGCTTGCTTTCTCAAAGAAGAAGGCGGACGCTCGGAAAGAGTGGCTGGGCAACTTTGTCCCCGGCACATTCTTCGATCATGGTGCCGTCGATAAAGTCAGTTACACCGACTTCGTCAACAAGGAGCTCATTCTATTCAGTATGGCAGACAATATGCGATCTATCCCCTCGATTGTTGATGGCTTAAAGCCCGGTCAGAGAAAGGTCATATATGCCTGTTTCAAACGAAATCTAACCAAGGATAAAAAGGTTATTGAATTAGCCGGTTACGTCTCGGAACAAACCGCCTATCACCATGGCGAGACGTCCTTGCAGCAGACTATCATCGGCCTTGCCCAGAACTTCGTCGGGTCAAATAACGTCAATTATCTTGAACCAAGCGGAAATTTCGGTTCTCGGTTAGCAGGTGGTTCCGATGCCGCCAGTGCTCGATATATCCATACACGTCTATCTCCATTTGCCCGACGAATCTTTTCCCAACTAGATGAACCTATCCTGGAGCATCTCGACGACGACGGGAAGAAGATCGAGCCCAAAAACTACTCTCCCATCATTCCCACAGTGCTCGTGAACGGTGCCGATGGTATCGGTACCGGCTGGAGCACCTCTATCCCCAACTATCATCCCATTGACATCATCAAAAACATCAAGCGAAGGATGGGACGCTTAGATGGTGATGATGAAAAGCCCTTCGAGACAATGACCCCTTGGTTCAGGGGCTGGAAAGGCACAGCCCATGCTGCTGACCCGCAACGCTATCAGTTTAACGGCATCGCATATCGGGACGAGAAAAATCCCAATGAGGTCATAATTACTGAACTGCCCATCCGGATGTGGACCGACGACTTCAAAGCGAGGCTGGAGGACATCATTCGCTCCGAGAAAGGCCCGTCGTTTATCAAGGACTACAAAGAGTTCAATGATCATAATAATGTCCATTTTGAAATCCAGATGGATGAGAAGCACATGAATCAAGCTCTAGAGGAGGGTTTATTGGAGAAATTTAAACTTGTCAAGCAAGTTGCCACTTCCAATCTGGTCGCGTTTGACACAACTGGAAGAATCCGCAAGTATGAAAAGGTCGAAGACATTCTAGAGGAATTCTTCGTCTACCGTCTAGATATGTATGCGAAACGCAAGGTATGATAAGACCTCGACCTTTCCCTCAGTGCTTATTGCTAACTTATATAGGCTCATTGGCTCGGGGTCTATCATTCAGACTATCGGAAATTGAAGAACCAAGCCAGGTTCATTCAAGAGATCATGGATCAAGAACTAGTGGTGTCTCGCAAGAAGAAGACGGTAATCATCGAAGAATTGCGTAAACGGAAATATGAAGCATTCGTCAAGAATACTGAGGCAAAAACCAAATCAGAAGAAGACGAAGAAGACGAAGCAGAAGCCGCGGAAGAGAATTCCGTAGATGATGACTCACGCGGCTATGACTATCTTCTCTCGGTAGGATCCCCCCGAACGTTAGTTGAAGTATTGTCGCTAATACAGTACAGATGGCCATCTGGTCTTTCACCCAAGAACGACTCGATCGCCTTAAGGAACAAATTGCTAAGAAAAAGAACGAGCACGATGAGTTGCATGCACTTAGTGAAAAGGATCTTTGGTGCAGGGACCTCGATGAATTTGAGGAAACATGGGAGAACCAGCTCAAACTTGATGCTGAGATCACTACTGGCCTTCGTAGAATGAGCCGGTATCGGAATAACAAGAAAGGAGCTGGCCGCGGGCGCAAGGTCAAGGGCGATGACGACTTTATGCCTGTCGCTGCACGCCCCAAACCTGCTGCGAAGTCTGTAGCAAAATCCACAGCGAAGGCCACTAAAGTGACTGAGAAGGCTGTGGAGAAAAAGGCTAAGCCGGCTCCGAAATCGTCGCTATTCGGCAAGAGTAGGCCAAGAACAGACGGTACAGAGGATGATTCTGACCCATTCTCTGACGATGACTTCGCCGCTCTCAAGAAGAAGATGCCAGTTAAGGAAGAGGAGGAGGAGGAGGAAGGCGGTGCACCGGTACCAGCCAGGGCCAAGCGAGCCGCCGCGTCCAAGGCCAAAGCGTGGGTCGTCGACGACGATGACGACGAGTCGGCAAGTGACGACGACGACAAGATGCTTGTTGATGTGGGAGATCTGGTTAAGGGCGTTGGCAAAAACAATCAAGATACTTCTGATACTAAGAGTAGCCGACTTAGTTTGTTCCCTATGTCTCGTCCAGAAAGCAGCCATGGCGAATCTGCCGGTCTAAAGACCAAGAGCAAACCATCGAAAGCCTCCGACTTTAGATTTGACGACTTTGATAGCAATGACGATACTAACTATGAGATGCTCGCCAAATCCTCGCCTCATAAAAAGGCTCGTAACGACGACGTGGACAGCTTTTTATCGGACGACGATCTCCCACCTCCACCTAAGTTTAGCAAAACTAAAGCATCAGTTGCTTCACTAGAAGAGCCGAAGCCGAAGGCAAAGCCTGCCGTTTCCGCTCCCGCAGTCAAGAAACCTCGCGCTAAACCAGCAGCATCAAAGGCCAAGTCCAAGGATGAAGCGCCAGCACCGAAGGCGGCTGCAAAGAAGGCGGCCGCGCCAAAAGCTACACAACTCTCACCAGCCGCGAAAGCTTATGCCGCCAAGAAGTCAAAGCCACAATCAAAGCAGTACGACTCTGATATGAATGACGAGGAAGACGAACCGCAAGACGACGACGATGATGACGACGACGACGACGACGACGACGCGGAGTCTCCACCTCCCCGACCTGCAGCCCGTAGTCGCCCGGGTCGCGCCGCCGCTGCTCGGTCCAAGCCAGTCTATGTAGTCGAGGACGATGACGAAGACGACGACGAGCCGAGTGACGACTTCGCTATGGATGACAGCGAGTAAAGAAAGCTCTGCCCGTCTCCCTGAGTCTCCATTATGTCAGGTCTCGAAGGATGAACATGCAGCCTAGAAGACAGGAACATGAGTTCAAAATTTGAGAGGGCAGCCGGGGGAATATTAACTAGCAAACGCGAAATTTCGCGAGTTTGTTTTCGCTTTGACGACACGGCCTTTTCCTTGTGTGGAGGCGGTACGAAACGTAAAAAAAAAGGTTGAACCACGAAGGGCCTGCAGAAGGGAAGGTGTTGAAATTTTTTTTTTTCCCCTCTCTTTCTTTTTTCTTGTTGTTGGGGCTCCCTTTGTATCCCAAAGTTCCCAAGGCTTTTAAGATACTTTGTGGTGTACTTCTACGATCAGCCAAACAAGACCGACGATGACGATGATGACGAACGGTTAAACCTCACCCCTCCCCCCCGCCCTCTAAAGAGCTGTCTATCCCATTTTGCTTATTTCACACACACACACTCTTTCTCTCTCTCTGCTTTCCTCTTCCTCCGCTCCGCTCTACTCTCACGAGACAAAGGCTGTATTTAGGAGTATATTTAGATACTTGCCTAGGACAAAACGTAATGAAGATCCAGTTCCTAACTGTTTACACATGGTGGTGATACCTTACTTATCTCATCTCCATTTGCTTAGTCATCATGTCACAGAAGGAATTTCGCGATATATATATGTGCGTAATCTACACCGTAACACTTTATTTTTTCCCCCTATCAACGGGTTATACACCATTTCCCCTGGCGCCAAAATGATTTGGTTTACTACAATGTATTCACCGTCTACAATTCATCAGCCTTGGTGACCACAAAAGAGAAACCATCTCAACGCAGGACATAAAATGTCAATTCAAGGACATGAAGCATGAAGGTCACAACTATAGCGTATGACCTACACATTGCCGAATTATATGAAATGACTAATTACTGCTGGCAATCGTCTCGAATGTACAGACTGGTCATAACGCCCGAACTCCACTCCCCCTAGCCATGAAGCCGAATTCTACAACAATCATCACAATTCCCTCGCCCAGGTTTTCATTCGCTCCGCTCATGCGGAAGCCTCCACGCCGTTCCTCATCCTCAAAACCTCTGCAATATAACTATTGCTCTGGTATCAAAACTAATTGGGCTGGCAGAGAGCTGTCGTGTGTGTCATGCGTGTATCAGAACAACGTTTAACTCTGAACTCTAGGCAGAGACTCAAGTCGAAAGACCTAATCCGGTAGCATCAACAAAGAGGGAACACCACCCACAAGCGTTGTCAGCTGTGGTCATCATAACCCCGAATTTCTCCGCGTCACATACGAATCCATCGAGTAATGTTTGGTAGTCGTGTCGCATAAATCATGCATGGCCCATAGCATATGCGTGGCACACGATGCGTGCATCTGCCAATTGTGACCACTGTTCACCTGGGGGGGCCCTCGCTCAAGCAGCTAGAGGCTCTTCCACGCTGGAATCCTCGGATTCCTCAGAGCCGAGGTCCCTCTTAGGGGCCTGGGGGAAATCCGTCTCCTTAACACCGGATTTGACCGCGGACTTTGAGGCGGGCTCGGGAGAGGCGGAACCACCACGGTGGAGCATCATTTGAGCCTTGGCAGTATAATCACCCATATATTGCTTGGTGACCTCGGTGGCATGCAAAGTGCGCTCGCTAGCAACCTGACGAAGTTGCTCAGTCTGGCTATTGATCATATCGGAGCCTTCCTTCACATAGTGGTCGATGAGCTCCTGGTTGGTGGCGTAGATCAGAGGTGCCATGAACAGGACGGTAGTCCCGAGCAATGCAAGGCCCCAGTAGGGAACTATCTTGGCCAGGAAGTAAGAGAAAAAAGCACCAAGAGCGGCCTGTGCAGTCTCTGTCAGTATAAGGGTAATAATACATTCAATTCGATGTTGGTGACTTACGGTGGATGAGACTGTAACGTTCTCGGCGAATACAATGCGCTGGGCCTCAATGACGAAGAAATTAACAAGCTCGTGGACATCGCCAATCATGGCATCAAGTGTCTCCCGGGGGATAGTGTAATATCTCCGAGGCCGCAGCTGCGAAGCAAGACCATGGCCAAGAATAGCCTTTCCGGTGCCTTCGGCAAGCACCGTGACAGCCAGGGTCATCCATGTGAGCTTGAAGAAGTATCGGATAATGTCAAGATATCTCACAGCGAGGATCAGGGCAACGATACTGGTGTAGGTAATAGCTGACGCTCCTAATGACGAGAATTGGTTAATACCATCCGTACGAGGCGGCGGCTGAAGAATGGGTTTGGAGCTTACGGGGATTGTTCCATGAGAGTAGCTCGGAGAAGAATGAATGGTAATGTGTCAAAGGCTGGCCAGTAGCCGCGGGGTTATCAGGTGTGCGTCGCGCGTCAGCGAGGTTGGAGAGCTCGGCACTAGTCTTGGCCGATTGGTTTTTCATGTTTGCCGCGACGGGGCCTGAACAGACGCAATTAGGTCAGCAGAGAGCAAACAAGCAAAAAAAGGATATGATCTCTCTAGTGTTCGTCTGTGCGGGGACAGGATCCTTACCGTTGGCAATTTGATCATAGGCAGCCTGGGCATCTGTAGTAGGGAAGTGTCAGTTGGACTAGTTGATGACGTCGTAAAGGCGGACGGATAGACGAGGGAACGGGAGGGGCGCAAGCTCCATGCATAAGGAGCCAGGAGAGCTGTTGTGTGTGGTACGCTGGTGGCTAAGCTACAAGCCACAGGGGAGGAGAGGGGGGTGGTGCAATGGCTACAGTCGCCGTAGCTGTCCGAATCCAGTGCCAAGTGCAGCGAGACTCTATCGGCATGAATGTGTATGCTTTGAAAAATACTAGAAAATAAATCCAGATTAGCCCCCAGCCGGTAATATATGTACGAGCGACGAGTTGAATATGGGGTGAGTATGGAATATCCGCTCCATCCGTGCCATACTATCCATCTTTGCCCCCGCCCGTAATGCCTCGCTACGTGGACAATGGACGATGGGTGATACGCTCGAGGTAGCCCCTTGCATTTCCCAGACGGAATAAGTACTGACCTTACTGCCTCTCAGGGTATCAACAGAAGTGCCGCCATTGGCAGAGGAGACGGTAGCCATGGCGAGCTGTTTGTTGTGTGTCTCGAGAAAACGGTATAAAGCCTGCAATAGACGTAGGTGAATAGCCGCGTGGTGATGTGTGGTCGGGGTGCCGGATAGCTCCTGTACTCTCTTGTTTCTATGAGCGCGTGCTTCTTTTGGGTGCCTGGGGTTTGTGTGATGAAGGTAGGTGGGCAGGTAGAGATGTAAGTACTATCCACCTGGCTCGATTACAATACTGGCAATCCGAGACGAGGGCTGAGGATGTAGGGCTTAGGATAAGATGCGAGGGAGGTTTGATAGTGGGTAAGGTAGTGGGTAAGGCGGCAGGTTAGATGGTGGATTAGTGGAATCGTACATACCCTTTCTTACAGCCTCTGTAAGCTGAGGTCGGCAGATGATCACTTGTAGGTCGGTAGGTGGGTGGGTAGGGAGGTAGGTAGGTTAGGTAGGTAGGCAGGTAGGTAGACAGAGGTAGGTAGACAGAGGTAGGTAGACGGGTAGATCGAGGATGCAGACTAAATCATCTGTGTTGTGTCAGGTAGGGTTGAGTGTTTGTGGGAGGGGAACGGCATCGGGAAGTTATAGGCAACTATTGTTATTACTATGGCTAGGTACGCTTTTTATTATTTATTTTATCGGAAATTTTTTGGGTCCCCGATCTGTGAAGCAAGTACCTATTCACCACTCCAACAAGCACCCAACCCAGTGAAAATCCCCAATGCTAGACAACAACTCAGTAATGCTTCCATTGAAGTGGATCCAAATACGGCTAGTGCCCTGAAGCTACAGTGGGTCGCCATGCCTATTTACGGCATGCATGCCTCTGCCATGGGCCGCGTCCCCACAACCACTCCATTAGCTCTGCTTAAGGTAGGTACGTACCTCTTATCACACAACCGTCGTCAATGCCCAAATGGCCGCCAACCTGTTTCAGTGTCACCCTCCCACCTACCTGCCTATCATTTCACCAGCTTCGTAGGTTACGTAGTGTAGGTAGGTAGGTACGGGCGGCAGTAATAGACTAATAGAAGTAATTGAGCCACGGAAGTCACCTCCTGCTTAGTTATCCGCCTCCTTATGCAGGCATGTAGCATTCCCTCGTACCCGTTTCCTGTTCTTTCATTTGCCATTGCTTGAGAACCGAAAAAAAAAAAATCCCCCTCCCCCCCAACCAAAAAAAACACGCACCTAGGTTTGTCACGCGCCACTCCGGCACCCGAGCACCTTCCGGCACGCCGTTCGCAACCCTACCACATGTATCTTGCTTCCGAGCTACTGTGGCATACATGGAGTACCCCTGCCATCGATGATCGCTTTGCATGACTTGGGCTGATTGCAACCCCACCCAAGATAACGAACAAGTCTGCAGGCCGGAGAGTTTCATCGTGGCCACATCAGCTCACCCCTCCATAGCCGAATCATAAGAGTATAAAAAGGTGCAACCTCCTTTATGTATAGTAGTACCTCCGGTGCCGTGATCTGAGGGGGAAGTGGACACGACCATTTCTATATAGTATGCTAGAGACAAGAAGACGGGATATAAACAATATCTATGATTTAAATACTTAAGTATGGACAACGAGCATATACAATAACTACACAATAACTACTTACCTACCTAGGTAAGTAGGTACCTAGGCAGGTCGGCAGTATGTACTTAACTCTTAATACATAACTACCTACTCGGATAAGGAATATGGCGTCACTTACATAAACCGTCCGCCAAGTGGCATGTGATTTGTGCCCACTTGTGAGCAGCTCCATCACCCCTCCATCCCTTCTAGACCGTTCCGTCTATGAGTATACGCCGAATGATGTGCTCCAATTCCGAGTTGAGCATAGGGTGCATCCATCCATCTCGGGCACAATTGGCACAATTGTTTCTCTGCTCTGCCCACTCGAGTTTAAGTTCGGGAAATTAGCATGATGATATAGAGCCTACGTCGCAACTTCGCCGAAGACAGATATTGGGCTGTATGTCTGACTCATGATTTCTCGACAGTTCTGGATTACCAGAACGCGAGACTGGTGCTACAGACTGCTATTCCGCAATCGACGTGTAGAATATGGCGTGTGTGCATTTGGATATCATAGTTCTATCTAAGTGTGCCAAGCCATGGGAATCATGCACCTGAGGATCTGCAGACATCGAGCTGGCAAAAGCAATATTTCCCCTCCACTTTCCAAAGCCCTGTCTCCCACCCGTTTAGGCCTTTCTGCTCCCCCATGGGGCGCTCCTCTATTATAGGATATGTCGAGCGTCCTTTGGAAAACCGCTGCGTTTTCCTTCCGCGCAAAGACTTCACTTTGCTCTATGTGTACAACGTACAGATGCACGCCGCCCTCTTTCCTACAACCATGCCGAATCCCTTCCCGCCCAAGCAACCGCTTCCTATTCCCGACAACACCCGTTTTGCAGTATGGTGATAAGCGCAGGCCGAATATTATCTCCGCCAACCCCAGAACCCTCCGGAACCCGTATTGGGGGGGGCTGACGAGGCCGCCGTCGGTGCGCTCTTAGCACTACTGCTCGTTTCCGTCCTCGACAATGCGAATAATCCCATCACACCAGGTGCTGTGCCCGCAGCGTCGCCCGGAGCCAGCCCGTAGGCTTTCCGCAGGCTTTCGAGCTTCTGCTTGTACTCGTCCGCCTCTTGTCGCGCGATCGCCTCCGCCGTCTTAGCCTGCACCAAATCCGCTACGAGCGTGTCATAGTCATTCGACGGTCCGGATTCGGTATGCGACCGTGAGATCGACCTCGAGCGCTGACCGAAAGCCATTTGCGTGTTGGGCGTCGACTTGCTGCGTCCGAGCTTCAACTCGCGCAGGCCACCGTTGTTGCCGGCAGTGCTCGTGCTGCCAGTCGAGAGACCGGTGCCAGAAAACCACCCACCTGCATCCAGCGTCGTGCTTGGTGTCTCCGCCGAGGCTCTGACTCGGAGGGAGTGGACTTGTCTCTCTAGACGTTGCTTGTCCTGGTGAAAGGTGCGAACGTGGGTGTGGCTCTCCCGAAGCTGTTCTCGCAGAGTGCTAGCTTCTTGGCTAAGCTCATCGATCCGGCGATTATACTCCCGTGACTTGGACATTTCGATCGTAAGGTGTTCCTTTGTCCTTGCTAACTCATCGCGAAGCTCCGATTTAGTTTGCGCTGATGAGGAATCTCGGTCTTGGGCTTCATCGGTACCAAAACGCATCTCGACGGCATTCATGAGTTGTGATAGACGATTTTCGTTCGTCGCTTCGTCTTCATTAGTTTCCTGGTCCGCAGATCCAGCCGATTCGCTATCCTTTTTAGTGCCCGATTCCGCTTTGAGTCTGGCCAATAGTGTCTTAACCGTCTTCCCGTCTTCCTCTCTTTCCTCTCTCTCCTTCTGCAATTGCGTTGCAAGTAATGAATGATTCCGCTGCAGCTCGCTAAGCGCCGTTAGGAGGTCCTCAATCTGGGAATGCAGACCCTTATCGCTTGCATGGTGGTATATCTGGGATTTCGCAGCGACAGGCCTTGATTCGCGAATAGAAGCATCGTCGGCGTTGGATGAATCGCGGGATATGGTAGTAGCGTCTGTTGATGCCGAGCTTAGAACGCTGGCAGAACTGGCTTCCATCGAGTTCAACGTTGATGCCAAACTTTGTTTTGACGTACTTCGACGGAGCATGCTCAATGGACGGAGTGGTGCGGGGAAGCCTGGTGATAACGTCCCAGGCCTCGGTGAGGAACTGCTTGCCGTCCAGAGACGGCCCAAAAAGCGGGAGGCTGCGGTGGTGACATCGGCCGTTCTAGCCGCATTGGCACTGGCGATCTTTTCCTCTCTATACCGCTGCTCTAGCTGCGCTAACCTTTCTCTTGACACAATACTAGACAAACCGACAAAATCGTCAACAAATTCGTCGGCATTGTAGTGGTAACAATCCCAAAGGCCACGAGATAATAGAAGTTGCATCACGTCTTCCAACTCGGTACAGGCTAAAATACGACCCTGGTTCTTTCGCATAAGCGAGAGAGCCACTCGCATGATTGTCTCCGAAGCCCCTTCGGCGAAAATGACATCGTAGATGCGAAACAACATAGGCAGCGGGCACGTTACGGCGAAAAAGGAGAGGAACCATTGTGAAACGTAGGCTGGATCGACCTGAAGATCATCCAGGTGGGCCGACAACGCAGGCATATCCTTGCGCAACAACTCACGAAATTGGTAGATCCGGACATGGAGACCTGACAAATCGGGCAGGAAGCATGATCGCATATCATAATGCTCCATTAGCCTACCATCAAATTCACAGTTAGTCCCCCATTCTCAACACAGGGTTATCGTGCGGCTAGGGGCACGCGATCAGCCCATTTTCAACGTACCGAACCAAAACACAAAAAGCCTGGTTATCAGGCATATGCATCAGCAAAGGGCCAACCAGAAAAGCCAACCCTTGACAGTATCCGATCTTGTGGTCGTAGAGGGAGAAGCACTTGAGCACACGCCCCAGCATCCGCTGCCCGTCGCCCTCCGGGTCTCGAAACATATCAACACCCGGGAAGCTTCTCCCCAGGTCTTTGCCGATGATGCCTTCATAAGGACTCGATTCGCCGCTAAGCCTGTCGAATTGTTCCAAGAGAACTGTCTCCCTGGCACCGGCCATACTTTGCCATACCACACCTCGCAACGGCGGCGGCACACCTTTCCGAATCTTGTTAGATAGTAGTGTAGGGAGACGGGCTGCTGTCTGTTGATAATCCTTCACCAGGGCCATGTAGAACTCAAGGTCCGTCATGGGCGGTGGGGGGACAACGGAATATCGTAGAGCGGTGGGCGTAGGGCCATTAACCATTTCCCGCAGCTGGGCCATTGACGGTGGCCGTGGCCGACGCACCGATAGCTGTTCCACAACTTTCACCTTGATGCTCTTGGGGTTCGTGGCGAGCATGTTATTTTCCTGTTCGAGCCTTGCAAGGAGCATCGCCGTAGACTACCAGAGAACCCTGACGTTAGAAGTATTGCCTCTGCATCCCGTTGTGGTACGTACGTTGTCATCTGGGTCTTTGACCTGTTCGTTCTCCGTCTTTTGTAAACGATCCCAATCCACCTCCTCAGTATCCGACTCCTCTGTTGCACTCTCATCTTGCGGTCTCTCCTCCTGGCTCAGAGAACCAGCATTGCTCTTTGACTCATCATGAGCCGTTGTGGGGGTTTCGATCTCCATCGCTGTCTCGGTATTATGCTCGACCTCGCCCTCATTTTCTTCATTCTCGCATAGGGTCACGGCGCTGGTAGGTGTGTATTCCGGGCCGAAGATACTCCTCCTCGACGGCATGGTAGCTGTAGGTAAGTCTGTATTAACGGACAGGGGAGGGGGCTCGGATAAGCGGACTGTGACCATGGAGTCATGGCCCGGAGCTTTGTTATCGACAGGCGATTTCGTCATGGTCAGATCGGTTGAGGGCGAGTCGGGAATCCGAGAGGACTCGTTTTTCTGGAGATCTTCATCCATGACGAGGGATGGATGGGCTCGAGAGCGATATGTAATATGGATGGGGCGGTTGGCCGGAATGCAGATCTCTAGATGCTAAGAATGCCAGCTAACCCCGTCTCACGTACTGGACCTCAGACAACTTCCTCCAATCCGACAGTGTCCTATAACACGTGTAGCATCGAGGAGAGCGTCGGCAGGGCGTAGCGATACCAAAGTGTTCAAGGCTGGATAAACGATTAGGCCACGCGTTGCTACCTAGCCGTATTCGATGAATCCTGTTGATGACAACAAACACCAAGCTAGACAAGCTAGAGTGGGAACATAGAGCACTCGACGAGTTGTGCCCAGTGTGTTGGAAGGTGGTAGGTAGGGAAGGCAGGGGAGAAACGGTAAGGTGGTGAGGGCAGATGTGGGCTCGATCCAGGGGTCAGTTCGGGGTCGAGGTCTTACCAGCTGCGAAGGTAGATACCTAGTACTGCGGCAGTTCGGGACAATGTACGGTGTACAAGAGCGACACGAGAACTTAAGGTATTCGGCAGCTCCCCTTTTGTTTCATATGTGGACTGAGAGTTCCCAATGAGACGATTGGAACAACGGACAAGCGGGTCGAGTATACAAAACATACGTAGATTGGGGGAAGGTCCTCTGGGTCGAGCTAGCCGTGACGAGAGACGCCGGAAGGCAGCACGCGAGGCGGTTGGTGGTACAGCAGTGGTGGCCGCCGCGGGAAAAAGAACGACAGTTTCAGGAGCTTGGCCTTGGCTTGAAGGAATGGATTCTCGACGTGACCCAACATGCACCGAAACAGAGAAAGCGCATCAACGGGTGAGTAAAAACCAAAGTGGCAAAATAAATCCCCCAACAGAGTCCGTCTGGGCAACGGGGGAGAGGGAGTCGATACGGATGGGTAAAGTGCAACTACCCAGTATTTCGAGATGGTACGTGTTGGCCGTTGAATGAGCGTCAAGAGACTCAGGAGCGACGAGATGAATGGAGACTATTCAAAGTTGGACAGAGACGCGAGACAGAACAACGGAGCAGGGATCCGATCCCCACCTAAGCATCTTGGCGCCCAAGGCCACCCAAGAATCACCCAAGAAGAAACCTACACTAACCCAGGTACACTACCTGGGTACCCTGCCTCGTGTGTGCTCGTGTGCCATTAGTTATTGACCACAATTGCCAGCAAAGGAGTGGGACATTCCCAATTCACCACCATTTATGAACATACCAGAGCTGAACCGCGGTCTATCCCCTTTCCGATGTAGTGTACAGAGGGGAGAACCTGCCTCTAAAACGAGTCTGTTTAGCTTTTAGCTTATTGTGCTCACGGCCTCGAGTACAATACCATGGTAGATGAGGTGCATAAGTAGCCCATACCTAATAGGCTTAGCCCAGGTACGTCCCCTTTAAGCCGACCGCCAAACTAAGACAACCCCTGTCCATCTCCATTTCCTAATCTAGCCCGTCACGCACACTATCTGACCTTAGCACTGGCGTGTAAGAATAGACCAATGACCGCTCGTTTACGCCAGAAGGCTTCTGGCGCAAACGTTACACTAGAAGGTGTTTTAAATAACGAACGCGATGGAATAACCACTTTGTGGACTAGCTACGTAGTAGTTACCATACAGGTAAGGAATGAGGTCTGTATTAAACCATGCATCATTCTTGTTCATGTATCCATCCCAACGGCGACCTCAAGTAAGTCCGTGATTGCCCCAGACAACAGGACCAAAGGCCGTGACTAATTGATATCCACCTTAGTCTCGAGAGGTATACACTACACTACAGAGTCATAACGCAAAAACCGGTTCAAATGACTGCCAGTATTCAAGATATCATCCTCCTACGCACGTACCCATTCCTAGCCTATGATGCTGAGAATATATGCGGCAAGTAAATACCCCGCTCGTTTAGCGAGACAGGAATTGCCGGGAATGAGATCAAGAGCAAAGGGCCAATACGAGATCTACCTAGGTAACTGGGCTATTAGCCGAAACACAGCTCGGAGACAGACGATGCTCTCAACGAGCACGATGCACTTCTGAAGTAAGTAAGGGAGACAGGGAAATATATCTAAGCATTACAGCCACATGACAGATCAATAAAGATTAATTTCTCGTTTGTTTTATCTTCATTGGCTGGGAGTGGACAAGCCAATGCCTTACTTGTACAGGGTCCAGGACGAGCACATGGAGAGCACATGGAGAAATGCAAGATGGCCATGTGCTCTCTAACCAAACACCTGTGATAGAGGTAGGTAGTTCACATCATGCACATGCATAAGGGCAGAGATATCAAATAACGCACCACATGCTAAACTGATGGCTTAGTAACACAGTTGTCATAAAACGTAGACATGGCATAAAACCTTGGAGAGAGAGAGAGAGAGAGAGAGAAAAGACCCTACCTATGAAGGGATCCATTATATAATAGATAGGAAGCTGGGTAGTTAGTTACCTTAATCGAATACTACTGTTATGAGGTCCAATCGCAAGCCAAACGTGCATTCCCAGACCTGTAGGTACCCCACTAGGCGCGCGAGTAAACAGCCTGGTTATGATTGGTTACAACGCCCAAGGAGCCTTCCGCGCGCGAACATGAAGTTGTGAAATGAGTGAAGACGACGCGACGCGAAGGCGCACGAACTAGTAGTCAACTATTCATTGATCGCACTATAAATAGCTGATCCCGTAGCCAAACATAATTATTATATGTTGGCACGAGGCATGCGTTTGTAGGCCCCACCTGTTGTTACACTCCCACCCAACTAACCTCCCTGCTCCCGAAGATAGGGAGGGACTAAAAGCTGGCCTCGGATTATAAATTTCATGGCGTATGAGATTCGAAAAGATACGGACTAAAGGAAGAGCACAATACACACTAGATGCCTTTTTGGCACAGGGCGTGAATATCCTCACACTATATTGATTAATAGAATGGGGCATGTTCCCAAGGCGCCCGAAACGGCCATAACGTCATGGCCCATTCCATTGGCCGGCATATGTACCCCCAACGCCACGAGCAGCGGTCATTTCACCAACCACCATAGAATCCAACATGTTTAATGAATTTACTAAACCCCCACAAGTTCCAACTTGACCCGTGCTGAACCATTGGAGACTAGCACAAAGTATACCATAGTTGCCGGCAGACCGGGATAGGTAAGCAAGGCGAGTAGTCCCCATGCAGTTGAGGCGCAACAATGATCTACACGAAATATCTGGGTTGGCGAAATTTGGTCATGGAGAGTTGACGAATGTATGCTAGCTTGGCTGATCCGACACCACCTATACAACGGAAGGGCCGAATATATACTTCGTCTAGTCGTGGAAACCAAAGAAAACACTGTCCCGTGGCGCCGACAACGCCTGTAGTCTTATACCGGAGGAAACCAAACATCACTCATATGCCGATCTTTGCAGACCATCACTATAATCTTTATATAGAGGGATAGTTGCCCTCAAGAGCGAATTTTAGGTCTTTTTTCTTCTCTCTCCCGATTTGCCAGAGGTCAAAATATGTTGTTCACATGCATACGGCCTACGCAGCTCAAAGGCACCAAAAAATGGGTAATTATGAACCGTCAGCTCCATTTGGGGATCCAGGGGGCATCTTCGTCAAATGTTAGGGCGGCGCTGAAGCTGTGGGCGTGGGTGTTGGTTGCTTTCCTGGCACCGGGCTAGCTTGGCCCGGAGTTTGCGTGCCGGACTGCGTCGAGTTGGGCACTTGACCCGGCGGCCGGATGCCAGGCTCCTTGTTCGGGTCAACGTCAGGGAAAAGAGACTGAAGCCTCTTGTATAGCTCTCCAATGTACTTGCTCGTCTCTGCTCGGTCTGGAATGTCGCTTTTGACTTCACCCCCATCCTGGGCTTGCACCTGCCTAAGTTTGATACCCGTATTCAAAGATGGCGGTTTCAGGTATGCAGGATACGGTTGGGATGGCTGAGTTGGTTTTCTTTCTTTGTCGGCCAACCCGGCTAGGTATGCTAGGTTCGTTTGAAGCCTGCGCATACACCTAAATTTGTCCGTGAGCAAACAATTCCCAATGGAGGCTAAAAGCGGTACTTACCCAACATAATCCTGCGCAAGCTGTTCTTCTTCTGCAGACTTCTTCTCTCCATCATTTGTGTTGCCGTCCGTACCGTTCATGGCCGTACGTTCTTTTCTGATAATGTGCTGGGTGGTCTGAATCTGCATGGCCTCCAGCAATAGCTCATTGTTGATTTCCAGAAGCACACTAACCCGCTCCTTCTCCTTCGGATCCGCGCTGGGGCTCAAAGGAGTAGATGCGGATGACATGCCATTTGCACTATTTCCTTGAGCCTGTGGAGGAAAGGTTGGCGTTTGTGGTGTCTGTATGCTATTCGAGGATGGCGTTTGTGGTAGCGGCGGCTGTTGCGGTTGCTGTGGTTGCTGTTGCTGCTGTTGTTGCTGTTGTTGCTGTTGTTGCTGTTGTTGCTGTTGTTGTTGCTGCTGCTGCTGCTGTTGTTGTTGTTGTTGTTGCTGTTGTTGGTGGTGATGCTGTTGGTGCTGTTGTTGATGCTGGTGCTGGTGCTGTTGTGGCAGTGGTACGTTGTGTATCGGCTGTCCGTGATGCGATCCTTGCGCGTTTGGCGGCCCAGAAAATTGAGGTTGCTGTAAAGCATGGCCACTGTTTTGTGCTGGCGTTCCTTGTGGGGGTTGGATTTGGAAGTTTCGCTGGGGCGTAGGCGTCGACATATTAGCGCCAGGTTGAGACGCTTGCATACGTTGCATCATTTGCTGCTGCTGTTGCGGATTCATGCCTTGCTGCATGGGAAACCCAGCCATAGGCATGCCGCCTCCCATCGGATAATTTGGAGGTATATTCATCTGAGGTGGCACGGAGCTCGGGATACCCGCGCCGTACGCGGAGGTTGAGTACGGAGGTTGGAAATTCGACACTACTCATCAACCAAACGTTAGCAACAGTCCTACACCCAACGCGACAAGCAAGTGGAATAGCCACCAATATATATATATATAAAGAGGGGGAGTAAACCCACGCCGAGGCGGCGATGGATGGCCATCAGTTGAGCCAAGTGGTTAGGGTCTCGTATCGGAATCCTGATTCTGGTTCAGGAATGCGAAAGGCCACTTCATGCATGGGGGACAGCTGTAGGAAACATTACACGGATAACCACGAAGACAAAGAAAAAAAAAAAACAGAATGCGGTAATAGAGCGGAGGGCGTGCGTGACAACAACAAAGTTCCGAGCTTACTCTGACCATTAGCACCGGCCATGTGTGGCATGCCGGTATTCTGCATCATCCCCGGGGGACCTACACCTGCCATCATGCTGGGATTACCGGGGAAGGCAGCAGCGGACTGGGCGCCCATGGGAAACTGCTGAGCATTATACATCATCTGGTTGGGAGATGTCCCGGGCTGCATAGCAGAACTCTGGGAGCCCGGGGGTGGGGCGCCGCCATTGTACTGTGATGGACCGGCAGGATTATTGGGATACCCATAGTTGCCGGCGTACATGGCTCACAACAGGCTGTCACAAAACGCTGGTGCACAGCTGGCAGGGCTGGGCGGAGAGCGTGGGCACGGCGTGGGCGTGGGCGTGGGCGTGGGCGTGGGCGCGCGAGGGAGGCGGGCGGGCGGGCAGGCGGGCAGGCAAGCAAGCAAGCAAACAGGCAGATCAAGGACGGGACTGGGACTCGTTGGGGCCTCTTCTCAGATTTGCTTGCGACGAAGGTCTGCAGCAGGCAGGTCGACTCGATAGCGTGTGTGCTCTGTGTCGCGCGTTGTGGGGGTGAGATCCCAAGGGACAGGGGTACGATGATCAAAATGCCGATATGCGTGGCCTGGTCGACCAACTGTCAGTGGTTAGCTAGTGGACAACCTCGACCAAACGAGGTGCCGGTGGCGCACCAGTCAGCAAGTCAGACCGGGGGTCTGATCACAACCTGTCAGGTCAAAGTTGCAACAACCACACCACGCGCCTTGATCGTCTCTGCCCCAAGAGCGCAGGAAAAAGAAGAGAGACAGTTGGGGTACAAGCTGTGCGAGGTGCAAAAGTACCGTAGCAACGACGGATGCCAATACACTGCTACTCGAAACAGCCGGGATATAGAACAATCCGAAAATACAGTGGCAGGCAGGGCAGGTCAACAAGGCGGGATCGGGTCAGTCGCCGGAACAGGACTGCGAGCCAACCACGATAGACCAAGGTCAGGCACTTGAGGTATATATGGTATCCGTGACTCCCTAGCAGTATGTATGCCGAGGGTGTTGTGACGGGCGTCAGAGACGAGAATTAAACAAATAGCCTCGCCGGTTTGCCCGCGTGAAGCTGCCCCTCCCGTTCGCCCTCGTCCAGCCCAGACCAAACGCTCGACTGGCGCCCTCTCGGGTGTAGGTACCTACTGCAGCGCCTACCGCCACCGCAAATCAACCACTACGGTGCAGCACAGGAGACGAGGCCAAGGAGACGGACCAACGGGCTCAACCAAGACAGACTGGAAACCGGAGACCGGCAGCGTGACGCAGGCAAGCAGGGAGATACGGACAGATACTTAAGTAGCCAGCACCGGGCCAGGGCAGCGCGGGCGGGCGGCGCAAGGATGGGAAGAGACGGGAATACGCTTTGTGGGACAATGGCATATGCCGAACATCAGCCCCCTTGCGGAGAAAATGTGACGCGATGTTCGAGCCACGGATAAGCCCAACCAACGCTCGGGTTCTGCTTGGGGACCCAGACAAGGTGCGAGCGCCACAGGCCGGTTCAATACGGCAGCAATTAAATGGCCGGTTATGTGATATAGACTAGGTAGCGCCAACGGCCCGAGGGCTTAAGATTGCGACTGGACTCTAATGGCAAGTAGACCGTCTAGGTAGATCTCAGTACCCCATCAAGAGCAGGTGGTAGGCAATGTAGGGAGGCCGTCGAAATGACGCCGAGGATCCTGCACTAGCCTGGTGAGGGTGGGTGTGTAAGTGGGTAGATTCCTTCTGGCGCGGGTTGGAAAAAAGCTTTGCATAGAGCACCTGGGCACTTGAGGTACTCATGCAGATGGAGCATATCGATAAGAAACTACTAATTCCATGTCTGGTTAGGTGCCTACTTCCACAACAGACATACTTCAGTACACAATAATACAATAGTATTCCCTTATTCTATTAAAGACAGAAAGTTGCCGTGATACCTAGTAAAAACTTGGAGTAGTTACCTTAATATTGATATAACAGGTCAACAACCTCGCCAACCAAGGAACTTTATTTTAGGCTAAAAAGTTGACCTTGCATCGCTTCTAATAACTCAAGTCGGAGGATAGGATACATACACGCACAGTCCCACACATGTCCCAGTTCAACATTTGCATCTAGAAGTCACCTAAATTTATAAGCCCACCTTCCGTAGTGGCCCTAGGTACTATGCGCGCCACATCCGTTATGCTTGACTACAACTAGTTATTGTAGCCTACAAACCAAAAGATCGCCATGTGTTAAACCCAGCCGCCGCTTCTCCCATTCACCTCTATCTATAAATTCCATTTTACAATAGGGAAGTACTTGGCTATTATCCGAACACAAATCCCCGCCAATTCCGACCCAATGTGTCTACTCCCTCGCGAAGGCCCCATCCTTTTATTCGACAAATTTTCCTACACACATCTTCCACGCTGCTATCCAACTGCTCCCCAGCAGTGTGTAGGTCACTCTCGACAAGGAGTCGATCGTCCGGTATCGCCCGGATAGCCTCTTCTGTCTTCTCAACCCCACCACTACCCCAGTTAATGGCCGTAGCGAACGAAAAGTACACCTTGGCCGGTACGCTGGGGTGTATATACATTTTGAGTTGTTCAACAGGGCCACTATATGAATGTAGACATATCCGAGGGGGGAATGGTTGCGGCCCAGCTCCTTTGCCATTATCAGCTGCTGGTTTTTGGACATCATCCTTTCTATTCGCCGTAGAACCGTAGTCACTGTCCTCATCTGTGTCATCCAAGAAGTCTTCTGCGCCTTCGGCAATCTGACGTTTTTGTCTGCGGGACAAAACTTCTTTTTCGTACCCCTTCCAACAGCCCGCTATCACGTCGTATAGAGCGCCATGAGCCTGGACGCCATGAACACTAACAGGGCGGCCCATCCGACCCGCCAATTCAAGCTGCGCCCGAAGTATAGTAGTCTGATGCGTTATCCGCACCCGGTACGGACTCAGCTGGCGACCTTCACGGCCACCAGGGGTAAGGCCCTCTCCCCTACTAGCTTCTTCAGTTGATTTCCATGCTGTTGGGAGACGAAAAGCCTTATCTAAACCAATCTCGCCCACAAGAGCAAGAGGAAATTGTTCCAGGCGTTTTCGGGTTTCTTCAAGAAACTCGGACAGCGGTCGCGGATCAGAGAGCCCGTTGCTGAACGATACGTCCTTCGATGACGGTGTAGGGGACAGGACTTTATCGTAGTGCGCTATTTTCCCAGCCGCTGTGCCATCGTATGTCGCATCCGGGTCCGTATCGTCATATAGTTGATAAGAAAACCAAGGGTGCCAACCAAAGGAAGGAACTATGCGACCTTGGTCTATAGGCGCGGGAGATGACGACGATATCGCTTTACCGGTATGCACACCATGCCTTGACGCCACTTCGTAAACAAGATCCTGGTCCTGGGATCTCGTGGCCATGACAGTCAAAACACGTGTTTTCATCGTGGGTATGGACCCTATAGATGTCATTGTATCCGTTGGGTGACAGTGGGCATCGAAAACCCCAGAGTCCCAAGGGAAAGGCTCACAAGGGTCCTCTGAGACATCGTGAGTTGAGTTGCCCCCTGAGCCTTGCAGCTGACCAGGTTCCGGGTCGCCTTCGGAATGCTGTAGGCACATTATAGACGGTGAAAAATAGTGGGAATGAAAGTAGCTAGGGTAGCTTAAACCAAAAAGTCTATCGAAGAAGCCGGGCTAGCAGGGAGAAGCGAGGCCCAGAATCTCCGTGAACCTTAACCAATACAAATATTGGCTTGATGGTAATGGTTGACGGCTTAGCGTGATAGCGAACTTGAGAAGGGCCTGTAACTTTCTGTCTACCTCGTCCTTAACTAGGAATAAAAGTATAACATTGATCTTCTTGTAATTCTAGAAAAAGTCTGAGGCGTGAGTTTAGAACAGGACCCCGTCGCCGCCGGGGACAGAAGAAAAAGGTAGAGATATAGATAATAGAGGGGGTGGGGTAATTAAGAGGGGATCTCCCGCGCTTAGATACATACGGTAGGCATATTTATCACATGTAAGCCTCAATTAAACCCCACTAATACAAGGCGGGAGAATCAATTATAACTCCTATGTATTCGGATGTATTCGGAAGCTGCGCAATCTCAGTCAAAAATCTTATAGTACTTGAGAGGCACAAGAGTCACCATGACGAGCTAGACTACTGGGTACTACCTTAGGTACCTAGCTATCCGCGACTAATCTAATCTACATACGGTTGTATCGAGAAGTAGAGAAAACATTTTGTGGTTGATACCTATGGTTGCATGGGAAAATAAAGGCAAAGCTTTTGAACCGTGTGCTGCGTATCAGAGAGCATTGAAAATAGACAAACATTCCCGAAGACATATCACTAAAGCGCTGTCAAGGGGTTTGGTCATAACTCACCCGCAAATACTTCCAAGGTTGCTTGGTAGTGGTACTGGTACCTGCCTATCCTGCCTATCACTGATACAGTATAAATAACACAACATAACTATCGCGCGATAATAGCATGACTGGGGGTCGAGTTCCCCGGGATGTTGGAATGGCAATCATTGAGACATGGCATGTGAAACTTTCTAGTTGCGGCCGTCCAGAGTTTGTTCGCAGTTATGACCCAATCGCGCCGAGACACTATAGCTTGACACTCGCTTACACACCAAACGAAACACCCATGAAATGATGTTTGCATGCACTCACTGACCTCTTTGAATCCTGTACCTGACTTATACGTTGCATTTATTATATCTGGTTCCTAATCACACTCATTCATACCCCTCCTTCCATATTACCCCCGTTACTCCTATTACTCCCATCACCTACTACTTACTACACTACCTTATGCGAATGGAAGTAGCTGCGCCTAGCCGCTATCCTGACGGTTCCTAACTACGGCGGCGATGTGAGGCGAGCGCCTTCTCGTTTGAGCAATCCACCTCCGACTCCGCGGCGCGCGCCGATCATTCGAGGTACTCCTGAATCAACCACCCCGAGCCATCCGCTCCAATGCCCCTCTTCAACCCTCTCAAGCTCTTCGTCTTCCCCTTCGTCTTCCTCGTCGCCTTGCCGCTCGCCCTCTGCGCCGGCGCCACCACCATCCTGGCCTTTCTCGTGCTCTTCCTCCGGCTCTTCCTCGTCTACTTCGACCTCGGCCTAGAAACGCTGCGATACATTTTGCTCGGCCATGGCACGCAAGCGCGCTACATTGCAGTAGGTGATCCCGGGCCTCATTTTCGTAGAGCAGACATAGTGACAAAGGGTTACCATATAGTCGCGCAGCACACCCGCGATAACGCCCGCTTCCTCGGCACACCCGACTCCTATCCCGTCCCCCGCCAGTGCCACCTTCGGGCACCGGCGACGCGCGAAGCGGCCGGGGAGCGGCGGCAGCGGCGGCGGCGGCGGCGGCGGTTCGATCACCCCGGTCTCGGGCTTCGACGACGTCTTCGCGGTGACCACCCCGAGCATCGGGCTCGAGCGGGACTTCGAGGGCGTCGGCGGGTGGAGGCTGGACAACGTCGACGAGCAGCAATGGTATAACCTCAACTCGCGGCTCCTGAACCCCTACCGCCGCCACCACTTTCGGTCCCAGAGCGGGGGCGCCGTGCTGGCGGGTCCCGCCTCCGCCAGGGCGATAACGAGAAGTGGCTCGGTGACGGGGGCCCACAGCCCGGAGAGGACGAAGCGCCCCCTGTCCTCCGGCCGATCCTCCGCCTCGAGGATGTTGGGCAGCAACATGCCCCAGGGGCTCACCAAGGCTGATGAAGACGGTTACTTCCCGCTGTACGGCGGGAAACATACGAAGAAGCTAGTCATCTAACCCAGCCAGCCTCAGCACTTCCTTAGAGTGAAGCTGCATGAAAACCCCCTGCAAAAATAGCGCGATTCGACCAGAAAGAGGCAGTGTCATTGCTACTAGAATCAGCATACCAAGCACAAAACATTGACTTGAAGGTAGATATTTGATACTATTTAAGTATCAGCTTGTATAAACTACTATCTAGGTAGGCGGGGTCGGAAGATTGCTTACGCGGCGTATGGGGCTATCGTGTGAATTTCTGCAAAAGGAGAAGAAGAAAATTGCATGGCGTAAGTGGTTCAAGGCGTTGAATAATCACCTTGGTGATTGACATGACGTCCTCCACATGTTTATAGCATGAATCAAATTGAGAGAGACATCTGAATTACGGTGATTGTGTAAACACCTGGCAGCAACAATCTTATCCAGCACGTCAATATCCGTGGTATTCCAACGCCATACGCCCAACCCACCACCCGTCCGTTCCCAACATAAAATAACCCAGTCATATTGCATTCTCCCGTATGTATGCAGCATGACACAAAGCAACCGCCCGACCCGTCCCCGACCGCCGCGTATATCACCACCACCACCACCACCACCACCACCGCCGCCACAGCGGGTTTAGATGGTCTGCCAGAAGTAATTGGCGTAGAAGAAGCGGGAGAACTTCTTATCGATGTTGACGACGTGGACGTCGCCCTTGCGATCGTTGCGGACGACGGCCTTGCAGAACTCGCCGCTGCCGCTGCCGGCGCCGGCGGCGCCGTCGCGGCCGGGGTCGCCGCGCTCGACGTCGATGCCGAGGCTGCGGTAGACGCTGAGGCGCAGCAGGACCTCGTCGTCGACGGGGTCGCGGCGGCGGCCGGCCGCGTCCGCGAGGCCGCCCTCGACCCCCTGCATCTCGAGCTCCTGCAGCTGCGTCGTCAGGTCCGCCGCCCGCGCCGCCAGCCGGCCCGTCTCCACCTCCAGGTCCGACGCCGCCTTCGCCACCCGGAACTTCTGCGTGTCCAGCCGCGCCATCTCGCTCGCGTGCGCCGCCGACGAGTGCGCCCCCGCCAGCTCCTCGTACTGCGTCTGCCGCGTGTTCAGCTGCCGGGAGAGCTCTGCTCGGTCGACCCGGATGCTCGTTAGTTGGAGTTTTTTTTTTTTATTTACTTATTGATTTGATTTTTTTTTTTTTTGGTTCAGGGGGTGTTTGTATAGGTGGGAGGGATGGATGGATGGTTGGAATGCGATGGCTTCTGGGACGGACGTACTCTTTAGCGCGGCATCGGCGTCGCGTAGGCGCTTTTCGCGCTCGTGCTCTAGCGAGGATACGTTGCTCTGTATGCGCGATATGGCTAGCTTGTCGGGCACCGTGTTGAAGTTGTTGATTGTGTGGTGAATGAGCTGAGCACGGCAATCAACTTGTTAGGATCTCTTGTCGCGGTTCATCAGATTGGGTGTATGGCAGGTCGCGTACCGTAGCGGGGTCTTCGTCGAGCAACATTGTGCTAGATGGAAAGCCAAAAGCAATTGAGTTCTATTGTAGAGAAGAAATGCGAAAGGGATATCGAAGCCGGCGTGGTTAGTGGTGCTCGTGAAATTGCTAGGGAATCATATGCCTGTGTTCGGAGGAAGAGAAGAATGACCACTTTAGCCAAAAGAAGTAACTAGCAAAACAATCGAGTTTAGCGATCACCAGGGTGATCCTTATCGGAGCTCGGCGTAGTTTTGTCACCAACAGCAGCAACGGACCCACCTATGCGTCATTATGTATTGCGGTAGCTGAGCGGGCCATTGTCCCTCCTAGGGCACCTAAGCCTTGCACGTCGCCTCCGCCCAAGGCAACCCGCAATTTAGCTACTGGCTTCGAAGGATGCGTTGCATTTCGCCAGTTCGCAACCTTTAACACTCACAGGTGCCTTTATTACAGTCCCGACACTCTACCTACGTATTCTATAACTACCCCGTATTTACATATAGACGACCGACCGCTAGGCTAAGGTTTCTCTCGTCAATATTATCTTCCCACACACTTAACACTTAGACTGCTCAGTGAACGCCAACCCCAACGATTTTTTATTTGCGGTTCTAGCTTCAGTTATTGGAGGGTTCCTTTCATCTGACCGGATAAGATGACTGCACTACCACGTATGTGAGGTTGGCGGGTGCCCCTATTCTCTTCTTTTTGCTGACATAGTCCTTCATGCGACAGATGCCGTCGATGCGGAGACGTAAGCTATCACCAGACTTGAATTGGCCAACTTCGACTAATACCCTGAGCCAGTCCGCTGAGAGAAGAAGAGCTGCAAGTTCTACGGACACAATATGAGAAAGAGGGCGATATGGTGGGCGTCCAGACTAAATTCAACTACGCATGGGTACGGTTCCATCTCGTGCTGGATCAGCATACCGCTCGCACTGACTCAATTTTTGTGCAAAGGGACTCGTAAAATCCAATTCTAGGAATAACCAACAGACCGGAGTACGGCTGCTGTCCGAAATATTCAAAGTCGCGCCCGAACGCCGACGCGAATGTCTATACTACCTCGCCCTGGGAAACTACAAACTAGGCAACTACGGAGAGGCAAGACGTTACAACGATCTACTTCTCGAGAAGGAGCCGGCCAACCTGCAAGCCGCCGACCTGCGCCGGTTGATCGATGATAAGGTGACGAAAGAAGGGTTGATGGGTGTGGCGATCATAAGCGGTGTGGCCATCGCCGCCGGTGTCGTCGGCGGTATTCTATTCCGGGGGAAAAGACGGTAATAGCAAGACGATGGCATGAAGTATGATATGGTTGAGCGTTGGCGGTTGCATTTAACTAGGGCGTTAGACGGTTGGTACATCTCGGGAACAGTCTCCTCATCGCATCAAATGTATAATACCTACTCTAGGCATGAATCCGGCCCTTTGGTCTGATGAATGAACGGACGGAAACACCAACTAGTGGTCGTGTGTGGTCTGGGCTTACAGACGTCGTCGAACGGCATTGTTCTGGTGCCCTAATGTTGGTGAATAGGGCTAACTATGACGTTGTAAGCCTCCACGAGAATAAAGAACCAACTACCTAGGTAGGTAAGTAAGTATGTAATACTACCTAATTAGGTAGGCATTGGTCAATACCTATGATATGATGCCTTGTATTCGATTGATATCTGCAAGGTCGTAGCTGTGCGCCTGCCTTGACAATAACCATGGAGGTACGGAGCTACTCCCAGCATAATGTGTTGACCACGGGTGGCAAGACGTGGACAGGTCATTAGGTACCTACGTAGGTAGGTAGTCAGAAGTAGCGGGTCTGCTAAGAGGGAAGGTACCTAGGTACTAGGTTATGTATGTACGCATCTCCACGGGTATCTGATGACAACCTTTGCCCCACAGAGCGGACTTGGCTTGGAACTTACCAGATGATAATGCTCCCTGTAAGCTATCCAGGTTAGGTAATAGGTACCCGAGTTACCTAGGTGAGGTCACTGGTAACTAGTGGAAGGTTTCTAGCTTTCAATAGAATGCATCTCCTCAGGGCCTCAAGTAAACTCGGAGGGTCAAGTGCCTACCTACTTACCTACTTACCTACTTACCTAACCACTCCAAACCCATACTGCTACCTTACCTACCTAGGTACATACATACATACATACCTTTTAGCTTTGGTACGTAACCCAAAAGCAATCTTGTCAGTTGGTCTCGGAATAATTGCAGACATAATATACTCAACCTGGAATTAATAACAGTGGTGATTATCCTGTTTCCCACGTCCCGTCTCGCCGACTCGGCTACCGCGCCAGCCCGTTGCCTAACTGCAAGGTACCCAAGGTACCCAACTACTTCTAGGTAGGTGACATCCTTCTATATCTCTCATGCCCGACCCTTTCCTTGCTGCCACGAGGTACTGGCGGAGTCCACCTCAGGTAGCTATTGGTAGTATGTCTTCTTCAAACACGCCCATACCTACTACCTGCCCCCACCCACCTTCTCAAGTCACACACACATCCATACATACACACATACACACACATGCATGGCGAATACGGAGCACCGAAGAGCGAGATAGAGACCTGCTGTACAAGCATAACAACAATAACAACAACAACAACAACAACAACAATAACACCATAACAACAACAACAACGATAACGATAACGACGATAACGACGAGGACAAAGGTGTGAAGAGGAGAAGATACAAGAACAACGACAGAGGCAGCACTCGGTCTGGTCGGTCTTGGTAGCTCTTCCGCCTTTCCGCCCTTTCGCCCAGGCTTCATCTTTACCGTATCTGCTGCTGCAGGTCGGTGGTCGGGTGTCAGGCGTCACAAAACTTGTTCTTTGTGAGTAGGTATCATTTCGGTTTCGTTTCCTACATTACTATATTTGCAAAACCCCCCCAGAACACTCATCGTTCCAAGCCGCTACTCCCGGGCATCAGATGTCTGTCTACCTAGGCAGGCCATGTGGGAGTCGATGACCTAACCTGCCTACCTGTGCCTAACACACGCTGCACCACCTCGCCGCATCGCCTACCTCACCACCCCAACCGGCCTTACAGCTGTCTATAAGCGAAACTACAAACGGGGTTGGTATGGTATGGTATGGTATGGTACGGTGCTGTATGGTACGGTACGGTATGGTATGGCACAGTGCGGTACAGTACGATACGGCGCCTCTACCTCTCTACCTCTCTACCTCTACCTCTCCCCCTACCTACCCCTACCTCTATCTACTACCACTCCCTCTCTAGCTCTACCTCTTCTACATCTTTCGATCCGTCTCAGCCCAGCCCGCCATGCATGTCATGCGCTGCGCCTGTCTGCCTCCCTCCCTATCTATGGCTGGACGTGCATTGCGCAATCCGAGAGTGCTGTGTATTCGAACACCGACTAACCGCATGCGCAAACAGATAATTAGATGCCTAGCACATAGACCGGTGTGAAGTCAGCCTTATCTCAGCTTCTTCTCAATTACCCCTCCGCGCCTACGTGCCCCCATAGCCCCCGACCCTCCACAAGGCCTGCCCAGCACTCAGCAACTTACGAGACTCCTCCTACCCTCCAACGTTCGCCACCAACATCAACCTCTGCGCGCAGCTTGGGTAGACTTCGCGCAAGTATCAAATCATTTCCACACCATCCCCTATTTGTCCTTCCCTTCACAGACCCTTGCTACCCGAGTGATAATACTAAATACAACCTAAGATCCCTGCCGTCATCGTGGCTTTCCGGGCGCTACGGACAGCTGGCCTCACCATCGGCCTCGGCATCACTGCCCTCGCCGCTTATCAACAATCTAGGCAGGGCCAAATGGCATCCCGAGGCCGGAACCTCGAACCAGCCGAGGGTCGCGATATAGTATACTGTCACAATTGTGAGCATCAATGGTATCAAGGCGAAGGCGCCCAGCCCGATGTCTGCCGTCGTTGTCGAAGCGACTGCGTTGAGGTGGTACGTACTGCTATACCAGACCATGCAATGCTTCTACTCACATGACACTAGGTGAGGCCGGGTTCCGATCCTCGTCCGGATGAAGGTTCGGCA
This sequence comes from Rosellinia necatrix, assembly GCA_021209875.1. Taxonomy (NCBI): domain Eukaryota; kingdom Fungi; phylum Ascomycota; class Sordariomycetes; order Xylariales; family Xylariaceae; genus Rosellinia; species Rosellinia necatrix. Next base: position 573,176 of record JAGYVD010000003.1, read on the forward strand.
GACTCTGAACCAGACCAAGACTTTCACCCTTTCAGCCGTAACCGCCGGCATCGTCAAGATTCGGATTCGGACCCAGAGGAAAGCCACATTGAGGAACACCATTTCCATGGCCACGGTGGCCTGTTTGGGCAGCGTACGATTTATCGGTCCCCCGGGATACCACCATTTGGCCCCAGGCCACAAGACCGCCCCGGACGCAGCGACGATATAATTCGCCAGTTCACTGAGATGATGGAATCCTTTGGTCCTCGCGGTCCTAGTGCGGTCGGCCGCTCTGGGCCGGAAACCCTTTTTCATGACGATCATCACGGACCACACGTCACATATCAATCATTTCACGGGCCAGGGTTTGCTGGAGGCGTGAGCAGATTTACCATTACAACAAGCTCCAGCGCCCCGCGGCCTCAAGGCCCTGGGCAATCAGAACCTCGATTAGGTGGCGATGAGAGCTTTCAAAGGTAAAGAAAAACTATGTTCAGGGCTTTTCTCAAAGGTCTTGTTATATGCTAACGAAGCCTCTAGACTACTAACCGATTTACTCGCCTTCGGGGGCCCTCCCCCCTTGCGGCGTCCAAACCCCTTATCTCGTGACCTTAACCCAGGTGACAACGACGATACTGGAAGTCCTGAAGATGCTAGCGGCCCTGGTGGTGCTGGCCGCCCCCCAGATATGCCGACTGCTCTTCACCAGCTTCTAGCTGCTCTCCTAAGCCCCAATGGAATTCATGGCGACGCCGTTTACTCTCAAGAGGCATTGGACCGCATTATCACCAACTTGATGGAAGCTAACCCCCAATCAAATGCTCCGCCACCAGCATCCGAAAATGCCATTGCATCGCTACCGAAGAAAAAGCTAAACGAAGAAATGTTAGGGCCCGAGTTAAAAGGCGAGTGTACAATCTGCATCCAGGACGTCGGAGTGGGTGACGAAGTGATCGTGCTGCCATGTAAACATTGGTTTCACGAAGAGTGTGTTAGTTTATGGTTAAAGCAGCACAATTCATGCCCGGTCTGCCGCGCGGCGATTGACGGCGCCGCGGCTGGTAAACCACGCACTGAAACGACCGGTTCACAAAATATACCGCGGGCCACTGACCCGTCGTCGTCCTCAGGACCCTCATTAACTGAGAGACGAAGGGCGAATCTACGACACAGGGGAGAGGAGAGACTTGATTCGATACGCAACTTACAAAATCCTTCCAATCGGACACATAGCCATCGACGCAATTCAAATTCGCCTCCATCTCACAACTCATCAGCTCATCGCTCACCAAGGGTTAGAAGCCCTTCACCTTCGAGCCGATCGCCCAATCGTAGTGAGCGAAGCCGCGACAATCGGGGATCTACCGGCTCTGGGCCTCTGAACTGGATAAGAGACAGATTCAGTGGCAGATGAGCTCTACGAGAAATCCCGGTCACAATATGAATAGTGGGAGGGCAAGTCTTGCGAGGGATAAGCCATGCCTATAACTAGACACCAAGGGGTTTATTTGGGCGATTTTGTTAGCCGCAATTTGGAGTAGACGCGAGGTGTGATGATGCATACACCACAAGGCACAAGCGCGGCATTCTCCGTGTTGACAATACATCAACACCGGCAAATGGGGAGACGCAGGTGAAGGCGAAAACGGTTGTTCCTACGATCTCTTTGTAATAGACACCTGCCGGATACAACAGTGAAGTGCAACAGGGAATTCGGAGGAGGTATCATAAAACCCAAACAGCACAATCGAGTACATGTCATGGGTCAATGATGAACAGCTAGTAGCTAAACCAGATTCAGCTCTGGGAGACCTCTTCTAAGTCTCCAGCCATACACATGGTAATTGATACGGTTGATTTTAAGTGCTATGTATTAATGCAACGTGACGCGGAGCTTTTTATAAACAGCCGTATCTGGGTACTTGGATACCGGTTCGTCCTTCAGATTTATAGTAGGAGTTACCAAGTGTAATTCTCTCAGTTTCTCAATCCGATTCGTAAGATATGTCCACATGTGTCTATCACTTTCTCCTATGTACAACAAGGAAATGGGGAAGGAGGGGGTTATTAATTTTACCATCTAACCTACCTTGGGATAAGTAGGTGGTTGACATATTCACATTCTATTTATAGTCTTAACCTCCCCACTTCGTTCACCATTTCATTCTCTTTCCTTACCTTGTCCTGTTTATTTATTTATTTATTTATTTTTATGTTCCACCGCAGCCACCTTTCGAAGAAGGGGCCGCAACGGACACTTCCCTTGCGGAAGATGGTAATCCTAGTGAAGTCAGCGCTCTATCCCTATGGGGAAGGGGTCTTTTTTTTTTTTTATACTTAGGTGGTTAGGGGAGAAGGGGAGGGTGAGGGGGTTATTAAGTTAGCAGTGGACGGGGGATGCGTGGCGTTTTTGTCAATTCTCTCCTCGTCCTCCCTCCCTCCCTCCTTCCCGCCCTCCCTTTTAACGCCGAGTGCAGAGCTGGTAGTAGGCCTGGGCCTTGGCGCGGGCGCGGCGGTGGCGGGCCTCGGCGCCGGCGGGGACGCGGCGGGCGGCGCGGCCGAGCTCGTCGTCGGCGATCCAGAGGGCGCCGTCGTCGGCGAGGAAGACGCAGCAGTCGCCGCCGTCGGGATTCTTGTTCCGATTGTCGTCTTTATTATCGTTCCGGCCGTTCTTGTTGTTGTTCTTGTTGTTGTTGTTGTTGCTGTTGTTGTTCGCGGAAGAAGAAGCGAAAGTCAAAGCAGAGGACGAGGACGAGGAGGAGGTCGGGGGTTCCTCGAGACGCGCGACGAGCCCCGCGGCTAGGGGAAGCGCCCCGTCGTCGAAGGGCGGCCGCCCGTCGCGCCTCGAGGTCAGCGCCACGCCCTCGAACGCGGCGAGCTCGCGCAGGGCCCGGTCCGAGAGCGCGCGCCCCCGCACCGCCTGCTCGCGCAGGCTCTGGTACAGGCTGGGCAGCAGCGTGGATCGCGGCGCGGGGGGCGAGGAGGTGGTCGGCGGCTTCTCCTGCCCGTCGTTGTCGGTATCGGCGTCGACGTCGGCGTCGGCGTCGGCGTCGACGTCGGGGCTGCCTGAGCGGCGGCGGCGACGGCGACGCAGGAGACCACGCGCGCCGGTTAGCATGTGCTGGAGTTGGACGGTCGCCGAGCGCGGCCCGGATAGATCGACTGGCCGGCGGCTCTTGCTCTTTCCGGTACTGTTGTTATTGTCAGTGCTGGTGTCATTATCCGTGCTGGCGGCATTGTCAGTGCTGGTGGCATTGTCAGTGCTAATGCTGTTACCGTTGTTGGTGCTGATGCCGCCGTTACGTTTCGCTGTCTCGATTTTCTCGAGGATCTCGGTGAAGGTCCGCGCTGGCGGAGACCGCAGGTAAGAGGAAGGTAACGGGTCGTAGGGAGGCAAGTTGTGGGAGGGAGGCAATGGGGCGGGGGGAGGCGACGAGGGGTCTGCCGTCACGGCCTGCGGAGGGGTTTGCGGGATGGGGCGGCCGCTAGGGTCTAGATCCGGCGACGGTGGCCGCTGGGCAGCCATGGTGGCAACGGTGTTTGGTTGGTTTTTTTTTTTTTGTTTTCTTTACTTTGCTTTCTTTCTGATGTTGGGTTTCTGTGGTTGGTTGTTCGTAGTTTGCGGTTCTGTTCACAGTGCGGTTGGGGTTGAGGTTTGTAAAATGGAACTGTTGCTCGCTTCACGCTTCTTTTATATCCCTTTTTCTCCTCGACGACGATGGCGTGATGGCCACGCTGAACAGTGATCTTGTCTTCGGACAAAATATCGGTTGCTCGTAGGCGCTCAGTGTTTTCGCCGGTGTCTAGGGAACGAAAGAATCAGTATTATCAACCACGACTCGGTTCTATGGGCAAGGGCTACGTAGGGGAAACTTATTTCGAAACTGTGTGGCTGTTGGGCAACCTCTGTATGTGTTGAAAGCGTCTATCTTGTTTCTTTGATCTCATTACGGACACTGTTTCTTTCTCTTGTTGTCATAAGCCCATGTTACTTGCGATATAGTAAATTTACGAGGCTGAAGAAGAAAAACAAGGAATATATAGGATTAGATGTGTGTTTAGTATTGTGTATCACCATAGATGCTAATGCTGTTGTCTGTGCCTAAGTGGAATATCCCAGGCATTCAGACATTATATTGCCTCTTACCTAGGTAAAAGCATGAAACGAACAAGAGAAAAGAAGCTAAAACCACCAATTTTTGACTGAAGGAATGCACGATTACCTTGTTCATAGCCACAAGATGCCGTTCGTTGATTGGAGCTCGTTTACAAGGGCTATGTAGACCTAGCATCTATTTGAAAATTTCCTCCCTTTGTTACTTGTGACCTGTAGGAACAGTTCAGGAGGATTACATTTACTCGACCCCCCCAGTAACTAGGTATAAGACACGGTATTATAACCCTGCGGCATAAATCATAGTTGCTTTCTTGACTCAGCATTTCAGCTCGGGATTGATGACGAAAACCCCCGGGGAAAGACTCTGCCATTATTTATCATGCTGGTGTCTGTTATACAAGTGAGCGACAGAGTAGATAGTTAGGCAAGTTCTTGTAGGGCAGATGGATCATTTAAGGCTCAATAAGGTGTTTAATTAATTTCTGAACCTTCCAGAACACGAAAAGGATCCGGAGGCCAATATATTCCGTTCGTTCTGGGACTACGAACATCCTAGGGCTCAATTCCTCGCCGGTATTACAACAGAACACCATAATACTGTCCTTGTATTAACCTGGGTTATATAAGTTGTGATATCTAGGACAGATGGGCCCCTCTTCTCGAAGTGCTCACTGTCGCCATATCGAAGAGGATGCTTTACGCATTCTGCCCCACCAGAAGACACGTATCATGGGATCAATCTAATAGTAGGCTGTGAGTAAACTACCATCCCATGGTCGCCAGCACATTGTATGGTCTGAGGAGGGGGTTGGATTTTCGGCATCCAAAGACAACGCCAAAAAGACCCATGGTTCCTGGCCATATATACCTGTGTAGATATTTGTAATCGGCTTTCCTCGCCAGATATCACCTTCCCTTCTCGCCCTCTACTATTATGCGTACGTGAACCTCATATGCCTGGACAGTGAGGTCTGTGCATTCGTGGCTGTAGTGATAATTTTTTTCGAACCAATTTGCCACCACCGAAGGCCGTCGCGAGACTCTCCCAACAGCTCAGCGTAGCAATGTCCGGAACTGCATAGGAGGTGGCGACGACAATTGCGTCGATTTGCTGTTGCGGGGTGATGTCAGATAAAAAGTGGAATATCGATGCAAACTCATTGTCATATTGTGGTCCGGACGCGAGGCGGCCAGGCGATCTCATGTGCATCCGCTTGTGCTTGAGAATGTACGCCATCCCATTTGACGACGTCGCAGTCTGATGACAAAACATGATGACAAAGACTCGGTCCGGCTGGAGGTGGTTCGTTGGTATGCCGATGCGGCCACGGGGTCCAGGAGACCCAGTCGAGGGGTTAGGAGTTAATGGCACTGTACTTTGATAGGCCGGCCTCTATACCGGGTGGTGGTGCTCTGGCTATGGCACGCCGGGGGAGGGCAGTGCTTCGCGATCGTGTTTTGCATGGCGCTGTAGAAACGGCCCTGTTCCCCTCTTTGCCTACACCGGTTGTGCTATTCTATGGTTGTGTTCCTGATTAGTGAACCATGCCGCTATGCCCTCTTCGGGCTCGAAGGGCTTACCTGTGCCCATCATGGGCCGGGGTGGCCGGTAAGATATATGGTCGTTGGAGACACCCGCGCCGGCGATGAGTAATGGGTATCATGTGGTTTGTAGTCGCATTCCTTCCCGCTAGAGCGGAGTCTCGGGGTCATGTTGATTGGATCTGTGAGAAAACAAGCTTCGATTCCGAACCCTGGTAAGCGGTGACCTCAGCCCTGCCGCCCCATCTGTCCATGTATGTATGTGTATGTGTATGTATGTGTGTGTGTGTGTGTGTGTGTGTATGTGTGTATGTGTGTATGTGTTGTATATATGTATGTATAAGTGTGTATATATTAAGTATGTATATATGTACCTATGCATGCATATATGTAGGTATGTAGGTATGTAGGTATCTAGGTATGTATGTATGTATAAATGTATGTATGCATGCGTGGTACATATGTATGTATGTATATATGTATGTACGTAAATATGTATATATATTATGTGGTGTTACTCGACGCCTTTCGTAGAACATGGAATGGAATGGTGTTCGACACAAGCAGAACGCTCCGACGCCGGAATGTTCAAGCCGAGCCAAAGCGCGGACCGAAGCCGTACCCTAAGAGGGGGGTCACGGTGCTGACGCCATTTCATGCCAGTTACGGGATTGGTAACTGGGGCATGGCTTGGGGCATGGCGGGTGTGGCATGCGTATGCCTGCATCCACCATGCCGATAGGGGCCAATGGTGCTTCCATCCTTCCTCCATGCTTGCGTGGTTGTGATTCGTGCGCGATTCGGCCGCGATTCGGAAAGGCTTGCAGATACAGACGGCACTAACTACACTTACTCAGCCACAGCTGGCGCTTTTCGAGAGCCAGACGAGGGGTAAAAACTTATGTCGAGCCTTTTATGCTTATATCTCAATTTAGAGACAACACCCGTGGACGTTTGCTTGCTTTTGCCTTGCGCACTTATAACTCGTAGCCTACGTACCTGCTACTATATATATACTTGGTGCCCAGGTATGTGGTTCCCCAACGCTTAGGTATGCTTACCTATTATTGATTACCTCCTACATGTAACTAACTACCTACCCAGGTTAGGTACCTATAGGTAGTTACCTAGGTAGGCGGTTAACCTCAGTACGTACCTCCCTCGGATATTTACCCGACTTGGGTCTGTATTTGGTACTTGGTAGCTATCTGTAACTCTACCGTTATTAGTGCCGTTGCATGCCACCGTGACCCAAGTTCGCGAAACGCCTGGACCGGTGCCGGGTCGGCGATAGGAGAAAGAAATAGCGTAACCGTCCCCGTAGGTTTGGTAGTTCCCCCTGGTGACTCGTTGGTATGCTGTCACACAAACTGGTGCGGGCTGCAGGTGCAACCCTTGCGCAGCCAGGGATATAAATGCCCCTCAGCTTCAAACTTCGACCTAGCATGTGCATTGAATTGTAATTCGTTGTAATTACACAACTCTCTTACGTCAATTGCTTCTCGAATCCCACGTCTTATTATCAATCGCGTAGCTCCGTTGAACAGCCTCCGTCGCGCTTCCGAAAGGCGACAGTTGGATTGCTGCTGCAGTTGGCTTTCGGAGCTCACAAGTACTACCGATCTGTCTAGCCGAGGAGGGAGACAGGTCGACAAGGGCCGCGCACATTCATACCCTATTGACACGGTACCATTAGCTGCCTTAGCTATTTAGGTAGTAGTCAGACAGGTTGACTAGACACAACAGGTTAGTGTACCCAGTCGGGGGCCTGCATCTGAAGTACACTACATAACATACATACATACATCCACACATACATCCATACATCCATACATACATACATACGTGCATACATATGATGACTTACACCGCGGCATGGGAGCGAGAGCTTTGCAATTAGTCATCCGCATTTCATTCTGTCATTTCTGTGGTCGCGGACCGGTTAGGCAAACCTGGATTCTGCCTCCAAAACCGTCCTGGCGAATAGGCGTAATTGGTCCGACACACACGTATAGACCGCGGAGGGAGTGAGAAGCATAGATATAGAAAAAAAAAAAAAAAAAAAAAAAGAAACAATGACCGGCCATGGGCACTCCCTTCCCCGGGCGACCCAGCCCTCTTTGCACATCAGATCCTGGAGAGAAAGAGCGATCGGGGCTAGCTACAAATTAATACATACGACTTAAATACTTATTATGGGTAGGCGGTTAGTATCGAGTACCTGGGCCTCGAGTACCTCCCGCCGGCTCCTGACCAGACGCTACTTGTCCGTGCTGGCTAGGCAGACTGCCCGGTCTGGTATCTCCCGACGGACTAATACATTCAGCGACGTCCAATGCGCTACATACCTCTACCTCTTCGTCTCTCCTTCACCTGCGTAGGCGCTCGAGTCTCTAACACGAGTGTATCAGCATCGCATAACTTAGTTATCTATTCTCCATTTTTTTCTCCAACTACGCGGCCGTCTTGGCCCTTCCCCTCTCCCGCCCCCGAGCGCTCTTATATCCATCCATCTCCATCCTTCGCATCCCCGATTTGCAAAGGGGTCCCAGCATTTCGCAACCCGCTCGCCCGTTATTCCCGGCCCGGCCAAGAAGTCTCATGCCTCTTCCAGCGGCAATGCTCGACTAGCGACCCTCTAGGATTACTCCGTGATTTTGTGATCGCATAGCTGCCAAACATACTGCCGCCGCCGCCGCCGCCGCCGCAGCCCTGCCGCAGTCCCGTCACCCGGCCTTGATTCGCGCGCGCGTGTGCTCTCCCGCCCGCCCCAAAGTCGACCCTACCACAGGACCCACGGCGCGCACTCAGACTCGCATGTCTAGCTCCCAATTCCCGCCGCCGCCGTTGTCGTACAGCAGCGGCCAAGGCGCCGTCTCTAATCCTCCTGCCCACTCGCCGCCTGCCATATTAAGTCCTGATTCATCCAATTCCATCTACGCCTCCCCGGACTCCGGCGGCCAGCCGTTCTACCTCGCCAAGTCGGAGCCGGACGATGGGGCCAGCACCGGCAGCAGCGTTACGGCCGGACCATCCTCGACCGAGCACCTGAAAAAGAAGCAGAAACGCAACAAGCCAACCCTGTCCTGTCATGAATGTGTCGAACGCAAAACAAAGGTAAGTGCCCTTTTCTCTCTCTTTTCTCTTCTTTTCTTGCCTTTCCGCTCGTTTCTCTCAATTTTTTTTTTCTTCTTTCTTTCCTTCCATTTATTGCATATCAAAAAAGAAAAGAAAAACCCCTTCTCGGCTCGGGGCTTAACTCCCCATTACACCCGACGTATTCTATCTTCGGCTTGGGTAACCTACTGCGCCTGGTTGTTAGAGTACTGTTGGAGTGTATTGCACCAGTACGACGTGGTATTGATGCAACTGCCAATTACTCCTGCGGACTTCTGTCATCCCAATGCTATTTCAACGCCTAAAACACGATTTAGACGACCGCACGCATCGCCGGTGACACGATAAAACCAGCCACGACACGCCGGAAGCCTTGTGTCATGCTTTCTCTGGCCCTAATTCCCGATAGCCGGTACTAGTCTAGTTGGTGCTCAAGAACATGGATATTAACAGTCGGTTTGGTTTAGTGTGATAGAGGTAGACCACACTGCTTAGCATGTAAGGTTCTAGGTCTTCGGTGCATCAGTGTCTCAGTCTCGCAGCCGCTGACAGTTCGTGTGAATAGGCATAAAACGGCAGACGGAATGTCGCTATGCGCACGTTGCGAACCTATTAGAGTGAGTTGTGTTCACATTGCCCCAACCAAGAATATATGTTGTGCCTCTTATGCTATGATCTTGGCCTGACTTCAGCTCAAAAAGGGAGACGACGCGATCTGCCACCAATGGCCGGAGGATGACGAAACCGCCCAAGAAGAAGCTGTCGGCTAGCGGGATAAAGCCTGCCTTGCCGAATGTGGCAGACAGAGGGGTTCTCACTGGAGACGTGGTGGTACGTGGATCCGTTGCTTCGTCCGCCGGGCTCCTCTCTGGCATGCCTCTTTCGCACCCGACGGTCTCCAACGTGTTTGGGATAGGCTCGGAGCACCCGTTTGCCAACTATTGGACGTGTGAGGGTGGGCTTCCAGAGGTCATAGGGGTGCTCCCCGAAAAGGTACAGGCCGACATCCTCTTATGCCAGTACTTCGACTGCGTCGACCCCGTCTACCCTATGGTACATCGCCAAACGTTCTTTGCCGAGTATGAGCACTTCTGGATGTTAAAAAGTTCAGGAAAGTGCGACGCCTCCTTTCTAGCGCTTCTCTTCGTCATGCTAGCCTTGGGGACGCAGTTCGTCTCAACCACAAATCCCCAGGATCGAAAACAGACGGCAGAGTTTTACGCCTCAGCCGGCAATCAGGCGTTACGTATGAGCTCCTATCTCAGTACTGCTTCTATACACTCTGTCCAAGCCATGGTATTACTCTGCTACTTCCTGATCAACGATAATCACGCATCAGATGGCTGGGCCTTCGCTGGCATACTTATGCGCCAAGCTTACGCTATGGGTTTACACAGGGATCCCAATATAGGCATGTACAAAATCCGCCGAAACAAGCAACTGAGGTACCAATCTCGCAATCACGCTAATCCCCCATGCAGTGACACCAGATTCCTCGCCGTTTGAGAAGCAGCAGCGACGGAAGCTTTGGCAGGCAGTCCTACTCCAAGATACCTTCTTAACGGTGCTTCTTTCTCTACCCCCGAGCGCCACACACACGGACGTAAGGATAGATGACTTTACCGAGCACTCGTACAACGTGGCTCAGTCGGACCCGATCGACACGGCCTATATCAAGGGTTCATGGATGCTCGCGAACTTGGTCCAGGAAACAATATGTAGTCCCCGTTCGCTTGACCTCCCGATCTGCTCGACACAAAGGCAAAAGTCCAAGCTCGTGGCCGACTTCCGTTCCGTGTACCGGTCATTCCCCGATATCTTTCGGTCTTGGGACCAGGAGAGTATCGCGCAGCTGGCTAGCAGCAACAAGCGAGCGGTGCGGCAGACACTCTTCCTCAGCTCTAATTACTACCACAACCTCATGCTCGTGCACGCCTCCGAGAGCCCCGATGTACCCGTCAACATCCGAGGCACCCTTGAGGCAGCCCACGAGGCCATCACCGCCTTCTTCGTTCTTTTCGCCCTCTTCGAGACTGAGGCGCGCGTCTGGTGGGTCTTCAACCACCGTGCGTTCCTTGAGGCCCTGTGTATAGGGGGCGTGCTGCGTGAGGCGGCCCGGGACCCCGCTACTGCTGACCAGATGACACGAGACCCGCTCTTCTCGAAGGCGAGGGCAGATATCAGTGAGTCCTAATTTTCCAAGTGCAACAACTGCGACGAACGATGGTTAATCTCGGCCTCAGCCCGTATGATTCAAATTATGAAAATAATGAGCGAGGGCGATAATGCCTCCGAAGCGGCCCGAACGAGAGTGTCAGTGTTGAGCGAGTATATCTAAGAGAAGGTGTCCCTATTACATTGTGGAAAGGGGGAGGGGGCACATGTAGAGCCGCTCGTTGTCAGAATACCCTGCCTTATGTTACATCCGCGCCCCCCTTTATTCCAATAATTAAATCTATAAGGCGTCGATTTGTACATAGATAGTCAAGTCATTTATAGCACGAGTTTATAGTTACCACATGACGAAAGAGACGATAATGAGAGAGGGAAGACTAATCCATTTGAGCTAAACCTCGCGTCACACCATTTCTCAAACAAGAATGCTAGTCTCTGAATAGGATAGTAGAATCACTAGATAAGTCATTAGTCAGAATCGGCAATGGGAACCGAACTTCAAAACACCATCCACATATTTACTACAACTAGCCCCCGAGGGGAGAGGGGAAAAGAAAAAAAGGAAAAACAAAATAAAAAGGAAAGCCTAGCCGAGATCCATCTTGACAACGCGCGCCCCCTCCCTACTATTTTCCTAGTGTCAATCGATTGCCCGGCTCCGAACAGCTTAAGTGCCGCAGACTAAGCCAGCCAGGCTACACTAGCTGGACTGAAATGGGTCGCCGCCCACCAGGGAGGGATGGGGAAGGGGCTTTGGTCCCCAAAACTAAACAAACAAACCAACGGGGCTATCCGGTGCCCCTGCCCTGCCGCGCAGCCTAACGGGGGGGAAGGAAGCAGCCGCTTGGGTTATGAAACATGACGAGCGGACTCTAGGGCGTCGTGACACCACCAAGGCTAGGAAAAAGAAAAAGAAAAAAGAGAGGGGGGGGGGAGAAAAAAAAAAAAGAAGTGAAGAATTCAACGAATGAGGTGTGAATGAAAGGTAAGAGGTTTTTTTTTTTTAAAAAAAAAAAAAAAACCGCAACGAAAAAGAAAAAAAGAAGAGGCGAGTTTTCCTTCTGGTTGGACCGGGAACGAGAGACATACAATAGGTTGGTTAGGCACGCTTATAAGCCTTGTCTTTTTTTTTTTTTTTCTCTCGTCGTTGGGACAGAGTGCCATCGAAGCTTTAGCCAATGTACGTACGCTAGGCAGCGGTAGGGGATTGGTTGCTGAAAGCTTTATCTATTAAGCGCTTTGTACACATCATATGGGCAAACTTCTTGGCTGGACTGTTCGTTCTTAGAAGAGACTGGAGAGGTGAGGGATCGACAGTAGTTGAGGTGGGCATAGTGATAATTAAGTTGTTTCATTGGTGTATACTGCCTGCCTATATAATCAACCCAAGGTGGACCGGACCATCCCTAAACACAACCTTTATGCTCGTAGATGAGAGGCACCTTGGATAACCCCGTCACTCCTATCCATGAGACCATATCCTGATCGCCGAGGCTGATGGTGGATCGAGGTAGATCCTACCAGACTATCTGACCGATAGGCAGAATTAGTGATATGTATATGTAAATAGATGCGGGACTCTGCCCGTGGATAGCTCTTTGTTCTGCTATGTCATGAGCATCCCCCTCCAACGCCTTGATGATATGCAATTGTTCTCGCCGTGATAATCACGATCGGAATTCCTAGTCGATGCTAGGCCTCTAACCACCCTCCACACCAAACTAATGCAAAATATGCCGAAAGGAGGTACTTTTCCCTAAACCCATAGATCCAAATTTGATCTGCTCGACTATTCAAAAAATTGGTGTATAATGAGCTGGTGATAAAGGCGTGCCTCCAACTCAATTCTTGGGTATTTGACTCAAGCGTAGTACAAATTGTTCGTGAATTTCGATCAGGAACTACGCTATAATGCGATTCGACAAATAACAATATAATATGATATGTGCGGAGTGCTGTTTCACACGTATTATGTGCCCATTCTAGATAACCCCTAGGATGTTCGTGTGAGGCACTGTCATCTGGCCCTAAACAGGGCGCCTCATCATTCTTGTCGATCTGTACATGGGCTTGAAGTCGTCGACCATCTCAATCCCCTCGTCAATGCCGGGTATAAGCTCCGGAACGGGGGTTTTGCCAAAATTGTCCCTTCGCACAGTGGGTGGGCGGAGAATCCTGGGAGGTCCTGGTTCGGGTAGTAGTTCTGGCTTAGACCCCAGTGTAAAATCACGGTCGGGCTCAGGGCCGGGTTCGGGTATCACCGTATCGTCCGGTGGTTTCGGCGCTGAAGTGTGGTTGGGTCCAGGTAGCACAGTAGGTTTAGGTTCGGATTGAGTTTCGGTCTTGGTTTGCTCGGCTGAAACCCGTTCCTTCTCGCTGATAGCCGACTCCTTGACCTTCACTAAACGGGCTTTGATCTTCTCGATCTCTTCATTGCAGTCGCCGTCTCGAAGGAACTGATGCGCGGCACGCTCACACAACCCCTGAACATATTCAAGGCCCTTATCCAGTTCGTCCCAAATGTCACCCTTTTCATTGAAGAGCCCCAGCCCCCCGTTCAATGCGCTGGTCCGCATGCCTCTTCCAGGCATTAAATTATAGGCTGGATTCCTTAGAACACTCCCATAGGGGCGCGTGCTAAGATATTGTGACCTTATCGCTTCTGTGCCATCATGTCGAGGGTTGGGAGCTGGCGAGGCAGGGTTGGCAGCAACCAACTCATTTCCGGGTTTTAATTCGCCACATTCATCATCATCCTCCTCTTCTGGCATCTCGAGCTCAGCTAGTCGCCTGATGTGAGCTACCTTGGCGGCCATCTTAGCTTTACGCATAAGATTTCGTTGGGCAGAGACAAATTTGACTAGCTCCTCGAAAAATGATTGAACGTAACTATCGTAATAAACCAGTACCATTCTCCGTGTCCTATACTTCGGCGTTCCCTCAGCACTTATCATCGAATCTGTCTTTTGTCGTTTGCGAACAGTTGCGCGAGCACGTCTTTGGGCCGTGGCCACGAGCTCGTTAGTATGTCTAATGAGCGAGGAGCCAGTCCACGGGTCGCTGGCGGGAGTTGACGGCGGTTGCGGCCCATTGGGACGTCGCTGTCCGTCCGGAGTCTGGGGAGGTATGTTCGTTATAATAGGCTTAGGTGCCTGATCTGTAGTCGGGTCCGGCATCGGAGAAGGAAAGGCGGCACCCTCATCTTGTGGCTTCAACGATTCTGTTGACCCACGATTGCGAAGGGATTTACCAGATGCTGATGGCGGCCGAGCACCGGAAAACTTGGCTAGATCCCGCTGCCGTTGTTCTATCTGACCAGTAAGTTCCTCCAATCGCTTCAACCAATCCGGCACATTCGATATGACACTGTCCAAAGGATCCATGGTGATATCACAACAGGCTCCAACGGAGCTGGAGGAAGCGTCTTGTATTAGAACGGGGCAACTGAGCGGCGATGCCAAGGGACACTATACCAGCGAGCATCTGGCCGCCGCAGACTCGGCCTCGAGAGGGGTCTAGAGGGCACCGGGGGGGGGGACACAATTTGGAGATAGGAAGCGGTAATCCCGAGGTTACAGACGGATTCTCATCTAGACGGTTCGAAGAGTGACAGAAGAGAGGGCACTGGAAGCGGAATCCCGTCAACGCTTCAGCTGTTGTTGCTGGGAGACTTTATTTCCCTGTTCGGGGCTCTCGTCGTCGGGGGCTACGTGGCTTCGGAATCGAGGCTATGGTCCAAGAGGCCGAGGACAGAAACCAAGACAAGCTCAGCTCCGTAGCGACTTGGCGATGTGCAAAATAACGCGAGTTGCCAAATCCAGCGACGGCAACGGAATGACTACAGGTTGGGAGGGAGAGGGGAAGACAGGAGGCAGAGGCGCGGAGAGAAAGACGGAGTGAGGTGGGAAGATGGAGAAAGCACCATGCAAAGGACAAAAGTGCAGATGATTTGATGCACGGGAGAGTTGCTGGGCGCGCAAGAGAAAAATGAGGTGAGCTGCGACTGCTCTCAATACATAGTGTACCTGGTTGAACGGACGAAGGACGATGCCTGAGGGTATCTAACCCAGCTGGGTATCTTAGTAGTATGTATAGCACCTTAGTCGGCTGGGCAAAGGGATGCAAGCAACCACCCGGTGCTGTAACTAGTGCAACTAAGTAGGTACCTACAGCTGTCCGGACCGGACCCTAGCACAAGCACAAGCCTAAAGTGCAGCGCACTGCAGCGAGGACAATGCAGTGCCAGGATGGCAGAGTTACCTACAGTAAGTATCTCCCGTAGCTAGAGGCCTTGTACCTGCCCCACTCCCCGCAACCTGTCGCAAAAGGGTAAAGCGTAGCGATACAGGGTATATTGTAGTGTATCCACTGTCGACTTTTCGTCCAGCATTTTCGAGCAATAGTTGGGCATCATCCCATGCACAATTTCAACCCCAAGTCATATTGGGGCAAGGGGGAACCCTGGCATTTCATAGCATGGCTCTACTGGAGTGGAGGAATATACCTGGGTACGGGCTGGGCACAGTAGCGTGCCACACAGTACCATACCTAGTGTACACACTTATTGACGGCCGCAGTACACGAGGTACACTAGGTAGTGTAACCACCTGGGAGACGGATGGGATGGGAGGTGTTCATTGTTTTGTGGGGACGTCTCTTCCTCTCTGGCTGGTTTGATCGCCGACCAATCTATTCTATTGCGACGTGAGAGTTACAACCTGGTTTTGCCTGATCTGGTACAGCATTTTATTGTGTTATTTGTCGCTAATTTAGATACATATATGCCACATAACTACCTACACTACTTACACAGCACGCTAGGCTGGACACACGAATACACTACCACAGTTACCAGTAACAGTCGATGCCCAGCAAGTGCCCAGGTGACGCCCAGATGATGATGACGATTGTCATTTCTTTGTGGGGAGGCTAATCAATGGGTTGATCAGTCGTTGTTGCTCCAAACGACCTCACCCCCTGGACTTGTAATTGTAACGAACCCGTAAAAATAGGTGCTCTCCAACCACGCATGACGAACAAAGCTCAATTCCGTTCCGCGACTTCCAAGGCGGAACAGAAACGCATTCTACTGTAGTCACTGCTGCTGCGGTTTCCTGCGCGTAGCAGAGATGTTACCTCGCTCCGCACAAAAGTACGGCGCACATCCTTGCACCGGATACCGATGTCGAGTTGTACAGCATTACCGGCGGAGGGAGATGTGGCCAATGACATGTCCTCCGTGCGAGTATCTCAGCTACCTATGTAGGTTATGCAGATTGCAGTGTTTTGTTTATGTGGTGGCTGTTACTTGTTAATAATCATTGAGGAGGCAACTGCTAGTCTGCTGCGGTCTTACTTACTACCTATGGTAGTTAGGGAAAGTGGTTTAATCCTCGGTTTCTCTGTCCCTCTTCCTCTCTCTACACAAGTCTACGGAATGAACATACATACCTACACAACCACAGATACCGGTGCTTCCCCGCTGTATATTATAACAGTTTGGTATGTGTCTGGGCATTTATCTCACCTACTACGTAGTAGAGATTTCTGCATGTGTTACTATCCACACATACATATATATGTTGACTGGCTGCCTCTTGACTATTTCAAAGGAATGTGCACTGTAAGAGCTAATTCCCCACATAGTGTAAGCATGTATGCATTAGTATTTGAAGCTACATTTTAATAATGGGTACCTGCTTCTGTCTAGCATGTCTACTCGAATATCAAAGCCTATTTCCAATTTGCACGCTATAACTTACAGCACCTAGTGTACTGCAAAATGCTTGTTACAAGGTATCTTGCCGGCGGCATTCTCGTCGCTCGTGACCCGTATCTAACATACCTACTGTAGCAGGGAATTCGTAATCCTTCGTTTCTTTCCTCTCTCTCTCACACACACACTCTCTCTCTCTTCAGCATAGCATACTCCGGTAGTTATTTTAGCGCTAGAGGCTTGATACCCACTGCTCGAGCGGAAGGATTGGCATCACAGCTCAGACAGATGCCTCCGAGTCCTCCTATTAGCCTGCCTCTATCATACAAATTAACCACATTCTAGCTTCTGCCGTTTCACATCTAAAAATTTCTATCCGAGGGACGTTGGGTCCAGGATTACGCCACGGGTGTACAGCTAAACATTCCAACTTCTTCGCAGATATTTCCCGTTTAGGTTGTTGCCATACGTATAAACAGCAACAGCCTCAAAAAGCGTAGGCCTGTGCAGAGGGACGAGCTGCCGATACGACAAGCCTGCTGCCTGTTGGTCGTTGCCTGCTGGCTTGCTTATGAATAATTGGCGCCCTGCCCTACTGTTCCCTCCCAGTAGCCAGCATGGTTGGTCTCGCTCAAGACGCGTTGAGATCGCCATGACATGAATACACACATACCTACCGCGGCAGACCGCCCGTTACATCCTTGGTAGCGCGCCCTAAAACGGGCAATGTCAGTCTACAAAAAGAAAAGAAAAAAAGGACCACTGACGATTTCGACTGAAGTGGAAGAGGACGCGGCTCGATCTACAACCACCTGCATGTTTCACTGCAGGGCGCTTTCTCAGGCGAATACGACTAAGACGACTTGATGCTGGTAAAACAAAACATTAAAATAACAATGTGACAAAAAAAAAAAAAAAAGAGGGTGCGCGAGTAAGTAAGTTAACCGCTTCGTGTTAGGCTTCTTGTGAGTGGTCAATGGGGCCATGGCGGCTTCAACTTCGTTGCATTGGCATATGCACGATAGATTCGCCTCGAGACCAACCGCGACCGCCCTGCCACCTCATAGGTACAGGCGTCTCGCGGGGTCGCATCGCATCTACTCTGCCGCCTTGGGTTGCTTAAAAAAAAGTCCGCCGATACTTCTTTCAGAAGCGGGGCCCGGATTCCAGCGGACTCCCGGAATCAAGTCGACGATAATGTGATTTTTTTTCGGGGGTCTATACCGTTACATCTGTACAGGAATGGCAATGATGGTGGAGGAGGAGGAGGAGGGGGGGGGGGAAGGCTCTCTCAGCATCTAATTCCTACGTCGTCATTTCGGAAGGCTTCGATAACGGCCAGCCTATATTAACTAACTGCCTCAGTCACATAGGAATCCGCCACGGCTAAGTATAGTATGTCTTAGTAGGTGAAACCGCACTTGTAATGCTTTGTGCACAAGTATCGTGCCGAGATGACCGCCATTTCGCACCAAGACACCCCAAGAGTCCTGGCCAGACAAACGCCCGGCCGCGGCCGATTAGTGGCCGAGGTTTCCAAGGACAGGCTTAGCTCGACTCTCAAACTCTCACCGATAGTTGTTATTATCATCCTTCTTATTGTTGTTATACACCATCTACAAGCGTGAGCGAGCTTCATTTCTCGCCTTGCTCATTCAGTAGCCGCGTGCCCGTCCTCATGCACGGCATCGCCCAAATACCGGGCCTGTATGTTAATAGGCCAGAACAAGCGAGGCCCTCACGAGTACGCGGCCAGCATCGGTGCCCCGGGCTGGAATAGGTACTTGAACAAGCGGTGTCAAAGACACATGAGACAGGCATTACATATAAGTGAGGCAATTAGATCTTTGCGAGATCGTCCCACCAGCCGATTGGCCTGTCAAGAGGCTATGACGCCCAAGAAATAGGCCAGGCCAGACAGGCACGGGCGTAGTATACACTACAGAGACAACTATACAGATGGATGGCCGCGGACTAGAGACTCTCATTAGTGCAACACAACGATCTTTTTGTCCCCCTCGGTGGCGGACGGCTACTCGGAAAGGCCCGCTATCCGTGCTTCTTGCGTGTGTACTAATGGAACCCTAAGTCGGCACTGATGACGGACCCGTCCTGGCAGGGGCAGTGGTGGCTTGCCCTCCACGAATCGTGTACTCTAACTTCGTCTTTGCCTATGTGTGCCGAGGGAATAGAGCATCGATGATCTGCATTCTTCTCCACCACCCGAGTCGAATGAAGCCAAAGGAGCATCGTTATCAGCATGAGAGGGCAACGAAACATTCGAGCCTTCTCGTACGTTTCTTGAGATCGGGAGGCATGTGGATGTTGATGGGGGCGGCAAATAACTCCCGAACTTTTTTCCCTCTCCCTCTCCTCTCTCTCTGTGTCTCTATCTCTTTTTTTTTATGGCGCTGGGGGGATGGTCAAGGGTAGGGATAGATGGATATGCCTGTCGTTGATTGACATGTCTCTCCGCGGCGCGCGTATGCATCTCAAATCTGTGACATTGTCACATTCATTGCACCAATAGTTTTTCCAACTGCGGCTCCAGGAGGCTGCTGCTCCTCAGCGTCAGCGTGCCATGATCTGCCCGCCAACTAGATTGCCGATTCCGATGCCGATGCCGACGACGAGCGGATGGGTCAGGATCAGACTGTTCCTCTTCCCGGCAGTCTCGTTGGTTTCGTATTTCTAGCAGACTACAGGACACACGCGGTGCACGAAAGGGCCTGGCGGGCCAGCATTGTACCTAGGTAGCTACGGCGGAATGACTGGTGGCTATTGCAAGCCATGTATGCACATACACTGAGGCCGCGAAGGCGTGCAGAGTGCATGCATACGCAAGCCGCAGTGCAAGTGTCAGGGTAGGCGTTAAAGCAAAAGCATACGCCCATTCAACGCACGTCGAGGTGATCATTCATCCATCCGTGCGGAGCAACGCACACCGCCAGAACCTCGACCAGAAACCCACCCCCGAGCAAGCTGTCTCTCCTCGTTTTTTTCGCCGACCAAGTTTATTGTATTTCTGGTCGCCTCTAGAGTTTGGGGAGGCGGCGGGCAACCTCGGTCAAGACGCTCAGGTAGGCAGGGTGTGAGCAGATCTAGCAAGCCACCAGACCAAGCCAGCTCCCCCGGGATCACGCCACGATCAAAGACATGCCAAAAAAGCTAGAGCCATGCCACGTGGGGAGGGGAGAGAAACGGCCGAGCCGTTACGTTTTGCTCTGTTTCTTGTTTCCGCCTTCCCGCCTTCCCGCCCCCCGGTCTAGACGCGGTGCGCGGCGGGCGTGATGGGAAACCCGTGTAGTGTAATAAAGCTGGCCATTATTCAGCACCTCAAATCCATCAGCCAACGGGCCAGCTTCATCTGCCGGCGCTTGACTGCTCGAGCAGGCCGGGCTCGAACGCAATACGGGTGGCGCACTAACGGCGACACATGAGGCATCTCGAATCCAACATGCGTCCAAGTCCCGCCGATCGCTCCCGTGCAAGGAGGAGCCAAACCGGCGCGCATCCAGTCTAGGTCGTTCCGGGGTTGGTAAGGACCTTATTCGAGACGCATTGTTCCCCAGCACGCCATTCTTCGCGTCTTTCCGGCGCCTCTCCTGTCAAGTCCTACACCACACTACCCTGGACACACGACGAGGGTCAACGGCGGAGGAAGGATCAGAAATCATGCTCGGTCGCCAATCAGCTGTCCAAACTGCCTAATCCCTCACTACTGTAGAATTCGAGTTTCATGAAGAGAACTGCTGAAAATAGCACAGCTCCCGCCGGGCGACGATTACCAAAACCGGATAGCTACAATTAACCGAAATACCCTGATTTTAATTTCACGACTGGTGTTGCGAGGTACACTACACTAGTGTTACCCCATCTCTCAGTCTGGTCGGTAACTTATACCGCCAACATCTATAACAACTGCGACACCGGCTGTACTTTCGACAGGAAACTCAACGAACCCCCCTGTTGTACCATGAAATTATCCCAAAGCTGACACGACTTGGAGCGTGCGTGATTCGAGAAGAGGCATGGTCATCTCTGCCCAGGCTTCGTCCATCCAGGTTAGGCATTGTACTTTCGGATTCAATCACCGAGAGTCGCTGAATCTCCCCAAATTTCCATGCATTCTGGAGTACAGTGTTCAACCAAACCCCGATTATGTGCACTTGTTCTGGATCCAGTTAGCCGTGTGTGAGCTTGTTCCAGTAAGACAGCAGCCTGAACCGGTTTAGCCTCTGAGGCGTGGCGGCTGGCTGGCAAGAGTGAACCCCTCATTACTGCCGGCTTTAAGCCCTTGGAGGATTTCCGCCCGAGCCAGCGACCAATACACTGCTGTTGTTGTGTGTGCATGTATGTATTTACCATGTGAGCTGTGAGAAGATCGACGCACATCCATCGAAACCAGCCACCCCGGCCTCATCGGATGAGACTTGGCAACGGCTACGAAATTGAGATTATGCCAAGAGATTGCTTGACACATTCCGTACATATATGTACATAACTAACAGGAACGGCAACTACGTGGTGCTATCAACACTCGGGTTCTTTACGAAAAGGAGCTTCGGAGTTTATTTCCGTTTCCTGCTTCCCAGCGAACCACGCAAACGGTTTTACCTATCCTAAACAAGATAATGGAGCCCCCAGCGAGTGTCGACGAGACAAGAACATCTTTCTCTACGTAGCACGAATATGCATTAATTAACACAAGTCGTATCTCTCCATATCTCCATATAGTTAGTGGCAGATAGCGGCCTACTGGAGACTATCAAAATGGGGGAAATGGGGGACATGGGTGTCAACTACCACACTACAGCACAAGTAGTGTACATACATACATACAAACATACAAGTGCATAATTAGGTTACAAGGCACTAAGAAAGTCAGTCGGGCACAGTACCGAATCAACTGGGTTAAGCTCCCAACCTCCTCGAGCTACACCACCGGCTTGCCAGCATCTATACTATTGCTCACAGGGGCATAAGGCTAGTTTCCACCCCCCATGTCCTTCGAGAACACGCGCCTACACTATCTAGGAAGGCTTCGAGAAACGACATGATCGCCATTGCCGGAGCTACCGACGTGAGGTAAGATGGGAGGTTTACACGACAGATTGCGGCAAGGGTTGAACAGTGTCATTTAACTAACAGCCTGCTAACTTTCAATTGTACAGTGCCACAACACAACCCAACACACTAAGGCGTTCGTGTTCGCCGTTCGAAGGACTTTCCTAAGCATGACCCTAAACTTGCTTAGGTCATCTAGCGTCCAAGTGCACGACAACGGCAAGCCACAGATAATAAGGGGAAGTAATTACAATATGTCACACGGCTACAGAAGCCCGCCTCTCACTCCGCGGGAATCGATTATCCCACAACCATTTGCAGGCCGAATGGCGGCGAAACTCTATTTATGGTACGCAGCATACCACTACACACATAGGACCGCATTGAGGCAATGTGAAGAAACAGGGCCGTTTCCCTCGGACATGTTACCGTTATCGAGATACCGGCCCGGTCACACCATGAAATGAACCGGAAGAAACGAGGCTTTGGGGGAGGGAGGGGGTTGTAACAGGGAAAAATACAATGCATTCAAACAACCATAACACAACATAACACCTCCATTACGGGAAGGCAACAGGGTTCTTTAGTGCGGCTGAACACGTGTTATGCTTGTTCTCGAAGAAGACCTACAGGGAGTTGAGTGAAGGGTGTGTGTATACATGACGGCGCTACCATGCGTGCAACTCAAACTCACAATCTACTACCACCACACCACCACCCATCCTACCACTTTCGTCTATGAGGCAGGCAGGCAGGCAGGCAGGCAGGACGACAGGCATGGTTAAATGGAGAATTAAAAAACGGTGTGTCTATTAAGGTTACGCTAACTAGTGTAGCAGCAAGGGTTATGCGAGAAATCATTGCTCACATGAGAGGAGGGGAAAGATGACGTGGGATGTGCCGAAACACAAACGGCCCCCCAGACCGACACCACCACACCACCATCACCACAACCACCACCATAGACATACACAGGCATACACACGCGCGCGGGAATATTACATGTCACATATGCCATGCCATGCCATGCCATGCTAGTTAGTTATGCCTCTAACTCCTCCTCTGCCGCATACCGATCGTGCCGTCTCGGCCCATACAGTAGCGTCGTTCCCCCCCTTCATTTTATAGCCCGGAACACTAGGAAGGCAAAGTTCATGTATTATAACCGGCGTGTATGTTAACTATTTTCTACGTATAGTTATATAATGTAATGTAAATATATACATAGCACCTATGTATGTAAAACAAGCTTGTTACCGTTAGGCTGCCACAGTGCTACCGTAACATTCTATGCCAAGTCCCTGTGAACATTCTCGGCATACAAGATAGATCGAAGCGGACCAAACAAACTAGTGTACTTGACAATAACCTATTCTGAGTGTTAAAAAAAAATATTAAAAAAAAAAGAAAAGCGCCGATGAACATAAAACGTACATATTGTCTCAATTCCGGTTACCGGGAGTAAGCAGGTGATGGAATTTCAGTAGGTAACGTTACGAGGCGGCCCCTCACGGCACAAACCCGGTTCGACAAACGGAAGGAAAAAGTGAGATGAGATTATTCTGTCTTATCCAGGAAGGACCCCCCTTCCCCCCCATCGCGCGCACGGCAGGCATGCGTGGTACTCCCACACATCGTCAGCCCAACTACAAACAATTTCCGCCCGATTTTTATCCCCATCTTCGCCTCCCCCCTCATCATCATCCCACCCTGATCCGAACCGAGGGGGCGAAAGGGGACCCTTTAGATTTTCCAAAAAAAACCCCCATCCATCCAATCCCATCTTTTCCCTCCCGAACGCCACCGCCGCGAACAATTGCCCTGATATATATATATTCATGCGCTGTCCGGCTCATTGGCTGAAAGAGAAGAAAAGCGCAGAAAAGAAGAAGATATTAAAAAAAAAAAAAAAAAAGGGTTCAAGATCGCAAGACTCTTCGGCGGCAAGTCATTGGGTCCAAAAAAAAAAATTAATATTTATCTACCTCCTTAGCGAATAGTAAGTAGCACGGGAGGCAGCCTGGGACCCAGTGAACCTCCTCATGAGAGCCCAATATCGTAGCCGGTTGTGACCAAAAAAAAAAAAAAAAGGAAGACAAAGAGACTTTCCCTTCTTCACCTCTGATTCCCCCTCGGGACCGATTCCAATATTCCTCGACACCCAGGCGTCAAAAAAAAAAAAAAAAAACCGGCTGGATAAGTTCATTGGACAAAACCGCGCGGGTGGTGTGGCACAGTCGAGGCGAGACGAGACAGAGAGAGAGAGAGAGAGAAAGGGAGTGTGTATGGCAAACCCCCTCCCCCTCCCCTCCCCTCCCCTCCCCATTTTAGTGTACCTCCGCGGTCCGAAGAACGACCGGCTGGCTTCCTCGGCGGCACGGGCTGAGAGAGAGAGAGAGAGAGCACATATTACTACGCAACCTTTTTTATGAGACAAAACATTTCTTGCGTTCACGCCGCGATTCGTAGATAAATGGGCGCGCACGTCAGCCAGTGGATCACGGGGCGGAACTTTTAGATCGCTGCTTCCGCCGATCGAACTGAGACTGGTTGGGGCATGCGTTGTCGTAGAATTCCAGATAAGCCGATATCAGAGCAAAGATCACGGACTCAGAATTTGGCCCGAAGTACAGTTGCGTAGTACAAACTCTCGTGCTCGATACCATATGCGGGTAAAAGAGACATTTGAGATATTTATATCCTTTCTTGCTATATCGCCGCCATGGCAACAGGTGGGTAGGCAAGTCCTACGTTATACGTAATTCACGCGCTGGCCCACATCAGTGCATCTCGAGACGCTGAGCCGTGCCGCTTCGGCGCATGTGCCGCTCAGGGCCAGACCTCGACTGTCTCCCACTCGCCGGGCCCCTTCCCGTAGCCGGCGCCGACGTACGTATGTATCCACCGCCGGGGGCGTTCGGGGTCGCTCAGGTCCGTCTGGTCAAGCTCGTCGGGGACGATGACGACGACGCGGAAGTTGGCCCTCGCGACGGGGTCCTCAAGGTCGTCTAGAGGCTGGCCGAGCCGGGGGGCGCCACCATCGACGGACAGCGTCATGGGCCGGCCCGGCGGCGGGTTCCGGAACGAGCCGCGCATGAGCGGGCTGAGGTTGCCGAAGTGCGCCGTGATCTCGCGGGCAAAGCTCCATTCCCCCTCCTCCTTTTCATTCCGGTCCTCGGCGCGGCGAGGGCGGCGCATCCTGCTCTTAAGCAACGCGATGACTTCCCTGCCCTCGGGTGAGCTCTCAATGTCGGGCGCGAGAACGTACGCGCGCCCGCGCATGCGCCACTGAACGGAGGGTTGGCGGGCCCAAAATAGGGCCTCGACGGCGGCGCCGCCGCCCGAGCCCTTCCGTCTCTCGTCGGCGCTCTTCCCGGTGCCCCTCACCGTCTCCCCCTTCCCTTTCCCCCTCATCCGCGCCAAGCCCTCTTCCCACAGCTCCTCGCCTACCTTCAGCGTTGTCGGCGAACTCGGATCGTTTCCCCTCATCGTCCTGAAGTCCAAGTCTATCGCGCTCTCCCACTAAAATCCATTCAGGTCAGCTGCGGCCTACACGCATTTCCGGCATATAGTAAAGTACTTTCGAGGGCACGATCCCGAGGTATTCCGAAGAAAAAAAAAAGGAAAAAGTTGAATGAGAATCCGCTCATCCGGCCGGGAATAGGGTGGAAACGGGCAGAAACGGGCACTAGCGGGGGAACGATAGGCAGGAAAGAAATTGGGAAAAAAAAAAAGGAAAGAAATACGTACGAGCTCCTCCACCTTTTCCATGCGCACGTCCGTCGTGAAGGTCGGGAGGTCGCTCTCCCAGACGCCGGCGGGGTTGAGCGGGGCGTCGTTCCTGGGGTCCGGGTCGAGCGCGGCCCAGAGGCCGCGACAGATGCAGGTGCGCACGCGCGGGGCATACGTCGGCGGTAGGGCGGCGACGGCCGAAGACGACGGACGCCTCTCCCGGCCGGTCGGGACATGGTGGAGGTGGCGGTGATGGCGGACCGTGCTGAGGGCGAACTCGGGCGGGTCCATGGTCGCGAGGTGCGCGAGGAAGAGGTCGCGCCACGGCGGCGGCGACGGCGATGACGAGGGCGAGGACGACGGCATGGCCTCTGCGTTTGTCACTTCTGCTGTTGCTGCTGCTGTTGCTGCTGCTGCTGCTGTAGCTGCTGCTGCTGCTGCTGCTGCTGCTGTAGCTGCTGCTGCTGCTGCTGCTGCTGCTGTAGCTGCTGCTGCGGGGAGGGGCGCGGAGTGTGGGCGCAGGTGAGTCGCGAACCGTGTTAGGCGTGTCGTCGCTTGCATCCAAGGTCGGCGAGCAGCCTCTTTTTTTTTTTTCTCCTTACACCACCAGTGGGAGAGAGGGGGGGAGGGAGAGAAGGGGTTGGCCCCTCAGACGGACGGACAGACGGACGGATCGTGGCCTGCGCGCGGGAGGGACGGAGGCGTCTTTGTCTTGGTAAGCTAGCTAGTCGCTTGTTTGGTTGACTGATTATTATCTTCTCTCTATCTTCTCTTCTTATTTCTAGATGGCTGGCTGGCGGGACCCTATTACGTTTTGGACCTGGAGCTCACACCGGGACGTATGTTTTGTTTAAGGGTGAAAGGGCGGGTGGTGAGTAAGCCTCCGTCGCAACGGTGTTGAATTCGGGAAGACGTAGGCCAGACTAAGGCTAGACTACCGAGGTAGGTCGCTATGGAATGATGACGTCATATACTTCTCATGTAACACTTTTCTGGCACACGTACGAGAAAATATCTAGCGCTAGGTAGGGAGGTAAAGTTTGGGTACACAGGCAGGCTTAATTCACATACTCTCACTTTAGTAGGTAGGTAGGTAGGTAGGTAGGTAGTGGTGGTAGAAAGGGAGCTTGTGAGACTTATACGGGCCGAGACGGGTCCTTCCTGCTCAGTTGGGTGGTGGTGGGCAGATATGCATCTACACTTAGTGCCCCATTTAACTAATCCATTCTGACCAATCAATCGCTGCGCCGCTTCAATATAAGATGGGGGGTGAATAGACACACACACACACACCCACACACGCACATACAAACATACATAGGTGGAATACACATTACTAATATTGAGTAGTTATACATAATACACACATATAATACATCTATGATACAGAGTATACACAACATACGCACGAGACGTATGGAGATATACACATGACTTCAACCCAACCATGCAACGCCACAGAGAAACAGAAAACCCCTCCCCATGCACGTTACGTGCTTAGAATCATTCACTCATAAGCGGCCTGGGCCCGGCGCGGATATCTTGTGGCAGATGTTCCTATCTAGTTCAAACGAAAGAAATCAAAAAGCAATCTATAACTTTTCTGTTTTGTTTCGGAATCTCCCTCTCGAGATAATCCGAAAACCCCTTGTTCCTGTACCTCCCACCGTACTCGACGTTGCTTTCGTCAAACATGGGCTTTATACGAGGTCTCGTCTAACGAGACATAACTAGGGCCAGCAAAGCCATGCGGCAGTAAAGCCCATATCTCATCTGCGAATTCGTTAGCATGTTGCCATGTTGACATTGTGCCATGGTAACTCACCTGTCTAAAATACGCCGCTCTGTGGTCGAAGTCGACCTCCTCCGCCACCTCGCCGTTCCGGGGCAGGGGGTGGAGAACTCGCGTGTGCTGCTTCGCGTGCTTCAGAGTGGCGTTGTCGATACGGTAGACGTTCTTGACCTTCTCGTATTCCTCGACGCTGGGGAAACGTTCCTTCTGGATTCTGGTACAGTATAGCACATCGCTCCGGGAGAGGATCTCCGGCGTGAGCTCCTCGGATTCGCCGAGCAGCTGGCCCGACGCCACGAGCAGGCTTCGGATCTCGGCCGGGAGCGAAAGCGACTTGGGGGACACGAGCTGAACCGACACCTGGTAGTGCCGGAGCAGGTGGATCAACGAGTGAACCGTTCGCCCATATAGGAGGTCTCCAACAAAAGTGATGGTCAGTCCCTTCACCGTTCCGAGTTCTTCTCGGATCGTGAATAGGTCGAGGAAGGCCTGGGTCGGGTGCTCCGCGCTTCCGTTACCCCCGTTGATGACCGGGACCTTGCTGTATCTCTTGGCCACGTCGACGGAGTTGGTTTCCGGGTGGCGAAGGACGACCGCGTCACCGTAGCATTCGAGCGTTCGGAGAGTATCCTGCAGCGATTCCCCCTTCTGCACTGAGGAATGCGATGTGCTGATGGCGATGGTCTTGCCTCCGAGGCGCTGCATGGCTGCGTCAAACGAAGCCGAGGTACGCGTGGAAGGCTCGTAGAACATGGTGCATAGTACACGGCCGCGAAGAGTGTCCAATACGCCTTCACGATCGACGCCGAGGCGCATCTCCTGTGCTACTGCGAAGAGGAGATGGAGATCAGATCTTGTGTAGTCTTTGACAGAGAGGACGTGCGCGTTCTTAAAGATGGATGGCCGTGCCAGGAGAAGCTGCAGAGAGCTGGCGACAGGCAATCGCACTGGCCCCGGGAGGCTGAATTCATCCGCAGGGGGAGCAAATTTGGCTAGAGACCGTGGCGCGTCGGACTCGCCGTCATACATGCGTGGCCCTCTCGCGCTTTGGGACTGCTGCCGGGGGCTAAGAGCATCCGTGGGGAACGGTGCTATCTGCGGCGTGGACATCATCGCCGGTGACATCGGCGCGGGCACGCTATTGTGCGTGGACATATCCTTGCCCAGTGGTGATATCGGTAACACACCACCGTCGAGGCAGACCGTCTTTTCGTTGAACGTGACTCGCTGCACCGCTCCACGCATGACCTTGCCCACGAAGGGGGACCACGAGGCAGATTGCGACACCGTGTAGGTGCGTTCTAACTCAACCTCCACTGACGTCCCCACCTGCTCGTGAAGCTCGAATATCACCTTGGGGTTGTCGTAGAGGCGTGCCTTGATGTCGTCAATGGTAAGTTTGCCCTCGACGACGGACGTAAGAAGAAGCGGGAGAGCTTCGGCGATACCGACTGCAGCGTCCACCTTGCTCGTTTGGTCGCCTGGGTGCAAGGCGCGGGCGAGCTGGAACGGGATGCTGCCAATCGAGAACACGTCGATCGTCTTCAAGTGCTCCCACAAAGCCTCTTGATCTTTTAGCTCCGGGAGGAATTGGCAGTCTGGGTAGTCCTTCCGTGACAGGTACAAGGAATAAATTGAAACGTCACACGTAACGCTCAAGCCTTTCTGCTTGCTCAGGGAAATGAGTCGGATATCGTCTTTCGTAGTCACGCTGGTGACGTGGATGCGCCGGTTGTGAAGGCTCGCAAGCAGTAAGATGGACGCGAGGTCGGTCGTCTTTGCGTCGGTGACTATTGGCTTATGTTCCGGCCACGAGTCGAAATGGGCGGTGACAGCAGCGACTTTGCTGATGTTGTCGGAAAGATGGTTGAATGGGATGAAGAGCGAACCAACTTCGCTGGTGACTTGGCTGATCTGGTTCGCGTTTTCCGAAGTGGCCGAGATGGAGAAGTTGTAGTCGCAGTACCCACCACGCTTGCTATTGAGCTGGGCAAGGTTGAGCGTTCGTGCGTCGGTGATAGATCCGTCGGCCCCCATAGGCATAACACGGACCATGCTAAACCCTGAGGCAATCGATGCTTTTGTTATCGTCTGCAAATCGTGGCTTCCCGCAGACACGATTCCTGGCACGAAAGCGGCAATGTTAATCAACCCTGGTAGAACGACCGAGCGATGGCTAGTCTGGTAGTCGCGATTGGAGATCTCTAGGGCAAAATGTCTAGCGATCGCCTCGACGAGAATTTTCGCGTTCTTGACGTTCGTGACCAGAGGAATCTGGTAATCCACAGCCATTCGACGGGTCTGGTACCCTCTGCTCATGTAATTGGCCGGTCGGCGGAACCTATTGTTAGATGGAAGGTTGATATAAAGGTTGATCATGTTGTTTGCCAGGTGCTGCGTCAAGGAGAATTCGGATCGCTGGTCGTCGTCCTCTTTTCCAAGAGCTTCCAAAAATTGAACGGGTATACCGTGGTCCTGATAGAAGTCGGCCGTGCCTGCGGTAGCGTAGAGTTTGTATCCCATGGATTGAAGCCTTTCCACCGAGGGAAGCATCTCCTTCTTGTCTCTGTATGACCCGATGGAGAGAAGGATGTTACTTTTGGGGATCTTGAAACCGGTTGACATCAATGCTTTCAGATAGGCCTCGTACTTGTCTCTTCCGAAACAAGCAACCTCTCCGGTCGATGCCATTTCTACACCAAGAACAGGATCTGCGCCGGAGAGTCGAGAGAAACTGAACTGTGGCACTTTGACGCCCACAGAGCCAGGCGAAAGGTTGGTTGGAGGGTATTCGGTAAAAGGCACTCCCATAATTGCCTTAGTTGCCATTTCAATGAGATCAACTCCCATGACCTTGGAAACAAAAGGGAACGAGCGAGATGCTCGAACGTTACACTCAATGACCTTGATGTCATTATCTTTTGCGATGAACTGAATATTGAAGGGGCCGGTGACGTTAAGCTTTGCACCAATTTTTCTGGTGGCCTCTTCAATACGTCTAATTGTTGTCTGTTCCAAATCCTGTGGCGGCAGAATCAGAGTAGCATCACCCGAGTGGACGCCAGCATTCTCGACATGCTCTGAAATAAAGTGCCCCACTACATTGCCGTCCTTTGCCACGGCGTCCATCTCGATCTCTTTGGCATTTTCGATGTATTTCGTGATTACGACAGGATGTTCTCGGGAAACATCAGCGGCTTGCTGGAGATATAGTTCCAGATCTGCTTCGGAGTAAACTGTGTTCATAGCCGCGCCGGAGAGGACGTACGACGGTCGAACTAAAACAGGGTACTCGACCTTCTGACAAAATGCTTTAGCTTCTTCAAAGCTTGTGAGCTCCTTCCAAGTCGGCTGATCGACGCCAATTTCGTCAAGCATACGTGAGAACTTATATCTGTTTTCGGCGCGATCGATCATCTCTGGCGAAGTTCCGAGGACCTTAACCCCGGAACGTAGTAGAGGTAGGGCGATGTTGTTTGGGGTTTGGCCACCCATAGCACCCAACACTCCACTGGCTGATTCCAACTGATAGATATCAAGAACAGTCTCCAGATTGATGTTCTCAAAGTACAATCGATCGGCTTCATCGTAGTCGGTACTGACAGTTTCGGGATTGTAATTAACCATGATGGTCTTGTAGCCAGATTCTCGTAGGGTGCGGATGGCGCGCACAGAACACCAATCAAACTCGACGGAGGA
This sequence comes from Rosellinia necatrix, assembly GCA_021209875.1. Classification (NCBI taxonomy): domain Eukaryota; kingdom Fungi; phylum Ascomycota; class Sordariomycetes; order Xylariales; family Xylariaceae; genus Rosellinia; species Rosellinia necatrix. Next base: position 604,115 of record JAGYVD010000003.1, read on the forward strand.
TCCTATACGGTAGACGCCCGAACCTAGGACCATGACGCCATGGTCGCTGAAGTTGATATCATTTTCCGAGGCGTTGTAAGTAAGATAAAGGTAGTTCGTATACGCAGGAAACTCGGCAGCTACTGTATCGATCTGCTTGACAAATGGTGTAATGCCACCTTCGAGCCTCATGAGCCTCACAGCGAGCTCATTGGAATCCCAGAACTTAGCCAGCTGGCGATCACTGAACCCTAGTCGTTTACCTTGGAAAAGAAGGTCCGGCCGAGTGGAGATTTGAGTGGTATTGTACTTGGTCATTGACTTCGCAAAGTTGCTTAACCCCATAAGTTTATGTAGAAACCACTTGTCGATCTTGGTCAGCTCCCAGATCCTGTCAACAGAGTAGCCAGCATGCATGGCATTAGCAATAGCAAACAGACGTTGATCCGAAGGTGTTTGTAGTTCGTCGTCAATGGACATTAGTGCCTTGGTCTCCCCAAATCCGAGATTATGGAAATCAATTGCGCGGATTGCTTTCTGGATGGCCTCTTCGAAAGTTCTTCCAATGCTCATGACTTCACCCACACTCTTCATTGATGAACCAAGCTGAGTAGAAACTCGGGTGAATTTCTTCAGATCCCATCGTGGCATCTTAACAACGACGTAGTCCAGTGAAGGCTCAAAGCAAGCACATGTCACCTTTGTGACAGCATTTTTGATATCCTTCAGGGGGATGCCTAGTCCTAGTTTCGCCGCAATAAAGGCTAAAGGATACCCAGTGGCTTTAGAAGCCAGCGCAGACGAACGGGACAGACGTGCGTTGACCTCGATAATGCAATACTCTCTAGAGAAGGGGTTCAAAGCGTATTGGATGTTGCATTCTCCAACCACCCCGAGATGACGAATGACATTGACGGCCGTTGTCCGCAACATGTTATAATCTTCATCAGAAAGAGTTTGTGATGGCGCAACGACGATAGAATCGCCTGTGTGGATACCAAGAGGATCGAAGTTCTCCATGTTGCAAACGGTGATACAGTTATCCTGAGCATCTCGAACGACTTCGTATTCGATTTCCTTCCAGCCCTTCATACTCCTCTCAATCAAGACTTGGGGGCTCACGGCTAGCGCTTTACTACAGAGGTCGAAAAGTTCAGTTTCGTTATTAGCGAAACCGCTCCCTAGACCACCTAATGCGTATGCGGCTCGAACAATGACGGGGAATCCGATACCCTTGACGACGCGCATAGCTTCTTCTACGCTGCTAGCGGAAGCAGATTTGGCACATTTCTCGCCGATGGAGTCCATGCTCCGAGCGAATAGTTCTCGATCTTCGGTCGTGATGATGGTGTCGATAGGAGTACCCAGAACTTTGACCCCGAGTCCCTCAAACTCATCTTTCAGCTGGATACCCACTTGTAAAGCGGTTTGACCGCCAAAGGTAACATAAATGGCGTCAGGTCGTTCGTGTATGATAACCTTGCGCACAAAATCGGCAGTGACTGGAAGGAAGTACACTTTGTCCGCTAGACCTTTTGAGGTCTGGATTGTTGCGATATTGGGATTGATCAAAACCGTGTAGATGCCTTCTTCTTTCAAAGCTTTAATAGCCTGACTGCCAGAATAATCGAACTCTCCAGCCTGGCCAATGCTCAGACCGCCACTCCCAAGGACGAGCACCTTCTTGACGTGAACTCGTGGATGAAGCGCCTCATTTTCCTCACAAGTGCCGCCCGGGAATGTCACGGGTGCGTTGAGAGCTTCTGGATCTTCTGCGCATTTGGCCATTGTGCTGATGAAAACATCGAATAGGAACTCTGTGTCGCGAGGACCGGGTGTGCTCTCGGGATGGAACTGCACACTGAAGTGTGGCTTACTAACATGCATTATTCCCTCGTTGCTGCCGTCGTTGGCATTCACAAACAACTCCTTCCATTCATCCTGGGGCAGCGTTTGGGCGCTGACCGCGAAGCCATGGTTCTGAGAGGTAATATGACATTTGCCAGTGATCATGCTCGTGCAAGGGATATTGTGCCCGCGATTACCGAACTTCATTTTCTCGGTGCTAGCTCCGGCAGCCTGCGCAAGGAGCTGGTGCCCGAGACAGATTCCGAATACGGGGGTGTGGTTGAGTTTGAGTGTCTCCGCTATATGTCTGACCGTAGTGTCTCGCAGTACAGCAGGGTCGCCGGGACCATTGGAAATGAAAAGGCCATCATAGTCTTTCTCGCTGGAGAAGTCGTAATCCCAAGGGCAAACTTTGACTTCAACACCCCTGTTCAGGAAACATCGCAGTTGGTTGTTTTTCATACCGACATCGACACAGAGAACACGGAGGGTTCGCCCAGAGGGATGTTTCAGGGCAGATTCCGGAGTCGGTTGGTAGACCTGTACCTTTTTGATGGAAACTACGGCTGATTAGCTACTAGTTATCAAGAAACAGACTTTTTGCAAGGACTTACCCTCGGCGACTAGATTCTTAGTGTTAGGATTGACCCAGTCGTGAGACTCAAAGTAAGCTCTCCAATCCTTGCCGATTAGTCGACTAGTGGTATCCCCGTTGACGTGTCCATTGGTGATTCCATTGGTCGGGCTGTGGTTCTGCAGAAGCATGCGACCGAGCATGCTGCCCTCCTGGCGGATGCGCTCTGTCAGAGCCCTGGTGTCCACTCCATACATGGCTGGTACACCTTGCTCCTTGAGCCAGGTCCCCAGCGAGGAGGCGGCCAGGAAGTGTGAATAGTCTTCACCAGCATAAGAAGAGACAACAAGGCCGGCAATGTGTATCTCAGAAGACTCGAAGTGAGCGGGACGGTCGCCTAGCAGCTTATCCATGTCGTCGCGGGATGGCACACCGTAGTTTCCCACCAGGGGAAAGGTAATGACGAGAATCTGGCCACGGTAGGAGGGGTCTGTTATGGACTCTGGGTAACCCACCATGCCGGTCTGGAATACCAGTTCACCGGCGATGCTCTTTTTAGCACCGAAACTGTAGCCTTGGTAGGAGGAGCGATCCTCAAGATCGAGGCAGATGAGCTCCCCATCGCCGCCGCCGTCGACTAACCGCGCCGTCGAGGGCGGGTAGTGTACTGGCTCCATGGTGATGTGTGCTGTGTGCTACGTGTTGCCCGAGTCGGGTACGGATGGCAGTATGTAGCCGATGTATGTGACTGCCGTACTCAACTGACTCTCTGACGGAGGAACAAAACGCGACCGTGAATGGGAAGGGTCAAGTATGAACGGGCAACTCGCCCTCTAATACTGACAGACTGTGCTCACTAGGCAATTGATCATACCGGGCGGGAACCAAGAGCATGCAGTAGAATGGCGAGTCGCATGAGAGGGTTCTGTGAAGTAGCGATGTAAGGGCAATTGGGCCTGCAGCAAAGCAGGAGAGAGAAAAAAAAAAAAAAGAAATTCAGACCGAAGTCGCCAGCAGCTTTTTTTTTTTTTTTTTTTTACAAACTTTGTTACGTCGAGCTAGCAGAAGCCGTGTGGATGCGGGGCCCTTGATTGGAGGGGTTACCTCGATGGAGGGGTGTTTGGCTGGATGAACCTGTGGCCCACCCTCGAGTTGTCCAATCGGATAGGCGAATCTCTTATACATTATCTTGGTTCAGGGACGCAAGCCTCGCACAGCCCGATCCCTGTCCCTGCCTTCAATCGGCCTACCTAGGTACTATTGACGTTAGTTAAGAGATGCGGCGATCCATTCATTCACCGTTCGACCATCATCAGCTATGCCTTTGTCTCGGATCGTCCAAAAGAAACGCGGCCCGCCTGACACGTCAGGTCGATCTATGTATCTGCAGATGTATATTGCATGAGATTGCATCATGTCCTCTACCTAGCTCATGTCGCTCTATAAGTCGCCAATGCATCTCTTGCCATTAGGTACCTACTCGGGACCCACAGCTGTCCGTACATGCTCTGTGAAGAGCTATCAGAGTGAGTGTTGGAGAGTTCATGGGTAAGTACGGCATCTACCTATACTTGGGGTGTCTCAGTGTGGTAGGGGAGTACAAAGAATAGCGTTTATACCTACTAACTAATAATAATAATAATAACAACATTACTTACTGTTATTTTGCTTACATGAAAATTTCTATCAATTCCTATACACATTTTGTAATGTTTGCCACCACTACCACCTTGTCACCCTCTACCAGATTTGGATTCGCGTTCAACTCTCCCCGGGTTCGGTCGCTCTCCAAGCTCGGGTACATAGCTTCCGGCTGTAGGTGCTCGGCAATGCTAATGCACGGCGGCATTGGGCAATGGCAATACATACTGACATTAGTAGGAAATTACCTAGGTAGCAGTGCAACTATTCTGCATTTAGCATTCAACATTAACTGGGGCGCCTATGCAGTTCGCAAGAGCTGAGAAGAGGAAATAGGTCTGCAAGCCCATGCATGGCGATGATCAGACCAAACAAATACAAGTAGATCAGCTGAAAGATTAATTGGCATTGAGTTAGTACCTACCGGTAAAGGCGAGCATATACGGGGTCAGAATATATTATGTTGCTTCTAGCACTTAGCGGTTTTCGTTGTGAATCGTTTGACAAACTACAAGTTTCATTCGGCCGCCTATAGCTTCACGGTTCGTTTTCCAATGATAACATGAATCGAAATCCTTGTTCTAAGAGGTATCTGTAGAAAGGGCACATGGGCGCAAGAGATGCAATAGTGTGGAGGGGAATTATTGTATGTTAAGTATGAAGTAGTTAGTTAGGTAATGACCCAGGGTAATATGTATTAGGTAGTTAGAACAAAAACTAGTATGTGGCTTGGTGGCGTATTCTGGTTGTTGCGGACTGTGGCTTGGCTACTTGATATTGCCTGGGGTCCTATTCAATTGGGGTTGCAATGTTGCGAGCACTTTATTGTACCTTCTTTGTACTGCTGTGGGGTGGTAGGTTGCTATGGGAGGTTGCTTTTGGCATCCTATCATGGAAAAATGTAAGTGATGATATTATGAATATCTTTTTAGTTATCCAAAGCTCTAGAGACAACCTTGGAAGCTTTAGAGGTGTATTTGACCTACCTACATACGAGCACTGTACTCTAAATACCTAGGCAAGTATCTTACCTAAGGCAACATAGAGGTTGTAATTGAACAGTACAAAAAGCACTGTATAATACTGTATATGGGCTCTGGCAGAAGCTCTAGCCTGAGTATTCCCCACATAACTAGCAGATTTACACTACCACTTGGCACTGGGTTTAGACCTAACCCTTGTCTTCTCAAAAAGCTTCAGACCACTCACTAGGCACTAGGTAGGCACTCTGGATGAGTAAAGCACTGGATAGTGCAGAATTACTGATGGAAGAAAGAGAAGAGGCAGTCGAGGAAGTCTGAGGGCCTTTAATCCTCATCAGTAACAGCGCTGGTATCCAAGTTATTGGTCGGCCTGGCCTGGGCTGAGACTGTTGGTATTCAGCTGCATTTGAAATGGGGGTTCGCTTCACAAACTAATGAAACAAGGCAGGAGGAGCAAGGTGAGCGATGCATATTGCGTGCTTGCGCTACCAGCGCTAAAATGGCCATGCATGGTTACCACATTGCCCAAGTGGCGCGCCGCGGGCTTGGTGATACAATACGAGCGGTGTGAAGTGGAAAAGAAATCCCATGATCGACTCTTCTGATCGATTCTTCTGATGGATTGATGCGTGAACGGTCGGAGGGTATACGCCGCCCATGATACCCCGTTAGAACAAACTGCTAAATAGCGTAATTGTGTATATGTAGAGCTGCTGAGGTTGATGAACAGATTGATGTATTTGACGGTCGTGAATGGATGCACACGCATACACATGCATACATACACACACACACACACACACACACACACACACACACACACACACACACGCACACACACACGCACACACGCACACCACCAGGTACTTGTAGACGGACTATATGTTAGCCATTGTCGGGTTAGATGGCCACAGGCCTGCATAGATGAAACAGGCTGCTGCTAGGTATGGCACCGGACTGGGATTTGGAGGTGCACTAGATGCATCGGGTCGCGGTATGGGCAGAGAAGATAGCTTCACATTTATAGCCGGCGGGTGTGTCTGGCTAAGCACAACATACTGCGTACAGTAGGGTGAGAAATAACCAAATGCCCTCAAGGTGTGAGATAAGGAAGAGTTTGTGGCGTCATATCATGCGATCCGATTGTATTAGGGGGGCCTTTCCTGACCTGGGCCGGGAGGGTGGGTGGTCATGCGTGATCTGATGCCGAGATGTTGGAGGCGATGCCTCCTCCCCCGACCAACTAAGCTATCTACTAAGGTACAGACTAGTTAAGGTGTTTAGTTTAGTCGATGCGGCGACGGTCTGTAGGTCGTCAACGAAGGATGGGAATTGTGTGTAATTGGACATATGAAGACGACAATAAATCCCCTCTTCAAGGCAAGGCAGGTAGGCACATAGATGGATAGGTAGGATAGGACGAATAGAATAGATTGAAATCCTACATAGTCCGTCCGTCCTATCCAAGTCAGCGCCAAAGCTGACACGATACTGTAACTATAACTGCCTAGGTACGACACTATGCATAGTAGGTGCCATGATATGTTAACCTAGCTTACTCAACAAGCTAAGTCAAGCTGCAAGATGTTTTACTGAAAAGTAGCCTAGTGTATCTCGGGGGCTTACCCACCCGGGGGTATTATACTACTTTTATACTGCTGCTTTTATAATGCTTCTCTACTTTAACTAGGTATCTGGTAACAGCTTGCCTCATGACTGGTGGGTAACATGATATGTATGCAAGTAACACAGGGCATGTACACTACTTCCAGCATGTAGAAACGTACATGGGTGATGCCATCCTTATCGGGGAATGTGGGCCAAAATGGCATGGTTGAACCTTGATGCTGGAATGTTTGTGCAGCAGATAGCAGGCAGATAGGAGTTCTGTAGTACACTATCTTTACCTTTGTAGGTAGGTACATGGAGGGTAGTTATTTCAACCTCCCACTCATTTACTTTGATCTTGTGACGTCTTGTTCCTGCTGTTCTGTAACGCTAAGATGCCGAGCGCAGCTGCCATGCTGTTTGCGACTCGACTGGCTAGACTGGCCCGGCCTCGAAGTGGACCGACCTATTATGGGCTGCGGTCTCCGCGTTGCTGCCCCTCCTACTCCAGGACCTATCACCTGGTACCGTGTATCCATCTATCGATACCCTGAATCCTACCCAAGTTGGTCACCTTCTCGCGGCGCCCTACACCTGTGGCCTCCAGCACAGGATCTGCTGCTGCCAACATACCTACCTCCCTACACCCTTCACATTTCTTATCCCCGACTGGCTTCTCCTCGTTGACCTCGACCCTCTCTCGCTCCATGCCACTGTAGATGTATCCTGACGCATTGAGGTGGTAGGGGCTGGGATTAGCTTGGCTTGTCTTGGCTTGGCTGGACTTAGACGCGACACACGACCTCGATCTCAACCCAGACCTCGACCTGGCCCAGCACCAGCCTCGATCCCGGCCTCGACCGAGCATGAGCCGGATTGTCGACATGCAGCCAACGACGGCGAAGGATATGCTCGCCTCGCTGCTGCGATCCAAGCCTGCCGTCCGTCGTGGCGACTCCCACCACTCTCACCCGGTTGGCTCGCATCCCCCCCCCAGACCTCGTCCCCCGGCCCAGCCAGCCGCCACCTCCCCGACCGTCGACATGCCACCGCCGACTTCACCGAGGGCGAGGACGACGATGATGAGGAAGATGATGGAAACGAGTTCGACCCCAACCACCCATCCATACGCTTCGCCGACCAGGGGGATTTCCCGAAGAAACCCAAACCCCATTATACCTCTGTTTTCTGCAAGTCATCTAGGTCCGAACCCGAGTCGTGTGCGCCGTTCTAGGTCTGCGGATGCTTACTAGGAAAGTAGATACACTGCCGGTATATAGCGTTGTCCACGCGATTCGAATCATTGTCCAGGCGAGGACCGAGACGTCGCTATCTTGGGAACAGCTACGCTCCCCGCAGGTCTCGCAATTCTTGGTCAAGCCAATGCAACAACAAATACGCACGCAGCACTTCAACCGAGCCACCTTATACGCCTTGATGGCAAACTGCCTTCAATTTGGCAAGGAGGCCCAACTATATCCCGGCAACGCTGCTGTGAGTATCACGAGAGCCAGGGTCTGCGAGCTTCTTGCTTTAAAGCTATTGAAAGAGTATAGTACGCGAGAGCTCATCGATGCTTTGTCTTACGACTTCGACCCGCTACAAGGCTCTGTACACGCCGTGCCCACGCCGAAAGGAAGGGTCCCTGATAGCAGGGGTAGGACGGCGTTTGCCAGGTCATCAACTCTCGAGGTCGCCATCCTCGCCTCTGCCAAGCATTTCGTGTCCCACCCTCTTGTAGTTCAGCAGCTTGAGGCTATTTGGAACGGTGCTATCACTTTCTACTCTTCGAATGATACCCTCCATCGAGCGCAGACGGGATCGCCAGGCGCTACGGGTTCGGATCGGATAGATGGTGTCGATGCCCGGACCCCGTTACTGGGTCGCCAATTACACAAAGAACAAACATCGCAGCTCCCGGTACATGAGATTCCTGTTCGACGGACTGTAGCTTTATATGACCCACGGAATGCTTCCCCTTTGAAGTTATCCCGCTTACGTGTCCCTCGCTATCGCTACTTCTTGTCGACATGTTCCCTGTTCATCATGATCTGTTTGTTTCTTGCAGTTCTCAACCAACGCTCTAACTCGATAACATCATTAGAGCTACTATTTTGGTTCTGGAGTACCGGATTTATGCTTGATGGGGTCGTCGGCTTCAACGAAAAGGGGTTCTCACTCTATATCATGAGCTACTGGAACATCGTAGACCTCGGAATACTGCTACTCTTGATTATCTACTACGGCATGCGCCTCTGTGGCGTCTTCCTGGTTAATTCTGTCAAATGGAATGACATGGCATATGAAGTGCTCGCGGCGAATGCCATTCTTCTTCTACCTCGCATCTTCAGCGTTCTAGACCATTACCCATACTTTTCGCAGCTATTGATTGCCTTCCGGTTCATGGCGGAGGACCTTATGGCTTTGTTTGTCGTGATCTTGATCAGCTGCTCCGGATTCTTCGTCTTCTTCACACTTTCGAAAAATGAGAACAATGGCATTGATGTAGCTTATCAGATCTTTCAGATCCTGATGGGCTACACACCTGCTGCCTGGGACGTGTAAGTTAGACTCATGAGTGTATCAATATGAAACCGCTAACATTGAAATTAGCTGGCCTAATTATACTGTTGTGGAACGGCTGCTCTTGATCTTCTTCCTGATCATTTGCCATTTCCTCATTGCGTATGCCACCTCCGACCGTATTTGATAACAAGTATCTGACTAGTTTATAGCACAATACTCATCACAGTGTTGACGAATTCCTTTACAGCCATCGCATCCAATGCTAAAGAAGAGCACCAGTAAGTAACTTGTCTTCTACTACCGCACGCTCGTTAACCGCGTGATAGGTTCCTTTTTGCCATCAATACGATTTCGATGGTTAAGAACGATGCACTGTTTTCGTACATCGCACCTGCGAATATACTGGCTTGGGTTCTCATACCCTTACGCTACGTGATGCCCATCAAACAATTTGTCGTGCTGAATAGGACGGTTATCAAGTTGACTCATTGGCCGATTCTGTTCTTGATATTCATGTATGAGAAGTATTACCTCGCATTGTCAATATACGAGCCTACGGACTTGGTCGAGGGCTCGGGACCGAGGAAAGGTCGCCGTTTATCGCTCGCTGGCGCGACTAGTAGAAGCGGCCTCTTCAGTCCGACCGTTCGAACCCGTGAGGAGTCTATTGCCGGCTTTCAGAAAGACCAAGCTCTCGATGAGGTTTTTCGACGGCACCCTGATGTTAACACGATACGTACCCAAAGAAGGCAGGAAAGAAGGAAGACCCAGACAGCCATCCGTAATTGGATGGACCAAAGCGACGAGATTGGGGAAAGTTTATCACGCTGGCCAACCATCGAGAGCCGCCCGAGCCTTTCGCTGCGGCGAATGAGCATGAGCCGAGACATGCCAAGACGGTTCCGAACTCTCTCCGACGTCCGATCCGCCGCGAGTGACCCTGCCGATCTCGTATCGAACAATGGCTTTTCTCAAGGGATCAGCGGACTCGATACTAGGGCGGCAGCCCGAGAACCGAAGGACTTCACCGATGGCGATGGCGATGGTGATGACGAGTTAGTCACGAATGACGATGAATATGACGACGAAGTCGCTGGCGAAAGTCGTCAGGATGATACTTCGCATGCTGACCAAGAGGAGGACTACTTCACTACTCCCATGGCCTCACGCCGCCAATCTGTTGTTCTCTTATCGACCAATCTAACTAACCAGTAAGTAATTAGCGGTGGTATTTTCGCTTTACCTCAGCCACACAACCTTTTGGGGTTCCATTTCGGGACACAATTATATCCGAGGAGCCTTCAATGCGTCTACAATACTCGATGGATCGTACTATAATAGAGCACTACTGACAATATATCGCAGGCCCATTGACGCTACGGTGTCGTCGGCGAGGAGCGCTACCCGCCGGCAAGGTCTCCATAGCCGTACACTCTCCACAAGTACCATATTGTACAACCCTCAGGAGGCAGGTCGACACGAGTCCAATTCGTCGTCGATGTCAGAAGAGATGGTGGGAACACAGCCCCGGCCGAGAACCAGTCGACCGATTCCAGCGGTTGAGCAGTCCACATTAGCCGGCCCACGCTCACCTCGGCAAGTGACACAACATGCAGTAGAAAATCCGGCACGGCCACGAGGTATCCCCAAATCAGCCTTGCATCGCACCGCTCTGTTAGGTCTGGACACAAGGCGGCGACAACGGAAACTACCTTCGGACAACTCAGACATCACAGGGGCATTAGCGGATACTAAGCACCAACTGGGTGCTGTCCCCGCCTCCTTTGCGACGCAGATGGCGATGGCTACGGGCCAGCTGCGAGGTTTGCAACGCACGAGCTCTGTTGAACGGGAGCGGGAAAACTCAGATCGCATGAGCAGATTAGTGCTCGCGCGCATGAAGACACTGGAGGAAAGTTTTGCTGATGTGGCACGGGAAGTTCAGCTCATGCGCTCTGCCGTCCCAACGGCGCAGAATTCGGCGGATGAAGCCAGCTCTATCGCCAACTCACAGACTACCAACGCCGAACCACCAGTACAGACTAGGTCACCGAGGGCCGTTCACGGACGAAGGAAAAATCGACCCTGGAGCGCCATAGAAGAAAGACTGGGAGTAGAAGTCGTACCAACACGCGAGGAACAGATGTCGAAGGGGAAGGGAAAGGAGACTATGAGATCCGATAACGTGGACGCGGAAGACCGACGGGGAAGGATGTTTGCGAGGAGGGGTAGCTCATTATGAGCTATACTACGGGTCTTGATCCGTTCATTCGAGTTTTCCCTCGGATCTGGCGTAAATGGTTGACAGGATCGAGGCTGGTTTCCCTCACCGTCCCATGACGGACGGGCGGCCATGCATTTGCGGGCGTTTGGGTGGTCTCATCGTCTTCGGCATACAGCACGCGGAATACGGCGTTCACATGATCTGTTTTAATGACCCCGGCTGTATTGTACACGTTGTATTTTATTCTGAGGTCTCCGGCAGGCGATGGAGAAGGCGAAGTTGGTGTTGCCCAACGTGTGGAGGGCCGCTTTGTTGCGTTTTCTGCGGTGTACCATCGAGGCCGGATCATTGGCGCGCTCATTAGGGTGGCGTTTTGTGATAATATAATTTTTAAAATGTTTCCTGGTACTACCGCATTTTCTCTCACGATTGTGAAATTTAGGAAGGAAAGGAGGGAAAGGGAGGGGAGGAGGTGTGGATAAACTATTTTGCTTGTCTCACGTGAATGAATATGGTTTACGGGTACGTTTTTATTTCGTTTGCTACTAATGGCGTAGTTTTGTTGAGGGTGGGACATATGTGCATATATATATATATATGTATATGTATCCTATGAAATATCCAGGGATCCGTTCTGCAGTTATCCCTAATTGGGAAATGTCTAGCTGAGCGGACTGCTTGCTCGCAAGTTAAAGAGAAGGCAAGCTGAATATCTATACCGAGGTTGTCGTCTCTCCCCCCTTTTCCCCCCTCCCCCTTCCCCTTCCGCTAGTTGGCGAAACATGGAAGCCGCACATAACGTAAAATTCAAATTCTAATTCTAAACCTCGTTCGTTCACTTGTGCGAGTTCATGGAAAGCTTTCTGCGTAGTCGCGTCATTTTGGTTTGGTGCAGTAGCTAACCGAACGCCGTGAGGCCTCGTTTGCCACTTGAGGATGGAGTTTCGTAAGTAGATAGATATACGGGACCGTATTACTTTCTCCCTCCTTGTTCGTCTTTCCCCTTGTCTTTTTCTCTCTCTCTTCTCCTTTTTTTTTCTTTTTCTTATCTATTTCCCTCCTCGACAGTGTCCCGAACAGGCCCGGTTCTTAGCGCCGTGCTTCGTTCTGATTTTGTTTTGTGTTTTTTATTTATTTATCCCTTATTCAAATTTCGCCATGTGAGACAATGTTGTCGTAGTAGTAGTCGCGGTTAAGGAACGAAATCATGGCATACATATACCGCCCGCTCGTCATACATTATTGTCCCTCGTGTTTCGACTCCTTTGTTTGTTCCCTCTCCTTATTTTCTCTTGCTCGATAACAGGCCAATCGATCATGGTTTGTAGATGGTTGGGTGATCCGTAAGTGGGTGGATATTAGGTGCGTAGTAGGTAGATGAATACCCACGGTAGATGGGTAAATTGGTAGGTATTAGATGCCGCCGCCGCTTCGATCAACGCTGACGTAGAAATTGGGACCTTGCCCCTCGCGCTGGGCCCGCTCGTTCCGGGCGAGGGCCATCCGCTGGTATTGGACGCCGGCGAAAGCGACACCGGCGACGAGAGCGCTGGTTAGGAGAAAGGGGCGTTGACGGCTGTTGGGGGGAGTCTGGGTGTTAGTTTTCATTGCCATTCAGCGTTTTCTCTCGTTCTTGTGTTTGTTCTTGTACTTGGTCTTCTTCTTCTTCTTCTTTTTCTTCTTCTTCCTCTCTCTCTCTCTCTCTCTCTAGTGCTTTGCACTGACTAGGAGCAAGCAGATATGGGGGGTTACTCACAACATGGTTGCTTGACTCGGGTACAGTTCAATTGGTTTGGTTTGGTTTGGTTTAGTTCGGTCCGGCTAGGCAGGCAGCTGTTTTGGCAGGTTTACTCCAGATTGTAGATATTTGCGGACTATGGCGTTGTTATTTGTTGTAATTAGAGCGGGAGACTACCGAATGCCTAATTTGATGGGTTACTTTCTCCGGGAAAGCCTGATGACACAAATATATTGAAAGCTCGGAGGTGCGTGTTGGGCTTGAAAGAGCGGATATGTAGAGTTTATAAAGTATACTCAGGTAGGTACTATCTTATCTACAAGGTAGGAAAGGTACGCAGGTACGGTAGATAGATAAGTACCTAGGTACGTAGGTAAGGTGGGCCAGCAAGGTTCGATCGACAACGTACGACGTCGAGATTGACTCTTGCATGAGATCGGATGAGATCAGAAATGAGATCAGAAATGAGATCAGGAATGAGATCAGGACGGGGGAAGCCGAAGAAGATATACCGGGCAGCACGAGAATGTTGTGTCCCAGCAATTCATGGGCACTAACCGCCTAGGTTAAGTACTTGCATGGCACCTATGCGTTTCTGCGCTAGGGCGTTGTCTCCATTCCAGGTTTCGTGCACCACACCGCCAGAATTGGCTGAGAGAAAGGGGCACGCGACCTAGGAGGTGCGAGTTGCAGCAGCAAGTGTCTGTCTTGTCTGCCGGGACCATACCAGGGGATGCCCCGCAGGATGTGATTGGACGAGGAGCTCTCAGCAAACAACCGAGCTAGGCCACAATGGTGGATAGTGGGCAGGCACTGACCACGTTGATCTGAGTTTGGGGTTGAGGGGGGGTCTGGGGAGCAACGGTTGGGAACTTGGACCCTCACCGGAGTGGATCTATGTACATTCATACTTGGAGGGAGCTGGTGCGTACCGTTTCTACCCATCATTGAAGCTGCCGAGGTATTTTATGTGGCAACCTGTTTGTCCGAGAGTAACGATGGAGCAATACTGGAGCTACCGACCTATCGCACACCAGCCGCGACCATGCCAAACATTTCAGCGCTAAAACGTCGCGCTCTCTTTGTCTTGTCAAAGCGAAAAGAAAGAAAGAGTGCGCCCATATCTATACCGGGATTGTCATCATCAGCATTTATATTGTACGGAACGTGTTCCAGACAGTGTAGTGTAATTATAGCCAATATATGCACTTATGCATCTGTCTATCGTTCCATTTTATCCCGTCGCCATTGGTCGACCAACCAGGGTGAAACCGCAAAAACGAAATTATAGCATCTTTGACATGAACCAAAAACAACTCTACGTATAACTTGGATGAGAGTGTGTGCCATGGGTTGGTTGACGCTCCCTTAGCGCTTGCTTGGATTAATAATTTATCAACTTCCCCGATCACGCTGCCTATGCATGCCTAACTGGAAGAATAGGAAGGAACATAGGAAGGGACATAGGAAGGGACATAGGAAGAGACATAGGAAGGAACATAGGAATGAACATGGGAAGGAACACTGGCTGGCCTGATCCACTTATAGGGCTGAGTGGTGGTGGTGGGTGGATGTGTGTGTCCTTGTTGGTTCTTTGGTATTACTTAACTATAACTACATACTTAAGTTACTATTGTCGGGGATTATTTAGCGGGTCATATACACCCAGTTTTGATCCACCCCGCAATCGAGGCTGTAGGTAGGTCTTGGATATGTAAATACCAGCTGCCTCAGCTCGCTAGGTATATCCACTCCAGTAAGAGTCGCATGAAAACCGTTTAGCTAGTTAGAGTACCTAGGTAGGTCAAATAGACCAAGTATGTCAGTCCCCCATGTTTTTTCCCCCGTACTAAACTAACACTAACTACCTACTTCTTAATATTGGGTCTTGTATTTGTTCCTCTTGGCCATGACCAACACTAGAAAATGTCTGCAGCATGTTGTACTAGCCAAGCTCCAATCGGCATCTTTTGTAGCTCATCCAGTTACCTCATTGTCGTAAGGCATGTATTGCCCCGGTCTTACATGTCTGACTAACGGCTTTTGGTAGATAACATCATTCATTTAGTTCTAGTCCTCTTTAGCCCCCTGCATTGCTGTCTTGAAAAAATTATATTCCAGGGTGGTGCCTGACCGGCGCACGTCTACTAGCTACCACCGTGTGTGTATATATGTATGTATGTATGTTTGTATGTATGTTTGTATGTATGTACGTGACTTTGGCTTTCGGAGGGTTTGTGCTGTTTGGGCTATGTGTGTATGTTGTTGCCTCTTCAGTCACCCATGGAAGTACCAAACTTGGGTCAACCAAGGTACAGCTCTCTGTGGGGTTCCAGCTTACCATCCATCCATGCCTAGGGTGTTATTGTGCCTCTTTTTTCTTTGTAGCAGGTACCTTAGGCAAGGAGCATGGAAGCCTGGAAAACAATCTCATCTCAAGTGATACGTGACATGACTTCCAGCAACTAAAGTGACTTTTGTAGGTCCTCCAGGTTGTATTTCAACAAATGTATGCAGGGGTAGCCGAGGGGGCCCTGTCTAGAGTTCCCGGGCTCTTCTTCTCTTCACTTGTCGTTTACAAACCTCCGCGCGCGCAAAGCGATGGTGTTGGTGAACCTCGGCCTCTTTTACTCAGAGATGGACATGTGAATAAACGCGCAGCAGCGTTTCACCGTGCGCTGCGCACAACAAAGCCGTTTTCTATTCGCTGACCGCGCTCGGCCCGCGACGTGTCTATCGTCAGAGCCACCGCGCACATTTGTTGGTCAAGAGGCGCTGTTGCTGCTGCCGGCTGCTGCTCCGTGCTTGTAGACCCGGTGGGGGCCAAAGGAGGCAACTTTCTGGTGACCCCGCCGCTTGTGTCCTGTCCCCGTCCTGTCTGTCCTCGTCCATCCCATCAGGCTCTCCCTCCCACACATAAGACCCTTCGCTCTGCTGACCCGACCTGACCTGACCTGACCTGACCGGAGAAAAGCCGGGCCAGCCTGATCAACAACTGAACGCAACGACAAAGAAACAAACCGACTGGCCACACTCCCCCTCGCTTGCTTGAACCACCTCGTACATAGAAACCGTCTTGTACACCCTTTATTTTTCAAACATAAATCTCTCATCTTACTTTATCTATCCGGGCTTGAGACGCAAGTACGAGCTTGCCTATCTTGCCCTCGGCCAGGCTTGCTCACTCTCATCTCACCCCCGGCCGGCTCCTCCTGCGCTTGCTCGGGAGCTAAAAGTCGGGCACCATGGCGGACGGAGAGAGCCGTCTCGATGCCCAGATCGGCCGGCTACTGCGGGTTACTAGAGCCGATGACTATCACGCATCGGCTGACGCGCGTGAGCAAGCCGACTTCCAGCGCCTGCGAAGTCTCAGTGTCGCTACCACGTCGGGGGATACGCTAGTGAGGGTAGCCTTCCCGGCAGGGCACTTTGTTGACTGTGGCGGATACAAGGTACTTATTTATTATTTGTCTCATCGCCCCTTGCCTCCTCTCCTCCATACCTTTTCCTTTCCTTGACTTTCCCCTTCCAACCCGTCCGGTAGATGACCTAAACGATGCATTCTTCTCCGTAGTGGGCAACGAAAGAATTCCTCATGAATTCTCGCCAACTGCTCGCGACTGGCTCATCCGTGTTCGAAAAGTTATTGTCCCCGGAGGCGCAGGAGCACGCAAAACGGCATTTCAACTACATCTCCGGGACGCATCCGGGCACCGAATACGTCTTGGATCTGACGCCGCCCATTGTCGAGGATGAGTCAGCCTCATTAGTCGCGAAACTATCTCTACGCAGCAGCGTGAGAAACTGGTGGCGGGCCTACCTTGTCTTACGCGTTTCCAAGTATCTGGTGTCCGGACATGACGATGTTTGCCCCCAACACGTGGAGGTACTGCTCTCCGACTTTGAGGCCGATGGAGGGGTGGACCGAAAGGGAAACGACGTGGTGGATATTGGCGAGCTCGGGAGCCCGATCTCGAGAGAGATAGAGGACTATTGCCCTATCCGCCACCGAGCCGCTCTCCTTCGTCTTCTAATGGCCATATCCTACGGGGACCTCGTCCTGAACTCAGCCCCACGCACGGCCACGATGGCTGTAATGGCTCAACATTATGATTGTAGAGGAGTGGTCGTATGTATAACCTTCGGTCATCAATGATACTATGATATGAATAATGAAGGTGATACCGAAAGCTAACTATAAATGAATAGAATGACTCCGCCTTAAGTTGGTTCATGGAAGAGACGAATCAAAATTTTATAGACATTAATGCCGAAGATGCTATCGAAATCGCTGTGAGTAGCCCACTACGCATGAAGCCGAATGCTAGGACGCACGCTAACCATAACCCGCTGCAGTGGGAACTGGAGCTCTCGGCCGTGGCGCGAGTAGCCTTCCGGGTGCTCGTGGTGGAGCGGGCACTGGATATCCTCGACAGCGATCCGGCGCGGAGCCGGAACACGGACTTGTGGCGGCGGCCGTCGGTCTTCGGGCGGCCGCGCGTAGCCGTGCCCGACGAGCAGGAGACGTGCATCCAGCACGCGGCGCAGCGGCTGGCGCAGCGGGCGTCCGACCTGTGGGTGCGGCTGTCTGAGGACGCGCACGCGCTCCTCGAGATCGGCACCTGGCCGCGCCACAACCCGGCCCTCTGCGCCGAGCTGTGCGCCCACATGAGCGACGTCCTGGAGCGCGCCATGTACCGCAACGTGAATTTCGACTTCGACATGCGCGCGCACGACCAGAACCGGAGCCGGTACGCCGCCAAGTCCGACCTCGTGGCGACCAGGGACATCTACCAGCGCCTGTCGCCGGCGCAGCGCATTCTCACTTGCTCCTTCTGGCGCTCGTTTGGTGAGCTGACTAACTCGGACCAGATCTGGAATAACCAGAATATGAGCTTCTACTCCGCCGGCAGCAGCAGTGCAGCCGATAGTGGCGGGTTCGATCCGTACGTGTTCAAGAACGAGTTCGCCACCGCGGCCGTCCGGCTCGGGGCGCAGTGGGCTTTCCCCGAGCTCGAGGTCAACATCCTGCAGACCGGCCCCCTGGCTCTCGGTCTGTCAGACGATGAGTTCAAGTTCCTGCCGCTCTGGGCCGGCGGCTTGGCCGACGAGACGGGCGCCGTGTACCAATCCGATATCCCCGACGCGGTTCGTGGGGCGCCCATCGGGCCCGGCCCGAGTTTCCGCACGGGCGATACCATCGCCGAGAGCGATGACAGCTTCTCCGCCTTCTCGGGCGACGACGAGACCGCCACGGTCGCCACCGGTACCGACACGGACTCGATGACGATGGGCTATTCCGTCCATGCGGAGCAATCGCAGATGACGAGCACGGATGACGACAGTGAGGCCGACGGTGGCGGCGGCTGGACTGCTACTATTCCCGTGATTTCGCTCGCCCGCGGCACGTCCGCTTCGCGAGACTTTCCTCCCACTGCTGCCGCCCCCGCGGCTAGGCGCAGGCCCACGCCTTACGAGGACTTCGACTGGTTGCATGATGACTCGGACGATATGGATTTGGACCGCCTGCACGACTCCGATTTCGATTTCGACTCCGACGAGACCGAACGGGCCGACGACGCCAACAACTGTAGAGGTGCTCCCGACCACGGACACCAACAGAGCAGCGCATAACCAGCATAGTCTTGACTAACATCCATCCCATCCTGCCTTTTGTGTTTGCAGACCCTACCACCTTAACACTAAGCCTGTCATTTCGATTTTAGGCTTGTACCGATCGCTTTTTCGAGGCATACATAGAACATCGTCATTTTATCGTCGCTCTTCTCTCTGTCATCTCTTCATCTCCTTTTTCTTTTTCATAATTGACAAATCGGCCAATTTTCCATTCGTTTTCGCTTCCACATCATTGGCGATCTTCGGCGTTTTACATACATGCGTGCATGATAGACTGAAAGGCCACGTTTGTTCCTTGGACATCGGCATTTAGACCGCAGGATTTTATGATAAGCGATAGCATGTGGAGGAGGCTATATTACTTTCTCCTATCCAGGGAATTTCGGTGAGTTGCGGTTGATTAGCATCTACGGATATGGAGGAGGATATGGACATCGGCTGGGACAACTAGGATATTAATAAATGTGCTCGGAATGGGCAAAACACTCTTGACTGTGTCTCACCCTTTACGGGAACATAATATCGCGATGTGATAGTTAAGGATATGCAGGGGAATTTTCTCAAAAGCTATCGAGACGTCTGATGCTCTCGAAAAGCCATGACAATAAATTCTGCTATGAGCCAAAATACTAGATTGCTCTATGCCACATGGTAAGCACCCAACACCTAGGGGCACCATGTATCTTATCTCATCAATAGCAAATAGGAAAAGGTATCATCCGGGCGTGAAAGCAGCAAAGCAAAAAAAAAAAAAGCGAGACTGAAGCAGTTCGTCCGCCGTGCCGCGGCGAGTTGAACTCCTGTGTCCGAAGTAAACTCCCGATCCGAAGTCGCATAGTCCTGTCCTTTTGGGCGCCAAGAGGTGCAACCATCGTTTATATGTTGGCTATAAACCCCTTAACTCCTGTATGCTGCCTGCATACCGCCCGATGCGTTTGAATCTATGTTTTCCTTTGAGCACATTCGATAGAAGGATATTAGGCATATTAGCGTGTTTAAATATGCATAGAAGAGCTAGATTCTAGAAATCGTCGTCTTCCATATTAACCCCAACGGTTTCTGTAGGTTGAGATTTTTTGGGTCGACCTCGTTGTCGTGGTCTCGAGCTGCTCCGTGCCCGTTTTTTTCGGCCACCAGGAGTATTAGCTGCCTTTCTTTTGCGGCCGCGGGCGTCATGCGCGGCTTCATCATCATCATCAGCTGCTTCGGGAGTCTGCGGCTCACCATCTGCATCGATTTCATCTTCTTCGTCGTCTTCCCCGATTTTGATCTCGCTGTCAACGTTCATGAGATCAACGAATGCCTTGCATTGCTGCATCATGCGTTCAGGCATATCGAGCCCGGACATGATAGAAGAAATATCATCCCAGAACTTATCGCCCGTAACGCCGGGAACCCTTACAGGGGCTTTCGTAAGATCCTTTGGTGCCCCTTTAGTTTTAGCTTCCCGTCGATGGGAGCTGAGGCCGTATAATCGGCGAAGGAAAGTGCGAACCTCCCATGCAGCTGAAAGAATCATAGAACCGGCTGTCAACTGGCGAAATCGTTGCATATTGATTGACTCTGGAACCGCTAGGGCTATTGCCGTTTCACCTTCTCCGGGGTTTTGTGCCGCAGCAGTATCCTGATCCATGCGGACTTGAAAAATTTCGGACTCCATTATCTGAGCGATACCGGCTCCTGTCCCCGTCACGAGCTTCTCTAGAGCTAAGACAACTGATTGGAGATCGCCAATGCTGACATACTCAAAGAACGCGAAATTTTCAAGCAGGAAACGAGAATACGCCACGTGATGCGGTAATTTCTGGCTCACATCAAGTTCTGAAGGCTCGAATTCTAATTGAGAAACAAGCTTATCGAGAAACCTAACACGGTTCTTCGCTTTGCTAATCTTTAGTATTTCGGCCAGGAGGTGCAGTTTCGAAGTGAAAGGCGCCTCAGTTGCGCCGCGGCTATCATGAACAACATCACGTTGATACAGGAACGCGGATTGGACAGCCTTCGCATATTCGCGTTCAAGAACGCTTTCGTATTTCTCATGCAATGCCCTGTGTTCGTGGTAAGCGAGCTCCGAGATCCGAGTAACCGGGCACGTCTCTAGAGTGATAAGCGTCACTCCAGTCTCTTTGGGGTGTACTAGACCCTGCCGGTTGATGCTTGCAAGAATCTCCACTGCAAGAAAAGCATGATCATCCTGAGTTGCCAGAGTGATTCTCGTTATGGCCGTGAGGAAACGTTGTGTTGTTGCGCTGGCTACATCATCAAAACTTGTGCTGCCCATAACTTTTAAGTCCTTTTTCTCTTTCGCAGCATTAGGGTTTGACTGATTAGACCTCTGCTCCTCAGCAAAGAGGAACTCCCTGAACGAGCGTAGAATCATAGACTCTAGAATCACGGTTTGTTCATTGAAAACTTGCTCGAAGACCGAGATGACATTCTCTGTGACGAAATTCCTGGGATTGGACTGGCAGACTAGGCCAATGGCATCCAGTGCCGGTCTCCTTATATCGACTGACTGCACTGAATGGGCGAAAGGGCAAATCACATCTACCATAAGCTTGGATACGGAATCCCCTTTCCAATTTGGGAATTTGCTTTGAAATAGGTCCTTGTGACTGTCAAGCTGGCAATGCTTCCCGCCCATCCCTACAATTAGCGAGTATCGATCAAATTGCCGAGTTGTCTTTTGGTCTAAACCCTTAGCTAGAATGCTGCGAATTTTCTGAATACCGGCGAGACTTGAAGAGATGAGACGAGCTACGGCCTCTGTATTGTGGAGCAGACCACTGATAATCCATATACATGCCATCACATCATCCAATAGCGTCCTCGTGATTTTGGCGGTCGCAGGCATGAGATGAGTCCGGATTTCAGAGAGGAATTGGGAGTGTATGCTCGAAACTTGGGGCAGCACCCTCCGATAGATGACCACAACAGCCCTCGAGACGACCAAGTCTTCGCTTGTGCTAACACTAGCAATGTGTGATTTCAGAAGCCGTATTTGCTCAAATGTGAATAGTTTCGGGTCTGCTTTCGCGAAGATCATCAAAACTTGCAGAGCATCCTTGCCTGATGGCTCGGAGGGATCATTTGACTCAGGGTTGTCCACAAGGTCGAACATGTTAGCCACAAGCTTCGTACAAACTCGAGTGTTAGCTTCACACATCTTGGATTCTGGCGCCAAAATTGTCTGGAAGACCTTGTCAAGAATGAGCGCGGTATTGCCTTGCTTTGAGGTTTGAACCATCAAAGCGACGTGATCGGTGAGTGATTGTTTAAAGGATACAGAATCATCTTCCTTATAGAATGGTGATATCCATATTTCCTCAATCATTTGCCTTGCCAGCTCACGGACGCCTTCATCTGGATCCTGCATTCTGTGCAGTAGACCATTAGCAATGCTACTTCGGACGGCCTTATTCTCATTTCCGAGGTATATGTCCTTCGCAAGCTTCATTGCCCTTTTTCGTACACCCACACCGGAATCAATGAAACGCTGGATGACTGTCGGGGTCATTCTCTCCTCAAGCCTTGGACGCATGCTTATGCACTTCCCAATCAAGCCCAGAGCTGAATCACGCACCTGGGGTGATGGATCGCTCGAACACTGTAGAATTAGGTCGACGAAGACACTGTCGCCGTCAAGAATTGTGGGATCTGTCTCGAGGACTTGATTGACACTTTTGAGGCTTCGGCTCCGTACAGTCGCTTGGTCTGTCGTCATTGACCCCATAAGTATGTTTAGAATGCTCCTGAAGGCTGTACAAAAGTTCGACCGCAGCAAAAGGATCGCATGCGACAGCTTAGCATGGTTAGGAGCGACAGATTTGAACCTCCACTCTCTCGATAACCACTTGGAATCCTCAATCATATTTCGTAGGCGGTATGCTGTTTTGCCGATCTCTGAAGGTCGTTCTGGAGAATCATCATCAAGAAGAGACTCGTATCCAGATCCGATTTGTGACCCCCAATCCGTCACTAGGTATGAAACAGCGCTGTAGAGGTGTCCATCTTCATTTAGGCGATCTTGAAGAAATTCAACCACAATCCGATACGGGCCATCCCATCTTAGTATCTTTTCAAGAGGCATATTGCCCTCTAATATTGTCAAACTGACGTCAGCGAGCCATCTACCGAGTTCATCGGAATCGCTCCCTTCAAAACTGCTGGCAGTTTTTCGAACGTGAGATCGTAGCCTGGAGATTGACGCAGCCATGACACCTAAGAGCTCGAGCGCCATATTCCGCGCCGGTGCCGAGTTTTTTTCGCCGTCAACCTGGTTGAACATCAAATACATGGTCAATCGTAGAAGGAGCTCAGCCGCTGGCCAATCCGGAGAATCCAAACACGTGGTGAAATCCTCCACGAATAGATCAAGAAGGTTTCGATATGGGGTATCTCCGGTCTTCGTTGACTTTAAGGCTCGTCTTACGATGAAGTTGACGACGTAATGTGCGTACCGGTACGCGCCATCAAATAATTTTTGTGCAAGGTCTCCAAGTTCTTGGGCAGCCACGGCATGCTCAATAGCTCCGTGGTCCTCCGTCCGAATTGTATATCGGGGTCTCTTAGCTATATCGGTCGAGGCTGGAGTCCCATTATCCTGAAGAGATTGCATGACTTGCGATCGAGACTCATCCTTAGCATCATCTACTTTACCAGCACTAGCTTGAATCAATCGCATGATCAGAGCTGATATAGGCTGAATACTCCCACCACCAGAGAGCCTGAATTGTCTTGCCTTTTGTTTCCCAACAGGCAGCTTTTCTAGTGAAGTCAATATCTCGCTGAGTATGCCTTCTCGCTGAGCTGGGTTCATTAAAAATATTTGTGAAAGCATGTGCATGGCCACCAAGCGTAATCCGTCGAATTTTGAGACTCCAGGCACAGAGTCCTTCTCGGTGTACGCATTTTCCACAAACATTAAATGCGAAGACATAAACTCCAGAGTATTGACAACAGTCTCGGAAAGATCTATGCTCGTGATTAGGTCGGACATCAACGCGAAGAGCTTTTGACTAGATGCGAATAGCGTCATAATAGATTTTTTATGGGCGACCAAAGAACGGAACAGAGCGGCCGTGGGGCCTGTACTTCGTACTTCAGCTATGGGTACGATGATGCCTTCCATTACATTTCTGAAGAGATTAAGACCGAGCTGGATGAGATCTTCGGAGTAAAGCTGTTTTTCTTCACGGCCACCACACATAACCCTTAGGGCAGTCCGAGCGGCTTTCAGTCCTCTGTCAATATGCGATATTTGTTGCACTAATAAGCCAACTTCAGTTTCGCCCCACTCTTCGTTGATCTTGAAGTCAAGGGAGTCGGCATATTTCAACGATCCTTCGCTGAGATTTTGAAGTCGGATGAGGCCATCAAATGGGACCTGGGCAAAGCAGCCAACTTCTATAGCCCTCTTGAGCAATCTTTGAGCTTTGTCGTGGGCACTAGAGGTCATGGTGAATTCTTGGTCTGCCGTCAGGTAAATGTAAGGCGATGATTGGACTTGTTGGCTAGAAAGCTGGTCTTCGGCTATGAAGATCTCTTGGAGACACCTTCGTAGCTCGGAAAAGATAATATTAGCCCTGTCACGCTGATTGAGGTCCGCGGTTAAGGGATCGTTCATAGCACTATCATCTCTCTTGGTGGATAAATCGGCCGGAGCCTCGGGCGAATCTGGCACAACAGCAAATTCTTCTCTATTGAAGGTGGCCTTCGGTAATTCGACCCTGATCTCGGCCTGCTTCTGTGAAGATGAGACCGACGGCGACAAGCTTTGGGATGGTGGTATAAGGGGTTTCTCAGGTGTCTCTTGTTTCTGAGCCTGTTGAATAATAGACGGATTTCGTGGCGGTATCGCGGCTTGCGGCGCCTGTGGTATGACTTGGGGCTGGGTTATTACGAGGCCCCGTTCGATCTTAGGCACAGGGATAGGCGACACTTGCGGCCTCACCATCAAATCCGCAAGTGAGACTGTCTGAGGTTGGGACTGCGCTGGTGGCGGCGGAACGATGCTCGCGGGTTGCGGTATGGGTATAGCCGAGACTACTTCTCGTTGCCTCTGAGTGGGTATATGGACCTCGATACGCGATTTATTATGTGTGACGGCTTGGGCATTAATGGTGGCAGGATTGTGTTTGATGACCTTGGGAACATCTGGCTTACGCGGGTTAGGCGACTTCTTGGTAGAGGCGGGTAGCATCGAAGGGCCGTTGGGAGTGTTTGTCGAGCCATTGGGCGAGTGGTACCCGAAAACAAGGGATGTGCTGTCATAAACCATTCTAGCGAAAGGGGAGATTCCATCGATCAGGGCTTTGACGGAGCTATTTGGAGCCGGGGAGGTTTTGGGTGCGGTCTTGAACTCGCTGCAGCAATATCGTCAGTAATGCTCTTGAAAGCCCACTACGGGGATGCTCACAATTTGGTGATCTTCTCAGGCTTTAATAGATTCTGCACATATTCAAGACTGCTATCGAGACGTTTGGACTGATTAGAGTTTTCGGCCTCATGGTTTAGCGCATCGTAATCGTCCCTGGAGACGAAGTTGGCAAGGGATGGTGCAAAAGGTTCTACGCCAATGTTAGGGTTACTGAGAATGTCTGGATGAGCAAGGCAGAAAATTAGCTTTTAGAGCACAGCAAATGAGGGGCCATCCAGCCACAGGACGAAGGGGGGGGAGAGCAGGTGTTTCGTGTGTCTATGGGGGGAACAACTCATGGGCAAGGGGGGAATCAGCAGAAGGTGCAGCATGAGGTGGGTGTAGCATGGGGCAGGTGCGAGATAGTAGCGAAGATGAGGGTATTCCCGAGATAGGAAAGACCGGCGAATGGCAGTAGGAAGGCAGGAGCCGCACTTACCTGAGTCGAAAGGAAAGACCGAAGTGAATGGCGTGTATGGCAACGCTTCCTCTAAGGAGAAAGGCCGTGTACGAGACTGTTGGTCATGGGACTGCACCGCCGGGAACTGGCGTTGGTGTTGGTGTTGATTCTGATTATGATGCACCCGCTGTTGCTGTTGCTGTTGCTGTTGCTGCTGCTGCTGCTGCTGCAGACGATGAGGCGATACACCATTCTGAAAGTGTTGAGGATGCGCCATCGTGTCGACGCATTCCACCAGTTCACTTCTACTTGTCTGCCTCTGGAACCCGCGGTATCATGGCGATGATCATATGCGAAAGGGAGAGTGATTGGCGATTGCGCAGTAAATGATATGTCATGTGAGATGTTCGTGTTGGAGATTCGTGTTTGTCGTGAGATCGATCGTTGGGGGCAATGGTGGAGGGACGTTTGTCTCCTGACCTGACAGGTAGGGTGGAATCGGCTTTCAGCTGAGCTGTATGCGACGGAGGCGGTCGGGCGATTCTTTTGGAAGCCGGGCCAGAGGGGATCTATAGCGAGATGCGATGGATTAGACAAGCTCGAGTCCCAAATGCCTCCCGGCCTCGATGGTTGCGCGCCGCGCTTGGAAGCTTACCTTATCGTGCCTACAGTGCCTACCCAGGTACCAAATGTGGTTACCAGTACCTGGACCTGAGTTGGCTTGGTGGGTATTGCGTCGCATTCGACAGCACTTATCGATAAGAATCGGGGCGCTTGATGTGAGCTGCCTCGGCGGGCACGCAGATTTATGTCCGAGACGTGGTCTTCAAGCGCAGGCGCTAATAGGTACCTAGGTAGGTAAACTACAAGGTATCTATTAGGTAGTCCCTACTTCAGTACCTACCTACCTACCTAATCCCCTAATGCCACCAACCCATGCAGCTACCCGTCCTTGGTGAAGGTGACAGCGATTTTTTCTTCTCTGCTCCAGAAACCATTGATTGTCTTTACTGGTCACCCAATCGCCCGAGATCGTACACCAGCTTTCGCGCTTTTGGTATTTACCCTAATACTTTTCACATAAAAACATTCGAGTATTTCAATCCAGTCGCATCGTTCTACTCCCGAAAAAAAAGACCATGGCAGCGATTGGGTCTCTGGTTTTCTGTGTAGATTGCGGCAATCTCTTGCCTGTGTCAAAAGGCAATGTTAAAAACGTCCTGCACTGCGACTGCTGCGGCGCCGACAATAAAGGTTCGAAGCGATGACTAACCCCTAAGCCCTAAGCCGGGCATACCCACGGCAGGTTTCACTTACACTGGCCATCTAGATACGGCGTCCAAGACAACCATCACAAAGAGCAAACCTTCCGACTTCCCCTCGTTGCTGCGTCAACAACTGTCCATTGTCCAATCTGTCGAGAAGCATAAGATCTCTACCGAAGCTATAGCGAACGAAACGTGCGACAAGTGTGGAGGAAATAAGGTCAGGTTCTCGGCCGTGCAATTGCGCAGTGCCGATGAAGGAAGTACCATATTTTTCACCTGCCCATGCGGGCATAAGTACGCCTCGTCTACCGCCATCGACCGATGAGTCCAGATTGCTGACTATAGGGTAGATGGAATACGAACAATTGATGCGTCACGGGAGCCGATATGAAGAAGGGGGTGCAAAAAACCATCCGAGAATGCACCTCGCTCAAATATTACTTTTACCTTCCTATCTCAACGCCGACTACATGATACATGCCTCGCCTACACCCTTGGAAGGGTACGCCTGAAACTCTATGCTACTACCGTTGGCGCCTCAGGGATTAGCGCATACTCCGGTTGGTGCGATTGCTCGAAATCAGCCATGTCCAATGCCACGATCACGCTCTCGCGAACCACCTTCTCCTTGTCATGTAGGAACCGCTGTAGTGTTTCCTCGACGCCCTCCTCGTCACCGAGACTACCGAGCGCCTCCGCTGCCTCGTGGCGAACCATACTTGCCTCTTCGAGATTACTTAGCGCGGCCGTGAGGGAGGGTATGGAGGCGGGATGGGAGAGCTGTCCGAAGACAAAGGCAATCTCGTGCCGGAAAAGGGCCGAGGAATCAGCAAAGCCCTTAGCCAGGGCATGGACAGCGGGCACCGCTGTTGGTAGGTCAGGCGGCGAAGCAAGATCACGGAGCGCGAACATGGCGCGATATCGGAGGAACAGGGGCGCGTTCGTGTCCATCAGCGTCTTCTCTAGCTCTTCCACTGTCTGGCTGGATTCAGGCATTGGGGGCGCTGGGTCGATGGAGGCAAAGTTACTAGATTAGATTTCGGTCAGCCTAGAAAGCGCAAATAAAAGTGTGGAGGTCGATCGAAAATACACACCTCTCGTGGAGCTTCTCCTGCTTTCGCTTCTCCGAGTTCTCCCACTCTAGCCGGTCAATCGCAATCTCGCAGGTCTCCGTGATCACTACGTCCTCGCCCTCGCGATCTCGGAATTCGCGTAGGATATCAAGGTTCCCCGCATCACCCAGCGCGCCCAATGCTTCGGCCGCCTCGTGCCTGCACATGGGGTCTTCCTCTAGGTCCGCCAAGACCTTTCGTAGCGGTGCGACGGCCGCGAGGTTGGCCGACTGGCCAAGGCAGTAAGCGAGCTCATGTTTCAGGAGGGCAGACGGCGAGGTGAAGGCCGCGGCAATGGCGTCGACGGCCGCTATCGACGTCTCCCCCGTCTCGTGTCGGGTCAGGTGCTTCAGGGAGAAGAGGGCCCGGAAGCGGACGGGTAGCGGGGTCGACTCGGAGCACAGCGACTCGCGCAAGCTGGCGATGGTCGCCCGAACGTCGGTTCCGGAGGACATTTGGGGGCGAAACGGAATAGAGGGGTGCTTATAGATCTATATGTCCAACGCTGGGGGCCCTTTTTCTAATCAGGATGTGGTAGAGAGATGGGTTTTCAGATGAGAATCTGGGATTCCGATGGGTAAAATGTTTATCAGATGCGATCGATAAAGTAAGGATGCGACTGATCCAAGATCGACCCCTCAGCCCCGCTATTAAAAAAAAATCAACTGGTTTGCTCAGGGCCCTTCCGTAGGCGACCCATGCCTGCAGACCCTGAAATCGGGACTTAAAATTCGGCCAGTCGCGTATTTCTGGCTCGTTACTACGCTACTAGCCTCCCTACCTAGGTACTTTTTTTTTAGACGTTAATACTACTACTACTACCTAGGTACTTTATTATAATACCCCGCATGGCAGACTTTATTCATAGGCGCTCGGGAGTGGGTGCAATGCAAGAGCGCTCTACGGAAGTTGGGTATTCTGGTCCGACTGCACACAATCTCTAGCCCTATGATGTAGCTATATAAGTCTTACCCGAACACACCCGCATTTCTAGATAGGGAGACATGGTGGGGAGATCTCTTACGATTACCAGGTTATTGGGTTCTCTTACCTTGGTAGCGATCGAGTCTTATAAAGGGTTGGATATGTAGATAGTATATAAAGCGAAAATGGTTTAAAATGATTTCCTAATAATGAGCAAAGACAGTTCTTTTTTTGCTTTTTTTCTTTTTTGACGAAACAGACCACAATCAAACTCGATAACTCTGCGTTGAATGATTATTTGCTCAAAATAAATTTCTCACCAGTCACATCCATCCACCTATCCACCTTCACACCTAGTAGTTTTATGCAATAGCAAACAACCAAAAAGAAATTAGGCAAGGGACGAACAAAAGTGACCCTATCATTAGGTCATATTTCATGCCCCCCCTTACTCCGACGGTTCTACGGTCAACAGGAAGGATGGCATTACATTCCGCGAGCGGCGCCGGGAAATACATCTGTAAGGGAGCCCGGCCCAATCCCGGACCATGAGCCAGGATTGTCTCGGATGCCGCTTTTTTTTTTTTTTTAAAAAGTTCAATGCACATATGACTAATACCTACTGACCGTAACACCACCACCAACCCACAGTCGCGCCGGCCGGGACGGAAGCCCACGGGCAGGCGGAGCAGTTCACGAAGGCGACGCTGACGCGGGCGGACCTAGACGCGGGGTCGCCGATCCGGCAGTTCCACCAGTGGTTCGCGTGGGCGCAGGCGTGCGGGCGGGTGGCGCACCCGGAGACGTGCTGCCTCGCGACGGCGGCGCTGCCGTCGGGCCGCGTGTCGTCGCGCATGGTGTACCTGAAGGAGCTCGACGCCGACGGCTTCGTCGTGTACAGCAACTTCGGCACGAGCCGCAAGGCGCGCGACCTCGCGACCAACCCCCGCGCCAGCCTGACGTTCTGGTGGGAGGCGCTCGAGCGCCAGGTCCGCGTCGAGGGGCCCGCCGCCCGCCTCGACCCCGCCGAGAGCCAGGCGTACTTCGACACCCGCGTCCGCAGCAGCCGCGTCGGCGCCTGGGCCAGCCGCCAGAGCCGCGTCCTGACGCCGGCGGTGCGGGGCCGGGACGCCGGCGGCGGCGGCGAGGACGGAGACGGCAGGGATGACGACGGGAGGAAGCAGCTCGAGGACTGGGTGCGGGAGGCCGACGCCAGGTTCGAGGGCCAGGAGCAGATCCCCGTCCCGGAATTCTGGGGCGGCCTGAGGATAATACCTGAGTCGGTTGAGTTCTGGCAGGGTCGCGAGAGTAGATTACATGACCGATTCCTCTATACCAAGAAGGAAACCTCAGACGAGAGTGGTGAATGGCTGTTGGAGAGGCTTAGCCCATGAGAGGAGATAGCTGGTGACATTTGTCATGTTTACCGCAAACGATACAAGCCGACAGAAGATGCGGCGGCGGTGATTGCGAACTGGCACTTTAGCGGGTGGGTGGGCAACACTGTGCACCGTACAAACAAGCTCGAGAGAGATTGCCCTCATTTCTACGCCGTTTACGATAAAACACGATCTTGATGTTACCGGTTTACTTTCGCCGAGATGCCCCATTCTCCCCAACCATGCTTCCTGGAACTTACGTGTGAAAGGGCGGAGGACCCAGCTAATCTCCGTTCTCGCCGGATCCGAGCACCTCGGTGTTATGCCGTGAAACCTCACTTCAGCCGTTCCAAATCGTATATCTTGTGTAATGCTTTGTACCGCCCCTTCTCGTGTGCGTGATCGAAGAGTAGGTGCGCCGCGGATAATCCCTCGTGCAGCTGATCTCGGCCAGTGTCAGCTGATCTTACCCCAGATGATGGAGAGAGATCTTGCATCCAAAGTTGACTAAGGTTTCTGACGTTAGAACTTATAATGTCCCCGGCGACTGCTTCGCTTAGGCGCTCCAGCCGTTAGATATTCTGGCATCCCGGCCGAACGAACCCTAAGTTTACACAAAAGTTGGTAATGTGTTGTTCGGATCGCCGGGTGAGACACCCACCCTTATGCCGTTATACCCGTTTATGTTACTCAGTACCATGAACTCGGCCTACTACAATACTGTAGGGTTGTATTTACACCGCTATGTCTCACAATGTATACTGAGCTCGTCTCAGTAGGTTACCCAGTGTTATATCAGTATCGCGTATATTTATCATTTGCTAGCGGATACGTGGCTGTAGGCTTCCTATCTCTGTGTTGTTTAGGTAGTGCCTCATGGAGCTGTTACCCCGATTCCCCGGAGATACTACGGGAACGCTATGAAGTCGGTGCCGAATTTGTTGGTGTGTTGGTAAGTGCGTCGCTTTGAAGGTTGACAAGGATCTGGCGCATCTCGGCGGTGTAATAACAGCCAGGCTGTATATTCAGCCATTGAGGGTCGGATGTGAATACATAGTATCTCGCTCCTACACATGACCAGCCTTGGTCCGATGCCTGTCCGCCGCGCCCGACGTGCGAAGCGAGGCTGGACTCGACGATATACGAGGGGTATCGTATACTGTAGTCGCATTCCGTTCACAGCCCCTCAAGGTCACTCACTCATTTAGGTTTTTATCGCCGGCATAGTCTGCCTCAGAAAACTGCATCTCACGGACTTGGCATAGGGCTCCGGACTTCCAATGCCCAACAGACAACAAAGTATTAATAGCGATCTATTCGGCACCGAGTTGGGTCCATTACGGCGGATCCTCCTGGAATCACGGGGCGTCCTAGCTCATGGCAACCCAGTAGTTCATCACAGATGTCCATATTGATGAATAGTGTCCTGGAGTCCGGTCAGATATTCGCAGGAAGGCATTCGACCTCCGGCCCGACAGCCACAGCTGCTGTGCGCCGGACCTCAGGTTCAGCTTGGGAGCGACTTTGTCCGGACAAGCGAACTTTGTGGTGGGATGAACCTAAATTCAGCCACCAGCATGGACAGGGTCCGGCATGTCTCCAACATACTCCGTGCGACACCGCGAATCTAGGCTGCTCATCTCAAACCATGTAGCAGATTTATATACAGCCCAGCCTGCCCTTCGAGGGCAAGTTTCGTTTTCCATATCACCCACCGCCGTCCATCCAATACCCTGAAGTGAAAGTAATATCACTCGACAACGCTCCTTTTCATCGCCCGTCCCTCTGCATCCTACGCATCTCCGTTTAAATTAAAATGCCCGGCACTATCACGAAGTACGACCAGATCCCCGGCCCTCTGGGTCTGGACTCTGCTTCCCTCGCAGGCAAAGTAGCCTTGGTGACAGGCGCCGGTAGGTTTAATTTTTTTTCTATCTTTCCCATCCCGGGAATAGGGAAACAGGGGTGGCTACACGGCCATTCCCCATCCCCATGTCCGGAATGTCTCGCCCGCCCCAGCCCCAACCAATCACGTATTCCCACCATGTCCCAAATAGTCAAACTGCCAAAAAGGACGAATTAAGACCCCCTGCACTGCCACCTCCCGACTAACATGTAACCCCTCCACAGGTCGCGGCATCGGCCGCGAGATGGCGCTAGAGCTGGGCCGCCGCGGGGCTAAGGTGATCGTCAACTACGCCAACAGCAAGGAGACGGCAGAGGAGACGGTGCAGCAGATCAAGAAGAACGGGACGGACGCCGTGGCCATCCGGGCGAACGTATCGAAGGTGCCGGAGACGGTGGCCATGTTCGAGGAGGCGGTCAAGGCGTTCGGAAGGCTGGACATCGTTTGCTCCAACAGCGGCGTCGTCTCCTTCGGCCACGTCAAGGACGTGACCGAGGAGGAGTACGACCGCGTCTTCGGTACCAACACGCGCGGCCAGTTCTTCGTCGCCCGCGAGGCCTACAAGCACCTCGAGGTCGGCGGCCGCCTGATCCTCATGGGCTCCATCACGGGCCAGGCCAAGGGCGTCCCCGCCCACGCCGTCTACTCCGGCTCCAAGGGCGCCATCGAGACCTTCGTCCGCTGCATGGCCATCGACTTCGGCGACAAGAAGATCACTGTCAACGCCGTCGCCCCCGGCGGTATTAAGACCGACATGTACCACGCCGTCTGCCGCGAGTACATCCCCAACGGCGTCAACTTGACGGACGAGGAAGTCGACGAGGTAAGAATTGAAAAGTATAAAGAAAGAAAGAAATTCATCCCCCCCCCCCCTTCCCATCCCAAAAATACCTGTTCTGTCACAATTTTTGAACAAGTCGAGATTTACTAATTGGATACCAGTACGCATGTACGTGGTCGCCTTTACACCGCGTTGGGCTCCCGATCGACATCGCTCGCGTGGTCTGCTTCCTCGCGTCCAACGACGGCGGGTGGATTAACGGCAAGGTCCTCGGCATCGACGGACATGCCATGATGTAAAAAAGAAATACAAACAAAAGACAAACGTACACCGGATATCAAGGCGTACAGGGGGGGGGGGTTGGCGTTACCTTTTGTGGGATACGCGGTGTAGTGAATATATGGGCATACGTCAAATAGGCCATCGGAGTACAGCGCTATGGATAGATCAAAGAATATGAATTGCCCACACGAGGGGCTCTTTACCTCATAGGAACGAGGAAACGTGCAATTCTTGAGGC
The DNA here is from genome assembly GCA_021209875.1 of Rosellinia necatrix. Taxonomy (NCBI): domain Eukaryota; kingdom Fungi; phylum Ascomycota; class Sordariomycetes; order Xylariales; family Xylariaceae; genus Rosellinia; species Rosellinia necatrix. The sequence continues at coordinate 637,581 of JAGYVD010000003.1, forward strand.
CGGTTTTTAGTAATGATTGCGTGAGCGCTCTTCGGCATCCACGGAGCCCGTATCACGCGTCCTACAGGGCGCTCGAGCCGCAGTACCATACCATTGACACCTTTGCCCAGAACGCCATTGGCTGTTGGTTTTCAGCACAAGAGGCTCTCGACGAGGACAGCTACTATTGATCTAGATATTACGGTTGGGTGCGGGGCTAGCTTTGCGACATGTAGCCCGTCTTTTGTATTGAGTAAGCAAATGCACTCCTCTCCCTGGGTAAACTCAGAAGGCAAATGTTCACCGAGCCTCCCCTCCAATAAGAGGATTGGCTATCGGCCAGCCGTCTCACGATCTGAGGCCGATCCTATGTTCGTTTGCTGCCTGCTGCCGTATCAGTCGTCAGACCTTGGACGGGATGGGATTTGTGCAGCGACTTGCGCAACACGATGTAAGGGTGGACCAACAATCGCCCCGTCAGATTACAGCAGGGGGGCGGGGGCGGATTCATAACAGATACCTAGTGTATATGGTAGGAAGCGAGGGGCAATACGGCTTATTCGTTGGTTTTTTTTTTTTTTTGCTTCATGATATGTAAATTGTAGATGGAAGTCCTTGCATCCTGCCTGTTTGGTCCCCCCCCTGGCCCCCTGCCGGCTATGCCCCTGCCCATGTCCACCTTCCCCCCCTGTCCCGGATCCCCATGGGTGTACTAAAGCCAGTGTATGCGGTCCAATGGCATTCAATCGCCTCCCTGCTTCCCCCCGCCTTCACTATAATCTTTGAGCCTCTTTCGTCTGCTTCGCGATGCTCATCATGTCCGCTATCACGCCAACAACAACGAAGTAAGGAGGAGTTGCATTGAGGCAAGGGAAACAGTTATTGGATATGACTGCAGATGGGCACTTACCATTGGGCCGATAGTTGTCCACGGCTGTAAAGTCCTGGGTAACCAGGACGCGCACTTCGCCCGGTACCTCCCTCCCCCGCGGCTCTCAGCTACGTCACGGGGGGGGGGTGACGGGGGAGACCCAGGAAGGGTAGCTACATGCCTCGGTAGGTATTCTCTATTTACGGACCGCCATATGGTGCCTACCTTGCGTTTTGAAATTACTACTAGCTGTACCAACCACCAACCGATCGATTTGATGATCTGATGATGTGGGGAGTTTTTAAAATCATCTGCTTGGGCCCGGAAAGGACGTTGGCTACGATAGGTATCGAGGCCGATGATATCCCACGCCCGGCCTCATAGGGCAATACTGTTATCTACAACTTGCCTACAAGCAGCTTACCCATGATGTGCGGCTGGCCAATGAGCGTGGGGACCTGTATGCAGGGTGTTGCAAGGAGCTAAATTTGGAGCCAAGACCCAATGAACTAGGGCTAGACTAGACGGGGGTGCCTGGAGCGGCGACTGGGCTAGGAGGGTGGCCCCTGTCGATGCGTGCTGGGGGCCGGGTTATCAAGCCAACAAGGCAACGAGGTCAGCAATGTTACAAGGTAAAAGGTGCTTGCGTCTGACAAGATGATATTGACTCTCGACGACTATATAATGGCTGCGTCCGACTGCCGCCATGGGAGCAATTTGATGGTAGCACAAAAGATATCCCGTCTCAAGACACCCATCTCAAGACACCCCGAGCAAGTCCTACAGCTTTTCTATCATGACCCAAAACGACTCGTCTCCGCTGCCGCCGCCGCCTGTTGGCAGCAAATGCGAGTTCAAGGCATATCATGAGACCGTCAAAGACGGCATCCCCAAGTCCGAACATGCCCTCGAGCCTTTCGCCGAGCACGCCGATCTAAGCGATGATGGCGCATATGCTCTGGTCATCAAGCGGTCCTACCAGCGGGAGAAGCCCAAGAAGACCAGCTTGACCGTCAACTCCCCGCACATCCTGCAGGCGTTCCACGATGCCATCCACTCGTACGAATCCGTGGCGTCGGACTTCACCTCGTCCCTGACACTGCAGAGCCCCTTCTGCATGCTTGTGCATTACTGGGACGAACTGGACAAATACCGCCAGGCTCTGACCGACGCGCGCCCGCGCGAGCACTTGGATCTTTTGTTCGAGTTCATGGACCGCGAGCTCCGGGCCGACCGTGACGAGGCGCTCAAGATGATCCAGAAGGGCCAGATCACCTTCAAGAACGCCTGGGTCATCTACCGGCCGGGGGAAGTCCTGTACCGCGAATTCATGGGCGAGCCGTGGCTCCTCGTGTGCAACAGGGTGGTGTATGAGGAAAGCCCGGACGACGGCCCTTACTTGGAGATCCACGCCGTGTACACGGACCACGACGGCATCATCGTCGGAGACGTACCCCAGGCCATCCAGTTGTCGCAGAGGTCGACGTTCCCCCAAGACGACCCCGTGGCTATTACGGATCTGCAGATGTATCCTCGTAAGTTCGTGCGGCGCGGGGACTCTCTCGAACGCCACGTAAGGGCGAGAGGGGAGAAGTTCCTGGCTCTGAAGGACAAGTCCACGGTGAAGTATAGCGGCCCGGCTGAGTGGCATAAGTCGCCCCCGGAGGAGTACTACGACCTCTCAGGCTGCAAGTACCGCGGAGTCTGGCTGCAGTACACCGAGACGGGGCGGGTCATACTGGACCGCAAGACGTTCCGGGAGGAGCGGCGCATGGGCCACATCAGGGCTAAGCTCGCCGACCCGAAGCCCTGGTTCTGCCCCCCCTATACGATCGGGTACTCCCTCGGCCACAAGAAATGGGTCCACGTGCTGGTCGATCACATCCAGGACCCAGGCTGGATCCCCAACACCTGGGACCGCCTCGTCCTCCCCGACAAGGAGAAGACGCTCCTCCGCTCCCTTGTCTCGTCGCACAAGTACTCCGACAACCCGCGCGACCAGAGCCAGCAGAAGGGCAAGGGCCTCGTCATCCTGCTGCACGGCACCCCGGGCTCGGGGAAAACCCTCACCGCCGAGGTCGCCGCCGAAGCCTCGAAGAAAGCCCTCGTCGCCACCTCGGTGGGAGAGCTCAACGAGACATCCAGGTGAGTCACTTATGTATATTCCTGTGGTATTATTCGCGATGCTGACTTTATCACTCGACAGTTTGCTATATGGATCATCAGCGTTTGGGAAGAAGCTTAAGAAAGTCCTCCAATACGCGACGATTTGGGAAGCAGTCGTGCTGCTCGACGAAGCCGACGTATTCCTCGAGGCACGGACGGAGAACAGTCCCGACCGCAATGCCTTGGTTGCCAGTAAGCCTCATCTCCCCCTCCCCCTAGGCTATCTACTGACCCCCCGCGGCAGCATTCCTCAAGGAACTCGAGTACTTTAGCGGCATCGTCTTCCTGACGACGAACCGGGTGAACTCGTTCGACAAGGCGATGAAGTCGCGCGTGCACCTCGCGCTGGGCTACACCCCCGCCCACGGCCGACGTGCGCCGCCAGATCTGGCGGCGCTACCTCAGCGCCGTGCCCGCGGGCCAGTCCGTCGTCGACATCGATGGCAACGTCAACGTCAACGGCAAGGGCGACGTCGACGTCAAAGGTAAGGGCGACGTTAACGTCAGCGTCAACGGCAACAGCAGCGTCACCGTCCTCGACAAGCTGTCGACGGTCGCCGAGCTCAACGGCCGCGAGATCGCCTACGTCGTCACCACGGCGTGCACCATGGCCCGCTTCGAGAGGAAGCCGCTCGCCCTCCACCACCTCGAGACCGTGCTCGAGGTGCGGCGCACCTTCGACGAAAACCTGAACGAGGGGGTGCAGGGGGTTGTTGGTGACGCTAGCTAGCTAAAAGGGGCGTAGCCATCTGGGGTTAGGTTCGACTCGTTGTCAGGCCACGCGTTAGGGGTCAGGGGAAGGGTTTGATTGAGATTCTTTTTTTTTTTTTTTTTTAGGGTGTTCGAAATTATCTAGATAGTAGTTTTAGTCACTCCGGGCCAGGTGGTAGCTCGGCTCCCATAAAAAACTCTTCTAGGCCGCAGACGCAGACGACGCGGCAGTCACCAATATGCTTTCGTGCGCGCGCCTGGCCGCTTCCCTTGGGCACGCCGATCAGGGGCCGCGAGGACGAGAAGGCCCAGACCGACGGCCACTGGGTTGCGCTTAGGCCGGGGAGCTCTTCTAGTCTTTTTTCGAGCTGCTTGACTGCCACTACATGACGCATTAGCTGCAGTATCCAATGCATTTAGGGTTAAAAAAAAAAAAGGGGGTTGTGGAGAGCAGAAGGTATTAGGTTCGTGAGAATAGTGCAAAATGAGATTAAAGTGGCATCGCACATACAAATGTTACAAGTCACTGTCGTAAGCCCCTTGGCCCAGCCGTAAGAAAAGACCGACCTCCCTGGCTGAGCTAGAGTCTTGAGTCTGTCTTGTACCGAGGCGCCTACGCCGTCGTCGCGGCCATCACCACCCGAATCAGGGGTCGGGATGGCTACCCGGATCGGCAGCTGCAAGTGCGCGGGGATGCCGTCGCCGTGGATGGACAGGGCGCGAAACGCCTCGACCCTCTGCTCGCGGGTCATCGAGGCGTCGGGGGTCAGGAGGAGATGGGCGCGGGCGTTCTCCGCCGCGGTCCCCACGGTGTGGACGATGCGCGCCAGCGACCTCGCGGCCTCGCCCGTGCACGCCAGCGCGCGGCGGCCCAGGACGGAGCAGAGCCGGGGCACGAGCGGCGAGGCGAGCTCCAGGTCGATGTGGTCTCGCTGGGAGGGCCCGAACCAGGGCCGCGGCGCGATCCGGCCATGCGAGATGTCGGACGCCAGCGCCACCAGGACCGACGTGTCGATGTTGAGCTCCGGCGTGATGCTGCTCCTCGGGCTCGGCGCCATCCGGCGGAGCACGTCTTCGGACAGCGGCGGCGACGGCGACGGCGACGGCGACGGCGACATCGCGTTGCCGCAAACCACTCTGACGCCCATCGCTCGGCAGAACTGAACTAGCTTATCGACGTCGGCATGCTCGCCCTCCAGGACCCGTGGTAAGACGAGGCCTGGGGTCGGGCTGACGTTGCGGATCTGGTGGCCCCGCGATATCATCTTCAGGCTCCTGGCTAGCTTTACGAGAGGCACATCCTCGACATACGGAGCGATGTCGTCGTCGTCGTTGTTGTCGTTGTCGTCGTCATCGTCGCTATCCCCGCAGTACACGGCCTCCCTCGCCATGTCGAACAGCAGCCTCCGGTTCGTGACGGTCGAGACCTTGTACCAGGACAGGCCCCCGTCGCAGATGACGTCGACGCGGACGGAGCGGCGGTCCTGGTTCCTCTTGGGCTCCGAGTCGCCGTGGCTCATGACGCCCGCGAGCCGGATCCCCGGGGCCAGGACGCGGCGGCGCCCGAAGGGCCCGCTGAAGACGGGGTGCCTCAGCTTGACGACGTCCCCGGACCCCTTGGCGGCGTCCCAGACGGCGTGCAGGTAGGGGAGGTTCGAGGACGACACGCGGTGCGCCGACAGCGGGTCCGAGGACCGCATGGCCCTCTCCAGGCTCTCCACCTCCGACACCACGTCGTGGTAGAGGGACGCGTGCATGTTCTTCCGGAACTCCTGGAAGTGGCCCTCGTACACGGCGGACAGGTGCTCCGCGAACCGCTCGAGCTCGGCCCGCAGCTGCTTGGCTCGATGCAGGACATCACCTCCCCCGCCCGACCCCGCCGCGGGAGCCGGTGCCGCCGTGGACTCGCCAGACGCGGAGTCGCTATGGTCGCCGGCTATAGTCATTCTGATCACGGCGACTCAGCTGAGGGTTTATACGTGCCGCCGTGGTGGTGACTTAACGGCCCGGCCGTTCTGCGTGCTCTTTGTTTTATACTGCACGTTATTGGTCCGTAGATGCATCCCCTTGTCATGTCATGTATTTATTCCATGATGCTGGGCTGGGAACGGTTAGCTGTCTAAAATTAGTTGGTTATAAGGAGAGGCCGAAATTGATCAAGTAGTTTTGCTAGGTACCCTATGGAGATAAGCCGTAGATAGCTTGGCTGTCGTGCCCCTATAATTAAATAACCACTGCTGAATCTACTCTACTATTAATTACTGCTTACAAGTGCGCTCATCAACTACACACCTTGTGGGAGTTGATTGGTGGCAAGTAGCAAATCCGGATGAAGGTACCAAGTAGTTACCTAATTTTAAGTAGTTAATGTTTCGGGGTCATATGTGACTTGTTCGTGGCATCTATGTGGATTTTTGGAGCGGTGATTCTCTATAGGTACCTAACCGTAGGTTAGACTTTAACCATATCATGTCATCCTCCTATTTTTGGTAGTTGCTAGGTTATATGAATACATTCTCCCGCTGCTCATAGCCGTCAACCATGTAATGTATATAATTTTTATGAGGTTTTTGTATGTTAGCTATGTTGAAATGCGTTTGATCATCTCGTTCTCTGTGCCGATGTGGGATTCTCCAAATACCGACCGCGTTTTCGTCTCATCCAGACGATCTCCCGAAGATCGAGGAAGCGAGCTCTATGCCGTTCCCTTTTGCCGCCCGTTTATCTGCCCACCTGGTCTTGAGGGCGATTCCAATGCATATACCCACCTGCACCCCAGGTTTCAGAAAACCTCATCTGTGGTCTTCGAGCAACCCTCACTCGCCCTGGGAGCGCAGTCTTCCAACATCATAACCTCAGTGATATCGGCTTAAAATACGCCCACATACTAGGTACCTACCTCGCGGTGTGATCATCGATAGCATAACACTATGTTCCGGGATCATCGTCGTCGGAAGATGAACATACTTTTATGCCCGAGGGGGAAGATCTTTCCGCGGGAATGGTGAGTAATGTATACGTCTTTAAAAGGGAACGATAGGGCATCTCGAGTTTCGATCTCACTGTGTTCATATTCAGAGTTGGTAGAATCATGATGAAATACGCCGCGTTACTATTTCTGTTGACCGTGAATGCCGTGAAGGCCAACGTTTGTCTCGGTCCGCGCGAAAACTGTGCCAGCGTGCACATTTTCGGCGCCCGCGAGACGACGGCACCCCCAGGCTTCGGCACGGCGGCCACTGTCGTAAATCTCATCCGGCGCGCATATCCTGGCGCTTCGGCCGAGCCCATTGTCTATCCCGCCGCAGGAGGGGGGCTGTACGGGGCGAGCGTGGCCGCCGGGGTTCGCGCCGTGGTAGCCCAGACCAACTCTTACTTCCAGAACTGCCCCAACACTACCCTGGTAGTGGTGGGTTACTCGCAGGTCCGTCTTCTCCCGGCGCCGCACGCAGCGCGACGACCTAACCGTACAACCAGGGCGCGCAAATCGTAGACGACGCTTTCTGCGGTGGGCCGGACGGCTTCTCGTTGAATACAACTAGAGAGGGCGTGTCGGCGGGAGTTAGCCGAATGACAGCGGCGATCGTCCTCATGGGCAGCCCGCGCAACATACCGGGCAGGGCGGGAAATGTCGGCAACGCGACGGCCGGGGGGGTAAGTAGACACTGTCGTGTCCATGCATGTATACTGGCTGACTTGGTGGTCGACACAGTTCGCCGCCCGTCCTTCTGGGTATCAATGCCCCGCCTTCGCCGGCATCATGCGCTCGTACTGCGACGAGGAAGACCCCTTCTGCGCCAAGGGCAACAGCAGCGCAACACACCAGGGATACGGCCAAGTCTACGGCCAAGACGCGCTCACCTTCGTCACCCAACGACTCCCTATAGCCGGCGCGTCCGCCAGCGAGGGCACAACATCCAAGCGAAATAACGGGCTGGCTGTGATGGCCACACTCGGCCTCATTTTATTATGCTTGACGGCATAACTAATGGGAATGTGTAAATTCCGACCAGTCTTGTGTGCGACGGGAGGGTGGGCGTCGTCTTGTGCTCCCGGCAAACCGAGCAGAGGAATGGTGTGTTTAGGATGAACGGAATGCGTAGCGCTGTTCCTGTGTAGTATAGAGGCAGAGATAGGGTAAAATGACTCACTATCGACTTCAATGCGAGCGAGGAATTACCGGGTGTGGATGGCCCTGGCGGCTATAAGCACACTGGAATGTATCCTGCGCCCCAGCTAACCACCAACAGTCGACGAGTGCTAGTCGATGCCGGAAGTTGGCTAGGATGCATTCTATTAGACCTTAATCAATGGCGAGGAGGCTCTAGAATGAAGATAATTTTGAGAGGCGGGATAATTTGGCGCGTATAAAGTAACGAGTCGCCCTCGTGAGATGGCCGCCTCACTTAAGATACTCGGATACTAAGGACACTGTCAATATTACTAGTCTCTCGCGGCAGCGAATCTACTTGAACATCATCTGCCCATTCCTTGTGTATTGGAGTTACTTGAACAATGAAGTCAACGTTAGCTCTCTCTTTATGGCTGCTGAGCAGCGTTCCTTTCGGAAGAGCAGCCTACAAGCCATCTAGCTCTAACAATGTTGCTGTCTATTGGGGTACGTCCAAATTCTTCTCTTAGATCATGTACCAGACTTTCATTGAAACTAATGGCAACTAGGCCAAAATTCCGCAGGCGGTGCCAAAACCCAGAGGCCGCTAATTGACATCTGTCGAAGTACGTTATCCAACTAGCTGGGTTATCTATTGTCGATTGTTGAAGAAACATACTAATGCACTGTCCTTTAGGTGAACGCAACATTGATGTAAGCACTCATGAAAGGGAGTTCTTCTTCATAGGTACTAAGTGTTGCCACTAGATCATACTCATGTCCTTCCTAGTCAGTCCAACGGATTTGGACAGAGGCCTCAATTTCGCCAATTCAGATAGACCTACAGAGTACGATCTTACTCCGCTCCTCATAATAATTACGACAGCTAACATATAACAGACAAGAGATCATCGAATGCCAAACCAAGCACAATAGTACGTAGCTTGGTCCAGTCTATCCCGGCGACGAATCGAGTTTTTGCGATGAAATCCCCCCCCCCTTTCTAACATCCTACCCCCCCACCACAGAGACCCTGCTCCTCTCCCTCGGCGGCGCAGCCACCGACAACACCTGGAATTTCACGAGCCCGAGCCAGGCAGCGGACACGGCCAGGCGGATCTGGGCAGCCTTCGGGCCTGTTCCGAAGTCCTCGCCTCCGTCCGGCGGGGGGGGTACGGCCGTTCGGGTCGGCGGCGGTCGACGGCCTCGACCTCGACTTCGAGGCGCCGTACGCCAACATCCAAGCGTTCGCGCGGGAGCTGCGCGCGCGCATGGACGCCACCGCCGGCGACCGAAGCCCCGCCGCGGAGCGGAAGTTCTACCTCTCCGCGGCGCCGCAGTGCCCCTTCCCGGACGCGAACCTCGCCCCCCGTGCTGCAGGGCGGCGACGACGACGACGACGACGACGACGACGACGCCGCCATGGCGGGCGTGCTCGACTTCCTGTTCGTGGAGTTCTACAACAACAGCCCATGCGACCTGCGCACGCCGGCCGGGTTCCGGGAGAGCCTGCGCACCTGGGACGCGCAGTGGGCGGGGAAGGGGAAAGGGAAGGGGAAGAAGGGGAGGATCTTCGTCGGCGTGCCGGGCGCCGCGACCGCCGTCGGCCCCGCGAACAGGGCCTCGTACGTCGACGGCGCCGCGCTCGCCGCCGCCGGTTACGTCGAGGCCGCGCGCGCGTTCCGGAGCTTCGCGGGCGTCATGGTCTGGGATATGAGCCAGCTCGACGGCAACGCTGCGTTCCTGCCCCCGATCGTCAGCGCGCTTGGTGGTGGTGGTGGTGATGGTGGTGGTGGTGGGACGACGATGACGACGACGACGCCGAGCCAGACCAGTGCTTTCATCAGCAGGGTGGTCCCCACCAGGCCGGCTTCTGGGGGCTGGTATCGCGTGTACGGGGATATACATAGACATGCGAAGTAGCTGGGGAGAGAGTAGATCGGATCAATGTATATGATAGCATGGGGACTGGGCTTCTTAGATTATAGTATATAACAACTTCTTATTCCCTTTTCACCCAAAACCTCCCTTGCTTCTCAAACAACTGTATCATTTCCTCTGCCTATTCATTTGTATGGCTTATGCTGTAGAGGTGCCGTTGTAGGGACATAAGCTGTGCTTGTTGACAAGCTCGTCTAGCCCATCGGTGCAGCCGTAGCAGGAGCACATCTGTCAAAATATGTGTAAGCCCTCGGTGTTTTTCATTCTAGAAATTGTAGTCACGGAACCACCCGGCTAGAGCTCTCGAGATCACTAAATCTTTTTACCTGTTCATATTCTCTTCATCCTCATACCATGGTGCTATGCCGCGCCAGCATATGTAAAGAAATTCCGATAAATCATATCTTCCAGTCTTGCTCGCTATCTTTATTCCCAATGCAGACTTTCGCAGTAAAGTTCGATTCTTTCGCCGAGGCGGCCATCTTGGAAAGAAAAAAAGGGGGTGGAACTCACCAACTCCGGTGGATCGACACATTTAAAGATATCAGCCGGGTTCTTGCTGGCGCCCTCCCACCCTAGTATAATTGCATTGTAGCACCCGCTGGCGTCCATGACAGGCTCGCAGGTGTAATCGTCCATGATGCAGGGCCCGGTGGTGGCGGTTGCCACTGCCATAAGCGTCGCGATGACTGTAAGAGTCGGAGCCGAATACATGGTTGGACGATCGCGCAGTGGCTTTTTTCCCCTCGCTTCCTTTGACGCTTGCTAGGTATCTTGAAAGATTTAATGTCGATTGGGATCTTTGGAATTCTTCTAGTGGGAGAGGGGGGGACATTTCTGGCTACCTCAACTTGTAGGGTCCGGGTATAATAGGCGAGAGGTATTATATAGCCTCCTTATCACGAAGTCTATAGGCGCTGTTATATATAAACTGATAAGCCTCGAAGCCCTCCGCTGCGAGAAAATCCCCTCTGGTTCCTACGTTGGAGAGGCGAGTATCTCCATTGGAGCCCCCAAGAGCGCCGAGAAGAAGCGCAATATGGGTATCAAGTCAAGGTTGGGTCTCGAATCTGTGATGTTGGTCGCGGATAGGACGAGCGACTTTAGCCTAGATGGCCAATCTCGCCGTGCGGCTACCGGTAGTTAACGACTTCCCCAACACCAGAATGAAGGTTAGCAGACATCATGTAATGGAAATTCCTCGAGCCATTTGTTTGATTCACCAAGCATGAGGATTAGGCTTAGGAATTACATGGGTTAATAATCCGCAGGATCTGGCGATGCTGCGCCAGTAATACGGTACCCCCGTATCGGTCACGATGGTAAACTATCTGGAAAATTAGTTAACTGGCCATGTACGAAAGCGTATTGTTCAGCGTAGCGTCCCTCGCAGTATTTGAACATGTGTTCGTAATAACGGAGGCGAACCCGGAGCACGCGAGAGAGTCGATCACGCATACCCCGACCCGGATGTTTACCCCTACTGGCGGTATGATGTCGCATTCTCATAAGCCACTCGGGATAGTTGCACATCTACTTGTCTATATTATGTATTAGCATGTATCTATCGGTTTTGAGATTGTCGATTACTATTGTTTTCTAATCTCTCCCCATTTACAGCCGCAGGTGATTAATCTTCAGGCATTTCACTAGGTGGTCTAACTAGCCTCATCACCCAACCATCAAATGATGCGTAATGACCCTAACTAAACAAATATCAGGAAAATCAAGAATGGAAGCGTTGGATCGCTCATAGCTCTTCGTTATCCTCACCATCCAATCGCGTCGGGTCGTCGAGATCGGCGAAGAGCCTAACGCCCCATCCTCTTCCTGGATTGTTCATTCTTACTTTCTTGTCCTGCTCGGCGATGTCTCGCATCTCTCTCCTCGTGAACCCAATATCCAATGTTTCTACGTTTTCCATTATGTGCTTCTCATGTATGCTCTTCGGAATCACGATAGTGTCGCGCTGAAGACCCCATGCCAATATAGCCTGCGCAACTGTTGCGTTCTTCTTCCCCGCCAGTTCCGTCCAAAAAGGGTCCTCCAAGATCGGTTTTATCTTGTGCTTAGTTCCGTAGACCGGGTTAGTGTTGCCTAGCGGGGAATAGGCAATCACTTTGACTCCAATCTTCTTATGATACTCGACGAACTCCTGCTGCTGCAGGTAGGGGTGGGTCTCGAATTCGTGCGCGTACGGACATATATGACAATGTGTCATAATCGTCTCGACATTGTGCCGGGAGAAGTTCGAAATGCCGATTTTTCTGGTCAGGTTCGTGCGCACCATGTCCTCCATTACTCGCCAGGTATCCATGACAGTCGTGCTCTTGTCTACCTCGGTCCCCTCGCCGGGGATAAACGCGACCGGCCAGTGGATGAGGTAAAGGTCTAGATAGTTTACTCCAAGGTCTTGGAGTGACTTTTGAACAGCGAGTCTCGCTTCGCTTGGCCGGTGATGCGCGTTCCACAGCTTACTTGTCACCCAGATCTTGTCGCGGGGCACATCAGCCGCTCGGATTCCCTCTCCAACCTCATCTTCGTTTTCTAAACCGCTAGTTAGCTCCCAGCAACCGGTTTCTCGGAATCGAAATGACGAACTATATATCGATGCTGCATCGATATGATTGTATCCCGACTTGAGAGCGAACTCCACGGCATGGGCGGCCGCATCTTTCTCCGAGAGCCAGGTTCCTATGCCTATTGAAGGAATGACAATACCGGTGTCGTGGCGCTCTGTCCTCAGTGGTGGCCCGGTCACCAGGGACCAGTATAGGATCGCGGCGACATAGAAAACGATGGTCAAAACAAAGGCGGTTGGGAGAGCCCCTAAAAGGCTCATATTAATTCCGTAGATTTCTTTTTTTTTTTATAGAAATGGTTTTTATTGACTTGATAGGCCAATCGGAGATTTACTAGGTCAACATCACGGTTGATCTAGGGTTGCGCGTTTTGTGATGCGGGCAGGTATATTATGGTATTATTATTATTCTTCTTCTTCTTCTTCTTCTTCTTCTTCTTCTTCTTACCTACATACATGTTATACCACCTACCGTTTATACTTTCGTCATGACATCATTGAACCCCTCCCGACTGGAACTATCTCTTGTCGGGGAACTCTATTTTGTTATTTATTTCTTGCCTAAGCGCACCTATAGATGTTAGCTTGTGAAGTTTATTAGTTTAGTTGGGTGAACAGCTGCCCGTCTAATTGGCGAAATCGAATTCCGTTGCGAGCACCAGCCGTAATTCTAAAATGAACTATATAACCAAACTAGTTTCCTATGGTTCGTTGCAATGGTTCGTTGTAAGAGGGCGTCAGGGAATCAGTGGTTCATAGGACATCTATAATACCAAATGCGTAGGTTCGGTAGACCCGCTAATAGACGTCAAGCTACGTTCGTATGACGCAGATATGTAAACACTGGCTTTAGCAGCATCTTTATAACGCCAATGTAGCGTGCCTCCATATCGACATGCCTTTATTGTCCTTTATCTCACCAGCATATACTGCCTCCAGTGTCCCTGGTGCTTCTATTCTATACATATTTGCATCACCCGATCATCATGTCAGGACACGCAAGCACAGGGACTCCAAGAATGTACGAGGATGGGGATGAACACAACTATTCCCGCGAAGCTATTCGCGACGAGGGGAGATACCACATGCGAAATGTAGAGGGATACATGCCAAGTAAGAAATTCCCAGAGACATCGATTTTGCGGGCATCTGACAGTGTTTCATTTCAAACAGAGGGCCAGTCAAAGACTATGAACGAGATGCTTAGCGAAGACGTAAGGTTTACCCCTCTGCGCGTCGTGAATCGCGTGGGGGAGTATGTTGACTAGCTGTATAGATCCAGGTTCAGGTCCAAGAGCGATACAAGAGCGATCCGCTCTACAGCGTACGTACCGCACCACCAGTCTCTCACACGTTCCAAGGTCCTCTTATTTACATACGCATGGCGAGGACAGGCTACCATGCACGGCAATGAGCCATCCCGGGGTGCTAAGCAGGATGCAGAGATCCAGGCGGAAGAGGCCGAGGTGCTCAGGAGGAAGAAAGAGAAGACGGATAGCCTGACGGGGAAGAAGCTGGACCATAAGCCCGCGGGGGGGCGCTGAATGGGAGGGTTGAGGCATCCTACGATGACGGGCGTGGCTTATACGGGAGGTGCGTCCATGCGTTACGCCTCTTTGTATGGCGGGTTGAATTGTCGTCCGGGAAGTCGTGCCGAGGAGTCTGAACAGGCTGCTCTGCGCAAGCTCTACTCCCTGTCTAAGCATGTACCGCAACACCATCCTTGGCTCTCCAGGCCTACTGGGGGGAGGGGGGGATTCGACAAAAGCGATGCAGCAGATGGCGGCAGGCCCAGAGCCGTAGGCTATTATTGTGAAACTATAAACCATGCCTCCTTCCTGTCGTGCTCGACATCTCCTCGGCGGTTGAAACCATATTTCGCCCCCCCCCCCCCTGCCAACTTCCCTTACTCAACCGAAACGTGAGAGTCAGGCCTATGCAGATTGGGGGGACAGTCACAGAAATGGTTCAAAATCAAAGCTTCAGCCGCACCAGTTATTTGCCCTCTCGCACAAAACATGTCTTATCTGCTACCTGCCTATCACTGACTCGCCTAGCTGCTCGGCGCGAGATAGCATCTTCGGCTGGTTTCGCCGTCGACGAGCCGAAGGAAGGCGGTTGGGAGGGCATCTTACTAACCACAAACAGAAGAATGGCTTATTCCTAAGCTAGCGGCTCTAGCTGAGCATCCTTTTTGCATTTGGCACGGATTAGCTTCCGAACGTTGGTGCTCATAGCTGCCGGTAGGCATGCATGTATTTGACGACAAACCGTGGGGACTATCACTCCTTTTTTTTTTTTTTTTGTCATGCTTCCGTGTTGCGCGTGTGTTAGGCCCGTAACTTAGGTGCAAGAAATAGTTTGTAGGTATTGGGTTGGCATGTGTCGGTAATATGCGGAATTTAACTGAGGATAATCAATACTTTTGCTGTTAATATGCCTCAACTATCATCGCAGGTTGTGTTGAATGGTATTTTTATTGCTACGTTCCGCAGGGTATAAGTGGTATAAATGGTATATATATTGGTATCATCAATGTGCAAGCTAGGGTGATAATATAGGTTGCACCCTCCTTGAAGGTTGGGGATTGTACAGTGGAAATTTGGAACTAATAAACGGTAATTTTTTGCCTTCAGCAACATGAACGGGTGACATGACTTTTCCCCCCCCTCATGTATCTCATCTCATCAAATTCATAAGCATGTCGCACCCGTTTTGCAAGCCTTTTCTTGCTTTCTCCACATGTTTTCGGCGGCTAGTAATTTTTCTCAAAGAAGAGGAAGGAACATGACGCTGTTCCAATCTCATTAGATTAATTTCTTCGTACTTCAACTGTACTCGACGGAGTAGTCTTTGCGCTGCGTTATCTTGTAGACGGTCTTGTCCGGGTCCTCGCCGGGTAGCTTGACTTTTGGTGCAAGCTCTAGGTCGTCGTTGTAAGCAGAGCTGGAGTTGGAGCCGTAGCCCGACGAACCCTGGGATCTGCTTCGGTTCGACCAGTTACCGGGGACAAGACTGGCCGCCCAGGAGGTCATCTGGTTGAAGCTGGGGAACTGCAGCTTTGTCGCAAACTTAAGGGTCGGTACGCAGCCTAAAATAATAACAAGGCACTGTTCCAAGGCAGCCACCAAATGGACTAAGCTTTGGAAGTACCGCTCCAGATTGATCGAGTGAATGGCGGTACTGCTTAGACGGATGAAGATAAGCACGATCTTGACGAGCACGACGCCGAAAGTGATCGTAGACAGGCACATCAAGGTTACCAGAGCCACCTTCCGTTGGGCGGACATATTAAGATTCCAGATGATACAGACTGGGAAGAGGACAAAAGTAATGTCCGAAATGGCATTAAGGACTGGTGTCGAATCAGGTCAGCAAGTTCAAGGTTGCATTACCCGGGGGTAAGGTCTTCGTGACGCTGTTGAGATGGCACTCACATTGACTTGCAAGAGCAGTGTAGCTGTAAATCCTAGGGTCTAGCCGACGGGCTGGGAGCATAGGCATCCAGAGGCCTTGCCAAGGGCTGCTCTGAGCAGCGAGGAAGGCGATACTCAAGGCGGCCACCAGAGTCAGGAGACTCGTGATGCCGTAAAAGTAATAGCGGAACCATTTTCGAACGCCGAAGATGCGAACCAGAAGGATGGTGATGGAAATTCTGGCGATGGCGGAGATGAGGATACTGGGGAAGGCCGAGATATAACCCCATTTCGAGGAATTCATTCGCTGCTCGGGACTCAAGGTGTCGTACGGCAGCCCATTCCCCCAAGAGCACAGGATGGTGAAGAAGGACTGGTACACGAGCTGGAGGACCAGCGCCAACAGCATAATCCAGTCGTCGATAGCCCATGACTTGGACACCCGCCGGCGAATGATGAATCGAGCGGCCACGGTGATGACGGCGAGGATGGTGAACGTCCATGTCAGCCCGAGGCTCAGGGGCCGGATGCCCTGATCGTTGGAGTCGGCCATTGGTGCTGACTGGCTGCGTGCGATTCACAGAGCTGCTGGGTTGTATCGGACTCGGGAGGGTTGACGGGTAGGAATCAGATCAGCTGTGTAACCGGTGGCGCAATGGAAGGGGGGTATGCCAGAGTTAAATTGATGCGGCGCGGCGATGCGACAGAAGTTCAGGATGAGGACGGCTTCGGCACCTTGCAGCGAGCCATACTCAACCCGGCTCGCAGAGATATGCCACCCCACGTGCTAACACTGGCCACTTTCCGCTGATTGGGGAGCTTCGTCCTGCCCATGTGTATTTAGACCTAGGGCACAGCCAGTGGCCGAATCGGTCGCGAATGTAACCAAATGTAACGAGCCCAGGGCAGGGGTCGAGGAGGGGAGATCGCCGAAGCGAGACCATTCCACCACTGAATCTGCTGCGCCGCAACCTTGCAGGACGAAGGATCGATCCTCCAATTGCTCTCCTCGGCCACTTATTTCTCGCAGCCAGTAGCGTCCCACGTTCGCCCATGGCGCCCAGAGATGTACCGTAGCACTGCAACGGTCTCTGGGGGCGCCTTGGTCAGCATGAACTGGGGACTGGGCTTCCGACATTTGAATGTTACCCACCGGTGTGAGGGAACAGCATGGGAATATTCTCGACGCCACCTTGTACTATTTATATGTGCTGTTTGAGGCGGGAGTGGTACGTAATGGTAGCAGTGGCGAGTCGGAGAATATCTGTTCACCGGTGTAACCTATATCAAAGCATCTCACAACGACCGCACGGCCACTCAATTTTGGGAGATTCTCATGTGTGTGTGTGTGTGTGTATGTCTACGAATCTGAGAAGCTTCACTTTGAATCGACAGTTCCTTCGGCGCCGCGCGACAGAACGATTTCTTCGTGATGATCAGGGGTTTTCGGAACGGGTCGATCTCTCTCCCCCCACATCAAAACCACAAAACTTGGGCTTCCCACACGAATCCAGCGTAGTGTACTCTGCGCTATTGGAATTCGCTGCGTAGCATACCAGTTTCGTAAGTGCTAGCGTGGCGCTATATTCGGGAATTACACTAACTAACCTCAGGTGTGTCTCTGAGGGCACGAATTACACTACATACATACCTACCAACGCGCCACCAACGGGAGTCAGTCTTCGATAGAAAATGCATACTAACTAAACCTTAGATGTGTATGTGCCGGTAGCAACCTGCACTAACTAACGTCTGGTACGTGTAGGTTCAAGCTACCGAGGTAGCTTGGCACTAGGTAGATGAAATGCTTTACATATTAGTTGCGTAGTATGTAGTATAGTTAACTACTACAAGTACTTCAGCACGTAGGCAGTCTAGACTAGTCTGATAGCAGACAGACACGAGATTGAAACGACAAATCTTGTAAAGCAGCTCATGAGCCCACTTCCGCCGGTTTCGGTTAGTCGGGGGTTGCCAAGATGGTCATGTTCGTCTATTCTGTTCGGATATTGAGTCGTTTGATCTATAATCCCCTCAATGTAACGGTCCGAATCCTCCGTCTAACTTCATTCAAGGAAGCACTTCGAGAAAGTACATACAGTAGACAGAGTCGCCTCCTGAAGCGTGTTTAGAATAATTGAGTAATGCAGGTTTTCAGGATGGGACTCTGGAAATGAGCTCCGAAGAATATGCGCTCTCAGCGTCCAACGTGTATTTGGTTTTCCCTTTTTAGCCTAATTTGTTTTGGTTCATCCGATATTCGCCCGAGTCAGTCGATAGATGTACCTAGAATTGCACCTCTCTCCGCGATGACTATTGTTTAGATCGTTGGCTTCTCGCCATCTGAAGACTATCTACCTTAGCTATGAGGTGTTTTACGTGGCGAAAATTGCCACGACAAACGGATCGTGACAAAAAGACCATGACAAACAGGCTTTCAAGGTCGTTCCTTTCTTTTTTTTTTTTTTTTTCTTTGCGGGTGGCAGATCGATCAGACCGGCGGCGTTGTGCGCTATCACGTTGTCTGAAATTATTGCCTTCTAACTACACACTCAGCCTACTGCCGCACGACTACCCTCACACCTTTGCTTCCCCAATCCGGCATCGGCCGAACCATATCGAATTTGAAATCGACATCCGTCCTGGTGGTCTCGAAAAGCTCCAGATCATGTCTGCGAAAGACCGTCGCCAGCCCGACGTATAACTCCATCCAGGCCAGGTTGATCCCGAGGCAGTTCCGCGCCCCGCGGCTGAACGACACCATATAGTACGACAGAGGGTGCAGACCGTTCGGCCCCTTCGGATTGCCCAGCCATCTCTCCGGCCGGAACACCATCGGGTCCGGGAATATCTCCTCGTTCATGTGGATGTGGTAGGCGTCCATGCTCACGGGGGTGCTCGGTGGTATCGTCCAGTTTCTGAATTCCAAGGCCGCCAAGCGGTTCACCCGAGGAAGTCGCTGCACCGAGCCGTATCCGAGACGCAAACCTAGGGGCAGATTAGCAAGGTATGTTGATGGCTGTGATCACCCTTATTGATAGGGAGTAGATAGCATTGCTTGATCGGGGAGAAGGGAGTGCAGCCTTACCTTCCATAATCACGCCGGATAGATAGGGTAGCTGCTCGAGTAGGTCCCATGATGGGATGTCACTTGGGTCTGGTATAGCCTCCGCAAGCTCTTCCTTGAGACGCGCCTTAATCGATGGATTGTGAAGGATATGAAACGAGGCAACTGCCAGCGCCCAGGACGTGGTCTCGACAGCTCCGCCGTTGACACCCATTGCTTCTTGCTGCAGCCGGGAGAGAGTCAGATCCTCAGGGACCACGTCGGCGGACATGACATCATGAAAGATGGTCGGGTGCGACGTTTCGCCGATCTCTTTATTTTCGCCGCTTAGGATATGTTGGATTTGGTTTCCCATCTCCTGTTATTATGTCGTTAGTCATCTATCCCAAGGGAGCACAAGTGTGCCTGGTAGTTGAGTTTTGGGGACTCACCTTCCGGAAATCCAAGATCGGTCGAAAAGGCGGCACGAGCGCCGCAAGAATGGAATCCGGGACCCAGTTCATAACCGTCGCGAGTATTCCAAAGTGCGTTGTGAGATGTGCGAAGCGCACCATCTTGGCGGTCGCCTGCGCGAACGGGGACACGAAGTCCTCGGCTTCTGCGTAGCGGGTTGGCTTGGCGAAAGCCAGCTCGGTGATGATGTCGGAGGCCATGGCCGCCCACATGTCGGTGATGTTGATCACCTTGCCCGAGTTGGCGTATTCCGTAGAGAGGCGTTCCGAGATGCATTCGACGACGGCCTGGAGGTCGTCATTGCGGCTCCGGATGCGGGCCTTGGAGAAGCAGGGCGCTATGGCAGCGCGTCGCCTCCGGTGGTCCTCGGCGCTCGCGGTCTGCACGACGGCATCTTGGACGCCGAAGCGATACCTGAACTTCTCTATCTTGTCTATGGGACGGTTGGGGTAGCTGTTGCAGAACACGACGTCATAGTAGTCGGCATCGTCAATGTGTAGCTCGTCCGGGTTGATACGCACAATCGGCCCATACTGTGCGTGCAGCCGGCGGATCTGGAACGTCCATTGCCCGCCCCCCTTACTGGCAAGGTCGTAGTACGCCTCATACCAATGAGTCGCCGCCGCGAGTGAGGGTCCTGGGAAGTGGGCAAGTGGGCTGAACCAAAGCCGATAGACCACCAGGCCAACGGCTCGGAGGGCAGAGAACGCAACGACACCGGCGATGATCAGACCTAACCAAGCCCGTACCGGTGGGTAACCGGCCAGAAACGAAGAGTAGCCCTCCTCCATGATGCTCCCGACTGGAAAAAGAGAGGGTCGAGTTTGGTCCAGTTCTCTTACACAGAGTTGGACGCGAGCATCTATCTGGTCACGGTGGTATTTTACACCCACATTACTTAGCAGGTCGTCGAAAGGTATAGTCTGAAACACCACGGCGTCTTTTCCGTGTCTGGGTCGGTCACGGTAGAAACGGCGTAGAAGCAGAGAGTACCATGCATATTTCTAGAAGCGCGTTATCAGCCACCGGCACATGCTAGATTCGGCGAGGGAATACCACCCAACGTCGCACGCCAGGATTCCGCCTAGTCTAAGCAGCCTGGGCACTGCAGTCTCAACACTGCAGTCTAAGCACTGCGGTCTAAGCAGGCAGCCTACACTAGGCATCGTCCAGCCCACGCAGGAGTGATGCAAAGATGGGGCCCGACGGCTCATTGGCCTGATGCCGGAGAGCATATGCAGGAACTGCGAATGGAAATTGTTTGATGATCCATCGCCGGTCTTAGTGCACGCCACCGTCCCAGTCACGTCGGGCTCTGGTCCATGGTTGTTCCAAGTAACGAGACCCGCCGGACTGCGACCTTCACGCAATAGCTTCATGGCCCGGTGCATTAGTGCTCGACGGCCGCTGAGAGAGAAGGAGGCCGTTTTCCTTGGTCTCGTTGCTGACAGGCTGGCCATGCTTCTGAACGATCCGCCTCTGCCGACGGGTGTTTTCGTGCTGACAGGATTTCTCCCACCTCTTCCCGCGCGTGCGCGAGGGACTTGTAACTATACCCTTGGCCTGAATAGGGAATGCTCATGTTAGATTCCCGGTACTGTTAATTATTGCATAAGTGTAATCACATACTTGTATGGATACCTACGCAAGGTAGTATGCATGTAACCTAGGTACTTTGGGTAGTATACATATGTAGTAGTTTACATATAGACATACATACATCCATACCTACGTACATACGTACATACGTAATAATGTTAGCCTAGAGTTACCTCGAAAGATAGCTAGACTACATACTAGGTAAACTAACTGCCTACAGTACATAGTGTATATTATATATGTACACACAACATACCTGGTAGTTAGTGTGAATATACCCATGCATGATTAACACCAATATGTCCTGATCTCGGTTTTCATGGCACACACTAGATAGTTACCAAGACTGGAGGCCAAGACCCGACGAGTATGTTCCACGAACCCCGCGTCGACTAGCACGCACTCCAACCTAGAACGCCTATAACTTGTACCCGAACTCTGGTATCCGGGACCAGTCGCCACCTTGGCTTCCGAACCAGCATCCACCACAATTTGATAATTCACCCAATTTCTTTTGCGACCAGAACTTCGAAATGTCGGGCCAACTAGTCGTTGTTATCACTGGTGCTGGCAGAGGTGAGGTGACATGTGACCACAACCCAGAAGACATCCTTGCTAAGAGCCCCCATAGGCATTGGAAACGCCCTGGCCCAGGCCTACCTGTTACGGGAAAACTGTACCGTTGTGGGGAGCATTCGCGATCACGATGCTCCTGGGGTCGTCGAGTTGAAGGCGAGTCCCAAGGGTAGCGGGTCCCAACTGCTCCTCGTCAAGATTGAGAGCTCTGTGGCGGGGGATGCGGCGAAGGCTGTCGAGGAGATCAAGGCCGCCGGTATTGATCACATCGACATCTTGATCGCCAATGCCGGACTCAGCCCACCCGTCATACCACTCGAGACGGTCGGCCAGGATAGTCTGACCGACACCTTCAACGTCAACGCCCTGGGCCCTCTCGCCCTCTACCAGGCCTGCCTACCGCTACTCCAGAAGTCCAGTGATGCCAAGTTCGTGCCCATCAGCAGCGCCGCTGGCTCGATTGGGGCCATGGAGAGTAACGGGGCCTGGGTCGCCCCGGCGTACAGCATCTCCAAGGCCATGCTAAACTGGGTCGCCCTGTAAGTTTTTGCCTCCCCCCCCCGAAAGGCTATCCTGGACTGGGACTAAGAGAAGATAACGTCTAGGGCGGCTCACTGCGGCAACGCCTGGCTTACCTCTTTTGCCGTGAACCCTGGGTGAGTTCCCCGGAACCGAGGAAGGACCAGGCATTTGGAGCTGACAGATTCGACCTAGCCTTGTCGCGACCGACATGGGTAACAATACCGCCAAGTACCTAGGATTGGAGAGGGCACCATATACAAAGGAGTTTAGTGCCGAGAAAATCATCGGTCTAGTGAGTACACAATCCGTCGACATCGGTGGTAGCCGTTGGGTATCTGACGCTAGTAGATCAACGATTCGACCCGAGAGAAGACGTCTGGAAAATTCATCAACGCCATTGATGGCGCGGAATTGCCATGGTAAAAAAGTAAAACGAACCGAAGCTGGGCTGCGGACTAGCGTACGGACCCCATGAATTTGTGTTTTGCTAGCCTTGAACTATCGTCCCAAGTCCTACCAACATGTACACTAGCTACTTACATAGTATTAGTTTCGTCATCAGCTAGGCATAGATTCGATATCGACATGACTATATCACAAAATAAAGTATACATTGAATGAATTCTATCGAAAATATACAAAGTAAGACTGTACATAATATACAATAAACCCCCCTGGTTCCAAATCTATTGTAGGCTACTTTTTCTTCACCCTAACCGCAATGGCTTTACCCCTGTCTAACTCGGGGGAATCATGCGGGACATAACCTTTTGTTCGAAATTCTCCATCCACTCTTCGCTACCAACGGCGGTTTGAGCGTAGAATACACCTCCCTGGTCCACCTGGTCCTTGATCTGCTTCAGCCTGGTATAGCTGGATCCATAGAAATTGCTCTGCCAGTTCGCCTGCTGGAAATTGGCCTCATTCAGGTACGCACCTCCACCAGGCGTCGCCGCTTCGATCTGAGGCATGATGGTGTTGCTGAGTGTGTTCTGGTATGCCACCATGTCACTTCTGGGGATCGTAAAGTCCCACATCCGTATGAATATACAATGGAGAACGGCAGATCGCCAAATGGGATTCACGGCATTATCGTGCAGGTGAGGCTGATTCGCATTGACGGCGTCGCAGATGCCTACGAATCCAGCTTCGACCGCTGTGCGGAACGTCTGTCCTACCGCCTTGGCCTTGGTTAGGTCTTGCATCAGGCTTCGAGGAATCAGCCTTCCTCCCGTGATTTGTGCCGCGGGGGTCGTCGTCACGGCCGTCTTGAAGTAGTAGTTATAATAATCGAGGAAGCCGGTATGTTGCGTCTTGGCCACCTGCAGGTTGATACCGATATTGCTCATGGCAGTTGTAAGCGGCTGCATGACATTATCAAGGGTGGATGTGTTGGCGTCTGGGAGGGCCACGCCGTATAGGGTGAGCGCCGTCGTGGTCAGAGAGTACGAAACGACCGCGCCTGCGTCCACCACGGCACTGAGCGACGACTGGAACGTGGCGACGCCGTCCCAGAATTTGCTCACGCTGCCAGCTGAGTTCACATCGAACGAGAGACTGGCACCTGCGATGGGCCCGTCGGAGTAAACCCGCGTGACCATGGATAGAACGACGGCGAACGTACCCCCGCCACCACCGCTGAGGGCCCAGTAAAGATCGGCGTTCGAGGTAGGCGTGGCCACGAGATGGACGCCGGCGGCGGTCACGACCTCCCACTCTAGGACGTTGTCTGCCGCCATTCCGTATTTGGACGTGAAGATGCCGTGGCCTCCGCCGGACGTGTAACCCCCCGCCACGCCCACGGTGGGACAGGTCCCGGTGACCACACGGACGTTTCGCTGGTTCGCGGCAGTGAACACGTCCTGTGTCATCACGCCGGCGCCCAGTCGCACAGCCTTGCCGCTATAGCTAGCGTCACCGCTGTACTGGTCGAGCCATTCTATCGAGTTTAGGTTGTGCGTCCAGAGTGACAACGCTCCCTTCCCGGTGGATTTGCCAAGGAGGCTACGATTTAATTAGACGGGATACGGGCTCACAAGCGACGGTCGAGGAGCAAACTTACTCGTGGCCGGTGTTCTTGATGGTCAGCCGTATGTTGTTATCCTGAGCGAACTTGATGCCCGCCTGCACATCTGATATGCCCACCACGTTGATCGAGTACTGGGCATAGTTTCCAAGCACGCAAGGCTGGTTTGTCCGTGAAAATGGATCACATGACTGGTTCTGGAAATACGGTGCCAGAAACTCCGCCGGGGCACGAACGCTTTTCGATTTCCTGGTTAGCTTGGGTTCTACCGGCGTGGAAACCTTATGACTTACTGCTCGTCAGCGTAATGCCACGCGTCTTCGACCTGCTTGCAAGCCGCCGAGTTGATATTCGGAGTGTGGCAGACGCTGGCAAGCTGAACCGTGGCAATCAGCCGGCCCCCCTACTGTGCTGTTGAGCTGGGCCCATTGTTGCTGTGATGGCCAGGCCGCGTCACCGGGAAGGTTTCTACACGACGCGGCGGCCGATGGCTTTCGAAATGCCGCTCCCCATGAGCCAAGTGGAAACGCCGTCAACAGCAGCGTCAAGACCCGCCGTGGGGATCCCATCTCGGAGATGGGGCTAGGTTTCATCGTGTAGAAAAAAAAAAACGCGGTGGCAAATGAATGGATGCTCAGTTGGTGATAGCCTCAGAGCAACGAAGTGGGAGTTCCGGAGAGTGTTGGTAAGATCCACCGCCAAACGTCACAAGCATCTTCATCTCATTTCGTTTCTTCGGTACGTGCACTTCATTTTAATTCTCCAGACCCGGGCGGATGGCACGATTTCACAAGCTCTCTGTTCTAAATCTAGAGGACAAGCGAATCCCTGCCTGGCAGCCTAGACCACACGGTGTTGCCAGATTGGGAGCTGACATCTTCCCTCATGGACGGAAAAACCCATCCGGCCGCCCATGTCTTCGTGGGTCGTCCTGCAGATTACCAGTAGGATCATCCACCCGGGGCATGGTGAAGGCTATGAAAGTCGACTATTTTGTAAATAGTGTAGCCGTAGTGTGGCTTAGGGAGAAGGGCATACACTACGCACTAACTGACTCCGCAACCGACCGCGGCTCTTGCTATTCTCATCCGCGATCCATTCTGACTCGGCGTGATATGATGTGATGTCGACTCGCTTGGCAAGGCGTACCTTGCGTTCTATAGGAGCAGTCTGCGTCCGTTTCACCTGCTCGTCTGCCTAATGTGACTCTCCTCCCGAGTCTGTCGGTGAGGATGAAAGTCAGGGGATGGGAGGCACTACAGGGGCATTCACGGTAGTTCGATTTGGAATCGAGTTGATCCGACAAAACGGTCCAAGCCTTATCGATCCACATATGTAAGCGGTCACTTTAGCCGGACTCTATGTAGGACACTATCACTATCACTATTGTGTATTCCAAAATACCAATCCATAATTTTGCTTGCTTACCCCTTCCTTACTCGAGCAATAGGGCGGACGGACTCGTGCATATGCACTTCGCCTTAGGTATGTGATGGACGTCCAACCTACCCGGTGTAGTGTGGTTGTACGCGTTGTCCCGTCGGCATGCTTCGACGGTGACCCGCATAAATGTGAAAAATAAGAAAGTTCCATGCACCTAAATGCAGGGGGGAGGTAAGATTCTACACTACTCGGAAGAAACACGATGGTTGTGAATAATACAGCCGTCACAACAACAACAACAATAACAACAACAATCTCTCTCAGCACAACAGTAATCACAACTGACATTGCTATAGGATTAAGTTTAAATCGCAAGATTAGTATATTATACACTCACTACTTCGGTACCTTGGGCTCATAATTTATCACGACGTAAATTCGGTGAAAATTTGTACTGGTGAGAAGCTTCGAAAATAGAAGGTGATGGTGGGACTCTCGGGCTAATATAAAATTTTCGGGACGACATCTGGCATAGGCGAAAAATAGGCGGAAAGGAAGTACACCAATTCCGGATTGTCTAAGTCGGCTTCTTGACCCCGGTCTAGCCTTATACACTTGCTTGGCGCAGCTAAAACAACACGTCTGTTCGCAATCGGCCCCCCCCACAAAGTAAGCCATGGGTAGGTACTCTATATGTTGTATTGCTGTAACCCGCTGTAACAGCAGGGCGTCACTGCAGTTGCCCCGGAGGGCATAGGCGGCTGCAGGAGGTCCCGCTCACCCTCCCAGGCACAGCCGCCCGCCTGTACATGCATACTACCTGCCCTGTGGCACAGCGCCGTATGTAGTATTACCATGGGACGCATTGTGGGTATGTGGTGCGACCATGTAGTGTAGTACACCACAGCACGCGGTCCGACGCTGTGTAATCTTCGCATCCTACCCAGTCATACCAAGATGGTGGTAACCCGGGCAAGGTCCGCCCTGGGTAAGGGCGCTTGCTCGCTCTATTGTGGCTGACTCAGATAACAACGGTTCTCCACCCCGACACGGCATCGATCCTCCTCCCTCCCCCTCCCCATCCACTGCCGCCTGTCAACTCGGTTAATGGCCCTACGCTAGGTTATCTAGATGCTGACGAATAAAACTAATCTGCACCTCCATGACCGATTCGAAACTATCGCCGTCGAGCACATCCATGTGCCCCTTGCCAGCCACCAGGTGCATGCGTTTGTCATCTCCGCCAATCGCATCGTAGATCAGCGCCCGCTGATTCGCCGCCGGCGAGATCATGTCGTCTTCCGGCGTCACCAGCAGCGCCGGGGTGGGCGGGAGGAATCGCAGCGCCTTGAACGGGCTCCAGGCCATGATGTTGTAGTAAGTCTGGATCGTGGTGTTGATGTTGAAGCCTGGGATCTTCTCGGTGGCCTCGGCGACGAGGCTCAGCTCCGCTTCGCCCAGGCCCGCGGAGAACCCAGCGGGGTTGTCGCCTCTGCTCGTTATCATCGGTACCGAGAAGGGTGCGTTGCCCCTGATGCGCGACTCTCGGTCCTGCATCGCCTTGGACATGACTCCCCGCCATCGGCCCTCGTCCAGGTGCCATTGGGTCAGGGGGCACACGGCGATCACCAGCCTCGCCCGCTTATCGAGCGCTGCAGCCGTGAGTGCTACCGTGCCACTGAAGGAGAACCCCCAGAAGGCGATTCGGTCAGCGTCGATGCGTTCGTCCGACTTGAGGAACGTCAGCGCGTCGTGGTAGTCCCTCGCCTGTTCGGCGGGGTCTATGTCGTTCCGGGGCGTGCCATCGCTCGAGCCAACGGACCGAGGGTCATATACCAGGGCCGTAATCCCGTGCTGTTGGAAGTATTGCGCGATCCTGGGCAGCAGGACGTCTCGGGTGACGTTGAACTGACCAGATGTTGGGATAGTCAGCAATGGAGCGTAAGGAGACGTCGAACCAGTAGATCCTCACCCCAGGTGTCATAATGACAGCCGGGCACTTGTGACCCCCCACGTAGAGAGCGCCACGAAGCGTTAGGCCGCTCAGTGTCTTAAATTCGACTTCTTGACATTCCGGCATCTTTATGAATTGCTCAAGGCTAGATGGGTAGGGACGTATGGGTGGTCTATATGTTAAGCTCCTTCAAGTAAGTCTTAATCGGGGGCCCCGAAGCCTCGGGTCGGAGGCTGATCTTGGATGGGTGATACTACAGACTATCCTTTTTATCTTTCCCAATTTCCGAACCGCTAAGCTTACGCTGGGATAAGCGCATTTCTTTCGTACCCGCATAACAAAATCTATCGACAATCTGAGGACCATGCGGTGACTAGTGGCACATTCCGCTGTTTTCCCCATACTACCATCCATCCACCCTAGACATCGGGGGGGATGTCCATCACCCGGTGACCCACAACCAATGTATCTCTAATCAGATCGACATGACACGCCAACACCCTCGGCTGTACACCGCGGAAAACGAAACTGCTAATCCGCCAGGGTAACCCGCAAACGGACGAATGGCGACTACAGAGGTCGAAAGGTTACTTCTTACCCTATTCACCCACCGTCCTGAACGAACGAGAGCAGAGAAACAGACAGGGCGAGTAACTAACGGCACCGTTATAAATGAATAGGCCGGGACCCGCAGGAAATTTTATCTGGAGCTGTCGGTGACCTCTATCGTCGCGATGGACGCACATATCTCAACTCGGGTGCCACCAAGGGGGAGGTGGAACGGCAACGGCTCACACAACGCCAGCACTCACAACGATTTTGGAGTGAATGGGATAAGCGAGCGAGTCGCTAACCCTGAAGATGGACCCAAAACTCAAGGGCAACAAACTCCAATCGCCGTCGTTGGGATGGCATGTCGTCTTCCGGGGCACTGCAGGTCTCCCAACGATCTTTGGGACTTCATGATGAGGGGAGGGATAGCTTCGAATGAAACCCCAAAGACTCGATTTAATCTTTCAGGGCACTTCGACTCCTCAAGGAAACCATATACGATGAAGACGCCAGGGGGGATGTTTATGGAAGAAGTTGACCCTCAGGACTTTGATGCACAGTTTTTCAATATCAACTACTCAGAGGCATGTTCTATGGATCCTCAGCAGAGGAACTTGCTAGAAGTCGCGTACGAATGTTTAGAAAATGCCGGAGTTCCTATCGAGTCTCTCAGCGGCCAGAGAGTTGGATGTCTAGTAGGCGCAAGTGCGGTCGGTATGGCATTATCTGCATAATCCTCTACCTTTTTTTAATCAATTTACTGACCGATCCAAGACTACCTCGATATCACCAGCAGAGATCCTGAGGACCGCACCGACTCACCAACTATGGGTGCCGGGCGTGCGCTTCTCAGTAACCGTATCAGTCACTTTCTCAACGTGCATGGACCTAGGTAAGCAAGACGTTTTGGTTGCCCTTCTAGGCTACCATGCCTCTAAGTGGAAATGAGTTGGATTGCTAACCCAGATTAATAGCATGGCTATTGATACCGCATGCTCCAGTACGCTTTCCGCGCTTGACATGGCCTGTCTTTATTTGGGAAATAACCAGGCCGATGCCATGTTAGTGGGTGGAGCGAATATGTACCTGAGCCCTGAGAGGAACCAGGACATGGGTGCTATGCGATCAACAGCATCTTCAAGCGGTAGATGCCACGCTTTCGACAGCAAAGCCGACGGATATGTTGAGGCTGAAGCGATTAATGTTGTATTTTTAAAGAGACTTGATGATGCGATCAGAGACGGCGATCCCGTTCGTGCCGTGATCCGGGGCACATCGACTAATAGCGCTGGAAAAACCGCTGGCATAGCTATGCCCAACCCTACAGCGCAGGCCAGTGCTATTCGTGCTGCGTATGCAAACGCCGGGATCGCGGGCGAGTTCCAAGATACTGGATATCTTGAGTGCCACGGCACTGGCACGGCCGCAGGAGATCCGGCCGAGGTGGCCGGTGTAGCGATGGTATTCGCGCCAACAAGGCCGGCCAACCAATCCTTGGCGATAGGGTCGATAAAAAGTAATATCGGCCACTCGGAGGCCGCAGCGGGACTCTCCAGTCTGATAAAGGCTATTCTTGCGATTGAGAAAGGTGTCATTCCGGGGACCGCTACATTCATGACCCCAAATCCAAAAATCGACTTTGAAAAATCCAGGGTCAAGGTCTTCCGTAACTCTATCAAGTGGCCATACAACTCGAAGCGCAGGGCCAGCATCAACTCGTTCGGCTTCGGTGGCGCGAACGCCCACGCCGTGATCGAGAGCCCAGAATATCTCTCACCCGGATTTACGCCCAAGCATAAGAGTTCTTATCTGGATAGTGGCAGTATCGACGCGGACTTCTTTATGAGCAGCGATGACGATGTCCCAAGCAGCTCTCCTCCTAGGCTTCTTGTTCTTTCCGCTAACGATCATGGCTCTTTGAAACGGATGATGAGAGGACTTTCTTCACAGCTACTAAGTCCTAGCACAAGTGTCACGTTAGACGATTTAGCCTACACACTTTCCGAAAGACGTAGTCGACTATACTATAGGGCATTTAGCGTGCAGAAAACTACCGACTTCCCAGCAGAGTCTTTTACAACCGGGAAAGTGTTTCGTCAAGGTGTCAGAATTGGATTCGTTTTCACGGGTCAAGGGGCTCAATGGCCTGCCATGGGGAGGGACCTGCTATCTACATTCCCAACTGCAAAGAAGATTGTCAAAGGCCTAGATGAGGTATTGGCAGGCCTTCCAGAACCACCGTCGTGGTCGCTGGTCTCCGCACTTACAGATAAATACGATCCTTCCGTGCTTCGGGAGCCCGAGTTTTCGCAACCCATTGTTACTGCTTTACAACTGGCGTACCTTGGGGTTTTGTCTGATTGGGGAATTAAACCGACCGCGGTAGTAGGGCACTCTTCGGGAGAGATCGCTGCAGCTGTGGTGGCTGGCCGACTTACACCTGACGAAGCAATCAAGGTCGCATTTTTCAGAGGACAGGCCGCAAAGGCATTGCCGCCTGCGGAGAAGCTTGGCATGCTTGCAATAGGGCTCGGAGCCGCTGCTCTCGAGGAACTAACAACCGACCGAGATATCGAGATTGCATGCTTCAACAGCCCCCGTAGCTTAACGTTATCCGGTCCTGTGAAAGCTCTGGACGAATTATCCCGGAAACTTCAGGCGAAGAACCATTTCGCACGCTTGCTGCAAGTGAATTTCGCCTATCACTCTAAGTATATGGAAGACATTGGAGAGTTGTATGAGCAGATGCTTCAAACCAACGTACAAACACGCCAGTCGGAACCTAATGGGGTGAAGATGTTCTCATCTGTGACGGGTACACAATGGGACGAGGCCACCGATGAGTTCTACTGGGTACGTAACATGAGGTCACCAGTTCTATTCCAAAGCGCAGTTGAAGCCATGGTCGGAGATGCTGAAGAGGGGCCCAACTTCCTCATCGAAATCGGCCCATCAAATGCACTAGCGGGCCCCATATCACAAATCTGCGGAAATATTGCTGGCCTCGTGGAACAACCCACTTATACTTCAACCGCCGTCAGGGGCTCTCAGTCACTAATGGCTCTATATGGGGTAGCTGGGCAGGTTTTCACCTCAGGAGGCTCGGTAGATCTGCGCCAGGTGAACGAGTATCACACCACAACGCCATCAACACTCATTGACCTCCCTAACTATCCCTGGGATCATTCTAAGAAATATTGGCAGGAAAGCTTAGCAAGCAAAGATTGGCGATTCCGACCCTTTGCCAGACATGATCTCTTGGGGAGTAAGATCTTGGGAACTCCATGGCAATGGCCGGTGTGGAGAAATAAACTGCGACTAAATAGTAGTCCTTGGATTGGAGATCACAGATTGGACGACAGGGTAGTATTCCCAGGGGCTGGATATATATCTATGGCTATAGAAGCCATGTATCAAGCGGCTGCGATGACGGTCTTCAAGGGAGATGCGCCGGAGACGTACAGGTACCGGATGAGAGACATCAAATTTCTCAAGGCTCTCGTCTTGGATGACCCTGACGACCCCCCAGAAGCGATGTTAACTTTGAAACCTGCCTCGTTGTCTGGTGGCCCGTGGCACGAATTCAGGGTCTCAGCAATGAATAAGGGCAACTGGAATGACCATGCGACTGGATTCATCTGCGTTGAAACCGTCTTCCAATCACCCAAGCCCCCCACGGGAGCTCTATTGCCTCTTACGTACCCTACTCAACCAAAAATATGGTATCAGAGAATGCGGGAGTGCGGCTTTGATTTCGGTCCTGTATTCCGGAAAATTACCGCAATGGAATACGAAATTGGCCAACACACGGGTCGAGCGAAAATATCACTCGAATTACCGCCCTGCCCCTGGGAACAGAGTGTCTACCCACTGCATCCTGTCTCAATGGATGCCTGTTTCCAAACCGTTATTTCATCTATTTGGGAAGGCGACCCAAACAGGGTCAATGCCGCTCTAGTACCACTATCCATCGATAGCTTGATTATCGCTCATAGTACCCAGGGCTTCGTTGAAGGGATTTCAGTAGCTCGATCTGATTATACTGGAATTGGGAGAACTGACTCTGTCAAGAACTATTCGTCTTCTTGCACCGTTTTTAACGCCGACGACGGCAGGTTCGTCCTCGAAATGAACGGATTACGATATGCTACGTTAGACTCGCCTAAGGACGCCACCTTATCGCATATATATTGCGAGCCAAAATGGCAACCCGATATTACCCTCATTTCTCAGAACATTTTCAAGGATCTTGCGCATCAATTTGCGAGCGATCCGAATAGTTATTCATCTGATTCAACTTTGCGCGTTGCGCAGGGGTTCATTGATTTAGCTGCGCACAAGAACCCACGCCTGAAAGTTGTTGAAATCAATTTAGACCCAAACAACACATCCAGCTTCTGGCTCGAAATGGCCGATCAATCAATCTCGGTCAGAAAGGCGTTTTCCAAATTCACTTTCGTCTCTAGTGACGCTGGGGCAGTTGTAGATATGAAGCAACGGTTTTCTACAATTCGTCATGCTGAATTTATCATGAATGATCTCAAGAACCCTGAGTCATCCTTAGCCGGTGATTTTGATTTGGCTATAGTAACGATGCCGGAATCCCTAGACGAGGGACTGGAAAATACGTTAAGGATAATCCATGATATCCTGACAGAGTCAGGTACAGGCATATTCATCGACAGGGCGGGCATACTGGACTCTGTGGAATGTGCGGCATTTCGCTCTGGGCTTAGTCGGTTCTGGATGACACATTCTATTGCTTTGACTAGCAAGAAAGATGAAAAAGAAGTCCCACAACTCCGCGATATAAGCGTGGTACATTTCACAACCACCAACACCCAGCAGATTGAGGATGGGTTACGAAAATCAGCAAGAACTGTCGCCAGCGTATTTAACCCCTCAAACGTGGTCGTGGGCAGCACTGTTGTCATTCTTGACGAAGTTACAGTTCCGGTCATGTCGAAACTAGGTCAACGTCAATGGAGCACGTTGCAACTGTTGGTCGAGAAGAAGTGTGACATATTATGGGTTACAAGTGGCGCGCAAATGTCAATAACCAATCCGGACAGGGCGCTAGCCCAAGGATTGTTCCGAGTTGTTCGGAACGAGTCGCCGTTTCTCAAGATTGTCACTCTCGACGTTGAAAATACTTCAACTGAATCTACCGTGCATGCTATCACGAAGTGCCTTGCACTTATCGAAACCATGGAGTCTAATACCGCTGTTGACAACGAATTCACGGAGCGTGGTGGAGTCATCTATGTCAACCGTGTACTTACTGACACGCTTTTAAATAAAGCTAAAGAGGAGGAAGCAGTCAGAGGGCATCTTGAGACGATGGACATTCACTGTTCAGACAGCACCATCAGGTTGGGGGCCGCACGTGTTGGAAACCTTGACTCGCTCCAATACTTCGAAACGTCTACTGGCCCTGCACCACTCCAAGATGGTTACGTTGAGATAGCGGTGCACGCATCTGGCGTCAATTTCAAAGATGTTGCTAGTGCAATGGGAATTGTTCCAGAAAACGAACTTCTGCTCGGTGGTGAAGGTGGAGGAATCATCACTCGTCTCGGCCCTAACGTTACAGATTTCAACGTGGGCCAACGCGTTGCCTTCTTTAAGAAGGGGTCGTTTGGCAATTATGTCCAAGCCAGTACACAAGTGGTACACGCTATCCCTGATTCGATGAGCTTTGAGGAGGCTGCTACGATCCCGTGTGTTTTTATGACATCTATGTATTCTTTATTTAATCTTGCCCACGTGAAGAAGGGTGATCGTGTGTTGATTCATTCTGCCACGGGCGGCGTCGGCATTGCGGCTATCCAGCTCTGCCGTTATGTCGGTGCTGAGGTAAGTCAATTTGCCCTGGAAATTAATACCTAGCGTCCGTGTATCCCAGTATCTAACATTGCGATAGGTCTACGCGACAGTTGGCACGCAGGAAAAGCGAGACTTCCTGAAATCTCAGTACGGCATTCCGGATGAAAGGATATTCTCCTCGCGGACCACGGCTTTCGCGCACGGAATATCCGAGCACACAGGGGGGAAGGGTATGAATATCATCTTGAATTCTCTACCAGGCGAATTATTAGATGCGTCATGGCGCCTCATTGCAGATGGGGGTACTATGGTCGAAATCGGAAAGAGGGATATCCTTGATAGGAACGCGTTGTCCATGGAGCCATTTGGGCGTAATGCCTCTTTTAGAGCCCTGGACCTTTCACATTCCCAAATTACCGATGATATGATAGCTGAGTATTACTCCCACTACTATTCCCGTCAAACCAGACCCAGCTAACATGTATGCCAAGGCTATTATCCGACGCTTTTGCCCTCCTTGTAGAGGGGCATATTAAACCTATAACCCCTGTCCAGGTGTTCCCATTTTCTGACATCCCCAGCGGCCTGCGGCTGATGCGCAGTGGAAAGCATATTGGAAAGCTCGTTATCAGTCGTGGGGCTTCTGAGAATATGCTGGTACCTGTCCGTCGCCGGCCCCGCAGCGCCATTTTCCGAGAGGATGGATGCTACTTAATTGTCGGTGGCCTTCGCGGGCTCTGCTCTAGCTTGGCAACGTATATGGCCATGAACAATGCTCGGCATTTGGTTGTGATGTCAAGGAGCGGATACGAAGATGATATCTCTCAGAGAGAAATATCCCGTATCCGCGCCCTTGGGTGCGCGGTATATCCGGTTCAAGGAGACGTGGCATGCATAGAAGATGTGCAAAGAGCCTTCACAGTCTCGGGCGTCCCAGTTCGTGGCGTCATCCAAGGCGCCATGGTCCTTTGCGTAAGTGGCTTTTCTGCGTCATGATTCTTCCTGTCATTAAAGATCTATAATAACACTATTTCTACAGGATCGCATCTTTTCGTCGATGACGCTTGACGAATACCACAAGGTATTGTTTGCAAAGGTAGAGGGGACCTGGAATCTCCATCATGTCTCACTTGAACAAAACCTTGACCTGGATTTCTTCACGTCTCTTTCAAGTATTTCTGGTCTCTGTGGCACTAAAGGCCAAGCTAATTACGCGGCCGCCAATACTTTCCTGGATGCCTTTGCCTCTTATCGACAGAACATGGGTCTACCTGCATGTGCCGTAGACTTGGGCGTCATATCAGAAGTCGGCTACATGGCAGAACGCGAGGACTTGAAGAGTAGATACGACGAGTCGGTATGGCACGCTATCGGGGAACGGACACTCCGAAAGATATTCAACTTCTCGAGTCTTCAACAGCAGCAGCCAGAATGGATGAATAAGCGGAGTTCGCCCCAGATGGTCACGGGGCTACAGGTACCCCAGCCGGAGCACTCGGTATTATTGACAGACGCCCGATTTTTGGGACTGTTCTCCAAGGGCCAGACCAACAGCCGGGAATCGGGACGCGAAGGCCCGAAAGATCTGGAGACGATCCGCGTCATGATAAGCTCCAATGCTGGGGCCAAAGCCATCCTCGACCTGACGATCCAAATTCTTAACAACTACCTAATGAGGAGCCTACGGCTCACCGAGGCCCTCGACTTTGCACGGCCGCTCTCGGCGTACGGCGTCGACTCCCTCGCGGCCGTGGAGCTGCGCAACTTCCTGAGGATCGAGTTGGGCGTCGAGCTCACGACGCTGGACGTCGTGAACGCCCCGTCGCTGGTCTCCATGTGCCAGACGATTATTGCTCATATTTCAAAAATGCCATAGACTAGAAACACTAGAAAGAGGAAAAACAAAGGCACACAGAGTTAAGAGAATTTATAGTAGTACGATGTCTTCCATAGCGATGGGTAAGGAGACTATGATTTAGATTGCATTTGACAAGCGTCATTGGATAGATGAATACAATTTTTTTTAGACATCTGTGTTGAATATCCGTTCATTCACAGAAGATAACGCCACTCAGATTCCACCTCGGAACCTACTCAAAGCACTTAGTAATCTACACAGGCAGACGAGACGAACGGAGTTTAACAGGGTTACTAACCCCGACCTCGTCCTAAAGAAATATCGCCAAGATGCTGCCGAGATGCATTGATCGCCCTTGGAGACCTGAAGCATCCATCAAGAACCGCCTGCCCCTCTCCCCCGCCTGCTCGCACTATGGTGTCCCCCCCCCTTCCCTCCCAAAAGCGATTCGAGAGTCGAACCGCCCCGGATCGCGAGCAGCCTGCCCCTCCGGCGCGGGGGGGCGGGGAGGGAGGGGGGGTTCGCTTGGGGTTGCTTCGGCGAGCCTTTGACGGTGTGCAGTGGAAGGAAAGTTTGCACTTGACTCCGCCTGAGAAAGAACCGGCTAAGTACTTGGGAGTTATCTTCACTTCTTAGCAAGTAGGCGTCGAGAACATTGCGATGCATGACGGTTGTGTGTGTGTTTTTTCTTTTTTTCTTTTTTTTTTTTAAAGCAGTTCGTTATCAGAGTTGGTCACTTGCGTAGAATGGGACATCGAACGAACCCCCTCGACGCCGTTCGTCGGGGTCTGTGCAATATTCTTCACGATACATACATACGCACTAACACGCGTTACGAACTGTTCATTACGCTGCGTTTCCCTGAATCAGCTTTCCCCGTCACCGGGTTCACAATATAGCGCAGTTTATACCCAAAGTCCGAGCCTGTCATCGTTGATTTGGTTCTAAAGGGGCGATTATATTGCACTAAATCCATCTGAGGAAGTGAGGTTTAGACATCTAAAGAGCCGTCTTGGAAAAGAAATCGGGTAGGTTCAAGAACGGCGTTGATGAAGGAAAGAGGGTCTGTGGTGTTTTAATTTTCTCCAGCTATACCAGATAGCTTACGGCATTGCTTAGGCTAGAATCTGTAAAAGCAGCGTCCTTAGGACTAATCATCCCTTTGTCTGGCCCCCAAGGCTCATCTTCCGTTAGTGAATCCATCAATCCGTTCAAGCCCGCGATAGTGTAGGAAAGATGGCAAGGCTGGAAAGTCTTCTGCTTTTAAATCCTAACCCTCGACAATATACGCGGATTCCTCGGCCAACCGCGATGATCATCCTCAGTCACAGTCATGCTGGGAGAGCCAGCTCTGTCAACTGGAACTGCGCTGCCTCCGCCTCTCCTCATACATCGTCTTCATCCGCGTGGTCCTCATCGTCCTCGTCGGCTCGCTCTCGGTCTTGGCCCCTTTTCTGTCTTGACTCGCCATATTCCGAACGAGTCATTGATTTAGAGACATACTTATCTCCTTCGAGCACTATATAACTTCTTCCACTAGAAGTAGGATCATCAACAAAAAGGCGTAATTGCTGAAATAAAGCCCAAGCAAAACGCGCAGAAAGGAATTCACGTTGAAGCACGGTAAAATGCTCAGGTTGCAGGGAGAAATTATGGTACTCATCAGCCAGATCGGAAGCCACATCATCGCCACGGATAACATGAGTTGCAAATGCATATTGTTGAGGTTTGGTATAAGGTGAGGTTGTTAATGTTGATGGTTGAGGGCCGGATCTAGAAGGGCCGGCTAACGGTCTCGGTACAATGACGAACGAGGGTTCATTGAAAGCCCGACGAAGATGAGCGAGTAGCCAGATGATATTCGATTCATCGTCAATCCCCGTTTGATACAGCGCGAGTGCAGAATAACGCTGCATGTTATTCCGTATATACCACTTTATTTCCGATGCTGGAAGTACGTGAGCTTGTTCGAGCCCTATCCGTAAATCCGTGATATAGCAACGAAATAGTCCAGGAAACCGAAGTAGACGCCTGATTTCTGGAACTGGAGGACTGGGATCTGGCCCGTCAGGAGGGTTGTGCGGTTGTGTCTATTCCTTTGGCAAGTTGTTATGCGGAAATTGCCAATCTGTAAAGGAGGGGACTATGGGATATCGGTATTGTTCCTCTGTGGGAGTGGACGAGGATATGGATGAGGATGTGGAAGAGGTCATCCCGCCTGCGATGCTGTTTAGTTGCATCCAGTAATGGCGCGCCTCAAGTATGCCATCGCGAGGTGTCTCGACCGGATGTTTGCCGTACTTGTCATAGCTAAAATAAACATCGCCGAAAGCGTTGTTGGCAATGATGCCGCCGGCAGCCAAAAGAGTGCTGTGATGGAGCCCCCAGGTCCGGTCCGTGCTTGATGGATCAACAATCTCGTCAACGGCAGGCAAAAAGGGAATTTGCCACCCGGCCGTACCCGGGGTGAAATACAACGATGTTGGGACAGCGAAGCGTATGGACGAGCGCTCGTTTCGGCGGCTTGACAATAGAAAAGTTTGCAGGAACATCCATTGTGACAATGACAGGGACGGCAGCAGAAACGACTGCAGGAATAGTTCCCTGCTTGGTCAGTCGCTAGCTACTCGCTCCTTTTATATACAGTATTCTGGCCGTGCCCTAGTGGAGTTCTTAGGTTAAAACTAGTTCCGTGACAGGTATGATATATATTAAAGGGAGACTCCTGATTCCTGATTGGTCTCCCTCGATACACTGATTAGGAGGGAGACTTTGTAGATTAGATAAGCCTAGCTGAAGGGCATTATTGTGACTGTAAAGCTCCTCCTTCTAGAACCAATATTGCCCTACTACAGTAAAACATATCCATATAGATTACTTGGATTAACAAACTCTCGTAGCCACACTGGGTCACGCTCTCAACTGCATAAGCAATAACCGTTTCATCTTTGCACCATAGTTTATCCATCGGAAAGCCGACGAGATCTCGAGTTCTCCGGAAGCTCTAGTCGGATATAAAAGAACTAACTATAGCTTATCGCCACACAATAGCCCCCTGGAGCAGGCGAGGGTTTGGAAGATTTAATAGCTAGAAGAGCGTGGGATCTTTTAGAATTCGTTGGCCAACTCAAATAGAAGGGCTTCAGAGTGCTCCGCCATACGCACAAACGAAGACTGCTTTGCTACTTTGTTCATCCTAACTCTGTAGTTGAGAAGGGCGCCGTTCATTGGGGTTTACTGCTAGGTACCATCCTTGACCCATTTCAAGTTCAAGGGGACGGCGAAATACGAGAAGTGCGCCTATTAATGATTCAATACTGTCAAGTGACTTCCGACATATTATTAGATCAATGAGGCATGCAGCCTGGATGTCAAGGTTTACCTACGGAAATCGCCTTAGCCCTCCATACGCACTTCCAGGATCGGATTGATACCCATGATGAAAGCGGTAGATCGCTATTGAGAGAGGTGGTCACTGAGCAAAATATGTTGATGCAAGAATAGTATCACTGGATCCGAAACTGGGTATAGAGTATGCTAAAACTTAGGTAAATAGTCTTAAGATGCTATATGGCGAAAATATACCTAAGGAATGCTGTTGAAAATGCCAAAAATATTCCTTGCCCCTTAAAACGCCACTATCGCCTGGAATTTACTGCCCTCAAAATCTCAACACACAATTATATCACGACTGTACTTTTCGAGAGACGGGAAAGAACCCCAAATATGGGCGATATATACGGTGACGGCCAAGTCGAAGTTTAGTGTTGCCAATAGTCAACACAATATAACTAGGCAGAGAACTATGCACCTGAGGTGGCTGTTCAAAGATTACTAGCGATCAAAGATATATCAGATCGTTCACCGGAAACTATATTTCGGGCGTGGACTGGTTAATGATCATATCCAGCACCTCGTTGCCAAGGACTGGCGTTTTGTGCCCGAGATATAGTATGAATCGAGGGGCTCGCGGTTCGTGAAATTTCGCCCTCATTAGGCGAGATGGAGGAACGCTGATCAGCGGAATGGCGGGCGCGATCGTTGCGCATAGTACTAGTAGTAGAGACGGTGGCCAAGGATGATCGGACAGCCCTGTTGTTGATGGATTGTGGGCGTGACCGCGGAGCTTGTTGAAACGAAGGCGGTTGAAGGGAGTCGTTGTCGTCTAGTCCGGACCCATATCCTGGCTTCTCCCCACGGGCCGTCATTGCCAAGGCATCGAGCTCGCCGGTCGCCGCCAACTGGCTCTGGGATTTCATAAATGAGGTTCGGTCATCCCCCCATGAACTTGTATCGGCCATCGGGATTGTCGGTGAAGAAAACAATAGCAGTAGAGATAATTAACATGAGAAGGAGGATCAAGGTTGTCGCAGCATTCAGAATCCACAAAACCACACCGACGACGCCGGTGACAATGTCTGGTTGATCAAAAATCCTGGTAAAAATCAATAAAAAGATGGCGTTAATAAAGTTTACAGCGCAGATGGCGATGTTAAAAGAGTTGATCTTTTTGTCCATCCACGGCCGCAAGACGGAGGCTGCTATGAGGGCCGCTGCCTCAATGATAAGCAATCCGATAGCTTGAACGGTGCCGGCATTCTGTGCGAAGGCAATAAAAAAAAAGCCTTCACAACAGTATACGCGAGCACCGGGACGATGAAGTAATATGCCGAGGCACGGAATTGAATATAGAGGAAGCCTAGCATCGGGTTAATAACATTGTCTGAAGAACGGGCAGCGTCGGGAGGAGTGGAACACTGCTTCCAAGGCACTCACCCCATTTGTTAAGAGTCAACGGGTCCGAAAAGAGTATATATGCGGGGTTCCTGTGCAAGGAAACCGAGCGATGAGCGATTCGGATTAATTTATACGAGGCCCAGAACAGGCCAATATTTACGTATAGAAGGAAAAAGACGGCTAAAAGCACTTCCGCAGCAGAATCACGCTGAGTGAATTCCCATAACGAGAGAATAGTCACTGGCGCATACCCAAGAAGGGTGATGCGGAAGAGGATGCCTTTCAGCACAGTAACTAGAGGTCAATTGTGAGCACTTATCGTCAAGTTAAGCCATAGGGCCCAGGATGGACCGAGACAAAGCACTTACGCCATCCGTTGCGGAAATCTAAAAATGTATCACGGTTGATCCATCCAGCCTTGGCAGCAAGCTCGCAGGCACCCTTGAAGAGGGCAACGAGGATGGCGGCGAAAACCATGACAACATAGAAGGAAACGATGCCGGTAAGAAAAATGTTGGTAGTCTCAATGCCGGCTCGGAAAGCGACACGCTGGATGCCGTAGACAATATATGTGCCGTACTCGGTTTTGACATTTCCACGCTTCACAAAATCCAAAGCATGGCTTGGCAAGGAGCGTGGCATGATTGCCTCTGCACGCTTGAACAGACCCATGCCTGGCGAGACAAGTGGTTCCGACCGTTTCTGAACTTGGACGGATACGGTGGCTAACGTATCAATAATCCTTGCTGCTGTGCCTCCGGTTGAACGTTGATACCATGTAAATATCCTCTGCACTGTGGGCGATCATGTTAGTTCTATACGGTATAGGGAGGTCCACAACGGCATTAGGCACGACTCATATCGTTCATATTGAGCGGCCAAGCTACCATGCGTCTTGCAGTTGCTACTGAACGGGCGCGAAACTTACAGAAGTCAACGTTAACAATACCTAAGCTCCACTGGAAATCTTGTGTCCATGACTGAACGACGGGAGGCAATGGAATGCCAACCAAACCGATAATAGCCTGCGCTTGAAAATAGCTAGTGAGGGCGAGAGCGATGGCAGCGACGTGAGACGCGGCGTTTGAATGGCCCAAGCCGGACAGAAAGGCGGATGAAACGAGGGCGAGGCCTGCGACAATGGCGGACGCCCATTTAACGCCGATGAGGTCGACAGTCTTGCCGTTCGACACGTGTGCCTCTAAGCAGGCAACGCTTTGGCCCTCCATGGGGCCACTGGTGGCATTGATATAAATCCTCACCTTAGCATCGATATCAGGGAAGGAATAGGCAATCCCGGGTACAAGATTGGCGGTTCCTGGGTCTACATTCATGCTGAAGGGGTCATCCAAATTACCCGACACCATGGGACAAAAGCCAGCGAGGTCCAGTTCGCAAGGGTCGATGATGAGCGAATAGAACTCATACCCATACGCAGAAATGGCAACGTCGAACTTGACACGGGCCTCGATCGTAGAGACGGCACTG
Source organism: Rosellinia necatrix (assembly GCA_021209875.1). Lineage (NCBI taxonomy): Eukaryota > Fungi > Ascomycota > Sordariomycetes > Xylariales > Xylariaceae > Rosellinia > Rosellinia necatrix. Next base: position 679,398 of record JAGYVD010000003.1, read on the forward strand.
ATATTGACATCGATGGAATTCTTGGATGGCGTGTACCGGAGATTAAACAGGCTCGCGGTGAAGCCCGAGTTCGCTTGACAGGAGTTGAGCGAGTTGGTTTCCAGTATCCGGTCAGCCGCCGACGGCAGGGCGAGGGCGAGGATGCCGAAGACGAAGAAGAGCGCCCTTATTGGCGACGTGAACGAAGCCATCTTGAAGGCGCCTTGTCTGGTGGGGCAGAGCAATACCGTGCGCAGGTGGGCAGAGGGCCGGGGTTGGCCGCGCGAGCGGGTGCTGCGCAAAGCCGGAGCGGAGCGCAAGCACAAATTAAACCGACACAGTCTTTAACACGATGATCGGTCTCACCAACGGTACCGATGCATTCGCCGGGAAGAAGCGATCGTAGCGGCGTTGCAACGCAGGGCGGCAAATGCGGAATCGGGAGAGGAGACTTAGACGGAATTCCGGGCTGTCTGGATGCAGGCCTGTGGTGGAAACCGTCGTGGGGGGGGGCGGCGACGAGATCGATTAACCGGAAGATTGAGGCGGCGGGCGACAGGAAATGTTGAAGAAGCGTCGTCGAAAAGCGAATGAAACGTGCCTTATGGCACTATTGTGAGGAGGAGGAGGTGGTGGTGTTGGTGGTGCGCAGGACGGATGCAGCGATTTAGTGCTGTTGCGAAAGACGAAGGACCAAAAAGACGAAGGACCGAAAGACGAGAGACCGGGAGAGGCGGAGGCAAGTGACGGGAGAGACCGACGTGATTGGACCATTGGCCAGGGAAGGCTTGCCAGTGACCACATCACGCAGCGAGTGGCGTTTCCTCTCGCCAGTGACGGATGGGCGGGATACGAGAGCACTTATTAGTGTGTCCCTAGCGTAGCGCCGCCCGCGAGCTCGCCCTCGTAAAAGCAAAAAGCACCCACCAAGGTCGCCCATCCGCCCCCCTGTGTCCCCTGTAGACCAGACCACCTTTTAGGCAGCGGAATAATGAAATTGCAAGTCACCACTAGGTACAGATCACCTACCCAACCCGGGCAAGCCTCGATCTCCCAACACATGCCTCTATTTGGGTACATAAAAAGTACCAACTGTCAGGTACATAGCTTGGGTGGTGCAAGCTGGTAAGCTGACCTACCTAGGTACTTACCTATTACCTAACCTACCTAGGTATACTCGAGAGCACCATGCAGTGTGTCTCGATGCACCTCTCTGCAAGCCCCAACCCGTATGCTTAGACGAATACGGTAGGTAAGTTGTGCTGTACGAGTAACTAGTGTAGTAGCAGGAAGCATACGGCCGATTCTCACAGCCCGAATGATACTTGATAGCCCACCTACACTTCAAGTTTTTCCATCAGCATCGTTATTTAAAGTGTGAATGTGCAGCTGCCGCAAAATAATTTCGCAACTAGCCGTGAACTAACATGTTTTGATGATTTGAAACTGGAGTATCAAAAACTAGCCGTTCGGGAGCCTGCTTCTGTTGAATGGGATGACATGACGATTTATACCGCTTTTGTAGTGTGCCCCACAGAATAGGCCTAGTTTGACAATCGCTCTCTCCCCGCCTGAACCCTGCTAAGCCCATGTGGGACGGGTCGCGGTGACCGAGAAGTGACGTTATGTAGAATTTATGCAGACCAATACGGCCATCAAACAAACGGGTCGAGCTTCAACTTGAACCGTCAATAACTTGAAAATCGATTTACAGCCCGAGGCTAAGCAATCATTAGATACAAATGTTTATTCTATTCCTAAATGTATTTACACATTCGGGAATTTCTCGGGAATTTCTTATTGCCGTCTGATCATGCTAATTACAGCCAGTAGCAAACAAGCAAAACAAGGTACTTACTTACTGAGAGAGCAAAAGCTACCTAGGTAGTAAAACATGTTAACTTTCCCTGAAGGGGGGAACATAGATATTATAGCCAACACCAAACTTGAAGACCAAGATCGAGCGAAGAGGATCCAAGGAAAATGAATGATAACTAGGTATAATAATGCAGCTGGATCATAAGTATACTCGAATGATATACCTTCACCTCCCCAGAATCTTCTGCATAGCGTCGCTGATAGAATTCGGTGATGCGTTGTCTGAGTTTGCCCCCGAATCCACGATCACTCTAAGCAACCTGCTCTAGACTCTACCACATTCCATTCCATTATACTCGGTCTCGCCCGTCTTTAACGTATCTTTTTATCAGCCATTTATAGAGACTCTACGTCCCAGGCACTAGGAGTAAGCGAAGTATGTTTCATTCGCAGATATACACATTTGTTTCTCTTGTGTTTAATTTACGTATAGTTGCCTGGCTATTGCGAATATGCTGGACTTATTATCACCGTGTGCGAGGTGGTAGCCGCGAGACAGTCTATTGTCAGACTACTGCTTGGAGGCCAAAAGGGGAGAGGATTGGTACTCATATCGCACTCACAATGTAGCGTTGATCTTCATTGAGAAAGCCCTATTACTCAAGCAAGAGGTCGGTTATCCCTAAACTGGACAAATATGAGTTCGTTATTTACAAGCACCGATGCCGGCCCACCTGCCCCCGAACATCAATAGGCTGCTTTGGCCAGCATGGTCACCCGTTGGATTTCGGATTTTAGGCATTTTGTTGGGAGTGAACGCGTGGGGAGTGAGTTTTAAACTTCGAAAGTTCCACGGTTGGGAACACCATAATTCTTTAGCCGCTGCGGCAATAACTGAAACTTGGTTAAGCATGCAGAAGGCATTTTAAACTATATTTTTACCGGCAGGATGGCGAAAGCTTGAATTACACGACGGTATAATTATCAACATGTAAAAAGTTGGGTCACAAGCTAGGAATCTATATCAAAACCGAAATGGCTGTTTGTTACGGTTCAAAGTTATGCCATGCGAGGATAGTCCTCTTGCCACCAGTAATTACTCAGTCGCAGTCAAACAGGAGATCATACCTGCCAGATAATATCATAACACCACATTCAATTTGACCCCAGACATTGACGGTGAGGCAGTGCACCTGCAGTATTGTGCACAGCCTCCCCCTCCCAATATCCCCAATCTGGCCAAAGCGCCAAGCCAACTGGCGCCATTATCACCAATATCAACGATCGGCGGTTTGACACCGACGACCTCTCTAGCGGCCGTTGTCAGGCGATCCGAGCTCCCGGTGGATCAGACACGAGAAAACGTGAAGATACCCAATAGATATATACTCAATTCAGTTCGAGGTTGTAGATGAATTTTGAAGCTGGCAAGTAATTATAGCGCTCCCTGTCCAGAGGCCATATGCCCATTATACTACCCCCACAACCGATACGCATGTGATCGCGGGTACTCGCACAATGCACTCGCATTAGAGTTAAGGTGTGCCAAGTGATCGGGAACAATATGGTGGGATGACGTGCCGATACTAGACATGCCAAGCTTTGGAGATGATCCACAGATGTCCTTGAAATCACCTAGTGCAAACAGATTGGATGGTACAGCTCGCCCAGTTTCGGTAATGTAGGTGCCTAAATCCCTAGACGGCGGGTCTCGAACTGAGTTCCGCCAAGGTGGCTCTTAGCATTGTTTCAACTGCGGTTATAGGTGCAAAATTGTTGCGGTTGCTTGGATAATCCCGATATAATTTATTGCCTTAACCTCCTCAATACACCACGTTCAGGCATCTATGAATAATTTTGCAATGCCTCAGCCACATCACCCCTTAACCTTGTTGTAGTTTAAATGTGTATTGTAAACAGCAGCTAGAAAGAGAAGCTAGTGGTATATATTAATATCTTTTAGTTGATGATCATCCAGACAAATATGACACGAAATCTGGCGGTGCTGTGACAGAGAGTTGGCCTAAAATTGAAAAAACCGTTGGCTTTATTCAAAATATAAGCTGAATAAGTATCATGTCGCGAGTTTCCACCCGGTTTAAAGATAATTACGTTTCGATTATACTCCCTAAACCAATGCATCACGTTCCATTGTACATCGTCGTCTTCGGGTTTTCCGTGTCAGTCTTGTAGATTCCACTTGCAGTCGATCGTAATCGTAGTTTATTTCTCTCCGTCTTGGCTGCTTGTCGAGGGGCCCTGTCCACCGCAGGCAATTCTACATGTTCCACAATTAGAGATTCAGGTCTGATTAGGCAACCATTTAACTAAATTACGGCTCTATCAGAGATTATCTAGAGTAAGCTCAATGCGGCATTTCCAATGAGAAGTTTTAGCCATTAACATTGGACAGCTAGACATTGTATGAAGCTCTGGCATTATTCGCCGCTATTTAGAGTCTCTTTATTTAGGAAAGGAATGTGTTTGGTGATATCATTTAAGAATTTATGAATGAATATTATTGGTACTTAAAGGAGACGAGAAAACATGGAACGATCTGCGTGAGGAGCAAGGGTTTGGCTGCGGTTATTATCTTTTAATTTGTAAGGATAGCCCAACAACCCATCTAGTATGACAAATTCGTATTAATAACATATATCCATTGTATAGATGCGAAGAAAAAAAAAACGTTCTTTCAGACGGCAACGATACCATTTTTTCGAATGGCCTGGCTACCTACCGGGATGGGGTGGATTAACCCTTATTATTTATCTTAGTGGCTTTAGAAATGGCTCGTAATACATGTACTTCCAACTTGAAGCTTGGTTTCTTGTATTATTTCATTCGCCCCGGGGGCCAGATAAGTACCAACGAATAGTATGCTCCCCTTCTTTGAGGCAGTGCAGGCGGATGGGTTCGGCCAAACTTATCTAATGGCTCCAATTACCCGCACTAATGCATGCCGTCCCCTTTCTTTGTACACGTGCTGACTAAAGCTTGGTTGATCGTTAGAGAGGACTTGATTTCTAGATGTCGTAATATCGCCCCGAATCCTTCAACTGGAGTTAGATTATCGGAGTAAGAGTTTAGTAGCTGAGGATACGGGTTGGTTGTACTTGTTGTGTCTTGATTCTCTTGTTGCCGAAAGTAAAGCAATACCTATGGTGTGGTTCACTGCCCTCTGGGAAGTGGTTTGCTTATTGGGATTCGTAGTAGAATTGCCCGCGATTCTGTGGGGGAGTATTGAGAAGTTTTGTAACAAGATCTTGTACTTACCTTTATCGATAATAAGCAACTTGAAGCGTATGTAGCGCCATTAAAAAGAAATCAATGTAGCTTCGGCATAGAGGCACGCCCTTTTCGGGTGTTCAAGATCATTGTATGTTAGAGTATAAGATGTACTCACTCTTCATACGATCGTTCCAATATGTAAAAAATTAATTAAAATTAGACCTTGTGAATAGGGCAAAACCATCCGATCTTCTGAATACGGCAGACTGAAAATAACATATAGCTAGTAGTCATTGCTGACGAATAGACGAATGTCGAATGTCTTGCGAAGAATGATGACAAAGCACAACACGACTAAATGTCGCCGGGTTCGGAGGCCCCGCTTTTATAACTCGGAGGCGGTGCCGAAGCTTCGGCGTTAGGGGGGGGGTAGGGACGGCAGACGCATGAGATGGCTCATGCATCGCCAACATGGCGATAGGAAACTGGTTTCGTCGCGAGATAGAACAGTAATACGACCTCTGGAAAAACGCTATTTGAAATTTTGTCTATCTATCACGTCGTATCAATACAGGTCGAGATTTGGGGGGGGGGGGTTCGTGCAGACGAATGCAACGTCGGCCGACCAATGAAAGAGCATCGTCCGGCGCAATCTACAAGGTCTCCTAACACCACCAACTGATATCGAAAACAAAAAAAAGCCGTTCGACGCTATATATAAACTTTCATTCCCAAACCTGCAGTCCAACAGAGTTCACGGCTGAATACATCCTTTGAGGCATTTACGAGGACAGGATGGGACTGGCCGGCGGCCGACGGGGATCCTCCGACAGCTGTCAAGCTGACAAGGGGCAGCCACGCTCGCCTGTCGTCGGCGCCCTTCGGGTGGATGGCCCACGGTCTTACACCTACTTTGGACGAGCGGGCGTTGGGACTAACGGTATAACTCGGGACATATGCGGTGTGTGATTGATTGATCATCACGGAGGATGGGCGAGATTTGCTAGGAGCCCGAGTTGAAAAAGAAAAGAAAAAAAAAAGTCTTCTTCTTTTTCTTCTTCGTAAAGACTCCCTCGTAGTCGAGTTTCAATCCCGACTGCAAACCGCCGACCACTTACCAAGGCACGCACGGCTCTAACTTCAGTCTGGACTCTTGCACTGTGCCTATTGAGGAAAGTCAACGGGCACGTTTTCAGGAGTTGCGCGCACTCGGAATATACCGCGTCTTTGTGTGGCCCTTCCCCTTCCCCCCCCCGGCCATGGCAACCGCAACGTCGACGACGACGGCGGTCGAGCTCGACGACCTGCGCCTCGCCGTGTTACAGCAGCGCGAGGCGCCCAAGAGCAGCGACGGCAACGAGAAGCGGCGGATCCGGCAGCGGCCTCGACCCCGTGCTCGAGGCCTCGCGCCTGGCCGACTCGGACGTGCCCGACGGCGGCTACGGCTGGGTGGTCGTGGCCTCGTGCGCCGTGCTGTCGTGGTGGACCATCGGCACGAGCTACAGCTGGGGCGTCATCCAGGGCGCCCTCGTCGAGGAGGGCCTGTCGACGCCCGCCGTGCTGTCCTTCGTCGGCGCCCTCGGCCCCACCCTGCTCGCCGCCGTCGCCATTCTCAACTCGCGCATCATGCGCATCATCGGCGTCCGCTACACCGGCATGCTGGGCGTCTCCCTCATCGGGCTTGCCGAGATCCTCGCCGGCTTCGCCGTCAAGAGCGTCCCCGGCCTGTTCGTCACGCAGGGCGTGTTGCTGGGGTTGGGGTTCGGGTAAGCATTTGGATCGGATCCGGTCTTTGTTTGCTTTTCGTTCTTATTACTGACCTGATGGGCAGACTATCGTTCATAGTGAGTCGATGTTGTGGAGTGGTGCCCGTGGTATAGTGGTGCCTGTGGTATAGTGGCTGGCTGACCTGTTCTCAGGTTACCTCGAGTACGCCGGCCCAATACTTCAGCAAGAAGCGTGGTTTGGCCAACGGTGTTGTCTTTGCCGGCGGCGGCTTTGGCGGCGCTACTCTCAGTTTAGCATTGGATCCGCTGATCCGGAACGCTGGCCCGGCTTGGGCCTTTCGGTTCCTTGGTCTCAGTACACTTGTTACGGGCCTGCCTGCTGCCTGGTTCTTGAAAGAGCGAACAAACGTTCGAAGAGGAGGGTTTGTTGAATGGTACGGTTTGGACGCTCCAACCTATCTATCTCCCAACCCCCAATTTGCTAACGGATCTCAAGGCGTCTATTCAAGGATCTTAGCTTCGTCTTCATCTTCATCGCGGGGGCTATAGGGACCTTTCCTCTTCTCGTGCCTCCGTTCTTTATCCCCCTCTTCGCTAACGCTATCGGCTTAAGCTCCGCCACTGGCGCGGGCCTGCTGGCTGGCTTCAACTTCGCGTCAGCTATCGGACGGATCTTTAGCGGCATCTTGTGCGATAAGATCGGCTCTCTCAACGCCCTCTTCCTCGCACTCAGCCTAGCGGCAATTAGCATGCTCGCGGTCTGGCCGGTATCTACCACGCTCGCGCCGCTAACGGTATTTAGCGTGGTGAATGGGATGGCGAATGGAGGCTTCTTCTCTACTATGCCAACCGTGGTAGGCAATTGTTTTGGGTCGGCTCGTGTCACAGTCGCTATGGGCATGATTGTGACTAGTTGGTCTGGTGGCTATCTCTTGGTAAGACATGATGTCACCCTAGCGTGAAGACGATGTTACTTACTACAATATCTGCATAGGGTGCTCCGATCGCAGGATACCTTCTGGATGCGTACGGCGGGCAAGAGGCGGGCTTTCAGGCGTATCGCCCCGCCATGTTCTATGCTGGCTCTCTGGCCTTGGGTGCGGCCGGTTTCGTTGAGCTCGTTCGCTTCCGTGCTAATAGAAACATTTTTGCGAGGATTTGAGCACATTCCCTCCTGCCGGCGGCTGGGGCGGACTGACCGCCATCTAACTTCGGGGCTCCAACACTGGCTACCTGAGCGGAAGCGATCGCGACCCGGGGAGGATGGCCGATGGGGCCATGAGACTACCATACGCCCCGGCGAGTACACCCACGCCAGAGCTGCGAAGCCGAGTCGACATCGGTAGCCGTCGGTATGGGGAATTGGACCACAGCTAAGCGTCATTAGGAATTAGCCGGCACATCTTCGCTCAGGGACACTCGGCGGGTTTGCTGTTTTAGGGATATATATCAATGCAACCTGATGGATTGAGCACTCTAGCCTTCACCCGACCAGCATCTTCAGCCTTGGCGTTGTAGGCACGTTGTTGGAGTGGTCTGGGTCGCGCCCGGATCCGAAATCGCCCCTCCCGGACGCGTTAATGAGACTCCTTAGTGCCGGATTGAAAATGACTCGGCCAGCAGCCCATTCGTGTGAGGGACAGAGACCCCAAGCCTGCCGAATCCCGAGATCGAAATGCCAACAAGTCCCCAGTCGGGAAATACCCTTGCCCTCCGGCCCCTCACCGCGTCGTTGTGAGACGCGCTCTTATTCTTCGTGATATTATGGTTCGTTTGGTTTTACCTGAAGGACGATACCGGCCCTGCACGCCCATACCGCAGGCCTTTCTTGCGTCATAATGTTGCAGGGGGCCCTCATCTCATCAACAGAGGGGGGACGAAGGACCATGCCAAGCACAACCCAGTGCTATCAACTTCCTAGCGAGGCGAATGCAACATCATAGCTCGAGCCAAGAGATAGGGAACGTGCAACTGCATACCCCTAGGCGATGTAGGCCATCCGGGTAGGTGTGCGCTTGCCTCCTCCCTCAGAGTCTGGCCTAGTAGACAGCATCGCGAAATGGGACTTTCGAAGCAAGATTGATTAGCTTCCCTGGACTCTGCTATTCAACATCCTTATTCAGTAAAGATCGTGTTCTGTGTAGACTCCTTCCGCTGGGCGAGAACGTCATGTGCGTATTATACCATCGTCTCGGTTGGGTGCCCGAAAAGATGCAGTGATACATTGGAGTATGTGACGGAGACCGTAGCTGCAGGGCAGGGCCACGTTAGTGCTATCGAAACAAGCTTTGAATAAAGTGCTCTCTTTCTTGTCAAGCGACGGAATTCTCCTACCTACCCAAGGTGGAGTAGTAGGGATGTGAGCATATTCCCACAGGCACTCTGACAGCAAATTACAGTGGGATTGGGGATGGACCTAGTACGACTAAGGACAGAAACAAAAACACCATTCATGCGTGACACCAAACGCACCTTTCGTCAGGCCTGGGAATAGCGCCAGAGGGAGTCTGCACCCCGCAACGGTCCTACTTGTGCCCCCGGCATTCCCTCGCGGGGGCGAGGAGCGTACTAGGGCCCAATATGAAGTCCTAGCCACCTGGTCATTCCCCTCTATGATCGAATGGGGTAGTTGTAAGTTGGGAGGGCTTGGCAACTAAGTAGGCAACCTTGCCTATAGATCCCCATCTCCAGAAGTAAACAACCACAGAGACGGGAGGGTTGGGCACCTATCTAATGAACGGCTTACCTTACGTGAGTCTCAAACCTAAGCAATCTATTGCTAGCACGTGAGGCTAACGAATAGATGAACATCACACCTACCGGCACTGGCCATGTCTGGCTAGCTGGATACCGCCCGCCCATAGCATAACACACCTCGGGAGCCGTTAGAGAGACGCTTATCTTCGTTGTCTAATCGCGTCGCAACAAATATCACCCGTGAAATACAGCATATGCATGTCATACAGGGCATATAACAGCCCAACATACGCGATGCTGCATCGGAATCCTTAGTCATCCAGGGTCCAACCCCCTGGAGAACGTACCCTAAATATAGACAGGGTCCTCAATGCTTGACTGATCATTTGGTAAGGTCCCTGCTTGGCCGGTTCACGCCGGTATTCTGTTTGGGGGATTACTTGATGAGGAAGGCGATCATCTGCACAGACACACCACGGGATGTTGGGGGACCATCGGCACCGCTGACGAGCTCGGCCAGAGGCAGAGCCAGCTCTCGTCGCGGTAGATGCGACGCCGTGATGGATTCGAGGACGCCAAGAGACAACGACACATTCCAACAGTGCGGTGCCTCTGGACGGGATAGGAAGCTACATAATACCATCAAGGTGTATCTCGTGTATCTAGTGCGTACGTACTTGCGGGAGTACTGCGGGAGACGCACCACACGGTGAATTCCTTAGTCGACGGATCTTTCCAGGCGGATCCTTCCACATCCCACTATCTATCGAAGTGGTTTAGTGGCCCCGAGGGCTTGGCAGAGAAGTCATTCGAAGACGCCATCGCCAATAACTGGTGGGGTCGCACGGCAGACGATGGGGTGACCGGGGGCCTGGCCGGGGGAAGGGGGGTGTAGCCGGGGTTCTATGCATGAGTATTGGCCGATATCGAGGACTGCCGTGCAGCGAGCAAGGCTCTCCCCGAACCGGGATCGTCGATAAGCACTCTTCGCGCGGCTGTGCAGCGTCCCTGATTACCAAATGAACAGCACTAGATGGCTGCAACTCGAAGTGACATCGTCAAAGTACCTTGCCGGACAGATGGGACTCTCGTGATGGGTAAGTGTTGCGAGCTTCCTTGTCTGGAAGGTCGATGCTATGCCTCGCGGTTCTGTAGCGCTTCGCGGCTTCGTGGGGAGGGAGGGCATCGCGAGCCTGAGCTCGCCTGAGCTCGCCCCTGACGATAAATAGTCGCCGTGTTGCCGTCCGTCAGGTTGGAATTCTGGTCTTGCCAGAACAGACGCTCGGGGAGCTCCATTCCATCACCCTTTCTACTGGTCTCGCAATCTTCCAACACCATCAATATGCGTTTTTTCCACCCTCTTGGCCCTCGCGCCCCTGGTCCTCGCGGCCCCCTCGAAGCGCGCCGCGCCCGCCCCCCTCGTCGTCCCCCCGTGACACCGGCAGAAACCTGGTCGAGGGCAAGTACATAGTCAAGCTGTACGACAATGCCGCCACAGAGTCTCTGCAGAGGACTATGACGACCACAGCCGCCGAGGCTGATCACGTCTATGATGTCCCCGGCTTCAAGGGCTTCGCCAGCGCCCTGACCGAGGCGGAGATTGAGGAGCTCCAGAACCACCCCGACGTAAGTCCCTATAACCAACCAACAAACCAACGCCCCTGGTCTCTCGTTTTTGCGATCGCTAACCGAGGAGCGGGACATGTAGGTCGAGTTCATTGAGCAAGACTCCATCGTGAGCATCAACGCGTTCGTCACGCAGTCGAGCTCCACCTGGGGACTGGCCCGCATCTCCCACCGTAGCCGTACCGCGACCGGCTACGTCTACGACGACACCGCCGGTGCCGGCACGTGCTCGTACATTGTCGATACCGGCATCTACACCGCGCACGCTGTAAATACCCCCCATCACCAACCCCCCCCTGCCAACGTCTTCCCCTATAATAATAAAAACGTTATAAAATCACTCCTCCCCACTAACACAACGACCCCTCTCTCTTCCTCTCTCTTAGGAATTCGAGGGCCGCGCCACCTTCCTGGCCAACTACGCCGACAGCTCCAACACGGACGGCAACGGGCACGGCACGCACGTGGCGGGCACGGTGGGCTCGAAGAGACGTACGGGGTGGCCAAGAAGACGAGCCTGTTCGCGGTCAAGGTGCTGGACTCGTCCGGGTCGGGGACGACGTCCGGGGTGGTGGCGGGGATGAACTTCGTGACGTCGGACTCGGCGACGCGCAGCTGCCCGAGCGGGGCCGTGGCCAACATGTCGCTCGGCGGCGCCAGCTCGACGGCCATCAACAGCGCCGCGCGCGCCATGATCGCCGCCGGCGTCTTCCTCGCCGTCGCCGCCGGCAACAGCAACACCGACGCCGCCTCCACCTCCCCCGCCGGCGAGGCCCAGGTCTGCACCGTCGGCGCCACCACCTCCGCCGACGCCCGCGCCTCCTTCTCCAACTACGGCACCGTCGTCGACGTCTTCGCCCCCGGCCAGGACGTCCTCTCCACCTGGAACAACGGTGGAACCGTACGTCCCGACTCCTCAGCCCCCCCCCTTTTTCTTCCTCTCCCTCTCCCTCTTCTCCTTCCCAACCCCCTTTTCTTCCCCTTTTCTTCCCCCTTTTCTTCTTCTCCCTCCCCACATTTTATCTCATATTGAGTCTACGTTGAAAAAAAAAAAAAAAACACGCTAATATCCGCGCGCGCGCAGAACACCATCTCGGGAACCTCCATGGCCTCCCCCCACGTCGCCGGCCTCGGCGCCTACCTCCTGGCCGCCGAGGGCGCCAGGGCCCCGCAGGCCCTCTGCGCCTACATCGCCTCTATTGGCACCTCGGGCGCCCTCAGCGGCGTCCCCAGCAGCACCGTCAACAAGCTGGCCTTCAACAACAACCCCTCGGGCTAAAGCGGGCCAAGCCCCAAGCTTTCGTTAGGCGGGGGCGGAGTTCGACGACTTAACCAAAATCCTGTCCCCCTCCCCTCCCCCTCCCCGCCAATGTACGCATGCCACACGCTCGGCCGTTTCGCCATTATTCTTAGTTAGCAACACCAAGACGTTTTAGGGAGTATCCCTGGGTTGTTAGGCTACGGGGGGGGGTTGTTTTCGGGCTGAAAGCGTTTTTTATGGGTGGTTGGTTGGTTGGTTGGTTGGTTGGTGGTGACTTATGGGAGGAAAGGGAGGGAAAGAAAGGGATCGTCTACTCCTTGGATAATATTTAAAGCCCCAAACAACAGCAGCTAATAAGTAGATATTAACGGGAAATGACAACATAATACTTCATAACTCAAAAAGGCTTTCGGAATGTACTCTGTACTTACGTGAACTACCTAGGTAGGGGAAAGTGTATGAACAACCGTTCGTGTGCAGTGCATAGGTCTAATTAAGTCAGATTAATATCTATCTGGTATACATTACTTAGGATTGGGCCTTCTAGGTGGCATAAGTCTTTATCCTAGAGATGAAAACGGATTTAACGCGGGCCGCCGACTGTGACTGTAAACAATACCGGGTCGCCTGCATTCACCTTCCCGGACTGGTCGTCCCCACCATCGGGCTGCACGTCGTCGTAGGCGAACGCGTACCCTTTCCCATCCAGGTTATGCTCGTGGACGAGGCGAGCATAGTGGTTCGTAGGGTCTCGGGTGTAGAAAGTGTGTGGATGGGATGGGTGGTCGTCCGTCTCCACTGCAAGGGCCAGAGTCAGTGGTCGTCATCATCCCTAATGTGAGGGTGGATGGGTTGTGGGGGAGGGGGAGGGGGCGAACTTACGCAAGGCAGACCTCGCAAAGGCGGCGGCGAGCCGGGGTATGATGGCATTGCGCGTGTGCGAGGGCCCGGTGGTGAAGGGCCCGCTGTCGCAGCCGAGGATGTCGGCCGTGGTGGGTTTGGCGAACACCTCGTCGCCGACCCGCAACAGCCCGTCGTCGCCGTCGTGCACCCCGGCGTGCAGGTACCCGGCGGCGGCTTGCGTGTTGATCTTGAGCCTGCGGCCGCCCGTCAAGTGGGCCCAGACCTCCTCCACGTACGGCTCGAAGTAGCCGTCGAAGCTGGCGCCGACGGCGTCCGCGTGCGTGGCGTTGAGGATGCGCAGGGGCCTGCTATCCTTCCAGACGACGAGCTTGTCCCAGGGCCAGCCGTCCGCCTCCGCCTGCCGGCCCAGGGCGTCGGCGAGGCGGTCCAGCCCGTCCGCGGCGAGGCCCGCGACCGTCTGGTCCGGGCCGTTCTCGGTCCGCAGGTGGATGGCGGTGGGGAGCCGCGAGACGAAGTCCACGTAGCTGATGTTCGCGTACAGCTGGGCGTCGTTGAGCGTGAACTCGCAGAAGCCGAAGTCCACCGACACGTTGGGGTCGCTCGGGTTGAGCACGCTAGGCTCGACGAGCGCCGGGCCCGGGTTGAGGAAGAACGTCAGCTTCCGGTCCCGCGACACCCAGACGCGGCCGCCGGCCATCTGCGGTATCTCCACCGTCACCGTGTGCCCCGGCGGCCCGAGCCGGATGGCACAGTCCTCGGTGAGCGGCGAGATGAGCTTGGGGGGGTCTTGGGGGAAATAGAGGCCCTTGCCGTCGGCTTTCAAAATGCACCGTTGGCCGCCATACTGGAGGGCGATGCCCGTGATATAGGCAAAGACATGGTCGGAATCGGTGTTGTTTTGCAGGGCGATCTGTAGTGAGTCTGGCATCTTGTTGGTCTGATTTCATGTGTAGGCTGTCTGTTTGGATTATAGGGTATGCTGCTATCGTCTGAGGAGAGAGAGTTTATGCTACCTAGAAAAGGATGAATATTTGGGATACAATCTATGTTCAGGGTGCCGGTGAGTATGGATGGATAGGATAGGATACGAGAAAAGAATGCTGTGTCCAGGAGAATTGCAGGTCGTCTTGTTTTAGTAGAATTCCAAGTCTGCTGTTGTGAGGTCCAACCTTCCTTGCAAGATCCAACACTTGAGCTGATGACGTCTCTACACCTACAAAGGCAGTGCTTACCGATTATTTTCCTACCTCATAGGCAAGTGGGCAAGGGGCCATGAGGAAGCCACCGACCATATTTATGATTTCAACTAGAAAACGGAGCAAGCGTGTTCTTGTGTCAGAAAGAATAGCCGCGGGAAAGTAGATAGTTATAGACAAGTCCGTCATAATGCTACCTCAGGACCTACCAGTAAGAGGTAGGCAGATAGGTAGGCACGCTTTCTGTTTCGGGATTCAAGGCATCAAATAGTGACACAACTGGTTTGCTCATAGCTGCTCCTCCTTGTAAACATCACCCTTTGACGAGCGTTCCTACTTTGAGGGTGCTTCGCTCCAGGTGTGAATATTTTGGGACGATGCTGTTGTGTTGTTATGCTGCTGTGTTATCAACGTATATGATATGAGAAAATAGAGATGAACTTCTGATGTATAGAGATTTATTAATAAACAGGGATGCTACCTAGGAGGGTGTTGTGCCTATTCGTAGCTCTGTGGCACCACCAACCCACCTCGTTGGGTACCTACAGAGGCACGTCACAGTGAACCGGTCCCTGTGCATATCCAAAAAGGTACCTACCTACGTGGGCCCCTGCTCTCTGGAACTCTCCCGTGTGGGAAAGCCCCAGTCTCGGCAGGACAGGGTCTACTTAGACTAACTTACGTAGGTAATCTAGTGGAGTGTACACTAATAAAAGTGAGTTTAGCTCCCCCAACGCCCGTATCTCTGCAAGCCGTTCGGCCACTCGTGCTAGCGCAGCTTTCCCCGGTCGAAACCGATCGCATGTTTTATTAATAAAGATGTGGACTCATCTACTCCGTCGTTCGAGACTCTCAAACGCGCCACGTCCCTATCCTCGTCGCCCGCCAATCATGTCCGCTTCGCGATGATTCTGCCGCTTCCTTACCATCCTCAATTGCTCAATCCCATCCACCTTCTTTAAAAACTAACCTCTTGCCGACAATCGGCTATCGTGCTCTCCAGCCTAACGCAGTTCAGAAATTGCGTTCGCTATTAGTTATTTCCACCCATATTTTTAATATTTTTTTTTCCTTTTTTCCCGAGGCTTCTCTCTTATTCACTCTCTGGCGAAATGGCCCGACATATTTCCATCCTCATTACGGTCGTGGTGGCCGGATTCATATTACTCTCCTTCACCACGTCCGGCCTCGGTACCATCCGTAGTGCTCCAAATGTCATTCATGATGTAGACATTCCAAGAGACGCCAACTCGCAAGGAACCGCAGATTTTGGGGCCTTGTCAGGGAGCATTCTGGAGGGTGGTTCGATTGCCCCTAAACTCGAGAATGCGACCGCCAAGTATGTGTCTCCCATCTTGTCGCTTTCCCGGTGCATATCATCTCACGCTTGCCTGCCGTCCTGAGCCTGCATTTGGTTTACTAACTGCGCATGTCTAAACAGGGCCGAGCTTGGTCGCGCGAGCTGGAAACTCTTCCATACCATGATGGCTCGCTTTCCCGAGAAGCCTACCGAAGACGATTCCCTTGCGCTCAAGACTTATATCCAACTCTTTGCCCGATTATACCCGTGCGGTGACTGCGCCAGCCATTTCCAGAAGCTGATCAAGAAATTCCCTCCCCAAATCGGCTCGCGCAACTCCGCCGCAGGCTGGGCCTGCCACGTACATAATCAAGTGAACGAGAGGCTCGAGAAGCCCATATTTGACTGTAACAATATCGGTGATTTCTACGACTGCGGATGTGGTGAGGATAAGAAGAAGACCGGTGAGGCCGAAACTCGCGACCCAACGTTGGATAAGGAATAAGCTCTCGCTTGCTCAGGCAAACTATAAAAGCAGCATCGCTCTCGATGGGTCTTGGGATATTTCATAGCGAACCCACGCTGTAATTTGGGACACGGAGTTCCGGTGGTTAGATTGTACATTAAAGCGAACTTGTAGTTCGTGAAAACAGGCCTGTATATATCACCCAGCCAGTGGTCTCCTTTGGGATTGCAAAGGGCCGTTCTTTCCCCATGTCTTTCCCTACGTCTCTCTGCCTGTCTGCTGCGACTCGCAATAAGTCGGCGAGGTTTCAAGCAGCATACGTGTTGTTCTAGTATATGGCAGGACTAAATTTATAGGCGAGGTTAAGTATCGAGTCTTGGATGACCTCTTCACTACTCCTGGCGCAAAAAGAAAGGATTACCGAGATCAGGGAAATCATAGTCATTTGCTGCCGAGAATCCTCCTAGCCACCTGCACCTTAAGTATGTATTCATGTAAGGGTTAAATTGCTAGTCCTGGCGTCATGCGATTGGGCATTATATCTAGGTACTCACAGCGAAGTTCAAAAGGCGGCCATAAGGAATAATTAGAATAGTAAGTATCTTGACCAGTTGAATGGCAAGATACCTAGGTGGGTACGTCGATATACCACGTGACTGGCTTGCTTTGTGGGGCAATGCCTGCCGCAAGGGCCAAACACAGTGGTGGAGAGTGGGTACTCCGCTGTACCAGTGTGAGGCTGCGCGTCTAAGCTGCCTGAGCTTGGCCGAGCTTGCTTGATGGCAGTCAATTTGATCGCACAGTAACCCGAAGCTCGTGATTGAGCTACCGTTTTCAACCACCAACACCCAACAAACAACCCTCACCCGTTGCGGCAGTTTAGCCCCCGTTCATATATAAGTCTTGCCATATCGCCATTTTGGCATAAATCAAGATGGAGTTCACTACGACAGGTTCCTTGAACGAAGGTCCGTAGCGGGTTGCTGGAGCTCTGGTTGGACCCCTCTGCTCGGACCAAGCTGATGATAATACAACCAGACGGTATCCACGTGGATATGGAGAGACTGAAGAAAGGCGAGGTCAAGTAAGTTTGCAAGCATCAACCCGGAAACACGCAGCACTGACAATGTTCTGTTCCAGTCTAGGTACTTCGATGTGCGTAAAGCGTAGCGGGGTTCGAGATGGTGATCCTTCTAAAGTTGGGGACTGATAAGACGACAGTATGGCTGTAACATTCAAGGGCGGCGTTATCCTAGGTATGTCGAAGATGCTGTCTACAGACCGTATACTGTCAACATATTACTCACCATCCCAATCTACAGGCGCCGATTCCAGAACCACCACCGGAGCATACATTGCAAATCGAGTCACCGATAAACTCACCCGCGTACACGATACGATCTGGTGCTGCCGATCCGGGTCGGCCGCCGATACACAAGCTGTCGCCGATATTGTACAGTACCAACTGGGCCTATTTGCGATGTGGAATGGCAGACCACCGACCACACAGACGGCCGCTGCCATCTTTCAGCAGGTCTGCTACTCTAACAAGGACCGATTAAGGTAAGGCCCGTCAGATTTTATATCTTACGGCTTGGGAGTTCGTTCTGCTACATATACTGATGACGATTCCTTCGTAGTGCGGGCCTAATCATCGCCGGCTGGGACGAGCGACATGGCGGGCAGGTTTACGCGATCCCACTAGGCGGCTCATTGCACAAACAAGCGTATTCAATTGGTGGTTCGGGTTCAACGTACATCTATGGCTACTGTGATGCCCACTGGAAAGAGGGCATGGAGGAACAGGAGGCGATCGACTTCGTCAAGGGCGCCCTACGCGAAGCTATCAAGTGGGATGGTAGCTCCGGTGGTGTCATCCGCATGGTGGTTCTCACGGAAAAGGGTGCTGATCGTCACCTATACTTGCCAGATGAGGACTATAAGGTGCGGCATTAGACAGTTGAGGATTAATGACGATAGAGACGAGAAATATTGGTAGATGATGGTTCGTTGCCAAAGTGACGCATCGAATCATCTGTACAATATAAAATTTCGGCGTGCTCTTCACCACCATTACAACCGATAAGCTGCATCACCGGCAATCGGCGCAGTGATGTATCGATTCCTCTAACAGGTACATACCTGCCCTCAGGGACCTCTTGTCCCTTCCCCCCTTCCCCCGTTTCTCCCATTCCTCATAGTTTCCCGCATCATGAAGTCTTGGCTGCATGCGCACGCCATCAGGCGGTGAACAACAGCCACGGTCGCCTATCCTCATATATGTAAGCGAACGGCCGTTCGCGCCCAATCATATTTGGGGACTCCCAAGCGCGGGACGCGATGGAAAATTCAGATAAGCAACCATCTGGGGAGGCGAGGTAGGTATTTGGGAAACTGAATACTAAAACTAGGTTGTTAAAAGAAGAGGGGCGCTTGTACAATACCGGTGATGATAGTGTACACAACATGACATATGGCGATGTGACCACTGACACTGACTGGGTACTACGTATGTGTTACCTAGAGGCACCGATGACATAATGCATAAAGGCAGCACGACCAAAGCTGGTCAATGCCTCCTCGTACCTCTCCGCACATACGTTCCCAGTGGGGACCGCCAATAAGATGTTGATGACTGCCGGTACCTACCAAGGCTTTGGGAAATACGAAATACGCCAAGCAATTGCGGAAGCGCAAGCGGATTGTCACTGACCTTACGTCAGTCAGTGTCGAGATCAACAATAACTTGTACGGTAGATACCCGACCAAAAATGCAACTCGGTTCACTATCTCGAGGCGTATGGGGGTTTTTTTCTCGCCGTGCATTTTGTCTGCCGGATCGCCGGGCGCACCACTTACGGGATCATGAGATCTCGGTTTCATGCCTTAGTGTACCTGCCTGGCCTTGTGCATGTGGATGCGGAGAGGGGAGGTTGATTTCACCCACATCTCGAACCCCCCGTATCCATATGTATGTACGTATGTGTCCATCTTATGCTAACAGGACATCATCGAGCCCCATCAGGCAGACGCCCCCCATCCGGCGGGCCCGCAAAAGCTTGTTCTTGGAAATCGACCCTCTCTCTCGTGTAGTGTATGGTTCAATGGGAAGATACGACGCTGTAGCACTTCAGAGCCTCTGTTGTTAATTTCGAGACACCTCCCCGCCGAGGCGTAGACAGTGTTCTGCCTTCACATGCTTCGGCGCACTAGTTATTCGATGGTTAGCCCCAGCACTACAGAGCCTGACTAGGCTAGGTAGGTGGGCGGTGGCCGAACAACTAGTTAACGGGTGGCAAGGACCCTGAATCGCGAATGTGGGTATACACTAGAAGAGCCTCGAGATGGAGCTAACGGAAAGCAGCCCACCTAGACCGAGACCACACCTATATTTGCACCTATATTTGCACCTATATATTTGCACCCATGTGCACTAGGCACTAGATATGAACTCTTGGCGCGAGAATTCGGCCTTGGCCAGGCTATTTCTCCCCTCATTCCATCTCAACACCACACATTTTCCGGCCCTTCCCCCCATTAAATACATTCCAGTGTCAGTGTAGGCACCTAGCCAATGCATCATGCTTGTAAATCAAATATGGATGCACAACCGCCTACCTAGCATAGCGCTCATTGTTTACTTGATAGATGGCTGTTTGGGACGGATGTGGTCACAGAACGACGTCGACGTCAGGCCGCATACCTTTAGGGTTGCTACCTATTGATCTATTATGTATAGAGCAGGTCATATGGTAGATTTTAGCATGAAGCCGACAGAAGAACAAGGCTAATTGGGGCATAAACTGTGTCAAACGGAGGAAATAATCAAACTAAGTGGAGATCCGGGCCGTGTAAAAATCTTGCACGGGCGGCCGGTTGAGGTGGGCAAGCGGAAAAGTGACTCGCGGTTGTATCTGTACCCGTGCCTGATTTACGTTAACTCACACATGCATGGGCGACCCTACCTCTTACTATTATTGAATGGGGAAGGCCACAACCGGTAACTGTGTTACTTTGAAGATGGCGGTGCCACCGAGGGTACGTAAGCGTGCAGAATATTGTGCAGAAATATCATGAACGGTATTACTTTTCTTACCCACCAAACAGGCAACTACTCAGGTAACAACTACTCAGGTAACAACTACTCGGAGGTGGCTCTCGTGGGCTAGCTAGCGACTACCTACTTCTAAGTAGCAATGAGCCAGAATGTTGTGTGGGCGGAACCCAAGGGACACCGCGGATCAAACGATGAATTTTAGTTCACTACCTTGCGAATTTTAAGCATATGACAGACAACCTTACCGTACCTGTCAGAACTATCGTAGTCAGAATGCCGTAAAAAACCGGTTAGTAGTAGATCGACAACCTCATCAAGAGGATAAATCGACATGTTTAGTTGCATGTGTAAGTTCATACAAACCGTCCAATCAGTTGGCTCACCTTTCATCGAGGTCACCGCTAGTCAATGCGCCGCCGGTATGGGCCCTGTTGGTGTAAGAGGCCGTTCTTTTTTAGCAGCGGACGCACCACACAAAGTCTCTCGATTCTTCCGGGATAGCGCAACCCCATGCGCCATTAACGCTACGAAAACGGGCGCCGCGAAAACGGCTGCCACGAACCCGAGAACCATGGGTGGACGGCGAGCACGATCGGCCTCGTGAAAATGCAATCAATCCAGGTTCGCCGTAGGGCGGTACTACAAGGAAAGTAAACCGGAGAAAGCCGACAAATGTTCGAAAAGGCTGGCCTCTTGTCTGCGCCAGCCAGGACAGGGCTGCGGACGGCTTATTATAGGCCACCCCCCCAAAACACGTGCGGACACTTGCAGCCCGAAGTGGATTTTTGGGAATCTTGGATAGGCACTCTTGCTGTGTCTGGACCCATCTCCCGATAGGCTGTGTATGCTGGACGGGGGAGAGGACGGACAGCTTGAATCAGGCTCTGGCTCGTCAGTGGTCTAGGAACACGTCAACGGGCCATCAAGTTTCCATTCACTCCCACCCCCTCAGCTCCTCCAACGACTGACTGCACGTGCGCGCGATCCGCGCTGTCCTATCTCCAGAGTTGCTTGATATGCCTGGGTGTGTTGAGCTTATGTTGTTATTCTCCTGGCCCGGTCGCACGGCGTAATTCCGATAAGTAGTAGTCGCGGTCGCACCGGGCTTCTCTTGGTATTCTCTGTCCTTTCGATTGTTTCATGTTTTACTGGGACTTTACGAGGTTGCCGTGACCCTTTCATCTCGCCCGTCGTTTCTCATTCGTCTTCCAGTGACTGGGGAGGCGATAAGGAGATTTGCATGCGCGCCGGCCAGAGAGAGGAGGGATCTTGGTACATTGTTTTGCCGCCGATAGATTTATTTGGACCCGTCTTCATTCTACCTACCTTATGTCATAGGTATCTGTGCTCTCTCGCCGCCACCGCAGCCCGCACAAGCCTGTTCGCAAGACACTACGAACTCACTAGCCGCCGTCTGTCCTTGTCCAGTCCTGTTACGGTAACTATCTCCTGTTATCTACTGTGGTGTTTATGGGAAGACAAGGACAAGTACTTAATGTACCATATAGTAGGTAGGTATATAGTTATTCGGTGCCTACAGACACTTAGTTCTCCAGGCATACAAGGTACCTCCCCCCTGCCCACCAAAGTACCCACCCTACCTATACAGTATTGACAGGGTGCCCACTTTATTTAGTGCCCTTTTACGGTCCTTCAGGCACCCGCACCCCTGCTACGTCGTCTCATTAGCACCTCCAGCTTCTCTGCGCAGTCGCCGCCGCCACCTTCTGCAAATCAAATCCACCGGGGAGGCCAGCCAACTCTAACTCTATTCTTCCTTTGCTCTTCCTTCTCCCCTTCGATACCTCTTTTTGTAAACACGGCCTCTCGTCGGAGCCACATCATTAAAACCCGACCGCAATACGGAATTCTCCCTATTGACGTCGTCTGGCACGGCGAAGTCGCACGCATCCCTCCCGCGTCGACGTCCCTCCAACCAGACGCCGGTCGCAACACCCCCGCCTGTGCTGTGTTGTCATCAATCAATCAATCGGCGCCCAAGACCTGGAATATTGGCAGGGTCCGATTGACTGCGAGGCGACCATTCATCCCACCGTCGTGTCCGACCTCGCGCGCGCACGCCAGCAGCCAACAGCCATCATCACCGTCGTCGTCATCATCACCATCATCATCATCCTTCTCCTCTTCTCCTTCTCCCTCTCCCTCTCCCTCTCCCTCCTTCCCCTCCTCCTTATACCCGCAACTGACTTCGCTGTCACTGCGCCCGCATCTGAGTCCAATCTTGAAATACTAGGTTGCCTCTGTGTCTGCATCTGCCAGTGGTCTACATCGGCACTAGCTGGGAAAAGCGCATCTGCAAATGCCAGTCGCCTTATCAGCGTCTGGAACCCAACTCTAATACGGGTAAGCTGCCTCTATATTTACTACCTATTCTCTTGTCTACTGTGCAACGTCATCAAGTCGTACTTGGAGCCTCCATCGCGCGGTCGACCCATTAATCCTAACGCTATGGGCTTCCTTACCGCTTTCCCCTTTTCCGTTGTGATGATCTCGTCTCAAGTGCGTGCAAGTGAGAATGCTGGTTTGATGTGGTGAACTCTGCAATGTGGTCGCGTCGCCGTGACGACCGTGCGGCCGACAACGGGCCAACAGCGCGCCAAAATCCTAACGGCCACCTTGCATCCTTATATACCCTCTGCTGCTTGCTCCGTGTCTCCGTCATTGGTGCGGGCGGGAAGGCGAGAAGTTACCGTCTTCCAACCCCGTCATCATCATTATCACCCCACGCCGAAGTTGATCATGTTCCTCAGCTTCGGTGATACAAGTGAGCGTACCGTCTGGCGCCACCCTCGCCATCTTGTGCGAGAAAGCACGTCAAATTACTTGCGTTGCTTTTCGCATGGCGTGGCCTAACTTATTGCGACTACCCAAGTCGTAGTTAGGCCTGAGCCGCTTTGTCATACTACGTTTGCACTATTTGGGACCGGGGCATCCTCACTAACAT
Organism: Rosellinia necatrix; assembly: GCA_021209875.1. Taxonomy (NCBI): domain Eukaryota; kingdom Fungi; phylum Ascomycota; class Sordariomycetes; order Xylariales; family Xylariaceae; genus Rosellinia; species Rosellinia necatrix. Next base: position 702,585 of record JAGYVD010000003.1, read on the forward strand.
GGCATCAAATTTCCCAGGTTTTTTAATATACCCTCCTACCGATATTCGTTAAGGGACGGTGCTATGGCGGCAGTCGTTAATGACTTCCCCACGGATCGTTCACGATTCCACAATATGATAACGTCACCGAGGTTACAGCACGAGCATTCTAACGCTCGTGACTCTCCTTATCGTCCCGAATATAATAATCGGCCGCGTGACGCAGCTTCGCATAAGACACGTTCCCCAGCCCCCCCGGCGTACCCGCGGTCAGCCACACCGTCGAAACGGCCTTGGGATGGTACGGAAGTTGCTATTGACCAGAAGCAGTTGTCATCAACGGGCGACATCTCGCGGTTTCCTTCGCCGCCTGATTCGTCCTCGTCACGGCCGCCTTCTGTTCGTGGAACAACACAGGACACGAATACCTTCGCAAGCTATATGGCATCTGATACACAGCATGTTGCGCCCGGAGTTGTCCCAGCTACCACGACAGCAAGGCAACAGCCATCTCCTGAGTCTCATAGCTCGGATTCCCCAACCGCAGACTCTCCGGCTTACAACGCCTCGGCCCCGCAACGCGGCCATACAGTCGTGGTCCGTGACCTAGCTCATATCCAAAGTCTCGCAAGAGCCGATCTTATGAATGGTGGTAACGGACCCGGTATCTTGAATGATCCACCCCTTCAAGCTATGAAATATGAAATCAGTGGCATGCCTATCGGAGACATCATCGAGATGGTGGCTGCACTTTTAACCAAAATCACTACCACAAATGATCTACAACACGATGCATTGCATAGAAACGCGACACATCAACAAACGGCCGCCAACCATAACAATGATGGCCCTTCAATGAGCCCGCTAAGTAGCTCCGTCTTGGCTTTCCACGGGAAAAATGTTCCCGCGATCACGATACTGAGTTACTTGAGCCGAATTCATAAATATTGCCCCACGACTTATGAGGTTTTCCTGAGTTTGCTTGTGTATTTCGACCGGATGACGGAACGAGTCAACAACCTAGTAGTGGAAGCGGAGGAAACGAGGCGGCAACTTCGGTCGCAGCAGGCACGTCAACCACAGGCACGTCAACCACAGGCACGTCAACCACAGGCTACGTCATCAAGCGACGCCTCCCCCGTCAAGAAGCCAGACACCGAAATGCGAGACGCAAGTGGTGATGAGGCGTATCCCGATCTTGTGGACGATGACGACGAAGAGGTAAATGCAGAGAACAGGGCAGAACTATCCACGTCTCCGGCTACATACTTCGTCGTGGACAGCTTTAACATCCATCGATTGATTATTGCCGGAGTTACTTGTGCAAGCAAGTTCTTCTCGGACGTCTTTTACACCAACTCCCGATATGCCAAGGTACGCGAAACGAATCATATCATGATACTCACTACACGGAGCAAATAACTAACCGAAATCAGGTCGGCGGCTTGCCTCTTGCTGAACTAAACCACCTTGAACTCCAATTTCTGCTTCTTAACGACTTTCGACTCTGTGTACCTGTGGAAGACTTAGAAGCGTACGCCACCATGCTTGTTGAATTTTACGCTCGCGAAGTTGTCGCCCAACGCTCGCGTCCCACTGCGGGGACTGATTGAGCCGACAAATGGGAGGATTCCTCACGATGCTCGGGTAGCTTTAGAACGCTACTACATGCGGCCTATACGACAAACCATTATTAATCGACCTAATAACACACTTTTCGTCGCCCTAGAGGGCTCCGAGCCCCCTCGCCACGCGAAAGGGGGTGCTTAATCGACGGCCCGACAGAATGAGAGACTGGCTTTGACCGGGATTAGAACGCATGGTTCGAGCCGCTGGCACTTAGACTGGACCAGCGGTGGACCTTTTTACTTTTATGGCGAGGATGAATTGCGATATGTTTTTGTAGAGCCGTCCTCGGTTTTGTTTGATACCCGGATAGATTTCCTTTCGGGCCCGGAATTCTACACCATTGATATGATAATGATGTGTGCGTTCGTGCTACGGGGTTTCTTAATGAACATGGATTTCTCACGCTCGGGTTCGGTATCGGTAAATAACTCGAAAGGTTGGGTAGGTAGGAAGAGTATAGCTGAATAAAGCGGTTCAATTAGTGAATAGATCAAAGCAGTCACCCATGGACACAAATCCGGCATGTGTGGCGTGAGTAATTACAGACCAAGATTACGTCGGACCACCGAGAACTCCCTTTCGCTACACTACGTACCTACATACTACGCACATGCACAGTTGTATTCTATTATCGAGATTTTGCATTTAGAGTATTACCCAAGTCCCTCCATAATTCCGAAATACCTTCCACCGGAGGGAGTGCCCAACGAGCACATGCGCTCGTTTTCCTCACCTCACATGATAATCCACCGCCAGGCGATGACGAAGAGCGTGTGCATCATTGGTACGTCTCAGAAAGTTCTTTCCGAACCTATAACGTATCTAACAGATCCATCTAGGTGCCGGGCCATCCGGCCTAGTAGCGGCGAAGACTCTTTTACACGATGCCGCCCCGGGGTCGTTCGACGTCACCGTATTTGACTCACAACATAATATAGGAGGCTTGTGGCCTACACACAAGAAAGACAATTCTCGTCTTACCCATCCTTTGATGGTTGCCAATCAAAGCAAGCATACGGTTCAGTTTAGTGATCTAGCCTGGCGTGACTCCGATCCCAACTTCCCCAAGGCATGGCAAATCGGCCGGTATCTGGAGCGTTACTCGAAGCAGTACGGGGGCGCGGATATCCGGTTGGGCCATAAGGTGCTCAAGACGGAACTGCAAGACGGCGGTTCGTGGGAGGTGCAGACAGACTCTGGAAAGGGGACTGAGACCAGCATCTTCGACTATTTGGTAGTGGCTACAGGCTTCTTCGGAAGCCCCCTGTGGCCGGAGGATATTCCCAGAGAAGGAGAAGTGCCCATCATCCACAGTAGTCAATACCGGGATATCGAGACCCTCTTGTCAAATGCCACCAGTACTAATGACAAGATACTCGTTATCGGCGGACAGATGTCCGGGGTTGAGATTGCTGGTACCATCGCAACTCATCTCTCCTCTCTCATTCATTCACCAGGTGACAAGGCCATCCAGAACGCCGAACGGTTCACTATACATCACGTGGCACAAAACCCAGCATGGACAGTCCCTCTCTTTACATCGGCCAATGTAGGCTCCCTCCGTACCCTTAGTTACCTTCTTACGGCTATTGTTGACTACCAGTACAGCCTGGTGCCCCGGCACCTTCCTTTCTACCATGTGACTTGCCGTCGTACAATCTGGCCTTGCGCCCTCGCCCCTTAGTCGACAGCCAGGGGCACATTACTGTTGAGGCGGCACGCAAATCCAATTCAATCTACCAAACAGTTTTAGGCACGGATCAGTCGGTTTTCTCACCAGAGACTACGATTGGCGGGGAACTTCTTGATAAGCCGCCATTCCTTGCTGTTAGCATGCATTATATGGATTTCGTACGATCCGCGCTTGTCAAAATCCATAGAGGTCGGCTGTCAAATATCGAAGGAACCACCGCTACAATATCATCACAGAGCGGTATGGAATCAATATCTGGCGTTGCGGCTATAGTTATCGCAACCGGATACGATCCTTCACCATCAGTATCCTTTCTCCCCCCATCCGTCCTGAAGACACTTTCTCACTCCACAACGCACCCAAACCTTCCCGTCGCACTAGCATTCCACGGGACACACCATCCGACCCTACCGACGCTCGGGTTCGTGGGCTTCTACCGGTCCCCTTACTGGGGGGTCATGGAAATGCAAGCGCGCTTCGTCACCCGACTGTTTCAAGAGCACGCGGGGATGAACGGCGCGGCTCGCCCACCACCACCATCACCACCATCATCATCATCATCATCATCATCATCATCATCATCATCATCATCATCACCACCCTCATTCCAGGCCTCGCTCGCCAACGACGACAGCATCCAGCGCACGCTGGCGCTGCGCGACGACCCGCGCTGCTCCCAGTTCCCGATGGGCGACTACGCGTTCCTGATGCACGAGTTCGCGACGGCACTGGGCCTATCCATATCGCCGCCGACGGGGGGCACGCCGCCCCCCGCCCACGGCGCGCCCATGGACATCCTGACGCCCGCGCGGTACCTCGGCGCGGGGGCCTCGGCCGCCCAGCGAGAGCAGGCGGCGCGGAGCCTGGCGTCCACGCGCGACGCCGCCGCCGCCGGCCTCGCGGGGCGCGCGTTCGTCGCGGCCGCCGTGTTCCGCTCGCTGCTGGGCGAGTGGCGCCTCGAGCGCGACCTCGTCTCCAGGCTGCCGAGCCACCCCTCCGGCCGCTTCGTCGGCACCGCCAAGTTCCTACTCCGCGCCGGCACCGCGGACGGGAAGGGCGGCGGGCGGCGCGAACCCGCCACCGCCACCGCCACCGCTCGCCCCCCGCCGGGAGACGATGGCAATGGTGGTGGTGATGACGACGATGATGATGATGATGATGATGACGCAGGCCTCGAGTACCTGTACGTCGAGGACGGCGAGTTCGCCGCGGCCGGCACCGACCTCCGCTTCCGCGCCACCCGCCGCTACGTCTGGCGCTACGACGAGGCCCGCGACCGCATCGGCGTCTGGTTCGCGCGCACGGACGACCAGGCGCGCGCCGACTACCTCTTCCACGAGCTCGCGTTCATCCCTCCCCCCCCGCAACCGGGCGGTGGCGAGGAGGAGGAGGAGGAGGAGGAGAGAGGGGATGGTGGGTGGTGCGCCAAGGCAAGCCACCTATGCGTGGAGGACCTGTACGACGTCCACTACGAGTTCCTCTTCCGCGCCGTGCACCTGCGCAAGTGGACGCTCGCGTACTCGGTGCACGGGCCCAAGAAGGACTATACCATCAGCGGCGTCTACATCAGGCCCGATGTGGCGGCGGCATAGATAGATAGATAGATAGATAGGTAGATAGCGAGCTTAGAAAGCTAGCTAGCTTAGAACTGTTCTAGTAGGTGAGATAATCAACCATCTTTTACTTGGCCTGGCAAAAATCACATTGATGACCGGGCGTTTTTTTTTTTTTTCTTTCAATCTTTCTTCTTTCTATAGTAGATAGTGCTGTGTTTCTGGGAACTAGTAATATTTGTGTTCAACCGATGATCTCATCCCGGGACCCGTCGTCTCGTTTTTTTGATCCGGCCCCTTCGGGAACGATATGACGACAAAAGAAAAAAAAAAAATAGTCCCCACGCGCGATCGCTGTTATCTCTAATGCGGGGGGGGAGAGGGGTTCGGAGAGGGGTTGTTCGGAGAGGGGTTGGAATATTAGTATGTAATATAAGGGCGAATGTTGGGATTAGAATTAGTCTTAGTACAAGTGGATTAATACTGTTAATAGAAATGTAGTAATACTAAAAGGAGTATTAGTATAGGTGTGTCACGATTGGTATCCTTTACAGAAGCAAAAACTCCTCGTTGGGATCCCGTGTGCATATTGATCGGAAGATGGACAACAGAAGAAACTATCTACATTAGACATTAGTCGTTGCTCATTGCAACCCTGTTCGTAACTGATTAAGACATGCGGGGGTGATGCATGGGCCATGTTGACCTTTTTCTTGCGGATTGGACAATCCCTCCGATTTTACCTCCTTTTGGCGTTACTCTCGATCAAATATTCTGATTCTCCCAGAGAACGATTCCGAGACGAGCTTACTGCCTATTCCGCCTATTCCTGTAAATCTTAGATAACTAATATCTGCGGGGAGCGAGATATCCCCGTCGATACAGGGGAGCCTCGCCGGATATGGCCGGGCCTGGCGACCTGCGCCCCAATGTGTGATTCAATATGCATCTGCTGTACGAGCTCTTCGATGTAGGCTGGCGAGACTTGTAAGCAACCCCTAGGCTGGCAGTCGAGATAGATCAATCTCGAACAGGAAGGTCGCTCTGATTCAAATACCGACGGCCAATTGCCAGCTACTATTGTGATGACTGATGTGTTTTCGAATACGACGTCATGGCTTTATTTCTGGGGCTTCGGTGTTGTCATCCTGCAGGTCTGGGGGGAGACGCAGATTGGAGTAGCGTTCGGGGCACGTTTACCGGTAGTTGACGGGATACCAAGCTCTCCGCCAAGCTATATTAATGTATGGTGGCCCGTCAACTCGGGTGGTGGGTGTCGTGTGTGTTCTCTATACTCGTCCCGATACGGCAGGTTTGGAGGCCGGGATTAAAAGAAAATAAAACAATAACAACAACAACAACTTCCCAACATGTTATGGAATACCCGCACCCAAGTGCTCGGTGCGGCGACGCTGGCCACCCTGTGCCGGGGCTGCGTACACGAGCGTGACTTCCGAACGCCCGGGCTCGTCGACAAGCGGCAGGCGTCCCCCCTGGCACCCCTCAGCCCCGAGGAGCAGATCCTGGTGGACTCGGTGTCGAACGTGACCATCTCGGAGTGGTCGTACTACTACACCCACGGCTACCACGTCGCGGGCAAGAACTTGACGATGGCCGAGTGGACGGCCGACCGGTGGCGCGAGGGCGGCTGGAACGCGAGCATCGTCGCGTACAACGTGTTCCTGAACTACCCGGTCAACAAGTCGCTGAGCGTGGCGTTCCCGGACGGCACCACGTACCAGCCGGCGCTCGAGGAGGCGGTGCTGGACGCGGACGACACGACGAGCTACCCGGACCGCGTGCCGACCTTCCACGGGTACTCGGCGAGCGGGGCGGCCGAGGCCGAGTTCGTCTACGTCGGCCGGGGCCAGCAGGGCGACTTCGCGCGGCTGCGGGAGCTCGGCGTGCCGCTGGAGGGGCGGATCGCGGTGGCGCGCTACGGCGGGCCGTTCCGCGGCCTCAAGGTCAAGAACGCGCAGGAGAACGGGATGGCCGGGGTGGTCATCTTCACCGACACGGCCGACGACGGCGACGTGACCGAGGCCAACGGCCACGCGGCGTACCCGGACGGCCCGGCCCGGCAGCCCAGCTCGGTGCAGCGCGGCAGCGTGCAGTTCCTGTCCGTCTACCCGGGCGACCCGACGACGCCGGGCTACCCGTCCCGGCCGGACTCGCCGCGCGCCGACGGCGGGCGGGTGCTGCCCAGGATCCCGTCGATGCCCGTCTCGTACGTCGACGCGACCCCGATCCTGGCCGCGCTCGACGGTCACGGCGTCGACGGCGCCGCCGTGAACCGCACCCGCTGGGTCGGGGCGCTGAACGCTTCCTACAGCACCGGCCCGGCCCCGGGGACGACCCTCCGCATGAGCAACCTCATGGAGGACACGTACACGGACATCTGGGACGCCGTCGGCATCATCAACGGCACCCACCCGGATGAGACCGTCATTATCGGCAACCACCGCGACGCCTGGATCGTCGGCGGCGCCGCCGACCCGAACAGCGGCACCGCCGTCATCGTCGAGCTGTCGCGCGCGTTCGGCAAGCTGCTGGCAAGGGGGTGGCGCCCCCGGCGCAACATCGTCCTCTGCTCCTGGGACGCCGAGGAGTACGGCCTCGTCGGCTCCACCGAGTGGGTGGAGGAGTACGTCCCCTGGCTCACCGAGACCGCCGTCTCCTACCTCAACATCGACGTCGGCGCCGCCGGCGCCTGGCCCGATATCTCTGCCACCCCCGAGCTCCACGCCATCTCCATCGACGTCATGAAGAAGGTCCCCTGGATGGACACGAATCGGACTATGTACGATGCGTGGCTTGAGTAGTAAGTGTTATCGACCTCGATCCCCCCCCCTTCCCCTCCCCCTTCCCCTTGCGTCTCACCGAGCGTGGCTTACACTGATACGGCTGATATAGCACCGGTGGCGAAGTGGGAGTGTTGGGTAGCGGCAGCGACTACACTGCCTTCGTGCACAACGGCATAGCCTCCGTAAGGATCATACCTGAACATTCGCGTTGGCATTGCTGATTGAACCCCCCGCTAGATCGATATGGGTGCCGGCGGAGCAGCGGGCGACCCAATCTACCACTATCACAGCAACTACGACTCCTATCATTGGATGTCAAACTTCGGCGATCCGGAGTTTCTGGCGCACAAATACATGGCGAAGGTATAACAAATAACCAACACAACACGGGACGAGAACACGTCTTTTGGCCTGACCCCAAGCCCGCTGACACGTGAGAAAACCCGCCTTATCTAGTACTTGACCCTCCTGGCATACAACCTCGCGACGGCCGAGTTCCTCCCGCTCAACGTGACGAACTGGGCGACGCAGATGGACATCTACTACGCCGACCTCGAGGCCACCATCGCCTCAGCGCCCGACACCCCCCTCGACCTCTCCCCGCTGCGCGCCGCGCTCGACGGCTTCGCGGCCGCCGCGCAAGACGTCGAGGCGCTGGAGAGGCAGGCGGCGGAGAGCCAGGACCCGGCCCTGACGGCTCTCGTGAACCACAAGAAGCGCGACTTCCAGCGCGGCTTCGTCTCCCAGGGCGGCCTACCGAACAGGGAGTTCTTCAAGCACCTCATCTTCGCTCCCGGGTTGGACACCGGTAAGTAAAAAAAAAGCACCCTACCCTCTCCTCTCTACCCCTGATTTGCATTCGCTTGCGCGCGCGCGCAAGATTTCGTAAAAAAACCGAGAAGGGAGGGAAAAAAAAGAAATAAAATAAAAAAGGAAAAAGAAAATCTAACTCTAGCTTCCGAAATAGGCTACGCGCCGACGACATTCCCGGGCATCACGGAGTCGTTCCTCGCCGGCAACATTTCGGTCGCCGCCGAGTACGTCCAGCGCACCGCCGCCGCGATCCGCGTCGCGGCCAACATCGTCAAGACCTAGGGCGCTATTATTGACCCTTGGTGCGTCGTCTGCCGCGTCGTCGCGGCATCGGCGTACAGGGGCGGGAACGGGCTCTTCGAGGTCGTAAGGTAATCGGTAACTTCGACGAGGGCTTTGATTGCTGGTGTCTTTTGGATCACGGATAATAACGGATAAAGAAGGTCCTGGCTAGTTACTTGAAAACATCATTTTCACGCCTGCGGTTCGATTTGAAGATAGAAGGAATAATGGTCTTACAGGGTCGATGCTGAAGCTAGGGGTTTACTGCCCCTGCCTCTATTAACACCAAATGACTTACTCGGTTATATTTACCCCTTTATACTCACCCCAACCTAGGTTATGTCATCCTATTATACTGCATTCAACCAATCCCCCCCATGTTGGCTATCACGTAACAGAGTAGCACTCGCTTATGTAGTAGCATAAAGAAGGTAGGTAGGCTGACAGCTCGTAGTTGGACGCTAGTGACCGTACCGGGCGTCGACCGCTTCGGCGTCGGCGCCGCTGCCGCTTACAGGCGCGGGTTATTATAACATTGAATATACTGCAAACCTCACCACCTTTACGCGCCGGTGCGAAAGGGGCCAACATGGGGATTTCTTGGGGGCCAATTCATGACTTCGACGCTCCATTCGCTCGTCGCGCGGCAGGCTAAGATCGTTATATCACCAGCACGCGAGAAGAAACCATACTCGTCTGATATCCTCAAGTTGAAGAAGGGTTCTCGGAATTACTGGGACTGGGGTTACCATGAAGCGGGGAGCAATACTGAAGAGGTCGAAGGCTATGGCTAGGACCAAAAGTCCCGTCAAACGTGACGTTTATCTGAAGCCCGTTGTGGGAACTGAGCTTGCCCACCCCGCCCCCCTTTAGCCCGGCGTTTATTCAGTAGAAACTTTGAATGGACGTGAACGTGAAGATAAGGAAATAGAATAATACCATTTTATGCCAATGCAGGCTACCTTGGCAGTCTCGGCTACCCCGAAAATTGAGCCGCCGCGAAGGTGCTATGGCCGTCTACCCCGCAGTACTAGATAAACGAAATAGCACCCGAGTGGTGAGGTTCTGGGTTGTGCGGGCCTGCTACGACGAACTCCCAAGGTAGTCATGCAAGTAAGATGTTGGGATGGGGTGGACCATGGCGATCTAGAAGTGGGATGGGGGGGTTGGTTCTCGGTATAGGGGGACAGATCGCACGTGTCACAAGGTTCGCCTCTCACAGAGAACGTCCATGTTAGACATATGTGTTGTGAGTAGTTAGTAAGGTAGTTGGTTGAGCATTATATCTTGTGTAACGTTATCCTTATATATTGTACTTCTACACAACTTCTCGCCGCGGTTTGAAAACAATCTCTACATCCTTGGCTACTTGTGGCAAATTTTGAAATGGGATAAATATATACGCCTCCCTGGTTGACAAAATTTTGACAGGGGTTCTAAAAACACACCGATCCTTCATCCTTTGTGCAGATTAGTTTGGAGTAATACATGCCGCCGTAACACTGGATATCCATCTAGATGGGGGTATACAAGACTGCCGCTGGTTCCTGCGGGGGTTTACTTGCGTATGAACACATATAATATGTTCGGTATGTACTACATTCTCTCTTAGTCCGTTGTTTAAGCATTTTTATATCTGTGTTAGGGTTTATTTAAGGCTTAAAGAATAAAATAACCTATTACCCCCCCTGTGCTATACCTGCGAAAATGAGCACACAACGTCGCGAGGGACCCTTTAACGGGGATATACTCAACGGCGGCCATGCCTTTTGGCATGCGTATATTGAAACTCGCGCCTCGCCGAGCGAGGCGTTCTTCAAGCTTATCCATAACTACCACAAACAAAACGGCAACCCCTGCAGCGCCGTTGCGCACGACGTGGGGACCGGCCCCGGGAACATCGCCCGGCGGCTGTTACCCTACTTCGACCACGTGGTGGGGTCCGACGTGAACGAGAAAGCGCTCGACGCGGCGCGCACCCTCATCCCCGCGGACGACCTCAAGCACATGACGTTCGTCGCCTGCCCGGCGGAGGCGCTGGCGCGAGCGCCGCTCCTGCCGGAGCACGCGGGGCCGGGCAAGACGGACCTGGTCGTCGTCAGCGAGTGCATGCCGCTCCTGGACGCGCCGCGGGCCATGGAGGCCTTCCACGCCCTGCTGCGCCCCGGCGGGACGCTGGCGATCTACTTCTACGGGCGGCCGGTGTTCGTCGGCGAGCGCGCGGCGACGTACAACGCCATGTACGGCGCGATCGCGGCCGCCGCCCACAAGTGCCTGCAGCCCCTGCGGGGCTCGCCGAGCTTCGCCGCCTACCACCGCTCCGCGACGACGCTGTACAGCTGGCTCGACAACGTCGAGGTCCCGCCGGGGTCGTGGGAGCGGGTCGAGCGGCGGAAGTGGAATCACGACCACAACCTCGCCTTCAGCGGGCCCGAAGGCTACGACTTCGAGTTCGAGGCCGTCGATCGCACGCACGCCGCGGAGACGAAGGTGGAGGTCATAGATCGCGAGTTCTGGGGCGCCGAAATGGGCGTCGACCGCCTGGCTGCTTACCTCGGCTCGGCGCTGCTGGGCTATCGCGATCGCCCCGAGACTGCAGACCAGGTGGTTAAGGTAGACGAGCTGATACAGGAACTTAAAGTGGCGATGGGAGATGAAGACTCGAAGAAAGCTAGGGTGACGTTTACTGTCTCTCTAATCTTAGCAACAAAGATTGCTTAGTATACTGGGCGTAAACTATCACCATGAGTTGTTGTTCCTGAGTTCTTTTCGTTTGCCATGCGCCATGATCTACAATGCTGTTTGATTAATTTTATCAAGCCCCTTATAAAATATACCAAGCGAATGGGAATGAGAATGCTACAAATGTATTAATTCTATACGCTGCATGAAAGACCAAACTATTATATCACGACATGGCGACGAGATTTGTCTTTATGAAATCCTGAAATGCTCAAAACTTCATAGAACTCGAAGATTCGGAATCTTTCCTGCCAGCAATAAATGTACCTATAAAAGGTTCATATGCGCTTCATTTGCGTACATCACCTTTATGTTAGGGATCGTCGACTACCTTAGAAATTACCAATCAGTCTTTTAAATAGCAGAGCGGTAACATACTCCGTGACGCAGCTAACTCAAATTCAGCTTATCCACAAAATTAAGTTGTTCTATTTAAAACAAGTTTGACCTTTGCCCCTTGTCACTCTGAGATCCTATACAGCCGCCAATAATACCGAACCGCCAACTAGTGGTTGCTGCCAGTGGCACGTTGTACTTGTTTTGATTGGCTCTAATATCAAGTGTATAGGTTCCCCGTTTCTTGGGTAATTTCCTCGTTTTAGTAAAAGGCTGACACAGGTCTATGGACTTCAACTAGTGAGAATTATCTAGCCCAGCAGCTAGGATACCGGATGTGCGCTCTAACTATTTCGGACCTGGAGTAGAGAGAATGATCGTATATTATACTACCTAGACAGTGAATGAACTTTCTTGTCCGCGGTTCAACCCGTCACTCTACCGTCGAGGCTATATAAGGAGCAACAAAAGAAAACATTTCGCAGCCTCAATGCTGAACAATTCATGGTACCTGTATCGCCTCCATATCTCCGAAGTCAAAAGTATCCGGGTCTAACCAACTAATTATGGTAGCACTTTCAAGCTTGTGATCCACCTCAAAATCCGTCATTGGCAATCCGTAAAAGTCAAGAGGTCTATCGACCCAGTTAATGCCTTTGGTCCCCATCACCTCCCTGCACTTCCGGCAAGCGATCTTAGAGACTCCGATATTTTCGGTGTGGAACTGGGGGTGCTGACGCAGATACCTGCATATTTGCATTTCTGCATGTTGCTCGGCATTTTCGAACACAGTTGACGGCTTTTTCTTTGGCCGGAGCACGTAAACTCTCATTTGGTGTGTTTGCGGATACACCTTACATGCCTTTCGTATCCTTTCCAGGAAGCGATCGTCGTAGAAGCCGAACCGCTCAGCAGAACTGTTGCCTCTGCCTCCTTTTTTAATGTCCCTGTAGCTGCGCGCTTTGATATTGGCAGCAATTAAAATGTCGTCGCCGCACACTGCCACAGCCACGGTGTCGTTACTCTTTTGTAGATAGACTTTCTTCCACCAGTCATTCGCCTGCTTCAGTGTAATTTGCGTATACTTGTAGCGCTGGTGGGCTCTTCGGTATTCTTGGTCTTGAGAGATCTTGCCTTGGGCCGCTATCTGACCCATTCTTAATAGGTAAAACTGCTCCTTGGCCTGTGCCGCCGCTTCCTGTGGTGACACATCGGGAACTCCGTTTGGGTAAATGGAAGCCAATGCCGTTGCCGATATTGCGGCATGATCGTGTAACCAGAATTCCCAGCTTAAATGGTATGCGAAGTCTCTGAGCCACAGGCCGGACGTTCCAGCCGCCCTTCCTGAACCGGCGTTCGTTGCCATGGTGGGCTTTGGCCAACAATATTCCAATTGAATGGCTTCCCCGGGTCGAGGTATGTGCTGTGGGTGAATTAAGGTGATAGATCGGAAAAGGTTGAGCTGTGAAGTAAACTTCCGTAATTAATGTGTAGAATTGGTTTGGGCAACTGGAGCTGTGTTACTGTGATACTTGAAAAAGCTGGAGATAATAAAGTTGGTTGGGTTGGCGGTGCCCGTTTTATGCCATCTCCGGGAGGCAAGTGGCCTCCCCTTATTCCCTCAAGGACGGGCTTCATTTTCGAATTGCAACAATCTGAAAGTCGACCGTGACGTCGCCAAGCATGTGACAAATCTCACGATATTCGGACGATTCCGGCCGGTCGCCGGGCCTAATGCGGTTCTCGTTTTGGTCTCACCGCTCTTATGGTTGGGGATCGAGCTCGCCCCCTTTCTCTCCAGAATTGGATGATGCGAGGACAAGTGGCATAGAGCGGGTTGGCTTCAACCCCATTAAAGTGCATAGAAAGCGTGCTGTGAAAGAAGATTGGTCAATACGAGTTCTTCCAGCAGCGCTCTAACAGAAACTATTTAATACCTTGGGCTATTTGGGCTCGGGATGGACTCTCTGGCGCATACCGGCCCGGAACAGAAACTGGAGACTCTATCAAGGCGTTCCTCGCATTTTACGATAGATCCACTTAGCCGACCTCGGCGCATACGATGCACGAGATCGATGCAAAACCTCTCTATTGAGCTTTTCAGCTTCCCCTTTGTATGGGATGCAGAGACTCTGCTTTGCACTATTTCATAATACGCACGAGTTACATCACACACCTACGCATCAGGCTGCCACCTGTTCTCCCAAGCTTTGACTACTCCACTTGACGCGCGATAGATGCATGATCTATACTCTATTGCTCTGGGTGGCGACGCATTCGCAATCTGGTGAAACCATAATGAGGTTTCTACCGCGCCAAAAACAGGAGATGGCGGCAAAATATCTATTTACCGTCCTACTCGTGACGGACACAAGTCTGGGAGCCACCTCCGGCCAAATAAAGACAATTCATGGCTGACCAATAAGATTTTGCTCCATGATAGTGGCGTCCTGTAGTGTTGAGGGGCGAGGGAAAACGAAGTGACCGTTCGGTGAACACCGTCTTGGTTACATAATTTGATCATGCTTGCTCTTATCCATGTACTGTCTTCATTCCTATACCACAACCCCTGTGAGATAACTGTATGATATGTAAATAGACCCGCATTTAATGGTCCAGTGCACGCTCAATATAGGTAGCCGCCTTTGACCGTAATGGCTGATTCGAAACTTTTGTTGTTCTTGGAGGCAGTTGACGGATCCACTAGCACTCTGACTTGTGATGGTAGCTCGGAGTCGGGCTGGGCTTTTACGAAGGGCCCAAGACCTACAAAAGCCTCAAGCACAAGAATGACACTTTGGTAATTAATGTACTAATACTCGTGTATTGGTTGGAATGTTATAAGCACGGCATGTCATACATATATATCGGTCTGTAGGAATGGAACCAAGCCTTTCCAACGTTCGGTCGGGAGCTTAGCCGGTTAGGCAGTTTGACTACGGCCCGCCCGAGCTGAATCTGTACGCATGCGGGCCTAAACATGTAGCTAGGGGCCCCTTTTGCGCTGGCTTCATGACGACGATGCTTCCCCTATTCGTCTGCGCCTATCCAGAACCTGGAGGTGGCCGACGGAACCATGAGAGTGCTTGGTTCTCTTGCTCAGCTCGAATCTACTGATTCCCAACATCACAAAGGAGCTGCGCAATTATGGGGTTTTCAGCGTGGTGCCCGGTACCGCCAGATATGGTATACGCCGCCTGGGGGGAGGGAGGGGGGGGATTAGAATATAAAGTATCATTCAGATCTCATATACCTAGGAAAACCAATGAATCAAAATATTACTGCCACCCTCAGTGCACAGGTCATGACCTAAAGTTCTTCGCGTTCTGATCTACTTTCTCAACTATGCTGTCGGGCGTGATAGCCCCAGTGGCACTCCCTCTGGGCCCCCCTAGCTGTCGAAATCCCGCGCGAGGAGATAGCCAATGAGCTGGAAAAGACGAATCTACCATCGCTGGTTGACTCTTTCGGTAGTATTCTATCCAAGTCCAACGTCAGATTTCGCAGGACAGTTGAAGCGGACCCAAAAACCATCCATGATGTGGCTCATCCTGATTTCAGGCTGAGTACTCTAGCTAAGAAGAGTGCACGTCTTGCCTCGACTTTGGCGAATATTGGCGACCGAGAAGACCTACCGTCCATCCTGTTCAAGAAGAATGCTGCTGTTATTGGTGGGGCCATTGTTCACAACATCAACCTAGTTGTGGGCGAGGACAAGAACCGATTTGGCAACCTGCCATTGCTGCCAATCCAAGTTCCCTTAGGGTACAAGGCAAGGCTTTTCTCGCGCGAGCCCGAAAACAAGGGCGAGGCCCCAGTATCTATGCTTCTTTTCCCTGAGCATTATACTGCGCCTCCTGGTTTCGAAAACGTCAATGTATTTGGCGAAGAGGCAAAAACTGATGATGTCGCTAGTACGGATGTCGCAACAAGCTTGGAAAGTGACCTCCAAGACAGCATGGCTAAGTCTGGAATGAAGATGACCGATCTGGGGCTATATACAATTTCGGGGGATATAGTTGATTTCTGGGGTATCAAGGGACTAACGGCTAAGCTATACAAATACAAAGGTAAGTTGTATCACCATTCTCAACTTTACGAAAAAACTGGTTCGAGCTTAGGTGGACTGACGGCGTGCTTAGGCGTGGAGAGCGATGCACAAAAAGAGGGAGATGCCAATAGCGACAAAGAGGTTGAGACAGAGAATGACCCCGTCAGAGAAAAGATTGTTATCGATTCTCGGAGTTTAGCTTTTGCGGGAAAGCCTCTGGCGACTCTCTTCCCTTACATTGAAAGTGAAGATATAAAGAATCTCCCCATCGCCAATCTGGAATTAACCTATTCTGAGGACGAGACGAAGAACCCATTATATCAGCCTGGCCTTCGCCTAGAACTCGATGTACAGTTGAAGGGCTGTTTGAAGTGGGCTGGGGATGCAATAAAGAACCTTTTCGGATCATTGGATACGCCGCCCACGATACATCTGAGTGCATGGCTCTCTAAGGAGCGTAACTGGTCCAAGCCCCCCCAGATTGAGAATCTTATTCTTCAGGGATATTTCAAAGATATGTCCTTAAAGGCCTGGAACATTCTTGAATTCCAGACCTTGGGAATGGAATTGACCGCGCTAAAGAGTGCCAATTCATGGAACTTTGGTTTCGGCCTTATCGGCGAGGTAGCGGTGACTGGTATCCCCGAGGCTCAGGTACCTTTGAAACTTAGCTACCGCATCGCAAGAGATATAGGGAGTGACGAAGATGGAGACGAAGGCGAAGGAGAGAAGAACCTTAGTCGGATATGGAATCTCACAATTAATGCCTCGGAGTGGAAGGGGATCTTCGGTTATAACATCGAGGTGAGTTTCACAATGAATCCTTTAAGTGATTGAAACATACCAGTTAACTAAGATTACTCCCTTCACAGTTGGAAGGAGCAACTCTGTTCGCATCCTTTGATGAAGGCCATTTCGCCTCATCGGTCGCCCTTGATATTGCAGGCGTCATTAAACTCGGCGATGGTCGCTTTGATATCCACGGACGCTTCGCAAAGGACTGGAAACACGCCGTCACTTGGACGTGGGTTGATGTCGAGAGCAAAGATGGTGTTCCCATGAAGCTGGAGGATCATTTCATCGAAGCAAGTATCGGTGACCTCACACTGAGTGATATCAAGAAACTCTACAGTCAGATCACGGGCCGAGAGGGGTCAAAGGACTCCGAGGATCACAACATCTCTGATGACGAGTTGAAGTTTAAGGCTATGAAATTCCGCATATCCTCTACCAAATATGCCAACGCAAAGTTGAATCGGAAGGCGATAGAACTGTCCGGTGAGGTCACGGTCGGTGATGCCACTTCTTACTCGGCCAACCTGACCTTTGCCACCGAGGGTATTACTGTAACAGGTGCCGTGAGCAATGTCCGGATCCCTGACACAGACATCTTCATTGAAAAGGCCGGACTCAACGCCTTTCTGGCCCTTAAAGGGGGCAAAGGTTTACAGACTGGAGAATCTGACAGCCGATCTAAGAGCAGCTTATCAATACTTGGCGTCATCAAGTATCATGAAGTTACCTTCAAAGCCGGCTTCCACACAGCTAAAGATGAGAACAAGGAGCGCGACTGGCTCGTCTTTGGTTCGGCCCAGCGGATTAGGCTTCGGGAGGTCTGGCCATCCATTCCTGAGGATAGCTTTCTGAATCTCCAGCTCGACGATGTCACTGTCATCGCCTCTGCTAAGAGTAGGAAGAGAAGAAGCAAGAAGCGACCCAAGCAAATCAATGACAATAATGAATCGGAGAAGGACTCAAGCACGGATGTTGTTGAGGAAGATGCGGAAGCAGGGGTTTCCGGTGAGACGCACGCCAACTGGGATGTCATGGCTGAAGTTGAGGCATACGATTATCCAGTCAAACAGGGTAAGCATTAAGACAACGAAAACCAGCAACTCTGAGCACGCACAGCTACTAATCCGAGAGGTGTCAACTAGGCTTTCAAATTTGTGCCACTATATCAAACTTTCAACAACTAGAAGAATTGAATAATGGCAATAAGGTAGACGGTCTTATGATAGCTCTGAGTTACGACACGAAGGGCGAGATCGCCGCATCAATTCGCCTGCCATCGTCATTCCAGGTAAGCGGACTGAAAGCCCGTGTTATATTCCCCTGGCACCCCTTGGTAATGAGGAAACACTAATTTATTGGCGTGTTTACTGCAGGTTTCGTTATCCGCGTGTGCTTATCTCTCCGACTTTTCCGCTTCCATTGGTTTCAGCACCGAAGATGGAATGTACTTGGAGCTTCGAGCAACTTTGACTGTCAACATGGAGGACTCGGATCCCTTCTCCGTCCAGGGCATTATAGTCGGGACCTTCACTGGAGCTCGTGGAGCGCTGTTAGTCCAAACGCCCATGTTTTCTTGCGTCACTATGCTTGCTAATTAAGTCGTCTGCGTATTAGAGTTATGGACCCCAGTTCCCAATGGATCAACCCTTTCAGCTTGAACAAGGAACTCATCGTCTCAAACCTGGGCATCGAGATAGGATTCAACTACGCAACAGTATTCGAGGTTGGGCCAACGTGAGTCTCAGAAACCCCCGTGGACCGGATAAAAAGCTGACGTTATTTCTCATAACTATAGGCGTTTTGCCCTCAAGGGTCAGCTTAATATAAGGGAGTATCAGTATTTGATGAATGTTGGCGTTGATGTCACTAAAGCTGCCGGTGTCCTGCATGTTGAGATTGCTAAGCTAGACATTGCTGATATCGTTAAGATTGCTGGCATACTCCTCGATGATGCTGTGCTCGCGCAAGAAGCAGATCAAGCCAAAGGCCTCGTCGTCTTCAGTGACCTCAAGCTATACCTCTCCTCTGGAGCCACGTTCATGGGAGAATACTACTCACGTGGTATCCAAGTGAGGGGAAAATTGAACTTTTTCGACAAACAGGGGGAATTTGACGGCACGTTCACGAAGGATGGTGTCGTCATAAAGGGGGGACTTGACGCGTTCAAGATCGGAGGGCTTGAGGTGACATCACTGAAAGAGTACAAAGGGAAGAAGCGAGCAACGATCGATATTGAAACCACAAAATCAATGCAAAAGATACTTATCGATGGCATCATACGATACGACGATATCGAACTTCAAGTCTACATCAACGCCGACCTGGAGCAGAAATGCTTCGATTTTGATATTTACATCAAGCTGGCGGACGCTCTGCGGTTCACCCTCAAGGGTGACGTCAAAGTCAACGATCCAAATGAATTGGAAAGCGCTGTCGTGCATTTTGAGGCCCATCTAGAGGCAAAGATCATTGAGATTATTGGTGAAGGAATCATCAATAGCATCAACGCCCTGGAGGAGCAGGCTAAGCATGCCATTGAAGAGGCGGAGACCAAGATCAGAGAGCGTTTAACACAGCTCAATGACGAACTCGCACAGCGGAAAGAGGAGCTCGACGAGATGAGGCGCCAATCGCACCTAGAGGTACTCGCGAAAAGGCAAAAGGTTACGGAGGAGAACGACTTTTTGCGTAGGACATATGACGAAATTGACGTGTTCAAGAGAAAGTATGAGGCGGCTAAGGATAGGAAGGATAGAAACGAGGACGAGATGAGGGAACAAATGGCAAAGCGCGATGCAGCCATGGCGCGACTATCAGAGAAAAAGCGCGAGATGAGAGATGAGTATGACCGCAAGATCAATGAGCAGCGGTTCAATCAGGCGCGCTGGGAATCAGAGAGGAACAGACTCACACAGCAGAAGGAAGCATCCTGGGGTGACATTCTGCGCAAGAAAGAGCTTGCAGATGCCAATTGGCGTTTTTGGACTCGTAAGTCTCCTATTACTTTCCATCCTTTCACCTTTATAGAGTTGGAGTCTGATGCTAATACGAAACACCATAACGAACAGAGATCGAAGAAGAAAGATATAATTGGAAACTGCAGACCATGCGGAATCTCGACGAGTGTGGTTTCTTTGATAAAGTCTACTGGGTGAGTTTTGACCTCGCTCCTCGCGGAGGCGAGGCCCCCCCGGGAACCCAGGGCTCCTCTCAATCTAACGCACGCTCCTCGTAGTTGGCAAAGCTAGGCGAGGCCACTCTCGGTCTAGAGCAAGCCCACGGTATTAAAATCGCCGGAACCGAGATTCTCCATGCCGTCGAAGCCGTCACGAGCTCGGACGAGTTCAAGACTGTCGAGCATGGCATCAACGACGCGGCATACGAGGTGTCCAGATTCGGCCGCGCGCTGGACGGCCTCATCGCCAAGGGCCCCATGGGCTATATAGAGGAGATGACGCACGACGACAGAGTCGAGCTGGACCGCCAGATCAGCTTGTGCGACCAGCTCATGGCCCTGAGCCGGGAGCTCGAGGAGGAGCTCCGAACGGCCCGGAAGGCCCTCGAAGATGAGAAGGGGCGACTGCGACCGGAGCAGGAGGAGGCACGGAAACGCATCGTTCGACTCGAGGCCGAAATCAAGCTCAAGCCGTTCGAAGAGGCCTACAAGAACAAGCAGCAGGACTACGAAAGGATCAAGATCATGGCCGATGCGCTGGTAGACCAGCTGGAGGACATCGAAAAGGGAATCAACGTCGGTGCGGATGTGCTTCGGCAGGTGACCAAGGTGGTCATGGAGGGCCTTCCCGACATTAGAGAAATACATGTCAAGGCCAGCTCTGACGCTCTCGTCAAGCACGAACCGCTGTTGTTTAGCGTCACGGTGCGATGGATGGGCCAGGATCATACATGCAGGGTTGAGTGGGCACCGAACCAGGATGCCCATGAGTTGTACGAAAGTGCGGCCAAGAGTGTGGTTGCTATAGCTGACGACTAAGGGTATCGGATATCTTAGATGACTGACTATATAAAAGAAGAACAAGGAAGCACTAAATTGGTTAACTAGTAATGACTCTAGTTTCAAACTAGATCAACAGACTGTACTTTAACCCCCCGGGCTCCTAAAAGTGAAATCAGTACCTCCGGTGGTATTTCTAAGTAGTTATCGCAGTCCTCCTCCAGCAATTTCTTGTCTAGCGATTCTTGTTCTGACCTTTCTTGTTCTAATGACTGCTCGTACTCCGTGAGATCTATGCCGAGGGATCTCAAACGGGGATCTATATAATGCCGCACACCTGTTGACGAATCATCGTACACCCACCGAGGTCTTCGCCCCATCACGGTAAATATCTGTTGGATCTCAGGTGGCAATGGCCCTAGCACTGCTTCACCGTTGCAATATCCGCTCACGAAACACTCCCCTATGACAATATATTGACCCTCGCCTACCGGCCTGAGTAGGAGATGCTGTAGACAGCCAAATATGGTCCATATTTGGTCGCCTGGTTCTACGGACTGTACAGCGAGGCCAATGAGGCCATTAGCGGTGCGTATGAATATCTTGCCTATGCATATAGTTGCAATATAGTCGTGTGCAATTCCATCTTCGTCACTGAGGTAACCTGGACGGACACGTTGGTTGACGTGTTTCCATAAAAAGTCTTTCACACCCTGATAACTTGGTCTCTCGTCATGGGTGCCAAGCTCGTAGTTGTCCCTGAAATAATTGAGACACAGGGTTCGTACGAAAGCATCCATATACGTGTTACCAGCAGGATAGGCATTTTCGAGTGGATTTGTTTTGTCGAGCATAAGAAGTCGTATTCTATGCAGCATTACTTCGAAGCCGAGTTGCTGGCGTGAATCGTCTGTTGGGAAAGGGTATAAAGGTTTAACTTCAGCCACATCCGAAACAAACACCCCCATTACTTGCAAAGTCTGGGGCCCATTTATTTTAAACGCCGTTTTGATCATGCCAAACACTGGTTGCCGTAGGAGGGGTTTAGAGGCCAGCTTATTTGACGACCAGTCGGGGACCCAGCTAGGTCCAATCCAGGATTTTGAGAATTGACATTGCGTGAGAATATCCAAATCCCCCATTGTATCGAGGTAAGCTACCGCAACATCCCTAAATGCATCCACTTTTGGAAGCGTGTAGTCTGGCTTAATCGCCCGTTGAATGGCCGGGCTCAGAAGCGCCCTCATAGCATAGATGCGATCATGTGGGAGACTGCAGATCCCCTGTTCAATCCACATCCGTAGACTACCTAAATAGATCGTCGACTGTTGATGTAGCAGTGCACTAAGCTGATCTAGCCGAGCGCTAAATCGATTCGCTTCATCGAAGTAGAAGCGCGGCTTTTCTTTAATTAAATGCCAAGCAATTCGAAAATGTTTCCATGGCACTGAAACCGAGCCGCACATGACAGTCGCTGAGTTCTGGGTGGCTAAGCCAATTTCTTGTCGAATCCAAAGTCGGTCAAACCATTCACGTTGAAAGAGATGATGTAGAGCTAACATCTCCTCTTCCTCGCATTCGAGCAACGCTGTGGTGTCAGCGATCTGGGTATCTTGAGCGTCTTTTGACGGGACGGTCGCGTGGCTGTACCAATCAACTTCGGCCTGCATCCCGAGGTGCTGCATTATACCCATTGCCCGTCCACTGTCGTTTTCCTCGGGGCCGAGCCATACCAAGACCTTAGCAGCGCGGGTGTAGATCTCGCCCATCATAGCCACTTGTGCAGCCTTATCGCGGATATTGTCCTGGTCAATACAGATGGCATCGATCCACAGATGACGAGGCTTGGTGTCTAAACGGACATGTCGTAAAGCAAGGAACAAATTCGGTCTCACAGAGAGAGAGATCCTGCATTTGACGCAGAGAAATGCCGAAGGTAATGGTGATGCTGTGGGTGATTGACGCTGATCCGGGGCGGGCTATCGACGGGCAACCCCCCAAGCATACGACATTGCCTCGTATACAGGAGTGTGGTCGGAGTCAAGCTGTTCTAAACGAAGACTGATGCGAATGTCTTCATTAAAACTTCCAGGTTGAATAGTAGCAATGCGAATATAACACTTGCCGTCGTCCGGGAAGGGTTGGTAAAGGTACTCATTGCCCTTCTCGCACGCCGCAGGAATCGATGGTTGCGGACTCTGTCCATGGCGTCTCCTCATCGTAACGGGCAATTTCGCGACTCAAGATGGTAATCTGCCAAGTCCCACCCCAGATTTGATCGCCTTCGATATCGTATATACCTTATTCAAAATGCGCACGGAGAACAAGAGCCAGGGGAGGATGTGAGAGAAATCTTTCAATCCTTTTGGGAACGAGGTTGGTGCTGACGCGCTTTCACTGGCTTTGATGTGGAAATCTAGGGGTTGGCGCCTGCGCTTAGTAAAACTTCGACCTATGAGCTATTCCAGGCACCCATGACGGATTCCTTACCATGCACGTCATTTGTGCTGAAAATAGAAATATTGCTCGTGGGGGTCGCAAGACAAGCTCTGGAATGCATAGACAAGGTCCAAACAAATTGTGCTAATAGGTAAAGCATACTCTCTAACAGTGATGTCTTTAGCTATGAGCAAGAATCCTGTCGTCGTCGTCGTCGTTGTTGTTGTTGTTGTTTACTTGACTCTGTGCATCCTGAAATAGTTAGTGCGATCACCCCCTTCTTTCAAGATGCTCTGTTCTTGGCGCGGGGTCGTACGCGTGGGCCCTGTTGCCCAAAGGTCTTCTAAGCCCTATGCTATCTTCCAAGAACATATATAATACGGCTTTGGATATTAAATAAAATTGTTTTATTATAAAACTGATTAAAGCGTTGTGAGGAGGCATGATTGGGAGGCTTGTGGAGCTGGAAATTAAACAGGGCACCTTCATAATACCCCCGATTAGAGAAGCTTAAGTACACTCTCTTCTCACTAAAAGCTACTTGTGGTTTATTGTATTAGAATACTTTCGACTCTCAAATCTTACAAGGGCGCACACCTGCAGTTTGCAATAAGGGCGAATTTAGTCCTACAGGAAACAGAGAAGAGTGGAATCGTGGTGTCGCTGGGTTGCAATACACTTTTTGTGGACAGTTTAACATAATCACTTGGCAGCTTGTTAATGAATAACGTCTGTATAGCACAATCGATAGGAAGATCATAAAACGGGGTATGGCGGTAAAGGATTTATTCCGTATTGGAGGTGACAGTAACCGCCATATCATCGTGGCCTCGCGATGTTTGGTGAACTGTGAACCGTGGTTCTGTTGACTTATCTCATAACGAGGTTATGATCTGGCCCGTGTCTTGTGGATCCCGGGAACGGAACCTAGTTCCGTGATAGGTAGCTCTGGATATATGTGACCTTAACGCTGGTAATGCTTCCGCAGATTTTGCGGTAGCAGCAAGTTAGCTAGCTTGCTTGATTCGTTTCTCCCGATACAAACAACAGTATCGTCGTTGAATTTCTGCATAAATGGCACACATGCGATCTGGTAGGATCCACGCGATTCCTATTTATATATGTGGGGGGTTGGGGTAGTTCGGATAGGTTGTGGAGATAGCTTCCCCTATTATTGGCACCAGCGTTGCAGTGACGATCATGTGGGGGCTATTTTCTTGTATCACGGATGAAAACAAATGAATGCTTAATGGGCTGGGTAGGATGTTTTCTGTAACACTTGTATTTATCGGTATTTCTCCTCACGGTTACCTGGATATCCCTGATGCCTGACAACCATATAGCCAGCGTTGCGCTATGGCCGCGACCAATACTATATCTTTCCCCAAATGATCCCACAACAAATGTTGTTATCCATCTCATAATTTCGAATATGCGTTCTCTAAAGTACCCAGCATGCCAATAAAGGAAGTATTGCCCTCCAAAAGCCCGCCACGTGGAACGTATGGTTGTGCGCTTTGCTCGTGGCAAGCCGAGTGCTGGTTTCCCAGTCTATCCCAACCCATATCTCCCTAATGTAAGCCTAAGTCCCCTTTCTCGTAGCACAACTTCCGTCGCCGGCAAGCATCGTGACATATTTCCACTATGACGGATGTGTCGGCGTTTTGCGTCTCGCCGGACAGGGCTATAAGCTACGGCCCGCTGAGCATCACGGGAAATGAGATTCGAATACTCGTCCTCGAGCCCCCCTCGCCAGAGGACAGCCGTGTCCGTGGCCGACTGGAACATGCATCGCTGTACGACCTTCATAATGATTTTGTTGCTCTCTCCTATTACTGGGGCGATCATAATGCTCTTAAACGAATAGTACTGGGTGGTGAGATGATCCCCATCACATTTAATCTGTACAAGGCTTTAGACGAGTTGCGCCGGAGAGGACATTACCGGGTCTGGGTAGACGATCTCTGCATCAATCAATATGACGACGAGGAGCGTGGCCGACAGGTTCTCCGGATGGGCTCGATCTACCGTTCTGCTTCTATGGTCTTCGCGCATCTTCGCGGCCCCGGAATAGCATGGCAGGTCTCGTTAGCCGAAGCAGTTCAACGTATCACCAGGCGGGCTGAGGCCCCGAAGAGGGGTGATAAAGATGCTTGGTCCCAATCCAAAAGGGATTCACGGAACCGGAAGAAATCGTCGACAAGAGGTCAGAGCCTGGACCGGGAAACACTATACCGGGGTACGAACAACACAGAACTTTCCCTACGGTCTGCCGGTGCGCGGCATGCTATGGACCTATCTGCTGCCGAGGAAACTGCGCTGTTCCTCTTTCTCGACAACCCGTTTTGGCGACGTGCCTGGATCATCCAGGAGATCGCGGTCAACCCACGACTGACAATAGTCTGGGGCCGACAAGCGTTTGATCTGAGCCAACTTGTCCAAGCCTTCTCCCTTCTTAGCAACTAC
This sequence comes from Rosellinia necatrix, assembly GCA_021209875.1. NCBI lineage: Eukaryota > Fungi > Ascomycota > Sordariomycetes > Xylariales > Xylariaceae > Rosellinia > Rosellinia necatrix. The sequence goes on from JAGYVD010000003.1 coordinate 728,122, forward strand.
GTCAGCGGGAAAAGGGAGAAGGTTTGGAACCATATCAAACGCCTCTACAAGATCCGGACATCCCAACTAGCCCTTAAGCCTCTTTCTCTGGTCGACGCGCTCGGGCTATGCTACTTGGCCAAGGCGCAGTTCATCCGAGACCACGTCTTCGCCCTTCTCGGATTGACTCATGACGGCGCTTACCTTGTGCCTTTCCCTAGTTACGCTCTACCGCAGGAAGACATCAGCAGAGACATGACGATCAGGCTGATACGCGCAACCGGTAGCTTCGATGTGGTCGTCTCCAAGGGAAACGGGAGCGACACTTGGTACCCGAACTGGTTTGACTCGAGATACTGGCATGCATACCGACTCTCGCACATGCGTATCGGCAGGCCCAGTTTGCTTACGTACACAAGCTACGGCCCCTATCGGGCCTCCGGACATCACAACCCGACATTTAGCGTTCAGGGCGAGGACATCATCGCCAGCGGGTTCTTCCTCGGCTCTATCGTCGACTGCTCGCCAACGATGGACGAGGCCAGGGAAAGCGGTCTTCCAAAAGCCGAGCTCCTCCAGCCACGGGCTTGGAAGCGCAATTCGAAGAACGAGAAGCTCTTTTTCGGGCCAGGGGCTACGGCGATCATGAAAGCGCTCTGCTGGCTCCTCATCGACATCACCAGGCCTAGAACAAAGCAACATAGACCCGGGACACATCTCTACACGCTCCTATACACATTGCTGCACAAAAAGGAGAGGATTATCGAGCAGGTACCCGCGTTGATGCAGTGGTTCAACTGCTGTGAGGCTCAGTGTTTCAAGATAGATGGCAAGCGGCTTGGGGCGTATTTTTCCATGAAAAACAGCGCCCCTTTGTCCCCGCTGGATCGAGAAATCCTCGAGGAAGACTGCGACACGATGCAGAGGAATTTGAAAGCCAATATGAGATTGGGGTATACCGACGAAGGTGAAATGGGGTGGTTTCATCATAACGCGAGGGCGGGCGATCAGGTCGCCATCCTTCTGGGTTCTAGCATGCCCTGTGTGCTGAGGCAAAGGTCTGAGGGGGGATATATGATCGTGGGTCAGTGCATTATTGACGGGGTCATGAAAGGCGAGGCGGTCAGGAAGGGACTGCAACGGTTACAGGATATCCAGTTGCATTAGGGGTGTGAGATGGAAACTCGTTGGCACCCATATGAACTATCAGATACCCATTAGCATGTCGTTTTCCGGCGTTCTCCTTGCGTTAAGTTAGCATCAAAATATCGATCTCCCCCGGAGGGACAGAGCATGTCGGTATATAGCGTCACTTTAACTTCCCCTTTCCCAAGCATAGTTGGCGGTATTCGGTTTTGTACAAATACATCTATCGTACCCGTTATTCTTCTCTATATCGGAATGAGGATAGGAAAAGCCACTAGGAAGCAGATAAAAGTATCGGAACACACTTTGACTTCATCAGCTTCGCTCACGATAACCCGGCCGGCCCTAAAGCATACTATTTTCTGGGTTGTAGTTTATAAACCGTCTTACTGTCCCACAACCCCAGTTTAGGATTTTATAGCACATTTGAGCCGACTCGTGATAAATAGTGATATTACATGACTTTACTAACCCCGTGTCTCAGATCAACATTTGTCACCGCCTCTCGTCGGCCGGACCGAGATGTATTCTCTGACTAGCATGACGGACGCTTCTTATGTGTATCCATAAGCACCCACAGATCTCCGTGTGGGCGTGCCCAACAACCTGGACCCATCAAGTTTCCTTGCAGGACAAACCACCTAGATTAGGATATGTCGTTGGCAGTGGAAACGATCTCATAGAATATATGTGACCAAGGTACCGGATGACGGCCTCCAAGCACAGCTGGTCAGACGCCATGCAAGACAGAGCCTCTACTCTACTGCTGGCTGCGCTAAAATCATATGTAACATCCCGGCCTACGTTAAGCAGACGCCTAGGACATAGGAAGATGAACTCCTGTATTACAAGGCGTAAATATATATAATGTGTATACTTGTCTCCCCATCTTCTCTCGGCTTTGTCAGCACTCTCCCTACCACCCTCCCTGGTATTCAGGGAAGAGCCTCGTGATTGTCCCGATACCGGGAGCCGTCGCTCCTTGGCTCGCATGGCAATCATCGCGCAAGTGGCAAGTGTGCATATCGGCTAAAATGAAGCCTCACACTGCCCGCTAAGACGCAATGCGACCGAGTCTTACATAGACGTACATTGTAACATCACCCCGCCATCGCCCAGTAGCATAACTGCCGCCTACCAACTCCCGCCAGCGGCTCGCACCCTTAGAGATCTCGCCATGGCGGCTCTCCCAGGTCTCCACATCCCGCCCTTGACTGCGGCGATATCGATCATCGACACTGGTTCGACTGTAGGAGGGAGGGGCGGGGGGGGGAATACTGCGCAGCGCCTTCGTCGAGCCCGAGGTCCCCGGGCACGAATACCTCGCGGCGCCGGTCTTTCCCTTCCTAGTCCGGCGCCTCACGCACGCGGCACCGCGCGGTGCCTTTCGGGCTCGGGGGGTTGGGAAGGACCGGAATAACTGACCGAAGCGTTTTCTTTCCACGACAGAGCCATCAGAAGTAGCAGCGCGTCGCCGAACAGACCATGTCGAAGGACGTGCGCGAGGGTCCCCGACGAGCACCTTCGCCACCGCCCGCTTGGAAATGGCAGGGTTCGCCGCGATCGGCTTACCTTAGCGACGGGTCCCTTCTGCCTCCTCGACGCTCCGGCCGACGCGCACGATAATGTCCCGGCCGTCCCCGCGCGGACCGTTCTCGGTGTCGCCGATGCGTTCCTTGAACCGCCGCGCTTAATGTCTCAGTGGGGAAGGGCTGAGTGCGGAGGACGGGGATGGACCTCATGGTTTGCTAGATTTTAGTAAGGGGGCGATGGTTCGCTTCTATTATTAGATGCCACGCGCGTAGCGAACCGCATAGGTAAGAAAGGCACAGCATGGTAATATAGGCGACCATCCGAGGCTAGGTGGACTGCCGAATGCCCTCGCCAACATAAGCCTAGCGAGTGCAGATCCCACCACAGAATGCCACGACTACCGTGTTGTCCCGGATAACTTCAGGGTGCCACATCGATTCGAGGACGTGGTCCTCCCTCTCAGTACGGGGATGACCAGGCAAAACCGGGAGTGCGAAACGGCAGAGATCAACTTGCTTTGATGAATGACTGTTGCTAATACCGCGCCTGTCTAGCATAACTCTCTAATATCTAGTGTCCTTCTTTACATATAGCAGTCAAGTTCGGTTTAAATTATGATCGTTTATTTTCTATCAATGACTAAGGTGTTATTTCAGCCCTGCGCCTGCTGTCAAGCCCCACGGTCCAATTACTGATTCAGCTCTTGAATCTCTTCGACACACCCCCGGTCAATCGTCATTGCATTAATTAACTGCCTCTTCCGCTATTGTCAGGGTGTCAATTTAGTTATCAACATTAGTTCTAGTGCGGTGCGCTTACCGCATTTGCAAGCCGCTTGACCTTGTGATTAGCTGCCTCGGCGTAGTTGCTAACCACGGTAATCTTAGCGGCCCGTTGCTCCTTGGATAAGTTTTTTGCCTCGGGGAGGCTCAATCTGTCCACTTCGTTGACAGCCGGGATAATATGGTTGGCGGACACCTCCACGTAAGTGTCAGCCATGGCCCCCGCGACTAGATAGTATCCCTTCAGCTCTAGTGCTTTCAATTTCAGCCCCTGCGTCGACGAGTCAGTTAAGTACGCTGCAGTAGTGATATCTTTCTGCTAAAGGGGTATGAACATGAAAAGAAGAAACCGGCGCGAACCTGGAGCTTCCTCTTCATCACTTTCTCTTTCCGTGCTTTGGCCGCTTCCGACTCCTCCTTCTTTGCCCTGTCCCCTAGGGTTTTTGTTGTTGTCGCCATCGCGGAGAAAGGGTCTACTCTTGACTGATCCATGTCTTCAATGAAGTCCTGCAACTGGGTGAAGAATGCTCCAAGTTCGTCAAGCTTTTCGCAAAAGCCTTGCAGATGCTTCACGCACTCGGCAACAATCTCCTTGATCTGGGCCTTAAGGACCTGTTAGTGCTCTCCGCCACACAGCAGTCACAGGTAACTTGCCATCGTGGCTTTGGTGCTTAGAAGCTGCTTCAACTTAAGCTTCATGGCGTTGAACTCTTGCGTCATCTTGAGGTCTTCTTCTAGTCGATTGTTAAGTCGACTTTCAGCCTCAAATAGAGCCTGTTGAGCCATGCGGAACCTCTGAAAGCGGATCTCGGCGCGAGATGCCCCTGATTTCTGGTTAGGCCTCAACGGTACGTGTTTGGGGTGCGGAGTTATCCACTGGTATTTCGTCTCTTTCCTTCCTCGCGCTACGGACAACTTCATTAGCCTCGAGCCTCGCAGAAAGGCGGCCAACAATACCTCTTTTCGGACACCCTCCGCCTTCTTAATAGCATCGCGGCCAGTAGCGATAATATCACAAATTATCGTTTCCGCATTTGTGATCTTCTTACGCCAAGCTGGCCCAAGCTCGAGAACAGTCTTCGAAGTATCGGAACCCAAATTCCTTTCGCTCTTGATGACTTTCTGGATTTCGAGGGCAACCTAAAGCACGCGTTAGTTCTTAGGTATTTGTTGGGATCTGCTGCGCGCTCTCGGGTACCTCCTCAACCGGCTTTGCAGCCTTGCTCACCTGCCTAGATACAGGCGTGAGATCATTTACAAGCTGACGTTCAAGGTCTCGAATCTGGGTTAGTATGTGTTGGATATTGCTGTGCGACCCAGGCTGGCCTGATAGGGCGTCCCAATCTACGCCCGCAAACTCATCGGGGCCGAAGGTCAGGAGCTCTGCCAGTCGGTGGACGACCGAAACGAGGTGGCTGGCTGTTGTGTAGCCCCTGTCCTGCTGCTCGAGAGGGTCATTAGGGTCCGGAATGTAGTGCGCTTCAGAAGAGCTGTGGCCTCCAGGAGAATAAGTGAAGGCAGAATAAAGGGAGCCTAATGGTCCGAAAGCGAATTTTATGGCGCTCATGGCGGTTTCAGCTGCTGCGATGCCTAAGTCCACCCATACTCCTGCGCACACGATTAGCAGACGCGAACCGAGGGTGATTTCAGGGTCCCTACCATTCTTACAAGACTTCTCTGCTTTTGTGCGTTCATGCTGCCGATTCAGGAGCTGCTCTCGATATTGCCTCGTCTGTTGCTGACTCTCGTCAACTTGGGCATGCTTCATCTTGACAGATTCGTCCTGTAGTTCAGCCTGATCGCCAAGGTCCTTCTGTTTGTTTCCCAAATCATCTAGTAAGTCAGCCTCACTGCAATAGGTCCCAAGATGCGCGGACACCCTACCATCCTTTTCCACGCATGCCCTATGAATGGCCTTGGCGTACTCTCCCCATTCGCTGACTTTGGCTCTGATGGCCATGGTATCTTGCGTGCAGGCCTGGGAACTCCTCTTCGGCATTTCAAGCTGTTCTGGAAGGTCTATTTCAACCAAGTCGTCGTCTTCGACGGCTTCGAGAATCATGTCGATCTGTTAGAGGCGTTAGATATGTCACGATATTCTAAGAATTTGCCCAAACGGACCGTCCCATCTGGCTCGCAAACAGCACGAGCCACCATTGAAATCTTCTTCATCTTGGCTTCAGCATCTCTAAACATAATGCGACCTAGGTCGGAACAGTAAACAAGGTTTGCCCTTAGAGACTTGTATCTGCCAATATATTATTTTCTGGGTCTTTCCCGGGTTTGGGCCCTAACATATACTTACTTTAAACTTGTACTTTCCGGGATCATCAGCGACGCCGCCAATGGGTCCGAGGCGAGAATAAAGCAGTGGCCCAGACGTCCAAGAGCATCGGGTGCCGCGCCAAGCAGTCCTCCCCAGTTGCTTTGTGCTAAAGCACTCTGTGTCACGGAGCCGACGTACAGATCACGACCAGCCGCCGTCCCGACGAGACGAATCAGCTCGGCAGTCTGTAGGCTGCCCGGAACTGCCGATGACTCATCTTCTGCGCTGAAATCATCGACACCTTCTGCTACCTTGGGGCCGTAGCCCTGCTCCTTAGAATCATCGTAATCGGGCATGTCTCTTGGGTCTCCTGGCCGATCAGAGTGTAGGAAGATGAACCAAGCAGTTTAGCTGCGACATCAAAAACACAGTTTCAGTGGATAGCGTGAGTCTGTCTCTAGATATGGAGCCATGCCCGAGACCAGGAAGCAGGCCCGACGAGGGGGGATGCGGGGTTTTCAAGGTTCATTAGTTGAAATCCGATCATTCGCCCAGGCGAAGAGAGCCTGCAGCTATGGCGTCTGCACCCAGTCGGATTCTTCAATAACCGCTACCATAACCAACAAGCCATATACACCCCGCCACTTAAAGCCCTCGTGTGATATCTGCAGTCTACGGGCGGCTAGCCGAATGACACGTCTCCATTGGTATTGCTTCGGCCATTGGGGGAAGGGGCCAAGCCAGGTAAGTGACAACATAGGCGAATAGTGAAAATTTCCAAGGACAACCATACGGCAGTTTAACGTGGCCACCTTGCCGGAATAATGATACCAGATTGGAATTGCCCAACCCCCCTCAGTCACCAGTCACCTCAGAACAGGGGACGGCGGTTCTTGTTATCTTTCGTCAACATTATCTGGAAGGGATCCTGGGCCGCGGCCTATTTCTGTCACTTTGCTGGTTCAACAACCTAAACAACAGAACATTGCCTACGAATTCCGGCTCTTGCCCTTCAGAGGCACCGGTAGCATGGATCTTACTCTAGAGCTGGAAAGAGTCCAGGAGCAGATCCAGAGGCTCCAGGACGAAACGGACGATTTCGAAAAGAAGTCCACGACCATGATCGAGGACGACCAGGTTACCATGTCCGCCAAAGTGCGGGCCAGCGTCGAATCGATCGAGCGGGCGCAGACGTTCCTCGGGATTGGCCGGAGCGAGCCGGCCGCTAAGATCGAATACAAAGGCGATGCAGAGGAGAAGGCAGCCACACGGGCACTCGTGTGGGACTATGCGGTAGACCTGAGCGTCAAGTTCAATGAACTCCGTAAAGCCGCCAGTGCCGGACTCAACAATGTGGCGGACGTCAAGGCGAGGTGGCACGACTTTGAAGCCGAGGTGTGCCAGCTCTGCAACCGGATCCAGACTCTAGCAGAGGAGGGGCAAGCGGCCATCACGAGCGCGGAAGAGCTCATTGAGCAGAACGAGCGTTCGATCCAACAAGCAAGCGAGACTCTTAAGGCGCAAGAAGTTCAACTGCAGGAGTTGAGAACGCGTGCGGGGTCCAGGAGGGACGACCGAAACGCGTTTCTTATTGTAGGTACCACCCCATTTGGTATGTTCCCACGCCGCGAACGTAGGCCAACCTAGCTTGCCCAGGGCGCCGGAGCCAGTCTTCTCGTGTCATTCCTATTCCTTCCCGCAGTCGTCGCGATCGCTCCACTTGTCGGCAACGCAGGGTACGTACTTCGCTGCCCTCTGAAGCGGCGCCACTCTAACGGTGTGGTGATTGCTCTCGCGCAGAGCCAAGCAGGGCGATATATGTGACCTCGAACACGAGATGAGGCAGGTTGGCGTCCGCTTGAACTCGCTGCGGTCCGAGTCAGAAGCTCTGGGGAGACAGAAGATCTCGCTGCACGAAGCCATGGAAGAAACTCTTCAGCTATTGCCTCGGTCCGAGACCCTCAGACAACGGAATAATGCCACCCAGGCCATCGTCGATGAGAAGCTCAACATGTATCACGCGTTCAAGGTCTCCGCTGACAAAGTTGGGGCCTGGACATGCGAGCTCACAGCCCAGATCGAGGCAATGGAATTGGTCGGCCCCTCAGAGAAGGCGCTGAGGGAGATCGTCCAGCGGATCGTGGGAAGCCCCAGCGAGGAGGCGTGCCTGGGAGATCTGAGGCAACTGCCTAAAGCAAAGCCGCATAACGTGTCCGTCCAATGATTGGGTTCTACTAGGGTCAGGGCTCCACTACCTAACTTCCCTTTCTATAACCCCAACTTTTAGGCGTATTAGGCTTAAAATAGCCTTGAATTTGTCCTACTTATTACCTGATAGCAATAGGCCACTAGAGAAAGATTAAGTTTTTTTTAGTCGGTAGATAGTATATATAGCGTAGGGCATTTTTTCGGCTAGCTTTTTAAGCCCGACTACGTACTAAATTTAACGCTAAAGATAAGCATATGTTTGCTACACTTTTAGCTGCGGCCTCGTACCAAAAGCGACCCATATTAGGCTCACGCTCCCCCCTAGAATACATGCTATTTACACTGCGCGGTGTGCCCTGTTGGTGATGTAGATAGGTAATGAGAAACCGCGGCTCTAGAGATCAGAGTGAAGGCAGGTGTTCTCCACACTAAAAATTTACCCCACATCCATATACCTACTACCTAGAGAGATAACACGCCAGCCAAGCTTCCTTCCCTTCTACATACCTACTTCCACACTTATCTAGCCGGTCGAGCAAAGACACCGGCTACGCCTCTGTGTTGCGTTGGTGACCGTACCATATCTGGTTTCCTGAGGGCGATCAGCGCGTCGAAAGCCTGCCAACTGCTGTTCCATTCTACTGTCTACACAAAACCACCCAGCCCCCTTCGTCATCTAGTTGCCACAATATCCTACCCGCCATACACTAGGTGCCTACTCCCAGTTTATTTGGTTGTTTTCAGACATCTGATCTGTGCAGCCTCTTCGACCCTTTTCTAGATCTTGACCGAAAAAAACAGGCGCACCCCCGACGTACCTCGTGTACCTCTTCTCCTACCCCCAAGTATCTCATGGTGTGTATGATTGCAGCACAGTGCCGGACTCCCGCCGCAACAAATTCCTCTCCACATCGCCACTCCCGAACGCCTCTTCAGAAGACAGCCTACAACAGCGCCCCTCACTATCATACTTTCAGCTACTTCTCACCACCAGTCACTTTCTGTCATAGATGACCACCACCTGACCCTTGATCACACTCAGTCATTATGGCACTATTCGGGGACATTCCATTCGGCCTAGCCGCCGAGAGTGGGTGCCCAGTTTGTTACCCAAAGCTGCGGCCGCAGACGCAACTGCTCCTGTGCAGTGGCTGTAAAGTCGTCCATTATTGCAGCTCTGACCACCAGAAGAAGCACCGTCCAAAGCACAAGGCGGCATGCACTTCTATCGTCAAGAGCAGGGAAAAACTTGAGCAAGAGGAAGCCGCACTTCGAGCTCACCCAGGTGACTTCCTCACACCGAGGGATGTTTTTGAGAACGGCGTGGGCTGCTTCTGGGGTTTAATTGGGACTCGCGACTACATGAGGGCCAGATTCGCAGCTGCCGACGCTCTACTTCGGATCGACACAATCAAAGCCGTCGAGAAGGCTTTAGCCCATTTTCAGGACATGCTGCGACTCTGTCGGTCCGACAATCTAGGCATCCGAGACATCGTTCCTAGTCTCTTACTTCGCCTGGGGCGAGAGCAGGAATGCTATGACTTTCTCAAGTGGTGGGCTGTCATCGACGACGAGCACCACTACAATGGACGCTATGATTGGGGCGACATAAGTCTGCCATATCTTGACATCTGTGGAGCCGACGTGTTTGAAGAAGTGGACGCTTTCGCTAGCTGCTTGAGCCTCAGTCAGCTTGTCATTCTTGCACTCCTGAAGCTACGCTTGTACCTCGACATTGAGCCTTATGACCCGCAATACATGGATTTCGAGTCCTCTTGGCACTCATGGCCCCCTACTCCCACGGAGTTCATGCGGCCGATTGGCGAAATTGTCCAGATGAAAGTTGAGGCGATCACGAGTTTAGATGTGCCGGATATCTCTGAGTCACTCAAGGATCAATATCAGGCTTTGTTCCGAATGGTACATAAGAAGAACCCACATTTTTGGGAAGCTTTGGTGGACGCATCGGAAGATACTCCGCCCTTGCCTTCAGCGTACAGCCCCGGTTCCGTTGAGGAGGCCATTTTGGGCGTCTATCAGTGCAAGAAGGCCTGGGAAGAAAGTTATGATGCCATCATAATGATTGAATCAGAAATTGGCGAGCTAACTGCGGTATACAAGAGCCGAGTCGCTGCGTCACATGCCGTGAATACTGGAGAAGTCACAACTGCCTCAGAGAGACGAAGAGGTTCTGGCAGATCATTCCCATCCAAATTTTGTGCACCTACAACAAACACGCGCCCGGACAACTTATTTCCGCCTTCGCGCACTAAGGAAGATCAAATATGGCATTATGTTCATTGTAACAACCAGAACAAGGCTCTCGCATACGCTGATGGAGCATGCTCAGACAATGGGCAGCAGAATCCACAGGCAGCCTGGGCGGCGGTACTTCGCCCACCCATTGGCGGCGATACCCGTTCATGCATTATATCAGGTCGACTAGAGATCAGGGGCCCTTTTGGGGACGAGAGCGTGGCAACTAGCAATCGGGCTGAGCTTCGTGCATCCATAGCCGTCTTGCGTGGTAACGATTGGCGAGCTTATGGGTTCACCAGCATTGTCATCGCAACAGATTCATCTTATCTTGTCAATGGTGCCACTGAGTAGACGAGAAGCTGGATTCGCAATGGTTGGAAGACGCGAGCTGGTGGTCCCGTCAAGAACCAAGACCTGTGGGAACTTTTTCTCGGTGAAGTAGAGAAGTGTAGAGAGACGGGCCTAGAAGTTGAACTTTGGAAGATCCCTAGAGAGATGAATGGGGTTGCCGACGCCGCGGCGAAAGAAACAATTCACAGAGGGGCAGCCCCAATCGACTTCGAGGATATACGCCTCGGCTCTTTAGCGGCTAGTGTCAGAGCTCTAGAAGAGCCTCGCGTCCTTTGCGTATGCTTAGAGTATGAGAGCCTATTCAACGACATCTATGCAAGCCTCATCTCGAGGATCACCGCCAAGGCCAAAATGAACCGAGCCACGACTCAAAAGGCCGCACTGGACATGCTCACTCAAAACCCTCCACCACCGGTGATCTTAGTCGCTGATGCAGGTGTTGCGAACCTCATGAATGTTTGGGAGCGCGTCATTGACTGTCTTCGCGGAGGGTCGACAGTGGTACTTGCAGCGAGCTTCAGTTCATTCGTAAACGAAGGCCAATTCAATCGTTGCTTTCGCAAGATTGGACTACCCTGGAAAAGAGGGGGCTACCATCGAACAAATGTCAGCCTGCGCCCCAGAGTTGTCGATGATCGCCTGGTGAATTACCTCTTTCCCACCTACAGCCAAAAGGCCGTTTATGTTCAAGGAGTGGCTAGCCCAGATGTATGGTACACTGGCGAGCGGGGTGAGGTGGCTGTGGCTTTTACGAAAGTTGGGAACGGCATGCTCGGTTATGTAGGAGATGTAAACGGGGAAGATGGCTCTGAAGCGGTGGTTCTCGCTATGCTTGGACTTTTAAACTGAACAAAGATGGACTGGCGTTGAGGAAATTTGACAAATAGAGCAGTTAGTGCAGGCCAAATGATTGCTACCTATGGCATTACAGGGATGGGGGCCGGCTCCTTGCAGTGGTCTACTTCTCATCGCTAATATCTCCTCATTTATTCAAGCCTCAGGAATCTTGAATGTGCTTGATACCAAATCAAATCAAATTCTGTTACTTGGCGGCTCGTCTCACACGGCAACGATGGAGGTAAATCTACCATAAAGACCTGCGCATATTAAATCACCCAATCACAGGTACTAACCCTAGTTCTTTTACCAAGAACTAAGATACATGATCCCCCAAGGACGTGTAGAGTTAGTTAGGTTCAAAGGCATGAACGAGCGAGATAGAAATATATACTGAAGATGATCCTGGAGCTAGCGGCACGCTATTTTTATAGTTGGAACACAGAAGTCGCGGTATCTACACGCAGCGTGTTTGACGGTCACCCGACCAAAGGACACTGTCACGGAACTAGTCCTAACCCAAGAACTCCACTAGGGCACGGGCCAGAATACTGTATATAAAAAGGAGCGAGTAGCTGGCGACTGACCAAGCGAGGAATCTTCCCTCCTTGTGCAATAACATAAGTTATTTCTGGAACTACCAGCAGTACGAACTGTGACAGACACACTCAAGAGCGCCTCCTTATTGGGTGAAAGATGCTCGCAACTGTCAAATTCTGCGTCTGTCGTGCAGTCTAGATCGAGCGTTACCTTAGTACAGAATCTCGTGGAAGAGATAAGAGGCTTTTATGATTTGCTCTATACGTAACTTAGCCTAGGACTCGCACGGACCCGACCGACCAGAGCCCCTAGAAACGGCCCTGTTCACGATGCGCTTGCTGCGCACGGGTTTTCTTCCCTCATCTCGCTTTTCTAGAGTGGGCTTTTCGTGATGGCCGAGAGTTGAGTTTTTTTTTTCGTTTGTTTATCCAGCCGTAGCCTTCGCGGTCTCGGCGTGAGCTTTTAGGTGGTTATTCGAAGTCCTGGTCGCAGGTGGCCGGTCTCCTTGCCAGAGGCGCACCGCTAGGACTTCGTTTGAGGCTCTGGAGTATCGTGACTAAGCCACTAGGGAAGTGGGTATCAGGGGCTAAATCGGCCGGGGGTGGCATAAAAAGGGGTACGAAACCACCTGTGTAAAATTTCAGGCATCACATCTTCCGTTAGCTTTCTGCTTCATTGGTTTTTATTGTTGTATCCTAATGGATTCTGCGACCTCACGATGCTTTGATCAACTAATTCCCCAACAGCGCGAGTGATACGGACTACAGTTGGAAGCGTAGAGGCGACTTATCTCCAACGAAACCGCCATTGTTACCTCCCCAATACAGGTGGTGCATTTCAGTGGATGTGTAGATATTCCAAGATAAGACTACTTGTTCGCATGGCCTTTTCCTTGGAATTGGCGTAGGTAGCATCAGCTACGAGGCGGCGAGTATGTCTGAGAAGTAGTCCAACTATCCAGTTGTAGAAGGCATTATGCTTTCGTATATTTTCTATCGACTGAACCCTTAAATTAAGATTTCATATGTGAACCAGGATCTCCCTATCTCCTACTTCATCGATAACAACCTTGACAAGCATACCCTCTGAAGCGAGGAACTAACTCCGCGTACTGCCTTCGGAACGGGGCTCGCCGCGGAAATATAAAAAAAAAAAAAAATATAAAACCCACTGAACCAGTATAACCGTGCGACGCTACCCGAGTGGGATAAGTTTCCACATATGAGGCTCCCTCTCCCATGCCCCCTCTTCTATCTCTCCCCAGTTGATACGGTGAGCGATGGTGTCTCGCCACCCTATTTGGAGCACCAGCAACATTGGATCCGAGAACTGGTTTCGCCGGCTCCCCAAGACTATGAATTCATGCTGGCCACGGCCGTAGTTGGGGTTCTCCACATAGTTCGACGCCATAATTCCCGTGGAGCCGACAGCGTTCCCGCGAGAATCTACAATTGTAAAACGACGCTGGTTATTGTTGTTAGGTGGCACTAGAGTGAAAAAGGCGCGAGTCGTCCAGAAGAAGATCAGTTGCGTTTCTGGAATCGTGCTGAGTTTCGTTGAGTGAAGGAGTGGATGTTCCGATGCGAGATCCTTGAGGGTGACGAGTTGGTTGTGGTTGTGTTTCCATTTAGGACGATTCTGCTGCCTTGTCAGTTCATACGTTAACGTTTTTGGCCTGACACGCTCAATTCGCAGGGGTGCATGGTGATGTTCGTAGCAGAGAATCTCAGGGATTTCCCTAGTGATGAAAGTAAGCAAAGCAATAAAGAAAAAGAAAAGGGGGGAGGAGGGGATGGGTAAGGGGGGGGGGGGACTATCCTAGACGCCACACTCACCCTATATCTGCGTCCCAACGGTCGTCTCCTATGCAAACATGCGCTTCACCAATCCAGCCCATCCACGACCAACTGGGAAAAGGAACTCTGACTCGCATAGATGTCATCGGCAATGTCGAGTGCTCTTTTCTGCGCCGTAGGCACGCAAAAGAACTCCAGAGCAAGCCTTGTTCGAAATGAGAACGAGGCAGTCCCCAAAGAAAACTATCGTCGGAGAGAGTTGATAGGCCCTGGAGGACGGAGAGGAATCCGTCGAATGCGTCGCCTTGGTAAGTGAAGGTCCTGCGGGTATAGTTTGCCACTAGATTTTGGTACGTCTTCCAGAATTGCACCTGATCATCGTCGGGCTCGTAGAAGTTTCGAAAGCGCCGTCGTAGACTGAGTTCAGAAGCCCCCTCGTGGAAGCGGTTGAATCGAAGTTGGCCATTCTCGAAGTGTGATTCTTCACAAAAAGTGGCCTCCCTGCAGATCCAGTAGACCTGCTCCTCCAGGAACACGAGCGCACGTCGTGACATCGCGCGCTCTTGCATCGTCCAGCCGCGGCTGTTCCAGGGCGTGCGTTCCAAATAGTGCTCGCTTGGGTTGGGAAGGGGGCGCAATGTTGTCATAAGAGACAGTCCGGAATTCACGTCGACTCCAGTGCCTTTCTTGGTAGGCGGAATAACGATCAGTTCCTGTTGCTTGACAGAGCGGCTTCCTGGGCGGAGACCGGGCAGGCCACCTTCAACACTCGATGCGGACGCAGCCACGATGCTGAGGAAGGCAAAGCCGTATATCTGGCTCATACCTTCTATCTGAATCTTCTTATCCATGTCATCATCCTGGACGATACAAAGCGCGTCGATCCAGAGATGCTGGAATCCCAATATCTCGGTCAGAAGTATCGCGTCCGCGATGGTCTGGGGTAGTGTTTCATTGGCCAGAGCACCCGGCTTCGCCAATCCATCGTTGTTGCAACTCCGTAGCTCCAGCTTCTGGGGCCCTCCCCAGACGTAGCTGAGCGCAATGTACCGGTGCTCCGAAAGGCGGATGCCTTCCAAAGTGATCACACACATCTGCTTAACATCAACGAAGCGGACCCTTTCAAGCTTATTCTTCGAGTCTATGTCGGCTCGCTCGCACTTGATTCCGTGATCGGTCTTGCAGATATTCATCCAGCGTTGAACCCACCGAAGATCTAGCAGCAGGGGCCGGTAACGTCCACCAAAAATCATCATATCAATGTCAGGACGAGGATCTACAAAATTTGTATCCACTTGAACGGATGCCGCGCCGACGTTACACGCTTGGAAGGCATAGAACAAGCTTTTTTTTGGACCTCCGACGCCGTATGGGTCGGTTTCAATTTCGACCAGGATGGACAACCGGCGAATCCAGTAGTTTTTCTCATTTGGGTCTCGGTACACCCCAAAAAAAGACGTCTCCGCATGGCAGACGTCGTTTTCGCTCGGCCGGAGGATCCCCTGCCTGGATAGAACATTTTCAATGAGCTGGCATAGCCGGCATATCTTGCTCCTTTGAAGAATGTCGCCGAAGGAGCCAAGTAGGGTAGTTTTGTGGGCGTCGTCTCGCTTGTCCTTGAATGGGTGCCGACTCGTGTCAACTCGCCCTTTCATCAGGCCGGGCAGGTCTGAATTTAAGGGGTTTCTTAGGGCGTCGAAATTGATTTTACGACAAAATCTGCATAGCTGAACTGTATCCATGTTATCCAATGACGCCTTGGACGAAGATTTCCAGGGAAATTGGTGGATACAATAGAATAATAGACGTTCATGCACTTGGAGAGAGAGGGGGTGCTCTATCCAGCCACATGTCTGGCCATTGAGTGCAGTCTTGGAATGAATGATGTAACGGTAAAAGTGATTGGCCTGGCCCGAGTCAGCTTTGGTGCCTAATGGGCTGTAACAACCTGTGTTGGAGCAAATGGTGTTGGCGATAATCTCGCTGGCGCAATGAATGAGCTAGGGCGCCGGAGGGAAAAGAGTTTCGGTACTATTGAGCGAACCCCCTAATACGAGTGGCGATGATTTATATATAATCAAATAATCCGACCGTATCTGGCGATTTTTGTACAGATTTATCGTTATAGTTAGTATGACAAGGTCTTGAGCCGTGGGGGTGAAGGTCACTCCAATGGGCCTATCATGTAGGACGCCATTTTCGGAACTTAGACCTCCAGTCCAAGAGGCTTCCATATCGCCTGTTCACCATTGTCTGCAAAATGTACATATCACTTCAGTATTACTAATTCATACTTCCACATGGCCCCCTTGTTATAATAGTCACTGTTAGAATTAACATAAAGGGGTAGACCAAAGCCTCTCAATGACACCATCACGACAACCGTGCCGCGAGTCGGGCGGCTGATGAGCAGGCCATGGCTCATTCGGCGTCCGGCGATGGAAGTTCGCCTTCATTGCGGGTGCCCAACGCTTCGAGGTTGCCGAGGATGATGTCTGCTCCCTCCTGGTTGTCGTGGAGGGCTTGCGCGGCCTTCGGGAACAAGATCTCTTCGTTGTGTCTGGATATTGTAACTTCTAATGATGATTCTCTGATGGGTCGCACGATGGGTCATCGCCTCTGTGGACTGAGGAAGACATTATGTTGGTGATGGGGTGGGTAGAAGAGACGGACGGCTTCTGTAAGGTAACATACATGCAGCCCCATCTAGGTAGTGCACCTTGTGTGCCTGCATAATGGACTTACAACCTCGGCCGCGGCAGAACTACCCTAGTTATAGTACACAATAAGCGTGAATGCTTTCACGTACGACCACAGCCTCCAGAGAACTCGGGATCCCGTCCGCTCTCCCATAGATAAGCTGGAGAGCGCCAGATTAGTAGTTGGGTCGGTGACGACCAGCGAATCCCTGGTGTTGTACGTTTTCTTTTTTCCGTTCCCCACACGTGCACCCCTGCACTCGCCCCCCTTCGTTCATTCCCTCCATAGGATCGGGGTTCCTGGGTATGCACAGAACTCTGAACTTTTATTTTAGAAACCGTCAACTGCCCCCAGATCTAGCTGTAACCTACCTACCTACTCTAGGCTTGGTGCGTGAGTTCGTTGCTGTGGGTGCTGGAGGAAAAGAGGTGGGCCTTCATATCACGCTTACCTAGGCTTTTTTCTAGTGAACTATGACTGTCCTAGTCTGGTTGGATAAATATCCGGAAATAGAGAATAGGAAGCGGATGGGAAGATGCGAAAAATGTCAGGTATGTATACATAGGCCTCAGCGGTAGTTGTCTAAACGTATAGAGATGTTTGATATACTTCAATTCTATGGTGGATAATTAACTACACGGAACTGACGGGCAACTTCTGTTTCCGACTGAAGGAGGAAGCCATGTCGAATAAAGGGGTAGGTAATAACAGCCTACCCGTTTTACCAATAAGGGTGCAACTTCCACCTCTGAATAGCAACGCAAAGTACTATTCAGTTTATAATAAATACTTGGCATACTCTGAGTCTTTTGCAACATATTGGACGGCAGATCTCAACTGCAACAACACCATATTAGAATTGGATGCAGCCTCTACATCCAATTCTTATACCCGCTAGATTAGTATTTTTACTCACCTAAACCGAAGATATCTACGCTATGCAAAGCCCTAAGCATGAACCAGTAAGTTTGTTTCGGCTTTACATAGCATATAAGACATGTTTAAGGTACATACATGCATGTGGTCTGCTGGTATGTTGACCCGGCCTCGACTTCAGCTTTGGTATCACCACTCTCCAAGAGATGACGTAATGTCTTGATTATATCAGAAATCATGTGATCCGCGGGCATCAAGCACTCCTGGAATGAGGGTGTATCCAGACAGCATGTGGTCCATTGAGCACCCTATACACTATGGATGATCTAGCTGTGGTGTAGGTAGTGATGGCAGCTGAGTATGAGATACATCTGGTATAGACATTCCACAAACCACTAATAAGTAAGTTTCACATGTTTCGCTGACACCCCAAGTCCTTTGAATATCATATAAATGGCGGGCTAGTTACGGGCGCCCCATCTCATTTGGTGATAAACTAAGTCATCTACTATATGCAAGAAGCTGCCAAGTACAGGTAGCCATGTCACCAGCAAGACACTCAGCTTGACGGGGTCTCCCGGCGGGTCACAGTGAAGCGCATCTCCCTCTCGTGTTCGCCGAAGCGGTTCGGCTTGGGGGGGATCGGCCCGACGGCGCGCATGGCCACGTCCCAGGCGGTGCCGGTCCGGGCGCCGACCTCGTCCCAGAGCGCCTGGAAGGAGTCCCGGTCGTGCAGGTAGACGGTGGCGGCGCCGAGGCGGGCGTTCCCGGGCCTCACGCTACCCCTGTGGACGCCGAACAGCATCGCCGACGGCGCGCCGTCGGCGGGGCGGAAGAAGCGCGCGATCCGCTCGCAGAGCACGAGCTGCGCGGCGCGGCCGAACAGGTGGAAGAAGTTGGACGCGCGCGCGATGGACACGCGGCCGTCGAGGGCGCCGGCCACGGCGCCGGCGGCGTACGCGGCGTCGGGGCTGAGCAGGAGGTCGCCCGCGACGAAGGTGGCGTCGGTGCCCACGAGCCCGGCGCGGTCGCGGAACTGCTCGTACCCGAGCTCGATGAACTCCGGGTGCAGGTCCGTCGCGTACAGCCGCCGCGGCTCGACCCCCGCGAACGCTAGCCGCCGGATCGTCTGCCCAATGAAGGCCCCGAGCTCGAGGTACGTCTCCTCCGACCCGGGCGCCCGAAGCCGCTCGATCGCCAGCCGCGTCGTCGCGTCGTCGTCGGAGAAGTCGGCGTCCCGCGCGTAGTTAAAGTCGCCGATGCAGGGGTACTTGACTATGTCCCACGCCTTGTTCCGCTGTGTGGCGTGACGTTTGACGATGTCGTGGTTAGTGCGGGCTTGTCTGAGATCGGTGACGGTTAACCCGTCGAGGGAGGGGGGAGGGTGTCTCTTACAATCTTGATGATCTCTGCCTCGACTTCGTTCGGAGGGATCCCGCTATACTTCTCTAACACTTCCCTGAATTGGCTATAATCCCCGGGGATGGAATTCACGTAATGTTCCCTGCCCCACGCCTCGGGGTCTCCGCCGTCGATCTGGTCTTCCTCTTCCTTTCCCCACGTGTTCGTATCATCGCTGTCGGTGG
Organism: Rosellinia necatrix; assembly: GCA_021209875.1. Classification (NCBI taxonomy): domain Eukaryota; kingdom Fungi; phylum Ascomycota; class Sordariomycetes; order Xylariales; family Xylariaceae; genus Rosellinia; species Rosellinia necatrix. The sequence goes on from JAGYVD010000003.1 coordinate 746,981, forward strand.
CTTCTGCCATGTTCGAGTATATCGATACCCTATTAGTATAAAGAGGAAGAGAGTGTAAACTCCTATGTTGTAAAGCGTAGCTGTTTCTTATATCCAGTCCAGCCCGATCCATGCACGCCCAAACTTGCGGGGATAGGAACCACCTAGGTATATGGACCATGCAGGGACCTATCCGTAATGCAAGTATGTCCGGCAGGCCGGAACTTGGAAATGGGACGCAACAGCATAACGATAAGTGTCACGCGTACCATAGTGCCAAGAATGCTGAAGCCGGACAAATCTGTATCCAGCAGTGGTTGAGGATTATGCATAAACAGAAGCAAAAATACCTAAGACTGAGACATAGGACCATTTCTTTATATCAAACCTTGAAAGTCAAAGAAGACTATTGGTTGAATCGAATCTTTCCAGCCTTATCTGACAGACTAGCCCTTGTCGTGTACAAATAGAATTCACACATCCTACTTGAACGGAAGCTTGTGGAGTGGCAAGATCAAATGTGGGAACACGGCCCGGCTCCAACGGTGTATAAGTGGGTGCAAACCGGTCAAGTGCGCGGCCCGATGACGTTTCACGTTTGTCTCTAGTAACGATGTTACCGTGCTACAGCGCGGTAGTTCTGTTTCGTGACACGAAACTTCCGTGTTTATGTTGTCACGGCGTCTTAGGGCAGTATCTCGATCGATTCATTGCTCGCCGCATCTGTAATCGTACGCGGGTCATTCCACAGATTTCTAGCGTAGTGGGTATAGTTTAGCGTCGGCGCCTTCTTAAGGCAATGCTGTCCCGCTAAGTTATTAAAAATGAGGAGATAAGAGACATTTTCCCTGTATTCCCCATTAAGTACTTGATGCCAGGCTAGGCTCGCTGGCTTAGCAGGTGGCTTTTTATAAAGCCGTTCATAGCCATGAAACCTTAGGCAAGGGATCAGACTAGCGTCAGCATAATTGCTACAGACGGCTTTAGGGGTCCCAGGCCCATCCAGGGATGAACGCCGTTGGCTATGTATCTTGAGAGCGACTACTTTCAGGTAGCCCGGGGCTAGTTGCTTATGTTGGAATTATGTTCTTCGTAGCCAACTAGCCTTTGACCTCTAATGCCGCGCCGAGGCCTTTTGTTTCGAGGACAGACAACCTGAGTTTTGTTTAAGTGGTTATGGTCTACCAGGCAAATCAAAAATTAACTAGATCAAATTGTAGACCTCTGCGCCGTTATCGTGTGGGAGAACTCAAATAGGGGCATAACCCAAAACGCTGCGAACACTATACCCAGAAAGCTACCAAGGAACAGAGCAGAGAGAGTGCTTTGCGGACGGAAAGGGGGCCAAACCAGCGGAAAGTCTAATAGGTACGTTGAAGTATGTATCAAGAGTGGTCGAACATATGAAGGGGCTTCCGGCCCCCTTTTTGGGATCCTGCATCTTTGATTCCGAAGCACCGACGAGGCTGCTGCAAGGCTATGGCACGAGAGAGGCCACCGGGGAAAGGTTGTCGCGGTGGCCGCTTTGATCCCCAAGCTTGGTAAGCTTTTTTAGGAGCCTAGTGTTTTACCTGGTCGTGAAACGTCAAGCGACCAATACCTGTGGTTGCCAATGCACTGATTCATTCAACCCTCCATGATGGGATATCGAGCAATGACAAGTGATTGCGGCGTGGCGGCGTGGCGGCGGCGGCGGCGGCGGCGGCAGGGGGGTAGAGTATGATATTAAATTCGGTCTCTAACGGAAATCACAATAGCACAATAACACAATAGCACAATCACACCCCATTCCACCTCCCACTACGCCGAAGAGCTTGGTGTGCGCCGCCGAACAATCGTACTGCTAAAGCCACTGAAAGGGTTGTTGACTGCTTGGTGCGTATACCTGAAACGCCTTCGCGATTCGCAGTTAATAGTTGGATGATAATCCAGGGCTGGCATTGTCTGTGTGGTGTTTTAAAAACATGCAAGTAGTACCTACCGTAGACAGTTATTTTTAAGAATGACGCCAGCAGACGTTGGGACGTTGTGACGTTGCGGTTACCTGCATAGGTAAGCTACCTGGGTATGCTCATTTGTAGGCTTGGCTCAGCCACGATGGCTGACGCTCTAGCCCGATACCCTTCCCCTGAGTCTGCCCCAAAGGGTAGGTACATAAGTGGCTTATCATATCGGACAAACATGGTGAAACACTGCTATATCTAGGAGGTAGTGGGGGTAGTAGGTACCTTTGACACGGGTAGTAGTGCTCCCTAGCGACATGCATTAGTGGTTATATGAAGTAACAGAAATGTCAAAATGCAAAGCTCGATAGATCATTGCACTGAAGTAGGTATGTCGCTCATGTCTGCCATAGCATCATTCCAACTCCCCACGTTCTAGACATGCAACTAGTCGGCGAGTGGTCGGTCGACAAGGGCAAAATACGGGCAGAGGTGTGGGTAACCCGCGGGAACCGGCACGAGCTTGGTGCCAATACCCCGGCAAAGCGGGTATCCACGAATAAAACGGGAAGAAAAAAAGAGAGAAAAGAAAAAAGGAAGAAAAAAGGACGAAAAAAGACGTCACGCTTCTCACGCGACCACAATAAACCCAAGTATTCAATTACGCACATTGCTGTGGCTACCAATACTGCTTCAATTCCCACGAAAAATCCCATGGGCCTTTGAAATGTATTTAACTTTCTCTCGGGCCTGACCTTCCCTTACCATGGTGTGATGACGCGAAGGGATGTGTGACAGTTCTCTAGGTGCCCACCCGCCGGGTACTCGGTTCTGTCAAACCCCTAAACGCACTAACTCAGGTACCAACAGGACTAGTTCAGTCGCTAGATCCGTATCACCAACCGGTGGTGCCCCCAGGCCAAGCCCAGACCACAGGCCCTGCATACACTACTTACTAGATAGGTACCTGGTAACTAGCTGGCCAGGCAGCTACTTTATGGCCTACAGTGCACCAAACATAGGTAGGTAGTTAGTTATCAGCTCGTAGTTACTTGCTCGGTGTGTTGTACTACCTGCCTACCTCTTACTATATGCAAGTGTACAGAGGTAGGTGCTGTGGACATACTTGTAGTGTTAGGTAGGTAGGTTAGCGTAGTCGTGCCACGCGTGATGACGCGCCCTGCCTGCCGCTGTTCAACTATGGCCCCCCGGTCCCATTTCAGGTACCTCCTAATTTCCCATTTTCAGCTATGGCAACTTATACGAACATCAATCATTCCCCAGTCGTGCTATCACGGGCACACAGCCCGCTCCAGCGTCCCGTCCCCCCACTGCTAGAGCTCGATCAGGCTCGATTTCTCAATTGTCGACTCGAGGCGTCATTGTTTACCTCGTGTTGTGTTTTCCACATCGGAAGCCATGTTTGTCAACACATAGATGGTTGACTGACCTGCTTTTGCTTTGCCTTTGCTTTTTCGCCCTCACGCTCGACCGACCGGCCCCTCGGACAGACCCCCTCTGGCAGCTATCCCTCTGGCAGCTACCGCAACCCGGATAGGCCCCTACTCGGGTTACATAATTCTCAATCTAATCTCTCGGGTTCGCAGCCAAGCCCGTTCGATTCAACACTCCGGCTGTAGATGGCAATCTCCCTCGTGGGAGCCCCGAGGGGCCTCCGCTTGCTCCTCCCAGTGAGCTTCATCATCGTTGTGCTTGTGCTCGTCGGCCTCTTCCACAACACCGGCCAGACCGGCCAGCTCTTGGAGGCTATTTCCAACATCCACAGCGGCGGCCAGCCACCGGAAGAAGAGAAGATACATTTTCGCCCAACCAACACGCATGCGCCGCCCAAATACAAACCGACTGCCACCCTCGCCGTGCCGACCATCGCCGATCCCTTCCCGCTGCTGGCATCGTCGACCGCCACGCCGCCGCCCATCCCCGCTTACAATGTCCCGAAGCCCGGCCTTCACCGTGACTATGGCCTCTCCTACATGCCGCCTCTATTCATCGGCTTCACCCGTCAATGGCCCATGCTCCTGCAGTGTGTCGTGAGCTACCTCACCGCCGGCTGGCCACCCGAGTCCATATATATCGTCGAGAACACCGGCGTGCAGAACTCGAACGCCGACGGGAAGCTGACCCTGCAGAATCCATTCTACCTCAACCACACTACGCTAGGTCGGCTTGGTGTTAATGTTATACAGACCCCCGTTCTCTTGACCTTTTCACAGCTGCAAAACTTCTTCATATCCACCGCTACGTCGCGCCAATGGCCTCATTATTTCTATTCGCATCAAGACATCCTGGTCATGTCCTTCGAGGACGGGGCCGATACTATGAAACGCCCTGGCGATCGAGATTGGTTCTTCTACGACGACCAGGAGAGGGCTGATATTTTGCGCCCTGCGGCTGCTGGCCAGAAGGGGTATCGGACCGTCTATGAAAATTGCCTGCGAGAACTGAACCAGACGCTAGAGCACGAGAAGCGCTGGGCTTTTCGCTGGTTCCAGTACGATCATCTGACTTTGGTGAATCGCGCCGCACTTGACGCCGTTGGCGGTTGGGATAGTCTGATGCCATATTACGGAAGCGATTGCGATATGAATGCGCGACTGGAGATGGACGGGTGGACCATGCGACATCGCCGTGTTGGCATTATAAATGACGTCTCGACCGTTATGGAGGACCTTGCCGCGCTATATCGCGACCCCACTGTGGTGCCCAAGTTTGTCGATCCCAATCCAGTACCCGAGGAAGACTTAGAGAAGTTAGAGCGCCCACATGAAGACGATGGGGCCGACGAGGATGCGTCAAAGCAAGACGATGGGGCCACTAGCGAAGACGCGGATCCCACAGAGCAGCCATCCGATGAGGCTTCGGATGAATCAGCCGAAGAATCAACGAAAAAGCCCGCCAAGCCCGCCGAGCCCGCCGAGGAGCCCGCCGAAGAGCCCGCCGAAAAGTTGACCGGGCAGTCAACAGACAAGCCCACGGAAAAGCGCAACTTGCAGCGCTCGAAAAGGGCTAGTAGGTCAGGAATTGCTCAAGCTATGGATTACTTCAGGGCTCTTCTGAAGGTTGCCGACGATATGGGGGCGTACAAATATCGAAGTGACAACTCGGCGCGCAATTCTTGGCAGGGCAGCCAGCACGGCGGCGCCGGTGAGCCATATTATTATAACGCAGACGGCTTTGGAAAGTCATTCTGGATATTAGCCGAAGCTGGTCGTGAGGTTTTCCGCCAGAAATGGGGTCACCGGGACTGCGATCTTGTGCAGGAGACGGCTTTACAACTGGACGACCAGTGGCGTGTTGAGAAGGACTGGGAAGACTCCCCCCCGGACCCGAAAGTTGCATAATCTCTTTAATATCATCAAGCTAGCATTTGATTTTTAATGGATGGCGTTGGCATAGGGTAGAGGAATTGGTGGGCTGGGTTCCATACTCCAGAAATGAACGTGGGATTTTGTATAACATCATGTACTCACTTGTTCGATTATGAATATATGGATGAGGGGGAGGGAGGGGGGTGAATGGGTAAAACGAAGAAAAGAGATAGAGCTGGACCGTGGTGTGATTCGTTGGCGAGGAGCTAATACCGTGAGATTCATGATTTATCACGGCCACTACTCCCGTACGGATTGACCTTTGTCATCTATTTAAGACGCGAGAGGAATTGAGAAATCACCATTTTTAATCTCTCATTGGCCATGTGTATATGGGGAGATGAGTGTCAGGGTAGTCATGTGTCTCAGCTTGTGCCACATCAAGCGCTGCGCCTCGTACAAAGGCCATGAAGGCCTAGTCAGGCCGCCCTGTTCTTGTAGCCGTGATCTAGGAGCAACGTATGTTAGGGATGAGGGTTACTTGTGCAATTAGCCCCATTAGAGATCGGATTGGCTCCTGTACATCCAAGGCGTGAGTAGCCGACCATACCAGGTTAGCCCCTTTTTTACTCATCTGGGCACCCGTTTTGTCCCTTGAGAACTGGGGATCTCACTAGATTTACGGATTCAGTAGACCTAGTGCTCAATAGTATTGAAGATGCGTCTCATATTACCGTTATTTGGTTGCAACTAGCTACTACCCACTGGGAACTGGTCTTCGCTCTAGGCGGCCTGTCCCCGACAACGTGCCTATACAAATGTGTAACCCCCACTAACAACTCCAAGTTAATCCTTCAATACAAGATAGCCATCATGAATTACATGAAGCGATCCCTAAATAAACGTTACAAACCCATATAAATAGACTAGTAAATACCAAAAAGTCCACGTCGAGTAACACCTACCTATCCTGCTGATGACCTCGCTTTCTTTACACCTGTTATATAGCGCTAGTTCCTGGAGCTATAGAGGTCATTATGGAGAAATTTGACGCCTCACGCTTCTCGCACATCTTTTAGACAACCAACTGCTTCTTCCTCCACATTAATAGAGATGCGGGAACCTGCAGCGCAGCCGAAACAGCGAGGACCAGAACTTGTCGATTGTAACCCTCCGCAAGGACGTGCCGGACTTCATGAAGCAATGCGGGAGACAGCGAAGCCAGTGATTTAGCCGAAAATAGCAGCTCATCCGAGCTCGAAACGCCCAAAAGTTCCTGCAACCTAGGCCGTGCATACGTGTTAAACACCGATGTAGAAATGGCGAGGACAATACTGCTTCCCATCGATCGGAACTGGGCACCTGATCCCATACCCACGGCTTTATGTTCAGACGTTAGAGAAACACTAGGTATTTCGTGGAGGAGAGGGATAAGGTAATAGGACATACCGCGGTCTCGGGCCTCGTTCACAAATGGAATCATTACAAATAAAAGGGCAAAGTTGATTCCACCGCCCAAACCTGCCACGAATTCACCCCCATAGATTTGGCCGGGGATCTCAGTGGTGCGAGGTAAGGTACCAAGAAGCGAGAATCCAACTACTTGCAAGAGAGAGCCAGCCATAACAACGTATAGGGCCGGGATCTTGAGCTTCCCAGCAAGTGTTGAAGCGAGAATCGCACCAAAAGGAATCGTGATAGTAAATGGTATGAGCTTCACTCCGGCATCTAAACCCGAGGTGCCGTAGACCAATTGAAAGCGTTGGGGGATGATAAACATACCGATGAGCGTTGGGCCGCCCAAGAATAGGAAATTTCTTCGAGATTCTTATTAGTAACACTTACGGGGAACAAAACTTGATAGAGTAGGTATATAGTAGAGGCCGCAAGAAATGAGATATCTTACAGGAGTATCCCAACCATCTCACGATTCTTGAGAAACCGCCACGGTAAGATGGGCTCTCGCACCCCGGAGGCAAGTGTGACATATCGTTCCCAAATAGTCAACACTATCCAGAGAAGTCCCGAAACAGTTAACAAACTGATGACGTATGCGGATCGCCAAGGGAATTTCTTATCGGCTTCTTCAAACCCGGCGGTCAGGGCCAGTGTCGCGAACAGGATCAGAATCGCCCCGGGGATATCCACCCGATCGAATGTAAGCTTCGAGAACAAGAACTTGAGGCTCTTGGGTTGGCGGTTCGGGATACCCTGATACGGGAAGTCTTTCGGGAGGGCGTATAGGGCTATAAGAATAGCGGGCAGCGCGATCGGGATGCTATCGGATCAGGCGTCGTTAATATTGATAGCCACGACCGGGATGGGCAGGGTTTGGCTTAGCTGACTTGATTATGAAAATCCACCTCCAGCTAGTCCCCGACGCTATCGCGCCGCCGATGATGGGGCCGAGAAGCAAAGACAAGGCATTCACGACCGAAATGTTCGACACGAACTGCGTATACTTTGGTGGCGGGACAAGCTCGATGACCAATATTGTACATAGGGAAAAGCACTATCAATCATAGTCAATTGTTAATGTTCTCGGAGTAGCGTCAAATGGGGTTACGGTTCTTTCATGCGATGATGGGATAGTTGAGGGGTTTAGGTTATGGAATAATAATGCAACCTCTCCATGCAACACAAGGACAACAGCCGAAGGAGATTACTCACCCCGCCACCACCTATGCCCTGAAATGCCCTGAAGACGATTCTATTATAATGGTTAACATAGTACAGGGTGAGGGGGCATTATCGCGTTCTTACAATTGCGTCAGCGTTTGCGCGGCGCTGCAAGCCACCGAGAAAATGATGAATAGGGCAGTAGAGATCACGAAGACCATCTTTCGGCCAAATATATCGCTAAACTTGGCAAATATGACAATGACAGCTAGCACCATTCATGAGCGGTTGACAGGAGCTAAAGTACCTTGTTTGCACGGCTTACCAACGTATCCGAGCAAGTAGCTTGCGACCACCCAGCCTACATTCTCGAAGCTTCCTAAGTCGTTGGTTATAGCGACCAAGGCGGTAGTGACGACGGGGACTTCGAGATTTGTCAAGAACATCATGATGGCGACGCTGAGGCGACACACAATTAGTCGAGGACCTTGATCACGCGGCCAGGTCGAACTACTTACGAAACGGACACAAGCCAAAACTGAGCACCTTCGAGGTATACCCTCGCATCGTCGTCCTCTTCGAACAACCGTTTTTGCCGTTCGGCATCTCCCACAACATTATATTTGGCTTCCGCGTGAGAATCAGGTGTCTTGTCCCTGAGCGACACCTGGCTGGGCGCGTCGAGGGTTAAGTCGGCCGCCATGGGAAGTTAGGTCGATGGTTTATCATGAAATGAAGGAGGTATAGTGAAGAAAACAGCGAGTATGTATGGAGCTCACGCAATGGAGCTGGGATATGAAATACTATGCTCGTACCAAATGGGGCACCCCAGGACATTTGATCACAGATCGGGGACCAAGCCCTTTTATTTGGGCGCCTACGTCTATGCATGATTAAGGTAGGTGACACAGCTCCCTTGGTGGCTTAGGTATGGGCGAGTCAGAATTAGTAGCAGATGGCACATTGGGGACACAACCACGGTACCTATGCGCTGAGGCGGTCCGATAGCCTGCTGCCACCGGGCAGCGGGGTCCAGGACCTACGACAGAAGCGTAGGATATAAAAGCCGACATGAGACCCTGGGGCCGAAGTATACAACTCCAATGGGATGAGGGGTGTGGAGTGCACGTATCAAGCAGGACCTTTACATATCTCCCAAAGTAGGCTGGGCGGCAACTTGGGGGATTGCGACTGCTTGATCAATCTCTAAATTGAGTAAGTGCATGCACCTTCCCGCAAATTACCCGCGGTTGCTGGAAAAGCAAGGTGATTTGTCCTGTGATGGTCGCCATTTTAGCATGTTCGGTCCCGAGGGGTTTCATTTGGGGGGAAGGGCGACACCCTGATACCACCCAAGACGCGATCTCACAAAGACATGACTTCTCAGGCCCTCAGCCTGCCTGAACGCCAAGGCCAATGACTATCGGCCACACACAACGCCGAGCTGTTCCAGAAAGAATACTTGCCTTTCTGCCACCAACTGCCACAGACAAGCTCTCTCCTGCGCAACAACGTTTACTTGCCGCCTCTTCGCCTGGGCGAGTCCCGTATTACCATGGATACCGTTCCGTTCACTGCGTCACCTGCAGCCGGCATTTTCATCTTAATGCTCCTCCACGTAGGTGCCTGCCCTGTCCGCCAACCCTTGTCGTTTGTTGGGACTGACGTCCTGTGGAGGTCATATTCCTCGGAACCTATCGTCTTCTGTGCCATCCCCTGAGACACTACCCGGGGCCTCTACTTGCCAAGCTATCTGGCATATATGGTGCTTTCTATGCTTGTAGAATTGATCTTCACCAGAGGACCCTCAGAGACCACGCTCGATTCGGTCAGTTTACCTTGGTATCTTCGACATGCATAGCCCCGGTCATATTAATAGAAAAGATTGACTGTAGGCCCAATCATCCGCCAGGGACCCAACAAACTCGTTTTCAATTCGGCCGCTGCATTGCATGGTGAGTTAACATCGCTTCATCCATGGTATGCGGTCATGTAGTATTCAGCCGCTGACCTAAGAAGACATCTACGTGAATGACAGGGTAACAAAGTCTCGTGCCTATCTGGTCTCCCAGAGAGCGCCAGGCGTGTATGGCGTATTCAATGCTATTGATAAGCAGCTGCATCAAGCAAAGCGCAGGCTAGTTAGCAAAGTTGTCAACGAGAGGTCGCTACGAGCGCTCGAGCCGACTATAAACCACCAGATCGAGATATTTCTTCACCAGTTATCCCTGTCAGGAGGCTCTGCCTCACTAAATATGACGAAGATGTTCAGGTATCTCACAATGGATATAATGGGGCATATTGCCTTTTCATACCCGTTCAATCTCCAGACCGAGGAAACGCATCGGTGTATAACGGACACTACTAACGCGAACTATTTACTCAATATCGCGATGCAGCTGCCTTCTATTTCCAGTCTCCGCGTTTTTAACTTCTCGTACTTACGTGCGCTTATACGAGGGAATCGATACCTCCAGAGCTTAGAGACCGCAATAAGATATCGCATTTCTCGTGGTCGTCAGGATAAACATGAATTGCTTTATATGACAGATACAATGACGGTCCAGGACGATGAAAATGTTAGCGTGGAGGCAATGCGGAATGAAGCCATTTTCTTCCTAAGTGCAGGTGCGTGCGGCCCCCATCAATCCTGAGCTGGAAGTTTGAAAGACCAGTGAGTCTAATAACGCGCCCGTGAGTTAGGCAGCGATACACTGTCATCCACACTCAGTGCCTTATTTCATTACCTATCTGTTAATCGAAGGTGCTATGAGCGTCTGGCATGCGAGATTCGATCTGCTTTCGCCGATAAGAGTGAAATTCAAGGTGGTCCGAGGCTGGCAAGCTGCCAATATCTCCGCGCATGCATTGATGAAGCTCTCAGGATGTGCCCACCGCTCCCCGGCACTCTCTGGAGACAGGGTGTAATTGATGCAAATAACTCGCCACTCTTTATCGATGGGTACTACATCCCACCAGGAACCGAAATTGGTGTCAACACCTATGCGCTTCATTACAATAAGGAGTATTTCCCCGAGCCTTATGTATTCAAGCCCGAACGTTGGCTACTAGACCATGCAGCAGCGAGCGCCACCGTCAGAGCAGCATTTATACCCTTTTCAATAGGGCCACGCGCGTGTGTTGGGAAAGCTATGGCTTATTTGGAGGCCAGCCTGGTGGTTGCAAAGACTTTATGGGTCTACGACTTCGAAAAAAAGCCCGGTCGATTAGATAGGCCAAGCGATCGGAAGGGGGCACAGGGCGACGTGTATCCAATTAACGACATGCTAGTGGCGTCTCATGACGGACCTTTCCTGTGCTTCTATTCGCGGAGGGGTTCAAGTGCAGGCTAGTACCAAGTTCCAGTCGTCAATTCTACCAACGTTGATGGCTGTCAGAGATTAAAAGCGGTAACGATCGTCTTTCCCAAACTCCTATTTTTGGAGTTTCTGAAAGACAAAGGACGCCGGGCGGGTTATATAGCATACGGCAGATACGGTAGTTGGAATATGGTAATATAGACCAAGGCTGAATATTAAGTGCATACGACCAGAATAGATAATGGGGCACGAAGATAGGGGAATGGAGGTCGATCTAATCTCCTATTTATATGTACAATTTAATATATCAATACATCCTGCAATATGACATTTTCAATTTACAGCATAATCTAATGCGATTGGAAATCGAGCGCTGACACGGGGGGCGATTTGATAGGTAGGGCCACGAGAGGAAGAGAGAGAGAGAGGACGAGCATTCAAGTATAGTCACAGATGGTTGGTGGATACAACCTTATGACCTGCTATTCGACAAATGTAGTCTGAGGACACGCTCGGTTAATACTCGGTAGGGTTGAGGATGAATTTGCATCCAACGCTAATCGACCCAACTACCGCACATCGCGTGTGGGGCGGCGGGGAGAAGCGGTAGGTACTAAGTTGAGAGGAGGGGTGAACATATCGAATGAAGGTAGTCACTGCGAGGCTCTGCGCTTGTGGAGAAGGAGACGGGAACTATCTATCCGCCCGAAGGAGTGCCGTGTAATAGCCAATTAAAATTAATGTAAAAGGGGGTCCCTATGCGTGTGCGGGGCTATGGAGGACATGGCCCACGGCCCGCTTCGTCTAAAAGGTGGCATTATATGCACAGTCACCAAAGTAGATTCTATGCACCCTCCGTACCTACCAACCATAATGCGAGCCAAACCATTGCCTGTTACACAGGGTGCCGGCGCTTTGTCCGGATTGGAATAGGCTTCTGTAAATCAAAGCATAGCCGCTCTTGCCTCGTGTCCCACCTCGTGTCCCACCTCGTGATCTGGTAAGACTGTAATTGATGCATACATTATTACATACTTAGACAGGCAGGCGTGCGGGCGGGCAAGCGGGTAGGCAGGCTATTCAAACTGCAAGAAGCATAATTGTGTAACTTAGACTTAGACCTTGACGCGCAGCAACGCTCTTCGTCTATCTTTTCTGTTGAATCGATAGGCTGCCTGCTGTTGGTTGTTGGCTGTTGGCTGTTGGCTGTTGGCTGTTGGCTGTTGGCTGTTGGCTGTTGGCGCGTTAATACGTTGCATGTTGCATGCGGCCTGAGAGTTGATTGATACTACGTTGGTCTCACTGCATGATGGCGGCATACCGCCGATCGGATATATGGTGTCTTGCCATTGGCTAATACCCACACTGCCTCCTATCTACTAACTCAACTCTGTGGCTCTGTGCCCCAAACACAAAGTTAAGATGGACGGGTGTTCGCAGGTAAGCAGGTGATATGTTGCCACTAGCCGCTATCGCCCCCATTTTAGACCGCATAGAACAGCCTTACGAAGACGATTGCTGACGCAACGGCAGATGGCTGTCTTGGATGACCGAAGGACCAAGCAGCAAGAAAGGGGGGCCAAAACAGCTTAAGTTAACGAAATGTGTCCTAGAGTTAATTACTTGTAAACGTGCCGGCTATGAGGCTTTTAGGTGGCGTAGAGGCGATATAGTGCTTCGTGGGGTTGCGAAATACAGCTCTTGTTGACCTTTCACTAACATCCTTGGTGAACATTTGGCCTCATGAGTCGGCCCAGTTGTCTGCGTACATATATTCTGGGATAACGTCGGATCCGCTCGAGTTGAAATCTCCCTGAAGGAGCCAGATAAGCTTTGCGCAACACATGCCTACCTACTTCCCACCTGGTTACTCATCGCCGCAACGCAAAGGCCGGCTGTATGTAAGGCTCTAGTATCACTTCACGAGGCGGGAGACTTACAATAACATAAAGATCAGGGGCCTCTATAAGTGTACTAGTAAGACCTGTTTACCTGCTAACTAGCTAATCCCGATTACATAAATGGGAAGACAGCCTATTTCGCCCCTTTCCTCACAGCACAACTACTCTCGCGTGCTCACATCATGGGATCAAATGAAAATACTCGACCTCACCCTGATGAATTCCTCACATATCCCGCTTCAATCCCGCCTACCGGTCAAGTGCCCCAGTTCGATAATCCGCCTAACGGTAATGGCCTGGCCATCGCCGTGATCGCGGCAACGGTGATTATTGCCACCGCAGCAGGCCTAATCCGAACCTTCACCCGGCTTTACTGCACCAGAAAAGTGAGGCTCGAGGACTGTGAGTCACCGGAGATTCCTATTCACTTCGAATGAACTGACATTGTGAGGCTTATCTCACAGACCTGGCACTCCTATCGTTTGTATGACCTGGAAGCGCGACATATCGCACTCATGTCCCACTGACAGAGCTAGTAGGCTTTCTATATTGGCGCCACCGCTCTGCTTGCCAGAATGACCTATGAGCCGGGACTATTCGTTCACCAATGGAACCTTCTACTCGGCGACCTGGAAAAGTTTCTCTTCGTACGTACTGAGATATGGCGGCTGAACGTTGCGCCAGACCACAAGACTCTAATCTCCGATTATAGTTATACGTTTATTCTACTGCCCTCTATTGTTTCACCCTCATGTTTATCAAGGCGGCTATACTGTTGGAATGGATCCATATATTCATACCTAACCATGCTCACAACACCTTCTGGTGGATTTGCTGGGCCATGATTGTGGCTAATTCGATCCTCTACGTCGCTACTATCATTACAATTAATCTCATTTGCATCCCACGCCAGCGTATATGGCGCCGCTGGGTACCAGGGACCTGCATTAATATCGACGCGTTCAATATATTTATTGCGGTCTTCAACCTGATATTCGATCTCCTCATCCTCGTACTCCCACACCGGATACTTTGGAGACTGGCCATCACACCTAAGAAGAAGATTGGTGTGTCTTTTGTCTTCTCCGTTGGAGCTTTGTATGTTCGTTCGTTCCATTCTCGGCTGGTTCTCCCTGGAGCCAGTGAACCATTACGCGCGCTGGGATTTACTAATCACTCTCTATACTAGCGCCTGCGTTTCAGCTGCCGGCCGAGTCGCATCTGCAGTCAACATGGTGTTTAACCATGACGGAACCTACGCGTACTCCCGACATTTACTCTGGGGCCTCGGCGAGACAACCAGTGCGCAGCTGGTCTTCTGCGTCCCGGCGATCCCCATTGCCTTCCGCGACGTTAGCCCGATGATGAGTCTCTACCGAGCGCTGCGGTCGAAGGCTAGACTGACAGGAGGCGGCTCTCAAGGACATCCGTCAGACAGCGGATCCAGATATCGGTGGCCTAACGACATTACTAGCACCAGCGGTGTTTCTGTCGCCGGGTGGAGGGGGAATAGTCAAGTGCATCTGAAGCCTGTCGGCGATGGCGAGGATGGCGGCGCACATGGAAAAGACAGCCACAATCACACACGGGGCCTAAGCGAGGATGGAAGTGATCAATCCGAGGCCGGCGCTAATTGTGCACTCCGGGGAATACTTAGGACCACGGAAATCGAGGTTACTACCACTACAATAGATGGCAGGGTGCCGGCCACAGAGCTACAGAACTCAGAGCGTAGCTTTTTATGGTAAGGTATTAATCTAGAGAACGGTGTCCTGCGGTTAAGAGTTAGTTGAAAACAGAATAGATATAGTGAACGGATTGAAAAGTTGCAGAGCATATTGTCGAGAAGAAGTAAACACAGGGCGGCTAAGGTGGAATATTACTAGGCAAATATGGAGTGGGTTTTATTCCTGAACTATCAACATTGAAGACAAATTACGTTTGCGCTGTGTGTAACTATAGAGAACATTGAATTTACAATTGAATTAGAGGGATAATACATATTCTTTAGTATTATAACCGTTTTTAGCACATTATGTGAGAAGTGGTGCCCATTCCATAACTAATCGTGGCAACCCCAAACTCTGAAACAAGCCGTTTCTAGTTGGCTTCTGAGCCACCCTAGCGTTAGTTCTTTGTGTCGCTTTCTACTATTGATTTCTGCAAGCGATTTTCAATTGAATCGGCAATAATCTCAATTGCTGTTTTCGGTCGAAACCCGTGATGCCTTCGCCTCTACACAAAGGGCTTCGGCCACACTCTTTGTTACAGTATCCGCTATTGTACACCATCTTGAGAACAACAAACGACATGAAGCTTCTTGTGCGCTTCAGGTCCCCAGCCTGGGTTTTCTCTTTCTTCTCTCTTATGAATTCATAATGCTTCAAACCTAGGGGCCTTCTCGATCTGCCAATCCACCTTGCATAGGTAGCTTGATTATACCCTTGCTATATACTTTGCTTATTGAATTCACAAGAAGAACTTTTGTCCCCTTTTAAAGTTAATTGCAACTACATAAACTCTTCTGTTAACTCCGGTTATACCGGGTATAGTGGCCAAAAATGGCGCCCCAAACACCTTCCGGGCAGCAAGACGGTCTTCAATTCATCCAATACCTGGGGACCGTGGGCCTCCAGGAGAAGGAAGAAGTCGTCGAGCGGTTCGTGCTCAGCCATGTCAAGCTTTCTACGAACGAGCCGCTCTCCCCCAGGGTGTTCCAAAGGCTGGTAGACGAGCAATTTGAGCCGGCAATCGAGGCCCGCATGTACCTCGCGCAGGAGCTGTCTTCCATCCGGGAACAATACGACGCGGTTCCGGGAGGCGCGGGGGGCCGGGCGACGAGGAGCCAGATCATCCAGCTGGGCGACGTGGCCGCGGCGACCGGGGACAAATACGAGAAGCTTCTGAGGAAGATCTCCAGCATCATCAAGAAATCCGCGCCTCGGGTGAATTGGAGGAAGCACGGCAAAAAACGGCACCAAGACGAGCTTGCGGAATGGCTACGCCGGAAACACCAGCACCTCACCAGCATCATCAGCGACGGCAGCAACCCGCCGATCAGGTCCGAGCTGGAGGCTGTCAAAATCATCATAGCGGAGGCAATGGAGACGGTCCCGGTTTCGGCGGAGGGGGAAGTGGTGACCGGGCAGAAGAACAGCAAGCCGAAGGCCGGCACCCGAAAACGGCCGTTCATTGTCGACGACAGCGACGACAATACTACTACTACTGCTGCTGCTGCTGCTAGGAGCGCACCGTCGCCCAAGAAGCCCAAACAAAAGGCAATCCCCAAGGGCCGGTGGTGGGGGCCCAACGGGTCGCGGCTGAGCTGCGACGAGGCCTTCTTCGACGTGATCCGCGAGTACCGGCTGTACCTCGCGAGCCCGCCGCACCCGGCCGGCAGCGCGGAGCACAGGGAGGCCATGACCGGGTTCCTGCGGCGGGCGCTGGGGCACGCGGGCCTGGCGCCCGAGGCCGTGGAGGACGTGCTGATCGAGCCGGGGTGGGACTTCCGCGGCGGCCCGGAGGAGCCCGGCGACATGCACGGCCCAGCGTTCATCCAGCCCGGGGCCGCGGAGGCGGGCTGGCGCCTCGGCCGGGGAGGGCGGCGGGGCCTGAACGACTTCAAGCAGATGCTGGGCGGCGGGTTGTCGGAGGCGGAGCTGTCCAGGTCGAACCAGACCACCGCGCCCGGTCGGGGGATGTTGGCGTTGGCGCACTCGTTGGCGGGGAGCAAACTGTCGTTGCGTGGGGGCGGACCCGTCAACAACAACAACAACAACAACAACAACAACAACGACGATGATGACGACGACAGCGCCGCCGAGAACAACTACAGGCTCATCCGATATGGGATGGAGCCGGTTTTCCTGGACCCGACCGATCTCTGGGAAGAGCTGCTAGAAGACGCCACGTATCCGCAGGGCGTGTTCCAGACGCGCGTCGAGCAGCAGCGGCCGCCGATGGCGGACCCGGACCGGCTGGGGCGGCCGTTCGAGCACCACCGGGAGGTGATGTCGGCGATCCCGGACGAGGCGGAGTGGGAGAGGGCGCAGGGCGAGGCGGAGCCGGCGGCGCTCGAGGCGCTGGCCGAGCGGTACCTCGCGGCGGTGGCGGACGCGCGGCAGAAGGCGCACGACTTCGTGCACGGCAACGCCGGCACGGTGGACCCGGGCGCGCCGCGGCTGAACGAGGAGGGCGGCCGCGAGCGGCCGAAGCGGCGGTACGGGCGGATCCGCGACCGCGGGTTCGCGGCGCCGCTGGGCGAGGTCTTCCGCGCCCGCATGTACCAGGTCCTGCGCCTGTCCGTGTTCTGGCGCTTCTACCGGCACGGCGCCTGCAGCCTGGCGGAGCTGCTCGCCGAGGAGCAGCGCCACCTCGAGGTCTGGGACCAGCACGAGGAGCTGTACATGGAGTGGGAGAACAACCGCTGGTTCGAGCTGCGTAGCGCCTTCGAGCGCGCCGACCTCGAGAACCGCTACGAGAGCCGCGGCCGGCTGCGGGCGGCGTGGCGCGGGAGGCGGGAGGCCCTCGACCGGTGCATCGAGCAGCTGGCCGAAGACCCGACCTATTACGACTACCTGCCGGAAGCCGGGCTGGATCCCGAGCCGGGGCGCGAGCTCGAGACGGAATCGCCGTCGACTGATGAAACGGACCCTCCTGGATCCGCGCCCAGATTGGGGAAGTCCGGAGGAGCCACGGCGAAAGAAGAACAACAAGGGGGTGTTGACGGGGGTATAAGCGACCTATTTGGCAGTGATGTCTTCCGTTCCGAAGGCGGGGACGGGAAAAACATGGGCGACGGCGCGGCGGGCGCCTACGGCCAGGAGCGCAGCCTGGCGCTCGACCTCTTCGAGAGGACGCGCGACGCGTACGACGCGAAGCTAGCGCAGATCATCCGGCAGAACGACGCGCTGGACCCGGACGACCCGGGCAACCACGCGCTCATCCACCGCAACAACGTGGACATCATGGCGAAGCAGCAGGTGCTGTGGTCGCTCGACAGCGAGATCCACAACTTGCGGCGTTCCGTGGACCCGCTGGACCACAAGAGCTACGGCCGGGGCGCCGAGCACAAGTGGGAGCTGCCCGAGGCCAGCCACTACTGGCAGAACACGCGGCTGGTCCGGAGGAACACGGAGCTACCCTCCGGCGTCACGAGCCTCGCCCCGGGCCCCTTGCCTGGCGAGCACCCAGTCCCCGATAACGTCCGGGTCCTCGTGGGCGCGCTCCCTGACTTCGGCCAGGACGCGGGCGAGCTCGCGGCGGTGCTGAATCCCGAGGACGATCCCGTGTTGGCGGTTGTGCCGGAAGAGGAGGGTGGCGAGGTGGTCGGCGGCAAGGTGGTAGGTGGTGAGGCGGTGGGCGGCAAGGCGGTGGGCGGAGGCAAGGTCGCGTCGTCGTCGTCGAAGGCGGGCTCCCAGATCGACCCGCACATCGACGACATCCCGAAGAATTGGGGCGGGTTCCTGGCGCTCCACCGGGCGTCGTCGGCCGGGGACGCGCCGTCGGGGACCGCAGCGCTGAACTGGGACGACTGGACCGAGTCCGTCTACGTGGCGCTGTTGAGCAGCACGTCGCACCTGCGGGCGCGCTTCCCGGACGACAGCCCCCTGGCGGGCTCGGCCGAGGACCTGCGCCGCCACATCCAGGCGGCGTACCGCGCGCGGTTCGGCAACGGGTTCCTGCACAGTGGCATGTCGTGGCGCAACCGCGAGGAGCACCGGCACGCGCTCCTCGCGGACCTCGCCGGCCACGTCAACCGGGCCCTGGCGGAGGTTGGCCTGCCGGCGACGTTCGCGGGGCCCGGCGATGTGGCCCCGGCTCTCGCAGCGGGTTCTCCTGCGGCAGTGGGTGGTGGTGGTGGTGGTAACAGCGGCGCCGGCGGCGGCGCGGAGAAGCCGATCCTCGACCGTCTTCGGGACATCCTGAAGCGTAAGAACGAGGCGGAGGTGACAATCCGGCAGCTGATGAAAGTCCGGAACAGCGGCAGCAGCGGGAGCGCTAGCAGCCAGCCGGGGATGGGGCTGCTGGTGGCGGGGGGGCTGAGCCCGGCGCAGCAGCAGTCGCTCGAGCGCGCGCGCAAGACGAAGAAGGAGGCCCTAGCGCTCTATAAGAGCGTGCGCGACTCCGCGGACGCCGAGACGAGGGCGCGCGCGGACCTCGTGCGCGAGGAGGAGACCCGCGCCCTCAACGACCGCCTGCGCGAGGCCGAGGGGGTCATGGCGGCCGCGCTGAAGGCGCGCGCCATGGCAGCGCCGTCCGAGACGGGCCCGACGCAGTCCCAGTCCCAGTCCCAGTCCCAGTCGCAGGTGCCGGGGTCCGCGGGCCTCGAGTTCGCGCTGGCGCTCGCGGAGCAGCAGTACGCGCGCGACGCGGCGCTGCTGTCGGCGTTCGACAAGACGGCGGCAGCGGCGGCGGCGGCGGACGAAGCCTCGGCAACCGCAGCGGCGGCGACGCGCGCTGACTACGCGGAGGCGCGGACGCGGCTGCGGCTGAGCGCGGAGGCGCTCGCGGCGCAGCGGGAGTGGGATTCCTCGCCGGCGGAGACGCCGGAGCAGCTCCGGGCGCGGTACGAGGGGCTCGCGGGCGACTACAAGGAGTGGGCGGCCGGGTACGACTGGGAAGATGACGAGGAGGGCGATGGCGATGGGCCGTGGGCGCGGAACGGGCGCAACGTGGCGGACCAGTGGGTGATGGAGGCGACGGCGCTGCTGCACGAGGGGTTCAAGGCGCCCCCGCTCGGGCTCAACGCCGGCCCGCGCTACTGGCACGACATGTACGACAGCTTCTGGGCCGCGCGCGGCGCCTCGCTCCCCCGCAAGCGCGCTGTCTGGCTCTACTCCCTGCTCGCCGACCTCAACGCCCGCATCGCCGCCGCCGGCGGGACGCCGTTCGTCGAGACGCCGTCGCAGCCCCCGCTCTCGTGGGTCGAGGGCGAACCCGTGAGCCGGGAGGAGCTGCTTCGGCGCGAACAAGAGGAGGGGGATGCGAAAGGTGAAGGGGAAGAGGAAGAGGAAGAGGGAGTGGGGGAGGGGGAGGATGATGCTACGCCAGCGCAGACACGTCTCAAGTCGGTACCATTGATATTCCCCCTTGCTTCCCGTTTTTTTCCGAGGTAGAGTCCGTACTGACATCTGTGTGTTATCGTCAAAGGTAGTGCCGGGTAAGTCCCTGACGACGCCGATCGAGACGGGCGAGGAGGGAGTGGTGCAAGCACGGAACGATGCCTGGCCTGACCTCAGCGACCTCCTGCGGGCGACGTGGAACTCCGTCGTCGCCCATGAGGCCCTGCAGCAGAGGGACGGCGACGTCTCTGGCATACAGCCTCGGGGCCCCCAGTGGCCAGTGCCCGTGCGGGTGTTGGAAGGCGAGCTTGAATACTACTCCTTATAGAGGGGCCTCGACTGCGGACTCCTGGCATTCTTCTTCCTCGCTTTGATGAGTCGGGGCCATGAGATACGACTTATTCTGGGTCCTTGGGGATATATAGGGGGCGCTAGTTCCATACTTGTAGGCGTGTGGCAATGGGGCGAAGGTCTGGTACCGCATTGGGTCGTTTTCAGATATGATAGGCAGGATGCAAACAGCAAATAAAGGGGTTATTTAGATTTCAAGTGAAGGAAGACACGGGGAGAGATGACTGGATGGATCGAGAATAGGGCAGATGCTGTTGTTTGGACTGAAGCCTGGATACGTTTCCGCATGTCGTGTAGCTATAGTCTCACAAGACAGCATTATTTCCTTTGTTCTCTTCAATATATGGCAGCTATTTCGTAATTACGCCTAGGTCTTGCGAGACTGTCACCCTGCGAAGTGCTCGGTTTGTTGGAAAAATATCGTAGCAAAGCAACGATGGGACCCCCCGGTTTTGATATTTAGGATGCCGAGACACCGTAATGATTTCTGGAACATGTATTCATTTATATGCCGAGCTCCTTGCTGGACTGAAACCTCAAAACCCTAAAGGCGCAGAGCCAGTTTGAGAGCTCCTCTTGATAACCAACTTCAACTCCCAGGTGCAGTCTCTGGGTTGTCCTACTATTCATCATACACGTTTGCTGAGATGCTCTCACCTGGTGACATTTACCCTTTGTCACCAGATGAATTCACACCCTTCATCCATCTTCATAGGAAATAGTCAGCGACCGGTTTTTTAGCGGGCATTCCCCTTGAATCCTGTGGTGCGGCTTGGAAGACGCGATATCTGCGCGCGGGCCCCCGCTTGTAACGCTCGTCGTTATCGAGAAGAACGCTTCTGCCGACTCCTCCATCGCTACGTCCAACATCGCCGTTACTGCGCGCAAAGAAGCCTCGGCCGGTGGGGTCCTCGGATAACTCGAGCACGGCAGCCACGTTGCCGCAGCGGTAACAGTAGTTGGGTGCCGACCAGACTGTAACAATACTGGCATCGAACATTTCCTTAAAACCTTCCATGACGAGTTGGTGCGCTCTTGCAATTAACGATAAGTCGTTTCTGTGATTGAAGACTTTGACAATATCAGCTCCAAATAGAAAACCAGCACCGCGTGGCGATAACCCCCAACCGTCGATCTCGTCCGGGTCCGACCAAAGGAGGTCACACATGGCACCCTCGTGCGGGACCTCTTGCTTTCGATCTATAAGGCGGATCTTGTCAACCGTATCGATCAGGGGCGAGAGGCCGCCATGAACACAGAGCACGGCGCCTGTTGGGTTGCCGATCGTGCCCCCGCTTGAACCGGAGGCGCCAGAGCCCGGAGGGCCCGTGCGATCTGTCTTGCCGTTGGGGCTTCCCTGTTCACTGCTGCCATTCCTCCGATCCCGGGAGAACTGGCTTATGATGTCTCCGTCCGCATTACAGACTTCGATTTCAATCTCTTCACGTGTTGTCGCTTCGTTTGCCGGTTCCAGGGCATTAGACGCACCCAAAACAATAGCACCGAGCGCAAGGTAGTCGAACACATCACAGCAATATCGCCAGACGTTTGCACTGCCATATTTACGCAGACACTCATCGTAAAAGCCGTAGACGGTAGTGATTTGTCGGGATTCGTGATTGCCGCGGATTAAGGTCATACGATCGGGGTAGCGGACTTTGAGGCAGAGAAGGAGGAGGAACGACTCGAGGGAATAGAAACCTCGATCAACGAAATCGCCTGTATATAGCCGAGGTGTCAGCTGCGCGAAGCGGGTTTTGCATGACTTATGACGTACTTACCCATGAATAAATAGTTGGTGTCGGGCGGATCACCTCCTACGCGGAAGAGCTCCATCAAGTCATGGAACTGGCCATGGATGTCGCCACATATCTAAGGGTCCATCAATATTGCGCGCCTTGCCATCATTTTCGGGTAGTGGTAGATGGTAAATTACCGTTACGGGGGCGGCAACTGTTACCACGTTTGCTTCCTCAATCAGTAACTCGCGGGCTTTGTGGCAGACCTCTCGAACCTGGGCTTCAGGGATGGGTCGGCAAGCCCTCAGCTGAGCAATGGCTCTGGTGCAAAGAAGCGGCGTGAGAATTTCTCCCGGGTCAACAAGAGGATGGGAGGCATACTTATCGAGATCACTCATGTTTTCGGTTTCGGCGATGGCTGCGTCCAGCGCTCAGAAGCAATGCCGGCGCACAACGGAATGGATAGGCTCAAAGCCCTCGAACCTATGACGCGAGGATTCGGCTTATACCATACTTCAAAAAGCCGACAAAGCCAACAGCTACGATCAAGTATATACAGAACAGAAACGATTAAGGCGCTGATATGCTGTGCGTGTGCGCCGTGCGTTGGGAGGGATGTGCGTAGTTAGTCGCGTGTCGTCTTCGCGTAGTGGTTGGCTATTGGGAGTTGTAGATAGCACATTTAGTATGCCGGGCGACATGTGGGGGACATTATATGAAGGTACCAACGTAGGTACCAGGTACACTAGATGGGGCCTTTTAAGAAGCCCACTTAGTCTCAGTTTTAGCGCATGCGGCTAGATGGTAATGTGACTTGGCTAAAACGACTCTATGTTTGGCCTCGTAGTTTTGCGCACGGCATGTCCCTGTGCCCTCAGAGAGCCGCAATACTGGTGTAAGAACGCCGAGATGAACTATTGTGTTATTTGAGATGGGCAGCGGCCCTAGTTAATCCGCGGAGAGTATTGGAGTAGCCCAAAGAGGACGCCGTAGTAGCAGAGCCGAGACGGGATTATGTTAGCGCCTCTTTACTAGAGATAAAGCTTAAGGCTGGGCTGTTTAGAGGTGCGGATAGGCTAGGTTCATCTCGCGCTGTCTTTTTGTTCACCTTCTTAATTGTCTCATTTTTCATTTATTTGCCCAATCCCTTATACTTCAATAAACACTTGCAGCTAGAATTTAATAGTAGTAGTAACAGAGCTAGGGAACCAAAGGGCCTAAGTAATAATTGGGCAGAGAAGAATGATCGAAAGGTAACTAGCAAATCCAAAGAACAGAGAGTAGCAATAAAGAGGCAATGGAGGGACCAGAACATTTTATCAAGTAGAAGCCTAAGACTGAGGAAGCCTATCTTGTTACACATGTTAGTAGACCTCACCGCAAATGGCGCTGCAAGACAACAGCCTTAAGAACGTCGCTCCCCATGCGCCTAGTAAAGTAGCTGCGGGACGGGGCTAGCGATCAGTTACCTGTCGGCTCTGGCTCTAGCCCCACTAAAATCAGAGCAAACAAGTAGCCTACCTAGGTACCTAACCTAATAATTCAAACACTACCTAGGTAGGTATAGATTAGGTAGCCTGGTCCTATTTGGCCGTATCGCTGAACCACGTAGGACGCTATGTCCCAAACACCGTTCTGGGGGTATTTACCTAGTGGTGTCCGTGTACGCCGTGTAGTAAGCCAGTGGCTTTTCGGGTTTCCTTTTTGTGCGACTGCAATCGTAAGGGCATATGGCCAAGTGTGGTCGTTCACTCGCGGAAAGCCATCCTTGCCATCGCCCTATCGTCAGCAACGCGCTGGTCTAGCTTAGTTCTGTTGACACCACCCGTCCCGCTCTTTCTATTTACCATCTCTTGGCTCCACGCCCTCTTATTAGGAACCAGCTGGCCTAGTGGGCGCCGAGGATGATCCAGCAGTGAGGCCCGTTCGAAATCGATAAGCATAACGTCCCCAGTCTCGGGGTTCCGCAGTATATTCGGCCTACGGACGTCTTCGTGCACCACGCCTTCTCGATGAACCCCGCGTAGGACCCGAGACAAGTTAACCTCTAGCCGCCGCTGTTCTCCTTCCCCTATCTGCACTTCGTGCAGGCTGTATCCTCCCCACGATAGGAACATCATGTATATAATGTCAACGCGGTGATCGTAATGGTATGTCCTATTGATGGATCGAAGGTCGACAGCTCCGAGGAAAACAGGCACGCTGGTTCCCTGGACGGGCCTGAGGCGCTCGTACACGGCGGCCTCGTGCTCGAGATCTTTAACAAACGCTCGTACCGTACCCTTACACGCGAACGTGTACCCATAGGCTAGCATCGTCACCTGGAACAGTGCTCCACGGGCGCCTTGTATTCCCAGCTTGACGACCCCGTCATCTAGCGAACCTTTCAGCTGCTGCGAAAGTAGCCGGAGCCACTTAGCATGGGGTACGGGATGGGCAAGACGGGCGTAATCAGCTACTCTGCCACTTCCCTCACGGTGAGATGCGACGTTGGGACACGCTGGATCGAGGGGGCCCCCATTTACTAGCCCCAGGAGGCACTTGTGCGTACAATGTTGCCGACCTTGTCCATGACCTGCTCCACGCGGCCGCTGCGCCAGAATGCGCTGGCTGCGTCGCACTGTCTGGTTCGGGTGATCACATCGTCGGCGCTCGGCCGGGCTGGGCGTATCGGGTGGGTCGTGTGGGGACTCGTCATCGGACGACTGCGACGGGTCTCGTCTCGGCACATTCTTTATGCACTCCTCCATTATTCGCCGACGCGGTTTTTTACGCGTCACAATCGGCGACCGATCAAAGGTTGAGTAAGTTGTAGGGGCGTAGGTCGAAGAGGTATCCGGTGCTTGTCTCTCGTCCGCTGGGATGGAGCGCAGTGTACTCTCAAAATCTTCAGTCCATGTTTTGAGGGTCCTTTTGACCCGCTCACGCTCATCCTGGCCGTGCCCCCGTCGTTGGCCCGGGGCCCCAAGCGCCACTAGACCAAACGCGAGGTACTGGCCTACGGCCGCGCAGGACTGGAGGTTTTGTGGGTGGGCGGCCGCCTCAGATTTAGGTTCAGCTAGGTGGTAGTATAGTGTATCTGGTTCCCCCCAGTCGATTTTGAGGAACACGATGGCCTCGCCGGTAGTTAACAGGCCAAACTCGAGCCCACCCAGGATCATATAGTGGTACGTCTGTGTGATGGCAGCCGCTGTCAGTCTTTCGGCTTGGTACCGGAATCGCCCCTCGGGATCGGCCGAGGTGGGGATGGTCTTCCGATTGACCACTTCGTTATAGATATTCATTGATCGCAGGCCCAGGCGAAGATGAGGTGCAGTAAGCTTATGAGGTGCTTTATATTCCGAGATGTAGATCATGGTTCGTTTCGAGGGCCCGTCGTCGGAACGGTAAACACATATCTGATCTGGCCGCAGCTGATTGAGATCCAGCCCGCGGCCCGGCGTTTGAGGCGGCAATGCAGCCTCACGGGCGACAACCTCTTCGGCATCATCACTGATGGCATTGGGGTGGTTTTCGAAAATGATGCCGTCGCCGATATCGAAGGCGCTCCTGAACTCAGCCACCTTCTTCAGCTCCTCCATGATGGCCGTGACCGGGTCTTCCACGCCAACATGCATAAAGTACTCCAGCGTCTTCTCGTCCCTGATTGGACGTAGCAATAGCCTTCTTCCTAGGCCAGCTAAGAAACTTCGATTCTCGAATGCGCGGCGTTCGGGAGAGTAGGTCGCGTAGAGCTCCCCAAAAGTCGCGCTTTGTTGATGCAGAAAGTCGGACCATGGCTTGAGGCTCGTGGGGCAATACTTGTGCCGGGGGTTGGTGATCGGACCTCGCGAGGTAAGCGCTTTGTTCGTCTCTACCTTGAGCTTGGAGAAGACAAGTTCATGGCAGGCCTCAATGTATTCGTCTAATGACGTTGGCCGCCTATACTCTTCTGACTCGTCGGCGCGTTGCCTCTCTTCTCGTCGGCCTCTCTCTGCTTCCTCGGCGCGTTGCTGTTCTCTCTCGGCGCGTTGCTGTTCTCTCTCGGCGCGTTGCTGTTCTCTCTCGGCGCGTTGCTGTTCTCTCTCGGCGCGTTGCCTCTCTTCTTGTCGGCCTCTCTCTGCTTGCCTAGCACGGTTCTCCGCATCTCGCAGCTGCGCCTCCAATTCTGCTAGTCTATTTAATTCCTCCATGTATCCTGTACAGCGATAAGTATTGCAGATAGCAAAAAGTATGAACAGAAGGATCAGAGATGAATAGTACCATAGCCAAAGTAAAGGGTCCCGGGAAGACGCAGGGTTGTGGTTACCATGGGTAACTGCGCTAAACTACCTAAGGCTAAGTAAGGTAGGTGCAAATATATATGGTTAGTGAGTACTTACAGTGAGCATAAGCCTCTAGACTTGGCATGGGCTTGGTGTTGCCCCCACTAACTTAGTGCACGGCTATCACTCACAGGCCAGAATGTGTCCGTGAATGATCGTACCACAAGGGCGCGCGACAACGATGAACTACCTTCCCGGGATTCCAACGAAACTCCAGCCTCTGACACGACCTCCGATGATAGCTCCTGTGGTATCTTGATAGATGCGAAAGATGACCCTCTCATTCCAAGCTTGGCACAGATAAAACGAGTCTACTGTGATAGATAAAAGACCTACTGTAGCGGGCCGGGGGGGGTATATTAAACAATAGCTAACATAGTTTTAATAGTTAAACATTATAATATAGATTTAAAAGACTTTTATTTTAAGGCAGAAATATTAGTAAAACTTAACTAAAAATCAGCCTGTCGTATTTAATTAAATAATTAAATATATAATATTAACGGGACAAAAATTAATATAAAAATAATGCGCGACAACAAAATATATTATATATTAAATTTATGTTTTTATATTACAGCAGTATAATAAATTATATAAAAATAAATTATAAATAAAGCTTTTTTGCATAATAAAAATTATATAATCTATGTTTATTTAGTTTTTAATAACTAAAATCTTATGTTTTAATTATATATATACTATTTTATTTATAACTATAACTAAAAGTAAAATTTTATAATATATATTTTTATTTTTAGCTTTTTAATTTTTTAATATAAATTTTATAATAAATAATTATATATTTTTGCTTATGTTTATTAACTAAATTCTTTTTAATTTTTTTTTTATATTTTTGTTTGCTTATAGTTAACTTTTAACTAGCTTATTATTAGCTTTTTATTATATTTGTTTATATATTATAACTATTTTTGTTAATAAAGCTTTTAAAATATTTTTGTTTAATTATATTATATAAGCTGTAATAAATAGCTTTTTATTAATTTAATATATTATTTTTATAAAAATATAAATATTTTATATTAACTATAGTTATTATATTATAAAAACTATTAAATTATAATTTTTAACGCGTTAAAACTTATAAAATATAAATTTTTAAAATATAAAATCTTTTAAAAAATAATATATTAGTATTTTTATAAACTAAAAATTAAGCTTATAATAAAATATAAAACGCTTTATTTAAAAAGCTTATAATAAAATTTTTTTTTTTAATACGCTAATTATTTAGCTAATATAAAACTTAGCTTACGTAAAGCTTAAAATAAAATCGTTTTTATTACTTATTCAACTAGATTTTTAAATAAATCGTTATTTTTTTAAAAATTTTAACTAGTTTATAATAAACTAAAAATAATTATATTTAATATATCAGCTTAATAATAACAGTTTTATTATATAATTGCTTAAATTTTTTAATTTATTGTATAAATAAATATTTTAAATTTTATAATTTTTAATAATATATATATTTTATTAAAATATTTTTAAGCAATAAACTATTTATTAAAACTAAAAATTTTTATTAGTAATAGCTATTAAAAATTTTTGCAAGCAGCAGCCGTTAAAAAATCTTTACAAGCATTAACTATTAAAAATTTTTATATATAATAATTAAAAATTATTGCTATAAACTTTAAACTATAATTTTAAAAAATATATTGCTATATTAATTAAAAAATAATTTTATATAGCATATAATATATAAACTTATTTTATTATATTAAATAATTATGCTAATAAATCTAAATATATTATATATTATATATAAAATATAAAATTATATAAGCTTAACTTAATATTATAAATAACTATTAATAAATATAAACGTTTAAATTAATAAATAAACATATTTATAAATTATTACAACAAAATAAAAATTTATAATATAATGCTTATATATAAAAAGCAGCTATTAATTTATTAAACATATTTATTTAGCGCTATTTAAATTAATATATATACTGCAATATAAACTAAAAATAATAAAAAAAACAGCAACAAGTTTTATAAGCATAAATATTATTTAGCTATATTTTTTTGCTATAGTTTTTTTTAATATAACTTAAATCGCAGAACTAGCATTTTTATTATTTATAATTACTGGTTAAACGTTTTTAATATTTTTAAAAAGCTTATTAAAAATATTAAAAGCTTTAATATTATTAATAGTAGTATTAATATTTTTAATTATTTTAATATTTTTAGTTTTAGCTACTGCTGCGTTTTTAAGCTTAATTAAAATTATAGTTTTTTCTGTTATAGTATTTTCTGTGTTTAAACTTTAATTAGCGTTTTAAAAAGCATTTGCTTTTAAAAAATATTAGTTTATATTAAAAAAAAACATTATTTAAAGTTTTACTTTAGTTTAACGTTTTTTTACTATTGTTTTTATAGTTTTAATATATTTAATATTATTAAGCTTTTTAGCAGTAGTTTTATTATATTAGTTTTATATTATAAAATATATATTAATATTAAAATTAATATTAATATATTTTATTTTAAACATATAAAAATAGCGCTTCTGATTATTTTTAAATTATCGGCTATTTTTATATATAATATTTATATTATAATTTAAAACTTTTAAGCTATTAATTTATTAAATAAATATAATCTGTTTTTAACTGCTTAAAACTTTTAATAAAAACTTTAAACAGAATATTATTTATAAAATTAAAACTATATGTAAACTAATAATATATTTTAATAATAATTATATAAATCGGGTTTTTATTAAAAAAGTCTAAAAATCTGTTATTTTTTTTATTTATTAAAACTTAAACTAATAAATAAAACTTATCGCTTTTAAATATAATTATTAAAAAACTAATATAAAAAACTAAAATAAGCAGCTTATTAGCTAATTTTTTTTAAGCTTTAATGTTTTTTTAAAAGCTATAATAAAAACTGTTAGTTTAATAATATATTTTTTAATGCTACTAAAATTATTGTTTAGCTGCAATTTTAAAATGTTTTATTAAGCTATTTTATAAAATAAGCTTGTAGTTATTATAACAAAATATTATAACTTTATAAAATAAACTTAATAGTTTTTATATTAAAATAAATTAATAAACAACTAAAAAAAGCTAGCAGTACAAAAAAACTTATTTGTATAAAATATTTAAAAAATGCTTTTATATATAAACGCTAAAGTATACAGCTAGATTTTAAGCTTTTAAAATAAAAAGTCTAAAGCGGCAAAAAAATTTAAGCAGAAAATGCTAATAATATTATAAAGCAGAAATTAGTAATAATATAGCGTTAACTTAATAAAAAATAAAAAACCTTAAAAATTAATAAGTTTTAATTTTTTAGTTTATAGTAATAAAAGCTTAATAAAGTTACGTAAGCAATAATAAAATGCTTATAATAAACTAGCGGGCTATTATTATAAAATTAATAAAAAAAAAAATTAAAAAAAAGTATAAAGCAACAAATGTTTATTAAAGTATTAAGCAGTATTTGCTGCTGTTATAACTATTTAAATGTTTTATAAAAAAAAAAGCTTGCTTAAGTTAAAATATTAATAAAATTAGTTTTAATAATTAATTTAATTTAATATTTTATATAAGTTTTTATTAGCTATGTTTATAACTGTTTATTTAATATATATTAATAAAAAAATAAAACGATAAAACTGCTAATAAAATATAAAAACGTAAAGTAATAAAAATTTGCTTATACAAAATATAAACGCGTAAATATATAACAGGCGCGGTGTTAATTAAAATTAAATAAGTAAAAAAAACAATAAAAATGCTATAAAAAAATAATAATATTATTATAATAAAATATTTTTAAGCAGCAGAAAATTTTAATAAAAAGTTAGAAATTATATAAGCATTTAATAAATATTTATTTTAGCTAGGTTTAAATAATTTAAATAATTTATTAGCTAAATAAAAAAAATAAAGCTACAAGCAAAAAAAGCTTTATATAAAAATAAATAACTTAAGTTTTTTAACTTGGATATTATAAATAAATATAATTATATTATAAACAAATATTTAAAAATTAAAAAATAATATAAATTAATAAGCTAATATTTATTAAGCTTAGCTTATTATATTAAATAATTTTTATTATTAAAAAAGCTATTATATTTAGCTTTAATTAATTATTGTATATATAAAGTAGCAGTAAATAGTTTTAGCTACTGAAAATATAACCTGTTATATATATTTAAATAGCTTTAAATAATTATTAAATATATAAAGTAGCAGCAGATAGTTTTAATTATTAAAAAAACAAATATATATAAATAGTTAAAAGCTTTTAAAATTATAAAAAACGGCGATACAGCCGCTAGTTATTTTTATTGTTAAAAAAGCTATTATATATAGTGTTAAAAACTTGTTAAAAAATACTAAGTATTAATTAATTGTTATAAATATTAAAAAAACTGCTATATATAGTATTAAAAACTTATTAAAAACATAAAACGCCGATCGATTATTTTATATATTAAAAAAGTTATTATATATAGTATTAATAATTTATTAAAATTTTAAAAAAAAACCTTATATCAAAAAATAGCGTTTTAATTATTAAAAAAGCAGACGTTAGCAGCGTTAAATTATTAATAAAACTCCGGGCAGCAGTAAAAATGTTTTATTTGTTAAAAAAGCTGCTATATATATTATTAAATATTTATTAAAATCTAGCATAAAAAATTAAACGTTTTTAAGTTTAAAAACGTATTATTTAACCGCTATTATTACTATTATTATTATTATTTAAGTTTTTAAAAAAAATATATAGCTTTTTGTTTTTGTTAAAAGATATAAATTTAGACTTTTTTTTATAAAATTATTTATAGACCTCTGTTTATAAAACAAGCTTAATATTATTTTTAGTTAATATAAACTTTATTTATTTTTAAGCAGTAATATAAATAATAATTTAATAATATAATCTTTTTGTAAATATAAACTTATTTTTTGCTGTTTTAGATCGTTTAGCTAAAACATATATATTTTAGCAAAAAATATAAATTTAATATATAGCATTATTATAATTAGTAACTAATTAAAGCTTTTTTATAATAAGCGCTAATATATATACGTTTATAGTATTTTTTTTCTATTAGTTTAAAAGTTTTAAAGTCGATTTATTTTTTTAAAAAATTAAATATAAATATATATGTTTTTAAATTAAACTTTTTTTTAAGTATTATAGCAGCTATTAGCTTAGTTTTATTTTTTTAAAGTTAAAGTCGGTATTATTAAAAAATCTAACATCTGTTTTTTATTAATAAATATTAAAATTACTGTTTTAGTTTTAGTTAAGTAAAAAACTTATAATTAGATTATTAACAATTTAAAATTTTTAGCTGTTAAAATTAAAAACAATTTATGTTTTTGTTATATTAGCTATTTAGTTTGTTAAATTTATAAAGCTTTAAAAGTTATTTATAAAATAGTTGAACAAAAATTAAAACTAAAAGTTATTTATATTTAAAAAAAAAAATCTTAATATTAAATTTAAAGTTTTTAAACAGCGCTTAATTATATTTATATAATTTTTAATTAAAAACATAGTATTATTTTTATTTACTGCTTATAATAATTTTTTTATTTTGCTTAAAAACAGCTTTTATTTTATATTTTTTTATTAATTTAAACTATAAAAACGTTAGTTATAAAAGCATTATAACTAAAAAAAGCTGCATATAAAAATATTTTTAATAAAAGTTAAAAAGTTATTCTGCTTGTTAATAAAGTTGTTATTATTAAAACCGTTTAAAGCTTTTAAAAAACAAATATAAATTAACGTGTAAAAAAATAGCTTTAAAATATATTAATATATTTATTAATTTTTTAGTTTTTTTAAAAAACTTATTTAATTAGCTTTTATATATATCGGTTGTTTTTAATTAAAACCTGTTTATAATAGCGTTAGTTATTATAATACTGCGGCGCAACAGCTTAATAAACTAAGATTTAAGTTTTAATAAAATTAAAGTACTAGCTTAAAGCTAGAACGTTTAAAAATAAAAAATAAAATTATAATTATAATTAAAATTTAGGCGCTAAAATAAAAAAAATAATAAATATATAATTAAAAGCTGCAGCGCCGGCGCTTAAAACAAAAAAAAAATATTAAAAAACGTATTAAGTAATAATAAACAAAATAGAAATTAGAGATTTTAAAAAACAAATAAATAAAAATATAAAAAAATTAAATATAACAGGATAATATTTGCACGTATATAAAAAAAAAGCTAATATTGCGTTAAAAAATCTTATTAATTATAACGTGCTATATTAAAAAATCTTTATTATTTTTAGCAATTAAAAATTTTATATATAAATAACAGCAGGTATTTTAACGCTTTATTGTTTTTTTTACTTTTTTAATACTTTATATTTTTATTTTATTTTTAATTTGTTCTGCCGATTATATAAAACTAATATTTTTTTACAGCGCTTTTTAATATACTTTAAAATATAATTGGTTTTAATTTTATTATTAAATATAACAACTATAATATATTTTTAAACTTGCTGTTATTTAATTTTCTTAGGTTTTTTAATTTAGTTTTTCGCTGAAAGCAAACGTAAAACTTATAACTAAAAAATCTATAATAATTATTTTTTGCCTGCTTTTTATTTAAAATTAACCGAATTAAAAATAACGTTAATTAATAAATAACAAATAATAAGTTTAATACCGCTAAAATACTAAATATTAACGTTAAGCCAGCTAATATAATAAAAAACCTAGCTAATATAATTAAAAACTTTATTAATGTTAAAATCCTGTTGCCTATATATAAAAATATTTACAACGTAGTTAAAAACTTTATCGTATTAAATATAAAAAAGCTAGAAAAAATAAAGCCGACTTTAAAACCTGTAATTTTTAATCTTATTAATAATTTAATATTTTATATTACTGCTATTTATAATAATAAAAACGTAATAAAACTTAATAATTTTAACAAAATTTTTATAGTTAAAACTTTTAAAACTATAAAAATTTTTATTTTAATAAATAATATAAAAAAATAGTTTATATTTTTAAAATTTAAAACTATTTAATTTTTAAAACGCGTTAAATCTTTAGGTTATTTTATATAATATTTCCTAGTCTATATATTTTTATTTAGTTAAAGTTTTCTAGCTAACAAAAAATATTAAAAACATTTAAACAGTACTAAAGCAAAAAAAAACTATAAAAATTTAAATATTTTAGTTGTTGCTGCTAAAAAAGCTTAAACAGTCTATTGTAAACTTTAATATGTTTTGTTTATTTATTTGTTTTAAACTAACCGAAAAAATTTTAAACATTAACTTAAAAAATATTTTAAATACGTTTTTTTTTTTATATTAAATATTTAACTAAATATATAAAAGCATAGCTTTATATACTAGTTTTTAAGTAAAAAATCCGTAAAAAGCTCCTTAGTAAAAAAAATCTGTTTTGATAAGTCTGGTCAGGGGTATGAAGCTGTAAATAGCTGTATTTTGCTGTATGCTGGTCTAGTTTGTGGTGTTGTATCTGTGTTGGTGATGAAGATGGTGGAATTCTAGGTGCAGTCCTAGAATTCCACCTACTAGTAGGCTGGTGGGTCTAGCCCAGGTGGCCTGGGCCACCTTATCTAATCTTACAGTGGGGCAACTGGTGGTGCCAAGCCTGGCACCCCTTGCCTACTCTAACATGTTTATACGTCGTTAAAAAAATTTTATTTTTATTTTAATAAAAAGCTAATATTCCCGTTTAACTTTATAATATAAAAATATTAACCTAGCTTAACAAATTATAGCTCTAACGTTTATACTGCCGACTATAAATAAACCTATATAAAAAAAGTTGTTTAATATAGTTTTAATATATTAAATATATTAAAAAGCAGCAATTAATTTAAAAAGCCGTTTTTTTTAATATAAAAAATATATTAATAAAGTGTATTTATTTTTTTCTAACTAATTATATTAACTGTAATAATAAGCTATTTTTAGCTGGCTGCTAAAGTATAAAAGTTAATAATTGTAAAAAATAGCGTTTTTTTTTTATATCTTGTTTAAATTATTAGCCGGCTATTTAATGTTTATTTTAATTATTAGTTCGCTTTTAAAAATTTTTAGTTTTTATTTTTATTTATAACGCTATATAATATTAAATATATTTAAAACAAATTAAAAATGCAAGTTTATAAAATTAAATATTTTTTTTCTATTAAGCTAAACTAAAGCTATAAATATTTAATCGAGAATATATATTTAATAATTTTATAAAACAAAATATAATCTCTTTATTTTTTAAATTTTTATAAATATATTTAAACTTTATAAAAATATATATTAATTAATTAAAAGTTTTATTATTTTTTTAATTTTTAATATTTACATATATAATCGAAAATTATTTATAATTATTATAACATTTAGCCCGTATAACGTACGACAGGCCAATATATTTAAAACTTTTTTTTATATTCTAAACTTTAATTAAAAAACAAAATTAATTATTAATAGAACATTTATATTTATTTGCTTATTTATATTAATTATTATTAATAATATACTATTTTAACAAAAATTATTAAAATGCTTAAGCCTTACTATAAACTATCTGTATCGCTATTATTTTATATTATTTAAAAAAAAAAACAACGTTATTTTTAATATATTTAAAATAAAAAAATACTATAACTAGATACTATATAACTAAAATATATATTTTTTTATATTTAAGCTTTAAGTATTTATAAAATAAAACTAGCTGGCTTTAAGCTTTATAATAATAAAATATTATTTATAGCAGTCCGCATATTTTTTTTAGCTTTAAATATTATTTATAATTATTTTATTAATATAGCTTATTTAAAATATTTTAGCATTTTAAAATATTTTTATTAGCTAATATTTTAAAAAGCAATTTTTGGCTTATTTGTTTAAACAAAAAACAAGCAGCTAAAATATTTTATTATTTTTTAATACTGTTAAAATAACCGTAGTTTTAATTGCTTTAAATATATTTTAATTTTTATTTAATATAAAAATACGTATAAAACATTATTGTTTTACTAATGTTTTTCTGATGTTAGCTCTATAATTATTATATTAAGCTAGAACTATATAAATATTTAAAATTAAAAGCTTGCAATTATTTTAATTTTAATAATATATAAAGCAATTTTTATAGCTGATTTTATTATAATTTTAATATATATAATAGCATGTTTTATATTAATAATATATAATAAAACTAATATAATAAATACTGCTTTAATAAAAATAATACTTATATATAATATAATAAATTATACCGATATATAATTGCTAGCTAAAAAGCTTTTTAATATTTATATTAAATATAATTAAACGCGCTATAAATAAAAACGTTGACCTAGCAATCCGCTAGCGCTTAAACTATAAAATTTAATAAATATTAAATATAAACAGATAATTACTGTTATATTTTTAGCTGCACACTAAGCATTATAACTTAGCTATAATTTAAAGCTGCTTTTTTTTAATTATTATTTATTATATTATCGGAGTTTTTTTAAACTTTATTAATTAAAAAAAAACAGCAGGCTAATTTAAAAAAAAAAATTAACTAGTTTTTATGTTAAAAGTAATTATTAAATGTTTATAGTAGCTTTTATTTTATAAAAATAGCTTGCAAATATAATAACTATATTATAATATTTATTTTGCTCGGAAAAAATATATACAAGTAGTTTTTATTATTTTTTCCTATTTTTAACGTTGTGTTAATAACTTTAGCAAGCAATATAAAGCATTAATTTATATAACGAACTATATTAATACAGCAGCCATTTTTATTAACGTAAATAACTTTTAAAAAACAATTGTTTTTTTTTTTGCCGGCTGTTTTAAAAAACAGCTTTTTAAACTTTACGCTGCTTATTAAACGATTTAAAAACAATATCCCGGTTTATTACAAGCTTTTAATCTATATTTAAAAAAAAAAAAAAAAAAAACATAAAAATATTATATTTTAAAATAACAAACGATCTAACTTATTATAAACTACGCGTATTTTTCTATGTGCTAAAAAAGCTTATTGTTGTTAAAAAAGAAATGCTATTAAATATTGCAACATTATAAAACCTTAAAAACAACTATAAATTTTTTGTAATAATATATAAAGCGTCGGTTAAATATTTGAGAAGATTGGTATGAGGGTAGAAAGAAAGATGCCTCTATTAATTCCTCTGCTAGGTGGGGAATTCTAGTAAGTCTAGAATTAACCCCTGCAGGGGTGGCCGTGGGCCACCTGTTGCCAGCCGTAGCCTGTGCAACCTATCTAATCTAATAATACACGAGCCGTTGGCTCGATTGATATAGGCCCCTTCGGGGACTCTATCAATATTATAATATTTATATAGCAGATCTAAAGCAGAGCATAATATAGTAGTAGCATAAAATAGTTTTTATAACGCTGTAAATATTAATAGTTTAATTGTCCGCTTATCTAAGTTTTTTTTACTAATTTAAATAAGTTATAATAACTATTAAGTATTTAGTATTAATAATTTTGCTAAAGTTTTTTTAAACGATCGGTCAACTTTTTTAATAGCATGTATTAATAATATATTTACGTACAAGCAGATATTTTTAAACTATTTATATTTTTATATTAGCTTTATAGTAGCTAAAAAAAACAACAGCAGATAAAATCTAATATTAAAAGCTTTATATTATAATATTATAAAAAAACGTAGCATTATTAAGCTACTATAGATTAATAAAAAGCAGCTTTAAATAGTTAATTTATTTTAAAAAAGCATAATATATATAAAACATAGCGTTTATTTTATATAAGCAGGTAAAAACTTTATATATTTTTAGTAAATATATATTTAAATAAATATTTAAATATTTATTATTACTTAAGTATTTATATATTTACTTAAAGTATTTATTTACTTTTAGTAATTTCCTGGCTTTTTATAGTATAATTAATAGGTTTTTTATAATAAAGCAATTATAAAGCAGGATATATAAATAAATTGTTTAAAAATTACTTTAACTAACTTAAGCTTTTTTTTTTTTTTATTTATTTATAACCTTTTTTTTCTAGCTTTTTATAATTTATTTCTAGTTTAACCGATCGGTACTATAAGATTTTTTTTTTAATTAAATTTTTAATTATGGTTTATATTTTTTAAAGCCGTGCTTTTAAAAATATTTGTTTTATTTATTTGCGTTTTAGCGCTTGTTTTTTTATTGCAGACCTTAAATTTATATATTAAACTTCCTAGTTAAAGCTTTTAAAGCTGTTATTTTTTTTTTTTTTTATAGCAGACCTTTAAATGCTATATCTACAGCTAAATATATATATATGCACTTATATATATGCGCGCTCCTGTTTTTTTTTTCCCAGTTTAAAACTGCTGGCTTTATACTCTGCCTTTTATAGTTAAAAGCTTAAATATTATATAAAATCTTTTTTTTTTTTTAAAAGTTATTTTTAGCAAAAATATTTATAGCTTTTAAACTGTTTTTTTATTAGTTTTTTAGTTTAACTTATTTATTTATATATAAAATTTTATAATTAAAAAAGCTAAAAATAATACTTCGCGATATTATTAGTTTTTTAGTTCAAGCTGTTTAAACTATATTAACTAATTTTCTATTTAATATTTTTTATATTATTTGAATCACGTTTTTTTTTTTAGTTATAAATTATAAGCAAAAGTATTTATAGTTTTTAAGCTATTTTTTATTAATTTTTTAGTCTAACTTATTTATTTATATATAAAATTTCTTAACTAAAAAAGCTAAAAATAATACTTTATAATATTATTAGTTTTTTAGTTTAAGCTGTTTAAATTATATTAATTAATTTTTAGTTAATATTTTTTTATTATTTAAATCATGTTTTTTTTTAGTTATAAATTATAAGCAAAAATATTTATAGTTTTTAGGCTATTTTTATTAATTTTTAGTTTAATATATTTATTTATATATAAAATTTTTAATTAAAAAGCTAAAAATAATACTTTATTATATTACTAATTTTTTAGTTCAGGCTATTAAAACTATATTAACTAGTTTTTTAGTTAATATTTTTTTTACTATTTAAATCACGCTTTTTTTTCTAGTCGTAAGTTTTTACTAAAGTATTAATAGTTTTAAACATTTGTTTTAGCAGTTTTTTTAGTTTAACTTATTTTTTTATATATAATAATTTTTAATAAAATATTTAACAGCAAGCATTATATTTTATCGGCAATTTTTTAGTTTAAATTATTAATGCTTTAATTGCTTAACTATTAGTATTATTATAGTTTTAGGACTTTAAAAAGCGCTTTTATCGCCGGTTTTCTAATTTAAACTATTAATAAATATTATGTTTTTTATTTTGTAATTAAAACCCTGATTATTATTTATATTTTTTAAAAGCCGACTTTTAAAAGTACGCAAGTAGTAGTTTTAAATAGTTACTCTGGCTATATTTTTTTATTAAAACATTTAACTCGCTTTTATTTTAATGTTATATTTGCTAACTATTTTAAAGCTTAATGCTGTTACTTAAAGTTTTTTTAGTCCAAGCGTGATTTTTTTTTATAAATTTATATTTTAAAGTTAT
The DNA here is from genome assembly GCA_021209875.1 of Rosellinia necatrix. Taxonomy (NCBI): domain Eukaryota; kingdom Fungi; phylum Ascomycota; class Sordariomycetes; order Xylariales; family Xylariaceae; genus Rosellinia; species Rosellinia necatrix. The sequence continues at coordinate 786,133 of JAGYVD010000003.1, forward strand.
GTTTAATATTGCGGCTTTTTTATTATATAAAGCTTTTAAAATATATAATATTTTTTTCTGCTTTAAAATGTTATATATTCAGCGTAAAAATTTTAATCGCGATATTTTTTATATATTTAATCTTTAAATAGCTTAAATATTTTTTGTTAATTTTAGCCTATATTAAAAAAAGTATTACTTGTTAATTTTAAACTAACTAAAAAAATATTTTTTATTGCAGGTTTTAAAATAAAATACGTATATATAAAATATATATAATAATAACTAAAAAACAGCTGTTTATTTTTTTTTTATTAATAATAAAACTAACTTAACGTAAGCTTTTTTAACTTTTAGCGACTAAAGTTTAGTTTTATTATACAACTTATAATGTTTTTATATATATTAACTATAAAATACTTATATTTATAAATATATCGACTTAAAAAATAAATAGCTAATGTTTAATATTTAAAAATTAGCTTTTAAATAAATAAATTAGCTATGTTTTTTTGTTTACGATTAGAGTTTAATAACTAATTATTAAAAAACTAAAAATAACTTAATTTTAAAAGCTAAATTAATAAATAAATAAATCAGCTATATTTTTTGTTTATAATTAATATTAAATAATTAATTATTAAAAAAACCGAAAAATAACTTAATGTTTAAAAAGCTGCGTTAAAAAATAAATAAGTTAGTTATATTTTTTTGTTTATAACCGGCTGCTTAATAATTAATTATTAAAAAAACTATAAAATAACTTAATATTTAAAAGCTGGGTTAAAAAATAAATAAATTAGCTATATTTTTTTAATTTTTATTAAAATATAAATATTAATGTTTAGTTTAAACATGCTTTAATATTTTAAAGCTGTATTAATACCTGCTTAACTAATAATATAGCTTAACTTTATATTTTTTTTAGTATTACAGCTTTTTTTTTTGGTTTTTTTTTCTAATAAATAATTAATTGCTATTTTTTATTAGTTTATATGTTTTAAAATATATAATATTATAGTTTAATAATATAACGTATATAGTTTTAATAGCTAGTAGCACGCTTAAACAGCTTTTTATATTTTTATAACTATAAGCTATAAATCAGCATATTTAAATAAATATTAAATTCCTGGAAAAAAAAATATAAAATAAATATAGTTTTATATAAGCTATATAATTATTAGCACGCTATTAAAAGCTTTTATAAAGTTTACGCAAGTAAATATATTTTTATTGCTAAATAATATAATTTCTAATATTAAAATAAATTTAAATATTTATATTATATTAAAAAACTTAACAAAAATATTTTATTTAGCTAATAAAAACATAAAATTTATTATTAAATATAAATATATTAATATTTATTTTATAATCGTTATTTATTTTATAATTAATATTAATTATTAAAAAATAAAAAAGTTAGAAAAAAAGCTTTTTATTTTAACTTTTATATTAAAAATTAAACGTAAAAACATTAAAAATAAATTTTTAACGCTATAATTAGCTAATAAAAAATTTTGCTTAAATAGTATAAAAAATGCTACAAGCGTTTTTAAAGTTTTAATCTAAGTTATATAATTTAATACATATTTAAAAAATAAATAAAAACTATAATATAAAATATTATATTAAATTAAAATATAAACAAAATAAATAAAATATATAATATAAACATAGCTTAATTAAACAAGTTTAATTTTTATTTTATAATATATATTATTAACAGTGTTATAAACGTTAAAAAAAATAATAATACTACAAGCTTTAATAAGTATTTTAAACGTATAAATTAAAAAAAATTTCTGTAGAATATAATTTTTATATTAAAAGCTTAAATAAAAATATAAATTTTAACGTAATATATTATATAATACAAATTATTTATATAAATAACTTATTTTTTGCAAAACTTGTTTTTTAAAAATACTATAATTATAAAATACTTAGTTTTTTTATATTATAACAATTTTTAAGCAATATTATTTTAAATAACAGCTGTTTATATATAATAAAAAATGCTAAACTAAATTATACGCTATATAAAAATAATTGCTTATTTTAATATTAAGTTCAGGCACTATAACTGCGCTATAAACACAGTATTGCTTATTAAACACTATATTTATATTAAAATAACGGTCGGCTGTTTTTATAGTTACACCTTATTTCGCCGAACAGTATTTTAATATTAAAAATACTCCCTGTAAATTATTTTATATACCCCCCCCGGCCCGCTACGGTAGGCCCAGCTACTTAAACGTGCTCGCAAGCTTCCCAAAGGCCATTACCCATCTACGCGAGGCAAAGCAAGATTCTATAGCATCAGCATGATTTTCAATTAGGCCAATCCACTACGGCTTAGCCCCTCCTGGGACTACTCAAATCCAAAAAGTCTAATTGGAACTTTGGCCTTTCTTACAACAAGGGAGCTCTGGAGACTATCTCCATTAGATGTGGCTCGTCAAGGACCGCCAGGACATTTAGTACAGGTTTCATCAAGACAAAGAAATATCATAGTGATACATGGGACTATGGGTTTGTAAGTTCTTAATTTGGGCCAAGATTCTAGACCCCTCCAATGCTTTAACCAGCCATGACCTTCGAGTCCATCCAAGCATGCGTTGCTTAGGTGGATATCTCCTACCGCGTTTTTGATAGCAAGTGCTAGCGTGCATAACGTAGCTTCTTTTAAAGAGGCGACCTTTATCTCAAGTATCAGGTTCTTGGTCACACTCGATATAGTGAGATATATTATCAGAAATAAGGGATGGCTGTTTAACTAACTGTCTTGTCCGGGCGCGCCTTGCTCTCTCTCTAAGCTCTGCGTGCATTCTGTTGCACTCAGTTCTGGTTCTGACGATAACCTAATTGATTCTGGTCGTGACTTGGTGTTCAGCAGAGCTAACCACAAAGACACTAATTACCACGGTCCAGAAAAATGCGCCGCCGCCATTCAACGAGCCACACTGGGAGGGGATTAGTTTTGCATGACATCGCTTATATCTGACAGTTAGTATACCTGTACACTATATCTGTACCGCCATATAAGTTCGTACCTAGGGGCAGACCTAGAAGTATGTACAGTCATCCAAACGGCAGACCTCAGTGCTCCCTCTGATATATATATATATTGGTTGCTTATTCTACTGCTGAATGTGTGCTCTTAGTAAGGATTACTAGGGGTAGTGTGGTATTGTGTCTGTAAAAGTGTGATGTAGATTAGAAGCCTTAGGCTAGTTACCTTATCTAATCAACACAATCCTTATCTACCTAGATAGATAAGGAGCCCCCCTTCCTAACTGTGTCAATTAATAAATTTTTCTTTTTTAAGCTTTAAAACAAAATTTAAAGATAGAACTAGCCTTAAAAAGTATATTAAAAACCAGCAATTTTAAATAAAAAGTTTAAGGCGATGGCAATGGTGGACCGCCCAAGCAAGGATGAACGATAGTTGACTTTGATCGTCCCACCAAGCACCAAGCCCAGATATTTATCGGACAAATCAGCTGTGCTCAATTCGAGGCGGACAACCAAGCCGAAGCCGAAGCAGCTTACCCTTCAATCTACACTACGCCGCAACACAGCCGAGAAGCGAGCCACGACCAGGAAAGGAGGCAATTGGATCGTCTTCGCCCTCAACGGTCATGGCACGGGCATAAAACAAGCGATTGACCCATAAGTACGACGATACAACGAATGCCCCCCACTCCCCTTTCCCTTCCCATCTACCTATTCCGTCTCAATTGGCGGTCAGTTAGCTGACAACGCCATGTCATAGCTCCTCCCGGTCTCTTCCCCCCTCCTTACCCGGCCGTCCCCGACCCGGCGCACGTGTGTGTGTGTGTGTGTGTGCCGGGAACACACAACTACGACGACGGCCGACATAGAGACAACGACGACGACGGCGACGACGACGACGACGACGACGATGCCGCCGCCCCATCTCCACCCACGCTCGCGCATGACCTCGTCCCTCTTCGCGACGACGGTGGTAGCGAGCTTCCTGGTCGTCGGCCTGCCGCACGTCCTGCCGTGTCCCGCGCCGCGGGTGGCGTACGCGGACGCGTCCTCCTCCTCCTCCTCCTCCTCCTCGGACACCAGCAGCGGCGGTGGGCGACGACGTGGTGCGCGGCGGAGGTCGCCGCAGCAGACCGCCGAGGTCAAGGACGGGATCGCCCAGTTCGAGGGCGTGGACGTGGGCGTGGGCGACGGCACCGGACAGACGACGCCGCCGGCCATGGCCAGCACGGCCCCCCGCGGCAAGAGGGAGTGTCCGGTGCCGAAGCCGGGCGTCATTGGCGAGCTCATGGGCTTCGGGAAGGAAGAGCGTGGCCGTGCCGTCAGTGGTAGACCAGACGTGAAAACCCCCGGCGACAAGGCATCAACAACGACAACAACAACAATAATAACAACGAATAATGACCGGTAGCATAGAATGCGCTACATTCGAAGATCCACCCACACCCTCTCACCCGGAACGTGTATCCCATTGTACAAACAACATATATATACCTCATACTAGCTAGCAGTCGCCTCGGTGCATGAGTACTACGGATTGCCTAGTTTCCAAAATAAACACCAGAGAGCGAGGAATGAAACAATGTACTGATCTGCGATCAACTGGGGTCTATCTCACACCCTAAAGGGCCCTTCTATTCATCATTCATTACACGATCATATTAGCTACCATATCTTAAAACCGCAGTAAACGGCAATTCCACGAGGGGGGCGGTTCACGGTTTGGTTAATTCACATAACTTTTCTCCTCGCCCTCCGCCGTATACTATAAGTGCGACGCTTGCACCGACAATCCCCCAACTCCCTAACACGTCCCACGTTCCTTCCTGGCCATCGTCGACATGCGGGGCCGCTCGGGCATCATCGTCAATAAGAAATATCCTCCCCACGTGCCCAATCAAGCCTGGTTACACACCAAACTTTCAGGCCGTCGCCAGCATATTCGCGTTGCCCCCGTCATTTTGTGGTCAAGAAAAACTCTGGTGGCGGTCGAGAGGGCCAAACGTATCTACCGGATCTAAGTGCCTGATAGGGGCGGGCGCCATAGAATGTCGTAGGTACGGTAATAATACAATAGTTTGCAGCTTGCGTACAAGGCAGCATTGTGAAGCCGGGTGGACAGCGGATGGCGGGTGTGTAGTAGCACAAGAACCGCCATTAGACACCACGCAGCCCGCACGCTATAATCATGAATCGCCCTGCAAGGCGGCAGTAAGGTGGTCTGCCTCGTCGTGAGCGTGCTGTTCAAGCTTCATTCTCTTGGCTGCGGGCTCGTCGCTTTCCAACTCTTTCATCTGACTTTTGAGTTCCTGGAGCTCCTGCTCCATCTCGTCCAGGCGTCTCTTGAGGCTGTTTTCCCGTCTATGACTATCGTCCAGCTGTCGTTGGATCTCCTCGCGATGCGCGCGCTCAGTGGCCGCTTCTTTGGCGGACATCTCGGCCGAATGACGATAGTTATCGGCAGTCTGGTTATCCTGCTCGAGCTGCTGCAGGCGTCCGCGATATAGTTCATTGATAAGGTCTAGCTCGCTGACACGTGTTTTAAGACTAGAGTTGGCAGCAATGAGCTGCTCGTGGGTCTGGGGAGCGTCGAGGGATTGTTGCTCGCCATTAGTCGGCGAGGGAGCGCGGCCAGGGGAGTTGCCAGGGAGAGGATAATGCAAGCTGTCGGGCTGGAAGTGGTCCATGGCCTGGAAGGCCGTGAGGCTGGGGTCGTAGACGTTGGGGGTCGCGGTCCGAGACAGCGGCGAGTCATTATTGCCGTGACCGTTCACTGCTTTCTGCTGGGATGCTCGAACAGCCGCTAGCGCGGCAGCGGTCGCGGCAGCATTCGCAGCATCGGGGCTCTGGAAATTATTGCCATTGTGGCCGGCAGGGAGGCCTTGCTGGAATCGAGTTAGAGGCGACGGGAGGAAGTGGGAGGCACATTTGCACCGGCGTAGACAAACCTTCTTCTTCTGCATGTCTGGCCGCATTGTCTTGACACGATTGCGGCTCTTGATGACGTCCGTCTTCAGCGAAATGGGTCGTGGGCGGCCATGCAACTTGAGGAATAGACCGCAAGCATTGCAAAGCACCGAACCCATCTCGTCGCGACGCCATAGTGGCGTCGTGGAGGTGCTGCAGTTCTGGCAGGTGGGCTTTGTTGAGTGGACATCGCCGTTAGCATTGGCAGTAGGTGCTGCGGAAGCAGTGGGATGTGAGGCCATCATCTTGACCGCGGGCGGCTGACGGGCGCGATATGGATAAGGGAGATACGTCAATCAATTATCAGTCAACTCGATGGAGTGATAGATTGATAGGACGATTAGATATGATAAAAAATTTGGGAGGTGGGACGGAAAGTACCAAACGCGGATAGAGGGAAAAAGAGACTGCCCCACTTAGGCCCATGTGGGCCAACTTGATAAGAATCAAGAGCTACAAAACCGGTGATTGGCCGGCCAGACCCTGACCCACAGAAACAGAGTAAAGCCAATGCGCACGCGAAGTGATGAAAGCTCAGGGAAAAGATAACTGAAGCGATAAGCTGTGGCTCGCTCCGACTCATTGGGCAGGGGCCTGCCGAGTTCCATACTGTTACATGTGATATGCCATAAAACCAAACGAATTGGACGCACTGGCGCCGATGGCCAGAGAGTGGATGATAGATAGGGCAATGGAGACTACCAGGGTCCGGATCGGAGGCGACAGAGAGAGATGACAAGGGGGCAAGTAAACGAGCTCTGTAGTTGTAAACACGTACCAGGTTACCAGACGGCGTTGGCGCATGCGCCGCCGGCGATGAAACAATATGATTATTCATTGCCACTGGGAGTGGTGCGACAATCGGGATCTGCACCTGCATCTGTGTTGGCGCTGGCATTGGGATTGAGGCCGGTGCTGGCGCGAGGCCGACGGTTGCCTCGACAGTCGGAGCCGTGGCATAGGTGAGAGGAAACTGCATGGGTGCTGCTGATGTCGATGTCGGTGTCAGGGTTGGCTGTGGCGGCAGCGGCGGCGGCGTGCTAGCAGCAGCGGCCGTGGCAGCGGCGATGGCGGTAGCTGTAGCAGCTGTAGGAGTATTCGGCAGGACTTGGTCTTGAATGTCCAACTCTTGCGCAGGTGCTTCCGTTGCTTCCGTTGTTGTCGCTGGCGTTAGCGTCGGGGTGTCTGTAGGCGCGGGAGGGCTTGCAGGTCTGTTTTAATAGGACTCATTTAGTTTCCAGCGCGTGCAGAGCATGGTACAGAAATGAAGCACATCAGTGTTATAACCAAAACGTGAAATGGGATGTGATTCGATTCGGTGCCCCGGGGCCAATGGCAAACAATGGTCAAAGGGAGTTGCCTCGTTGATCGCGCTGGTGCGATGAGTGAATGGGCATAGCAATAGGCATAACGCAAATGGCGGTCATCATCCCGGTATTACCTATGTTTGTCCCAGTAGACACGCGACTTGGTACGAGTCCTGCCCTAATCGGCCGTGCATACAAGCTCGTGGCAACATTACCTTCAAGATTATGACACCGCGCACCAGTCCTGCTACGCCAAAGTGTATATGTCCCCCACACACCCACCCTATTGATTCCATCCGAGTTCGAAAAGACTGTCTGTACTCACTTCAATTGCGGCGAACCTGTCGCACCGGTCACCAGAATCGCGGTTTCGGGAAGTTGGGCGATCGCGGCAGAGGCTGTGGGTGATGGCGAGCCCGGTCGCGATAGAGCCTCGGCAGCAGCCGGCGCAGGTGTTGTGGCCCTTTCTTCCTCCATCATTGATTAGAGTATTGGCGACAAAGCTCCGTCAAGAGCGAGAATCAACTCCAATTCTGGCGCGGCACGGCCGATCCCCGATGCCCAAAGCTTTGTCCGGCTCTAGCAGTACCCAGAAGAGGAGAACTCCCCGCTGCGTGCGTGCGTGGTACCTATCACGCCTGGAACGACAAAAACAGGGTATGGCAGGAAATGACTCTAGGTCGAAGGCCCGGAGGATGGAGAGGCGAGGCCGATGCTCTAGATTATGGGTATCTCGCTGGCAGTGGTGGAAGAAACAACGACAAGAAATGCGGTTCAAGACTCGTGCTCACGCGCGGTCCAGTAATCCCGACGGCCCTGGGGGGTCGGCAGTGGATGCTCGGGCGGGCTCGACTACCTAACCAAGCTGGCTAACACAAAGGGTTCTCGAGTAGAGGGTGGGCATCTGCTTGAGGTACCTGGCAGGCTGTAACTATGGCGCCTTATCGCAAGAGTAATATCGCAAATGATAGACAGGTAGATAGATAGGAGAGACGAGGTTCTGGCCCGGAGGTATTATAAATTTTTTCCCCCAGCAGGTCAACACGCCGCCTAGAGCCGTAGACCAAGTACATATAACTACATGGATTCGTCCGCCTCTCTGGTATTACACTGCAGAACAATTGATTGGATCCCGCAAGTACCGGCCAATCAACCCCCAGAATACCCTTAATATTTTTCATCTTTTTCCTAAGGAGACCCATAGTCGTAGCCTTAGGTAGGTGCTTACAGTAGGTCCCAGGTAACAATAATCAGCTTGTCGCATCACCTGATTGGCTGTCACTCCAGTTAAGCCCACGCTAGAATCCCCATCCGTATCTAGGCACTTTCCGTCGGTTTGGGCTCCCTTATCTTGCATCAATCTGAAGACGTAATTCAAGACAAAGCAAGACAAGGCAATCTCAATAAGATCACTGCATTCTCTGCATCAAATAGGTGAGAATTGCTTAATGGTGCACGTGTGCCAAATTCATCGATTGTCGCTTTGCTCTCTTCTGTTGCTCCCGGACGCCGGCGATCAGATGTTAACTACTTGTACCTACCTGGTAGATACCCACCCAGGCAGGTACCTGCTAAGTACCTGCTGTCAGCACCTCTGGGAACCTCCTCATTCATTCAGACGTATATAGTACCTAGCACCTACATATAAAGTATTAATTTCGAGGGATTGGACGTACTCAGTACCTCTCCTAGCCACGCTTGTATCAGATAAGCGCTGATTTGTATCCCAGCAGGTGCATTATCAATAGGTCCACAATTGATAACAGCTGACAAAATATGGGGCTTTGCTGGCCAGTGAAAACATCCCGGAGATCTAGTGCCAATTTTAGCTATGCTGAGAACTTCAACTCTTGGAAATCTCAACATTGCAAGTAGCACTATCCTCACCACGCGCTTCTCGGTGCAAGAGATTTTTAATCCGGCCCTTACACTATTGGCTCAACCAACATCTATAGTTGACAAGCCTATACTATATACTCATCACTCACTAATCGGCCGTCTGCACGCAATATGCCGTCCACCAACAATGCTCCCAAGCCTGTACGCTCCCATGACCTGCTCAGTACCTATCCCTTCGAGCTATATGCTAACTTATCGATAGTGGGATGTAAGTGTCGCTGCACTGGTATCATGAACGTTCGCTGCTGATTTAGGCCAAAAGACCGATGATATCGACAAATGGAAGTATGTGTCTTGCATTGGTTTTTCCATTACCCTCCCCCAGGTTGCGCTTTCCATTTTCGTTATCAGATACTAACCCCTAATTCCATAGGATCGACCCATTTCTACCTTCGTGAGTGCATATTGGTCATTTTCTTCTTATTTTTGACGCTACTATGGAACACCAACCTCCGTACCCAATAGCGTTATCCTTGTGGGATTCTGGATACATAGTCGCTCCTCAAAATATGCTCCCGGGTGCATTCACTGACTATAGAATACTAAAGCGATAATGCTGCTGGCACACTTGCCGAGGAAAGCTCTTTTATTGTTCTGTTCCCAAAGTATCGTGAGGTATGATTTCCCACCTGACCTCATGAGTCTGTCACTAAGCCCCCATAGGTCTATCTTCGCGAGGCTTGGCCCGGCGTGACGAAAGCGCTCAAGAATATTGGCATGTGAGTACTATCATGAACCAGCTAGTCTCCCATTCCCATTGATCCCCCTTGCATGCGTCCAGGGGGGGAAATACTAACCTAAAAAATGAAGTGCTTGCACTCTCGATCTAGTAAATGGCAGCAGTACGCAAATTTTATTCCCAGTTTCTACAATAGCAGCAACTGACTACTTATCTGTGTAGTGGAAGTAAAAACAGGTATGTACAAAATACGTATTTCTGACATTTAATATCTTTTTTCATTCGAAACTATCTTGATCAACTTGCTGACCCTGTTTTAGTGAGTTGTTTATTGTTTATCAACATCAAAATAGCCAGTCAGCTACGGGCCCTCCGAAAACATCATCATTCTTTAGTACAAGACACTAACAATACCAGACCAAGAAGACATGGGATCCGGCAGCTATACGTGAGCGCTCACCTGCTTCGTCTGTCTACAGCTCGTACTGACCAGAATCCAGTGAAGGCTCGTGATCTCGTGAAGCTACTGGCACGCAGTGTTCCAGCGCCTGAGGCTCTACGCGTACTCCAGGACGATGTTGCCGCCGACGTGATAAAGATCCGAAATCTGTAAGTAGCTTAACCTGATGCAAGAAGCTTCTCGGATTCCACTATAAACCAGATCGCTGACAACAACAGCGTAAATAATAAAGAGAAATTCGTAAAACGCCGACAAAGATTGTTGGTAAGTAATATCCCACCCGACATCCACGTCACTACCCTTCGTGCCTGTGTGGCGTTTGCTAACTTGGCTGCCACAGGGTCCTAATGCCGCTACACTGAAGGCGCTCCAGCTTCTCACAAGCACCTATATACAGGTTCGAATTTCCCGATCAAATTCACACCCTTCTTTACGCTGTCCCAAAGAATGAGCTCGGATACTTTTTGTCTTTTGGTCTCTCTGAGTCACGTGGATACCATCTCTATTGTCCCAAATTATTTAAATACTAATACAACACTCTGGAGTAGGTTCAGGGAAATACGGTCAGTGCTATTGGTGGATACAAGGTATGACACGTTCCCTACATGACAACGTGTATGGCAGAGTATTATTAAACTCAAATAAGGGTCTGAAAGAAGTACGCAGAGTTGTCGAGGACACTATGCACAACATACGGTACGTTTGCCCAGCCTTTTATTTCTCTCACTTCCATTTCATGCCAAACTAACCCCTTGTAGTGAGTAGATATTGGCATTTTATCTATCCGTGAAGCCGGCACGGACGGCATAAAATTATCAAGGTTAAACTAACAAGTAACAGACCCTATATATCAAATTAAAGGTAAAATCACTATGTCAACGCATTTCTCGGGGTTTACTAACATCTACCACAGAACTCATGGTAAAACGAGAATTGGCCAAGTGAGTAGTAGCCTCAACCCGGCGCCACCCGGATGCCTCTTGTCGCGGTGTAGTACGTTATGGAAAACAAATACTTACTATGTACTGCCCCATAGAGACCCATTACTAAAGAATGAGTCCTGGGACCGCTTCCTTCCCAACTACAAAAAGCGGAGTCTTAGCAAACGCCTCAAGCCTCACAAGGTCAGCGAGAAGAAACCGTACACGCCGTTCCCGCCAGCCGCGGAACCGAGCAAGGTGGACATGCAGCTCGAAGCCGGCGAGTACCATATTGGCCGCGACGCCAAGAAACGCATCGCCCAAGAGGAGCGCTTGGAGAAGCAGAAAGTCAAGAAGGAGGAGAAGAAGCGCGAGCGCGAGAAGGAGTTTATCGCCCCGGACGAGCCTGCGGACGGCGAACGGAAGAAAAAGAAGCGCAAAACCAAGGTGCAAGACGAGGAGTGATGGATCATTTTCAGCAGTCGATCAGCCGGCTCACCCGATCATCTGCCTGCCATTAGCAGATACAATGGCAGGCCCTTATCAGAGCCACGATGCTTAATTACCACTATGAATCCAGGTCATAGAAGGAACCCAGTTGCCCGATCATCCCTTTTTATATAGTATACCCTCGCAATGAAGCACGTCGTAATATGGACCGGGGCAATATTGCCATTCCTCCCGGCCCAACCCTCTCTCGTGGTGATATGATTAATCATAAACGATTGTGCACTCAGCTTCGAAGGGATTTAAGCAGCTTGTCTTTAGGATATGACAGAGGTTAGATATTAGCAACGAAGACTCTGGTGAAGACTGAACGCTTAACACAAGATGGTCTTCTCACTGGGCCAGAGTACAGCGGTGGAATGGTAAAGGGGTCTGAGATAGACCTGCTGTTTCCGGCATGAATACGGGGAGGAAAAGACAATACTAGTTACAAAAATGCTGGAAACCGTGAAGTTCACGAGATGGAGTAACATTGAATGAATGATGTTATGTTGCTTTGCAAGATACGATTACCCTGTAGGAAGCTAATTATGCTGACCAGTCTTAAAGGCATCAAGTAAGAATGCCCCCGCCAATACGCCAGCTCCATTCAGTGACAGGAATGCCGATTCGAGCCCCATAGTACCCACCTGCCCCTCTATGATCAACCTTATCGGCTTTTATCGAAAAAGTTGTGCTTGCGAACCCCTCCATGCGCATCTGTGGTCTGCATATGAGCTCATAGGGCGGACGTATGATCTATCCAAACCAAGATAATTTCCAAGTCGAACAACAAGCACAAAGATTGCTATTAGCCTCGCGGCACCCTTTCCCCCTACTAATATGTCGACAGAATTAGAAGAGGTAGGTTACGCTCTTTGCCAAATATTGGTCGGCAGGGCTAATTTCAGCATCGGAAAGCTCGTCGGCCTGGTGATTGATCGAAACCCTCAGGTCCGAGCGATCGCCGCAGAGCATCTCGTGCCATATTCGATATCACAACCTACCATCTTCAAAGGCGATAATCTCAAACCCATCCATAATTTAAAGCTACTAATCAAAGATCTCCCAGTACGTTATGAGTTTCACATCACGTTGTTGTCATCCCGCCCTGTGAAGATGATCATCTAATGAGACATGGCCCCCAGAATATCGCCGAACATATCCTTACAATTCTCATAAATCTCTCTACCGATCAGGAGATACTCGGAAATCTGACTTCGGATGACCGGTTCATAACCGAAGTTTTAAGGCAAATCATCGTAAGTGTGCAGGCGTGATACAGCTACGGTCAGTTGCCCACCATCTCACTAACACCACGATAGATCCCGACGGAGCCCAATGCCAACCTCCTGTCCATGCTGCTTGCCAATCTCTCCAAATCGGATTCTTTTGAGAGAATTTTACACAAGAAGCAGGCCCCACCAGATGAATTGAGGTCGGACGATTTAGTAATAAATCAGCTCGTCGACCTGTTCGTGAAAGAAGCCGCATACAACAAGCACGCCGACTTCGACCACCTATCTTACCTGTTCGCCGACCTCACCAAGCACGCCGCAGTGCGGCAGCACTTCATCCGGCGGCAGGCGTACGACGGCGTGATCCCGATCACGAAGCTGAAGGTGTTCACGGAGCACCGGTCGGCGGTGCGCCGGAAGGGGGTGGCGTCGACGATCAAGAACGCGGCCTTCGACGTGCCGTCGCACGCGCTCTTCGTGGCCGCGGACGAGATCGACATCCTGCCGTACATCCTGCTGCCCATCACGGGCAACGAGGAGTACGACCTGGACGAGGCCATGGCCATGCTGCCGGACCTGCAGCTGCTGCCGCCCGACAAGCAGCGCGACCCGGACCCCAACGTCGTCCAGACCCACGTCGAGACGCTGCTGCTGCTCTCGACCACGCGCGCCGTCCGCGACCGCCTGCGCGAGGTCAACGTGTACCCCGTCATCCGCGAGACGCACGCGCGCGTGCAAGACGAGGGCGTCCAGGACGCCTGCGATCGCCTAGTGCAGGTGCTCATGCGGGACGAGGACGAGGAGGAGGGGAAGGGGGAAGGGGATGAGAAGCCCGAGCCGCGCGTGCGGGAGATAATGGACGATGAAGAGGAAGACGACGACGACCAGATAGTCGAGGTGTAAACAAAGCAGCTGCTGTAAATTGCTGCTTAGGGTTCACCCCCCTCCCTTTTTGACAGCATGCGCAGACGACGCTAAGAAATGGGCTGCGGGACGACCCACGATCACGCGAAGTGCATACCTGTGAGTAACCAAGTCTTGCTTGGTGTAGGGGTAATATCTGAGCGCGAGGAGCTTGGCGAGACTGGGGAAGCACATCATCGAAGCACATCATCGAATCCAACATGCCTACGTAGATCAAAGATTCAAAGAATTAATTACTTGAAGTACGCAGCACGGAAATTTTCTAGGAGCTCAAGTTTATCAATCAAAATAACCCGCAAGCCATAACGCAGCGCACCTCCCGCACACAACACCCGTCTGCATATTTCTATTCTCCATATTCATCACGGTTAGGCGATCCGCCCAGTTGCTTACAGCCCCAGATAGACGTGTCCTAGGCAACTAGAGTCTAGCATACATCGGCGCTAGGCTCTTCTCTCAGGCTCAACTTCATAGTGGACATGCCATAGGTCGACTACCTAAAAGAAAATCCGTCAGGGTTGTTACCCATGATCTATCTACCTTCTACCTTTTGGGACATATGAGGTATTGGACATGCCACCTCAATTGCACCGGATTTCCTCTGTTTCCCATTCATTATCTCCTGCAGTTCTGCCTCTTCGAATAGCAAAATCCGTTACCACCAGACAGAGGAGAGATGGCGAACTCGATAGCAGCCACAAATATGCAGTTTCCACCTTACGATCCCACACGTAACCCCCTAGATTTCAGCCAAATTTAACGGGGACAGGTTTGCAGATGTGGGTATAGAATGCATCCCGCCGTCAGAAGGCGAAGAAGGAGCGGCGGCCAGTGGCGACGCCGACGATGACGATGTGAAGATGAATCTTAGTAGGTGGTACTGCATCGATAGTGCTGCGCTGAATCCTCTGTCCTAACAATTGCAATAGCGTCAAAGTTAAGTATCTGGCCGAGGTAGAAAATGCTCTCCTCGGAAAACGCGATATCCTCGGAAGATCCGCCATTTTTGATGCTTTGTGGGATTACCCTGACAACCGGATGTTCGACTATCTTGCGTCCAACATCCCGCCGGGTTCCTCAATGGTAAACCACCGCGACACGATGCAGGGGGAAGGCGCGCTAGATTACGCAATTACGGCCTCTCGTATGGATGCTGCCGAGTTCCTCTTTCTCATCGGCGCGGATGGGGATCAAATAGACATGGTCTTGGACAGCGTTTTGCACAACCTCAACACGTCTAATCTAAACCATATATATCTACTATCACGTCGTGGATTCAAGATCCTGGCCAGAACCATACTCTATTATTTTTATTCGCGTCTTTAACGGCCAACACATCAAAAAACTTGATGGAAGCCTAGCCGACATACGGCGGGATCTTTACACGTCTCCGCGTGCACAACTCGACCAAGACAGCGCGCTTGTCTTAGTGCACCTTCCATAAACACATGTATGACTCCAATACCACTGATGAAAAATAGCCTAACTAGTGTGAATAGTGCACCCTACTTTTTGTACGTCCCAAGTAGCAACTGCCAGATGCCACACCTAACATTCTGTGCAAGCCCCTCCTAAGACAACACGCGCTAGACATGGGATATCCGGCATCTTCTATTGACTGGCTTATATCGTTATTTCTCAACTCCATCAAGGTTTCGTCCCATACAAATCTCTCTTATATGGACCCCCTATTCAAGTCACATACCGGAACAAACCGCAATTACCACGATATAGAGGGATCAACTTTTATTATGGTATGTCGTTCCGTGCTCGATTTATGTTCGCATTAACATTTCTAGTTTCCATATCTCATTCTTCGAAGTGCAAAGTCCCAAAAACAAATGCGGAAGAACACCATAGACCTGCAGTCTATGCTGGTTTTATTATAGCCAAAAAGGTCTCGGAATTTGGCGATCATCAAGCTGACCATTTGGCCTAACATCCTCTTGATATATTTGAAGCTAGCGTAGCCGAAATTCTTACCCATGCCGATACATACATAGATCCACGACGGCGAGTATCACGGCCGGATATGATGGTGGAGCACAACTTTATGTTCAGGATTGCTGACATTAGAGAAGAATTAGCCATGATACAGGAGATTCTGGCGCAACAGCTCGATATTCCGGAGAAATTAATTACGGATTACGAAACAAAAAGCCCGACATTAGGATATTCTCAGAGCCATTCAGTTTTCCACCGAGAAATATATTCAAACATACGTGAAGATGAAGTAGAACGCTGGGAGGAGGTAAAACGCTCCACTGACAAAATTAAAAATTACCAAAAGCGCGCGAGAAAAACCGACAGCAACGCGGAGAGGGTCGAAAAAAGGATTCAAGACCAACTGAAATTGAAGCGAACACACGTCAGCATTAACGACGCTCGTGCCAGTCTAATTCTCAGCACCGCTGTTATCGGATTTACCGTCATTACCATCATCTTCGCCCCACTTGCCTTCGTCACAGCCCTGTCCCCTCCCCTTATCGACGGGCTTCTGAAAAACCAGTTTCAATTTGGCGGAACAGATGGCTCGTCAAGTGCGGATGCGGGATCACAGACTATGGGCGCCTATACCACTAAATATGTTGGGACATGGTTTCGTACGTTGTTCAACTTTCTTCCTCTTTGTCTTAATTTACCCTGCCTCGCTCAGCGACTGCCATCCACTGATATTATAAAAGTTGTGGCCGAGATCGCGTCTCTGGCCGTTACGGTTATCATTGTCTTGCTTTCCCTCTGGTTCCTCGGTGGCACGAGGAGTTTTGCCGCGGTACAAGGGAACCAACCCAGGGGAACGAAGCCAAGCCGCTGGTATCATCTCAAAAGTAAGCCGGTGGATGAGGATTCAATAGCCAGTGAAACGGATAGCGACTCTGATTCACCTGAGAACATCCCTATATTACCCGAAAAGATAGGTGTTCGAAAAAGGGTTCATAAATTCCTTCGCCGTAGGGGGCCACGTACATCCCCTGAGGGCTTACCTTAAAGCGAAAGCCCAGGGACAGTCTCATAGACATGGTTCGAATTCAGTCTGCAAGGTTAATTGGGTATATTTTTGGACGCTATATTTGGCGCGAGACTTCAATCGGCGTGCGATGTATCTCTTCCGTTGGTACCGGCTTTGGTATGACGGGAGCAGTTTGAACATCAGATTATGCTAGACTGATTAATCAAGCTCGGCTATAACTTCTCGTCCCCCAAAAAAATATCTCTTTTTCGTAGTTTCGTGAGATATAGTTTTACGCCTCGTATCGAGTTCAATCTTTACCTCTTCACAGTTCATCCAAAAGAAGATACCTTCAATTCTTGCCATTCACGAATAGTATAATCTACAGTTGTTAAAGGTACTAGAATAGTAGTAGTCATCAGTGAAGCCTATATCTTTCTCGTCAAGCAAGCCGCACTCGCGAGAACTATCTGGCTGGTCATAGGATTGCCTTGGCCACTTCACCCTAGTGCTGAAGCCCACTTTGCAGGCCGACAAAACTCTACCGCTACGGAACGCCCAGTTTAACTAACGCTATTGTATCCTTATGCAATCATTTACCATTCTCTAGATCCTATTCCATAATTTTTAAGTGTATTCGATGCGAGCGGCAGGATTACAAGGCTCGTTCGTTATATCTACTCTTTAGCCAGACGAATAATTCCTATACCTAGCCTTTTGAAAATTATACGTCAAGATTTCTCGAGAATAGGTGTTGACCTCAGTTCAGGAATTATATTCCAGCTTCATATATGCCTCTTGAATTTGATAGGATAGCATAGACAGCGAATGTATTTGCAATGGTATTGATTAGCAAGGGGTGAGTGGGGGTAGAGATAAGTCGGGCTAGGACGGCAGATAGATGTTAATTCTACGAGGCCCGGCATCTCTCTTCCACCCTACCTAGATTAGCATGCTGTCATTGTATTATTCAATTGCAACACTAAAACTATGACAAAAACCCATCAACATATATTCATTTCTGCATATTACTCTGCATTACACGCAGCACCCCCCCTCTCTTCCCCCATTACGTCTCGAGGGTATGCTCGTATCAACCGAGGAACGACGGGCCAGAGACAACCTATATGAATACCTAACGGCTAGATCTTTGTTATTAGGGTTGGAATTGCGGCGGGCATGCCACAGATTTAGCACGCTCTGCGCTGACACACGAAAACGGGATTACTGTATGTAAAAATGAATATATCCCCAGAATGCGTATAAGCACCGCACCCACTAGCTCGTGCAATTGGATACCATCCCATCGCTTGCCCTATCTTCTCAATAGTATGGAAGTTGGCAAAATAGCTGCGTCATGGCTCTCCCAGTCGTGGCAGCATTTGACAGCTGTGGCGTGAAGGTGAGTGCTACAGTTCTCTCCCGTGATGGGCCTGCCGCATGCCGCGCCTATATCGCCTTGTGGCGCCGCCCAAGGCAAAGGGGATTTTTGTACTGTCTAGAGGGTGCCGTTGCTGAGCAGTGTCCGGTTATCTTCTTCGCGCTATTCGCTTGTGGCGAAGTTGTTGCTTTGTTGGTTATCGAGAATCTGACGGAGATTTCCGCTTTCGTCATGTATTTTTGCATTCAATATTTCCCATGTGGTGCGTTGCTGTAAGGCGCGGGATGATTCGGCTTCAGAGACAAATCCGCAATGGCCTAAGCGGTACCAAATATACAACCTACGTCCCATAGCCCCATAGTAGTATCCCACAACTAGGGGTATTGTGGGATTTATTAATCTTCTTGAAGACTAGATTGCACAATACGATGGACAACTTTGATAATTTTATTTGCCTAGCTAAGTCATCTCTCCGGGGATCCTAGTTAGTCAGGCTGTGTCCATCCAGAGGGATAAATAAAATCCTACCTCTGTGCACTTTTAAATTATTCAGCCATTCTAGGGCAAGCAGAACCAATAGGCCAAGAAATAAAGTGTTCAATCGGTTCGTAAAGCGCTCTTTGTCATGGAAAAACGATGCCGTTAAGCCATCATCAAGATTAGGGGTATCTTTGTGGCCTGCCACACCCAGACTTTTGTTTAATTGTTAACTACACAGCATATAGGTAGCCCATCTGCATAAAATAAATCTGATCTAGGGTCTGTTACAGTCACCAAGGTAGTGCAATCCCGCCAAAACAGGCTATTCTACTCATTGCATAAAAGTCTTGTTAACCTTATCCAAAATTTGTTAGTTTGGGAATCCCAAAGTGACTTTCCAGTAGCTAGTTACGTAACGTTTTTTGTTGTGATCGCCTGAGTACTTGTAGCGGTGGCTTCCTTGCTTATAGTTACACTATCAGGTTACGTGGGGAGTTTGCTTTTGTAGCTTCATCCCGCCTCCGTAGCATGTATCCGATGTCTTACGAGATGAATACTATAATTAGATGAATCACCCCACAGAGGCCCCCTACGTAACCGCGAGCCCGTAGTCTTCGGTAACTAAATCGGCGATATCAGCGTTTCGTCGCCTCGAGAAGAGTCTTTGGCCAAGTGATGGGCATCGAGCCACAATGAGAAATCAGGAATGGTCGTATTGATGGTTCAAGGAGAGGGCGCGTGTGGCAACGTGCGAATCTCATTGGCCACGGACAGCCCGGGCTCTCTAGCGACATGTTTGTCCTTGAGTGGACTAATCGGCACTTACGGGTCTTCATATGGTCAGATTTACCTAACCTACTACACAATTGCCTGCTCTCTATTAGCATTGATGTACATAATGGTAGTAATGTACCCCATAACAGTGCCCTCTCGTAGTCTCGCCCCCTGTAGACATGTCTCTAGCCGTGACTTTAGGGACCCATTGCATCATCTCACCGTTCCCGGAGATTTACTGTCCTGGCTCCTTGGCCGGCATCACTTCGTTCGGCAACCAGCAGTATTTTGCAGTTCCGTCATCGTCGTCCCGGCTTGGCTAACTCTTGTTTTGACCGTTGACTCTCTGGGCGAGATGAAGAGACTCCTTTCTTTGGGTTGCGAAGGGGCTTTGTTGAAGCTGTTGGTCGAGACTAGAGCCTGGGCGTGGTGGTCTCGGCGACGTTGTCTGGCTGGACCGGAATTCAGGGGGCTCCAGTCATATTACACATTCTACCCAATTACACGACTGGAAGGCGGAAACGTGTATCTCCCGGGAACTCTTATTCGCTGGAGGCGTGCCCAGGGTCCTTTGGCAACCATTAACCGTATTAGGAAAGGTACATCCGCAACGGCATTAAGCCCGACCCGTCGTGGATTCTGTTTTCAGCCTCGAAAGATTGTAACAACATCTCTGGAAATGGTATGAATGAACACGGAGTTACATACACTAGCTAGCTCCCTGCTCCGCCAACCCTTCGATCTCCCTTCCATCACAGATCCTGCAGACATTCCGCCTAATACATAACTGGTGTCTACTCGGATTCCAATAGCAAAGTAGGCTAGCCAGTTGTTATTGAAGCTGAAAAAGCTTCCACTCGTTCCCGTTGGCCCTTGGGGGTCTATCACGTTTCCCTAAGCGGCCGTTTTTTGCATGAAGCAGCGTGACGGCGTTTGCTTCCCCCCACGGGGTGTGTGGCCCGACGTACGGTATAACTACTTAAGTACCTATCTAGTATAGTATTCGATAAGTCACAAGCCGGGGAGTTTTTGTGATATTAGTAGGCTCACGGATTACCTTGAAATTCTATTCTCCCCATCAGTTAACACCGTGAATGCAGGCCTACTTTGTCCATGTGCCGGATCGGCTGCTCGTGCGGTTATAAGCTTTGGACTAAGCCCGGTATTCCTCCCGTCTGCGGATGCAAAGTATGCGTTATGTGACTTTATCCTAGGTATATCGGGACCTCCCTAACATCGGCTAGTTAGATACCCAGGCATCCCGGTCCTTGGTGGTGTATGGAGGTGTTTGTTAGCTCTTAGTTCCAATCCACCGGGCTTAGAGTATGTCTCGCCAATGGTAAAACATGAGCGGCCCATCTAATATAACAGACCAGAAGTACCGCAGGTGGGGGTGGCACATCTTGTTGGCTACCGTTATAAGCTCTTCTATATTCTCTCAACCGTGTGAGTGTATCGATCGGTACTGCTGAGCACCCCAAACCCAGGTGCTCCAAACCCAGATAACGGAGGTTTCAGTCCACCGTTATAGATCCGATGATGTCACTATTTGGCTGCGCCAGCTCGATGATACACGCCCCGGAAACTTTGGGTCGGCGTCTAGATTGATCGAGCATGGGTGTTCGGTGCCAGAAACAGTTAGAGATACTATAAAACCCTCTCGCATGCATTAGACACGCCGTTTCCGCCTTATACGTCGGCACCAATAAGCTAGCTCTCCATTTCCAGCTCTCCATCTCACGCGTCGGATATAGGTACCCAAGCAGTGCGTGCCATTTCTTAGCCTCCGACATCCTACGAGCTAAGCAGTGGCAACGCGTGTCACGGAATTTTCCTGTCTAGTACTCTGATCCAAGGTATAACTAATATAAGGCCGTTGCACTCCTTATCCTTTGCCCTGCGCTTACTTCTTCCTCCTACTACGGTACGAGGAATCTGGCACCTTCGAATCGATATTTTATCGCCATCCGACCCTACACCCACGGGTCGATAGGGCTGTACTATTATACCCTGCTTTGTTATCCACTAGCACTCTCTATAAATTGGTGGTGCACTTTAGTACCACTTCCTCGGCAGCGCCATGTCTGACGCGGCAGCTCAGAATACCTCGGCGCCTCCTCCAGCCCTTGGTCAACGAACCGCTGGCGGCAATAACGCTTATCACAATTTTCATAATGATTTCCTACACATCCAAGACCCCAATGAGCGCCGGCGACTCGCTCTCGCAGAGATAGACAAGGCTCCCTTTGGCTGGTACCACGTCAGGTACGTATTTCCCGCCCCCTTGCGTCTCTTTTTTCTTCAGAACCTGATCAAGCGAACTACAGAGCATGTGTTGTCGCCGGTGTGGGGTTCTTCACCGACTCCTACGACATCTTCGTTGTTAGTTTGCTCAATATCATGTTGGGAATCGTATACTTTCAAGATTCGGCCGGCAATCTTCCCCCGACCTCGGACAATGCCATCAAGCTGGCTACGTCGGCAGGCACTGTCGTTGGCCAACTTGGGTTCGGCTACCTTGCCGACCGCGTAGGCCGAAAGAAGATGTACGGTTTAGAGTTAATCTTGATCATCTTCGCGACCATCGGACAAGCCCTCTCCTCCGGCTCGCCCTCCGTTAATATCGTTGGCCTCATCATCTTCTGGCGTGTGCTCCTCGGAGTAGGCATTGGCGGAGATTACCCACTCTCTAGCATCATTACCTCGGAATTCGCTACGACTAAATGGCGTGGCGCCATGGTAAGACTCCGCATACTGTATACCCCCCCTTTTATCCCCCTCCCCCCCTTTTATGGCACAATGGGAGAGACTTTCTGGGCAGGGGTTCCCACGCTCCCAAATACCCCGTAGCTAAGACCTACGATTTCTAACTCTAATTCTCGTAGATGGGTGCTGTCTTTGCTCAGCAGGGCATCGGTCAGCTTACCGGTGCTTTCGTTATGCTATTCCTCACGCTCGGCTTCAAGCATGCGCTGTCCCAGTCCCCCGGCGCGGGCCAATGCGACGCTTGGTGCCTTGTTGCTGTAGACAAGATGTGGAGAGCGTTGGTTGGCTTCGGAGCCGTTCCGGCATCGATTGCTTTGTATTATCGACTAACTATCCCGGAGACTCCTGTAAGGCCCACCCCTCCCCCCTCCCCCCTCCCTTTTTACGGCACCCGCGAAGTGTCCGCTAACCCAATAAAGCGATACACTTTTGACGTTAGCCGCGATGTCGAAAAGGCCGCGGAGGATGTGAAGGCATACATGTCGGGCCAGCGTGAAGGCGATCCTGATGATATCGCCCGCGTTCAGACAAGGATGGCTGCCCAGGAGCAGATGCAAATACCGAAGGCCAGCTGGGCGGACTTCATCCGACATTATTCAATTCCGAAGAACGGCTTACTCCTATTCGGCACTGCAGGCTCGTGGTTCCTCTTAGATGTTGCATGTGAGTGCCGTATTTCATGTTCATGTTCATCACATTAATTGTTCACTGACTCATTCCAGTTTATGGTGTCTCTCTCAACAACGCCACCATTTTGGGGACTATTGGCTATTCGACCAAGGACTCTCATACCACTTACGACTACCTCTACAAGACCGC
Source organism: Rosellinia necatrix (assembly GCA_021209875.1). NCBI lineage: Eukaryota > Fungi > Ascomycota > Sordariomycetes > Xylariales > Xylariaceae > Rosellinia > Rosellinia necatrix. Next base: position 809,186 of record JAGYVD010000003.1, read on the forward strand.
TATTGGTAACCTCATTATAGTGCTCGCCGGGGCGGTGCCGGGCTATTGGGTGTCCGTCGCTACTCTTGATACATTGGGTAGAAAGACGATTCAGATGGGCGGTTTCGTCATACTAACCATTCTTTTCATCGTTTGGGGATTCGCTTACAACCACATCTCCGGCCAGGCGAAACTCGCCATCTTCGTACTAGCGCAATTCTTCTTCAACTTCGGCCCCAACATGACAACCTTCATCGTCCCCGGCGAGGTATTCCCTACGCGCTACCGGTCAACCTCGCACGGCATCTCGGCCGCCTCGGGCAAGATCGGCTCCATCATCGGACAGGGCGCCATCGCGACCCTCCGTAACAGGAACGGCGGCACCTGGCTGGACCACGTGCTCCAGATCTATGCCCTGTTCATGTTTCTCGGCATCTTCACCACCCTCTGCATCCCCGAAACCAAGCGGAAGACGCTTGAGGAGCTGAGCGGCGAGGATCAGCCCGGGCCTGCTTCCGCGGGGGCCAGCAGCGGCAGCCAGGATAAGAAGCCCGAGTCTCTATAATTTTCCTGCTCGGATGAGAGGGCAGCGTCATGTACAGCGTCATGTACAGCGTCGTGTACAGCGTCGTGTACAGCGTCGTGTACAGCGTCGTGTACAGGTATTTTGAGTTGGTGATGTGTACATTTCTTCCGACACGTTTCAATTCTCACATGGGAATTGGTGAGAAAGCTTACGGCAGCGTTGCTACGGCAATTATCTAGTCCGAGTCCATGCTTCTTTCTTTTACAACTCTTATAACTACCCTAATATTCTTATAAAGTGTGTAGGTAGATTGAATCTATGCAAAGTTGATGAAGATGCATCTCGTAACTTAGAAGACCAGCTAAGGCAAGCTCTACAAAAATGACCCAATTGATCGCTGTCCTTTGCTCCGAACGGCCGAGCTACAGGTTCCCCAGAAAAACAAGGGGGGCCGGGATGGCCTCCGGTCGGCACACCGGGATGCCGTTTCCAGCTTAGCCCCACTGCTAGCGGCTGGGGGAACGAACTGGAGCTCTCCAGCTTCTCCAATTGCCACCGACCGATTTCCAAAACCTCATAAATTCATTGCACCTTAGCCTGAGCTTCTCTAAAGACAATAACAGTGCATTGCATAGCGTCACATTGCATTGCATCAGCGATCCTCAACAACCTGCATTTCCGATTTCCACTCACCAGATGAGCCTCGGTTTCTTCTCAAGCCCACTGTAGTTCAAACCCCCTTCCCAGCTGAGTCGTGACGTGACGCCTCTGTGTTCCGGTTCTGGCGTGACATCATCACAACACCCGGAAACTCCCTCTCACTCTGCCTAAGTAACCAGTAATTCACTTCATTTACCGAAGTGCGTCGCATACGCGAACGATTTGAGTTGTTAGAACGTTGGATTATTCGACTATCACTTGCCTATCCCCGTCACCATGCCACCGCTCTCAGGGCCCGAGGTCGCAAAGCACGACAATAAGGACTCTTGCTGGGTCGTGATACATGTACGAGCCCTTCATCCGAACACAACCTTGTCGACGTTGTGCTTAACTTTAACGTGCTTTTTGCAGGGAAAAGTATACGATGTCACAGAATTCTTACCGGGTGAGTCTCGACTGGCTCTCTCATCGGAGATTATAAGGCCTCTCCTGGTGTGGCTAATATGGAAATACAGAACATCCTGGTGGGATGAAGATCATATTAAAATACGCAGTAAGTTCTCTTCTCACAAGCCTAGGCATAACGATTTACGCGCTAACAAATGCCACGAAAAGGGCAAAGATGCCACTGAGGAATTCGACCCCATCCACCCTCCGGACACCCTGGACAAGTATCTGCACAAGTCCAAACATCTAGGCCCAGTCGACATGAATACCGTTGCTAAGGTTGAGGAAGTTGAGGATCCTGACGAGGCAGCTCGGCAGCAGCGCATCAGGGATAGGCCTCTGCTTTCGCAGTGCTACAACCTGATGGACTTTGAGTCTGTCGCTAAAGATGTAATGAAGAAAACAGCTTGGGGGTACTACTCGAGTGCGGCCGATGACGAAATAGTACGTATGACGGTCCCTCTTCTCCTCGTGCCGGTTATAGGGCGATGAAATGAAGAATACAAAATTCAATATCCTCCTTGGTCGTCGCCGCTGACCCCAAACCCATGCAGACACTGCGAGAGAACCACGCGGCCTTCCACCGGATATGGTTCCGGCCCAAGGTCCTCGTGGACGTGAAGAACGTCGACTTCAGTACGACTATGCTCGGCACCAAGGTTGACATGCCCTTCTACGTGACGGCGACGGCACTGGGCAAGCTCGGCCACCCGGAGGGCGAGGTGGTACTGACGCGCGCGGCACACAAGCACAACGTGATCCAGATGATCCCGACCCTGGCATCGTGCTCGTTCGACGAGATCGTGGACGCGCGGCGGGGGGACCAGGTGCAATGGCTGCAGCTGTACGTGAACGCGGACCGGGCCATCACGGAGCGCATCGTGCGGCACGCCGAGGCGCGCGGCTGCAAGGGTCTCTTCATCACCGTCGACGCGCCGCAGCTGGGCCGGCGCGAGAAGGACATGCGCTCCAAGTTCGTCGACCAGGGCTCGAGCGTGCAAGGGGGCCAGGAGACGGACACGTCGCAGGGTGCCGCGCGCGCCATCTCCTCCTTCATCGACCCCTCGCTCTCCTGGGCCGACATCCCCTGGTTCCGCTCCATCACCAAGATGCCCATCGTGCTCAAGGGCGTGCAGCGCGTCGAGGACGTGGTCAAAGCCGCCGAGTGCGGCGTTCAGGGTGTCGTGCTCTCGAACCACGGCGGCCGCCAGCTCGAGTTCGCCCGCTCCGGCATCGAGATCCTCGCCGAGACCATGCCCGTGCTGCGCGACATGGGCCTCGACGGCAAGATCGACGTCTTCATCGACGGCGGCGTCCGCCGCGCCACCGACATCCTCAAGGCCCTATGCCTCGGCGCCAAGGGCGTCGGCATTGGCCGCCCCTTCCTCTATGCCATGTCGGCCTACGGCTTTGACGGTGTAGATCGCGCCATGCAGCTTCTCCGCGATGAGCTCGAGATGGGCATGCGCCTCATCGGCTGCACTAGCGTCGACCAGCTCAACCCTTCCCTCATCGACACCCGCAACCTTGGCAGCCACATCACCGGCGTCCCGACGGATAACCTCGGGCACAAGGTCTACGACGCGCTCGCGACGCCGGCGTGGAAGACGCCCAAGTCATCTAAGCTGTAAAAACGAGTCTGTTTATTAGATCGATATATATCTGTATGTGTGGGACGGGGGGAAGGAGAAGTAAGCGCACTATTGGACTGGACCTTGCACTTTTGATGTCTTTTTGTCGGTATCAGACCCAGTCCTTTACGATATGAAACGAGAATGAGAATTGTTACTCATATATTGCAGTTTTCTACCTAGATTAAATCCAACCAGTTATTTAGCGCATATAAATACCACCGAGATACATGCAAAGCAGAACATACTTTCCCGGAAGTAATTTTTACATAAGACTCATAACAAGCTCCCCCAATAAAATTTATAGTAGTGAGAGAAGCTTCACATACAAGCATCAAACCCTGATCTCACGAACAAATCACGTTGACACGCGCTCGGAGATGCACAGATGTATATATGAAACCGAGAAAAAGGACCGGCCTGATGATTCCATAATTAAACCTATTCTTCCCTCCTATCACGCCGAGACCCATACCTAGGCCAGAGTCCAGGAGTATCAACCATGCTCCTCAAACGCCTTCGCAATGCCATTCCGTTCCGTGCCGTTCCATCCCACGCCATGCAAAGCCGTCGCCATCCATCGCCGAACAAACCAAACCAGAAAAAACAACAACAACAACAACAACAAGAAACACCCCGGCCGGCACCCCTGTCTGGTCGTAGGAGATGGTATAGAATCCATCCGCCCGCGCCTGAGTTTTAGAAAAAAAAAAAGAATTCCCACCTCCGATCCGAGCAAACCACCACGAACCACAGGATAGGACGGACCCAGAGCCCCCGAAACCCCCGGCATGACAGACGCATTAACCCGCGTGCCCCGTCATATGGCCGACCCGCCCCGCCTCGCACACGCGCTCGGCTTAGGAAAATCAACCGTCAACGTCATCGTCATCGTCATCGTCATGATGATCATCACGCCGCCAAGAACAGGCCGAACCCGCACGACGCCGGCCCTAGCCTTCCGCTCAGCAACACCTCCTGCCCCTCTTATCCAGCTCTCCCGGCTGGGCCGGCCACCCAGCACCAGCACCAGCGGCGCCAGCGGCCGCGTTCTCGACGGGGACCGAGGGCGAGAAGCCAGGCGAGAACAGCCAGCTGCGGCGGTCCCTGCCGACGCGGAAGCTACCGCCGCCACTGCCGCGCGCGCCCCCGACATCGAAGTACCCCTCGACGCTATCGGCGCCGGCAGAGGACGAGGAGGCGACGGCGCCGCCGCCGAAGCCGAAACCGAAGCCGAAGCCGGAGCCGGAGCCGGCGGAGGGGGACGAGAGCGAAGCGGAGCCGGCGGCGAGGAGGTCCTGGCGGAGCCGGCGGTTCTGCTCGACGAGCTTGCGGGTGACGACGCGGAAGACCTCCTCGACGCCCTCGCCGCTCTCGGCGCTGATCTCGTGGCACGCGTCCCAGCCGACCTCCTGGCCCCAGAAGCCGCTGCTGCGCTTGCTCGACGGGCTGCGGGGTTCCTGCTGTTGCTGTTGCTGTTGTTGTTGCTGTTGTTGTTGTTGTGGCGGCGCGGCGGCGCTCGATGGCGCTAGGCCGCCTTGCCCCGTGCCGCCGCCGCCGCCCGTCGTGGCGATCGATCCGGTGCCGGGCGTCGTGGCGGTATTATAATTATTGTTGTAATTCGTATTATTATTGCTGCTGTTGTTGTTGTTGTTGTTATTGGTGGTGGTGGTGTTGCTGCTGTGATTCCAGCCGCCGAGCGGCAAGGAAAACCCGCCCGTCGGCGTGGCGGTCGGCGGCGGCGTGGAGCCGAGGCCGGGGGCCAGGTTCTCGGCCACGTACGCGATGCAGCGCTCGAAGGGGACCTCGCGGCGGGCGGGCTCGCGGGCGACGATGTCCGCCTTCGTGCCGACCACGTGCAGCACGATGTCGGGCGGCAGGTTGCGCCGCAGCTCCGTCAGCCAGACGCCCATCTCGGCGAACGAGTGCGCGTCCGTGATGCTGTAGCACAGGATGCACGCGTTCGCCCCCCTGTAGTAGAGCCGCGAGATCGAGCGGAAGCGCTCCTGGCCGGCTGTACACATGACATGAATGGATCTTCGGTCAGCGTCTGGGAGAATGACAGTCGAGATGCCTTTGGGGGAAGGGTTTGGGGAGGAGGAGGAGGAGGAGGAGGAAAGAGGTTTGCGTTTTACCTGTATCCCATATTTGAAGCCGTACCACCGTGTCGGTGTCCCCGTCGACTACCCGCTTCGTCATGAAGCTCGCGCCGACCGTGGATACCGTCTGCGCCGGGTCGAAGGCGCCCTTGCAGTAGCGCGTCACGAGGGACGTCTTGCCCACGCCCTGGGAGCCGAGCACGACTATCTTGGCCTCGAGCGCGGACATGGCTGGCGGCTGCGCTGGTGGTGGTGGTGGTGGTGGTGCTTGGGGTGTTTCGTGCGTTCGTATCGACATGGGTCGCGAAATGAAGAGGAGATGTGAAGGTCCGGGGGGTTTGTGTGCGAGGGTCGCGGAGTATGGAAAGGGAAGTTGGCGTTCTTTTTTTGTCGCGTGATCGATGGATTTGCGTCCTCCTGCGAGGGATGAAAAGATGAAAAGACGTTCCGACGATGTTTCAAACGATGGGATTTAAATGATTGGAATCGGTGACAGTGGCAGTTGGCCGTCACCACGCACAGGTCTCGGAGATGGAGATGATGGTGAGCTTTGCGATGATCGTCATTTCATCTTGTTTCTTCGTGGTCTGCGACAGCCGGGAAGATGTGTGCGGGGTCGTCGTGTTTTATGATGCCGTGATATCGCGGATCGGTCTGGATGGCTGGCCGGCTGGCTGGTTGGCTGATGAGCGGTGAGGTGGTTGTCGGTTGGAATATACGAATGTGGTTGTTAGCATGCTGTTTGGAAAGTCGATTAAGCATGTAGGCAGCCCCCGAGTCGGCTTTGTTGGAGGCCAGATCTCGAAGTACCTCCCTCACGGGACAAATGGTGTGGAAGGCGGATGTACTACACATATGTAAGTCAACCGCATTGATGATGCAATCCATGCAGCTGAGCTAAACTAGATTCCGTCTTGGGGTCTTTTTTTGACCTGTCATTAGTTGCAAGTCCGCGGCCTGCAAGATCTGATTGGATGCTATCCATTCTTGGCAATCCCTACTGCTGCACGTGCTGTGCAGTGTAACCTGCACCCGATCTGATATTGAGCAGCTACATGTACCATCGATAGGCGCGTTCATTACCTAGATCTACTGTGGCGAGGATAAAATACACGTTAATGTCAAGGCCTTTTTCAGCTAACGGGACACAGTTCGCCCTAGGCGTTCGTCATCTTCTCATTTTCTATTTTCTATCATCCTTTTTTATGATTCTTTGGTCTGGGTTTTTGGGCGTGATGACAGGGGACGTAAAAATAGAACCAGGAGACTCGAGATTACATTGACCAGCATAAATGTAAGAACTGATGAGTCGTCTCGGCAGATGAGACGATGAGACAGAGATGAAGAAAACTCTGGTAACACAACCAGGCAACGATATAATTTGATAATCTATCAGATTGTAGCCTGAAATGCAGAGGGTACACAGTTCCAGGATATTTCCATCTTACTTACCCCACCGTCCACTGCATTCAGCTCCGTCCCGCCGTTCAGGAGCCATTTCAGGTCGGTTGAATAAATTAATTAGTAAATCGCGGGGTCAATAACGTGCGGCATGCAGCTAACTATGTACTGGAAACACGGTGGGGAAATGCTCGAGATTTGCGGACTTTGGCCCGCGCTTCTCCGCCTCAAGGCCGTATGATTTGGTGATGCACTCCCTTGAAACCCGACAAGATGGCTAGCATAGAGATGTCTGCACACATATGCAGTTGCGTTGATAGTAACTATGCCCTTTCTGAGTGATCATAGGTTGTCGTACATGTTTTGCGGAAATGAAGGATTGCTATCACCCGATTCCTAGATCTCCGATTTGCACCCAACAATAGTGCATGTATCTGAGCAGAGATACGCATGCATTAGGTTGTATTAGATAGTTGTTTGCTGAACCATGTCTCTCAGCCTACACATATCTAAAATAAAAGGCGTCGCTAGTCGTCTAACCTACCCAAACCTAAAACATATCGTAGCTCAGTAAAACTCGCACTGGTGAACAAAGGCGACGCAGTTCTAAACCGGCAAATGGAGAGTATAAGCCGATTTCTTATTAGAGAGGGAGGTGTCCTAGCCAGTTGCTTCTCCGTGGAATATGTCACATTGCACCAACATGGTCCTGCGGGCGCGAGGGCACTATCGGAAATACTACCATGAAATAGCGTCATGATACAGAATAGAGCAACTAGTAGTTTTGATTTTCCCCTCTAAAACAGCCCCTTCCTCTGCCTATGCCAGTCATTGAAGTAATGCAGGTGCTCCCCCGTGACGCCCCTGGGCGTGCTCCGGATCTTCGCCTTCAGCACCTCCATAGCGGTGGCATCGTCGCCCACCTCGCGGCTGCGGCCGAAGGCGCTGCCGCAGATGTTGGCGACCTCGGCGCCGGAGTAGCCCTCGGTGAGGCGGGCGAGCTCGGCGACGTCGACGTCGCGGAAGCGGAGCGCGCGCGCCATGCGGGCGACGATGGCCGCGCGGGCGCGCAGGTCCGGCAGCGGCACGTAGATGAGCTCGTCGAAGCGGCCGGGGCGCAGCAGCGCGGGGTCGAGGGCGTCGGGCCGGTTCGTGGCCGCGAGCACGAAGACGTCGCCGCGCTCCTCGAACCCGGCCATCTCCGTCAGCAGCGCCGTCACCGCCTGGACCCCGCCCCCCGCCCCCCCGCCGGCGTTGGGGGATCGGTTCCCCGCGAGCGCGTCGATCTCGTCGAAGAAGATGATGCTCGGGCTCGCCTCGGCCGCGCGCTTGAAGATGTTGCGGATCGACCGCTCCGTCTCGCCCACGTACATGTTGAGCAGCTCGCCGCCCTTGACGGCGAAGAAGTTGAACCCCGTCTCCGTCGCCATCGCCTGCGCCGTCATCGTCTTGGAGCAGCCCGGGGGCCCGTACAGGAGGACGCCCTTCGTCGGCACCCACCGGTTCTCTTGGACGCCCTGGGATCTCGCCCACGTTAGCTTTTCCCTTTCCGGGATAAAAGTACGATTTTACGATGGATGGGGGAGGGGAGGGGGGGTAGAAGACGTACGTCGGGGGTTCGGAGCACGTCCCGGAGCGCCAGCTTGACGTCCTCGTACCCGCCGATGTCGCTCCAGTGGATCGTCGGCGGCTTGAGGTTGATGTCGCGCATCGCCGACGGCCGCACCTCCTTGAACGCCTTCGCCACGTCCTCCCACTCGAGCGGGCGGTCCTGCTGCTGCTGCTGCTGTTGCTGCTGCTGCTGCGACGCTGCTCGCTTCCGCCGCGCTTGCATGGCCTTGGCGAGGAGGTTGCGCAGGTCGCCCCCCGGTGAATGCGTGCGTCCGGTCTACGAGGTCCGAAATGTGTTTGTCGAGGTCTTGGGGGGAGAACGGCGGCTTCATCGAGCGCAGAATCTCCGCCCGCCCTGGCGCATCCGGCGTGGGGAGACTGACGTGTTGCCAGAATCGACCGGGGCGCTGGAGATCATACGGGATGTCGTCCAGATAGTCTAGACATGTAGCCGCTACCAGGACATTGGGTCGTTTATTATCCGTCTGTGATTTCTTCGCTAAGGCATCGAGTCCATTCTTAAACGCTTTGATATAACCTGGTCGGTTTGTATTGGTTTTCCCTATGAGCGTGGTGATATCGTCAATAAGAATTATAGTAGCGCCTCTCTGTTCTATGGCGGTTTCAAATAGACTCTGTATTGCCGAAGGCTTGTCGTCGTCTGTGACATGCACCGCTCGGCCCCAGCGGGTTGCGGCGATATGGTCTAGGAGCATGGTTTTCCCAGTGCCATGGCTACCATCGATGACAATTCCGCACGTGAACGGAGGCACGGCGTTGTCCTCTAGCTCGATATCATACTCATCGAAGAAATCATTCAGCTGCTCAATCTGTCGGGCCATATTCGGAAGAGGCTCGAGTTTGAGTTTACCCACGACGCCGGCAGCTTCATCGTTTGAAAGCTCAATAATGGTCGTAGCAGGATCATATTTTGCCACCCCTTTTGCGCTCCCATTGACGGATTCAACGACAAAAGAGCGCTGATGACCCCTTAAGAATACCTCCTCAAATGGAGTTCCAGGTAAGATATAATCTGCGAGTTCTAGGGTGATAGTTAGCTTCTTTACCCTTGAACGAGGGGGTCGGCCCCACCAAGCTTATACTCGAGATGGTGTTTCCATCGCTCGTGTTCGGCGCCCGAATCTGGTAAGGGAGGGATATCGGGCGTCGTTTCTCTTATCATAACAATCTGAGCGCTTGGAACCGGGCCGCCTGGAAGGACCCGGATAATCTGACCAAGTTCTAAGCCAGCGACGCTCTGAAAAACCCGGCTTATGGAGGCGATGTTGTTGGCGACTTTGGAGTCGCCCGGCCAAGCAACGGCCTCCCGGCGTACACCATTTATTTCCACGCGACAGGAATTCCCTGTTGTAAAACCGGCCTGCGCGAAAGTTGAGGGATGTATGAATATCTTTGCGGCGTTCTTGTGGGTTGGGTTTTTCTGCCCGACCACATCCGTCGGCTGGATGCGTGTCTTATATTCGTCCTTCATATTTGTCACGACTGGAAATGGATAGGGTGGGATGGTGTAAGTGCCGTCTTTTTCATGCTGCCAATACACCACCATCCAATCAAACTGACCTTAAAAAAAAAAAAGTCACTTGTACAACAGGTTGTGAAGACATGAGTGTATAATGTTTAGTCGCATAATCAGTGGGCATGTCATAGTTTTAGTTGTATAGTTCCCTACCCAGTCCTTTCGAAGGGCAATGGCCATATTTCGCTCCCAGATCTTATATTTCTACCCCGCAGAATGAAGCAAAAATTCGGGTCAGGCTATTCTTTGAATTATTTCTAGTTCTTCTTAGCGGGAAACACCCTTGGGATGAGAAAGACAATTAGATAGCCGTCGGCTTTGGAAATATCACTGCGTTCATATGAATCAGAATAATCCCAACATAAAGTACCACTATTGTAGTACAATGTCAACTGTAAATTTTAATGACTTCCATGAATCAGAATCACTGCTCTATCCATCCTTGGGCACGGTTGCGGGTGGTCGACTTTCTGATCCTAATTCTAATCGAAATTGTTATAACGGGGGGAGATAATATGCATATACCGAAACCTTCTCATATAAACAACCTCGCCAATTGGATAGAACTTCTTGTCTGAGATTCCACCTGAACATTCCAACCCAGACCCCGAAATTCTACGATGTGCAGGGCACTTCAGCACGCCGCCTCATGCTCCTACGACAGCTCAATCGGCCTCTCTTGCGATCGGTAACAGCGGCATGGCGCCCCGCAACCAACCCCCCCCCGCGCCCTTCTACCAGGGTGCCAGCCGTAGCAACAGTAGCAGCAGCAGCAGCAGCAGCAGCAGCAGCAGCAGCAGCAGCACCGAGAACGGCGGCGAGCAGCCAGAAGAGAACAGCAATGGCCATCACGAGCCCTCGCCGCCGGCTCCGAGCGATACGAAGCCATCACTCTTCGACCAGCTGTTCCCCGACGAGGCCAAGCTGAGAAAATCCCTGGGCGCGGCGGCGTGGGCGTCCCGGTTTGCGGCCGAGGAGCCGCCGCCCCGTGTCGACGTGCCGGAGGACTTCCGGTACGACGAGGACGTGTCGGCGTGGGAGGAGTCCGAGCTCGCCTCAAAGGCGCTGCGGGCCGAGAGCATGCTGATCCTCTCGGCCGCGAGCAAGAGCCTACTGGAGAGCGACTTCATGCACCTCGGGGCGAAGGGGAAGCATGTCGAAGGCTGGGTCCGGGGGATCCTCAAAGGTACGAACGAACGAACGAATGAATGAATGAATGAATGAAGCAGCCCCCTTTCCCTTTTCTTGCACCATAACAAGAGAACTCGACGGCTAACATCCCACCCATCCACCCTTCCAGTGATCCAAGCCCGCAACCCAGACACCCTGGAGCCGCAGGGCCACTACTTCATCCTCTTCGACACGCACGAGGCCGCGCTCTCGTACAAGGACCGCCTCGAGCACCTCTGGAAGCTCGCGAAGACGCACCTCCCGGGCGCCGCGACGCACCGGCACCATCACCGGCCGCTGCAGCCGCTGCCCCGGGGCCTGCGGCGCACCGACGCCGGCGAGGACGTGGCGGCGCTCGTGCGCTCCTTCACGCTCGTCCCGCCGACCCAGCGCCACCACGTGCAGCTCTCGCGCCTGGGCCCCGCGCGCGTCGCCGAGCTCTACCACGCCGGCGGGTTCGTGGATCGACTCGCGGCGGCGGCCGGGGCCGGGGTCGGGGTCGGGTCCCTCGTGCTGCTCCGGCTCGAGCGCGGCCGCCTGCCCCTCGCCGTCCTCCGCCGCGCCATCGCCGACGACGGCGCCTCCCGCGGCCTCGCCTGGCGCGTCGCCGACCTCGACCGCGGCATCCTGCCGTTCGGCAAGAGCATCCTGAAGGCGAGCGACGAGGTGCACGTGGTCCCCACCAACAACACCGTCGACGGAGGAGGAGGAGGAGGTGGTGGTGGTAGTGGTGAATATGGTGGGTCAGACGATTTTGGCTTCCCAGAGCAGGAGACGAAAGAACGGGAGGAGAAGGAGAAGGAAGACACGATGATGATGATGAGGGCCGCCGTCCTGGAGGCCGAGGAGAGCAACCAGAGGCACAGGCAGTACCCGCGCTTCATCGTCCCGTTCGCCGACAAGGCCGAGGCCTACCGCTTCGTCCAGAGCTGGCACCGCCGCGAGCTGCGGCTGCGGATGGGCGCCGGGGGCAGGGGCCAGCCGTCGTGGGACGAGGAGAGGATAGTGAACGCGACCGTCCTCTGGTGATTGGTGAATGTCGGCATAGGCCGAATTCCGAGGGGTGTAGCAGTATCTTAGCTGTTTCTTGTATAGAGAAAAATGAAAAAAAAAAAAAAAAAGCCTACTCTGAGAACTCAACCCGCCCCCCGCACGTATTACGTAGACGGCTCATGGTGAATGTCAAACAGGAAGTAAATCCTCTACACTGAAAACATGCACAGACTGGGAAATAAAGTGTATTAAGGCCCATATCAACCAAACTCCGACAGACGATAATTTTGCCCTCCAGTTCCCGAAAGTAGGCAAGGTAACTGCGTTCATGCTTCTGGGGATATCTATCGCGAAGCACGCTCCTTCTGGCCAAGTCCCCCCAAAACGACGAAATTTGCTCCCTCCGATTGATGATACAGACCGTCGAAATGTAGGAAAGCATCTTCCCGTGCTCTCCCGTTCTCCGTGACCCATGCCCTCGATCTATTGTTCGATGCCCAAAGAGACACATGACTTCAAAGCTCAAGCCACACACACACACACACACACTCTCTCTCTCTCTTTCTCTCCTGTGTTGGAACTAAACCAACAAACTCAACTGACAGCGAAACATAACGTGGCCTTGTAGTTCTAGCGTTGGTTCCCTCATCTCATTCTGATCACGTCGCCACATCCGTCCCGTCCCCTCTGGACATCTTGCCCTTTAGCAGCATTTACCACCGGATTCTGCGGTCGCACGGCCGACGGGGACGCTAGATGATGACGGGTCGGCCTTGGAAGTATCAATGATTCGTTTCTTGATGTCCGCGGCTAGGTTGTAGAAGGCCTTGTCGATGTTAATGTTGCTCTTGGCGGAGACCTCGAGGAAGGGGATGCCCAGCTCATTTGCCAAGGCTTCGCCCTGTTCTGTTGATACTACACGCTTCTCTTCCCAGTCACACTTGTTGCCAATTAAAATCTTATTGACGCCCTCAGTGGCATGTTGTTCTACATTGGCGAACCATGTTCGGATGTCTATATAGAAGCTCATGTTAGCCAGAAATTCTCGGACGATGTTTGATAAGGTGGTCACAGCTTCGGAGATGCAGCCATCTCCTGGGTACACAACACAACACATGGGCAACACGCCCAAGAAGAAAGAAAGAAAGCCCGACAAGGCTTTGTGGGGTGTAGATATATAGAGACAGGGCTTACTCTCGAATGATCTCTGATCGGTGACATCATAAACAAGAAGAATGCCCATGGCACCGCGATAGTAGGCTGTGGTGATGGTTCGGAATCGTTCTTGACCAGCAGTATCCCATATTTGCAACTTCACACGTTTGCCATCTAGCTCAATAGTCCGGATCTTGAAGTCGATGCCGATCGTCGTAATGAAGGAAGGCGTAAATGAGTCCTCGCTAAACCGCAACAGGCAGCACGATTTGCCCACGCCCGAGTCGCCGATTAGCAGGAGCTTGATCTGTCCGTGGTAGCTCTAAATTAGCCCATGCTCCTCGCAATCTTGCCAGGTCTACGGCACGGGCGGCCCTGTTGAGACATCGAGGTAGGGTAGGCAGGAGACAGGAGGCTTGAGCCAAGGGCGGCCCTGTGCCCGATACCCCGATACTCCGATACTCCGATGCTCCGGTTGCGGGGGGAAGGGAGGTGAACCTACTAAGAAGTCGTAATTGCGGTTCCCCGACATGGTGAACAGGCAGGATGGGAGGCTTGTGTGATTCTCGAGGGATGAGGCGGTGGTGGGTTGGGTTGGGCTGTGCGAGCGAGCGAGTGAGCGAGTGAGCGAGTGAGGGTAGGAGGATTCAGAGCGCGCGGCGCGGGCTTGTCACGGGTCAGGGGCCGAGTCGATGTCGAGATTCAACACAATGAAAGACAAGTCGGGATACGATGGGATAGGATGAGGACCGGGTGTGTGTCGTAGTTGACAGTCAGTCAGTCAGTCTGATGCGGCGGCGGGATCGATGGCAGCGGTGTTACCACATGCAGACTTGGCGCAGATGGATCGTCTAACTGTGTTGGTGCTAGACCGGCTACCTGTGTAATGCCAATGCCAATGCCCAGGAGTGCTGCACAGGCGTGTAGAGCGCAAGCGAACGGATATGACGAGGCGGCTGGGGGCTGTTTTGACGTCTTGACAGTTGGAAATGGGTCTCAGGACTGATCTCGCCTTTGGGGGGTTTATGCAGGATGCCCTGTAGTCTACGGGGCCTCTGCAGAGGGCGTGCTGCCTAGACTCTTGCTGCCAACTACGCGGTGAGAGACAGGTACGGTGGCGTTTTCGAGGTACAGAGGCAAATAGGTAGCAAACAATAGGCCCCTACATAAGTTAGCTACATACATAGGTACCTAACTAGGTACGCTACTTAGCGCGTACCTACATAGGTAAGTACCTAGCCCATATGTCTCCTGCGTATCTGGTATGCTCCACCTTTGAAGGGCAAGGTACCTCGTGCCTAAATAGGCTAGGTAACTACCTAGATTGGGACTTGGCCGTTGGGTGTTTGCAAGGGCGCAAGGCGAGTGGCATCAAGTAACTAACCTAAAACAAAAACAAGTTATACTCTGTATCTATGTGCCTCCAACTTGGAAGTTCCCTGTCCTGTTATGACCTCTGTAACAGATACTTTATACACGCGGCATATTGCTAGACAAACCCAACTATCAAGAGACAGCTGTTTGACGCCCCTCAACCGCCAATCCCTCTTCATATCTCGCCGGCAGGTGCCTAGACTTGGGGTTGTCCTACCTATCAATCGGAACACCAGCTAACACATACCAGTGACCAACCAGCAACACTACCGAAATACTAAGGTACACATTCATTCAGGGCAAGTACTTATGTGTCACGGTGCTACCGATATACATATTATAGGTGTCCAACAAATGCGCTTGAATTAGCCCCATACCAGACAGTCACCAGGTACCCGGAACAAGAGCGGCTCAGTGGCAATAACAGGACATAAACAAAGTGAAAGGATAGACTAAAAAGATTAAAGGGGGGGAAATCACATAAGAAATATTTCATTCCAATACCTACCTCTACGAGCTAGTCTTCTTATTTGGTAGTTTTCCGGTTGTGCATATTGAAATATAGATGGTACAAGCTATCAACCAAGCCACAACTAGCCACAGACCTTCAATCTCAAAGGTGGTGTAATACCTATCCAGGTAGGTAGGCACCTTTGTAGGTCCCAGGGATACTTTTGTTCTACTTGTGGTCTAGGAAGCTGTATGTTGAAGTACTAAAACTGCTTAACGCTGAGCCCGTGTGCAGCCGCCCTTTGAAAGGACTCCAGAACAGGACCAATCTTGATGTTGGGTGTCATTTGCCCTTTGCTGATGCGGTCAGCTGTCACCGACTCTCCCGAAGCCATATAGTACCCACTAGTTAACCTAGGTGCTTAACTAGATACGTCTCCAACCGGCGTTCTCCAGCAAAATATTGCCTGGGTCGGGTCCGAATAGAATCACTAGGCGTAAGGGATCATAGGTTCAGCAATGTTGATATACTTAAAGTGGGCAAGGAGCTACCAATATGTATCTGTTTGCAATTGCAATGTTTGGCTTCCATTGTTGTTCATCCAGCACATTTGGGAAGCTCCCGGTTTGCCTAGAGCACGTGGCATAAAGTAAGTAGGTACCTAGTATGAATTATTCACACCAGGGGCTTAGACAAACACCTAATAATATAAATATTCTTTTGGCACACTTGTTACTAACTACTTGTTACTGGCTCACGGTGACCCAAATTGTGGCCTACTTCATAAGTATACTGCCAGACTGCATGATCTGATATATAAAGTTTGCTCACGACTGTATAAATTCTGCGAGTCCCTGTTTCAAGACAAAGAGGTCGGTTTCAAATAAGGAATAAAGACCAGGTTAGGTACTGGTAGAGGTAGACCAGCAAAGCTGTTAGGATTGACCAGATTTGACCTATTCCCCACCCCCGCTCTCGCATCCGTGGTCTACATCCGGGCACCAGGTACCTACCTCGGAGCCAATAGGATCAGAGAATTTGGATTGTAAAGCCACCTTACCTCCCCAAGTGCCCCTAACCTTACTACCTAGGTGGGTACCTACTTCTTACCTGGGCTATCGGATTGTACCCATATGGGTAGTCACTAGGTAGATAGCGGGGAAACAGCATTCGAGGTGGGCTGAAGAAGATGCCTCTTTCCCCGGTCCTCTCTTACACCAAAAGACACTAGGTAACGGCATTACAACCCAAGACTCTCTACCTACCTACCTCTTTACACTATAATCTATATGCGTCCTTGCCTCTTTCGACGGTATTCAATGAGCCGTGTCGCCGTCAAGATGAGCGCAGACGCAATCCCTGTCTTGGGCGTCGACGACCTAGAAGAACATCTCGACCGGCTAATCAGCGACCCGGATCGTCCGCTCGAAGTCAAGCTTTTTGATGATGTTGAGCTCCAAATGACAGGCACGAAAAATAATCCGGTTGTTTGTCATGCCACCGGACATGTCTGCTGACATCTCTGCTCTCTCCAGATGCCAACATCCTACCCCTCATCCCACGTCTCCTCCCCAAGATCACCGACATATTAAAACGATATCAGCACGATCCCACTCCCCTCTGCAGCCTCGCAACAAAGCTCCTTGGCCCCCTTACCTTCATCCAGGTCATGTCCCTAGCATCGGAGGAAGTCCTTATACAAGCTCTCCGGTCCCCAGCACCCTCAGCTAACCTCCTCGCCATGACCGTTCTTGCCAAGGCGGCCGGATCCCCCGGCGACGCTGCCGTGCTCGCTGCCATGAAGGATATCATCACCACCTTTCTAACCCTGTGGTTGAGCACGCCACACGTCGAGGTCGGGGAGAAGGGTTCTCGGGTCCTCGGTGATTTACTTGATGTAGACTCGGACATCCGGCCACCCCAAGGCCTGGCTGTGAGCGGCGCCGAGATTGCAGTCCGAAGGCCCCCGGGACAAGGCTTCATGTGGAGAAGGGTATTCAATGACCGTGACGTATATGGCCTTATTCTCTCCTTATGCAGTAATGGCCCTCATCAGGGCGTCCAAGTCGGACTATCTCCCCAGCAGCTATCTCTCGCTCAAGGACGCCTACTTCGTCTTCTACCTCGTCTTTCGGCCCTGAATTTCACTGCCATAACCAAGACTAACATTCCGGACCTTCACCAACGATATGCGAATTCGGAAGGAGCCGGTGGGTTATTGTATTTTGCGGCCCTACACATGGTTGACAAAGATGACGTGCTGATGCACCTGAGTCTAATTGACTTTTTCGAGGCCTTGCTAAGCATCCAGCACATCACACCCTTCTCGACGTATAAGACGGACACTCTCCGGACACTTTACCGAGAGGCAACACAGCGGGATGACACATTAAAGCGTGCCATTCTCAGTCTGCCTGAGCGCACAATACCCGATGAGGCTGATGAGCTAAGACAGTTCATACACGACATATCAACCGGGTAATACAGAATCGTGTAGCACAATCACTCCCTCCCATCCGACATTGAATTCAGTGATAAAAAAAAAGTATTATGCTAGATGCTATACACTGATACTATGACACTTGGTGAACATCCTCAGAACGGGGTTTCAGTTTAACCCGGCCTCTTCATAAGCTGCACACTGGCTTCTAACGGGTATTCTCAAAATATGTGTGTTCTCATATACATTACAACTTTATCTTCACGCCTCCCCTGATCAATCGTTGCTGGCGTAATTCACTTCAGCACTGGGCTTCCTAGGATAGGTCCATTACTGCTCCCAATTCTCTTTTGCAGGCATTGGTAATAGCTAGCCGGCCAGCCACCCGGTATTGTGACCTTGGTTAGCTCCGACAACCCTTTCCCTCATATTCAACGCTTACATCCTGTGTTTTGAGGAATTGAAGACGCCCTGAATATGCTTTTGCATTGGCCATGATGGTTTCCTCTACCCATACACCTATTGGAGGCGGGTGCCGGAATGAATCCATTTCCCTAAGACTCGCCATGCAAAAATTGCGCTCCTCTTCGTTTCCGGCCTCGTATGAAAACACCAACGACGCCGTGAAATCTACAGCCAGCGGGGTCTGGTTCCGTAACCACGGGTGCGCCATCCAGACACGCCTACTGAACCTCATGGCTTGTTTTCCAACAGAGGGGTCGTCGCAGCCCAATACTTTATTTGCCTCTTCGAGGAATCGGCATGTTATTATGCTGAACCAAGCGTGGGAACTGAACAATTTTGACGTGGGGAAATTGGCGAACTCGTAACATTTAGGAAACAAACTTGGGCGGTCCATATTTTCAACCTCTTTAATGGCTCCGGACTTGGCCAGAGAGGCCATAACCGTCTTATCCTGCCGCCGCAATAATTCGGCTAACTTGGTTGCCCTCATTTGTAACTCTTTGGCAGTCTCGGTATCCGAAGGGTTTTCCTTGAGTATGCGAACCAGTCGTGATAGGCCTGGCCAGGCCGTCATCTCGACCCAGAGATGGTATAAGTGCTTGAGAATAGGGTCGATATTACTGTCGTCTATCGACTTTTTAAGTGTCATCATCCACTTTTTTGTATAGAATTGGCTCTCTCGGCCCTGCCGGATATCTTCTTGAAGCTGACACAGCAGTTAGACGGGAATGAAGAGAACTAAGGTGTATGACAGGTTTCGAAACATACCATGTGAAATATGCTCTCGAAAGTAACGTGAAGAGCCATTTCCGTCATGGGCTGGGTTAGTCCGCCCTTGTCGATGACGGCAATGAGACCGGCCGCATGGTTTTCCTGGTTTGACCCCCGTGCAAAATCGTATAAGACCTAAATGCACCACAGAGGTCAGTTAGACACCCCAGTAGTTCATGGCTTAGCGTGGCTCACCTCGATCTTTTGCAGCAAGCATAGTGTGGTGAGTGTGCTGATGGGTTCCACGCTTGCATCGTTAAGCGCAGCCGTGAGACTGTGGAGAGCTTTATTGTATGTGACAAGATCCAGCCATGTGGTTGACGGCAATTTCTGACGACTCTTTGTCCAGGCGCCGAGGAGCAGTTCAACGGCATGACCCAGCGCTGCGTTTCCGCGACCAATATGTTGGGGTATGAAATCAACAAAGGCTCCCAATATGTGCAGGTCGTTACCGGTTCCAGTCTCGGCTTGTAAACAGGTGACAAAGCGAGCTGCTATCTTGTCTGGCTGGCTCCAAGGCAGAGACTTTGGAAAGTCCGATAATGAATAGCTTTTGAAACGGCATGGGTCTTTGAAGGCATGCTTTGGATCAAACATGATGATATTTGTGTCATGCCGCCTTCTGTGTACCCTACCGGCGCTTATGCCCGCCAACGAGAAGCGGCTGGCTCCCGTACCGTCTTTGGTATCGGTTGCCGCCTCGTTGTGATTGCCGTTCACTTTCAAGGTTAGTACCTTAGCCAACCTAGGGTGCAGATCGATATACATTGAGGCGACCTGGAGATTGGTCGGGGAGGGTGGCAAAACTCTTCATATTCGGAATCCATGCTATCGTATTACTCACCGATGAACTTAAAACCGTCGCTAGGACCCGAACATCTTTTCCCAGCACGGGCGCATGTTCCGCAGGTCGGCCATTTCTCATCGCACTATTCTCGGGCATATTAGGAACCGAAACTGACCTATCGTTCTGGATACAGTGAGCTTACCTTGGTTTTCCGTGTTTTGCAGAACGTGCAACGCTTGCTCTTGGGGACGCCGACCATGGTGACGACAGGGGAGGTTCAGGGGCTCAATGTGGTGGTATGTGGCCGACGGTCTTTCAGAGGTATGCATCGATGAACTGGTTAGGAAGACGTCTGCCATGCGGTTGAAATAAGGTGGTGTGTATGCAGCTATATCTGGTAACTGGCTGCTTTTAAAGGTCAATCATACCTCGGGGGGCCACTGTGGCTTGGGTCGTGCTAAAGTAAGATCCATCGGCCAGCACAACGTCTCATCTCTGCTTACCTACTTGTCCTTCTATGGCACATAATGCGAGGCAAGACAAGGCCGGGGGCAAGGCAGCCAATGCGCACCAGGCTTAGGGCGGTCGATTCATGATGTGGTAAGCATGCAGGTGGCAAGAACTCGCGGGCGATCATCGAAACCCCTTTGGAAAAAGCAAAAAGATGGGGTAGGAAACGGAACGCACCGTTCGTCAACTAAAACGAAATGAAATGGGGGGAAGGGGGGGGATTCGTGTGGTGGCGGTGAAAAGAAGCACCGCCTGCCGGCCTAAAGACTTCGTACAGCGAACGAGCATGAAGACGGGGTTGTATTGTGAACACCCCTCCCCTCCATCCCCCTCCATCTCCTTTGCCGGGAGGATGAATCCGCGACCGCGATACCCACGACGCGCAGACAGCGGACAGGCATCACCATTCATGGCTTACCTCAGACTTCAGCACCATATGTCGTGTTACCTGGGGACCTTCGTCATTGTGCTACCACGGCCGCTTGTCGCAGACCGCATGGTGCCGTTGTGATGACCATCATCTCAGGTAATATCCAACAAGCGCGTGGCATTCCGCCCAACCGGCCAGTCAACCGTCCCTTGGCCCCTACGCGATGCGGTACCTCGGCTATCCAGGCGCACCACCCACCATCCCACCCACCATCCCACCCACCATACCATCACCCATTGCGTATCTTGGTGGTGATCAGGCAGTATAGCAGATTAGCAGGTACCTCTGTAGGCGGCTTGCCAAGAAATCCATCGCAACATAGAGCCTAAACGGGCGATAGCTTATCCGTTAAGAGACAGGGCTCCGTCTGACGTGCCTCTGACGAAGAGGCGGATAGACTAGGGTGTGCGTGATTGGTCTACGGACGACTGAGATTGCCAGATCGGGCATATTATGGAGCAATATTCCAACTAAGGTTAGACTTAGATAGTCGAGCTCCCGTTCCTACTGTCCTGTTTCCCATTCCTCTGTTTCCCCTCCCTCCCCCATAGCTGCTCCAAGGAAGCTACATATTCTCTTCCGTAGCTAGCGAGCTGTGTGGACAGACTGGTTGACATGGGCGGGAGTCGGGGACTATCGAAGCGACATTTAACTATTGTAGGAGAGTGGAAGCAGAGAGGCTGGGCAAAGTCATGGTTTCTACACTCACTGCCTCACGTCGCCATCACCTTGTGGTCACCTTTGATCTCCGACGTGGACCTTGATTCACTGCTCGTCTACTACTGCACTCGATATGGCGAGACTTAGTCTGCGGCGATTACGTGGTATAGCCACCCGCTCAGGATTTGTCCCCCTCGGCATCAAGTTCCGCGCCATGGGGCCAAGCTCCTCGCCCCTCCCCCTTTCTCGGGCCCAGTACGCACTACCAAGGGGGAGTACCTTGACATTAACATGATGGATCCAGGCTTAGGTAGCTTTGGCATATGGGGAGCTCAAGACACACTGGATCAAGACGCACTGGATTATGAACACTGCTAAGCCACTGATCCTTACGATGACGTTGGCGCCACTCGAAATCAGATTTGCGGATGCGACCTACGGTTTGTACATGACGGCGACCATCATCCCCGACAATTGCTATCTCATGCCACCTAGAGAGCTGTATATTGGCGCAGACAGAGAAAGGTGGTGGGGGAGCAACCAGAACGATCATGCAGATTCGGTGCCGAGGCAGATGAAATGCCGCCTTTAGTCAGACCATCTAACTATCCAGTCCGCTCATCTGTTGACTAATTTACGTACGACGTGCCACACACTCCCACACGCTCTCACACACACGCGGAGTTTAGACACTACCCGATGCGTAACTCCATACACGGGCGGCGCCCCCGCACGCACGCTGTGATAACGCATCCTCGGATTCTATCGTGACCGGTGTGCACTGGCGATGTCGATCTGCTGCGGATCGCAACTGTAGTTCCGCGTAGCGGGGTCCTCAGCCCTACAGCCTTGCTGGCGCGGATATCGAGATGACGACGACGGTGCTCGATGTTACGTCGTGGCAAATCTCGGATCCCTGAGACATCTGAACTTCGTTTGCGGGACTCTGTGCGGGACTTACGTAACAGACATAGCTAATCTCCCCAGCCTTGTATCAAATGGTATAATCCCCCTTCCCCCTTTCCCAGACTAATTAATTTGCTGAAACGAGATTGGACCTTATCCGATGAAAATCATGCTTCCCGTCGGAATACCATGCCCAATCATACTGTCGCCACACTCAAATACTGATTGGGGTGGTGACCGGGGTCCGATCGTGCACATGGGGTGGCGGTCCAAGAAGAAGTCCCATGCATACATAATCGACCTCCCTTATATGGTCGTACGTTGGAGTGTCTAGTCACCGCTATCCCTACCATAGCTAGGCCAACCCAGCTCGATAGCTCGATAGCTCAATAGCTTTGGGTAGGTATAATTGTCTGCCTGCCCAACCCGAGCGAGCTAAAGGACTGTGGACGCCATGCAGGCGCTTTCCGCAGTTACATTTCCGCGCTTACATCAGCAGCAGCTATAGACAAGGCGGGGGGTCTCACTTTGCGTCGATTATGCTTGACCTAGACCTTGGCGCGATACTGATTAGCTAGCACCGGCCGCACGCCGGCGTTGTTTTTCTGTGCGTTTGCTGCTTCTTCTTTCTAGGCGGGCATTTCTTTGCGATAGACTCCGGGCCTAGACCCCGGCCTCTGGCGCCGTAATTCGCGAGTCAGTCGCAACGTCGGAACGGGACTGAACACGGCCAACTGGCAACAATGCACATCACCCCCGCATGCAGTCATGCTGAAAGACAAAAAAAAAATCAAAAAAAAAATCGGTATGTAATCCCATGTCATTGCTGAAAGGTCCCAAAGAGCACACCTCGCGATGTGGTGTGGTGTGACCACCACCCCTTACCATCTGGGGTTTCCCGTCCTGCACGATACTACCAACAGAACACAACCTTCGACACGGCGTATATTAAGCGACGGATGAAGGCGTATAAGGGGGCCACGAACGGGGCGGTGCATACACTGTGTAACCATACACAGGAGAAACTGGCCCTTCCCACGCCACTTTTAGCGTGTCTAGACATCACTAAGTCGCTACCAAGGAACAATAAATAACCCATATGGTGTGTGTAACCCAAGCAGACGCTACCCGGAATGTTGAAGATATTATGTTATGCAAGGTAACTCACTATAAATGCGATAGGCAATGATCAGCAGCGACGGATGGGGACTTTATGTAACCGAGTGGTAGGGAAATAGCAAACATCGACTGGGACTCCTGATGTCCGGGGTAGACTAAGTGAAAGCCTATCTAACGGAACGGTTGTAAAAATAAAAATACGCATATATATACAAATGTACCTTGCATGCTTCCGAGCTTCTGCCACGTGCAGGCCCGTTCGAATTCACGCGGCAGAATGTTCTCCCACCCATACCTGCCTGAAGCCAAGAGAGCGCCACCGCCACTACGGGAACGGAACGATGGACTTTCCTTACATACGCACGTATGAAATATGCACACTACACCACGCGGCTATGAGTTAATGGCCATTCTGGTACAGCCCCCTTTGTCTGCCGAGCTATATAGAGCTTGCTAGCTCAAGGCTCTGGATGGAGACATATTTATTTAGTACAGCTGAGAGCTTGGCCGTTTTTTTATTTATTTTTATTTTTATTTAAAAATTCTGTTCTTCCTTACTGTCCCTGCGGGCGCTGGCTGAAGGAACGCTAAAATCATGTAAATTAATGAATACAGAAAGTCCGTGTGTCCAAGCCACCAGAAATACTAAATAAGTAAAACCATTCCTCTTCTTCTTCTTCTTCTTCAGCTCATCGGCCCGAAGCAAAAGGAGAGGGGAAAAAAAAAAAAGAAAAAAGAAAAGTCCAGAGAAACGTGGCAGTGCAGTATATTTGCGATGACGATTACATTTGCGATTTGCGCGCGTTCGATTGGGCTACTCACTCACACTCGCTCACTCATTTCATTCACTCGCTCGCTCGCTCACTGAAGATACGACTTTAGATGGGGGGGGGAAGGGGAAAAAAAAAAAAAAAATCGTAAGATTTGCACATGACTTAGAATCGACGCGAGCCAAAAGAGACGTTGATTTGCACATGTAAGCCCGCGGGGGGCGTGCGCAGGAGAGAGAGAGTGTGTGTGTGTGTGGGGGGGAGGGTGGAACCGTGGAGGGGTAGGAAAGGCGAAGGAAAAAGAAAAGCAAAAAAAAAAAAAGCACAAGAGGGTTGGTTAGGTGGATTACTAATTCTCACGGAATGGGATGTGTGACTTGGACTGGACTGACTGCGGTGGCCGTCCCCGGGGGGAAGGGGGGGGGTAACGGGGTCTTGTAAAACGGCCGAGCCGGCGCGAGGGGGAAATTTGATAGGACTTTTGTGAATCACACAATATGAATCACGGCGGATCGTATTTTGGGATAGCCACTATCACCCGGGATCGACCAACGTTACATAAAACTATTGCTGCTAAACTGCCGCTGCTGCCACTAAAACTACCGTCGTACTACTGCTAACTGATGTCAAGACTTCGTCCTGCCGCTGATATCACCCCCCCCCGGTATACATTTTATACAGATATACCAGAAAAAACAAGTCACGCACGAGAATTGTGCTGATGAAGCAACCCCCCCCCCCCTTCTATGCACCACCCGAGGAGATGCAAAGTCTATGGGCAGGTATTTTTGTTGTATCTCTCCTTGTGGATCCGCCCTTGATGATAGTGTAGTAGAAAAGTACGAAAATTTATCATGGTCGACGACAGGGGCACATGACTCGTCTATCGTGGGATAGTCGTCTGTCTAGCTTCAACCTTGCACTTCCGCCGTGCCCATCTCTCCCTCTTCCTCGCTGTCGTCGGCGTCCGCCGTCGGGGTCTCGGTGGTTGTGCTGACCACACTCTCTCTGCGACCACCAGTAGTCATTCCTTCAATGCCAAGGCCGACCTCGCCGACCCTCCTCAAGACGCTGAGCAAGGCAGCTCGTAGTTCGGCGCTAACTTCTTTGCCCAAAAGCTCCACGACTAGGGAATAGAATGCACGGACGTGCTTTCCGAATTCGGCTTCCGGCCATGTTGAGTATCCTTCTAGGACGTCGACGACGACTGGGCGCCATGCAGCAATATTGCGCTGCTGGGAGTCCTCTTCCAGCGCAAGGTACCCTTTGATGACGTCCTTGCATAGCGGGACAAGAGCCTTTTCCACTTCGGGGCGGCTCTCCGCACGGGACGGCGAAGTGTCGCCAAACATGCGGAACAAGATTTGGATATATGTCGCCGCGGCACCGCTTTCCTGTTTGAGTAGGTTAGGCGGCTGCTTCATGAAACCTTCTCGCCATAAGCGCATTCGAAGGTCCTTATCCTCGTTGAATCGCCGGGCGAATAGGAATGATTTCTTCAACAGAGACATGAGACGGAGTAGCTCCGCAGATGGAATTTGGGAGTATACAGTATCGTTGGAGAAGAGCTCATTGACTGTTTCGATCATGAGAAGTTGTAAGACACAACGGGATATGATGCGGTTGAAAAATCGCCGACGGGCCGCTGTAACTACGATGGGTTGTTGCTGTAAAGAGGAGGCGGGTTTGTAGTCTTCCAATGGTGTAGACGCGACCGAACCGCTCCGAGGCCGTGCTGACTCGCCGGGGTTTGGCGTCTGCGGCGCACTGGCAAGCACGGAACTCGTCCCGGTGTTGTCTTCGGTCTCCCCCGTGCCATTTACTTCCAATGAGTTGTCTTCGGGTACGACTTCTGCCGTTGGCGTAAGCGGTATGTCGAACCCGAGCCCGTTAGGCGCCGGGGTCGATAGCGAAGCCGGGACGTTGATAGTGGCAGCCGAAAAGAGTTGGTACGCTGTTGTCCTCTCAAATAGCTCACAAAACGACCCTACTATTTTTGCCCAATGCTCCTCGCTGAACTTGGCCACGTTCTGTAGAATGAGCTGCTGTAGGCAATTACTACCAATGCGGGCTATAGTGTCGTTCTCTTGGCATATGCATAGTCCTAGAAGCTCTAAGAACCGATCCAGCATATATTCTAATGCATCAAAATAATGTGTAAATAGCACGATCATGTTGCGGAGCGCTTGTATCATGGTGGTAGAGAGCCACACGGATAACTCCTCGTGGTTGAGAGCGTTGGTCATTTCTGGCCTCGACCGTAGAACCATGAAGATAGGGTAGAGCTGCTGCCTCCATAAGATATCCCAAAAATCCGGGGGAAAGTCACCCCCATATCGAAGGAGAGCTTCGAAGAAATAGTTGAGCGCATTCGAGCGAACCTCAAGGTCTTCTCCTGTCATAAGAACATCGTGGAATGCGAATAGAATAGGAAACCAGAATCCTTCCTCTAAGGAGGTGCCGCTTTGTTGCCTTGATGGTGCGTCTGAGGGTCTCGTTTCGGATTTGGCCTTACTTGACAAGGGGCATTCTGGAGTTTTTAGCATGCGCGGTATTATTGACTTGAGAGTCTCCATAGCTTGGAGACTCTTTTTTTGGAACCGGATATTCTTAGAGAATTCAGTAAGACAAACAATCAGATCCGTGAAGGCACCCTGCGAAATAACCACGCCAAAACGGGTCTTATAAACTAGTGTCACGTTTTCAAAAGCTAGATTGACAATAGCTTCGTTTGGATCGCGGGCGGCGACTGTAAAGGCCCCGAACATGGTTCGCCAGCCAGACCGAATATTTTCGCCTCGGGCCTGGATCATTTGGGCTAGACACCTGAGGGCCATATCCTTGACGGCCAAGTTGGTCGAGTTTGCCATGATATGCTCGAATGGTTTCAGGAAATCCTTTTGGAACTTGAATCCAGGAAGTTCTTCGAGCTCCATAAAGCGCATCGAGAGCTGCCGTAGCGAATCAAGGGCGAAATAGACTATAGCGGTATTGACGTGGCAGCCAACTTTGTTGAAATGCTCGCCCAACACAGCCCAAATATTGGTCCACTCAAATCGTACACGCGTCATATTGTAGTAGCTGATCTCGACGATTTTCTGCAAACTGTATGTACGAGGGGAATCGTTGGAACCGGACACTTTAATCTCATCCCAGCTAACTTCTGTAAGGGATTTAGCAAAATGAACGATTGCTTCCCCATGTAGTTTAGCAGTATTGCTGAAGATGCGGTCAATGCCTTTGATCACTTCGTCTGATCTGCTTTCAAGGGCGATAATTGTTGAAAACCCTTTGGAGTTTGGGTTTGAGCGGTTGCGTCGCCGTGCTAATGCTACCGACTTCCGAGAGTCACTGGTCGAAGTCCTCTCGGGCGGTACAAAACGCGCTTTGGAGACATCGGGAACAGCACCTTCGTCGACGCCTCCTGAAATTAGTTGCAGCCTGTCCAATTGACTGATACACATTAAAATATCCTTCCAGGATTCCTTTAGACTATTACCCTCTGTCTGGCCGAGGTCTAGGATTACCTTCAAGGCCTCGACGTTCTTGGCTAAAATTTCTTGTGGGTTGTTGAGATTCGTAGCGTTCTTTAGCGCTGACATGAACGCTTCGCGAGGAGTTGCAAGATTAAAAAGACAGGCAATCCTAGTGGCTTGCTTCATTCCCTCCAAACAAAGCTTATTGACTTCGAGATTCTGCGCCTTTTGCATCTGGCTTGAGAAGGCGGAGAAAAATGACATCCAAGTTACATCAAACATAGACTCTACGTGCTTGAAAGATGTTGCTGGAATAAATTTGATGCCCGATCGGGCCGCATTCTTCCGTTGGCTCTTGAACAGATTCTTGAAGAGTTGTTCTGACCGTAACGAGATTTCTTGAGATTGCTGTACATACGCCTCCCGTTGGAGATCTCGCCCAACATTGGAGAGAGCTTGCCCAAGACCGGCAGCGAAACCTGTTGGTTGAGAAGGTAAGTTGCCTGCAATCGCAGCAGCGTCTCGCTCACTCTTCAGGACGATCTCGTTGCCAGCGATTTCGTCATAGATACCGGTGAGGTACTCCGGTGGCAGATCGGCGTTGTCATTGATGCCTCGATTGTTCCTGATGAAGTCCTCCTTAGTCATGCGCTTAGCAATTTTACTGCTATGCAAATCCGTGTTCAACAAAATCACCGAATAAGCAAGCACGTAGGCAGTTTCGGCGTTTGCGAAAGCATTCGGGTTCCCGGCGACGTAGCGGTCAGCAAATTTTAACATAAAGCGATCAATTTTTTGAGCTTCGCCAGGCAAGCGGAATGACTGGAGAAATTGACGCAGAGAGTCGACAAAACGCCTCCGCGTGAACTCCATGGTGTCAACAAACGCATGCATAATCTCAATGTTCTTGGCTTCGCCTTCGCCGAGGTACTCGCCTATCTGAGCTTTGTCGAGGCGGTCGTCTGATAACAGGAATCTGGCAATATCTTCCGGGCTGTCGCTCGCGATGAACCCGGACTGTATTAAAAATTTGATACCCCTTTTTGGTTTGAAGTTAAATTGTTGAATCCCTTTAGAGAGGGCCGTTTTCCGCGCCTTTTCCTTTTCCAGTTGAGCTGGGTCATCCTCGATAACGGGCGTAGATGGAGGAAGAGGTGTCTCTCTAGAGTTGCTCTCTGCGATGGAGGGATCAATGGACTCTCGGACGTCATCCGTGGAGGGTCGTGTCTCGCTTTCCACCGACGCCCCATTCGTGGTTGGTCGGCCGGCCATAGACCAATTGAGAAGAGAACGCAAAGCTTCGACGAGCGAATCCAGCGCTGCCCTCTTTATCATATACTCTTTGGGGATTTCTGACTCGGGCTCTGCGGGTGGTATAATGTCGCGGACATTTAGAGGGGGTGGAAGCATACCCTTGAGCTGCCATTCCGGATTCATATTCGAGTTTGAGCTTTTCTCTTCGTACTGCTGTTCTTGGGCTGTGGTGACTACCACAGGGGCGATCGCCAGTTTCGCTAGATCCTCGACCACGGCTTGAAAGATGTTGTCCACCTGGGAGTCGCAGTCGTAGTTCAAGTAAAGTTCAACCAGACCGCGGGGATCGCCACAGAACCTAGTTAGTATGTTCAGAAAATACAGCTTCTGGCTAAGAGGCGCTGTTCGCCGAGCAAGAAGGGCTAAATAGATCTCGTTCAAAAAGACCTCTATCTCTTTCTAAAACAAGCGTTTAGCGCGCAACATACGAATGGCGGACGGGTGTACCGACCTTGAAGGGAGCGCGCATGAATTTTAACATGAGCCAAAAGATCTCACAGCAGACTTCAAAAACTCTGTCCACCGAGCTTGCGCCGTTTCTCGTGATAGTGAGACAGAGATAAAACTTGATAGCCTGGAGAAAGGTGGTAGGTTCATTGCTTTTAGTGTTGGTAATGGTACATAACGGCGACGTGAAGACGGCAATGTGGTTATTAAGGAGGATGCGGGTTAAGTGAAGTGAGATCATTTTGGATCGCATGTGTTGGCCCCGGTGATCGTAGAGCTGATCCGGAGGCAGGACTTTGGTTGAGAGGTTGCAGAAAGACCGGAAGACGAGGTAGGCATCCCTGATGTATACCTCGTCTTCTGCCTCGAGGGATTCTGTCATTTCCTCCGAGTCTGTCGGTGCCGCGTCGCTCTGCGTCGTCTGCTCGGATACGCTCCTTGGCGACCTCCGAGCGGCCTTCAACTGTGTTACCATAGTTGGTGCATCGCCAAGGTTCGAATCATCAAAGCTCTTCCTATGTTCTAGGTCCCTCAGCGTCAATCTCGGGCCACCACCTCGCGTGCCTTGTGAAGAGTTTACTTCGGGCTCGTCAGTAGCATTGGCGTCTTCTGGCGATTCTTCTTCGTTATCGCCGCTGCTGGCGCCATTTTCGTTGGTGACGGTCTCGGACTGGTCGAAGGTAACATTGCTCGAGTCATGCTTCAGCTTCCCTAGGTTCATGCGGGCTTCCTTCATATGCAATCTCGTCTTGACACGCTCGAATACCATGCCGACCATCTGGGTAAGAGTGCCCTGGGCGGCTTGCTGGTTCTCAGTACTGCGCGACAGCAAGAAGACGTTATAGACTTGGCGCACAGCCTTGAGCAGGCCGGCGCCGTGGACAACAACCTTGTCATTCAGCACGGCGGCGAGGAGAGCTTGTATGATATGGCGCTGGACGTCGACAGGCGTTGTCTCACCCTGGAAGCAGTCGCATATGGTATCGATCGCCCGGTCTAGCATGGGGGCCTGCTCGGCGCCATCTTCGCTTGTTGCGCCGGGGACGACGTGGCCGGCGAGGTAGGAGGAAGATACGAGTTTCTGGATAGAATCGAGAGCGGAGCTGATCAATTGGCTGTTGCCGGTCTTGGTGGCCAGCTGCAAAGGCGCGAAGACGACATCGGGCTCGGGGGCCTGAGGACCTCCTTCTTTGATGGCCTTGACAGCTTTCTCGGCAAGGTCGGCGAGCTGTTTGTTCCGCTGTGCCTCCTTAGATGCGGCGATGGCCTCGAGAGAGGAGACGACAAAGACGATGGAGCTCATGGCAGCTGGGAGGGCGGACGGGGTATATGTGCCATGCGAGGTCGGATTGCGTCGAGGTCAGCGGGACTCGCGGAGCGCTATCGACAATTATAAGTGTATTATTATGACATGTGCATTCAGGGTACGGATCCTGGGTATCGGGGCGTTGTCGCAGTGTCAGGTCGCGAGTCGGGGGACGTGGAGGACGTGGAGGACGCGGAGGACGCTGGGATGACGGGACAGCCAGAGAACAGAGAGCGGCAGACGTGGGATTAGGGATTACTCTGGAAGGCCTTTGGGGGGTTATGAGGATTAGATAAGAGTTTGTTTGGCTTGGAGGTGGTGGAAATAGTAGCTGCCTTTGGGGGCAGCCTAGATGTTCCAGTCCCTTTTTTCGTTACGGCTTAGAGAAGTCACCTAGCTGTCACTTTCAGGTCGAGCTGACGGAATGTATCCACTGTAGCCAAGCCTCGCCCGTCCCCTGTGCACTTCCCCGTCTCCATCGTATTAAGGTACCAGATACATATATACCGGCGGGTGATCCTCCTTGGTGCCTGCCGCTTTGTCATTTCCAAACTTAATCGGCGGCCACTAGCCACAGCTGTCTTCTACCCAGCCACATCCATCCCCTGTCGTGTTGGGTCTTTACTTTGTGCTTACCTGTTCTGTATATACTTTATCTTTTTATGGGGCGGATATATCGGTACAGTAAAGGAATCGGGAACATGCAGGGTTTGGGGAAAGTATTGGACCAATCAACAGCAGATCGCGAAACGGACACAGTTGGGGAAAGTTATTTCCTAATCATGACTTCCGATAACGCTGAGGGTATTCACACACCAGAGAGTCCATGAGCGACTTGATTATATAAGGTACGATAAGTACACAATTCAGTGCATAAAAGTGCCTAACGCATGAGATAGCATATGAGATAGCATATGAGATACTGTATGAGATACCATATAAGACAGCACATGAGAAATAAGAAGACCGTAGATCAAGATAATAACTAGCGGGAGAATGCAGGTTCTGGGAAGAGGTCGGGAGATATATACTTTCATCTGCGGTGTTATTATATTAAGCTCCCAGGGGAGGTATGTTGCTATAAGAAGTAAGTACCAGTACATACTTGGAGGACATTGAGGTCCGACTCTAACCAGGAGTGCTAATCCGCCGTGAACCAGCGGTGCCAGTACCTGTCACAGTGGACTTTAGTGCCTCAACCTGTGTATTTTGGCATTTTTGGGGCGGCGTGGCGGCCCACATAAAGCATGCAGTGGCCAATCAGGCCCCTCAGAGCTATCCTGTTTTCCCTCCAGCTCAACAGTCCGTTCGGGGCCACACTGTCTTGACTGTATCGAGACACAGAGAGACTCAACCTAGCAAGGCCGGACGGACCCTTGACTTTTTTTTTGCTCACTTGAGAATATTACAGTTACGCTACCGACGCTCTCACCCATCACCACTCCTCCTCCCACTCCATCCTCACAACCTCCGGCAAGCCACCACCTCTGTGCAATTGACCAGGTCAGCAATTCGCCAGTGCCGACCCGACGTGTTCTGTGCCACAGTCCGGATCTACGTGGTTGTCCGTCGCCCGTCGACCTTGCATATCTTCCATTGCGGCCGGGTAGCTGTTGGTTCTTCTCCGTCTCTCTTCCTTTTCTGTTCGTTCCGTCCGGTCTCGTTGCCGGACTCTCCTTCCCTCCTCTGCCTCTCTCGGCCGTTTTCACCCATTTCAATATACATATCATTTCATCTCACACCATATCAATCATGTACGGCGCCGTATTAAGAAGGCAAGGCCTGTTGCGGGCCTCCGCCCTCCGCTCCGGCCTTTCCCCCCTCGCCAGATATTATGCCTCCTTCCCGCCGCACACCATCATCAAGATGCCCGCCCTGTCGCCCACCATGACGGCCGGAAACATCGGTGCCTGGCAGAAGAAGGCCGGTGACACCATTGCACCCGGCGATGTCTTGGTCGAGATCGAGACCGACAAGGCTCAGATGGACTTTGAGTTCCAAGAGGAGGGTATCATTGCCAAGGTCCTCAAGGATGCGGGCGAGAAGGATGTTACCGTTGGCAATGTTCGTATTCGTCCGCCGGGCTTGTCCTCGTCACCATGCTGACTCAATTGTAGCCCATTGCTGTCCTGGTCGAGGAAGGCACCGATATCTCTGCTTTCGAATCCTTTACTCTTGCTGATGCCGGCGGTGACGCCGCTGCTCCCGCCGCCAGCAAAGAGACGAAATCAGACAACTCTGCCGCCTCATCCGCACCCGCCCCAACCTCCGCGCCCGAGCCCACCGAGTACGCCTCGGAGGGCCGAATTCAAACCGCCCTGGACCGTGAACCGAATATCAGCGCAGCTGCGAAGCGATTGGCACGAGAGAACGGTGTCAGCGTCGGTAGCCTGACGGGCACCGGTCCAGGTGGCCGTATTACGGAAGAGGATGTCAAAAAGGCCAGCTCCGGTGCCTCTGGTGCCGTGTCCGCTGCCGCCTCTTACGTAGACACCCCTCTCACCAATATGCGCAAGACAATCGCCAAGCGTCTGCAAGAATCCAGCCAGAACAACCCGCACTTCTTCGTTACTAGCAAGGTCTCAGCTAGCAAACTCCTGAAGCTACGCCAGGCCCTGAACAGCTCCGCCGAGGGCAAATACAAACTCTCCGTTAACGACTTCATCATCAAGGCTATGGCTGTTGCCTCCAAGAAGGTACCTGCCGTCAATTCGTCCTGGCAGGGCGATTCGATTCGCCAATACAACAACGTGGACATCTCAGTTGCCGTCGCTACCCCCACCGGGTTGATCACCCCTATCGTCACCAACGTCGAAGGCCGCGGTCTTGAGTCCATCTCCTCTACCGTGAAAGAGCTTGCTAAGAAGGCACGCGACAACAAGCTCAAGCCCCATGAGTATCAGGGTGGCACAATCTCCCTCTCCAACATGGGCATGAACTCGGCCGTCGACCATTTCACCGCCATCATTAACCCGCCTCAGGCTGCCATCTTGGCTGTCGGCACTACGAAGAAGGTCCCTATCGCTGTCGAGGGCGAGGACGGCTCTTCCTCGATCGAGTGGGATGATCAGATCACCGTCACAGCCAGCTTTGACCACCGGGTCGTAGATGGCGCGGTTGGCGGTGAGTGGATCAAGGAATTCAAGAAGGTTGTTGAGAATCCTCTCGAACTCCTCCTATAACGAGTCGAAGTTGGGTAAATACCATATGGGGCGTCTGGGCATGATTGTTCAAATAGATAAGATTTGGGGCTTCATGTAGCGCTATGCCACGAATTCCTGTAATAATACTTTTATTTTCCTCACCAAGATCCCTGTTCAACCATGTGGCCACGAGGTTCGATATACTGGGAGAGGGGCCTGCAACGCTTCACGGTTTGTTGACGTCCGCGGAATTGTATATTCGGTAGACATAGCGTCTTAGCCTCACTCATCTTATGAAGTTCCGTGTCATGATTAGTACCTATCATAAACCCTTATTAAACCACCTCATTCCTGTAGTTGGACATTTGACACGTCAGTTTATCGCTATCCCACACGATCCTTGCCGTTAACAATTCTTATCGCCCTTCTCCGATCCGCCTGGACGTAACTCGTCGCCATATTCCGGGGGGCAATTGCTTCCTCAGCCCGGCCAGCACGGCCTCGAGCCCGTGCCTGAGATGAGGCCCCCGAGCCTGCCCGACCTGCGTCTCGAGCTGGGCTATCCTGCCCCGGAGCTCGCTCACGTGGGCGGTCCGCGCGGGGTCTCCTCCCCCACCCCCTTCCCCGCCGCCAGGCGCAGAAGAGGACGGCCGAGAACCGGCCCCGCCGCCATCCGAGGAAAAGGAAAAGGGGGCGGCGGGGGCCAGGAGATCCTCGCCGAAAGCGCGCGCGAAGGAGGTGGCGAGCCCGGCGTCCCTGATGGCGAAGACGACCTCTTCGACGACCTCGCCCCACGTCTCGCCCCGCCCTCTTCTTCTTCTTCTTCTTCTTCTTCCTCCTCCCCCTCTGTTCCTATCCCGGGCGCAACCCCCCCTCCCGTCGCCCGCAGCCTCGGGGCGCAGCACCCGCCGCCAGCCCGCGGCGATCTCGGCCACGGGGTTCCCGTAGGCGCCGCAGCCCCAGGCGCCGAGGACGACGCGGGCGCAGCCGCGGGCCGCGAAGACGCGCATGACGGCGCGCATCTTGCGGGCCGCGAGCTCGCGGTCCGCCGCGCTGCTATACCGTCTCCGCTGCCGCTGTTGTTGCCGCCCGGCGTCCTCCCCCTCCTCCCCTTCCTCCTCCTCCTCCTTCTTGCCGTCGTCGTCTTCGGTTTCCGGCAGGCGCAGCATCGCGGCGCTGACGACGTCGACGAACCACCGCTCGCCCTTGGGAAGCACCTCATCATCATCATCGTTATTGTTGTCCCGAAACACGAGCACGTCCGGCGTGTACACGACGCCGAGCTCCGGCAGCCGGTAGAACTCGTCGCGCAGCGCCGGCAGGAGCGTCGTCCGCATGCACAGCGACTCTTCCTGGCTGCCCGCCCCGCTGAGGAACCCGCCGCCCGGCGAGAGCGGCGACGCCATGTTCAGGATCCCTACTCGCGGCGGCAGTACCCCTGTGCTACGTGTTGCCGCCGATGACGACGACGGCCCGGCGTCGAGGAGTGCGCGGGCCGCCGTCAGCGTGTCGGCCACGCGCACCGCGATTCGGGGGCCGGCGTCCGTCTTCTCGCCTCCGGCCCTCTCGTCCGGCCCCTCGTCGCCCCGCGCGCCCTCCGCATCTCCCGACCAGCGCCTCCCTGCCGCAACGCCGTGGTTATCGCTCTTCCGCCGGCGACCGCGGCCGCGGCGGCGGCTGTTTTTGCCGCCCTTATCATCATCGTCATCATCATCATCATCATCATCATCATCGCCGTCGCCGTCGTCCACGCCCGTCTGCTCGGCCTCACGCCGGCCCGGGACCCGGGGAGGCGGGTCGACGATGAGCTCGGACCGCTCGATGCCGGCGCGCGCGCGCGGGTGCGCGGACAGCAGCGCCGGGATCACCTTGTTGATGGTCGCCCGCGCCCGCTTCGCCCGCGCGTCGCGGCGGAAGGCCGCGGGCGGCCTCACTACCGTCGGTTCCGTCCGGCCCATGCTCTTCGCGGCCTCTCTTGTCATCGATGGCTTTCTGCACTTTCGCGGGCTGCAAGGGATCCCTCTCGTTCCTCCCGGGGAATACTATCGCGTGCCTTGCAGTTTTGATGTGTGTGTGTCGGGGTGAGTCAGCTACTAGGCCTGGTAGGTATGACCTGAACCTTAAAAACGTATTTTCGTCGGTTTAGATGTTGCCTGTGCTCTGAGTACAAAGCGGGCCTGGCTTTCCCTCGGCACGAGATTCTGGGTAGCAACTGCACTTAGTGCCACTTGTGAACCTTGATGGACACCGGGGATGGTGTTTTGTGGGCACTTGCACCCGAACACCACGCCACTATCCCATTTGAGGTCGCTGGGTCATGTTCGTCGTGATTAAATTTACCTAGGTAATCGCATTCTTCGTGATATGATACCTATGTACAAGAGGTAACAGGCTCCTTAGCGGCGGGTGCAATAACGGATTTTGCATATAGTCTACCTGCTAACCTACCTTTTATAAGCAGTGACGATGTAACCACACTGTATAGCACTTCTCCCTTCGATTTCATCCCGGCTGTGAAACGATGAAGGGCTTGGGTCAATTTTATAGACTCCTTTTAGCGACATAATACTGTCACTGGACAGCCTATAATAAGTCGAGACGCGCGTCCGTAGCTGAATTGCCTCACGGAGATCTTACTTCTTTATCCTTAGCTGCTAGCCGAAGTGACACACCAGGAAAGCCACGCGATATTGTCCTCGATTAATCTATTAGTAGGTATATGTCGGGTAAATATAATTTGATCGGTTTCATTGACATCTCAAAGACTATTTCTATATTTTAGAAACCTGTGTGCGCCGCAAAGCATACAAAACCTCGCCAAACTGTGACGAAAAGTTGAAAGGAGAAATAGGATCCTGTTATGAATATTCTGAGTCATATATAATTGTACTCTTGTTCTATAAAACAATTTATTACATTTGCCATCGTCTGTTGTGGTTATGGCATAATTGCTTGAAGGATGTAGAGATGTATGTTTCGGGGATTGGCCGGCAATGGGCGTGCCAAGTCGGGCATTGCCAGAATAAATCCGAGTTTTGGACTTATGAACGCTCTCTCCGAGAAAAACTGGGCCATCGGGGTCGGGAATAAGCAGAGTCGGCCGAACTTGCGCTGTTCTCCGAATCACGGTCATATTTCGCGTCGTGAGATGAAGGCAGGTGCAAACGATCTGGTGATTGTAAAATAATCGGACGTCTCGCAACCTTGAATGCGCACGTCCCGAGATAGAAAGCTGCAGGTAGCTAAAACACAATGGATGTAACCCCACGAACCAGCCATGGGCAGAGACGTCGCCAGCGACCGACGCTAGCTTGTATAAGCTGTCGAAAGTCCAAGATCCGCTGCGACCGCCAGCAGCCATGTGGCGCCTGCACTCGGTCTCGGCACAGGACATGTGTGTTTGATACGTTGCGCGGCCCGGCCTCACGGAGATCGGGGATAGCCTCTCTGGAGGCCGATCGGGCTGGCGCCGCCGAGACTGAACACCAGGGCGACTATGGCTTGGCTCCAGTCACGCCGGCATCCAGCACACCCACAGCACACGGCCACGATGGAGACCATGGAGGGCCCTGTGCACTCCCGCCCCAAAAGCCAATACCGAATCCAAACGTGACAATCGCCGACGCCAATGAGCTGCTGATGCGACTCTTCCGGCTCGAGCGTCGTCTGGATGGATCAACCACGCCCAGGGAGCCGCCGGAAAAACACGACCAGCGCAACTCCCGCCCAGAGGGCCTAGTTATCGAGAGCTACCTAGCCGCCGATATACATGCTATGAGCAGGGGCGTTGTGTCGAAGACACGGTACTTTGGTCAGAGTCATTGGATGAACGGCGTGATACATGTTGGTCTTACTCTCCCTCCCATGTAGCTCATGCCTATCTGCCCGCTGACAATACGTTAGTTTAAATCAATGCTCGAATTATTCGAGCATCAGTCCAAAGATGCCAAGAGTGAGGCCATGGCCGTCTTGAATAGATGCAAGGCTATCGGGCGCTCGCTCAAAGCGCAACGCTCCCCTGGCATCATCAACAAACTCGGAACCAACATCCCCCCAAAGGAAGTCGCAGACAAACTTGTCGACGGCTACATACGGACTATCGAGACTGTCTTTCGGGTTCTCCATATACCGTCGTTCCGACGTGACTACGAGCAATATTGGGCGGCGCCTGATGCGGCCGAGATGTCCTTTGTGATCCAGCTACAACTGGTTATGGCTATTGGATGTACCATATATGACGACTTCTTCTCCATGCGCAAGTCTGCCGTACAATGGGTGACGGAGGCGCAGTATTGGCTTCTGGGGCCTCCCGCAAAGGGAAAGCTGACGATTGCCGGCTTGCAAATCATGATCCTTCTTGCGCTTGCTCGAGAGACTGCCGCTGTTGGGGGCGATCTAGTTTGGATCCACGTCGGATCATTGCTCCGCAGCGCGTTCTACATGGGGCTTCATCGCGATCCTAGCCGGCTCCCGAAGATGTCTCGACTAGATGCGGAAATCCGTCGTCGGTTGTGGAATACCATATTAGAGTTAGAATTGAAATCCTCCATCGACTCGGGGGGGTTTCCGATGATTTCGCCAGATACGTCGGACACCAGGGCCCCGGCCGACGTGGACGATGAGAGCCTACGGGAGGATAGTGACGCAGAAGGCACAGAATCCAGCGAGAAGTTCACGGATATGAGCATAGCTCTCGCTTTACGAGAGAGTTTCCGCGAGCGGCTAGCCATCTACCAAATGCTGAACGCTACTCCGTTTCGGGGCACGTACGACGATACAATCCAGTTACACCGCCGCTTCATGACGGGGTTCAAGGCCTTAATGAAGAAGATAAAGGGTTATACATCTTCGGAGCGACAGCCAACACCATTTCAATGTCGGCTGACTGAGCTTATCGCTCGTCGCTGTCTAATGAGCCTACATCTGCCCTACCTCGGCCCTGGGCTGAAAGACCCGGCCTATTCCTTCTCGCGAAAACAGGTGACTGATTCGGCGGTTAAAATGTACTACCTACTCTTTCCGCCGGCTGCTATCAACTCTCCGCGCTCTCTCATCCCGAGCGGAGATGACTTGGAGGTGTTATCGACGGAGGGGGACGACCTGTCCCGGTTCGCGATCTGCGCCGCCGGCTTCTGGCGGATCCTTGGCAGCCAGCCGTCGATGATCGCCACGCTCGAGCTCCAGACCTCGATGCAGGAAGACGACGGCCTGGGGCCGCCGACGCTCCGCCCGGACCTGCTGGCCATCCTGCAACACTCCCTGCCCTACTACCTGACCCGCATCAAAGCCGGCGAGACGAACGTGAAGGGTTACCTGTTCACCACCGCACTAGCGGCGCACGTGCATGCCCTGATGAACGGCCTCACGGGGCCGAAGACCCTCGAGCCGATACTCAGTGCCGCCATTAGGACGGAGAGGACGTGCTTCGACATCTTGAGGCAGCAACTTGGCTCGGCGGAGCACGCGGAGGCCGGCACCGGCGAGGAGCAGTTTGATTGGGACGCCCTCATGACCGCAAACGAGGAATGGGGCGACAATGTGGTAAGTTTTCCACGCCTCCTCGTTCATTGCTTGCCGTGCGGCTTTGCTTACTTTTAGAAGGTCGCGGGGTCTTTCTTCGACGTTTCAAGTGTCGAGTGCTTTCTCGGAGCAGACAGTCCTTTCGACTTCCTGTCCCCTCCCATGTCCTTCTAGAATCTGGACCCTCTCTCTAATCACCCCTCGCTGGACATGGGCAACCCATGATGTACAGCACCGACTGCCGTTATGGTATTCCGCGATGCATGTTCACTCTATCGTTTGCCGTGTCAGTTACCGGGAAGGCTAGACCTCACGGATACCGGCCATTGGAATTGACGTCTGTGCCATTTGGCTACCAATAAACAGTGCCCAGATCGAACCCGGATTCCACCTTCACTCGCTCTTGGGGGCTAATAAGAAAATATGACACGTGACTATGCCTTTGCTGAACAGTCATCTTCCCGGTACACCTACCCGAAACAGGGGAATAGAGCAGCAAGGCGATAGTATTGGTGAGATACCGGTGAAACCGTTGGTGAAGTTGGGGTTATATCGGGGAATATTGTTATAGATATAGCTAGCGGCACTTCTCTCGGGTTTCCCCTCATTTGTTCACGCATCGCGCACAGATCGGTGGGGTACCGAACGATATTAAGCTTAGGTAAACGCAAGACACACACAGAGGGCCTTGGCGCAATCGGGATCTGATTCGGATGGCGGGCGCTATAGAAGTTTGGGCTAATATAAATGTATCGTAGTCTGGGATTGACCGTTGCAAAGCCTAGTCTAACCGCAACGCCCTAAGTCCTACACTACACACTACACACTTACACCACTTACACCACTTACATCCATTACATTACATACGTACCTTGCCAATCCCAGCCGCGGCATCAGCTTAAGCCCACCACCCCGCGCTACTCACAAGCTAACACGCTTTCACACCTCTATTTCTCTCTCTCTTTCTCTCTCTCTCTCTCCCAATCCATTTACAACCCGCAACGACGACAACGACTTCTCACGATGCCCCACGAAGAATCGGCCAACGACCGCGAGTTCGCGCCGGAGCGGCACCCGGCGTTCCCGGAGGGCTTCCCGACGGTGTCGCTGGAGACGATCTCGCTGGCGAAGCTGCTCGCAGACGGCGGGGACGCGGCGGAGGAGGCGCGCGTGTTCGAGGCCTGCCGGGGGCGCGGCTTCTTCTACCTCGAGCTGGCGGGCTGCGGGCCGGGCGACGTCATCGCGGCGGGCGCCGACCGGGTCGCGGCCGTCGCCGAGAACATCTTCAAGCTGCCGATGGAGGAGAAGCTGTCGTACCGCCTGCAGGCCGGCAGCGGCTCCCTCGATGGCTACAAGATCGCCGGCGAGACCTATACCGATAAGTCCGGCACCCCCGACACCGCCGAGTTCTTCAACGTCGGCAAGAACGAGAGTGAGCTATCTATCACCCCCCTTGCCCTCTCACCCCTCTCTCGCGTCTCCGGCGCTTCCGAGAATACCCCGGTCGTTTTTTTTTTTCTTTTTTTAATCGCCGCGGGGTCCTAGAAATAATCATGTCATGGTCGACGCTTGCCTTTTTTGAAATGACTAGATACTGATTTACATGGGGTCGCACAGTGATTCTGCCGGCTGATCAGATGAAGAAGAGGTGGCCGGACATAGTCAGGAACGCGAAGCCTCTGTTCCAGGACTACATCGAGGCCGCGCACGGCATCGGGCTGTCAATCCTGGGCATTCTGGCGCGGAAGATGGGCGTCGACCCGGCCGAGTTTCAGAACCGCCATCGGATCGAGGAGGAGTCGGGCGACCACATCCGC
The DNA here is from genome assembly GCA_021209875.1 of Rosellinia necatrix. NCBI lineage: Eukaryota > Fungi > Ascomycota > Sordariomycetes > Xylariales > Xylariaceae > Rosellinia > Rosellinia necatrix. The sequence goes on from JAGYVD010000003.1 coordinate 850,101, forward strand.
CTCACGCGTGGCCCGCCCCGGGATAACGAGGAGCTGCCCGAGATCCAGACCCCGAGCCATACCGATTTTGGCACGTGAGTTTTCGCCTCCGCTTTCTAACCCTCTTCTCCCCCTCTCCGTGACTATTGCGAGCATGTTCTGACATGGTGTGCGCGTAGCATCACTGTTCTGATGAATTGGTTGGGCGGATTGCAGGTCTGGTCTGAATCCGCGCGCAAAGCGCAGCTCCTGAACCACGAGCCTGACGTGCCCGGTGAATGGCTGTGGGTGAAGCCGAAGAAGGGATGTGCAAGTAAGTTATCAAAAGCCTATTTATTTCCCCCGCGCCACGTTTGGGGGTCGACATTGAAGGGGGATATTCATGTGATCGCATGCACCCTGAGCTTATCTCAGAACACAATCCCCCGTAACATTGGGGCTTGGCGACGTGATTGATGACCACTGACATGATGAGCCCTAGTCATCAACCTCGGCGACGCGGCCGTCAAGTTCACCAACGGCGTGCTCTGCGCCGGCCGCCACCGCGTCATCCCTGCGCCTAGCGTACAGGGCAGGTTCCCGCGGTTTAGCGTCGTGTATTTCGTCCGGCCCGAGAACAAGTGCATCATGAAGCAGTTTAGAGGACCCGGGATACCCGACGGCCCCGAGGAGGAGACCGAGATCAACGCTGCCGAGTGGATCAAGCGACAGGCGACCGGGCTGGGCATTCGATTTAAGAACTAGGCCGATCTTTGTAAATAGCTCTGCGTAAGAAATGAAGATATACTTAATGAGAATCATTCGCTTTATCTATTGCGTGATAGAGTTTCAGTATCCGGAGAGGCAAATGTTCATATGCACGCGCGGTTCCGTAATGGGATCAAAACAAAAACAAAACAATTTTATACGCGTATTAATCAGCGATCTATCAAAATCAAGACAAAACCAGCATGTAAAAACCCCTCGCGACCTCCAAAGCAGACAACATTCTATCCATCACGGCGTAAATTTCTAACCCACACTGCCACTATACTCGCAACGCTGGCTCGCGGAAGATCAGATAGGAAATAAATATAAACAAGAATAGAATATCATCGCGTTCAAGCACCGACTTCAGAACTTCGAAAGCCCTACTACAGCTCCGGCGACGACAACAGCTGGTTGACCTCAATAAGACCGGGGGCCGCAAGGGTGTTGGCAACGAGAGCATCGGCGCTCGCGAAGTTGGACGAGTTCGTCAGGGCGGCGATGCTCAGGCCGGCCATGATGTTCTCGGTGAAGGGGAACAGCGCGTCGAAGGTCAACACTCCCGCGTCGGAGAGGCGAGGGTTGACGAGGGGCTCGGAGATGGGCAGCTGCTGCCCGACGAGATAGGTGACGAAGAGGGCGCCGAGGTCCAAGTCGGCGGCGGCGGCGGCGCCCAGGTTGGCGGAGAAGGAGAGGTACATGTCGCGCGGGCCGGCGGCCGTCAGCACGCGGAGCGGGGGGAAGACGGGCAGCGGGATGGCGGCGACGTCGAAGGGGCACGACACGACGAACTGCTGCAGGGCCGAGAACGCGAAGGCCGCCGCGTTCGTCGTCAGGAACGGCTTCTCCGACGGCAGCCGCCCCAGCAGGACCCGGTAGAGCCCGTTCTGCTCCCCCCTCCTGCCCGATCACCGACGCCACCGCCCGCACCGGCCCGTCGTCCCCGTTCTGCGCGAACGACTGCGACGCGTCCTGCAGCGTGCCCAGCACCACGCCCGTCAGCGTCGACGCCAGCGTGATCGCGTCCGAGAGGTTCGTGCTCGGGAAGTCGTACACGCACGGGGACGGGACCAGCGGCGCGTTGAAGTTCTTGAGCGTGTTGACGGCCGTTATGGCGTGCAGCTCCTCTTGCTGTTTGTTGTTTCTGGGTCAGTCTTGGCTGTTTGGGTGAGGGGGGGAGGGGAGGGGGAGCATATCTATCAAAATCAGATTGGATTGGGTTGGGTTGGGTTTACTTACCGCTTTGACGTTTTTGAGGATCTCTAGGAGTTCGTCCTTGGGAATGCGGCGACGACGAGTCGACCTCAAACCCCGGCACGTTGTTGGTGATGTTGCTGATGATCTCCTCGAAGAAACCGACCTCCAGGTTCTCATTGAACGCGATGAGCTGGAAGTTGGTGATCCCGGCCGCGCTGAGTGTCGGCGGCGGCGGCAGGTTCGAGAGGAGCCCGTTGGCCTCTTGCTCGATGGCTAGGAGCTGCTGCGCGTTGGGGTTCGGGAACCCGTCGGACGAGGAGGTCGGGTAGGGTGCGGCATACGCTGTGGACAGCATGCCCAGCAGGGTCATAGAAGAAGTGAGGCGTTGGGTAAACATCGTGAACTGTTTTTGGGTGTTGTTTAAACCGAATGAAGATATTTGGAAAACGGCGTGAACTAGGTATTATGTATTAGTGGCGGATGTGACTTGAGAACCTGTGTGCCAAGATGATCGTTTTCTAAGATCGGGCGACGATGCCAGTATTTATATTCCTCCATCTTTGATCTCTCGTGCGTTGGCGACTGAGCATTTAGACAATGATTCCTCTCCACGGCGGAGAGGACGAAGTCCTGTAAACAAGCTTCGCAATGCTACATGGATCTTCGCCTGGCGGATGATGACGGGCCCGACAGGTTGGTGCGCTCAAGTAATCTACATATTGGCGTTGCAGCACCGGAAAGCCGTTGCCGACCGGAATGTAAGCATTCCTATCGGTTGCCTGTATTTTTGTTATAATTTGGCGGTGGCGCAGCCACAGCAACTACCAACACCAGGCCACCTGGATTGGTTTACATATATACACTACATCTAAGCCCCTACATATAGTCTACCCTTTTATGTTTGCGTGCGGCTGGCCGCCGATTGGTCCCGGAAATAATATTTCTGCTTTCCGCCTCTCTTCTTGTAAACGGCTCACAACGCCAGGAGACTACCATTGCCGCGCGGTAGTGAAGCTGACTATAAGCTTTGATGTTTACAAAATTTGGGAGGATCAGATAGGACTATGCCAAGTTGAGATGAACTGTCGCGAACAAAACGAAAGCATAGTGCATCATCATCTTTCCAGGGAAGATGTTTGGAACTTAGTATATTCACCCTACCGCTGGCCTTAAGGAGGAGAGCCAAGATTTTCCACCTAAGCATAATATGAACTATGAACAACTTGCTCTACAACAAGCTCTTAAGTGCATTCAAACTAGGCTATCTAAAAACGTTAGCTAACAGGGTCCTACCATTGTTGCATTTCCGAGAGAGTATAGTAGTATGTATATGTCCGTCGGTAATTCTGAACAGCAAGGATGTTGGAGTTGGACCTAAAAATAGAAATCTTAGACTAATTTTTGGATCATACCCCGCAAGATCGCCGCGTTATGTCCGCCAAGCCCTATATGAACAGGGCTTGTGGGCTCAATAAAAGTTTTGTTTTTGACTAATATCTGAATAACCGAGTAACTGCAGACCGGTGATAATATGGTAAGGCGAACTTAAACGGAGAAGAAAAAAAAAACAATCCCAAAGAGCAAAACAGATGGTATGATGCATGTAAAGATGATTAAACAGTGTGTTGATCGTTGAGTCTTTGGATTGGTAGCATTTTGTTGGGAATTTACACGAAAACAAGTACATCAAGCTCTGCTCATCCCCAGCGGTGAGCATATCTTATGATTCTAAAATCTTCGTCTCCTCTAGCTTGTTTAATGCGGCACCTGACCGATTCTCCTATGTCATTGTATTTTCTGATGACCTTTAAAGTAGATTTGGCCATACACTACGAGATTCAAGAATACGTACCCACTCGAAGAATTGATACAATACCAAAGTCATTTTAGATATCTTTAGTTGGACACTGACTGACTAGCATATGGCGTATACCAGGGCGAAATATTAGCCCGCCATAGCCCAGATTAGCCGTTGAAGCAATATTTACGCTTGGTAATAAACATCCTTCACCTACTGGTAGCCAATTTGGCCTTGCTATTGGCGTCGTTTAATGATATCAGACCGACGAGCTGGTATAAGCTTACGCTGAGGTTCGCTGATGATCGCGGTTGAGTTTCTATATCATGTTATGCTAAGATTATTAATTTGATGCAGCTTTTCTTGATTATTACAAAGATCGGCACATGACGGGGTGGTAAAGGCTATTTGAATAAACAAAGCGTGAATTCCATGAATTTTCGAGGTATGTCCTGTGGTCAGCTGAAGCAACCCTCGGTGAGGCCTACCCTAACCTGCTTGAGTTAGATATATAATAAGGTGACAAGGGTTTTTTGCACAGACCACTGTTTAGATCACGCGTCACGGACTCCTTTTCTAGACCTGCTTTTCTAAATGAAAATAAACCACCAAGTTGATAAGACACTGTGACGCGTCCCATGATATTCTATGCTTCCCGGCCAAGCCGTCTTACTTAACTTTTCCGATTTCTCCGCTATGTCACTAAACCTGCTGTTCGCCCTTCTGTCCTTTGCTAGTAGTGGTCCTTTCAACCACTAAATCACCAATTGAAGAAATAGGGACACCTCCCATAATATCAAAGACTGCGACCGTGGCCTGGAACTCCCTACCGATGTAGTTGCGCAACTCGACCGCCATTAGTGAATCCACACCATAACTGGATAGTGGCTTGCTAGGTTCAACGTCATCAGGTGTGATAGACATGGCGCGTGCCAACTTGACCGCCAATGCCCTGATGACAATCTGGATGCGCTCGTCCGTCTCATTCGCAAGCCGGAACAATATGCCTGGATTCTCTGTGACCGAAATCGATTGTTCGGATATTGTCTGCCCCACAACGTGGGCGAAAGACCCGAACAAAGGGCGATCGTGCATTTGTGGAGGAGTTTGACCTTGCAAGAGAAAGTCCGCTGGCGTGAGCAAACCGATCAGAACCTGGCTTTTGGCGACCGACAGCAATGGAAGGCTTGGATCACAGTAGATATCTAACAAGGCTAATAATTCTGTGTCATCAATCTGCTGCATATCGGCTGCCTGCTGTCGGTTACGTTGATATGACTCCCTCTCTGCAATAATGCCAATATTCCGCATCCAGCCTACGTCGAATGAAACGGCCTTCTGCCCGTTGGCAGTGCGAAACCGTGTTAATGCGTCTTGGGCCGAGCAACCTCCAGCGTAATTTGATTGTGCGACTGTTCCACATATGCCGGCAAGAGACGACAAAAGGACGAAGAAGTCGAGGTCCCCTGGTAGCAGGTTGTGGAGGTTCCAAGATGACTGAACCTTGGAGTTGATTGTTAACGCCCACTTTGCGTAGCTCATATTTTCAAACACCGCATCTTGCAGAACCATCGCGGCGTTGATACACCCCCTGATGGGGGGCATCGTTCGGGATTTGCACTCTTCGAGGGCCTCCCTCAACGAAGATATCGAAGACGCGTCACATGTCGGTGTAAAGAGTATGGCGCCTCTTTCTGACAGACTTGAGACGAGTTCCACCGCTGCCTTGCTTACCGGACCGGATCTTGACAGTATGATCAGATGCCTGGCGCCTCGGTCAACCATCCACCTAATAATAGCGCGACCTAAGCCTCCAAATCCACCAGCGATGACATATGATGCTTCCGTGTCGAAACTCCATGTTTTCTTTTCTAAAACTCGTTGCTATTGTGATCGTCAGTAAATGTACGTCTTAGATAGGTCCTTTAAACTACTCACGGATACAACAGCGGAAGGATCGATACCGATCAATATGCGACCCGTATTCTTGCCGCTCTGAAGAAACCTAAAAGCCTCCTCTACTTTGGAGACAGGGTAGATATGCAGTGGGAAGGGGTGTTGGGCGCCTTGCTCCAGTAAGTCCAACGTGCACCTGAGAAGTCTTGCTGTAAGTTCCTCGTCAGACTGCGACAAATGAACCAGGTCGACAGCCGAGAAAGTAACGTTCTTCGCAAAGCAGGCCATCGGCAATGACGAATTTGCCATAATATCCGCTTTGCCGATTTCAATGAAACGGCCGTATGGTGCAATACACTCCCATGAGGCACGAAGGCCATCCCCGGAGAGCGAATTAAGCACAACGTCAACCCCACGGCCATTCGTTACTCGCATAATGCCCTGTGCGAAGGAAGTGTTGCGACTGTAGAATATGTGATCCTCGGGGATATTAAATTTTTCCATCAAGAATTTCTTCTTTTCGTCGAACCCGACGGTTGCAAAAATCTCAGCCCCCCTGAGTTTAGCAATCCACATCGCTATCTGGCCGGTACTGCCTGCAGCAGAGTGAATTAAGATCTTTTCGCCCTTCCGTAGTCGAGCGACATCGACTAAGGAGTAATACGCCGTGATCCCCGGCGCAACCATAGAAGCGGCCGCTTCGAAGGATATGTCGTCTGGGAGCTTGAGTACGGATGATTCCAGAGCACGCGGATACGCTCTCATGCAGCCCGGAGAGATCATACAGACCCTGTCGCCAGGTTGGATGCCTGACTCACAAGCAGACCCTATCCTAGTCACGATGCCGGCACAGTCACCTCCTAGATCACCATCATCTAGACGGCCAAGGGCAACATACACATCCCGAAAGTTGAGTCCCCATGCCTTAGCTGCGATCTCAACATCCTGCGGACCCAGCGGTGTGGTATGGGTGGGATCCTCAACGAACTCAAGACTCTCCAAGTCGCCTGGTGTTCTGACGGTGAGTTGTAATGCTGAGCTCGACCAAGGTTTATCTTGCAATTGCGGATAAATAAGTGACCGCATAGTGTTGTTCAGAGATGATTCCTCAACTACACGGCCTGTCATAAGCTCACCATGACGAACAACGTACTCGACCTCTGCCGACGACGCCTCGAATGCTGCCTTTAACACCTTACTGACGTGGCATGCGAGGCCAGTCGTCGATTCATCGCCACGCTCTATAGAGAGCAGCACTAGATGTTTCTCTATCGCTTCCGTTCGAATGCTACGGAAGAAGCCTGGTGCGATCCCGTATAGTGCATACTGCGGGTTATCGGATCGTGTCGCAGTAACCCATAGCAAGTTCTTGGTTGTTTTCACTAGGCGTTGGAAATTTTGGAAATCGTCCGGCGTTATAGTAGCGAGAAACGGCTTGTCTGTCTCCAATAATGATATTACTATATCGTCATCCGTTACGCACGCATCGTCAAGTTGAGAGAGTGCAATAGTATCCAGGCCCTCACTGCCTAATTGTGGCGCCAGGGCTTCCTCTAGCGACGCAGCAAATGCTCTCTGGTTATCTGACGAGGAATCCACAATCACGATGAATCTACCCTGAGGAGTATGGTCGTCGAGCTTCTGTTCTGCTTCCGCCGTCGTCAGGATGATGCTGAAAATATGACACGACTCATTCGTGAAATCTCTCAGACATAGGTCATTGCCGGAGAACCCGTTGGCTTGAAGGCATTCATGCCACTGATCCTCAACTATAGCCGGTGACGTCGCGCGCCACTCTTCCTGGCAATTCCACCAGCCGGGAGCGAGACCGAACGCGAAATTTGTGATAACCTTTTCAGGCGCTACGGCCTCAAGGAGGATCATGCGACCCCCGTGCTTGAGGGCCTTGTGCACGTTTCGAATCGTGGCTCCGAGATCTGTCGTAGCGTGAAGTACGCTCCCGGCGATGACCAGGTCATACGAACTTAGTTCGAACCCCTGATCTTCAACTGCTTGCTCTAAGTCGAGTGTCTTGAATACCATCCTTTCGCCGACTTCATGCCACTTGGTCTTGGCATTCTCAAAGAATGTAGGTGACACGTCTGTGTAAGTATAGTTAGAAAAACGAAGACCGCCCGTTTGTTTTTCGAGATTTATCAGAGCCGACACTATATGCGACGTCATGCCGCCCGTCCCTGCCCCTACCTCTAGAATACGGAGCTGCGGGTTTTCGTGCGAGGCCAGTTCAATGACGCGTTGCAATCTGTGGCCGCATATGCTCTTGAACATGTCGGCGTAGAATATTTCCGCAAGGTTCGAGTCAAAAATCACGGAGAGGGGATCAATTTCCCCGACAAGAATCCGTTTTAGCTGACGGACAACAGCGGTGAATAGTTTCCATGGCGGGTTCAAGACTTCAATCTCTTCAAGCAGGGCGCCCAAGTCCTCGTCGTTAATATCTGTATTGACTTGAGACGGTGGTATCTGTTGGACCTGGAGTTCCATCCAACTCGCGTGTCTAGCCAAGGAGGTGGGGATCTTGAGACGATCACTTGCAGTTAGCTGCTTGAGTGTCTTGCCGAGGGAGGTGTTGAGAACAAAGGTAAGTTTTTCATGCCAATTAACAATGTCAGTTTCATCTTTCGAGAAAGTATCGTCGCCACAGGCTTGCTGGAGCTGCTCCGTGTCCAACAGGCTCAATTGCGGTTGCCACTCTACCCCGTACAATAATTTCTTGTGTGATTGAAGAAATTCGTCTTCTTTCGACACTCTCGCTGTTACTAATCGTTTCATCCGACAGAGAATTGAATTGTCGTCTGAAAGCGCATATATCGCTCCTTCTTTAGCTCCCCGACTGGCGCTGCCATCTGCTATACTCAGGTATCGAATTGAAGAGGTGTGAGAAGCCTGCCAACCAGAAGCAGAAAACCATCCATCGTGCAGACTCATAGGCACATGAGTAGCAGAGGCCGCGGTGAGGCCTTTTGTGATGCTGACACGCAGCACGTGAAAAGCAGCATCCAGGACAGCCGGGTGGATAAGGCTGGCTTGGTGCTTGGGAGTCACACTGACACGAGCGAGCGACGTCGCTTTTCCGTCCCAGCGAATATTTTCCAGCAGTTGAAACCACTCCCCATACTTAAGGTCGTGTTCTTCGGAGTCCTTGTAAAATTCTCGTGAGCTAATACCTGCCGTGCAAGTATTAACGGCATTTTCGTACTGTGCCATCGTCTGGTTGTCAGTAAGTTGTTTTTCTATACCGTTATCTACTTCAGTATGCTGGTCTTCGTATTGAATCTGTATAGTGGCTCTGAAACATTCATTCCATCGACCGTCATGTCGAGCGAACAGTCTGATATCAGACCATGTTGACTGTTTCTCATATGGCTGTTGAATAGGGCGTAGATGGAGCATCGTCTCCGTTTTATTCTCCCACGTTTCTTTCACAACAATGGGGCTGAGGAAGTGCGCTTCCTTGAAGTAATAACCCGAAATGATTCGATTCTCAAAGGCAATTTCTTGTGCGGCTTCCATTGCCATGACAAGCATTCCGGCCGCAGGGTATATAATAGTATTGCTGACCTGTTCTATGATTAACGTTGATATCCTCAATTATGTAGACTCTGGATGCTACTTACCACGTGGTCGCCAATCCAAGGGGTAGTCTCGACGCTCCAAAGGTTCCTCCATCTCGGTTCTAAGGGGTTCCAATCATGGAATCGCCAGCCGAGGAAATCACCAGCCACGGGTTCGCGAAGCCTGAAATCACGACTCAGACGTGACTCAGACCAGTATACGTGAGACCTGTCAAAAGGATACTCTGGGCAGTCGACCAGAAACGATGGTATTGGGCTCGACAGTACCCCATTGGCCTCGGAGATATTGAATTCGTGGCCATGGCAAAAGAGGTGTCCAAGAAGCTCCAGGATACTATCAACCCCATTTTTAGACCGATACAGAGCGCTTGCGTACCGAATCTTTTTCCGATTCCCGACCTGGGTGACTGTGTCTTGGATGGGCCGCTTCAATGCTGAATGTGGACCTATCTCGACTAGGTCCGTGATGACTCCTAAGCCAACTTTCAACGTTGATGCCTTTTGTGTGGCAATCTGAATCGCATCGGAGAATCGAACCGGCGATACAAGATTATCAACCCAATACTGGCCTGTTGCCAATACAGATGATCTAACGCAGCCCCCAGTCACCGTCGAAATCATTGGGATTGTCGACCGGGTATTGCCAACCTCAAGTGTTCCCATCAGCGACAGATATTCGCCGGCTATAATTGACATGAATGAAGAATGATATGCTACACCTGTTTTCAGCATTTGCGCGAATATCCCCTTCTCATCGAGATCCTTCTTTATTGCGTTAATGGCGTGTTCTGGGCCGGATAAGGTGCAGTTGAGTGGGCTGTTGATACACGCAATCTGAACCAAATTTTCGAAACCTGGCATGTCAATCGCCTTCAAGTAGTCCCTGACCTGATCGTGAGGTAGGTTCACGGATATCATAGCCCCTGCAGAGCTTGCCTTCGTCTTTAGTCTTCCAGCAAGCTTACCCCTGAAATATGAGATCTTAGCGGCTGAATGTAAGGATAAGGAGCCTTTTGTGTATCTTGAATGTTGTTGTCAGCATGATTGTAACTATAGTGTCTTGTCTTGATAGCTTACGCAGCAGCTATCTCCCCTGACGAGTGTCCTACTACAGCTTTAGGAGAAACTCCAAATGATTTCAGTAATTCGACGAGCGCAATCTGTAAAGCAGTTGAGAGTGGTTGGCTGTATTCCGGCCTATCAATATTCTCAGGGTTGTGAATTTGGTCTAATATCAATTAGTGTATTTTCAGGGTCATAGATGGACCAGCTCATACCAAAGATCGACCAGTCACATCCCAAGTCGCGATATAGTGCGTCTATTTGTCTTAGAGTCGTTTCGTAGATGGGATACTGCATGAGTTCTAGACCCATATCGATGTACTGTGCCCCTTGCCCTGTGAAAACAAATGTAAGGCCAACCTCAGCTGAAGTGCGCACAGTCTTTGAAGTCGACAATTTAACACCTGTGATTACAGTATCGTCGGGCGCGACGGAAAATGCTCGCCAGAGCATATGACTCCTCCGTGACGCCAGCGTATATGCAAGTTGTTTGAGTTTCTCTGCATTGCCAGCAATATTCGTGTTAATATAGCCTTCATATTGTTGCAGCATTCGTTGCACTACCACACGATCAGTAATCTCATTTGAATGCGATTATAAAAACCTAATGAGGGCGGCATTTTTGCCGTCTTGGTTGCAAGATTAAAGGTGAAGTTTTCGATATTACTTACAAGTTTTTTCATCAGCCGCGCTCCAAACCAACAGTTTAGACCTAATGCTAGGGTAACTGACTCTATTTTGCCGTTCAATTCTATTCGAATAACCACCGCTAAGGATCGGTGAGCTGTTGCCGTTTAGGATATTGCTCGTGTCGCCTATAGTGTGACTACTCCTAGCGCCGTTGACGTAGCTAACACCATTCCCACCAACTCCGTTTGTGCTATTGGCAAGTTTATTATCGCTCGCAAATTGTTTCCATACCCCGTTGACCATAGGTTTATCAATCCTGGTGTATGATAAACCGTTCAGAATGTTTGAGGAGTAAGAGTTAAAAGTGCAATGGTTAGCTGTGAGTTCATTCTCTCGAAGATAGTGATACGCGTCGTCCAGTATGACATGCGTATTGGTGCCACCAAAACCAAACGAGTTTACCGACACTCGTCGAAGGCCGTCACTCGGCCATGTCACGGGTTTGGTAGGGACCTAAAAGTACGTTAGCGCCCTAAAATACCAAGTATGGTCGCTTGATATATACCACTGTATGATAAAATTCAACGTCGATATTATCGTTCGCCCGTTGAAAAAGAGCATTAGGAACAATAATACCCTTCTCAAGAATCACTGGATCAGGCCATTTGTCAGTGCCTCTACTAAGTGTAGCGTATATTAGATATGTGGTGTATGCATACTGATAGATTTTATGATGCCAGCGAGGCCACTACAGCCTTCAAGATGTCCAATGTTGGCCTTTATCGAACCCCTATTATCATTAATAATAGCCCATTGGGTGTCAGGAGGGTTCTAGTTTACGAACACATAGAGGGGTTCCTCGGGACTTCGATAAGGCCTAAAAACCTTTCCTATCGCTTTCATTTCTATAGGGTCACCCACAGGCGTACCCGTTCCTAGAGGATCGTTAGCTACAAGCATTGGGAATTGTCAATTCGCCTACCATGTGCTTCAACATAGCGAGTATCTGCAAAAGAGAGGTTCGCCTTTTTATATACATGCCGGATGAGTTCCTCCTGTGATTCAGGGCTCGGCTGAGTCAGAGAGGGTGTGCGGCCACTATGAGAGTTTGAACTTTAGTCTTGTCCGCATAGAAAAAGATATAAGGACTTTCAATTTATGTTAGACCGAAATAATTTCAACTCGGAGGAAAGAGCATGAATGCAACATTTTGTCTTACTCTTGATTAGTTCCCGTAGAGCGAATGACAGCTCTAATCATGTCCCCATCTTTGACTGCGTCTCTTAGCGGTTTTAAAACGAGGGCAATGACACCCTCGCCTCGGGCATATCCGTTTGCGCGATGATCGAAGCTATAAGATTTGCTATCGGGCGAAAGAAATCCAAGATTAGATAGTAGTAAGAATCCATCAGGTCCTAGGATAAGGTTGGACCCGGTCACTAACGCCTGACCCGGCCGGTTATTCAAGGTTAGAATGCGATGCTTTGATAGAAGAGACTGAAAATAGGGTCCGGTCTTACCATTGAGGCGTCTCCACTTGCCAGTGACTGGCAAGCGAGATCAATTGCTACCAGACTGCTAGAACATGCAGTATCGATGTGAACGCTAGGGCCAAGCAAGTCGAAGAACCAGCTCACACGGTTAGGAAGTATTGAAGAAAAAGTTCCAGTGATAGCCATGCGGGGTGCCATCTCTGGGTCTTTTGATACCATTCTTGAGTAATCATCTGTCATAGACGCACTAAACACGGCCGTTGGTGACCTCTTCAGAGTTTGTATTGCGATGCCAGCTATTTGACGCGGTCAATTCCAAGCCAGCTAACAATTCCACGTGGAGATTGTCTCACCGTTCTCAAAGGCTCTGTAAGATACCTCGAGTGTCCATCTCTGCATGGGATCCATCGAAGCCGCCTCCGCAGCCGTCACTGAGAAAAAGGGGGCGTCGAACGCCCCGGGATCGTCTTTGATGAAGTAGCCGCCATCGGAGCGTAGCTAACTCTATGTCAGTCTTTAACACTCAAGCTATGATGAGATACACTTTACCTTGTTGCGTTTGGCTAACTCCTCGCTGTGGAAAGCATTGCGAATAATGCGTGATGCTGGCCAATCTGTCACCAGGTTCCGTCCCTTCTCAAGCGTTTCCCAAAGACTGGAGGAGGTATCCGCCCCCTCAGGTAACTTGAATGAAAAGCCTATAACTGCGACGTCTCCCATGGCTATCTTGATGTTCACGTAATTGGTTTAGAGTTGTCGAGGGATACGACTCTAGGAATGTAGAAGAAAATTCAAGTTCAGATCATGTATCTACCGCATGAAAGTCACTGCAGAGGAATGGTGATCGTGGTGGTGCCTCCCTAGAATATCTCCATTACCTAATCGAGAAAGAGGTAGGTTGTATGCACCTCTTAACATCGGAGAACCCGTCCTCTTGTAGTCCAAAGACCACTACAACTTAGTAAGACTATGTGAGACTATGTAAGGCAAAAGGAATAGCTTCCTTGACCCTACAACCGGTTTCAGTACGTACCATAGTCTCACATGCTGTCGCAGCCCAATCCTCTCAGAACGTAAAAGCGAGCTCGAGGAACCTTTCATGGCTGACTGGCCACCCTTCGCCCAACCTTGGCAGACCGTCTAAGATCCGCAGGCTAGGACTTCGGACTCAAACACTCGAGTGACGCATTAAACGCACAGTTTGATAGAAGCGATCGATCCCACGGAGACGGGCAACGCTGACCGATTCCCCTAGCGTTCTTGGCCGCGTCAACATACCCATACACTAAATGTAGAATACCACGATGGAACCCACATCGGAATTATCTCGCAGGATCCTACACGCACATCACTGCTGACGTATCCACGTGTGAAGCTGCCCCGAGCGCTTCCCGTCGACTCGGTTTTCGGTTAGGCAGGAATACACTTGTCGAGCCACTCCCTCGAGACGGAGGCAAACAGATCAGATTCGGAGTTCATTAACATGCAGAGCCGACTTCAATGCCGCAAGATCCGCAACCCTATCTAACCGTCGCCCAATGGGCTGAATCGCGGGGCATGGATGGAGTTGCGCTACCGTCCGTGCATCGTCTGGGGCTATACCCACCCCAGTCCTAAGACGGACCCAAAGACATGCTACTGGAAGAAGGTTGGCTCAGTTGAAGGCCAGACGGCGACAGGCAACGGCATGGCCAAGGCCGACTCTGACTGGGCGTATAGGCGCGGAAATACGAAACCCCTTCCTTGGAATTAGTTACCCGTGTTTATAGCGATTTACTAGTGCGCGGCTCATGCTCACCGATGTTCTTCTAGCGCGGACCGAGCGGTATCCACGTAATCAAGGTGGTAGATCAATCGACGAAACCCCTTACACCGCTAAGCCTAAAACGACAAAGAAACATATTTACCAGGCAATGCATCCGTGAGGGGTCGATATATCGCCACTGTTGGCTGATGGGAGGCCTGGACACAATTAAGTAGTACTCTGTTGGCCTTTATGTTTTTCCCTGTTCTCAACATAATCGAAGACTCGCCCTAGATAATCGTAAGTTGTCGTTGTGCATTGTGGTGGTTTAAGTGGCTGTGTTGTTTTGTTGTTTTGTCGTTTTGTTGTTGAATGTTTTCGGTTCTCGGAATAATGCTTGGTAAAAATAATAACGGGATGGGCTATTTATTACTGGGTTTTCCGGATACTGCTATCTGATTCTTCATATGTACGACGGCCAAAATAATATTGTCAATATATCTGGCAAGTACTAGTTTTGTTTCTATTTATTTAACAACGATTAACAAGATCAGTTCATGGTATTTGGTTTCGTGGTTGACTGGTCTAGCCACTTTGCCGTTTTAGGTTTAGCAATGTATTTAAACCTGCTCCTCTCTTTATAGGATCTCTAGGTCAATAATAGGGGATCGTTATGTAGGACTATAATGACCAAGAAGTATTTGAAAGACTGTCTGATCCCAAGACCTTGACATTGTTTTTACTACTAATTGTATTCAATTTTCTACGCCTGGATTTCTCATAGCCGACTTCTAGGATATTCTTACCTTTACAACCACAACATTTTTATTAGGTCTCAAAATGCGCTTTCTTTGCTTGCATGGTGGGTGATATTTTCCCCGAAGACTCCCGAATAACCCCTAATTTCAACACCAGTTTAAAAATCGCCTGAGATCCCCGTCCCTATCCTAGCGGGATTTATATCTACAGCACTATTCCTAAGCATAGATTGAAATGTTTATTCGCTCGCTAATCGCTTGACATCCACTAGGCAGAGGCACAACCGCAAAGGTGCGCCAAACAAACACCGCGTGCCCGAAGCGACAGTTAGAGTACTTGACTAACCTGCTCGCCCATTAGATTTTTGAGATGCAGACTGGTATTTACTGAGTCCTGACAAGTCTCCACAGAAGGTCTTACCATTTTCAGCGAGGATTCGCCAGGCATTAGGACAGGGTCACCAGTTCGTTTTCGTTAATGGGAATGTGCCCACCCAACCTGACGCTGGTTCGGACCCCTGCTGCAAACCCAGCGTACACGTACTGTATACGTAGAGTTACGTGATTGTGACTGACGCCAGCCAGGTGCCGCTGCTATCTCGGACGAGTATTTTGGGTATGTCGGCAATACCATTCAGGAATATGAGGATTTATACCATGACCTACTCGATGTTGTTCATAGCCAAGGCCCCTTTGACGGCCTAATGGGGTTTTCAGAGGGCGCAGCTGTCGCTGCTTGGATGCTGATCGAGAATGCGAACCATCCCCTCACCTTTGGCCCTTTGCAGTGCGCTATTTTCTTCAGCGCTGGGGTGCCTTTTCACCCGGACGTTGTTCGGACCGGAATCGTGAGACCCGTCGATCCGGCTATAGAGGGTGAGATGATCAAAATCCCTACAGCGCACATCTGGTCCGACGAAAACGATGTCAACTGTGAGGCTGCTAAGTCCCTCGCAAGCCTGTGTGCTGCAAAGGTCCGGGAGACCTTTGTGCACACTCTTGGGCACAACGTGCCCGGCTCGAAGTCAGATTCGGGAACACTGGTTGGGGCGCTTCGAGTCATTGAGCGAACGATTGAACGTGCCAGAGATCAGATATCATAGGCGCTGCATCGCGCTGACTACCTACCCGCCTACTTATTGTTTGAATTCCGACGAGAACTTACTGTACTACACTAGTGCAAAACCTTAGACATAAGTCATGCTGTTGAGACTGATGGCTCCATAACATTATTATGATCCTAGGTATGTATGCAGTGCCCATCAACAATCGGTGGCTCGAGGTACATGACACTAAAGAACGCGTGGTCAGCATGGATTAACTAGCATTGGATCTCCACCAAGGGGGATGGTTCGCGGCCCCTTTTCTGTAGGCATGAGCTTGTCGCAGAATAGGCGATGCCGTGCCAAAGTGGACTAGCCTTGACGTGGCTGCGATTTTACGTCCCTATACGTCTTGCTTGTCGTAGGCTACTAAGCGGATTATCGGCCCACACCCGTAATAAGGCCACAAATCTCGTGAAGTGTGACAAATTTGGGTCTTGCTCGTGGCTTTCCTATGTAGTGTATGTAGCTAATATGTATCAGGATGAAGGGCCGGTATGTTGTGAGGGATGGAAGGCAGGGATCCCACGCACAGGGGTAGACGGGTAGCGTTCCGAGGTAGATTCTCCAATTGAAGAAGCTACTGTATTGTACTGTGTTGACTCCTAGCTTATGCCACGAGCACCGTACAGGGGCTATTGTCTCCTTGATCTGTGGTGCGGTGGTGTACCTGCTTCTGATATCGCCTGTCTATGGATAAATGTGATAAAACTGACTATCCGGCAGCAGCTCGACACGGCCTCGTTAAGCGATGTAGCTAGGTTTGAGAGAAAAAAAAATCGTAAGCGAATCCAGACTCATTACAGTCCGGATCCCGGCTCAAGGGGAGGTTGCTTGTCAGGTCCCCGGAGAGTCAGGGAACCCTATAGTTCAATCCCGTGATGAGTGGGCAACGCTGTAGTGTACATTCCCAAAATTTCCCGTCCTATATACATATATGTACTGTAGACCTGGTGTTCCTAACAGCAGCGATACCAGTGTACTAAGCTCTTACATCTTCGTCATAACGCTCGCTTTGACGCGGGTGAGTGCCATCATGGAACGGCTATCGTGGGTCCTTTTGGACACGATGGTGCAATGGGACCTTGCATGAGCACAGACATTTGCCAAGATATTCGGGGAACTGATTTTCCATGAATTCTCATACTACCTACCTACAACAGCACACACTGAGCACATTTGATAGTTTGTAAATGGTTGGAATACCGCCGAGGCCGATCTACCTAACGGTAGCTATACACTAGCCCGGAAGAACACGTTTGTGAACAAGGAATGTTCCGTGGCCACGGGCCTGGCCCCGTCCATATATAATTATGGCCTACTACAATATAGAACTTCAGAACGCGCATATCGTAGCGTTTGCATACCGAGGTATACTTAGGTTTCATTGAGGTACAGGTAGTAGTGAATTCTTGAGAGCCGATTGGCATATTTGAACCATCTCGGTTCATTGAACCGAGCCGCGCTGCCCTCTTGCAGCGGGCGATGCATCTCAATACTGGTTGCACACCCGTGTGATATAGGTCCCGCAGCGGCTCGACGCGTAATAATTTGATTCGGATAAAATGTATAATGGTAGTTCGGCTTAGTTTCGTTCTGGTGCCAGTCCCGGTTTTACGTGAGGCCTTACTAGAGATGTCTAATTGTATACTATAGAATGTAGTTGCTGTTCACGCCCTGCTACTATGTGTAATAATTCGTGGTATTGGGCAAGAGGCGCCTATTACAGTAGATTGCCGTCCTGTGCATATTCGCGTTTGTAAGTAGTTTGCTGCCTCCCCAACATGTCAACGTCTTGGCATATGACCAGGGGCAGAACCGAGATCTCGCCACTTACCAGCCTAGGCTGGAGATCTTCACGGCTTCAAATTTATATCTATTAGAAAAACTCTTGTCCGCCCTCGTCATCTTCGTCATCGAAAACCCTGTCTCCTATACTCAAGATCTCATATCACACGATGGACCTAATACCATACCTCCCCAAAGAACAGCAAGAGTTACTTCTTGCTGGTCCTGCTCTCGCGCCGCCTAATGGAACAATCGCCAATTTCGAAAATCCGCCTAATAAGAACGAAATTGCCCATGCGACCTTCGTCATCTGTATATTCTTCGCCACTTTCAGTTTTCTCGTGCGCATGTACGCTAGATTGGTGGGATTAAGGGCAGCGAAGCTTGAAGATGGCAAGTACAATATCAGTGCGCGTGGGAAGCTTTCTCGAGTCAGTGACTAACTCGATTTTAGGCCTTACATTCGTGGCCTACGTACGTCAGCATACCCCGACAATAACAAGTGTATATTGACATCTCTTCCCTAGGCAACCTTCATCGGCTACATATACTGTTGCTATCGCTTAATGGCCGAATATGGGTATTTCATACATCAATGGGATCTTCATCTTGGTGATCTTATCGAAATTACCTATGTAGGATGCATTCTGATTTTGAAGTGTCATGTTCACATAAACTAAATCGCTACAGATCCTTCAAATCGGCGGTGTTCTATATTCGGTTACGCTTCCATTGCTGAAGGCTTCGATCTTGCTAGAATGGACACGGCTTTTCGTGCCTCAGGGAACACGCAACCTCTTCTGGTGGCTCTGCGTCATCCTATCAGGAATCCAGCTCTCTTTTCTCGTCGCATCAGTCTTCGCCCTGTCCTTTGCATGCATCCCATATGAAAAGATTTGGGATTTTACTGTTGCTGGGACTTGTATTAAGAAATCCGAGCTCGAAATTGCATCAGCCGCGATCCACTTCACTTCCGACCTCGTTATCCTCGTTCTTCCACAACGAGTTATTTGGTCTTTGCACATGACCTTGAGGAAGAAAGTTGGCGTCTCGGTTATCTTCTCGCTAGGTGTATTGTAAGTGCCTAATAAGGGGCATAATGCTTATGCATCACTAACTCGAGTACAAATAGGGCGTGCCTATCTGCGATCTTACGATTAGTCTCCACGATTGAATACTCGACGTCAGACGATGTCACTTACGCTGTATCTGCTGTAGTTCTTTGGGCTCTGGCAGAAATGACGTGCGGTTTTATCGTTCTTGGCATGCCCACAGCACCAAAAGTCCTTCTCGAGACAGGACTCATAAACAAAATCAAGTCATCTTTCAGGTCCTGGAGTGGAAGCAGACCTGGCGAGCTGAAGAGCACGGGATTATCTGACACACCCAAGTCATCGAACACCGTGCAGTCATACCGGAAGATTGACGACAGGGGCGTTCCTCTCCAAACTCTGAAGAGCGTAGACGGTTCAGAATCAACGGAACGCCTCCGTGACCTTGCGACCAGGCCCGAAAATTCTATTATTCGCACAACGCACCTGAGTACAACGGAAGATTACGACTATGGACGCCAGGTACAATACGACCAGCTTCAACGACAACACCCCTGGTGTGCGAAAGAATAAACTGGCCTCCAGGCCCTCATCACCGGCCATGTCGGTGCTGTATAGATTATTCTCCATGCGCCTACACATTCACCAGGGCGGCAATTTACGAGTTCATGTTCCGGGCAAAATGGCGTTAAAAAACTACAACCTCAAGGGAGGACTCTAGGGAAAAGCAGGCGTGATACTATTCAAACTCAGCACTTTGTGGTGTCTGTATTCATACCCATAAGATACCAATAGTTATTAAAGTAATAGGAATACATAGTTATTGAAGGAATTAATCGAAAGATTGAAATTCACCTCACAAAAGTTTGCGGATATTCCCGTGAGCCGTTTGGATCTAAAAGAGCCCTTATTGTTCCATCGCAATCTCGGTACGTTATAGATACTATAGCGTTGCCTTTAAGAATCCTTCGAACCCAAATCTATGGTACCGCACGAACACCTTGGGGAGACGCAACTCACCATGCCCTAGAACAATCTCAATGTTGGTCTAATGCAGGTGAGCCCCTGCTCGCGCAGATCTGCTACCCCATTTCGTTGCCACTAGAGGCCGTTAGAGGGAGCCGTCCCATCCCGTCATCCAGCCACCCTTCACGCCCCATGTCAGGCTCGACAACCCAACATACCTCTATTACATATCGTTTAGCCGAGGGCCAGGTCTGCCATGTGCTGAATGGCGTGAAAACCGCACCCGTTGCTCCCATACAGTAACGCGAATTATATACCTCGTGTGGTCATCATGTGGACAGGTACCTGCCGTAACAGTTAGTACCCCTGTTACTATACTGCGCCCAGACACTTTGAGACATCAATACGCACACGCGGGATGCGCTGCACGCTGCAGCTCCCAGAAAAAGCCCACATCCGGTAGTTCTAGGTGTCATTCTCTATGCACTCCGTAGTCCGTTACGTAGTAATCGCCAGCCGTCCCCGCACGACGCCGCTGTATTCTTCTTCTGTCGCACGCTCTGTTCTCGGGTGCCCAAGACAAGGATCGCGGGCTGCACGTTCATTGGGTCACAAGATGTCCGCTCGAAACCAGTCGAATTGCCGAGGGAGTATAGTAATGCCATTTTCGTGCCGTTGGATACCGTAGCTAGCGTACGAGTGCAGCAGACGGAAACCTAACCTAGACCTGACTGGGGTAAGACTGGACGGCTCTCTGGGCCGTCATCTTAGGGCGGCCAGGCAGGCCCTCAACGTTAGTGTTGGCGTTGACTGCTAACTAGCATTGATACCTGCCGAGGATGTTGTACGGTCGGCAGGTCTTCAAAAGCCAAACACGGCAGAGAATCCGGACCCTTCTTGGGCTCCCTGTATGTTTGGAAATGATGTCTGTGACAATCAAGCCTATGGTCACCCGCCAAGCCTACCCCAACTAGGTGGGAGGGCGGAGCGAAGACCCTGAAAGGGAATCGTTAGCTCTTTCGCTTCCCCCCAGTTACGCTAGAAACAATGCCTCCCATCGTTTGAGGATGTGATCAGGTTACCTAGAGCGATCGATGAAGCGTTCGTTGCATAGCATCATTTGTCCCCCATGTACCGCCCCGAGACACGGCCCTGTAGCAAAGTCTCAAAGAGGTGTCGCCAAACCAATAGTTCAGTTGTTAGCAATAATAGCTTTGTTTTTTTTTCAACAAGGTCGAGGCTGTTCGTTTATTAGCCTCATGATAGATTGTCGGAACATTCTCACGGACTTCTCTATGTTCATCCGATTGTATTCTACTACCAGTAAATAATACTCCTTCCAGGTTCTAGAATTAAGCCACATCCCGCTATGTCTGTGCACGACGGCTTATCTCTGGGATTGAAGTACGTTGCCGGCGCGACCGCCACTTATGTTAGTTCTCGCTGAAACACCGCGACCGTGGGACAAAGCGGCTGACGATTGAAACGGGCAGTGGCTTGCGGTATTCGCCTACAGAGCCCTACTCCATCCTTTGAGCAAATATCCCGGACCGTTTGTAGCCAAACTAACCGAAGGCTACGCCGGGTTCTATGCCGGTCTACAACGACTGCACTTAGTCACGCAGCAGAATCACCAGAAGTATGGTATGTAGTCATACAATCAGGCCCATCGCGTATCACGTTATTCACCTAACAATATGTAGGCAGTGTAGTTAGGATTGCCCCCAACCGCCTCGTATTCAACAGTGCAAAGGCGCTTCATGGTAAAGACTCAGCGCTCCTTGTTTTTTTGATGTTGAATCCTGGTAGCCCTAACAGAGTGTAGACATCTATGATAATGACAGGGTCGTCAAGTCGCACGTTTACCTGGTTACGCTGGGATTTACAGGGACCATCAATGTGTTCAGCGTCATTGATAGAATTGCCCACCGTACAAAGCGGAAGCTGATCGGTGCGGGAGTCTCGGAGAGAGCTATGCGGGAGTTCGAGCCCACCATGGCCGGCCAGATTGACATCTTCTTGAAGCAGATACTGGAGTCCAGCCGAAAATCGGAAGCGGTGAACATGTCAACTCGTTGCAAACGCTTGACGATGGACGTTATAGGTCTATTGGCCTTTGGCTATTCTATGAATACTCAGACCGAGGAACGCTATCGTACCCTTCACGGTGGGATCGAGGCTAGTAACGCGCACAACAATGTGCTCATGCAATGGCCGAAGCTACAGTCACGGGTGATTGCTTATCCCTTGCATTACCTTACTCTGTCCGCGCAGAAACAAGCATTTGAATTAATAGAGAATATGATCAAAACGCGAACGGCCGAAGGCAAGGATTCTCGCCGCGACCTCTATGCGCAAGTTGCCGATCAGTTGGAATCCAACCCCGAGTTCCGCCACAGTGACATATGGTCCGAAGCACTCTTTTTGATTCCAGCGGGTAAGGAGAGACAAATACAGGGAGATATTGAATCCGTCAACTAATAAACCATTAGGAGGCGACACGACAGCAGCTGGCATCAGTGCCCTGCTCTTCTACCTAGCCCGCCACCCGGAATGTTACCGCAAACTACAGCAGGAGATTCATACTACTTTCTCTAGTAGCAGTGAAATCCACGGTGGCTCACAACTATCTAATTGTCAATACCTCCGCGCCTGCATCGACGAGGCACTCAGGATATCATCCCCAGTTAATGGCACTCTCTGGCGCGAGCTCGCAGCCGATGATGATGGAAGCAGGCCTTTCGTCGTCGACGGTCATGTGATCCCCAAGGGGGTCCAGGTTGGCGTCAATATGTATACGTTACACCATAACCCCGAGTACTTCCCCGACCCCTATGCTTTCAAGCCCGAGCGGTGGCTCAGTGGCGATGAAAAGGAGATCCGTCATATGAAGGGAGCATTCGCTCCGTTTCAAATAGGCTACCGCGGGTGTGCCGGGAAACCAATGGCGTACTTGGAGGCAAGCCTAGTTATTGCAAAGCTTCTGTGGTATTTCGATTTTGAGTCAGCGCCTGGGGAAGCCGGTCAGGTTGGCGGCGGGAAGGTTGGCGATGAGACAGGGAGGCATAGACCAAACGAATTCCAGATGTATGATGTGTTCGCTTCAGGCCACGATGGGCCAATGTTAGTATTTAAGCCTCGTGGGAATCACTGTGAGGAGCTCAGCACACAGTAGGAATGCCTAGGGCGGGTATTTTTGGGTTGGGATCGGTCATATACTCATCTATTCATACTAACTTGTATGTTATTAATGCACATGATACCACTTATCTTCTACAATTCTAATCATTTTACTGACATCCTACTCCCAACATCATCCTTCACCACCAACCTCCTGATAAAGGCACTCGAACACAATTACAGTCTACCTGTAGCGTATTGACGTGGTTATATTAATACCTGTCTTGCTCTCTCGCATAATTAGTTACTTATTATTGGAATATGTGCTGCCTAATCCGCCGATGATTGTAGCTGGCAACTGACTTGATTGCGTGAATAGCTACTAGGCTGATCTCTCAATCGCGCAACTGAACGGGGAGAAGTTGCTTGTAATTTTTAATTTAAGTTACATAACTACCTTATAAGCATGGAGCGGTGATGACTGCAGGTCCCGTGATATTTATAAAGACTAGAGAATAACTCAATCAAACTTTCCTATGTTAACAACCCAGAGCCTCAATTTTATTCTTACCTAATTAGCAACACGCCCAAAGTTCATCTACCTGTTCATACCTCTGCATGCTATCATATTGGCTATTCTCAGCAGACCTCCTCAAAGACTGGTACGATTTTATTCAGAACTCGTTAATTTCAGCAACTTAAAAACGCCAAAAGAGGAGAGACTTGAAGTAATGATAGGGGTAACTACGTCTCGAGCTTTGAGGGTCAGGTTGTGATGTTGAGTCCACGAAGTCATGATCTGGCATCATACTTAGACATAACCATATTATATAGATAGAGCTTGCAAGGCCTGAGACACTCGAAAAGGTAGACTAAGGAGTGATTAACACCCTGTACCGGCATTAACCTTAATCAATCAATCAACCAAACAATCGATCAAGCAATCAACCAACGAGCCAATTAATTAGTCAATTAACCAACGAACTAATCAATCGACCAACCAATCAATTCACTTTAGTAACTGAATTTTGCTCAATCCTCTCGATCATGTGTCTTAATGTTATGTCACTCTGAAGAAATGGGGCATACAATACTTCATTCTTATCGTTTCCTCCACTAGTCTCTCTATGCCTCCCCCAAACACACTCTTCGTATACATTGTTCACTCAGATCACCCTTCCAACCAACTTCTTTCAGAATTTCCGCGAGCTGTTTTTCACCTAGCTTTCACCGAGCCCCTGCCAAACCTAGGTGCAAGTCAGGATCATGGACACCTTGGAGACGGCTGTCGCTGATCTCCACATCGCCCCCCGTAATGACAGTCAAGTTCCAAGCGTCAACCAACAACCGGAAACTCAGATTACAGGCGGATGCTTTCAAAACCTATCTCCCGAGATTTGGCTAATAGTTAACGACCACCTCGACTCTCTATCCGATACCTTTCGCCTTTCGCGCGTCAATAGGTTCTTGTAGTCGCTTCTCATACCTGCTCGCGCAAGGCCCGAGGCGAAGAGGCACGCCGTGGTTCCTACGCCCCATGAATTTTACAGGCCAAGCATGCTATGTTTAGAGATCAAGAGGAATCCCTCCTGCTTGGGCGATATTCGCAAGATCATCGCCGTATACAAGGAAGCCAACCCTGCTCTGATCGAGACCAATAGAACCCCGTGTCACAGGCCACCGCTCCACGTGGCGGTGGTGCTGAATCGCCTCGACATCGTCGAACTGATACTGGACGCCGGGGATAGTATCAATGTAAGATGGTCCCTGGGTTTGGGCAACTAATGCCATACTAAGGCACACGAGGAATGCTTCAGCCAGAGACGGAGACGCTGCAAAAATGCCCTTACCCTTGCGAAGGAATATGGACACAGCGAGATGCAAAACTATCTCATCCAACGAGGCATCGAGGAACTCACCTGGGATAAGCCAGGTCTGCGTATTAAATTGGTGCAGCTTGGAACCTACTAGGATGCTCGGTGCGCCATGGTGATGAGGCGTAAACTCTGGTAATTGCATGTGATAACATACCAAGAAGAATTGAATCCTTCGGTCCAAATACGCCCGGTTACTGGCTTTTCGCTTGTCTGTATATCCAGTGATCCGTGGCATCCTGATATGTGATCAAAAGGCAGTAACGTGGTGCTATAGACTTCAATTTGTCAGGTGTATAAAGCACACGGCGTGGTACTAGCCACCTTACGGTGTGGTTCAAGTAGTGTACTGGAGTATATAAAAGACTAGTTAAAGGCGTCTCACCCTAGATGGTGTAAGAAAAGTGTGGGTTAGGATTAACATCAACCAAAAGCATGGGGCAGAGCAGGGCCGATAAATTTCGAGATTAATATACGCGTGATAATCACACTTTGGCTGCCTCGCCGCGTTTGACCCTCTCACAAAGTTCAAGAAGCATCCGGCCAGTCCATTCGAAATCCTCCATATCCAGATATACCTGGGCACTCAATCTAGCCCACAGCCGGCCCCCGTGGATAATCATGGCAACGAAGGTTTTGTATTCCTTGACCATCGTCCTCATCATCCAATCCTGTGTTTCGACCGACGCCACGCTCGCATCGAGGGGCAGGACGACGTTGGTCATCGCACACTTCGACAAAGTCCGCGACTTGTTGTCGAGGACTCCAGTCCCGAGGATGGCGGCCACTCGCTTACCCCCTTCCCGGGCTAGCGTCTGGATGTAGTCCATGATCTTGGCCTCGCCCCCGAGGACGCGCCTGCGCCACGCGATGGCCTCCCGCACGCAGGCGTACGGGCTCGTGTCGATCGTGCCGACGAACTCGAAGTTGTTGACGAACGCGGGCTTGGTGGACGGAGGGAGGGGGTTGAAGCGGGACCCGGACTGCGGGATGTACCCGTGTGAGGTCGGCATCGTGGACGTGATCATGTGCTGGTTGCGCGGCGGGACGTAGAACATCGCGCAGCCCTTGGGCACGAAGAGCCACTTGTGGCAGTTGGAGACGAAGAAGTCCGGGTCGAGGCGCCCGAGGTCGATGTCGACCATCCCCACGCCCTGGGCGCCGTCCACCAGGCTTAGGACGCCGGCGTCCCGACACGCCTTGATCAGCGCCTCGAACGGGAAGCAAACACCCGGAAGGCTCGAGACGACGTCGAACAAGCAGACCTTGGCGCGCTTCCCGGCACTCTTGATGCTGCCTAAAGCGTCATGGAAGGCCTTTACGATATCCTCGTCTTCGCACGGGTAGGTGATGCTGATGGCTCGCGATGATACCCTTCCCAGGCCGGTGTCTACCTCGTGGTCGATGATCTTGCCGCACCCGCTGTAGACGGTGCTGAAGTAAACGATCTCGTCTTTCCCGTCATCGTCCCAGGTGAGATTGTGGAGGACGGTGTTGATTCCTGTAGTGGCGTTCGAAACGAAGACGATCGTGTCGGTGGGCACGTTGACGAACTTCGCCATGGCCTCCCTGCACTCGTCTAAGATGATGGGGTACTCATAGCGGATGTAGCTGTCGGGCATGGCTTCACAGAGATCCTGGTAATGCCTCATGTGTTTTCTGATCTCGCGTGGTGTGGCACCAAATGAGCCTGCTAGTATCAACACGGTTCGGTTCATTCGGTACGATTGCGATTATCTGCCTTACCATGATTGAGGTTTCGATGTTCAGGGTGGAACTCGAATTGCTGACGCGCCTCCTTTCCGAATGCCGATGTTTCTTTGTCACCCATATTGCTGTCTTGTTCGGGAAAGAAAATTCGCGTATGATACCACCCACTTGACGCTTCTCTTGAGTTGACAAGAGCGAGCTTACTTATTGTGCACCGAATGGGAAAGATGTTGGCTGCATCATAGACCCCCCCATGAGGGCCTGACGCACAGCTTCGGCACGAGTCACGGACAACGCCCGGTCTTCGGGCACCAGGAATACCAGCCCATCTTATAATTGAGTCTGGGGGCTTGAAGCGACCATAGTTTTCATGAGTCGGCTGCGGCTAAGGTCGCTATGCCGTGAACCAGTTACGCACTAGACCTTCGACTCACCCGTCTTCAGAGGATTGGGCTGTGGTGCGAGTGATGCGGAGAGCTCCCCTCCCATGGGTTTCCATAGATGTTTATTGGTCTATGTACGGCGATTAGGCCCTCACACCCCAAGCCGAAGGGCGTGGAATGGCAGAGCACTACGTCCGATGCCGACGTGCCTCTTCATTCGCATGCGAGTTCATGAAGGTGGTGGTTGAATCTTCAATTCGTTGTGGCTTGTTTAGACCGACAGAGACACCGCGTTTAGCCGATGACGAAATGCTATTCCGAAGCCGGAGGATGACATAAACATAAATAAGTCCCCCATTCAAGGTAGTTATAGTGTAGACTTAGGCTTGGCTATGCCTCCATTACCCTATCCATCACACCTGCAGGGTCCCCCTTTGGATGGTTCTATTGAGATACTACGGTGTTGATATGTTACAACATTCTCGTATTTGAGGCCAAGCCGGCGTACGGCGTAGATTGGGAAGTAGGGTTTCGATATAAACCTTTGTCCTTAAGCCATTAAGGGTATCAATTAACTTGGAGTTTTGGACTCCTAGCTTATATGTATGTATATACGTAGCTTATATGTCTTGGCGTCCGGTTAGCTCGTGCCCGTGCTATGGATGCGTAGTACAGAATGAATGAACCATACCAAGTCGAATGTACGGTAGAAATAGGCAGGCGACAAGAACTATCGAACGCTCCACAGGCTGAAGTACTTATAAGCCTGAAGATGGAAGACGGACTGATTCGTGGAAGAAACGGGCTAGTCACCTTGGCGTGTCGACACCATGGTTGGCTTACGTACTGGCAATGGTTCTGGGCTTGATATAATGGCGAATTATCTAGTCTAGGATAGGTAGGACACCCAGGATTGCCCTATTTAGGCGCCGCCGGTGGAAAACCGAAGGGATGACTAGGGCCCCTGGATCGACAATCACGTACCCTATTGAGTTTAATCTGGGGGAAACACGGCCCGGAGCCAGGTTCCGCACGCTATACTTTGCGCTCTATCGCCAAATTATGCGCCAACGTCGCCTTTGACAAGACAATGACTGACGATGCAGACGCAGGACGAGCCGTCCGAGCATTTGCCGAGAAGCGAGAGAGAGCTCCAGCCGGCGAATGGGACAGCCCAATCTAACCTCATCACGGGGAATGCGGCAAGGGGGCCAGTCCGTCACCGATTCGCTCCTCCGCAGTTTACCAGATCTGGCTGATTCGCGGGGCACGCTGCCATGCACTACCGTTGCTAAGTCCTGCTGCTCGTGGCCGCAACATATTAGCTGTGGGCCGTTCCAAGCATTTCCCCAGGCCTCGGGGGTGAAGGACGAACGATGCAAGGCGTCCTCGGCCTGGGTATAAGATGGGATGGGGTGGACTGCTTCCCCGCGGTAGGTCGTCCTATTGAGAGGCTGGGTTTTGGGAAGAGGTTTTCACGCGACGTCTTACCCCCCCCCCCTCTTACGTTTGAACGATGAGACTTCAAACTCTTGCTACGGCCCTGTCGGCCGGCTCAGTCGTCGCCGCTGCGGATTGGGCGACGGCCTACACGAAGGCGAACGCCGCGCTCGCCAAGTTGTCGTCGAATGACAAGATCAACATCGTGACCGGCGTTGGATGGAACAAAGGACCTTGCGTCGGCAACACGGCGGCCGTCAGTTCCATTGGCTACCCGCAGTTCTGCATCCAAGATGGGCCCCTGGGCGTTCGCTACGGCAAGAGCGTCAATGCCTTCACCCCGGGTATCCAGGCTGCCTCGACCTGGGACCGGGCTCTGATCCGGGAACGAGGAAAGTTCATGGGCGAGGAAACCAAGGGCTGCGGTGTCCACGTCCTTTTGGGGCCCGTTTCCGGACCATTGGGCAAACAGCCAGCCGGCGGTAGGAACTGGGAAGGCTTTGGATCCGACCCTTACCTACAAGGTATCGCCATGGCAGAAACTATCGAGGGACTGCAAGGCGCCGGCGTCCAGGCGAACGCCAAGCATTTTATTCTCAACGAGCAGGAGCTCAACCGTGACACCATGAGCTCAACCGTGGACGACCGCACAATGCACGAGTTGTACTTGTGGCCATTTGCCGATGCCGTTCACTCCAACGTGGCCTCTGTTATGTGCTCCTACAACAAGATCAACGTACGTGACCACTTAACCCCCTCCTCGTGTGCAGGAAGACGCTAGATAAACCGCTTAACTAACATCTTTCCCAGGGAACTTGGGCGTGCGAGAACGACGGAGCCATGAACAAGCTCCTCAAGCAGGAGCTCGGCTTCCAGGGCTACATCATGACGGACTGGAACGCGCAGCACACGACGGAGCAGTCGGCCAACACGGGCCTCGACATGACGATGCCGGGGTCGGACTTCAACGGCGGCACGGTGCTCTGGGGCCAGAAGCTGAGCCAGGCGATCAGCAGCGGGAGGGTGCAGCAGTCGCGGGTGGACGACATGGTGCGGCGCGTGCTGGCGTCGTGGTACCTGCTCGGCCAGGACCAGAACTACCCGGGCATCAACCTCGGCGCCAACGTGCAGGGCACGCACAAGACCAACATCCGCGCCGTGGCGCGCGACGGCATCGTGCTGCTCAAGAACGACGGCAACCTCCTGCCGCTGAGGAAGCCGGCCAAGCTCGGCCTCGTCGGCTCCGCCGCCGTCGCCGGCCAGCACGCGCAGAACGCCTGCTCCGACCAGGGCTGCAACAACGGCGCGCTCGGCATGGGCTGGGGCTCCGGCACGGCGCAGTACGCGTACTTCAGCGCGCCGGCGGACGCGATCCGCGCGCGCGCCCAGGCGGACGGCACGCAGGTCGCCGTCTCGTCGACGGACAGCACGGGCGGCGTCAGCGGCGCGGTGAGCGGCGCCGACGCGGCCATCGTCTTCGTCACGTCGGACGCGGGCGAGGGCTACATAACGGTCGAGGGCGTCGCCGGCGACCGGAACAACCTGGACCCCTGGCACGGCGGCAACGACCTCGTCAGGGCGGTCGCGGCCATCAACAAGAACGTCATCGTCGTCGTGCACTCGGTCGGCCCCGTCATCCTCGAGACCATCCTCGCGCAGCCCAACGTCAAGGCTATCGTCTGGGCCGGCCTGCCGTCCCAGGAGAACGGCAACGCGCTCGTCGACGTCCTCTACGGCGACACCGCCCCCTCCGGCAAGCTGCCCTACACCATCGCCAAGTCCGCCAACGACTACGGCATCTCCATCGCCCGCGGCGACGACAGCTTCCCCGAGGGCCTGTTCGTCGACTACCGCCACTTCGACAAGGCCAACATCGCGCCGCGCTACGAGTTCGGCTTTGGATTGTGTAAGTTTAAGTTTTTTCCCTCACGTCCAACCCCCCCTTTTCCCCTCCCCCTTTTTCCCCTCCCCCTTTCCCCTCCCCTTTCCGCGCCAGCACTTAAAACCCCACCACGAACTCGTATCCCCGCGTTTGGAATTGTCCGCGCTAACATCTCCCGCCCTCCAGCCTACACCAACTTCACCTACTCTGGCATCGCGGTGCAGGGGACGCCCAAGTCCGGCGCGGCCACGGGCCAGACGATACCGGGCGGGCGCGCGGACCTCTGGGACACGGTGGTGACGGTGACGGCGACGGTGGCTAACTCGGGGGGCCGTCAAGGGCGCTGAGGTGGCGCAGCTGTACGTGGGCTTCCCGGCGTCGGCCAACGCGCCGCCCAAGCAGCTGCGCGGGTTCCAGAAGGCGCCCCTGGCCGCCGGCGCCAGCGCGGGCGTCTCGTTCCCCCTGCGCCGCCGCGACCTCAGCGTCTGGGACGCCGCCCGCCAGAACTGGGTCATCCCCGCCGGCGAGTTCACCTTCTACGTCGGCGCAAGCAGCCGCGATATCCGGCAGACGCTCAAGGTCACCGTGGCATAAATAAAGGGCCGGGGTGTGAAAAGGGAAGGGGTCCTTTCTCTAGGTAAGGATGTGGTGTGTGCGTATATACATATATATAAATGTACGAGCATGAAAAAAAAAAAAATCACGGTATGTTCTAGATCAGGAGGAACACGGCGGTTTTGTACCTAGGAAACTTTTATTATGGCGGCTATGGACTTTCTCTCCGTGGATGTGTCTCGATCGTTGTATCCCCGTGACAACATACCTATTAGGGCGCGACTAAGGGCGCCGGATACTCGTCCCATGCCATGCAAATCAAATAACCATCTAGACTGTAAGGCTGCTCCGGTGGGAACTGCCAGCGTAGAGCGCAGCGACTCTACGCGGCCCGATATGATGCGGCGGAAGAACACCCGCTCACATGCTCTGGCTGGCGTCTACCAAACGATGCGTTTCTGTGAAACAAACGCCCACTCCCCCCCTCCCCTCCCCCCTCCCCTTTTTTTTTTTTCTTCAACGCCGCAATGCCTAACCTCCTAACCAGCCCTATCATCGTATTCATCAAAGTCATCGTCGTCATCATCATCATCAACCAGTCCGCCAGTCCGCCGCCACCAAAGCCGTCCATCTCATCCCATCCTCACCTCTGGCATTCCAAGCAGAACACCGTATCCCGTCCCGGTCCGCAGCCCCGACTAGGCTAGGCCGGGCCGGACCCGCGCACGAGCTCGGCGTAGACGGCGACGCGGACGGCAGCCCCGTCCTGGCGGCGGGCCTCCAAGGCCAGCATGCCGGTGGGCGAGATCTGATACGTGCCCCAGAAGACGTACACGGGCTCCTCCGGCGCCGCGGCGGCGGCGGCGAAGTAGAGGTGGCGGCGGTACATATCCCGCAGCCCGACGTCGTGGTCCTCGTGCTGCTGCTCGACGAAAAGACTCTCGAGAGGCTCCTCCCGCGCCATCATCACGTCCTCCTCCTCCTCCTCCTCCTCCTCCATATCGCCGGCGTACAAGCCCTCGACCCCCTCCGTCTTCTCCTCCCCTTCTCCCAGGTTGTCCTCCGCGCCGCGGCGATGATGGTGGCGGGGCGGGACCGCGATGTCGCGGATCAGAGACGTCGCGCGCACCACCGGATTCTCCACCGGGACTAGATACTCTCCATCGCCATAGCCGCCGTTGTTGTTGTTGTTGTGGACGCTGAAGGCCTCCGGGTGCTCGGTGGCCATGGTGCGCAGCGCGTCGGCCGTGGCGTCGCGCGCGCTGCGGAAGACGCGCACGCCCGCCACGTCCGGGCCCACGAGACGCGCCACGACGAACGCGATCATCGCGCCGGCGTTGGCGTTGGCGTTGGCGTTGGCGTTGGCGTGTGTGGCGCCGATCTCCTGCTGCTGCTGCTGCTGCTGTTGCTGGACGGCGCGCGCGAGGCCCGTCGGGAAGTACAGCTGGCGGAGTGGCGTGCTCTTGAAGGCGGTGTAGGCGTTGGGCTGCACCACCATGTGTTCGACGTCGTCGTTGTCGTTGTTGTTGTTGTTGTTGTTTGCGGTGGCATTGGCGTTGGATGGATCGCTGGGCCTGGGTTACATGCATACATGACGACGGTCAGCTATTTTAGGATTTTTCGACGTGTAGAGAGAGAGAGAGAGAGAGAGGAAGCAGAGAAGGAAATGGATGCCGTTCGTCACGTACATGAATTCGCTGCCCTGCGGCGGCACAGCGGGCACGGCGAACTCTTGGGGCTGGCCAGGAGTAGAGGAGGCCGCGGCGGCCGTGTTGGCTGCTCTGGCGGCGGCGGCGGCAGCAGCGGCTGTAGGTAATGAAGAAAAACACCAAGTTGTCAGTATTCATAAGGTCAAGAAAGGAAGAAAGAAAAGTATGTGTGCGACTGGAAACGGACCTTTGTTCATGTTGAAGACTCGCATGCCGACGGCCTGGGGCGCGTACTCGCCCTTGATGAGGCGGTCGCGCAGGCTGGTACGTCGCCGGTGAATCTCGACCGGGTGGATCTCGGGCTCCCCGGCGGCGGCGGCGGCAGCAGTGGTCTTGGGGCGACGCTTGGCTCTCTTCTTCGGCGCGTCGACCAAGACGTCGTCCGAGTCCGTGTCCTCGTCTCCTGAGATGCGAGCGGCGGCGCGCTTGCCTGCGCGTGATGATCCGCCACGGCCACCACGGCCACCACGGCCGCCACGAGAGGTTCTGCCCTGAGGAGCGACGTTATGGGGAGCGGCGCCATGGGAAGTGGCGTCATGGGAAGCGGCGTCATGGGAAGAAGCGTCATAGGGAGCAACGCCATGAGAAGGGCTGTCATGGGGAGCAGCGTCATGGGGAGCAGTGTCATGGGGAGCAGCATCATGGGGAGCAACGCCATGAGGGGAGCCGCCATGGGGAGCACTGCTAGAGATGCCTTGACTATGGCCGCCGCCACCGTAGGAGAACGCACTACCGGTCGTGGGTTGTCCGGTAGCAGCAGTGCCGTCCCCATCGACGGTTAGGTCGGGGTCAATAGCATCATTGCTCCCACCAAACAGAGCGTCCCAATCACCCTCCGCTGATGTATGAGATGTCAGTATCAGCACAAATCAGATCAACGTCTCGGCCGTTTATGGAATGAATATCTTACTAGGTTCGGGTGGACCGACCACAACGTTCGGGTCGTATCTCATCATAGCGTCGATCCTAGCGCTCGGTGTATCAAGGATAGGTACGGTACGTAGGCCGTGCGCAAAGTAGTGCGAGAAAAGGAGATAAGAAAACTGGGTTGAAGGTCTCTGTTTATGCCAGCTGAGGTACTGAAGTATTGAAGCAAAATACGATGCTTGGAGTTGGGCGGTCCTCTAGCAAAGGTGTGTGGCGGGGCCAGAAAGAGAGGAGGGCGGTGTGGGGGGGTGAGGGAAAGGGACCAGAGGGCCTTGAGCGCGCGACGTGGTGGTAGTGAATACTGGAGTGACGGCACTTGCCTAGGGAAAATGTAGGCATGGATGGGATATGGAAACTGACAGTAAATTCTGTGTGTATCTCTCTCTCGCTTAAAGGTGATTCACAGGTGTCGAGGCACGACCAGCCGCCTTATTCACCATCAGTGGGGGTCCCTTTTACCTGGTCATTCGTTATACGGGCGCTCAGCTGAGATGTGGTCACTCTTGGACTAGTTGCCTTCCTTATCAAGTTGTCATTTGCAAGCAAGGGTAGGTCCCAACAATTAGATGTCGCCAGGTGTATAAGGCACATAGCGAGGTACTGGCTACCCTATGTAATGTATGGGGATTAAAGGCATCCCACCCTGGATGGCAGGCCTGGGGATTAATAGAATCGAGCGCTACCCCTATACCTGGCTATCTACTTGCGACCAAGCTACTACCCTCTTGCGACCAGGCCATACTCTGCATATTCACTAGATAACAGACACCCCAACACGAAGCCAGACTTGTGTGCAAGGTTTGAACCAAACCAAACATTTCATCTATCATGTAACTATATAATTAAAAATTGAACATACCAAGTGTCTTGTAGGAGGCTATCTAAATAAAGGATCAAGATATCTGATACTTAATTTCTTTGAGGTATGGATCTAATTGGTTGTTAATATGGCAGCCTTGCATAGGCTTATAAAATCAAATACTGTTCACACTGATATTTTGTTTTACAAGCATGTTCACTATGCCAGCACCCAATGTAAAGCTAGATTTGCGGTTAAAGTAGTAATAGCATCTATTTTTTCAGATTCTGCCTTCACCATCTCCATTCTATTTCAAGTCTTGTAGTTATATCAGTTTGATTCGGTATTGCGCAACATAGACACATGCATTCACCAGGCCTAGATACCTGAAAGCTTGCACATGCTAGTCTTTCTTTGTGAAAATACTCAAAGAAAACGCACACACAGTATAGTAGGTAATTCTATTAAGAGGTTAAGAATTTACCTTGCATACTATTAATGCACAGACATTAGAAAGAACAAATCCACAGGAGTGGTAATTCTAATAGAGATGTCAGGTAGGTAAAGCACATAGCAGGTGCTGGCTACCCTACGGTATAGCCCTAGAGACATATTAGCGTATGTAAGGACTGAAGGCAGCCCACCTTAGGTGGTAGGCACAGAAATTAATGATATTGAGCCCTACCCTTATACTCAGCTATCTACTTGCGACCCGGTTGCTACCCTTTACTGACTAAACTTTACTCTGGACATTTCTCTATATAACAAG
Organism: Rosellinia necatrix; assembly: GCA_021209875.1. NCBI lineage: Eukaryota > Fungi > Ascomycota > Sordariomycetes > Xylariales > Xylariaceae > Rosellinia > Rosellinia necatrix. The sequence goes on from JAGYVD010000003.1 coordinate 885,078, forward strand.
AGAATCGGCATAGGCGAGAGAAAAAAAAAATCCTTTGTATGAAACTGTATGATCTAAGAAACATGATATTTATTTCTCGGTAGAGCACATATAACTATCTTTTAGTTATTTGATTTATATAGATGGCTGTTATAGCAATGCATGATCATGGTAAGGTTACATGTCTACTGAAGTCCAACAATTCAGCAGCAAGAGCCTAGACACCAATTTTCGACCAAATATGCGATATTTTCTGCATCTAGCCTTTAGAGACGCCGCCCCCTAGGGAAAAATAGCGTGATTATCTGCGATATCGACAATAATACTGCCATGCGGTGAATGTCTAGAGTGGGGTCTATCACAAAAAGGTAGCAGCCAGGTCGCAAATACATAGCTTAGTATAAAATAACGGCTTGATTCCAGTTGAATCATAGGCCTGCGATCCAAGGTGGGAGGCCTTTAGTCCTTATGTGAACTAATATACCACTAGAAGTACACCGTAGGGTAGCCGATACTACGCTGTACACCTGACAAATACTCCCTTATCCATTATATGAGGCAAGGACTTTGAAAGTCGCGGGGTACTATATGTGCTGTTAATTCTAATTTGGATCAAGGGCGTTTTGTTCCCGCGACATCTCACATATATAATCATAAATACAACACATATTGAGACATACTCCCAAGCCTCAGGTCTCTTTGAAAACACACAACGTGGGGTGGGGATCACTCATTGTGGATACAGCTAGCTATAGGCCACATAAGATAATTATAGAGAGTTCAGCCTTAGCATAAAGAGGCTTGTGCTGTCAGAAAGAACACCATTAATCCGCCATCTCAGCAGTGAAACTATTTCCTGTGTCGATAGTGGCGTGCCCTCAAAGAGTCTCATAGGGTCATGTAGTCTATTACTATCTCACGTTCGTTATTTTACCCCCCCTCAAACGCCATTCTCATAGTCCGTAGCACATTACATCATGTTATTATCCATTATTATTCAGCCCCAGGCTTAATCATGTCCATGGTGTCCGTGGTGTCCGTGATGCCCATGGTGTCCATGATGGTCATGATGGCCATGATGGCCATGATGGCTGTGATGGCTGTGATGACTGTGATGGCTACCGCCATGATGACTACCACCGTGATGGCTCCCATCATGGTGGCTCCCGCCGCCGCCGCCGCCAAAGAAACTCGACCCGCTCCCACTTCCATGGCCACCGCTATACCCATAGGGGGTTCCGTGCTGGGCAGAATGCCCCTGATGACCCGAGTGACCGCCATGGCCCGAGTGCCCGTGGTTCTTCCCATGGCGCCCCTCCAGCTTGTTCTCGATGACATTCGCGGCCACAGCCCCGACAGCACTACCTAGCAGCGTGCCCAGCTTCCCCTTACCAAGCTTATGGCCCAAGAACCCGCCGGCGCCGCCCCCGAGCAGCGTCGCCCCGAGGCCACGCTCGCCATCTGCAGCCTCCCCGTCCGGACCACCACGGTGGTCCTCGGTGGAGTACGGGTCCGCAGAGTGTGGGCGGGGGAGAGGCGATGCCGAGTCTGAATGTTGCGGCTGGCCATAGGACGGCGGAGGGGGCGCGAGGCCGGCGTCGGAGTGGGCAGACCCCGGTCGCGCGTACTGGGCCTGCTGCGGGTAGGGCGCAAGATGGCCCTGGGAGTGCTGGGCGGGCGAGGCGTAGTTTGGCTGGCTCGGATACGGCGATTGAGAGTGCGGCGGGGCGCCGTGGCCGACATCGTAAGGGGGGTATGGTGAGTGCCCTTGGGGTGGTGCCTGCGTGTACTGCGGCTGCGAAGGGTACGGCGACTGGTTCTGATGATACGGCGGATAGCCTCCTCCTCCTCCTCCTCCGCCTCCATTGCCACCACTGGTTCCGTAGTAATCCGCGGCAGACATGACGTTGTCAATCTAAGGCGGATTTGTATGTGTGCGTATATATGTATGTATGTATATATACAAACGAAGAGGCCAATCTAGGTAGTTGTAGGTAGTTGCAGGTTTGGTGTAGCTAAAATAGGTAGATATATAAAGTAGAGGTTCTAGGACATGTAAAGTCGGGAGGATTAAGACTGTTGTCTTACAACCCAAATGGAAGGGTACGTTTAGGGAGGAAGGAGAGAGAGAAGGGGGGAAGGGAGAATTGCTTAGAAGTAGGACCTACAATGACTTATCTATGTGCTAACAACAAAAGGATCCAGGACGGACTCGGATCCAGGCGGCAATGCTTACCTACCTGCCTCCCTACTTTTATTTTACCGTACCTTACCTTACGTCTTCACCTACCTCCTGACTAGCGAAATAAACGGGGTCGGGGTCGGTCGGCCTGTTCTGTTGGTTCGACAGCGCATTACGTTTGGTCGTCTCGGCATCCCGGCAATTGCAGGAGCCCTACAGCGGCTGGCACGAGGCGCAGAAGGGTTGCGTGCGCGCCAGGAACACGGGCACAATGGAACGACCAGCGCCGCTTTACTTACCTTGCTACGTCGACGCTTGACGTGATAACTCGGCACGGAGGAGAGGAGGATGTGTTTTGGTATAGTGTATGAAGGGGAGGGGGGAAGGGGGGGTGTGAGGGCGCATGTTGAGCGAGGGGAGGGTTGTGTTTGAGAGGGTGCCAAGGCGGAACCATCTGAGTGGCGCAATTCTACTGATGCGTCAGATGCTCGCTGCCATCGGATTGGACGATCAGCTCGAGGTCACCAGGGCTCGGTTGTGGCGCAGCTGAGGCTCAGGTGCTCTCGGATTAGCGGCTTAATACCTGTTTATTCCCTACCTGGGTACAAGTTTCCGCCTAAACTCAGCGCCTAGCTTGCTAGGCTAGGTAGTACCTACTTAAATAGTTAGCCGTTAGCTGTTAGCCTACCTACCTGTTTTCTATCTATTTACATGCTTACTTATATATACGTAAGTGCCTATAGTGTGGGCCGAGGACAAAAGACAAAGGTACATAGACGGACATTCCGAACTCGATGTTCAAGGTTCTTTCTACCTCTGAGCTGAGCTGAGCTGAGTGTTCATATTCATCTTACCTTTTGCTTATCTAAACGCCCTTACCTAAGGACGGTAGTAGGTATGTGTATATCTATGTTTTTTTATATACCTACCTAGATTCATCGTGAATGCCTACTCGTAGTAGGTCAAGTATAGGTGATGGCCCTTGGGGCAAATTTAACCTACATAAATACCAATATACAACGGACGTTGAAAGACCGGGATGCCTTCCATGTTGATCATGGCGACGACGCAGTGAGCATCATCCTGGACTGGACTGACTTTCGGCGGCCTTACTAACCCGATATACGGTACTGTTTGTTACAAGAATTACCCACGTACAACGCCGGCCCGCTCGCTTCGTAGCGAGACAACCCCTGAACCTCCAGCCCCCCGGATCTGGTATATCCTCATGTATGTCCCGTGCCATGACTCTGCTCGCTGTGCAAGCCGCGCCTCGCGTCGCTGCCGATACCTCGCGAGGGACGCCCAGTGTTCCATCATGCTCATAAACCCCCTGTGTAAATGCGCCAGATGCTCCGAAAGAACCACCGCCCATCACCCATGCGAAATTCATGCGAAAAATCCCATGTGCATGCTTCGTCATCATCAAAAAAGCAAAGACACAAAAATGCGCTGGCCGCCGTCATGTGGTCCTTTGAACCGAATTCGCTGCACTGTGACATATTTGGGAGTGACATGCTCGCTGTTCTTCAGAAAGGAAAAAAAAAAAAAAAAGTAAAACCGACTACTGGTATAGTATTTCCACAGACTGCGGCTGCGCGCGGTAGCTAAGCGACGCCATCAGTTCACACGCCGACCCCCGTCCCGTTCCGTCGGGTGTTCGGCGGTAGCTGTATCTCGCCTTCTGAATCAGAGCTGTCGGCTGCCGCTGCCCGGTCAATCATGCGTTGAACATCTTCGTCTCCCAGTGGCGGCTTTGTGCGTGCTGGTCCGCCCAGGCCGGCGGGTATCGACAGTAAAGGCCGTGGCACCGCACCGTTGAGAGTTCTCCTTCGAGGCATAGCCCGCACCTGCGAGGAGCTGTACTGTTCGTCGATATCCAGAGCGCCTAACGTACTGGGTGACCTTTCAAACTCGACACGCTTGGGCTGGTGCGCCTGTGGTCGCCCCGTGGGTAAGGCTCTCCGTCCCTGGCTATTCAACTCGGTTGTCTGTCCGAGCCGGGAGGTAAGCAAAGGAGTCCGCGCGCTGGTTCGGGGCTGTGCCGTGTGAGGCGTAGGGAAGGCGTGCTTCAGATTCGCCGAGTTCCCCGGACTGCTCATGAACATCAAAGTCTCCAGGGCCTCCTGCTCCCGGAGATTCTGGGGTGGCGAGAAGAGGATAGGGTCGACGTTGGGGGTGCTGGGATAGTGTTGACCCGGCGTGCTCTGAAGCGGGCTGGGTTGTGACGGGGTATGGGGCGAAGTATGATGCGATTGAGGCAGATACGCGGGCGTGTACCTGGCGTTGGAGTTGCGCCGAGGATTGGTCGATAACGACTGGCGCGGCTGGATCGGCGCGGGCGGTGCCAGGGTTGGAACCTGTGAACTGGGATTCGTCGTGGTGGGAATCTTAGAGACGCTCTCCCGCCAGAAGGATTCGTAAGTGCGTGCCTGCGGGTTCTGGACAATGGGACTGGTTGCCATGCTTGATGGATTGGAAGCTGCGTGCCGGAAGCCGGCCAGCGCTATCCGTGGACTCGCCGACGAGCCATGCCTCCCGTGTAATGTCGACGTGCTAGAGGTCGGTGAAGCGGCTTGGGAGGCCAGCGACTCGACTTCGTCAATGGAGTGGCTTTGCCAGCCATTGTTCACCTTGACCAATGCATACGAGAGTTTTGCCTTCAACTCGGCAGAGAGCTGGAAACCACGTTAACCACGTTAAACAGCGCTCGCAACGACATGTAGTCCGGACGACGTAGTAGCAGGAAGAGGAGGGAGGGGGGGGGGAGGGGGGAGAGGGGGAGGAGGAAAGGGGAGGAGGAAAGGGGAGGAGGAAAAGGGGAGGAGGAAAGGAGGAGTTGGAGTACATACCTCACCAATGCGGCTGCTGGTCGTCGAGGCGACACTTACGGTGCTTGCATTCCTCGAATGGCCCCCTCGTATAGGCGAGGCACTGGAGTGGTGCCGTGTATGCTTCACACCACCGTCGGCCGTCCTCTTCCTCGACTGCGCCCCATTGACGTCGGCATCGTCGTGCGAGACCACGATCTTCTGCTGCAGGGCGGCGAGATTCGACAACTGGATGAGCTGGGATTCCTGGCTAGAAGAGGCACCATTGCCATTGTCATTGCCATGGCGGTTGCTGCCCTCGCTGTCGCTCCCGGGCGGGGTGAAGACGCGGTCGGTGTTAGTGGAGTTGGTGGTGGTGGGAGTGGTGGTAGTAGTGGTGGTGGTGGTCTGGGAGGCGTTGCTCGAGTCGGCGAAGAGTCGGCCCTGGCTGCTGGATGCTGCGGCAGCATGCGACCGAGAGGCTGTTGCGTGTCTGCGCAGCGTAGCCGGGTCGCTGGCAAGCTGCGACATGTCTGGCATCTTGGCTGAGCGGAGGAATGGGGTCAGGGCAGGGAGGGATGGAGGGAGGGTGAGGGTGAGGGAGGATTGGCCGAGCCAGTCAGACTCGCCGAAGCCGACGAGACCGCGTATTTGCAGATATCCGGGCACACGATCGCGTCACCGTCAGTCTCCCCGTTGCCTCGAGTCGTGGGGGCGTGTCGAGCGGGTATCTGTTCTGTCTGTCCGGGCGATGGCAATGGTGCAATGGGGGGGGGGAAGAGCAGTCAGGCACCGTCCAAGAAGCCGTTCCTTTTGTCCCTTTGTCGGGATGCGAGGCGAGCAGAAGCGAACACGCGTTGTCGCCAGCTCAGCCAAGCCAAGCTCCGAAGTAATGCAAGGTCTAACTAGAGTCTGGCCGTGGTACCTGAGACACGGCGTGGATGTAGATGCTGAGTCGTTCGGCCGTTGGGTCGCTGGTTTTCGCCTCCCTCACGGTCTGTCCATGCACCGGCAGGTTGTGTGTATTGCCATGGAGACCGCTCGAGGCCGTTCGAACGTATTCGGGCTAGACGGGCTGGACGGGTGACGATGAGGGCTACGGGGAGGAGGAGTCTCGTGGTCACGGATACATGTTGACACGGCGGCAAGTACCTCTGCACAGTAATGAGGGTACATCCCCAGTAGTGTGCCCGGGATGTTCAGGGCTGTGGTAGGTCGCCCGTAGCAGCAGTGGGTGCTGTGTGGGTGCGCTAGGGACACTGTTGGCATGCTGGAGGGCACGCAAATTTACGCGGTCAGATGCGCGACTTCGCTCGTCCCTAGCAGGGATGTCCACTAGTTATACGTACATGTACGCTACTTGAGGTCGTCTCACACGTCCACCATTTGTCCAAACCCTTACCAGCACACGTCTCCCACAGAGGTCTTTCTTTCTTTACCTACCTATACCTTCGTGTGTTGCCCACAACTCCTCATTCCGGCTTGTTTGGCCCTTTCGTTTCCCAGAAACCCCCCCTGATTCGAATTGAATTATAACATACACACTACGATTTGATGACTATTTTCAAGCATTGGAAATTCCATCGTGACGACTGTAGATATTGTGGTTGTCCATATTGTGCATGTGCAGTAGGTATTGGGATGGTTGTGTGCACTACACTAAAGCACACTAGAAAGCATACTAGGTACCGAGTAGTCCCCCTAACCTAGTGTACTTTCCCCCCTCCACCCTTGCTCCGGCCCAACCCTGCAAGTTCAAGTGATCGCCCGCATCCGCGGGAGTGGCTGCAAAAAGAAAAGTGCAACGGCGCGCTGTTCGGGTTCGATAATGTTCGATAACCGAAACGCTCGGACCAAGCGAACACGAAATCATGTGATGGTCCCAAACCCGTACGACAAAGGGTCCCATGAAATTGGCTTTTCTCCCTCCCATCCTCCCTTCCTCCCCTCCCCCCTGCCGGACCCGTAGCAGCTGTAGGCTAGTTATAATCTGGCTGTAGTACCCATTACCTTTATTCCCTCTCTGGCATCTGGAGCTGTCCTACTCGTTGGGCCAATCCCGCACACACAAGTATCCCGGGTCGGTTTCGGATATCATGGGACTGCGCTGGCGGGCCAAAGGGCTACCAAGATCCCACGCTAGGAGCCGCGCGATTGGGGTGTTCCATCCCCGATCCTTACTAGGAAACCGGGTTGGCGCCTTATCCATGTCGTCGTAAATCCAACTGTTGGTCAAATAAAATAAAATAATTCTAGCATCGCCGGTCCACGAGTAGGAAGTAGCGCCGCCATCGAGGATGTTGAGATTAACTATCTTGTTTCGACTACGCCCGACTTCTTCGTCGGGAATTAGGTTGGTTGAGACGAGGGAGGTGCCTTACCTTTACTCAGTAGCCTTTAATTACTTAGTAGGTATGTTACAGCCAGCCAGCCACTCGCCTTCCGCCTCATCTTATAAGTCTCACTTGATGGCTGAGCTACTACCATAACTATCGATATTTCACAGTCACGATGAAATTGGGGGCAATGTAGCCTCTGATTAAGTAGGCAGTGTGATAGGATTGAATGCGAGAACTTTGCATTATGGATTATGGTCTCTATTAGTGCAACATCTAGGACGGAACGTCGTCTCATCCATTATAACAAAGTAACACTATCTTGGGACGAACCCTCATCCCAAGCGGTTGGTTCCTCTCTGTTGATTCCTCTATGTGACGCCCCTTCCATGCCCCCGGAGCGCCAAACTATACATGAACACAAAATGCAACAAATGCAATACAACAAACACAAACCAGAAATCAACCAGAGATCAAACCAGAGACTAAAACCAGAGACCCAACCAGACAAACTACTTGAAATCAACACAAACAAACTCCCCGTGAGAACTGGATTCGTCACAGGTCACTCCTCCTTGGATTTAGATGGTGGGATTGGCCAGGCAGTAGCGCCTGGGCTTTCTATTCGGATCGTAGCAGCCACAGCCGCACCCGTTGTATATATAGCGGCCCTATGGCCGGCTATTGTCTTCTTTGGGGCGGCTTGCCTAGATAGATATCGAACGTCAGCAGAGTTTCCACAAGTGTCGATGGAGGAAAAGGTAGAATATGAGAATAACTTACGGAACAGACTATCCATCGGGTTAAAGGGGCGAGGGTTGAGGGCAGCGGCGATAAGCCGCTGTTGCTTGGCCTCGTGCTCTAGCCGCTTCTCCTCCCGCTCCGCGGCCTTCGCCCGCGCCTCCTGCTCCGCCAGCATGCGCCGGTGCGCCTCCATCTCGTGGGTGATGGTCCCGGCGGCCCGGTCCATGAGGCGCTCGGTCCGCCAGACGGCCGAGCTGTCCACGGGCGACGCCGGCGGCTCGTCGTCGCCGCGCGGCTTCTTCTTGCGGTGGTCGCGCTCGAGCGGGTCCGGCTCCGCGTACACCTCCTTCGCGCGCGGCTCCACGTCGAGCCGCCGCACGTGCCGCTCTGTCTCCCCCCGCGGCGTGAGGCCGTTGATCCGGCACTCCGGACGGCTCGGCTCGTTGGACACGATGAAGCGCCGGTCCAGCACCGGCGCGTCTGCCGCTGACGCCAGGTTGATCGCGATCGGCGGCGCGATCGGCGTGGGGCGGGGTGGTCGGGGCGGTAGTCGGTGGGTCGGTACCACGATGTCGCGTGTGATGGACCCCGTGGGGGGTTTGGGGTTCGGCTGAGGGGGCGGACGAGAAGATGAACAGGCCACTGGGCCTGGGCGTGGAGGGAGCAAGTAGCCAAGGCATGGCCGGCGGAGGCGCTGGGGTGGCTGGCTCAGGACCGAAAAGGTCCTGCATATTGTCGGCTTCGGCTGGTTCAGGGCCGAAGAGGTCCATGTCGTCACCTTCGGCTGGCTCAGGGCCGAAGAGATCCATGTCATGATCTTCGGCTGGCTCAGGGCCGAAGAGATCTGTGTCGTCACCTTCGGCTGGTTCAGGGCCGAAGAGATCTGTGTCGTCACCTTCGGCTGGCTCAGGGCCGAAGAGATCCACGTCGTCAACTTGAGCCGGCTCGGGACCAAAAAGAGCCCCTACGTTGTCGGGTTGAGCCGGCTCAGGACCAAAAAGGTGCTCCATATAGTGTACTGGAGCCGGTGACGGACCAAAAAGGTCGTCCATGTCGTCAGCCTCCGCCGGTGGACCAAAAAAGGTCCTCCATATCATCGGCCGCAGCCAATTGCTCCTCCACCTGTAACAGAGAGTGGGAGAGCGTTGACATATCGAATGTCTCGTCGCCCTCGCTGTCCTCATCCATCGGGTCATGTGTCGCAGCGGCGACAGGACCAAGGGAGAAGTTGGATGGTGGAGCGCCAAAAAGGCCGTCCATGTCGTCATCCCTCATGACCGCCTCCGGGGCGATGCCCGGCGCTACGTCGACCATCATTCTGTCGTTGTAGCCTTCATTGGTTGGCTCGGGGTTTCCCATCCCCCCCACGCCACTGACGCCCGGGATATAGTTCCCTGGGATCGTCGGGTAATCCTCTATCAAGGGGAGGTTTCCCATTTCAGGAAACCCCCCGACCATGGGGGAATCCGAATTATCGGGTAGACCTTCCCCGTTGAAAGGGATATTTCTGTTTTCGTGGACCCCTCTGACCGTGAAGGAATCCCCGAAAACGGAGGGAGAGTTGTGGCGTGGAGTGGTGACATACCCGTAGCTCGGGATATGTCGAGGAATTTGGACGTCCTCAAAATCGAGGTCGTCGTCCGAGCCGCCCTCTGAATCCTCGTCGGAGTCGTCATCGGACATGTCTTCTCCATAGAGCCCTCGATAGAACTCCCTTAATCCCTCCGCCGAGGGGGTAGTCCCCCCTTGGCCGTTGCCCATGTTGTTGGAGGTCTGAGCGGAATCCCCCGGTGGCAGGGTTTCCGCTCCGAAGGCCACGCCACCCCCCATAATGGCATCTCTAGAGTCATCGGTGGGGTGGGCAGCCTCCTCTCCGTGGCCGTTCAGCTCCGTTTGAGTCGGCGCCGCCGGGATCGCGGCGTCGAAAGGATTCCCCGCTAGATAGTCGGGGGTAGGCGGTAGGGCGGGTGGGCTTGCAGGCAACCCCACATCACCGAAGAAGTACTCCCCGGGTCCCGGCTGGAACCAGGGGATTGGAGCTTGCGCGGGCACGGGCGCAGGCATGGCGGAGGGGTCCTGCACCCCGGAGGGTGCAGGGGTGGGGTCGTAGAGCGCGGGATTCGACGGATCATACCAGTCCTCTATTGGGAGGAGGTCATTGTCGGGCTCTGCGGCAATTTGATTCCACATTTGAGCCAAGGCTTCATTGGTCATATCGACACCGAAATCAAACCAACCGGGCACCGTCGAATCCACATTCGCCGTTGACATCTCACCCAGGATAGGGGCCTGACCAGGGCCGTGGGTGTTAGGAGCGTAAGTTAATGGTACGATATCAGCCTCGACCGATGGCTCAGTGATGGATAGAAGAGCCGGGTCTATCCAGGACTCATTGAATTGCTGAAGCAACGTGAGGTCGGGCGTAGGGATATCGTCGGGGTCTGGCGTACCGGGGCGAGCGAGCGACGTCTGAACCGGGGTGGAGGGTATGGTAGGTTCAGAGGTATCTGGAGCCACTGTCGATGGTTCTGTCGAAGCATGCATCCATGTTTGAAGAAGGCCCATCCCAGAGGTAGGCATAGCTGGGGCAATCGAAGCTATAGCCGTCGCTTGGTCTGGGATGGGGTCGGGATAGACAGAATCGGAGATGGCTGAAGGAGGCGCCCACAAACCAGAAGGTGTCAGTGACGTCTCGCCAGAGGTAGTCGCCGCATTGGAACCGAAGACGAAGACATTCGAGGTATTCGAAGTCCCATCAGTAGCGGTTTGCTGTTCGCTTTGAGAGCCAAAGACGAACATATTCGGGGTGCTCGAAACACCCTCGGTAGTAGGTTGATTTTCGCTTTGGGAACCAAAGACGAAAGTATTCGGAGTCTCCTCAGTAGCGGGGTGACTTCCGATACGAGGAGGAGAGGGATACGTTGGAACGGCTGGCTGGGGAGATTCATTTGGCTGCCGTTCAGAACCAAAGACCAAGGGGTTCGAAATATTCGAAGTCCATTCAGCCTGTGTGACATCAGGTGAATTCGGGGGAGAGGGAGATCTAATGACTGGTTCTTCAAAAGGCACCAGTGACGTCTCACTGGGGACCGCTGCCTCATCAGGACCAAATACAAAGATAGCCGGTATATTCGAAGTCTCCTGAGCTGTCGTTTGATCTGCGACAGGATCGGGAGCGGTGGATTCAGGGATAGCTAATTGAGGAGGGGGCTGGGGCCTCAATTAGCATGGGCGAAGGCTCACTGGGGGCAGTTGAACCAAAGGTAAAGATACTCGGAGTCGCCTCAGTCGACGCTTGAGCGAATATATTGCCGAGAGAAGAAGGTCCCGGGGGCAGCCGACTGAGGGGCCGAAAATTCGAATGGCGTCAGAGACGCCGAACCGGTGAAAGCAGTCGCCGCACCAGAACCAAAGACAAACCTGTTGGATTGATCTACTACAGGGGCGGGAAAGAAAGATCCGGGGACAACAGGATGAGGAGTTGAAAACCCAAAGGTAATCAATGACGTCTCATTCGTTGTAGTCCCCAGATCGGGACCCAATGTAGTCGAGGCCTCAGTTAATGACGTTTGACCCAAGGAATAACTGGTAGGAGTTCGGGCGACATCCAAGTGAGGAGTTGGGAACCTAGGAGGTACCAATGGCGTCTCACCGGTAATAGTCGCCGTATCCGAACCCGAGTTAACCGAGGTATCAATCGCCATCTGGTCTGGGATAGGAGTGGGAGACGGAGTTCGGACGACTGCTGAATGAGGAGTTGGAAACCTAAGAGGTCCCAATGACGTCTCATTCGGTGCAATCGCCGAGTCCGCATCCAAGGTAACTGAGGCCTCAGTCAATGATGTTTGGTTCAAGACATAGCTGGTGGGAGTTCGTGGCGTGCCCAGATCCAAGCTAGCCAAGGCACCAGTCGATGTCTGGTCTGATACATAAGGGGGGGTGGGTGCGGGAGAGTGAGGTCGCGAGGCTATAGGCGCCAGGGACATTTCATCCGGGATGACAACCGGATCGAGAGTTGTGATAGTCGACACTTCTTCAGTTGGGACTTCAGTCGACAACTCGGCGAAGAGCGAGATAAGAGCCGAAATTTCGGGCTGAGTCGACTGCACAATTAGAGGATCAATAAGTGCCGGTGACGTCTCAACCGGGATAGTGGCCTGATCAGGGCTCCAGGGTACCAATGCGTCTTCAGACGGCGTCTCAGACGCCTCAGACACATCGGAGAGAATAGAAGGAGAACGAGTTCGGGGCCCAAACGGGTCCGAAGCTAGTGACTCCAAAGATACTATCGACGCCTCAACCAGGATGGCAACTGAACGAGGGATTATGATAGTAGACACCTCAGTCGAACCTTCAGTCGATGTCTGGGTGAGGAGGGTAGGAAAAGGGATTCGGTGGTCAGGCGAATCCGGAGCGGGAGCGGCTATAGGCGCCACTGACATGTCGTCCGGGATGGCAACCGGGACAAGACTCGAGACAATCGACGCTTCTTCAGTCGAAGCTTCAGTCGGTTGTTCGGTGATGGTAGGGGTAAGAGAAGGAGTTCGGTGGTCAGCCGAATCCTGAGCGTCAGAGGCTATAGGCGCCAATGACATATCGTCCGGGATGACAACCGGGATAATACTCGAGACAATCGACGCTTCTATAGTCGAAGCTTCAGTCGGTTGTTCGGTGATAGTAAGGGTAGGAGAAGGAGTTCGGTGGTCAGCCGAATCCAAATCGGGAGAGGCTATAGGCGCCAATGATGCCTCAACCGGGATGACAACCGGAAGAGGGCTTGAGATAGATAATAGCTCGGTCGATGCTTCGACGGAGGTAGAATCGGAGGAAGAGACGTCAGGAATGGTCGAAACGAGAGCTGGCGGGGGCATAAGCAGCGGTGGCATCTCAACCAGGGCGGTGGCCGGCTCAGGCTGGGTGATAGTCGTAGACTCAGGTGACATGATAAACGGAGTAGAGCTAATAGAGTTGACAGTGTCGACTTCAGTAGCGTCCGAAATATGCACTGGCGAAACTATGCGATCGGGTGACGCCAAATCCGAGACGGGGGTAGGCAGTGGGTTGGCCAAAATAGGGGCCAGGGAGGTGTTGATCGTGAGAGGAGCCGAATGTCGGACGGTCAAGGGAGAGTAGCAGACTGTCTCGGGAGAAGAGGGAGGGTCTTCCACAGTAATGGTAGATTCATCCATCTCTTGAATAGGAGAGAGAATCGTACGGAGGAGTGGCTGAACCACAGTTAGAGAAACAGACTCAGTCGGAGTGAGTGTCGATTCAGGCAGCATCTCAGGCGACAAAGCGGCAGTATCTGTATCTTGGCTAATGACAACATCTGTGGGTGTTGATGGTACAGTAGGGACCGACGCGGAGGTAGAGACGGGTGTCGGAGTAGCCGGGGTGGGGTCAGAGGGAGAGACGGGTGCGGAAGATGGAGACGGCGACACCTCTACACGGGTGTCGGGGCCACCATCAGCCGGAAAGCGAACACCAAGGAATGTGATCTGGTTAGGGATAATCGATGGTTCTACCGGAGCAGTCATCTCATCAAAAAGGCGCTTGTCTCTGGCGGCCCTACCCTGCGCTGCCAGGTCTATAAGTCGCTGTCGACGATCCCGACCTGTCTCTAAACGTGGTGTTTTGTCACGTTTAGAGGAGGATCGGCGTAGGGTTAGAGCTAGTTCGGCAAGATTAGAATCTTCGTCTTGGGTGGCGGTGTCTGTCTTGATCTCAGAGTTGAACTCTTCGTATTGGGTAGCGCTGTCCGTCATGATCACAGGGTTGAATTGGGTGCCTTTATCAGTGGTGGGAACCTTTGGTGTTTCTTCCGCTGGTGATATGTCAACCTTGATCTCAGGGTCGGTTTGCGTGCCTCTGTCGACGGTAAGAGCCTTTGGCTTCTCTGTCGTGGGCGCTACATCAATCTTGACCTCAGGGTTGGTTTGTGTGCTGCTGTCAATAGTAGAAGACGCTGTGCCGGTCACAGTTGGAAGAGCAGGAACCGGAGAGATCGAGAGAGGATCGGGAACAGGTGACGGATCAGAAGATGGCAGCTTTTCATTGACCACAACGCCATCAATAGAAATGATCAATCCGTCCGGTGCCAAATAGCCGACAGGGGGAGGAGTCGATGTTGATGGATGAAGGACAGGAGAAGATACAGGGTTGGCCTTTTCCCCCAAGATGATGGCGATATCCCACAACTTTTTCTCTACAGCTTTGGCGAAAACGCACAGCTTGGAGTATACCATTTGAACAATGATATCAAGTATGACGGATATCGGCTGCCAGTAGATTTGTTGAGCACGCTTGACGTAAGGCGATAGGGGACCCATGATAACTAGGGATAGATATAGCCAAAACTTGTTGCGGTCGGTGTTCATATAATGATAAGGGAGCCAAGCCCCTAGGATGGTGACTCGGAGGTAATCGGCGAAGGACCAGTACATAGCTCCCATGGCGAGAATAGTGGCATCGAATATAAGTTCGTTCGGTTCGGGTTGTGCCTCGACTATCTTGGCGACGGTAGCAACTCCAATGAACAAGAAGCTGTCGAAGGAAGCACGGAACATGCCCTCATCGCTACTACACAGAAAACACAACGCCGAACCAACAATCAAGATGGCGGGGGATGCTGTATACAGCATCTGGATCATCATCCTGCGATAAGAGTTATGGTAAGAGATATGTCCCACAAACAAGAGCGAGATGATTCAAAAAGACATGGCTAGTTGCCTAGGAAGAGTTTATGAAAATGCCTGGAGACATATTGGCGGCTTTGGAAAGGAAATCAAGCGGCCGGGGAACAATGTCAAAGGTGAATCGGGTTATTGAAGGGCAACTCTAGATCGGGATCGGGGGGACACAACACCATGACGAGGAAGAGCGTGGCGAAGGGATCATCTGCCACCAAATAGTTCCTTGCTTACCAGGTGATGAAGGCCCGAAAGGGCGCGCGGTAGAAACCCATATTGAGATTGCCCATGACGACAATAATAAGGCAGGGTGGTAACAAGAGAACGACGATGATATGTTGCTGCTATTGCTGCTCTTCGCGGTGGTTGTAACGATTGCGGTTGCGAGTCAGGAGGAGACGAATAAATTGCGTTGCCGATGTTGAGAGAGAGAAGGAGGAGAGTTGAGGAATCCAGAAGAGAGGAGAGAATTATATGCACAACTGGTGTCCGTGTGGAAGGTAGGTAAGTCGTCGATGGCCGGGCAGGTGTAGAAGGTAATGCACCTGGGAGCTATTTGGGTACCTTTGCATTAGCAACGAGCAAACATTGCTAATGAGGAAAGAGCTCGAGTATAATGCATAATAGAGGTAGGTGTACCTTGTGAAGGTACTCGGTGCCGCGAGAGGAATAGGAAGGCTCGGTACCAATGAGGTAGTGAATAGAGGTACTGAATAGAGGTAATGCATGGAGGTACCAAATGAATGGAGGTACTCAATGCAGGTAGGTACTCGATGTAGGTAGGTACTCAATGGAGGCAGGTACTCAAGGGCGGTATTGAATAGAGTTATTGAATGGCGGCAGTAAATGGCAGTAGTCAATGGCCGGAGTGGCTAGCGGTAGTGAATGGCGGTAGTGAATGGCGGTAGTCAAAGGCGGTGGTTAATGAAGGCTAGCGGTATTGCAAAACAGGTTGGGAGACGCGTCTCTCGAGAAAAACAGCGTGGGAGAACCGGCTCTAGCGCACACAAAGAGTTTTGACTTGTTTATAGTCGTGGGAAAATACGACGGGCGACCAGTAGTTGAATAATAGGGCACACGAGTTGGATTGATGGTTACTAGCACAAAGTCGTCACATGCGTACGAGGGCCGGAAAATTTGTCTTTGAGCCGAAACGCGAGGGCCTATGCTATAGTCGTACGTTTAGACTTCGACAACGTCGCTCGACAGCAAGGGACTATAACTACCGAAGATATACTGGGCGGCGATAGGTTTAAAGGTTGTCTTGCAGCGAAACCCGGGTGCCTCCGGACCATATCTGTAGCTCAAGATGAGACCTAGGTTGAGGGGTAAATAGGCAGCCTTCACCAACAAATAGTTACACTTGGTCACCCTCGAACTTCATATTGCCATCCCTTGACACGTGATCCCTGCCACCCCAGATACATGTGCCGCCTTGTGTTACGGGACACGTCGTTTCGGGTATTTCCCTCCACCTAGCGCTTCGGTAGAGGCCAAGCGCTGTGAATGGCTATTTTCATTGTGTATTAACTAGGATCATGCCAACTGCCAACAGCCATTATGGTAGTTGATTATCGATGACTGGTGGATTAACTTCGATACTTAACAGAAGGTTACACAAACTCAACACTTACTGGGATTTTGCACCCAGCAGGTGAAGCCTACCATTGGCTATTCTAACATCAAGATAAGTGTTTAGTTAGTGGATATATCAACACCCGGCATCATGTCTCTAGCCCACCCCGGAGTTTTCCGACTGAGTAACTATACACCTAACAAAGCAACGTCAAGCAGTTATCACGCCCACAAATTCGCAACCTCTAATAGAAAGGTCACTGGGGAGCTACAGCATATATAATGCGGACACACGCTATCATGGAGGTAGTTATATATTACGTAAGCGCGCATTGCTAACATTGTATTGAACTAATATTCACAACTTACTGTGGGGTAAGTTAGCCACTTTTTTCGACAGCGGTATAATTGAAGAAAGTCTGAAGTTAAGACTAGGGTGCAATTATATTAAACTGTATTTAACTGTATAGTTACGTAGTGCATAATATAGGATGAGGCAGCAGTCCTGGAGTGTTCAGAATAGGGGGCATGTAGTAGGCCTTGGTTGGGCCATTAATAATGAAGACAAAGAGTATCTATTGCCATGTGAAAGGTACAAGTATGATTTAGTAGTTTATAAAAATATAGGATTCAGCAAATAGATCTATAGATGTGTTGCGATTTATAGCTCAAAACATTGCTGACTGGTCGGGAGGTATTGCCTTTGACTTAGGTAGTCTTGAGGTTGGAGTAAGAGCGCATCAAGATAATGCACCCCAACTCCTACCTAGGTAACTTCATGCACAGCTTTAGAGTGACCAGCGTCGCATTAGATATCCGGCAGTTGTTTACCTGCCTCCACCTACCCGCCTGTATACCTGCCTGCCTGCCTGCCTGACTAGGTACTTGCCTAGATTAGACGTTAATACTACTACTACTAGGTACCTTTGGTAGGGTAACTACATGGGGTATCGAGGTACCTGGGTAGCTTAGGTGCCTTAAGGTGAATAAATGGGAAGGTACGTGGTATCTAGAAGTACCTAGGTATCTACTAGAACCCCGGGGTGCAATCACAGGAGCCCCCATGAATTGCTGCGTGACTCAACTTACTACGTAGTATTTTGATCGTTCCGCTGTGATATATCCAGCCGGGTTTTAACCGAAGAAATCCGTGATTGCGTAATCAACAAGTCCTATGGTATTACCTAATTGTCGTCAACCTCGCGGGCGTTTTAGTAGTATATTTGGATCGGCATCGGCATTTGAGAATCACTAATACAAAAAGCAAATATCGCCAAAGCTGGGGATCTCGCTATTATGCATAATGTGGCGGCAGTCTCGCCGTGTTTCGACGAGTTCTCGTGAAAGCTACCCAAGTAAAGCCCGTTGGCCCCGAGATATTAGAATGGTCACGCGGCTCTCAAGCCTTACTATTACAAGTCCTTCGCAGACTAGCACTCAACAAAAGTAACGGGGTACAATATTTAAGCTAGGAGCGGAATGTTTTCACAATGTAAATTATAAACTATAATTGATATGTTATACTTAGTAAACATTATGAAGGCAAAAATGACAATAATTATGATCCAGCAACCTGACCGAGAGTCTTTTTATAAAATTTTCTTGTGAAATGATGAAGATAATTAATCAGATAAACTGTAGAGATGACAAAGAAAAAGTACGGAATTTGCCATTAGAATCTATGTTCGCGCGGTAATTGGGGTGGCCACTCGTCGGTGAGGGAGGTTAGCCAAGACTCAGCTCTGCATGACCGCATAATTCTTACTATGTATGACAGAGGGCGCACTCTAGTTGGCATATGTCGACATCTCGATTCGCTATGTATCTCGCACTCGCCACCAAAGAAAAGCAATAGGTGGCTATCATCCCAGTCAGCAGCCGCATGCTATTCTAGGCAGTTAGGAGTGGTGGTGGTAGGAAAAATAGTAGTGTAGAACAAAAGATTCACGATTATTTTTGGCCCCCAATGATGCTGCTCGCCAACGAAGGGGTACATAAGGGCAAGGACCTGGGCCCTTGTAGATTAGAGTCATACTACCGCGTTGAGGAAAAGTCCGACGTATAAAATTGGATTACCAATGCAAATCTGGATGAGCCGCACGGCTGACAACCCGGGGGACCAGATCCCCCCCATCCCAAGGACTCATCTGAGACTATTTATAGTCTTGGAACAAATTTGAGAATATGACTCTCAAGGAACGCCGGGCGCGTGATAAAATTATATACACGACTATATAAATATATAAATATATATATATATATATATATATATATATATATATGTGTGTGTGTGTGTGTGTGTGTGTGTGTGTTTAAGAGCGCAGCTCCCCCCCCTTCCCTTTAACCGAACCTACGACTATGTTAGTGATACGACTATGACCTAATAAAAGCTACCGTAATGCCGATCCAAGAAACACTCGAATTTTCATCCGACAAGTACCGGCAGGTAGTCGCCAAAGCCTCGACCGAATGGCTCCGCCAGCAGGAAGTGATAGCGACCCGTAAGCGGATATTAAGCGGGTTCGGGGTCGCCGTAGGGGGTGCACGGCGCCGCCGCGACGGGCGGCGTCTCCTTTGTCTTCGCGGGGTACAAAACCCGGAGCCTGTACGTGGCCGTGAAGAAGCTCCACATCATCCAAGAGGAGCTGCGGAGGCGGAATGTCGAGCTGCACAAGTTCAGCAAGATGAAGGACTTCCTCGGGCCCGTGGCCGTCGGCTCCGTGGGCTTCGTGGTCGGGGCCGAGATCACCGACCTCATCGACGGCGCGACGAACATCGAGCAGATGGGCGCCGGCCTGCCGGATGGCGCGTCCCCGAGCACGGGGCTCCTCGACGACCCGGGCGAGGCGCTCCGCGGAGTTGGCGGTGCTATAGAGCAGGTTGTGGGCTCTATTACAGGCGACGCAAGCGCCCCGGCAGTCGTCTCGGCAACTGATGCGATCGCATATCACGCAGGCATGGTCCAAGTCCAGACAATCGCCCAAGAGATGACCCAAACGGCTGCCGAGAAGCTGTTTTTCTCCCCGGGGAAGCCGAACCCGGAATGCAGTCGTAGTCTTGGAGTGTCGTGGTTGAATTGTGATACATGCGCGGTCAAGATCAAACAAGGGACATATTGGCGTACGCTCTCAAATCCCGTTTCCTATGCTACGTTTACTAACCGCGAACCCTCTAGATTGTTGCGGCTGCAATAACGACAACTACGATATTTGTCAGAGATGTTACGACAACAACATTCGGTGTAAGAATAAGAAGCACGTTATGAAGAAGCTTCAGACTCCTATCGGGCCGGAGTTTATCGACAGAATCTCTGCCACGCCTGGATACAGCCTGTGGAAACCGGGGAATGGGATTAGCATCTCTAGACAAGAACTATCAAAGCTTTTTCTCTTCCAGTGTGACTTCTGTCGAACCAAGGTGCGACAGGGAAGGGTATTCCGTAAGTCCCTCCTAGAGCACGGCGAGAGAAGAGTTTTCAGAGACTGACACGACGCTAGATTGTTTCGAGTGCGGCGAGTTCGACCTTTGCGACGAATGCTATCTACTAGGCAAGCGTTGCGGCGGTGGGCACACTCTGGTATCCGAACTTTGTGCGATAGATAGCTCCGATTGCCCAGGATACATCCGTGATTGCACGGCGAGGAGAAACTTGATTTCCCAGGTTTGTTCAAGTTGCCATAAGTCAGCACATCAGGGAGTTATGTATCGTATGTCATCCCCCCCATTGGTATTCTGCCAACATCTGGGTTAAAGAGTGCCATGAGCTAACGAATAGATGATGCAGACTGCTGCGCCTGCGAAGATAAAGCTGGATCCGATAACTACAGCATTTGCCAAGCCTGCTACAGCGGCGGAGCGCGTTGCAAACAACCTGGTGAACATGTTTTACTCCTTTACCTCGTGTCTAGGGGTGATTATGGAACGAGGTTTCCGAATGGTTGTAGGTGGTCGTCGACGACCAGCCTCAAAAAGGACACTTATTGTGATCGATGTAGCGAGAGCATTACCCAGGGCACCTTTTTTCGTACGTCCTCCCCTCCCGCTCTCCGTCCTCTTCGTTCCTCTCTCCATTCCTCTCTTCAATCTTCTCTCTTATATTCTATCATGCCCGACATGTGCGACACAGTTGCTAATCCCAGTATCTACCGCCAGATTGTTGCCAATGCCCGATAGGCAGTAAAAGATCGGATGATTTCGACTTGTGCCTGCGCTGTTATAGAGCTGGGAGACATTGTTTCAACACGAATCACTTACTTACACGACATGTCAAGTGAACATGTCAAGTGAACATATCAAGTGAGAGGAAAGGCAGCGGGAATAGTGAGTGGGAGCCTGCTGGGAGGTAATTAGATGTAGTTAATAAGTGTGTACCTAACATTTGGCTATTCGCTCGTCGCGAGGACGCTGGCGCTCGCGCGATGTATCATCCCCTCTCTGTTATCTAATATAATCCCACACCTAATTTGATAAGATGCATTGTCTCAGTTTTAGATCGATTCCTCACTGCCTGCGTTGCTGCACTGGACACATGGCTATGGCTGGTGGACATAGTGGGCCTGCACCTGTGCACAGCTGTCCGCGCACGGGCGCTGGCCACTTGCAGCCGCTTCGCTAAGCCCCCTTTTGACTCAGATAGGAGAGATAACTAGGTAGTGGCTAGGTATGTTCAAACATTCCCGTCTAATAAGTAGTTATCTAATCTACAGCCCTCATAGACAATAATTCGTCACCATCGTTTCAGGTCTTTATCATCGTTTCATCGTTCAAACCCTGTGTTTGACGGGCGCGGGTTACCTACCTTGCCTGTACTAGACCTTTGTCAGCTTACATGCACAGTTAGTTCCGCTTGCGAGATGTAAATAACTTTCAGTCCAGGTCTCGACATCGTATATTGAATCGATAAATCATATTAGATCCTTTCTCAGCTGGCCCGTTCTGGGTGTGCAGTAGCATCGGGCTGATCGCAGCATGACAAGAGGATGTGCCGAGCAACAGAAAGGGCAACATTCGATATGACAAGAACCCTAAAAGGATTAGGGAATGGCGTGGCTTGCACGTGGGATACCGGCACCAAAATAGGCACGAAACAGGAAGACACTCAGCGCAGCGGTGATCCTTGGCACTCATCCCACATGGCTCCTATAAAGCGGAGAAGAGCGGATTCCGAATACTTGGTGTGCCCAATTCATCCACTCCCGACGTTCGTTGCTCAGTTGATCGATAGCCTTTCGCACGCGACGCGGCGTGCAAGCATTGACCATGTATGAGTGGAACCACGAAATCGCACCCGTTCTATATCAACCTCTCGAGGGACACTTGCCGCTTCGGCTTCTCCTCATTCACCCGGGACGGCCCGACGATCCTCTCAGGACCGAACTCGTCCCTACAACAATCGATGATGCGAAGGGGAGCTACGACGCCACCTCGTACACCTGGGGCTTGCCCGAGAACCCGGAGTCGATCAACTGCGGCGATTCGCAGGTCTGGATCCAAAGAAATGCTTTTCATATGATACTCGATCTTCGCAGGCCAGACAAGCCCCGGAAAATCTGGATAGATGCCATCTGCATCAACCAGTGCGACCTCGACGAGCGCGCTGCTCAGGTCAGCATCATGCATCATATCTATCGGTGTGCGAGTGCTACTTGGGTCTGGCTGGGACGCCCGGATGAGTCCAGTTCTGCCGTCTTGAGGTACGCGGCAACCCTCGACGCAAAGAAATTCGTTAGTGAGTTTTCGGACTGCCAGTACGGGACAATTTTGGCCAAGTTCACCGAGAAGTCCTATTTCTTTGACGATTCATTCAGCGCTGGCGCCGATGCGAACAATTTGCGAGATCTTGCTACCGGTATTGTGGACTTCTTGAATCGGCCCTGGTTTTCTCGCGTGTGGATTCAGCAAGAAGCGTCATTATCAGAGAAAGTGCAAGTAGTGTGCGGGCCAGACTATATAGAGTGGGATAACATCTTCGCCCTAGCTGTACGTCTCTATTGGAGGGGTTGAAAAGCTGTTGGCATGTAAGGGTGGATGTAGTACGGTGAGGTAACTAACAACTTAACACATAGTGGATAATGTGCCCGAAGTATACAGAGACTTGGCCAGACTATATTCATCAAAAGCTCAGCCGGACGGTCAACAATATACAGGCAGTTAGGATAATCCAGAAAGCTCGGCACTACCATTTCCAGGAGACGTACGGACCGACCGATATCGGGTTAGGCTTTGAGGGATTGATCAACACTGTCTCTCGTTACGAAGCAACAGATCCTCGAGACCGGATCTTCGCCATGGGAAATATCATAATAAATTCGGGTGAATGGTTTGAAGTCGACTATCGAATCCCATGGCAAGTATTAGTAAGTGCCCTGGATAGGAATTTGGCCTCGAGCTGTCTTGGCCGCCAACGTCTTCTGGACCACACTCGCCATATGATAACTCTCCCAAACAATCGTTGGGTAACCAGACCATTTTATAACTGACTATTTACGTTTAGTATACTGATATTGCCCGTCGATTTATCAACGCGGATGCATTACGTTTCTTGCAAAACGCCGGCAGGGCTCGACAGGAGCCCGGTACTGCTCTCCCGTCGTGGGCCCCTGACTACAGTTACAAAGAGGAGAGCGAGTTCATGATATCTGCGCCGACTCTCTGGAAAGCGGGCGGCAGCTGCCACCCTGCATTGGCCGCGACGACAAAGGCATCCGGCAGCAAGGTGAGCCCGCTGCCGAAGGGCAGCCGAAGACAATTCCCGATGTCGGACGAGCTGAAGGCCTTTAAAGGCCCGATGAAATCGCTTCTCCAGAGCTCTGCCTCGTTTCGATGCTTGATGTCGGATGAGATCATATATACCGGGGAGGTCGTTGATACCGACACCGGAACGCTAGAAGAAAACATTGCACAGATTGTCGAGAACATCAAAAAAGGACATCGCCTACGTTGGCACCCTGCCGGAGTCTACGTATATCAACGGCGACACTCTCCTGGACGCATACAAGCTGACGCTCATCATGGCATGCGACGCGCAGCAAGAGATCGTGGGTTCCGACTACGTCAGGGCGCACTGGGACGAGTGGTTCCGATGGTACGAGCAGGGCGTAAGTTGAAAACCTCCGATGAAACCCGCAAAGAGGCGATTGTTCCCGAAGCAGGGAGCATCTCGCGCGCGCCCCCTCTTTCTTTCTTCGGACTAACGCTCACCCCCCCTAAAAGTGCACAGGATACTGGGACCACCGCGCCCCGGCGCTGAACGCGGCATTCGAGTCCTCCGGCGCGGCCGGGACGTTCCGCTTCGCCGTGACGCGGCACGGCTACTTCCGGGCTGGTGCCGCGGCCCGCGCGGGCCGGCGACGAGCTGGCCATCTTCCAGTCGTACGAGCTCGCCGTGGTCCTGCGCCGACTACCCTCAACACCAACACCACCGCCGCCGAAAGCCGGGAAGCAGACGGCGACGGCGGCGGTAGTAGGGCGCGATTGCTTCTTCGAGCTCCTCGGCGACGCCTACGTCCACGGCATGATGGAGAACGAGGCGCGCTGCATCAGCGACGAGTTCGGCTGCCGCCACGAGCCGACGCAGGCGCAGCGCGACAAGATGCTGAGGGAGTCGGACGAGGGGCGGGGCCAGCCGTGGGCCACGCTCAGCCTGAGCGGGCACTACGAGCGCATTTTCGGCACCCTCGGGCCCAGGACTGTTCGTTTGGTGTAGCTAGCGTACAGCCCCCCGTTTGCTTTAGTACAGCTTTCGGGCAGTAGATATTCTAACATGCGGAAGAGAGAAAAAAAAAAAAAAAAAAGCTCAGGTGTTTCAAATTGACGTGTTTTTACACCTGTATTGAATAATTAGGTCTAAAATTTCTATTGGATATCTAATTTTGTTATCAGAGCTGTACAACATTCCTCGGCGCGCTAATGCGGGCAGGGCATCAGCGTCGGAATTTTCGGCCGGGGATAAAAAAGCACCGGCAGCTGGACGCGGCTACTACACTACTACTCCATGCAGTGATGCGGCACGAAATGACCGGTGCTTGGTAAAGCTTGTTCCCTCCCGCCCTTGCTGTCTTTCCCCCCCCCTTCCCCTGCCCCCCTTCATCAGGAAAGGCCCAGGGTCTGTCGCGCCAGGTCCCAGAGCTTGTTTTCCTTGGCCTCGTCGTAGGCGTAGCGCTGGACGCCGGCCATGGTCTGGACGAAGGGCTCGAACTCGGCGACGCGGCAGTCCTCGAGGTACTTGCCGCCCTTGCCCTCCCACTCCTTGCCGACGGCGGCGAGGACGGTGGTCGAGGCGCCCTGCTCGGGGCTCTTGAGGAAGTTGGCGACGGCGGGGGTCGTGGTCCAGCCGGCCTTGACGTCGTCGGGGACGTGCTTCTGGAGGCCGGTCATGATGCCGCCGGGCATGAGGCTGAGGGCGTGGAGGCCGCGCGGGCCGAAGGCGCGGTCGACGTAGTTGGCCATGTAGATCTGGGCGAGCTTGCTCTGGCCGTAGGCGCCCCAGGGGTTGTACGCGCCGGGCTTGGCGAGCTGGAAGTCGTCGAAGACGATCTCGGACATGTGGTGGCCCGAGCTCGACACGTTGACGAGCCGCGAGTTGAACTCGGGCGTCGACCCCTTCAGCAGCGCGTCCGCCAGCAGGTCGAACAGCAGGTAGTGCCCGAGGTAGTTGGTGCCCAGCTGCATCTCGAACCCGTCGACCGTCTCCTCGCGCGTCGGGATCTGCATCACCCCGGCGTTGCACACGAGCCCGTTGAGCGTCGCCGACCTCCGCAGGAAGGCCGCGGCGGCGGCGCGCACCGACGCCAGGTCGCTCGTGTCCAGCGCCAGCAGCTCGACGCGCCCGGGCTCCAGGAACGACGCGCACGCCGCCCGGCCCTTGTCCAGCGAGCGCGCGGTGAGGAAGACCCTGGCGCCCGTCGCGGCGAGCGCGCGCCCCGTCTCGATGCCTATGCCGGACGAGGCCCCGGTGACGAGGAAGACCTTGTCCTTCAGGTTCCCCTTGAGGTCGTTGTCCTCGATAATCTGGAGAGCGGTCGGGCGCGCATCCCCAGGCCCCGCGGGGGTCTTGTGAGCTTCTTGGTAGCGAGACATGGCCTGATGTTCCGCCGACGCGGGATGGATGGTTTTGTAAGTATTTTTACCGGTGATTTGCTTTATCCGGATGAGAGGAGGAGAGGGCGTCGATGATGTTCGAAGTGACTGAAAAACATATCTACGGCCGTCTCTTCACGACCTTTAAAGACTTCGACTCGTGCGGTTGATCCGTAGCCATCATGGTGCTCAGCTAACAGCATATGCACGAGGCGGGCTTTGTTGGAGATAATACCGGTAACGCCGGCCATCGTCGTCGGCATGACGGGTTGCAAGACGGATTTACCCCGTCGTTAAACGTAAATATATTACGGGAAGTCACCTCATCACCAAAGATGAGACGTTCCAAGATCTTCCATCTTCTCCTATTGCTCCAATGTTGTTGGTTAACCCGCTCGAGTTCAGGGCCAACCCTAGCCATGGAGGGTTCGACATCGAGGTCGACGCCAAAGTAGGTGGGGAGCTCCCTGGTTAGGACTACAATCAGATGTGATGGATTAGGCTTGGGCCTGAGGACGTGCACCTGGTTAGGGTACGGTGGTAAGCTATCGGATTCTCGGGGATAGCGGCGTGGTGTGGGTAGACTTGCATAAATGGATGGTCAGGGGTTCACGGCGGTGACTCAATCTATATCTATGTAATGGATAACTAACTAGTTAATGGATGTACAAGGATAAATGGATTTTGGGATGGATGACGCCACCGCCAAACCATTAACTTATAGTCGATAAATAGAACACCAGCCACAATAGTACCCCTTTCTGTGGCTTGTCTCATGGGGCAAGCAAGCTACAGCCAAGACAGAACAGCAAATGCCTACAAGTAGTTATGCTGTAGCAGAACACATTTTAAACTCGCGTGAAGAAAACATGGCGCGAGATGTATGTCGCATGGACAACAGCAGCTCTATGCATCTAATGAAACCATTGCATCTACCTAAAGACTATTCTCTAGTAGATCGATAACATGCTGAGATCGAGTATAATCTCATTTGTCCAGGCTTACTTGTACCTATGTGGTTATTTTCTTTTGAAGAAGGGCAGAGCACCATCGATCGCGAAACGGACTTCGTAAAGAATTCTTCGAGCCCGGATATTTCATTTTGCAAGGGTCAACGCCTGTTCATCCGCCACTGCCGAATCCCGTCCCGTAGATAGTTCGTACTAACCACCTGGAGTGCGTTGCCCTCCTCCACCTACCGCCCGCATGTACCGACTCCGACCGGCACCCACGCCTGGACTTATGCCCTATAATTCCTATCGTCGTAGTATTCCCTTCTACGAATAGATCTACGAATAGATAAGTCGACCGGACGTGACAAATACGCCCCGCAAAAGAAAATGAAAAAAAAAAGGGATAGGAATCAACTAGGTAGATAGATGGCCCGTAGTTCGTGGTGACCCTGCTGGTTCCCTTCGGGCGCTCTCGGCACGCGAACGAGCCCGGCCGAAATAGTAAAAGTGTGTGTGTGTGTGTGCGATACTCCGGACCAAGCCCACGTCACATCAGCCCCCCCCCATTCCGATAGCCTTATTCCAGCGCCGTTCCAGGCTAGGGGTTGTAGCACCAGGTACTACCTACCTACTGAGACTCTCTGTAAGTGGTGGATGCAAAGACGCTAAGGTATGTCACTCAATAAACTAACGTCCCTGCCGGTAAGGCGAGGACGCACTCTTCGCTTTTCGCCATTCCTATGCGCTATGCACTATGCACTCACTATGCACTATCCCCATCCAACATCCCATCCACCATCCCATCCGCCACCCCCATCCACCCTTTCAGCAGCATCCACTATTTCCGCGGGGGGGCACCCACCTCTTCGACGTTCGTCATTATACCAAGATACCGAAAGCTATGGACCCTCCCCGTCGCCCTTCCCGCCGGGCCAAGCTCCGGTTTGCATCTGCCACACTAATGATGCCGCATCCGCGAGCTGATATCGCGCGCCACGCATAGTTTAGCTTTACGCCGTCTGACCCCCTCCCCCCCCCCAGACGGGTAGCGGACTCCCTGATATGCACTATGTCAATATGATATCAGGCCCCTTCGCTCGTCGGATCGTTGGGTCGTTGGTGCGCGAGGATGACTGCGATGCCCTTGCATTGCATTAGTTTTCTTTTTTTTTTTTTTCCCTTCCGGCTCCGTAACTACCGTAGATCGCGGCCTTGTCGCTCTATAGTATGTGTCGAGAGATGCAAAGCTGTAGAGGCGCGAGTAGAGATCGGGTCACTATAAGAACATCGTCGAACCCGGTCAGTTTGGACTATGAAGCTATCCTCCCACACTCAAAGCATACGGCGGTTCAATAGTTTACATACTACCTGCTGCATTCTCGACTCCTTTGCCTTGATAATTAATATAATAACCAAATCTCCATCAACACTCTCATAAACTCACAATCGACTATCTCCATCATGAACGGAAGCACACACAAGCCTACGAACAACGGCGTTGAACAGGACTATGGCCGTCGACTTCTTCCTCACGTAGTCGACCACATTGCCCGCACCGACCCTCAGCGCGAATGTTTCTCCATCCCACGGACATCCGACCCAAAGGATGGCTGGAAAATAGTGACGTTTAAGCAATATGCCAATGCCATCAACCATGTCGCCCGAAGGATCACTGAGCTCTCCGGTCCTGCGCAAGCCGGTACCTTCCCGACGATAGCATATGTTGGGCCGAACGATGCTCGATATGTCGTCTTGACCTTGGCTGCCGTCAAGGCCGGGTATAAGGTGAAATGTTCTATAATCATATTACCACAGGCCAGTTGCTAACAGTTCCAAGGCTCTCTTCATCTCCCCTCGTAATTCACAAGAGGGCCAATTGAGTCTTTTTGAAAAGACAGACTGCCATATCCTCACCTTCCCGAAATCCCACCGTAATATGGTACAGCCCTGGCTGCAAGAGCGCGAGATGCAAGCCATCGAGGTCGGTGCCACTGACAGCTGGTTTCCCGAACATGAAGTCGAACCATTCCCTTACTCGAAAACCTTCGAGGAAGCGGAATGGGAGCCACTATGTGTTCTACATACCAGCGGCTCAACCGGTATCCCCAAGCCCGTCATTGTTCGCCAGGGCATGATGGCTATCTGTGATCAATACCTCAAAAGGCCAGACTGGAAAGGAACCAAGATGTTTCTGAAAGGCTTTAGTGAGAACTCAAAGAGAAACTTCATACCAAGTAAGTCGAACTATTCCGCTCAACGGAGGTGAAAAGACATCTTGCTAACTAGTTTAGTGCCTCTATTCCACGCCGCCGCATTATACAGCTTTCTATCAACTGTAATATACTATGGAACTCCAGCGGCACTTGGCTTGCCTGACCGCCCTCTATCTGCCGAATCAGTGCTCGGCTGCCTCGAACATCTTGACGTGCAAGCAACGATACTTCCGTAAGTATTCATTCAACTTGCTAACATTTATGCTACATGTATCTCTTGCCTTTGCATAGGCTAACTGTATATTTTTGTGTAGACCTGCCATTCTAGAGGACATGAGCCAAAGCGATCACTACATCGAGGCGTTGAAGAAACTGAACTTAGTATTCTTTGGTGGCGGTGGGTTCTTCACAACCCTGTCTTAATACAACGAGCCGGATACTAATGTATGAGCAGGCAACCTGGTCCGAGAGGCTGGTAATCGATTAGTAGAGAAAGGAGTTAATCTCAACAACTTGATCTCTGCTACAGAGTAAGGGGAGAATCCTATCCGATTTCATTTATATTCGGGCTAATTCGGGACCATAGATTTGTTCCCTTCCCTATCTACTTGCAACCCGATTCGAAGCTATGGCAGTACTGTAAGTTAGGACCAACACACCCTTTATAGCTATGTCGATCGCTATGGTGAACCCGAAATCTCCTGTTATAGCTAGCCCACGCGCTACTTGGCTCTATAACCTTGATTAAAGAAACACCACTGACCTTTTACGTTAGTCATCATCAACTCGGAAGAATTTGGAGCGGATTGGCGAAAGGTTAACGGCGAAAATGATGTTTACCGGTTGGTAATCGTTCGTAAGGATAAAAATCCAGGCCTCCAGGGTTTCTTTTACACATTCCCGGATCTGAACGAGTACGACACAAAGGATCTGTATAAGCCGCACCCGACCCTTGCTGATCACTGGATCTATTACGGGCGCTCAGATAGTGAGTTATCCTACCTAGCATCCGAGGCCAAACAACGTTCTTACTAACCTTATCAAATCAAGATATCATTGTCTTCTCGAATGGCGAGAAGCTGAACCCGGTGACAATAGAGGAAATAGTTTCCGACCACCCTGAGCTCAGTGGTGCCCTAGTTGTTGGAGAAGGGCGCTTCCAACCCAGCCTGCTCTTGGAGCCGACTGTATTGCCCAAGACCGAGGCCGAAACAGACGAACTCATCGACAGAATATGGCCCTTGGTCGTCACTGCAAACAAAGAGACAGTTGCCCATGGCCAGATAGGCCGCGATTTCATTATGATCGTCACCCCTGAGAAACCTTTCCTGCGCGCTGGAAAAGGAACAGTTCAAAGGGCAGGCACGGTGAAGCTTTACAAAGATGAGATTGATGCGTTTTACGAGAAGGTTGAACAGGGCTCCAATGTGGACGCGCCCCAACTGGATCTCAGTTCGGAGAATGGCCTGATTGCATCCATTCAAGACCTCTTCTACGCTCGCCTTGGCGCTCAACAGAAGCTTCCGCCAGACGCCGATTTCTTTTCGTCCGGTGTAAGTTGCTTTAGGAGAAACCCCTGCCCAATATCTTGCTTGCGCCAGGCTTAGCTAACTTGATGGATAGATCGATAGCATGCAGGTGATCGGTGCATCTCGGCTTCTTCGTGCCGGATTAGAAGCCGCAGGCTACCACATTAATGCCGATGCCGTCGCAACACGAGTCATTTACGGCAATCCTACAGCTGAGCGACTGGCTAAGTACCTCCTCTCTCGTGTCGCCCAGAATGGCGAATCCGCACCACAAGAGGATGATGGGGAGCACGATGTCGAGTCAGCCAGAGCACTGTGGCAGAAGTACACGACGGATCTCCCCAAGGCCCAACTTGGCCGCGCCGACCCCTCCAACGACGAGCAGACCGTCATCCTCACCGGTAGCACGGGCATGCTCGGGTCGTACATGCTAGACCAGATGGTCAAGAACCCGGCCGTGAAGAGAGTGATCTGCCTGAACCGCGCCGACGACGGCGGAAAGAAACGACAGGCGCTGGCGATGGAGGAACGCGGGCTCACAACGGACTTCGAGTCGAAGTGCACCTTTCTGCACGCGGACATGTCCCGGTCCGACTTCGGCCTGCCGCGGGAGACGTTCGACGAATTGCTCGGCAGCGCGGACCGCATCATCCACAACGCGTGGCCGGTCAACTTCAACATCCCCGTGGAGTCGTTCGAGCCGCACATCCGCAGCGCACGCACGATTGGCGACTTCGCATCGCGGGCGGCAAAGCGGACGGCCGTCATCTTCATCTCGTCGATCAGCACTGGCGACCGGTGGGACGCGCGGTCCGGGCCGTTGCCGGAGGTGCGGCTCGAGGACCTCGCGCTCCCCGCGGGGGGGTACGGGCTGAGCAAGCTCGTGGGGAGCCTCGTGTTGGAGGACACGGCGCGCGCGGGTGACTTCCCAGCGGCGGTGATCCGCGTCGGGCAGATTGCGGGGCCCGAGGCGGCCGCCGGCGCGTGGAACCGCCAGGAGTGGCTGCCGTCCATCGTGGCCAGCAGCGTGCACCTGGGCGCGCTGCCGGCCACGCTCGGCAGCATGGAGCGCGTCGACTGGACCGCCGTCGAGAGCGTCGCGGGCCTCGTGCTGGACGTCGCCGGCATCTCGCAGGCCGTGGCCGCCGCCGACGTCGCCGGGTACTACCACGGCGTCAACCCGGCGGCGACCACGTGGGCCGCCCTCGTGCCGACGGTGCAGGCGTTCTACAAGATCCCGGAGGTCGTGAGCTTCGCCGACTGGGTCAAGCGGCTCGAGGCCAGCCAGTCGGAGGGCATCCAGGCCCTGGATCGGAACCCCGGCGTCAAGCTGCTCGACTCCTACCGCGCCATGGCCGCTGCGGCCGGCAACCCTGTCGTCTTCGACATGGCCCGCACCAAGGAACGGAGCCCCTCCATGCGCAACGCGAAGCCTATCACGCCGGACCTCATGAGACACTGGTGTCAGCAGTGGAGCTTTTAATCCAACGTCCGGGCCGGCAGCCGGCCGTGGGGGAAGTCTGGTTGATTGCGTTCACGGCGTCTCTTAGCAAGCGACATGCTTAGACTCAGGAGTTTAGAGACTTTGGAGACGCGGGTGCTTTTTGGGTTGCGCGCTACGGCCATGTACATATATATACATATAACTATACAGAAATACATACGTTTTTGATATATCCAAGGAATTCTTCTCGTCCTACCAAAAAACCTTGATACAGATGAAACAATGCCATCGGCAGTTTGCTGCAAAAGCTGAAAAAAAAAAAAACAAGTTGAGGTAACTCATCGCTTGGAACTATACATGTGCTTGCATTCATTGGCTTTCTTTTTGGGTTGCCATACCTTACTTATCATGTACGCTTTGTTGGGGACGGGGAGACGCGTGTTCGCTGTGATGCTCGATGAGACTCTCCGATGCTCTTTCTGTCTCTTTCCACGGGTCTGAGGCAGCTTCAGTAAGGATTGGGTGGACTGGCAAGGTTTGTTCAGGGGGTGTGAGGTTTTTTTTTTTTTCTCAACGTGGTAACACCAATGGCGATGTCTGGTACGAGCAAGAACACGAAATAACTTGGTTTATTTACCCGGGCGCTTACGTATAGATGAGGTTAGATAGATAACCTTAACACGCGTTCGCCGTTGCCATTATTTACTTGTATCCGCACTTGATGGTGTTTCGATAAGTGAGTATGTAACTGGCTGCCTCGGGTTACTTAGCGTACTACCTACTTGCCTACCGCCTGGCTACCTCTGCACACCTAGATTAGACGTTAATACTACTACTACTACTACCTCTGCGTACTTGGTTTCAGTAGTACCCTGCCCTCCGAGATACATAACAGACAGACTTCCACTTCGAATGACATCGTTCAATCGTGCGGGAAGTAGCTAAGTTCAGGTCAGGTCAGGTATGTGTCTCGAATACCTATGGCTCAAGGCTGCCTCTGATGTTGCAATACTTACTTACCTAGGTAGGTAGGTACTTATGTATTCTTGCAATATTCTTATTGCTTTCATCATTATGAGCATGCCGGCTGGAGCATTGATCATTGATGCAGGAGCTTAGCGCTGCTATAGCCTATAGGTACCTATGTAGGAGGGGATGCCCGATGCTTGAAAGTAGGTACCCAATACTTCAGGTGGTTCATCTCGTGCATGTAGCACCTGGCCAAGCGAAAACAATACCTAACCCTGACTAGAGTCCTGAATAGGTTAGGCTTCGACGAGTTGCGCCACAAGCCGCCACAGTCGCCCGCGCACCTCTAGTGAAGGCCGTGTCGGCACGTACCTGTTTAGGCAGGTACTAAGTACCCACCAAGCCGAATAGGTACTTACATATGTGGGCGGTTTTGCACAGTTATGTGATAGTCTAGCAATCTGAAAATTCTATGATTTGCTGTGGTGCCTTTCAAAACCCATTGATCGAATTTTTAGCCGCATATTGTATTTTCAACTGAGTATTAATTGTGTTGGAAGCGGTACTAGATCCTTCCTTCCTCTAGCAGTAGGTATCCATCCATATAATGAAGATGCCTGTTACAAAGGATCTAGCGATCCTGCCTGTAATTAGTGTACTTGTAAATGAACTTGATGGCACGTGTGGCTCGTGCACAATTTCATTCACCAGCAGAGGTACCGTATTAGGTACCTAGGTACTTTTCTCCCTCTCTACTTCTTCGTACCTCCCCTATCTACCTTTAGGTAGCCGTGTAAGTACCCAGGTCTGCACAGTACTGCGGTACAGCCAGTGAATACAGGCGGCACCAAGCTTTGAACTCTGCTTTGCCTCTAGGTAGTTACCTGGGTAGCCTCTAACTTAGTAACCACCCCAGCCCAAGCTAGATAACTACCTCAGGTTAGATGAAATTTCGACTCGCCGAAAAAATTATAGCTTTTTCCTAACGACCCCAACACAATTAACCAACCAACCAACCATCACCACCACCACCATCACTACTACGCCGCCACCTCAACGACAACAAACAGGATCTATCTGCTTGACAGTATCGCCATCCGCCATTCTACCGACCGATCGACGACACCCGAGAGAGCATCATTGTCATCATCATCAGCAGCACCAGCGTCAGTGTGTTATACCACAAGGCCCGGGATTGATCATTCCTTGATAATCTCTCCTGCCCTTGCTTTGCACGACTTCGAGCATTCGCTTTGCATCCGTGCATTCGACCGCCTCGAATCTGCCAGCGGGAAAAAAAAAAAAAAGAGTATACACTCGAGCGCACTAGCCCTCCCCCCACAGCCTTTTGCTGCTTTCGACGGCCGAACGTTTGCCCTTTTCTGTCCTCCCCCCTCCTTCATTACCACACGGCCTGTCGATTTCTTCGATTGTTTCTGGACCCTCGGTGAAAAAAAGGATATCACAAAAAGAGCAAAAAAAACAAACAGAAAAAAAAACAAGCAAGGGGTTACCTGGTTCGTTGTGTGTATATCTGTACTATTACACCATATAGGGCGGTCTTTTTCTAGTCTTCCCTGTCACTATGCCTTCAAATCTCCCTTCCAGTTTCGCGTCTGCCGCTGCTGGCCAGAATTCGAACCGCGATGCCAGATCAGGTGCCAGAGGCGATGGGCGTGGAAACACGAGTGGAGAGTGGTATGTTATTTGTGCTGTTGCGTTGGATTTCCTCCTTTCTGCACACCCCGTCGTCTTCGACACCCTGGCATAGACGACGACCTTGTCATTGTGCCCCCCCAGCCGTCCGTCTGGTGTCGATGCTTCTTCTATACTATACATGCCGTGGCAATTCGGACCTGCTCGATACTACGCTCCCTCGGCACCACCTTCAGGCTGCCATTGGCTGCCGGACACCGCCCACTTCCATTTTTGCAGCCTCTATTCATTTCTCCCCTTCGCGAATCGCGGTGTGGGGGCTACTTTCAAGCACAGACATGCACCCGTCTTCAGCTATGACTATTATCTCTTGTTTTTGTTGTTGTTGTTGTTTTTGTTGTTGTTGTCTCTCGCTGACCCTATTGATTTTCTAGGCCTAGACCAGGACGCACAACGAACGGCACTCTCACTTTTCGCCGGACATCCACAACGCCTTCAAGCCAAACCTTCAACCAGCCGAACGCGTCAGAGCCCGTCGCCCCTTCGGACGACCCTGCAATTCTCGCGGCCATGCCCGTCGGTTCTACAGTCGTGGAGACTACCTCGCCCCAGAGGTATTCTCGTGAAGAGATGCTCGCTATTTTCAGCATGCAGCAAGACCCGCGCATCCAGCAACCTGATGTTTCCAGCTTATACGTGGACGCTTGGAATCCTGGCCAGGCTAACGGCGCATCATCTCGTGGATGGGGTAAGCCCGCTGAATCGCACGTGCTCCCCCAAGAACCCGACATATGCTGGGATGGGGTGGGGTCCACAAAGCCCATAAGCATGCAGGATATGACGGCTGAAGAAAGAGAGGTGAGTTTTGGCAATACGCCGAACCCATACACCCAACATCTGAGCATTGAAAACTGATCATGTGTTCAACCTAGCTTTTCGTAGATGTTAACTCTACCCTGAAACCACCAGCCCAAAATAAAGAAGGGACTCATCCGGGTGGGGGTGCAAATGGCCGGAAGACTTCTCTCTCCCAGGGTACATCAAACAACTATGGTTTACCTTCGACTTCGACCAACTCGCGTCCAGGGACTCGGCGCCGCGAAACCGTGGATACCAACCCGTTCTCGGGGGGTGGCGGACTAAACTCGCCTATATCTTCGAGCCGCCCTTCCCGAGATAACAATTCAGTCTGGGTGGAACGGAAGGGTCCTGAGGCCAAGGACTCCATGTTCGAAGAACCTGAAGAAGACATAGGGCTGAGGGACACCGCGACCAAGCCCACCTCTATCGCTGGTGTTGCGCGGGCTAATACGGCTACTGGTGTGACGACTTTTGGTGGCCCTTCCATGTGGCAAACGCCCTCGTCGGGTGGTTTACCCGGGCTTGGTAGCTTTGGGAACTTTGCGTTACCTGGCTCTACTATCGGAGAGAAACGCTCCGCAAACCCGCGGGGTGAGAGCCGTATGACCCATATAATTCCCAGAGACAATCTGGATAGTCCAGGTAACAAGCTCGGTGACGGCTCCGCTGTACCTGATTCGAATCGGTCTTGGCGTCTCCGCCCTCGAACTGACACGGACCCATTCGGTGACGAATCTTTGTCTGGGAGCGCGGTACTGGGGGGTGCTCAAGATACGAGTCCTCCTCCCATGTCCCACCCTCAGCTTCATGCTCAGCTGTATGACACGCCGGTCAAGGGATCGGCGGGAGAATTCGGCATGGCTGGACTGAACCTCGGTGGGCATGGTGGCCACGATCCTACCCCACTAAGCCCCTCGGAAACGAATCCTTACCGAAGCCCCCCCGGTGAACGGGGGGAGCATGATGGGGGTTCGGATAGACCTCACGGTTTCGGCGGCGGCGGCGAACCGGCCTCGAACTACGGCGGCGGAATGCCACGATCTTTCGCTCATAACGCGTTCGAGGGAAGTGATCGAAGTCAGACATCGAGCGTTGGCGCTAAAGCCCACCCAGGATTAGGAGGCTTGTCTGGGTGGCCTTTATCCAACACCCCCGACCGAGAGAGAGCGCCATTCGGTGGGTTTAGTAGCGCTTTCTTCGGCCAGATGGGTGACATACAGTCGCCCGGGCTTGGTGGCCTTGGGGGCGTTTTTGCCCCTGCCACAACTGGAGGCCTTGGCGGGACGGGGTCGTATGGTCGCGCAAGTAAGCTGGGCTCCCTGTTCCCCCCTGCAATGCAAGCGCAGATGCAGTCTCATGAAAATGAAAACCTGGCCGACTCGCTCCCTGATCTGCGGCAAACTAATCCTTTAGGCGCTATTGGGCGCAATCCCCTAAACGAGCACGGGACAGAGAGTCCCATGAGGGCTGGCAGAGCCGTTTTCGCCAACATGTTCACTCCTCATACCGAGGGAAATCGGACACCAGGGGGAACGGATTCTACCCTTCACGGCGGTATGTCTGCTGCTGCCCCAAGCCAATCATTCACTGTGACGAGCAATACTTCCAATTATGCTACCGCTCCGCCCCCTGAGCCTCCCTCGGCCCAAGCCCGCACCATGGTAATGCCTGACCGCATGCGCTGGACGTATCTTGATCCTCAAGGCAGTATCCAAGGTCCCTTCACAGGTTTGGAGATGAACGATTGGTATAAGGCTAATTTCTTCTCGCCGGATTTGCGTGTCAAGAAAGTCGAGGATACTGAATTTGAGCCCCTCGGCCAGTTGATTAGGCGCATAGGCAATTCCCGCGAGCCATTCCTAGTGCCTCAGATCGGCATACCCCACGGCCCCCCCGCGCAGGGCCCGTTTGCGCCGAATGGCAGCGGTGTTATTCAGCCTCCTCTCGTTGGCGCCTTCCCTAGCTTTGGCCGCACTCTGACCGCCGAGGAGCAGAATAATCTAGAGAGACGTAAACAGGAGGAGCAGTATCTCCTAGCACGGCAGCGCGAATTTTTATCTAGTCAACAAGTAATGGGCAGAATGCCAATGCAGGGCGTCCCCGGGTTAAACCACCATTCCAGCGCCCACAGCCTGCAGAGCCAGCCAAGCTATGGGAGTATGACGTCGCCCATCACAGCACCACCACAAGCCCCTATTGGCCCTATCGGCCCTATCGGAACAGGGGGTCCTTTTTTCGATACGCTAGCCACACGTCAACCCGCCGCGCACGGTAATTCCGGTCCAAGCCTCGATATGTTTCGCGAGGATGAGCTCAACCACTTGACCGGTGCCGAGCGCCAGGTGTTGGCTAGCATGAACATAAACAACACGGGAGCGTTAGGCGGGAACCTCCCTCAACCCATCGGTGTGTCTTCACCCGAGCCCAAGAATGATGGCCAGCTACCAACAGCGAGCGAGCTCGTCGAGGACGGCGAAGGGTTCCGCGAACGGTTGCAAGAATTTAAACAACTTCGTGCCCAGCATGATGCTGAAACCATGGACCAGGCCCAACGACAGGCGGCAGAGGAAACAGCGTCACCGCAATCTTTGCAAGAGGGTCAAATTTTTGAATCCTCGCGCGCAATGGAAGAATTAAACGAGTCGGAGCCAGCCAAACATGTCCAGAAGAAAGAGCCGGCCGTGTCGAATAAGGAGTTTAAAGAATACCAGCAAGCGCAGGCGGCGGCGGCGGCAGCGAAGCTAAGCGGACTACCCTTGCCATTCCCGCCACCGCCTTCTGGTACCCCTCTGCCTGCTCCTGCTCCTCAACGTGTTTGGTCCAACTTGCCGGAACAATATGCGAATAGCTCACGATCTGGAACTCCGGACGTCAACTCGGCCACTTCGACCCAGGTACCTCCCATGGCCCCGTGGGCCAAAGATGGAGGCGTGGAGTCACACAAAGGGCCAAGCCTAAAAGAGATCCAACAAGCGGAGGCAGTGAAAGCTGCCAAGGAAGAAGAGGCGGCGGCTCTAGCAAGACGAGCCATGCTTGAACAGGAGGCAGCACGCGAGCGCGAGAGGGCAGTAGCGGCCGCGCCGGGCCTACCAACCTCGAGCACATGGGGTACTGCATCCCCAGTGACCGCAGCACCAGTGAGCAGCCCATGGACAAAGCCGGTAGGAGGGAAAGGTAGCGTGCCGGCTCCATCGACGCCGAGCGCATCATCAGATAAGAAGAAAACTCTAGCGGATATCCAGCGCGAGGAAGAGGCGCGTAAGCACAAGGCCCGGGAGCTTGCCACACAAGTCGGGGTACCCTCAACGAGCGCTAAGCGCTATGCCGATCTAGCTAGCAAGACGAGCGCCGGGAGTACACCCAGCATTGTAACCGGTGGCATGAACGTACCACCCGCGAGCGGCTCCGGCTGGGCTACGGTTGGAGCGGGCGGGAAAGTCAAAGTTCCCCCCACAGGCCCCGTATTACAAGCCCGCCCGGCTAGCTCTACAAGCATCAAGGCCACGCCTAGCGCGCCCGCACTTTCACCCCGCCCGACTTTAAAAGGCACGGTCGCAGCAGCGGGTAGCGGTCGAACAGAGGCCATGGATGAGTTCAATAAGTGGCTGCATACCCAGTTGTCCCGGGGCATCACTGGCATTACTGACAGTAAGTCCTGAAAGGCCTGTCGTCGTATGAATGATGCGAAACTGACTTATTCTGCAGTTGATACTTTTGCGTCCACCTTGGTGGCTTTCCCTCTTATGCCCGATATCATCTCAGACGCCATTTACGCTAATTCGAAGACCATGGACGGGCACCACTTTGCGCAAGAGTTTATCCGGCGTAAAAAGCTGGCAGAGAAGGGCGTGGTCGAGAAGCAGCCAGTGAACATCCCAACACCCGACCCCCAATCCAGCAGCGCTGGTGGCTGGAACGAAGTGGCTAAGAAAAGCAACTACAAAGATAATGCCAGCGACTCGAGCTCGATCCAGGGCGCGGGTTTTAAGGTAGTGCCGTCCCGCAAAAAGGGGAAGAAATAAGGGATGGACTGCAGTAATTGGGGACTGGGGCATGCTATATTGTTCGAAGTCGGGCTTTGCTCCCCACCCATGTACTGTATTATTGAGCCACGCCGCCCGATATGACACAGTGTATGCCTATTATAGCTCTGCCAGCCTTGCCAGCCTTGAAGTTGTATGACGGACGATACTTAGACAGTAGGATGTATTCGTGTTGAGCGAGAATGACTTTGTACGTGACTCTTGTAGTAGCAATTGACCAGCGCATTACAACTATAATCTGCATGTGTCATTTAACGCACGGGATAGAGACTCAAAAAGCAGCCTTTTCTACGAGCTTCCAGGGGTTGTAACGGCCAGCAAGTAGATGGTCGCCGTCACTACTATCTAGAGTGAGTCGCGGGTGATTGTGCATTGACCACCTGTGGTCAGCTGTCCGCTGCTGACGGATGCTGTCTGCCCCTCCATTTCCATTTTGCCCCTCCCCCCACCATGTCGCATTTCCTAATACAATTAAATTTCTTTTGCCTTGCTCCATTCCATCGGTATCATATCTCGGACTACCCTTTACCATGTTCGCCAAATCTAAGCCAAGAAAAATCCCTATTACGTTTGCAGTCAAGTCAGATGGGTTATCGAAAATCAGCGTAAAAAATGATACATATTCTTAGTCTGTTCTATGTTCGATGAGTTGAAACGTTAGGGAGTTTTCTATCTCAGCCGTGGTATTGATCATTGCTCGTCTCGTCTCTTGAAGGTGCCTGGAGAATCTACAACGAGAAGAAAAAGATACCGCAAAATTCCACGTCACACGACGACGTCACAATAATAAAATGGAACCCACGGACAAACCAGTAGGAAATAGTCCGAACTCGGGTGACGGCATGTCTTGTGAATCCTTCTCACCCGATATTCTCCTGTCCATGGAAAAGGCGGCTTCGGAGACCGGTATCAGCCAGCTACTAGCGGAACCTTTGTCGAAGGGCCTAGTCGATCGCTTTGCGCACGATATCTCCCGGGCAAAACCGCCCCAGCTCGGTACTCGTCAACCCGGAATTCTATCCTCGGCGCCATCGCCATCGCCATCGCCGGAGCTAATGAAAGCGGCTGTCAGCTTGGGCTTTGCGTCTTTAGCCGCATTCTTGCAAGTCAATGTCACGGGCCCTGTCCTCGATCACCCTCAGGCCATTGCGGCCATTTTCGTC
The DNA here is from genome assembly GCA_021209875.1 of Rosellinia necatrix. Classification (NCBI taxonomy): domain Eukaryota; kingdom Fungi; phylum Ascomycota; class Sordariomycetes; order Xylariales; family Xylariaceae; genus Rosellinia; species Rosellinia necatrix. The sequence goes on from JAGYVD010000003.1 coordinate 925,302, forward strand.
GAGGCAGTTGAACGAGCAAGGAAATCCCAGGAGCCATCAAACGAATTCAAGGTTTCCGATCATGCTGCTGGTTCCGAACTCACTATAGCGGACGTCCGCATGCTTTGTCAGCGGTCTCTCGAAACCGATGGCGTCTCTCCTTATCCTTATATCCCACATGTCGAACTATTTTGCCTCGCGCGCTTTCTATTTGCCACGGGCCATATCTTACCTACCGCCCAGCCCAATTCAGCCGTTGATCACCTTGCTTGGATGAAGCTGAGAGTTCACCTTTGGCATTACAAGTTGCTAACACAGCCCTCGCTGGGGCTGAGCTCCCTTTATACAAAGAGTGGTCGGTGGACAGATGTGGCTGGCTTAGAAGAATTAATTCATACGGGCTTGGCAGATACCGAAGCCTCCATTTTTAGGACTGAAGGTGTCGGTGAAGCCATTCAGAAGTCCTCATGGCCTCTTGAATCTCAAGTATTGTTCCGCTTAGAGGAAGCCAACTGTCAAATCCTCCTTGGAAATGACACAAAGGCACGTCAGGCGCTGGAGGATGCGACCAGGATTAGCGGGTTCACATACGCTCTTTCCGGTGCTTTGGGGAAGCGAACGCGATTTCAGGAGAACAGCTACAGCCAGTTGGTAGTCCTTGCAAAGAGTCTACAACTGTCATCCGAACCCGACAGAAACCAAGAGCCGATTGAAGCCGTCCCACCAACATTACCACTTAACGATGATACATTATTCGAAAAGATCCAGTTCAACACCAACGAACCCCGGGATTCTAGCTCATCCCTTCCCACTCAGCTCCGAGATGTCAAGCCAGATGAGCAGCCGGTATTAAACTCAATAGACCAGATCATATTACTCACCGAGGCTACTCTCAAAGATACCTTCTCTCCATCCGACTCTCTCACTTTGGAGGAAATACTCCCCTACGCGGTGAGAGTCATCGACGACAAATCCGTCAATTGGCAAATATATACTCAAGCCCTTCTCGTAAGGTCACGGATTGAGTTAAATAGGAGCCGCACAGTAGAGAGAGGTGTTTTACAGATGCAAGCCGTCGCGGACCAGGTCATTGTGGATACCCAAGAACCCCCGCCGACAGCACTATCCGCGTCAGATCCGACGATTAATGTGCCCATCATTCAAGTGACATCTGGGAATGAATCCGCATCTACGACATATACAGACAGCAATAAGCCAACATCCTTTTTGCCAGCCCCTAAACCATCTGAGTCGGCGACACCGAGGGAAAGACTGCAGTACGTGAATGCGTTGGCATCACCGCCACGGTGGCATCTGGAATCCGAGCTTGCGTACGCCTGGACATCGGTGGGGTCGCTTGTTTCGGCATTAGAAATATTCAAACGTCTACGCCTCTGGCCAGAGGTGGCCCTTTGTCTTGCCAGCGCCGCCGCCTCGGATGACGAGGGCGGTCGTGGTGCTGGAGGAGAGGAAAAAGCTCGTGCTATTGTAAGATGGAGACTGTTCAAAAGATCGTCGACGGCAAACGGGCACAAAGAGCCTCTTGATGATGCCGACGATGAGGACAATGTGGATATTGATTCAATCAGGCCAGGCGACTTCTACGGCCCTGAGCGTTCGCCGCCTCCTCCAAATGCGCCTCGGTTGTTTAGTATCCTAGGTGACATGGAAAATGACGCCAACCACTATATACGAGCATGGGAGATCTCACACCGACGTTTCGCGCGGGCTCAAAAGTCTCTCGGCGAGCTTCATCTTCAAAATAAGGAGTGGGATAAAGCGCGGCAGGCCTATCAGCTCGCTGTTGGTGTCAATAGGCTGAGCACGGAATTATGGAACCGCTTGGGTGATATTGAGCTTCGTCTCGGAAATTTCTCCGACGCAGCAGAGGCTTTCCAAAGAGCCATTGCCACAGCCAACGAAAAAGTTGGGGGTGAAGATGCTCGGACTTGGAGCAACCTAGGCACAGCATTCCTTAGTTGGTATCGTGAAGTGATCGCCGAAGCTAAAATAAAAGAGGAGAAAACGAGGACCGACGAGGTCTACGATGCGAGCGATATGACGAGCACGAAGCGAGCCGCCGAGATGGGGCGCTCAGCATCTCAGTTGTTGCAGGATTCGTTGACGGCCTTCAAGCGCGGCGCCACCGTGGCAGATTCAAACTGGAGGATCTGGGACAACGTAATCACTCTGGCAGCGAGTCTTAAACCCAATCCGGCCTTCGACGACATAATTCTAGGGGTGAAGAGCATCATACATATCCGCAAGACGGAGAGTGCACTAGACATCGAGATTCTCACCCTTTTAGTTCGAGAGGCTACGAAAAATCCCGTGGCAGCCAATGATGGAGACGACCAGGCATACGAGCCCCCGCGCGGTACATTAGAGAGCAAAGTCACGAAGCTCTTCGAAGAAGGCATCGTGCCGCTCATCACGTCGAACTCGGCATGCTGGGGCCTCGTGTCCCGGCTGCGCGCGTGGCGGCGTGACTTCGCGGGCGCGCTGGACGCCGCGGAAAAGGCGTGGCGCACGGCGGTGGGCGGCGTCGGGAGCGCACTGTCGGCGTCGAGCGGCCCCGGCCAGGAAGGGAACTGGCTGACGGATCCCGAGAAATGGGACGTCGTGGTCCAGAGGACGTCGGAGCTCGTCGCCGCCTACGAGAACTACGGGCCGCGCCTGGATGGCGTCGGGAGCAGGTGGAAGGGGAAAGCCAGGAGCGCGGTCCGCAGCGTCTTGGGGAAGGCGAAGGAGTCGTGGGAAGGTGACGATAGGTGGGGTGTATTGTTGGGTTTGATTGAAGATCTGAAATAGGGGAAGGGAAATGACTGAGGATTTGAGATAGGAGATGGAAGGAAGGAAGGCTTAGATGGTTATGCATGCATAGAAAAGAGACGAGGTGAGGTCGCCCTCCCATTGTCCTGTCTGGTCGCTGTTTCTAAAATGTTGTTTATGTTTTGGTTGGGTTATCTTTGATCGTGCACTATCACGCTTTTCAGTTTGCGCCCGACAACCCATAGCCATTATTAAAAGGACAGCTTGTACAGAGCCGAAGTTTCCTCAGAGCTATATGTGCACCTACAGCAGAAAGAATGATGGGATTACATTCGTGTGCTAGTCGCGTACAGATTTTCAGTTCTTGAACCGCGATGGAAGCACCATATCTCGATTCGGTAAACCTGTCGATGCATTGGGCACTGCGGTCTTATTAGAGGCCAACGCGAAGCTATGAAATAACATGCCGTAAACGCAAAAGAAACAAAATATCTAGGACCACCACGTAGCTAGGTAACATAGCGTTTAGCACGGCGGTTAGCTAACCATGATTTATGCCTTTTGGGAGATTTGGATCACCGCTACGTGGTATCACTCCGCGGACTTATTAAAAACCATCGATCAGTGAATTAAAAAAAACCAAGCAATCAATCAACTAATTCCATCTCGCCTCATCGTCCAAGGCATACGTTTGTTTATATTAGCTAAATATTATCTGATGGGTGAATTACGCATGCCAAGCTAATATTAGTTATCATCTACCCAACGAGTTGTTACCGATTTCACGTTGGAAATAGACCCGGATAGGAGAAGTTAACGTACCAAACCAGACACGACGAGAAGAGAAGACGATGTTTAAAGATTAGAGGAGGGCAAAAAGGAACAAGGGGCGAAGAATAAGGGTATAATGCTATGCTAATCCCTAACCAAAGCCGACGTGGCCCAATTCTGGTCTGCTGACAATCTTTCAAAACAGATAGATGGATACCTAACATCACGTACAACGACGATTCATGCCCGTTAACTGACTCCCCAAACTGGGAGATAGATAGATGCAGGGTTGAGCGAGGTTTCAACCTTAACTCAACTCGCAACACCGCCTTCCCGCCTCTTCCTTCCTCCCCTTCGTAGTCGCACATTTCCCTTTCGTTTACGTTCCCGGTGCCGTGTCCCGTGCCTAAAATGAAAATCAAAAATTTCGTCTCTCCTCGTTGGGCTCGTTGGCCCCCCCCCTCCTTCCTCCCCCCATCTCATCAACCCACCAAACCAAGGAAGTAAGGAAGAAAATAAAAATAAAGTGGAAACAGGTAAAGGAAAATGAGGGGATCCTCCTTCCAAAAAACGGAGGATCTCTAAATAAATTCGCATCTATTCATTTCCCTGCCAAGGCATCCCGTCGATTCGTTCCCTGTATTCCCGTTATCCCAGACCTAATAGTCAGAAAAACCTTGCTGCTCCTAAACTCCTCCTCCCCCACCCGTGTAGTAGTAAGTGAGTCCAGACTTTCCAGAAAAAAAAAAACAAAAAAAAAAAAGCAGTTGGCAAACGTTACGAAAGGGGAAAAAAGGGCCGAAAAGGAAAAACAAGGAGAAAAGAATGGTAGTCTTTATGGGGTAAAGTACACGCGTATGTCTGTTTGAAGAAGGCGACAAAACCGGGTTTAAGAGCGACCAAGATCGAAATAATATTAAAAAAAACCAAAAACAAAAATAGAACAGAAAAACAAAACAGGGAAAAGAGACCGGAAAAATGAAAAAGAAAAAGCCGGGAAAATAGGACCGCGTGGTTAATTGGTGAATATTCTAAAAAAAAAAAAAAGCATGAATGCGATGCCGTCACCTCCCTGACTACTCGTTTATGGTCAGGTGTTAAAAAAAAAAGGGGTGGAATAACGATGATGGTAGAGGGATTGCGGATAGGTGTGGTAAGCGGAATTGCTTGCTTGCTTGCTCGGTCGAGGCGGGGTGAGGGGAGGGGAGGAGGGGGGGGTTGCGCGGGCCGGTGTGTGTAAGTGCGAATTAATTAGATGAGAGAGAGAGAGAGAGGGAGAGAGAGAAAATAGTCGGTCTGTGGACGCCTGACCGGTGTGATAGATAAGCCCTTCTTTTTTTTTTGTTGAAAAGTTTTTTTTTTTACAGCTCATTACACAAATCTCTCTCTTTCTCTCTCTCGTATGTAGTAGGTATGCGTTGGTAAGGTAGCACGAATGCGGCGGGGGAGGGGTTGGGGAGGGGGTGTATGTGGGAGAGTTGGCGGTCTAGTATATTTCGAAACGGTCCTTAGACGGGGACGTGGACTGCACTTCCTTGTTCAATGCGAAAGAAGCGGTGGACTGGGCGGCGGCCTTTTTTTTTTTCCTTGGTAGTAAGGCCGAGGGAGTTGGCCAAAAAGAGATTCGTACGAGGAAAAAAAAAAGCCATTCTTGTATCCCATCCCTGTTTCTATCGTCGGATCGGGCGAAACGCATATAGAATGATAGGTGATAGGTATCTTGCTCAGCACTCTTGTCGATCATCGTCTTTAGTGGGGACGGAATTTGGTCATCGTCGTTGACTTCTTTTTTGTTTTTTTTTGTTTTTTTTTTGGTTTTTTTTCAGCCAAGACCGCTGCATGCATTTGTGGGTTGGCAGGTCTGGGGGAACACAAGAGACCAAAACAGCCCTTGTGCTGCCCGTCCTGCTCGCCCTAGACCGGAGAGAGAGAGAGAGGGACAGAGAGCATAGCATTTCGATATGTGACGTTTTTTTTTTGAGCCCGAAAGGTGTAAGTGTAAGTGACCGGGGAGCGGGAGGCACACAGGCCAGGGTCCAGGGAAGAAGCGAGGCGTGAAGGGAGATGAGGCGGGGGACTAGATGGAATCTGGTCTAGACTGGAATGGAATTTCGAAAAAGAGAGGAGGACGGAGATGGGGTCGTGCCAAGGATCGTTATTGGCTGCGTCGTTCGGCCCAGCTGACCCCTTTGGAAGTGTGTAAGTCAATTCAATCCACGCCTCCCCCCCCTGCCTACCCCCTGTCCGACCCCTGGTCATGCACACAAACGTACGTAGTGTAAGCTAGACGTGTGTGTGTATGTGTGTGTGCGTGCTGCCCTTTTCCCTTGCTTTGGTCTCTTTCGCCTTTATGTTTGCGAGTAGTGTAGCGTGGTGTAGCGTGTAGTATAGTGTGGTGTAATATAGTGTAGGTAGTGTATGTAATCGCAAGGATGGTGGGTGCATATGCCCGTCTTGTCGCCCACGCACACTATGTCATGCCATGCCATGCTATGCCATGCCATGCCCACGGGAATCTGGCAGGCGGGTTGAAGCGAAGCAAGCGAGGCAAGCGTCGCGAACAGTTGACTCCTTCCCTTCTCCTCTCTCCCTTCCTCCCTCCCTCCCTCCTCCCTTATTGCGCCGTCGGTCGGCTGGATCTTGGGTACCTGACTGAAGAGGTGGATGATCGTGACATAGTAGTGGTAGTGGTGGTGGTAGTGGTTCATGGTGGTGGGTGGGGGGCGCGCGAGGAACGAGAAATTGATGGCTGCGTGAAATAAAACCGGAAAGGAGTGCAAAAAGAAGTTGCTAGGTACCCCCCACCAAGACGCCGTGAACAGGCAAGCAAGTTAGTGAGTAGTAGAAGTAAGCATGTAATGTAGAGTAGTTTAAATCAGGTTGTCGATGTAGACACAACCTTGGCCCGGTGCGTGGTTCGGATGATCGGTGGAAAAAAAGGGGGGGGTGGGTGACATTCGTCCCATGGAATTGTCGACCGAGCTAGCTTCTCCTGACCACACCCGCGCGCACGCGCACACACGCGCGCGCATGTCGTAATTAGACTAGATGGGGAGGGGCGCAGGCGAGAGGGGGGAGGAGGAGGAGGAGGAGGAGGAGGAGGAGAAGGGGGGATTTTGGCGAGCCCGCCTCTTTCTATTCGCGATGGTGATGGCCGCTGCCCCCGTAACCGCCGCTCCCGTAGACATGACTGGGATGGCCGTGGCTCGGGTAGGCCGGCGCCGCCGATGCGTCGCCGTAACCGCTGGCGTCCCAGCGGTGGCCGTGCGAGGCCATCGTGTAGCCGTGGTTCGCGTATGAGGGCAGGCTCGGCGTGCGCATGCCCCCTGCCTGTGGGGACTGCGACTTGATGCCATTGTTGCTGCTCGCCGCCGTCGTCGCCGTGTAAGGGGCCCAGGTCGACGGCGCGCCCGAGAGCGAGCGCGGCGAGGCCATCGCCGCCTGCGCGTCGTGGTGGTGTCCGTAGCCGACCGAGTCCCCCCCCCGAGCGTCGGCGTGTGGGGGGAGACGTAGAGTCCCGGGCTCGTGCTGCTCACTGGTGTCAGGAGCGACAGCGGGCCTGGCGACGGGTGATGGTATGGCGGTGGTTGATGGTGAGGGCCCGGCGAGGGCGGGGATGCAGACTGGGCGTTTTTTTTTTGTTTTAGTTTCAGCTGGAAATCAGGCGGGTGGGGTGTATATATGTGTGCGTGTGTGTGCGTGTGTGTGTATGTGTGTGCGTGTGTGTGCGTGTGTGCGTGTGTGATGGGAGGTGGTGGGAAAGCAATGGTTGGTAGGAAAGAAAAACAAAAAAAGAATGAGGAGAGTCATGTCTCAGTCATGGGAAAGGACCATGCAGCAGAAATCCATGTCGATGTACATGATCGTCAACCTCGGCTGCTCGATTTGCACGCCAGCTCTCGTCGCCGGGTCTGGGGGGAACGGGACAGACGAGACAGACGAGACAGACGAGACAGACGAGACAGACGAGACAAACAAAACAAACAAAACAAACGAGACAAACGAGACAAATGGGAGGGGATCGTGGGTTAAAAATAGCGTAGCTAGAGAAAGAGGCCTTCGGTAGACTCACGTATTTGGACACGATCTTCTTCAGCGCGGGCGCCAGGATCTTCCAGGGGAACACCTTGACGTCCTTCTCGATATTCCGCGGCTTCGGGTTCGGGAAGGCCATGATCATGCGGAAGAACTCGCCGCTGTCGGGCTTCTGCTTGCTCACCGTCATGGGCCGGAAGCCCTCGAGGTTGCGGCGGATGCGGTTCTTCTCGTCCACCTGGAACCGGACGGGCGCCGAGACGAGCTGCTCGAGCAGGGCGATGGTGTCGACGCTGGTGACGAAGCACTCGCGCTTCTCCTTCCAGTAGATGCAGCTGATGCAGATGCCGTTGGGCGGCCGCTCGCTGACGGACACGGGCTTGAACGACATGGACACCGTCGACCCCTGCTGCTTCTTGCTGAACAGCACCAGCCGCCGGCCGTTGTCGCACTCCTCGGGCGTCCAGTTGTTGGCCATGGACTCGAGGTCCCCGTTGATCTTGAGGACGGCCTTGGGCGCGTACAGCACGTGCGGGTTCAGCGGCGCGCCGGGCACCGAGTTGGACGCCTGTATGGTGCTCGTCCTCGCGAGCCGCGGCGTGTTGGACGTCGGTATCGGCATCGGCAGCGCCCCTGCCACCGAGCGTGCCATGCCCGCGCCGTTGCGGTGGCCGGGCGGGCTGTGCGGCGATGCGAGCGAGGGCCCGTACGCGCCAGCCCAGGACGGGCCCTTGAGCAGCGCGGGCGGGCGCGGGTAGTCGGCCCCATAGGTCGGGCGGTGGTAGGTCGAGAGCATGCTGCTGGTGTTGGCGCCGGGGTACGCTTCGGCGGCGTCGTAGTTGGAGGCGACGGCCTGGTGCGTCGTCGGAGCGTAGGGGTATGTATTTGTAGCGACGCCGGCGGCCTCGCTGAGCTGGTCCGCCTCCTGCTTCGCGTGTCTGGGGTACGTATTTGTAGCGACGCCGGCCGCCTCGCTGAGCTGATCAGCCTCCTGTTTCGCGGGTCTGCTGGGGGGACGCTCCGTGCGGCTGCCGATGCTCCCCTTCCTCATGTGACTTCGACGGGGGGTCTCCGCGTGATGTCCTCATGGGACCCCTCCGCGCCCATCGCCTGCGCGTCGTGATAAGTAAACGTGCCCACGTCCACGTTCGCTAATGCCTGCCCATCCGCGCTCTCGATCAGCAGTGATATCGGCACGCTCTCGCCCGGGATCCTCGTGTCGTCCGGCTGCGGCGCGTCCCCGCTGACGACGTACCCGAGCCCGCTGGGATCGCTGGCGTCCCGGACCGCGTGCGCTGGGCTCCTGTGCGGCCCGAACGCGAGCACGAACTGGCTCGACACCGCCATCAGGTCGTACGGCGCCGAGATCTTGATCATCACCTTGGTGCCGAAGACGCCGCTTGTCGGCTGGTAGGACGTCAGCGTCGGCACCACCGACGACATGTATTGGCTGGCCGAGTTGTTGGCCGCGAACGCCATGTGGTTGAGCTGCGCTGCCGCCGCATTCTCCGTCTGCTGTGCTGTGAATGACTGTCCTGCGTATTGGTATTGCGGATCTTGGTGGTAGGCTCTCGGGGATTCAAAGGCTGCCGGAACATGCATCATTAGTTTTGGACATCTCGCCGCCATCCCCTTCATCTGTTCGTCTGCACTCTATCTGATTCCTCAACCTCACCGGCACTCGGCCGTCGTCACCAGCGCTCATCGCAGAGTATCCATCCCGGTAATGCCGCCCAAAAAAAAAACAAAGCAAAAAAAAAAAAAACACACGCGATCTCCGTTTGTCAAGTCGGCCGTAATCTCGCACATATCTGTCTATCCTATATCACTTACAATGCATTGGGGGCGGTTCTGACTTCTGACACCCGTCTATGCCTAGGAGACCTGGCGGGGAGTACCCACGAAGGCCTCCCCCGTTCGCTCTTGCTGCGGCTTCCTCCTCGTACCGGAGCGTGACCGTCTCGGGAGACTCGATGGCGTCTGCGTCGATGATGATCGGCCTCTGCGTGTGGTATTGAGGCTTGGGGAAGGAGTCTTGTCAGCCAGCCGTCCCGGATCTTAGTGACACCAAGAGAGAGATATCGTCTTGACTCACCTCGAACAGCTTGTATGGCGTGTAGTCAAATTTGACAGACATCAAGATGTGTCTGCTACGGAGCAGCTCTGAGTTACGATGAGTACGACTTGTTCCAAACGATACGGATGAGCCAACACCTGTTTCGGGACCGGATGTTGTAGGATTGGAAGGGGTAGACCGCAGGATATGGGTGGATAGAAGGAATGCGTATGTGAGTCGAATGAAGGGTAGGTATAGATTTGTGTGTATTAGAAGAAGAGGCGGGCGTATGAAGAATGAGGGGAAATCTCAGACGAATGTTGGCGTAAGATGGGGCTTTTCGCTGTTCCCTTCCTGGAAGAATTGTCTTAGAAATAATAGAGTCTATCTGACGATCTGCCAGTTTCTTTTTTACTTGCTATTAGTTTCCCTTTTCTGCTGGTGGGATAGGTGAAACAAAATGCCGTTAGGAGGTTGATGGTATATGTTTTGATCTAGGGGAGGGTTGTTGTCGGGCCGCAAAACACAATAACAAGGCAGTTGTAGATCTAGTGCGATTAACTAGAGACCACGAGCTGCTTCTACGGCCTGTCTGGGCACATTAATACAAGTGGACTTTGCTTTCCTCCCCAGGCCTATAGTCTTTGATAGGCAAGTTCACAGGGATAGATGGTAATTCCAACGCCGTTCATTGGCCAAGTCGGGTAGTTTTTGCAAACTGAGTGTCTCGGAAGCTGGAAGCGTTCAAAACCTACTTCTCTTTCGTCCCAAGGAGAAGCTCAAGCGCGGGATTCTGGTGTCTTATCACGTATTAGCTTCGTAGAGCTGTTTTTTCTCTCGGTTATTTCCGTTGCTCCTTGAGAAACGAGGTTATAAGAGTCTAGCACAAGAAGAGGAGATCGTGCTGACAGATATTTTTAACGGGTGTAATTGGGGAGGTGACAATTGATAGGGGGGAATGTCAACCAGCGCAACAAAATACACAGGGGATCATTACTTACACCCAGCCGAAACAGATGCGACTGAAATAGGCTTCGATTGACTGTGGAGCTGTAGTTCTCTTGCATGCAGGCAGCCCGAACCTGTTCGCATGAGAGTAGTATGGATGAGCTGCACTTCGATAAACGTAGGTAGCCGAGGGGTTCGCGTCGTCTGCGTAATTCGTTTCGTGGTTTGGGTGAGATAGAAATGCGCGCAACAACAACGACAACAACAACCAAAAAAAAAAAAAAAGCTTTGTAGGTAAACAGTCTCGAAGGACTATTATCGGAAACACTGCCAGCAAACCCACGAACTGGATTAGTTGAGTCCCACGGTAGCCCTTTCTAATGTTGAGAAGAAAAAAAAAAACCTGAGACGCTGTTCCTTGGGCTGGAACAAAAATTGAAAGGAAGTCGGAGGGGGAAAACAGGGCGAGATAAAGGTAAGAGAGCTAGAGGTGGACGAACGAGACAGACTTTTAGGTGGATGAGACTACAGGATACACATACAGCTACGGACGGGTACCTTGCCTCTCCGCTGATCTTATGCGTTGGTTGCGTTCTCAACCCACTCGTTTAAGATTGCCGCTCTTAAACCATTGAATAATCTTTCTTCTCTCGCTGGTACTTGGAAAGGAGTCGTCTGTGTGCGTATGTGCGGCCCGCATATGCTACAGGGGATCTTCGGGTCACGTCGCCCTCTTGCTGGTGTAGTCGTTCCTTCTCTCCTCTTGACTATACTGCTAATGAATCGGAAAGTTGCGTGTATAGTACCGTATTCCAATCAATGGCAGCCGTGAGGGTTGATAGTAGCAGTAGATAGTGAGTACTTACCATCCACCAGCAGGGATGCCGGCCGTTGCTGAATCCCCAATGTCTCGAAGCTGCAAATCATGCAAGGGTTGATCACGTTAAGTTAGTGTAGAGGAACAAAAGTTAGGCTGTGACCAAAGGCTCGGTATGGGAGGGGGGGGGGAAGAGACAAGACAGTACAAGCCATCTCTCCCCACAACTCAACGGGGGCTAATCAGCGGGTGAAAAAAGACCGATCGTAGCAACAAGTGTGGAAGATCGCTCTGTTACCCGGCATAGTGGATCAGATGCATAGAAAAAGAAGAAACGAGGCGTATGACCCAAGCCCAAAGGGGTATTCAAGGTGAGGGATGGAGCGGCACAAGGGTAAGCTTCATATGTGACTCGGCCCTACTGTTGTGTAGAAGTAACTGTATCCCAAGCTAAATAATAGCAGCAACTTATCAAATTGTTAATGATGATGCTCTAATAGGCAAGGTTGCGTTAAGCAAGAGTACTTATCGTCCCAAGAAGACCAACAACAAGAGAATAATGGGAAAAAGGGACACTACACTGCCTAGGCTCCCCCTTAGTGTCCCCTTGGTGTCCCTAGGCGTCCCTAGGCGTCCCTAGGCGTCCTTTTGGTGTCCCTGGGCTGTTCCTAGGCTGTCCCAGTACCAGGCCACGGGTATCCCAAGAGGCGTTTCTTAGCATCACGCACTATCACCAATTAGTTATGACTAAACAGCTATAATGATACACTCATAGCAGCAACAAGATGAACGGTTAACATTCTCTGGCTTATGCTATGATGACATAAACTGACATAAACATGTGATAAGAACTTCTAGAGTTTTATATTTATCCAACGCAGCCAAACTCGCTGAGGGCATCGCGTAACCGGCCGCGCTCGCATACGTCGCAGCCGGGGCCAAGACGAACCACACTGCTCATCACATGGCGAAATGTCTATGTATATGCCGTATACGGTACCGTACACGACATCTATTAACAGACACCTTGCCGCGCTCAAAAAGACCCGGGACGGGCTGGCAAGCTGCTGGCGCCCTAGAGTGCCGGCGCAAGAGGCTTGATGAGCACGCAGAGAAAAGTACTGGACTTTAGGTAGTATTGGCCTGTACTTCCGAAATGGGTGAGAAGCAAGATATTATTGGCCCGTCAGATCTGGGCTGGTTATTAGACGATCTCCTTGGCCATGATGGGGGGGGCGATCGAAGATCCTCCCCCAAATAGAAGACATGCCCGGGACAAGGGGAGAGGGAAGGTCTAGCTCCTTTGGACACAATGACCGGGGGGTGTCGTTGTACCATCTTCCTGCGTGTGTGGTGTGATGTGGTTGTATACAGTAGCATTGCAGCCGTGGACCCGTGCGAGTACTTGGTTTACACCTTAGCTCTTAGCTCTTCATCATGTAGTGCACCCGAGAGCCGGGGCTTGCTGGGGAACGTCAGTTACACCATCATCTAATGCGTGGCACAAAGCGAGATTTGCTCATCTCACCTCGTTAATAGGCCAAATTACCATCATCACCGGTAGGGGTAGCCACCGAACGCTCACGGGTTGACAAGTGGCCGGGCTCAGCTGGGGCGGCTGCGGTATAGTCCCCCTACGAGTCGCTGCAAAGAGGGCGGCTGGCTGTCATGTACTATAGCTAGGGGGAGTTATTAGTCGGCGACAAGATGCGGCAAGATAGCCCTAGATAGGCCATGTACATCCCATTCCGAATAGCGACTACCTACGCAATAACAGCCTTGCTATGGGCTTGTACAGATCACGGGATGAGCAGTTATGTACGTAGCATGCTTCTTCCAGGTACCCTGCCAACTACCACGTGTGCAGTCCAACGCCTAAAGTGGACATTCCAGCCTACATTTCTCAGTTTTAGTATGTAGTATTTAGTATTTGCCTCTGGGGGAAATGATCCGATGATTAAGCGTTACGGGTTGAGCTATGATCGCGCTGTTCGCATCCACGCGGATATTATCAACCTCGATTGCCTCTACTGTGGAAAAGGATATGTGGCTGATACACACCGCCGACGGTCAATAACAATAATAAATTCGAGCGATGGCGCTCATGCTGCAGACACTGTGCTTGGACCGTGCTGGTCCCGGCACTTGGATGCGTTAGACCCGGGATATAATGGAACGTCTCGATGGGATATGATACACTACTGAGAAGGCAGCCTGCAGCCACATACTCCAAATCCGGACACTGTAGGCTCTAATCTGCAGCGTAAATGACCTGTCGATATCTGGCCCGTCGACAGTCGACCTGTCGATTTCCTGTCTAGTCGTACCAATTGATGGCCCTGATATGTCCAAAGAGCTTGGATCAGCTCGCCCAAATGCCATTATTACTTCCGGCAGGCTCATATGTCATATTTAGAGAGGAATTTTTGTCGGCGGAGTCCGAAATCGTCGTGCGTTTGGTTCCGTGCTACAACAGCGAGTCTATTGACTAGATGTGCTTCTTTTCCGCTAATGTCCTCCGAGTATCCATATACGGTGGTCTATTGTCTAGCATCTATTTGACTGCCGGAGGGAGCCAACAGCCTGGTAGGAAGCTTTAGCCGTACGTACACGGCTCTCGTTGACATCTAGAGAAACAATACGAACCACCATACAATTTACGAGACAAAGTAGTGACTGCATGTGACTCAGATGCGGATCTTACCGCTTCGTACCGAGGGCCCTCTCAGAATCTCTGTACATAGTGTAGTCGCCTGCACGATGATCCCCCTTGGCAAACAGGGCGACACCCTTGTCAATCGCCAAATACGCCATGTTCCAAACAACTGCCTAACCCAGTAATACACCACCAGACTCAGAGTTGATGATTTATGATTACTCATGAGATGGCATCTTAGTTCTATTGTCCCCCTACGTGATAGAACGGCTTTCAACTACTCGTACCAATGTGGCCACGGCTGCGACGACAGACGTTCAATCTAGAACGGATAGTAACTTCGCCTCGAAGGTGGACCTTGGAGTTAATACTCTCCATTGCTGCTCCCCGGTGCCCGTGCGCTAGATTGGGTTTCTCATGAAGTTGTTCCGTGCATCCATCGTTACACTCAGCGATCGTATTATTGACTACGGCCGTATATAGGCCATTGGAAGTAACAGCTTTGAAATGACAAGCTGTGAATTTGATCTGTGATGCTATGGCTGCAGAGATCCTGCATTTAACCGTAGCCTAGTTGATGATGTGATGGGTTACTAGCATTGTATTAGGCGAGTTGAAGCGAATTTCGCTTAGATTTCGGTCGTAGACGTTTAGGATAATGTGACAATAGGAAATTACCCTCTCGACAACGAAGAATGATCCTTATTTATTATGGCCACACTATATCTGAACAACTGGTCGCTCAATTGTTGAGTGGAACAATAATTTTGTGTTTTCAATATTGATGACATTATGTGTCGCATTTCTCGAATGGCCCTTGGTAATTACTATTATAGTATAAAGATGTAAAAGCAACCTATGAAAACTGCCCTTAAGAAAACCGGAGGGGGATTTACTTGACCTCAGAAGAAATAGAAACACTCTTCGTACTCAAAATTAGAAGAAATGTCGCTACAATAATACTGATATCGACCTTGAAGGGTCCAGTTAGGTTCTATTCAAATATTCAATAGATCCCAGCCTTTATTTTTGGCGAGATTATAAGATGTATATACACAACAATAGGTGGGACACTGCGACGCCGTTAAAAGCATTCCAACATTCAGATTGTAGGACCAGCCCCTCTAGCAACTCTCAACAGTTAGTTGCATCACACTCGCTAGGGAGTTACTGAGGAATCACTGTAACTACTGTACACCTTGAACCATTGAATCAGCAGGTAAGATTTTATAATGGGCAAAATTATTTCTTAGCATGGAGATATGTGAGCTGCATTTTCTTAGCGACCTATGCATACTTCTCAGCTTGAGGTTGTGCTACTGGCTCTAACTGTGCGGCGCGTGTACGACTCCCGTCCTACCGACGTTGTAACCTAGCTTATTCCCCCATGCTAATTTAACAGAGAGGACGCCATGTGAGGATGTCTGACTCACTTCTTCTCAAAAAAGGATCATGCAAACCATCAATTAGGCTTTTGGTAGTGGCAGTTGGGGGCTGCAAAATATCCAGGGGATGCGTTAAATGGGGTCTCTAATATAGCCCGAATATCTGCCGGCCGTTTCCTTTTATTTCTTCTATAAATGAAAAAAAGAAAAGAAGCACTCTGAGCGGTATTGTACTGTATATTGTAAATAATACTTTCTCATCATACGCACAATGCTCTTGGGGGCCTTAACATGTCCTGCCCAACCTGTTCTTTAGCTCCGACCTCGGTTTGTGCTCACATTGTTCGGCATCTCACAACGAGCATTCCTGCAGCGGCAGAGAAGATGGGCCACTCGGCTCAGGCCGAGGATGGGTCGGCCTGTTTGTGACAGGGTCTCAGAGGCTATTTTGTCTGACCTGGAGCGAACAGGGGGATGAGGGTCCTTGACAAGATCTAATGAGGTCAGGCCACACCAGTGAGCTTCAAGGTCTTCAAGATTGACAATATCTTTACGTATGTGCCGTCTGGCTGCGTCGGGATGACTGAACATTGTCGTTTGCTAATTGTTGTGTAGCTCACATGCTCTACAGAGCCTTCGGGGTACTAAGCGCTGTTCGGTCACACATGTGTCCTGCACATATCTAGTTTTAACAAGATGATACTAGTATCGAGCACCACCTTTGAATAGAAAAGAAGAAAATATAGCCACTATGTAACGCGCCTTCATGCGCCGCGCAACGACTTGGCCAAGAAGGGCAACAGCAAACGAATAGCACGCGTAGCTGCACCGAGATCATGCACGGACACATTCTCTCCGTCGCAGATCTTGTGAGCTCCCTCGTTGAAATACCTTGATCCTGGCGGTTGGAAGCCTGCAGCACAACTCGAGACGTAGTGTGACAACCACCATAGCGCCACGGCCAGCTAATAGTGACAGCTGTTGGCCTATCAGCCCAAGCAGGCGATGTGTCTTCCGATGGGACTTCCCTACCAGCAGACTAACCCAAAGAATACTTGCTCGTTAGATTGTTCTAGGCATCTATAGCGTCGTCACTCGTTTGCTCACTATTCATTAGGCGGATAGGACAGCATCAGGATTCCGGTAAGCGCCAACCCTCTCGGGTTTCAATCTCGCCCCGTGTATCCACGGCGGAGTAGCGTTTCCCCAAGATACAAGACATTTACCATGTTAACGGTCCTCGGGATTAATGATTTAGGGTCCTCACCAAGTCTCATATTGGAATGACCCCTGAGTTGTGGCCGTGGTAACATTCCAAACACCGACTCGGTTCGTCAGAGGCATTTTCAAATTATAAGGGTGGTACGGGGCAACATATTCAGTTTGCAGTCGGGCATTCCAACGGTGGCTGCAATCTGACCGAATTACCAGCGTGGGTCGTTTACTACACCGTTAACATTCTATCGCTTCCATCTCGCCACGCACAGCAGTAGCCGGATGTATCCTCTTGGGTGCTAAAGATACCTCCCCCCTTTTTCGCCCTCAGCCCTCCTGTACGATAGCACATGACAAATAGAATACCTAGGCAGTAGAGCACCCAAAACACGCACTATGTGACACAGCTGGCATCTGGCTTCTTCCCAGGTCACACGAGGCATATGAAAGCCTGTGAGATCTCGCCTATGCCAATCATCACATTGAACGGCCATCCGCACAACACTCGGCTACGCTAGCTTACCATAGCTTTGGGTCAAACTGTCGGGCCTTACCTAGGAAATCGACTTGTGCCGGTCGCAGTGACTAGGGCTTGAATTCGTAGAACACACTGCGCGGAAAAGCGGCCAGCCGTCCGACGTACCTGATCTCGGTTGTGTCCTAGATCCTGCACGTATGCGTCGCGTTCCGACTCTACTTAGATTTACGCCCGTAAAAAAAGATGAGAGATCGTATGTATGACCAGTAGAAACGAGGGCAAAAGGGGGGATGGCGTGTGTAGCCTCGGTGTTGACTCCATACAATAGGGGGGTGGGTCGGCACTGTGAGACCGTCGAGAATAGGGGAAGGTGGTAGAATTGGATTGGACGGAGGCTTACTAGTAGGACTCAGCTCCTGTCATAGCCAGCCGGGGGGGTGGGAGGATTACCCAATGCGGCACGTAGACAGCCAAATCCAGGGCCGAGTAACAACAGAGGTAGCTATTTGCGAGCATGAAAAGCGGGAAATGACGCCCATACCCGGCCTTGGGGGAGCGGGGGCCAGGTATGAAGGAGATGGAATTCTTTACGGCTCCTTTTAGGGGAGGGAGGGGGGGGGGGGCTAGAACACGAAAAGGCTCGCTCGTCCCCCTGCACGGCGAGCGCCAAACGCAACGACGTTCTTGACATGGCTCGGTTGGCTACGTTACTTGATTATAGAGGTGAAACAGTTACCGGCGTCCCGGGACCAGCTGGCCTACAAAAGCTCTCTACGCGATTTCATGTAGGCTGCCGAATGCACAAGATATCATGTTACCGCCAGCCCCAAATAAACGAGTGGGCGGCAGTTCTGATCGCTCATCGGGGATGGCGTATTAGATCAATGGCGTTTAACAATACCAATCTAAATATTAACACGAGCAAGGGGTTTCCCCAGAATAATGGCCCAACTAGCAGAAGAACAGGCAGCCTGCAGCCGTGTTTCCAGGATATAATGTCAGATAAACGAGGTCTTACGCTCAAGTAACGCGATTGTTACCGTAAGTAGAGATTGGGAAGGGGGATGACCCAAGTAATCCGAGCCCCTGTGAAGGAGGGGGAAGGGGAGGGGGGGGGGGATTCTGAGTCTATGTCTCAGTTCCCGCGAGCACTCTCCACGTGGAATTTGTGTTCACTTCCAGTAAACTTACCTTACTGCCGGCGTACTCTCCAGTGTTCGGTTCCCAGAGAGTGGTAAAGGCGATGGGGATATGTTTCATGAAATGATCTTTCAACCCCCATGGATCCTGCAGCAATTGCCGAGAGGGGCGAACCGTCAGATCATGACTGAAGCGATGGCGAAACGACGGGTCACCAGGAAACGGCGACGAGAATAGCGTAGTAGGGAAGACCTATTTTCCCTCTTGCACTCGCCAAAAGGCCCCCCTCAGGACAAGGATCGCCGGCATGCATGTAGCCGCACAGTAGATATCCCCATACAGGGGATCACTGGACCGGAGTCGGCCACCGCTCGATCTCGGGTGACGAGCCACACAGGCCTCTCTAGGAACCAAAGAACGACTTTGCCGAATGTAGAATGCGTCGTGCGCCAGTACTTGCAATTGGTGGCACGGCATATCGCGCGCAGGAGCGAGAGTAACCATGGAGCGCGTAACACGAGGGACCGTCTTTCGCGGTGCGTTCGTGTAAACTCGATACCTGTAGGATACAAGAGTCGTCCGATTGACGAGATTACCGAAAAAAAAAAAAGACGTTGCAAGCCGTCGAAAGATTCGGGCCAGATTAGGATTACTGTACCGGTCGATGATGATGATAATGACGATGCCCCCATCGGCCGGCCGACTGCCTACGCGAGCTCGATGCTGTGCGTGGCGTGTAGATTGCCGAGGCCTCCGTATTGTTTTCCTTGGCCGGGGAATCCTGGTTGGCGATCATCGGAAGGCACATTCGAGTCGTTGGACTTTCGTACATATCCCACCAGGCAGGACTTTGCTAGTCCAACGCCCGTCATCACTTTCTTTCTTGCTTTTTTGTTCTTGTCGGCCCCGGTGGTCGGGCGAGCTTGGCAGGCTTGCGAAGGGCTTTTGATCGGCGCGAATGGGAGGGTTAGTCAGACATCAGCTAAGACCGCTCTTTTGAAAGTGAAGCTACGGGACGGCCGGGACGCGCTTTAGTCGAAAGTCCACCAGCGGGATTTGGTGTCGATACATGCCGGTTACGTTGAATAGGACTGTGGAACTGCTTCTTCTTTCATTTATTTTACCGTTGGACGGGGCCAGCAGGGCGAACAACGGTATCAATTATTAGCGAAATGGTCATTGTGGTAATTGGTGGTATTAATTACGAACGACCACTTCGACACAACCCCGGAGTTTGACGGCTGTGCTCACATTCTCCACCCAGGCTGTAATTATAGTAACATCACAAAAGTAGAGAGAGGAAGGACGGCGAACACGCAGTTAGTGCCTACGGAATTAGGCGTGTATTCAATATTATCACTAATCATCAAGTATCAATATATCACTAAGTGGCTGACGTGGATTCCAATAAGGCGCCAGGAATACTCCCTCACCGACGCTCCCTAGTTTCCTTCGGCGTCAGGAAGCTTGGAAGTTGAATGCGAGACTACTTGCATTCTACTAACATCGACCGATAGGATGCAGATGTTGCGATGCAAGAAAACTTGTTTGTGTGGGAAGGGGACTGAGTAGAACCTCGTTCGATTCAACACCTTAAGCTTCCGTTCCAATGATGAGCTGTAATCATAGCGACATTTCTTGTTTTGTCACGAGAGGCCAGGGATGCCTCGATCGGAAAGTCCTACCTATTGCTGCGTTGGCCCCTCTGTTGTGGTATCCCTAGGAATGCCACATCACTGCGGTGTGGCATCATGATAGGTCTCTTGATCAACGCTAATCATCCTCTGACTCCCGCCCCGGCATATAATCGTGGACGCTGCAAGAGGCCATGTGACTAACTGAGAGCAATATCCATAGGTGGGTAGTGACTGAAAAGACCGGTCTTCCTACTATACCACAGCCCCCTGAAAGCCCAGGGTAGGCAAGGGTAGAAGTTATTGATCCGAAAGGTTGCCTCTCTGTCATTGCCGGTATGTGAATGGTGGGGATTATAGCAGATCTCCAATCGCCTCGACTTGATTGTTGACAATGGACGATTGTGGTAACTGCATATGCCAAGTTGAAGGGCCAAATACCATGATTTGTGATTGTCTTTAACTGCCAGAACTTCCAACCCTTACTAGACTGGACCAAAAGCACTTTGTTCTCTCCTACGGCATAAATGCCAGCATGGATTTAGAAACCATGCGCAAAAGATCGCCGGCATAGCGTGTGAATTAGTGCCCTAACTCGAAAAAGAGAATAAAGATATCATAGCATTGACAAACCCCTTAGTCAGTTGTTATCAAGCACTCGGCCTTCCTAAAGGGCGTCCTAAATACCGATCATGCGAGTCAAGAAGACAGGAGTTCTTACAACCCAAGTAGGAAGCTGCTGTCTCATCCTGACAGTTTGACACCAAGCCTTTACCGGCCCGTGTTAATTTAGTTCCCTCGGGTTGAGTAACGAAGTCATGTGAAGAAACTTGGTAACCCTAACACCTTTAGGATATCTCGACCGGAGGAGCTTCTGACTCCCTTGCTGAAACGTATGGTTAAGCAAGGTTTAAGATAACTAAAGCCTTCTACGCCGCTATTGAGCATGGTGAATCGGCCCATATGCGCGTATTTGAGTTGGAACGTGCCACCTAAATCGCACGCTCCGCGAGGTTTAGTTGTAACGCAAGAGAAGAGAAAGGAAGCCGCATACACGATGGGAAGAATAGCCATTCACAGGGTCGCCTCTGCCGTGTACGACTCTACAGGTTTATACGAAACAATTAGGGATTAAGGATGCCTAGAATATTCTTCCCTATTATTGGCGGAGGGGCGGGATTACCGCATTACCTCTTCGATACGTGAGGCCGCCCGGGTATTGTAGTGGTGGTATGTACGATAGGGGCGAATACCGGACGATACTATGGCCTGACGAGGCTTGTGCAGGCGGGATGAAGCGATAGGCTAACTGGCTTTGTCCTAGATTCGCAAACAACCCATTGTCCATATTTGACGGACTGACAAATAATACACTTGAGCAGAAAGGCCATGATTGATACAGAGACTGCATTTGGCAGGTGACGCTGGCCGTAAAATCGGCCGCAAAATCGGCCGCGGAACCAGCTGCGGTGAGATCACTCTCGTTTCGAATATACTTGTAAGAAACTTTTATTTTTAACGCTGGTCAAAATTTTTTTTGTACATACGTTCCTGACCCAAGAATATACTCGGACGTTTTCCCCATGGCCATTACCCACGACAAGCAATGCCCCTTGACATTAAATTACACGAGAGTGGGTGCTAGAAAGAGTGATGCCCCAGACGAGGCTGACGGTGCTAGAAGGCCGCCCGATCCTACGAAGTGAAAATCCCGATGCAAACAAACGCCCGCTATGCTACTACACTGAAGCCAAACGATCCGTCGAAAACGTCCAAGTCTTCGGGTACCTTGCCCCCCCGCATAGCCTTTAATATATGCAGCTCGGGGACCTTGCCGGAGTGATAGAATTTCAGGAGGTTGTCCATGTCCTCGTCGTCGAGGGCACACATGTCGTCCCAGCTGTAGGCGTCGCTGACCTTGGTCATCCAGCGCATGCGCTTGGGGCCGTCGTCCGGGCCGGGGGCGATGCGGCGCAGCTTGACGCGCAGCTCGCCGATCCTCTCGATGGCGTTGCCGACGCCGGCGGGGAGGTGGCCGCCGATCCACTTGCGGATGCTGGCGGCGAGGCGCGGCCCCTTGCCGTTGGTGCTCACCATGATCTGGAGCGGGCCGTCGCGGTGGACGCTGCCGAAGTAGAAGTCGCACTCGGACGGGACATCGGCGATGTTGGCGGGGATGCGGCGCTCCTTGCACAGCTTCCAGATCTGGGTCGAGGCGGCCGGGTCGTCCACGGCGACGAGCACCATGTCGGGGGCGGCCGCCGCGGGCGGGAGGCTCGCGAGGTCGGCGGGCTCAAACACGCGGTCTATGTGCGTGACCTCGTGGCGGCCGATGCGATGGCGCACTTCCGGGTTGAGGCCGGATGCGGGACATACGACAACAACGTTGCCGTTGGCATTGAGGACATTAAGGATCCTGCCGGCGGCGACCTGTTTTAGCGGGCGAGATTGGTTAGTTTTTGATGCGGAAGAGGACGAGGACAAGGACGAGGACGACGAGGGATTTTGTACAATGTGATCTACCAGATGGGACACAGCACAATCATGATGTATGGTCTATACTACAAATACAATATAGTGAACAAGAAATAAATAAATATGAATAAAAACCAAAACCAAAACGAAAACCAAAAAAAAAAAGAATAAAATAAAATATAAACAGATTTAAACAAAATGAGATAAAACAAGATAAAATAGGATAAAACAAAGTAAAATAAAATAAATATATGAAAAAAAAAAAAAAAAAAGAGAGAGAGAGAGAGAGAGAAAAAGGGGAGGGAAATGCCAACCTCGCCGCCGCCAACAACCAAGACGGTCTTGTTCTTGATCTGCCAGGCCAGAATCAAACTCCCTCCACCTTGCACATCGGGGAATTGGTGTTGGGTGGCGTTGGAGGAGGTCATGTTGGCGGATTGCTCACGGCATCCCAGTCGTTCGACACGTGGGTGCAGGCTCGGGGGAGGAGGAGACGGAGACGGAGGCGGAGGAGGAAGATGAGGGAGACAGCCTCCATGGCCTCATGGCGCGCGGGCGATTGTATCGCGTTCCATGTTCCATGTCGAGATAAGTCCTTTATCGGTACCGGATATGAAGAAATTATGTATGGCGACTTTCACTTTTACGCCAATGACGTCGCTGCTGCGGAACGGTTTAGGTGGGACTTGTAACCTTGCCAGTCCACCTGGCCTAGGTACAAGACAAGACAAGTACTGGCATGTAGTGTACATCACCCTGGTCGGCAAGCCTGTCACCTGGTAGCGCTCTGGGAGCAGCTTACACTACACCACACGATTAGCCCCCCCCCCCTCCCTCCTCCTCCCCCTGTCATGCGCTGTGCATCCTGTCTTGCCTTGTAGTGTAGGCTGTAGCCCACAATACCGACCGACCAATTGACCAACCGGCCTTTAAGGAGGTACATCGCTGCTTCTCCTCTTCGCCCGCTACCTAAGTGCTTAGGCACTTATCTATAGGATCCCGGGCCCCGTTGTTAGTGAGGCCAAAGCACCTAATCTAAGCGCCGAATATAGCGCTACGAGGATGGAAGAGAGGGTTCCAATGCATTGCTAATGGACCGCCCCTCCTTTCTCACCCGCTGTAATAATCTCCAAGTAACGACTAGCCTCGCTGTAGGCAGTGAATGTGCAGTACGGGAGACAAGACGTAGGTACCACCTAGGTAGTGAGAGCAAGCTCCGACTCCAACCATAAACACCAAACGACAGGTCGATCAACCATCCGACCAGCCAATCAACCAACCATTATCCCAACCACCTGAGCCTCACCTCCGTCTGCAATACCACCCTACCGCCGCTACCAAATACCAGCACCAGACCAACCAACAGTATCCTACCAGCAGTGTCCTACCAAGGATACATGTAGTGTAGGTAGGTAGCGACAGTGGTTAATTAATTAGTTAATTAATTTATTCATCTGTTTTCTAGAAGTCGAGCCTTGTCTACCGTCGCAGCCTCCCCTACCTCATCCTCCAATCCGCTGCCTACCTGCCTACCTGCCTACCTACCTACCTACCTACCTACCTACCTACCTACCTACCTACCTGCCTGCCTGCCTCGACTCATTGACCGACTTCATCTGCTCGCCTTCTTAACCCCCCCGAACCTGCTGGTCTCCACTTCCTCGTAGGAAACGCCGCTCCCGTCCCGCCTGCCTGCTCCCCCGGATAGGCAGATGGCTCGATTCGGACCGGCGTTGTTATAGGCTCCTCCCTTCGCCATGTCCGGACGCAAACTAGGGGGAGGTAGGGTTTTGGGCAGTGGGAGGGGCCTTGCGCCTCCCGTCGCACCGGCCGTCCGCAGGGAGAGGGCCACGAGTCCTTCCGCCCCCTCCGACAGCACGCGGTCAGGAGTCTCGGTCGGTTCGCCAGCAGCCTCCCTCTCGCCCAGCGCCTCGAGCCCCCTGCCCGACTTTGCCCAGGACCTGACTTCCAATGTCAGTCTCGCCGGACCCAGCAACATCGCCAACACGAGTTCCAAGCTCGTCTGCCCCATCTGCAACGAGGAGATGCTGACCCTCCTGCAACTGAATCGCCACATCGACGACAACCACCAGGAGTTGCCCGAGGTCGAGCAGGACGAGGTCAAATCCTGGATCGACAAGCAGGTCCTGAAGGCGAAGCGGTTCCAGCCCCTCTCTCTGATCAACCAGAAACTACGCGGCCTTGACGTCTTCGAATCCAACGAATCGCTGCCCCCCCCTCCGCCCGTGTCGGCGCGAACCCCCAGGCTGCCCGCCCCCGAGGCGCCCATCGACCCCGATGATCTGATCACGACCTCGCACTGGCAGAGGTCGGGTATGAGCGACCTCTGCACCGACCCGGCCTGCGGAAAGCGACTCGGCGCCGTCAACGGCAGCATCAACTGTAGGCAGTGCGGCCGTCTGTTCTGCGAGGAGCACACCATGTACCAGATGAAGCTTTCGAGGTCTGCCGCCCACGAGCCCGTGAGGGGTTACTGGTACAGGGTCTGCGAGACCTGCTACAAGTCGAGAGAAGGGTACAATGACCACAATGGCCTCGTCAGAGACCACACCCAGAGCTTCGTTGCGATACGGAGGAAGAGGGCGGATAAACAGACCCTGGAGATATCGCGTCTGGAGAAGCGGCTGAGCAAATTGACACACCTGCTGGCGAATCCACCTAGTGAGATACCGGGCGACGGTGCTAGTAGCTTGCTGTCACCCGTTGCATCTCTGAACGGCCAACGGAGCCAGCGCAAGGTTCTCGAGCAGTCGGTCGTGACCTGGGAGGAGGATGCTAAGGTCCCCAAATGCCCGTTCTGCAAACAGGAGTTTGGATCGTGGACGTTCAGGCGTCACCACTGTCGCATCTGCGGAAAGGTGGTGTGCGCAGACCCGCAGACCGCGTGCTCGTCCGAAGTAGGCTTGACAGTGGCCAACGGCTCGCCGGCCCCGTCGGAGAAGGCAGAAGCCGGATCGATGTTTGTCGACATACGGATGTGTCGGGATTGCAAGTCGACCATTTTCTCCAAACGGGATTTCGTCCAGTCGATCGTGCAGAAACCCCCGGATCAACGAGCCTACGAGACGCTGAAGCAATTCGAGCGAGGCATCGAGTTGCTGCTGCCCACCTTCCAACGGGCTCTCATCCCGCTACAGGACGAGGACCGCCCGGCCACTCACGCCCAGATACAAGAAGCCGCGAAGCTTCGGAAGAGGCTGACGGACAGCTTCACCAAATACGACGTGGCGGCGCGGCGCATCCGCGACATCAAAACGGACAGCGCCGCCCGGCAGCAGCTCCAGAAGGCCATCTACCAAGCGGCCTCCTCCTTCCTCCACATGCACATGCTCCCCCTAAAGAACCTACCGCGACTATTAAAACAAAACAGCAGCGCAGGCAGCGCTAAGAACCGTCTGGCCCCCAACGGCCACGGCCACCACCACCACCATCACCACCACGGCGCCAGCCCGCTGCGACAAGGGGGCGATTTGGCCGAGACGGCCAGCCAGACGAGCGAGGCGAGCGCGAGCGCGAGCACGAGCACGCTCACCTCGGTCCTCGAGACGGAGGAGAGGGAGCTGCGCGAGCGCCTCATCGTCCTCGAGGAGCAGCGGTACATGGTCCAGAAGATGATCGGCGCCTCGCGGGGCGCCCGCCGGTTCGAGGAGGTCAGCGCCCTCACCCGGAATGTCGAGGAGCTCGACAGGGAGATCACCGCCGTCAAGGCGAAAGTCGGCGAGGTGGAGATACGCTGGGAGGGCTTATATACCAATGGCAATGTCAATGTCAATGTCAATGTCAATGGCCATGGCAATGGCAATGGCGGACACGCCTTGACATGAGATGAAATGAAATATTAGTCAGTCAGTCAGTCAGTCAGTCAAGTCAGTCGTAAAGGGATTAGTAGTTTGGTCATCAGGTATCGGTACAACAGGAGTCTTGTTCTTTTTTTCTTTTTTTTCGTTTTGTTTTTCTAATGGCATAAAAATCATGGCATGGCATGGCATGGCGTGGGCGCTAAACTGGATATTTAGGGGTTTACTATCTTTTGGTTTTTTTTTTCTGTTTTTTTTTTTTCTTCTGGGGTGTTTGTGTCTGTCAGGCACAGCATCGGAATCACGCTGAAGAAGAAAAAGAAGAAGAAGAAGGGGCCTAAATCATTGTCAAAGCCCTCATATTGGTTCAATATGAATTAAGAATCAGAATGATACCCCATTTTGTACAGGCTCTCATATTATTAACCCCCCTGCGACTTCTCTGCTGGTTGCTTGGGGTTCCTTTTGACTGAACGAAGGTCGCCGCTGCGGAGCTCGCCGCTTGGGCGGATGGATCTTTGCCGACCGCAGATACCGATCCCGCACAGCATTATTCTCGTGCCCGAACTTAACAATCTTGCAAAGGGTGGGGAGGTGCGCAGTCATTTCGCGCCAGGGTAGGCGCGCGTAGGAATCGCCGAAGCGGTCATAGACGATCTCGGCGCTGGAGCCCAGCTCGGCGACTGTACGGGTGTTGTAGTCTTGGATAGAGTCCTCGAACACGTAGAGCATGGTGTCGGCCCAGGGCTCGCGGTCGGTGGTGGATATGGTGTCCCAATTGGGGAGGTGGCCGTAGAGCACGCCTGAGAGGGCGTCGGTGGTGCGGCGGAGGTTTGCGTCGTAGGGGTCGCCGACGAAGTCGCCAAGGGCGAAAGAGCCGCCGGCGCCGGCGCACAGGCGGCTCGGGTCGATGGAGAGCGGCAGCCGCGGCATCAGCTGCGGGTCAAAGGACCAGCCATCTTCTGATCCAGCATCGTCCAGGTCGTAGACGGGTCTAGGGATGCACGGCGGCTGGAGCTCGATGGCGCCGCCGTGGACCGGATCCTCCTCGTGGGGTAGGTTGAAGCTGCAGTTCACGACAGACAGGCATAGGAGGTCG
Source organism: Rosellinia necatrix (assembly GCA_021209875.1). Classification (NCBI taxonomy): domain Eukaryota; kingdom Fungi; phylum Ascomycota; class Sordariomycetes; order Xylariales; family Xylariaceae; genus Rosellinia; species Rosellinia necatrix. Next base: position 952,580 of record JAGYVD010000003.1, read on the forward strand.
TCGACGTGGACCTCCACAGTACGGTACACGACGGGCTCCACCGAGGGGCCTGGGATGGTCCGCGCGATCTGCGAGGGCGTCATGGTGCGAAGCTTCCCGTCGCCCGAGCGCACAAAAAGGCCCCGTGCCGGCCGCGTCAGCGTCAGCGTTGCCGACTTGGACGCCGGAATGGCGCAGATCTCGCGCGCCTCGCTGCAGGTCTGCCGGATGGCGTTGCGCGCTTGCCACACGGACCGGTCGTAGCGAGACACGGTCTCATCGTCGTGCTTGATAGAGATGCGGCGCAGGTCGAGGTAGACCCGGGGCGGGGACGTGCCACGGTTGCAGTCAGGGTGGTCTTTGGGGAAGGAGTGTACGTTGAAGAAGTTTATGCCCGGCAACGACACAGCATCGAGCCAGATCTGGTGGCGGAGCTCGGGAGGGAGGCAATTAAAGAAGGGGAACTCGGGAGGCGGGGCTTGCGAGGTCTCGGCATCCGAGGTTGAGACTCGCGAGCCGTCAAGGTCAGATTCAGGGTCAGGGTCAGGGTCAGGGTCAGAGTCAGAGTCAGAGTCAGAGTCAGAGTTAGAGTTGGAGCCGGAGCCGGAGCCTTCTGTGCCGTCATCATTGCTGCAGCAGCTGTGGCTGTTGTCATCCTCCTCGTCATTGTTGTTGCTGTTGCCGAGGGCACCAGGAATGCTGACGATCGGGGAAGACATGTCGGGTAAGCTTGATGTTATTGGCGGCCGTCTTCCGTAAATAAACAAAGACAAATAAATATGCTAGTCTTTATGTAACCGCAATGGGGGTCTTGAAATTGGGATCACGATGCTGGTTGTAAATCGACGCCTTCGTGGGCTTGCGCGACCGATTGATATTTAATGTGCGACGATGCCTTTTGTAGAGAAAAGAGAAGATATGGTGGGATACCTAGGTACCTACTTATATCCAGGCGAGTTCGGTTGAAGTGAGAAGTTGCATTGAGAAGTTGCATTGAGAAGTTGCATTGTATATTGTAGGTAGTGCAGTGCTCTTAATGACCCCGCCATCACGATTCTTGGGAACTGGGACCCCGCTAACTATCTTGAGTAACTACCTGGGGGTCATCTGTGGAAGTGACGTATAAGGATGTAGATCAACTCACGAGCTGAGCGCCTGCATTGCCTCCCTACCTAGGCAGATAACAGTGGGTTTATGCCCCTTCGCGACTGCTGCCATTAAAGAACGGCGGCTTCCGAAATCGCTTGGTCCTTCCTGATAAGACGTGTTAATTTGCTTTGGCTACGTGACCTACGTCATATACGGGATAAAATACGCGTTAATGCGGCCAGAGAGACGCGTTTTACTCCCCGACTTAATTATTATGCCTTAGTGTCCAATTGACTTATACGGATTCATTCTCCCCGCAGTCACAACAACGCCGATCTTGACCTCGCCGCACTTTCAGCTCCTTCAGCGCCTGTAACCATGTCAATTACCAGCACACCAAGCACATACTTCTATATGAAATAAGAAGGCGGAACGTCCATAGCTCCGATGCCTCCCAAAACGCGAGGCCGACCCGCAGCCACCGCGGCCGCCGCGCAAGCAACACAACCCGAGTCCGAACCCGAGCTCGCTGCGTCCGATGGCAACCAGACAGACCAGGAGCCAGATTTGGAGGCAGACCGTGGATCGAGTACGGCCTCAGAAGACCCGGAATCGCGAGGCTTCAAGTTCTTTAACACTACGTTCTCTACCTTCCGCGTCTCTCCGCTGTACATAGCCCAGAATGCCTTATCGCTAGCCGGGCTCGAGGCACTGTCCCGACGCCTCCGCGACACCCTTGTAGGCGACGTCGTACGCGGGGTGCAGGTCGGGCTTGAGGGCGACACGGTGCTGGGCCGCCTTGGCGCGCTCGAGAGGGTAGAATGGCGCGCGTGCAGCCTGGGCGCGATCCTGCCCTCCGTCGCCCAGGGTAGCAGCGGGGGGAGGAGGAGGGAAAGACGAAAAGGTGGAGGAGGAGGACCAGCATCACCGCCACACAATCATCTCCTGTGCCTCGAGCTCGCATACGAGAACGCCTCCTTTAGCGCCCTACTACTACCATCGCTCGACGACCAGGGGGAGGGGGGAAACGCCGGACGCGACGATGGAGACAATGGGCCCAGGTGGACATACAGAACCGCAGCCGGGGGGAAGAGTAAAAACCGGCCGGGAGATGAGGAGACGACGGACGACGACGACGCCTTCGCGCGCTTCCCGCTGCTCCTGACGCGCATGCCGGTCGCGCTGAAGGCCGTTCTCCTCGACTTCCTCGCCACCACTTTCGACTGCCGCATCAGCCCCCTGCGCCTCGGGACGCGGACACTCGTGCGCGGCTGGGAGCGCTGGATGGAAGACAGCGGCGTAGGCACCGGCAGGGCGCTGAACAGGGACGTCGCGCTCACGCTCGGCTTCCACCTCGAACCCCCCCAGGCCGGGAAACCGGCCGACGACGGCGGCAACGACGACGAGCGACCGCAGAACGGCCCCACGCCAGTCCCCCTCGGCCTCAAGACGATAGACGTGATGGTCCCGGCCTCCGAGGTTCGGCGCTTCCTGCAGGTCGGGAAGAGGCGACGCGGCGGCCCCGACAACCCCCGCGACGAGAAGAGGCCCGCCGCCGCCGCCGCCGCCGCCGACGCACGGGAGGAGCGACGTCGCCGGCGCAAGCTAGGCGGCGGCCGAGACGAGGAGGGATGGGCGTGGCGCGACGAAACCCACCTTTCCGACGATGACGACGACGACGACAATAACGGAGAAGAAGAAGAAGAAGAAGGATACGCTGCGATGGAAGAGACGTTCGCACAGCCCTTCACGGACGCCCTGGCGCGCTACCTCGCACACCACCTCGCCCTCGATGTCCTGCACCCGGGCGTGCGTGTCCAGCGCGTCGTCTGCGACGCCTTCGCCCTCTCCGACGGCCGCGTCAAGGTCTTCTCGCCCCCGCGGAGCGACGCCGCTCCGGTCGGCTCCCATCCCCATTCCCATTCCGCCGTCGTCGAGTCGTTCGTGCGCGACCTCGTCCGCCGCGCGCAGGGCCGCGCTTGGGGCCCCAGTGCCCTGCGGCTCGCCGCCCTTGAGGTCCTCGCCTGAAAGCTCTTTCTCACTAGGAGAGAAAAGGGCGAGTTATAGATTGTGGCGTGGTGCATTACGTATAATATATACGTTTTTTTTTTTTTTTTTTTGTTTCATGCGCCAAGCTTGTATGTATATATGGTGAATGTATGTTACGTACTTGCGTTGGGTAGGGAAGGGGGTGGGCGAGGGTTGGATACTTTGAGGCGCGCGTGCTCGCTCGCTTGCTTGCCTTCACCTAGCCTGACTACTTACTTGCCTGCCTATCTATCTGTCTACTTGCCCAAGACTTAACAAAAAGAAACTCGAAGAAAAAAACTTGAAAGAAAAAAAAAAAAAACCCTGCAGATTAGTATATAAATATGTAGGTATAGAGAACCCTACGAGGTCCAGCGCAAGGAAGGGCGCAAACAGGTAATTTGTATTAAGCTAGGTTTATCACGGAATGATACCCATAATCATGATTTGATTTTTGTTTTTCTCTCCTCCAACTCTAAATTGAATCATCCGGTGGAATGTGATAAGTCTATGACATCCTGCACTTTATGAAAGTAATGACTAGCACAATAACAAGGAACAATACAGCTTTGAGCTGATGAATTAGGCCAGTATGGGGATCAGACGAAAGCTTTTAAGCCAAGTTATCGTATTCGTTCATCCGCGATACCCGAACATCGCAAAGGAAGATATATAAGGCTCTAAACAACCGATCCGCCTGCCAAATGCAATCAACATGGTAAGATCCTATGCTGGCTGGTCCGGTATAATGCCCGATTCCCATCAAAAAAGGCGAGCCATACCAAATCAAATAAGTATTGTCTGGGCCCGTGCCAGTGTCACCGGGTTCATGCGTCCAAACGCCGCCCAACGCCTCGTAGCCGTACCCTAATCCATCTAGCCCAGAAAAGTAAGCGCGGACGTGCCTACTATGCTATCGTCTCGACACCACCAAGGAACCTCCTCACTCGGCCCACTTCGAGATCGCCCTTTTCACTCTCAACTGCTCTTACGAGGCCGTCCAGAACGGAGTCAACGTCGCCCTCTAATATTCCCGTGCACAGTGCCACCACCTTGCGGTACTTGATTTCGATGTCTTTACTACGACTTTTCAATGACGCTACGCCCGTTCTTGTGAGCTCGGTGCGATTCTTAAGCGCTTGTATCCGAGCTTGCAACACCGTGGCGCTGGGTATAGATCCGTCATCTCGTCGCTCCTCATGGCTACCAAGCTCCGGAAGGGACTGAAGCTTTGCCTCCCAGGATATGCTCGTCTCATCTAGCGGCCCTTGGGTCTGCTCGATCTTCGCGAGACGTTTCTGCTCTTCTTCGCGGCCGCGTGTTAGGTTAAAGACCTTTTGCCGCGTCAACAGTTGTGACTTAGCCGTAGATTGTAACGAATCTAGGGTCCTCCGGGCATCATTTAGTTGGACGGATGTGGATCGAAGCACGGCATGCAGCGAGTCGAGATCCGTTTGCTTCTTTTTCACTTCTGTTTGGAAACTGTTGGAAGTTTCGTTGAGAAGGTGTGTGATGGCTAGCAGACCATTAGTATACGTCATCGTCAAGAAATAACGCCACATTAGGACTTACAAGTGACAATATCGTCGCTGCTCTCGCGACTCATGTTGCCGCTCCCGACGACCTTAGTACTACTACCATCAACCGCATCACGGTTCATGCCATCCTCGACATCTTCACCCACCCCAAAGTCGGATGGCCGTAACCCGGCAGCATTAGCGATTTTCGGATCCGCCCCCACCTCGAGCAATTGTGATATAATGCTCCTATTACCCACACGCGACGCGATACCCAGGGCCGTGTCGCCCGATTTATCTTGTGCATTGACGATCTCGCTCATAAATCGCCCGATACCCATGTTTGGCGCACCCGCAGCACCACCGTTTATGACTGTCGTCTGGCTGCTAGGGGCACTCCCGTGTCTCACTACCCATTCAAGAAGACTCTCCAAGTAATATCGACTGGAGTGACTTCGACCCTTGACAGCACTTGACAAGGCGATGTGGTGTAAAACGGTGCGTCCTCGTTTATCTCGAATATCTATGGTGTTGCCTAAGGCGTCAAGCAGTTCCGGGAACGAGACCTGCTCCGAGTTGTTGGTGACTGCCGAGGCTCGCATTAAGGCAGTTTCGCCGGAGGCATTCACCCTGCAGGGGTTCGCACCCGCTGCGATTAATGTGCGTAATAGAGACGTGCGGGCTAATGTGGCAGCCCAATGCAAGGCAGTGTTGCTTGAGGCGTCAATGGGCGCATCGAGATCTACAGGGCTCAAGGATTGTAGAGTCTCGACTGGCACGTGATCCGTCTCGTTTGTCCCCTTGTCCATGAACAAGCTCATGAGGAGGCTTCGTTTGCGCTCGGCTTCCGGGGAAGCCTCGAACGGCAGGGGTGGGAGAAAGTTGGCATCAGGATCCTGTACGTGCGCCTCAGCTGTATATACAAAAGACTCATTGGGTTCCGTGGGCGACCCTGGGTAGTTGTTGGCGTATATTTCCATCGATTGGGAGGGATACCCGAAGCTCTCGGCCGGCGTAACGATGCGTTGGCGTTTACGCGGTGGCTCATCACTGGTCGACAGCTGCGTATTTTGTGTGGAATAGGCCATGTCCATATTCTGGCCATAATCGGAAGTGAAGCTCTGCTGTGAGTTGCCCGGAAAGTCATCCATATTCTGTATCGAGGGTTGACGACTAAAGCTTGGCGGTCTTGTCGGTCCATTGCGGCCCCTCGGGCCTGGCGAATCGAAACGGGCCTTGTTGATAGCGGCGACCGCGTTGGATGCCGTGCTTGAGATATTTTTGAAAAACGTCCCGCTTAATCCCGAGTTCGGACGGTCGATACCTGCACTATACATTCGTTTTCTATGAAGAGCCATGGCCTGCTCTTTCGTGGGTGTGTTTAGCCCACCTTCCTGACTCATGTCGTAAGTCAGAAGCGGGCGTAACAGCTCTTCGACGTGGTATTGCTTGCACACCTCGACCCCTCGCTCAAAACAAATCCACGTGCCCTGGTATTTCCCGTAACCGCCCTGGACCTTTTCATGCTCGCCCGTCTGGATCTCCTTTTCCAGGATCTTGGTGCGTTTCCCCTTGTCGATCCGGGCAACCTTTAATATCTGCGTCGCATTGAGCCAGCCGTCATGGCGGCGCCGCATCACAATCACATCATTGACCTCCATCTCGTATACGTTGACGCCGGAATAAACAGCCTAGAAATCGTCAGTTAATGCGCCGAGGTGGAGCAGCCGGATAGCTATAAGGGGGGCGTGACTAACTGAGTAGATGCCTGCAGTTGCCTGACCATTCCTCCTAGGATGATCAGGCAATTGGTGCCGCGAAAATTGGGATTGTGAGGGAGGTTGGCTCATGGCGAAGGACTGCTGAGAGGATGGTTGTGATTGCGGTTGGGAGAGCGGTTGGACTGATGATTGAGACATGGTAAGATCCCTGCCGGAAGCATCAAAGCTATTACTCCGGCCAGCTGTGACAGGGTTCGGCGGAGGTACGGAGGGAAAGGATCTCTGGTGGGTACTGGAGGAAAGTGGGCGGGACGAGGACGAAGGCGCAATAGCGGCACTAGAAATAGCTATAGGTTCGGGATCGGCCGGCTGGTGCTGGCGAGCTGTGACGACGGTCGAGGCCATGAAGGGGAGTAGCGTCGGTCAGGAGGTGAGGCCGATGATAGTATAGACACCAAGGTTGTAGATTAAGGTTGAGTACAGATGGGATTGCGATCGAGGTCGGGAGTCGCATCCGCGCAAGGTATGGATAGTATGTTGTGTTATATGCATGCAGCAGCAATAGTACTGGTGGGATCTAAGAGGCAGACGGCCTATGGGATCAGCATCAGCGCTAGGGGTCACCAAATAGACAGATGTGAGGTGGGCAAGGGAGGAGCGCATGAGACGATAGGACGGAAGTCGGACTTGAAAACAAAATAAATCGCAATGAATAGGTAGCCAGACGGAGCAATGCAGGGGCACAGGCGCATACATCAGGTACACAGAGCCAAGATCATGGGTGACTATTGGCCATAATTGATCAAACCAGGGAGACAATGAGACAATGGGATCGTATGAAGCAAAAAGGTATACTAATACCCAGGGCGGTAGGTAGTGTACGTAGGATAATGTAACCCAGGTATGTATGTAAGGTCGGAGGTATGTAGGCAGAGAGATGTAAGGATGGGTGTAGATTGGCGGAGTGGTACCAAATTGGGCGCGCGGACAAGATAATTTTGTCGCAAGGTGAAGAGGGACAGGGTTTTGAGGTACTTGCATTGGCTGCCAGTGTGTAAATAACAGCCAATGCCGGTGATGGACCGCCTTACCCTAGGTGGCTAGAGAGTAGGTAGGTAGGCATGTAGGTAGGTCGTAGGTAGCAGGTAAGTACAGTACATGGATCACAGATGGATGGATATGTGGTATGTAGGTATGGATGGGGCGATGCGACAACGAAACAAGTACACCACCTGGGCCAAAAATGGTAAATAGGGCAGGTTACCTAGGTAGACATGGAGGCCATGGCGAGGGTGAGTCGAGATAGAAATAGAAAGGAATAGTTACATGAAAATGGAGATGGCCGCAGGTATGTTGAGGGTAAGGTAAGAAGGAGGCAAATGAGCCAATATTGGAGAAATATGGACTGGGTTTATGGACTGGGTTATGGACTGGGTTAGGGAGTCGGTTCGGATGAAAGACAAGACAAGACAAGTACCAAAGACCACCTCACAGAGAGAGCAATTCAACTTGCGTGCATCGCAAAGTGAGGGCGAGGCAGGAGAGTGCAAGTGAGACTGAGATGGAGGAGGGCGTGCAGTGGCTGCAACCACCTAGGTAGATAGAGGAAGACGGGACTGCAACTCACAGAATAGAATAGCTTGGATATTCCAGGGTAGGTCGGCGATAGGTGAGCAAAGTTGGCATGCCACAGCGCTTTTCTTCTTCTCTTCTTTTCTCGGCTCCTGGACTGGGTGGGAAGCAGAAGGCCGTTTTTGATCTTGGCATGAAGAATTCAATTAAAGAATGGGATTGGGAATAGTGCAGATCGGGGCCCTGGTCTGGGGAGGTCAGAACTTGGACGTGTCAATTTCGTGTGTGTGCGCGTAGGAAAGACGCGTCCAGCTTCACGGTCCAAGGTCTCGGTTTTGTATCGGGCATGCGGCGCAGGCAGGCAGGTGCACGGCAGGGAAGGCGACGACGACGAGGAGCACAGTGTCTTTTTGCTTTTCTACTCTGCCTCCTCCGCTCGGTAATAGGTATCCCGCACCTCTCTTCGGGCCCTGCCACGGCCATGGCTTAGCCAATTGCCGATCCGATAAAAGATTGTCGAGACAAAAAGACGCGGTAACCCAAATGAGAAGAACCAGCAGATGCGTCCTGCAAGCGAGAATCGGCGCGTCGGCTCCACACGCTAATTGGTTCCTCCTGCCCCAACTAAGGAAAGTATACTCTACATACGGTAAGGCGCTGAAGTACCTAAGGTGTCCAAGTGGGCGCGTCGAGGACTGCAACATGTACAGGAAGTCACACGCACATGGCCACACACACAGCACCATCCTAGGATCTTGGGATTTGCCGCACCGAGATCTAACGCCCACGATGATATCTACATGGATACGTGACATGCGTATTTAGCTATGCATAACTGCCAAATTGTGCGGAGGGGGAAAGTCTTGAATACCTACCAGGTACCTAAGTTATATCTGTTGCTCCTAGACCGTGTAGATAGATTGTCCAATACACCCAGCTAATAATGATGTATTTACTCAAGTGCCATACCTACCTACCTGGGTACCTAAGGTATATGTACTTCGCAGTTATGTACAAAGGTACCTACCTAGGTAGATAGTGTTAGGTAGTGCAGTCTGCATGTAACTCCGTACTTGAGATGGCCAACCCGGGTTAGCCAGCACTATCCACTTCCTATTAATGGGCCAATGGATAAACACGTTGATAAGTGACACGATAAGAGAGATATGGAATTGAGTAACCTGTGTAATAGAGGTCCTCATGTAACAGCCTCTCCGTCTGTCTTCCATTATATCTGTCGAGGATGAATCATAATGCCTCTTCAGATTGCTCATCCCGACACCGCCCTACATCTATACCGACATCTCCTTCGGGAAGCCACCTACCTCCCGCTTCTCTGCCGGCCATGGATCACCTCTCGTATCCAACAACGTTTCCGCGATTGTCGGTATAAGAAACCGCCAAACCCCCATATCAAACAGGCACACTCTTCGCTTCGGTATCTGCGCTCTGCCAATGACGGTCATGTCAAGCGTCTGGAGCGTCTCTGCTTCATGGCCACTGGCCGCATCGGCAAGCGAAGGCGCATTCTAGCCACCTCGCAGCTCGGCAGCCGTCCCTCTGCAGACACCGCCGAATTGGAGGCATCTGTCCCCGGTGCTGGCGCTGTCGTCGAGGCGCCCCCCTCTAGCGTTGCTCCCAATACCGCCACCGATACCGCCATCAATGCCGCCCCCGTTCCGTCGTCTACTACTCACTCTTGGCTCGAAAACTGGTCTCTCGACATGGTCACCGCCATCGCCCAGTCCCAAGTCGAGCAACAAGCCGGAGATTGGCCTCACTCCATGCGCCGTGGGCTAGACACCAAAAAGATCGTCAATGGTACGAACTGCTTTGGCCGACCCTATACCCCCAAATTGGTTCGGAACAAGCTCAAAAAACATTGGGCCGGCGTGTTTAAGCAACTCCAACCTCCATTGCCCCAGGGAGAATGGGATCATCTGGCAGCATTAGTGCAGGGCGAAGCAAACGTCGAAGAATTGAAGATCCCCCGGCGAAGGCCCGTCGCCCAGTCCGCTGAGGGCGCAAGCGTCGATTCGGTGGCTAAGCCGTGGGATTGGGCGCCGCATGTGTTGAAGCCCGCACGTGTCATCGAGAGGGGAGCCAGCCGCAAACTAAAGAGTCTTACTGGGAAGGAAGACCAGGACCCGCGAGGCCACGGTCGACCTATTGGCACAAGAGTCATCGGCCCACGAAGGCTCCAACGCATTTACGGCCGCATCTGGACCATGTCGCCCAGAATTAAAGCAAGCCCAAAAACGCAGAAGTGGTCTGTGACTTGGGGAAAGAACGAGGAGAAGATTTCGGTACCCTCCGCACGTGACCTTTTGTTCTTCCAAGGGGTAGCCAACGACGGAAGTGTGTTGCCAAAGGCACGGACAGCATCCAAGGCATGAAGGTGCCCGACATGGGATCCAGTCTATTCTCGCACATATACGCATATTTTAAACGCCCGTCTTCCGGTCAGTGGCGTCCCGCCATCCCACATTTCTATGGAACCCCCGGTGCTCGCTTTGGTTTCCCACCCTCTCAGTCTAACAAGGTAGCCAGCTTCGTCAACCCCTCACGATCGACGCGCATGCCGACCCATTCATTCATAGGCTTGGCGCCGATGGATTCGTAGAACTTGATGCTTGGCTCGTTCCATTTCAAGACGCTCCAGTCGAGTCGTCCCCCATCCATGGCGACAACCTCCTTCGCAAGCTCAACAAGAAGTCTCTTGCCGTAACCCTTCTTCCTCTCACTCGGGCGCACGAACAGGTCCTCAACTGGACGATACCTATCAGCCACATGATTCCCGTAAGGGGAGAGTCCAATGAACCTACGGTAAATACCAGCCTTGGCGCGCCAGGTGCTGTAGTTGTAGAAGTATAGAGCGATCCCCGCCGGTTCGTCCTTATCGTTGAAAAGTATAAGGCAGCGTGAGGGGCGAGCCGGGGCTATGGGCTCTGTATGGGGAGCGGCTGACGTGGACTCAACATTGTCGGGCGCGAAAGCTATAGTAGCATCAAGCGATGCCTCGGTAGCCTCGACAGCATCCAATTCATGCTCGTAGTCGGCCAGCTCGCGAATCATAAGTAAAATAGATGGTATATCTGAACCGACGCAGCGAGATCAGCAGCCATCCCATCCGCAATTATAGGTGTTGCAATGTCCCTGATCCCACGGACGAGGAAAGGTGTGTACACACCTTCGCGGCGGGCATGCCTCACTCTACAGGGGATGGGTGCCATGATGTAACGTTGTTTGTTCTAGGTAAATTGGTACCCGTGATAGAATGAGAGCAAGCTAACAGGGGAAGGCAAAGCCAAGTTGAGAGACGGTCGTTTAAGTACCGGGGGGATGTGTCAATTCGCAATGATCCCATAGGCCGATTCGAGCTCAACAAATTCATGAAATAGACAACCTGGTGTAACAATTACTCCCGCTCTCTATGGATTCCTTGATTTCTTTGCTGCATGCGCGCGCCCTTCGTTCTACTTGCGGGCCGGGGGGGAGTGGATTTTCTCGGAAACAGTGCCGACTACCGCCGCAACCGTCGTGACATGACCCCTCCCGAGCGGGGTCTCTCTTTGTTCAAATTGCCTGAGGTAAGTAATACATGTGTAGTTACGAATCCACTTATTCTAGTCAGATCCAAAATACCTAACCTACCTGGGGTATAGTATTTAGGGGTCTCGAGTTGAGCTAAATCACCCACGTTTACTATCCTCAAAGCAGGCAGGAGATCGTACAACAATAAAGAAAAGAGAGCTGACTATTTCCTACTATAAGGAGCCCTGTTGAACTCAGAGTCAGACCTACATTAGATGCAAAGGTAACATTGATTGGATGATAAACCCTAATCCCAATTTGCCATGGCCCCGGCCGTCTGCCTCATAAAACAGAATATTCCTCTGGTAAGACGTGGATAGAATCCCGGCAACTAGCCAGCTACTCGAAAACATCCGGGGAAAGATTGAGTGACCCGCCCGACAATAAGCATTCTGCCCACTACAGATATGTTGAGGGGCATGTCTATGCCGCCTTCATCGCCATCACGCCCCCAGAGAGTGTAATAAAGAAGGTGAACGGACCCCTAGAGCGCCGTGTCGAATGGCATAGCAGGCGGCGTGTTTCGCAACGTGACCGACACTCTGTCGTCGGCGCTCGTGTCACCCGTGGCGTTCCACCGCAGCGCCCATATCTTCGAGGAGAACGTCGGGACGGCGTACCACAGGCCGTGGAGCGTGTTGTCGGCGCTCAGGTGCAGCGCCGTGGCGCCGTAGAAGACGAACCCAGACGTGTCTGTGTCCGTGTCCGGCTCTGACTCCCTGCTCCTGAAGCCGACGCGGTGCGACGGCGACGTCGAGGCCGGCACGAAGAACGCCTTGTCCGACCACGACGGAAACGCGCGGCTTGACGACGTGTCGGGGTTCCCGACGAGGGCGTTGTTTGGGCCTGTGGTGACTGTATGATTTATGCATGCGTAAGTAGGGACTCAGATCCAAGTACGCGGGAGGTTAAACATGACGCAATGTTGGTCCATCTTACACAAGACAAGAGCTGCTTCCTCATCATCCATCTGCGTCTGGTCGCCGACGAAGGCACCCTCTTCATACATCCGTGGTCAGTAAATAATTCACTAACACCAGTGGTTTGCAACGCTTGCGACTTACCGTTAGAGTAGAAGATCTGAGCACCGCCGATGTTGCTTCCGTATGCGTAGAGGCCAAACTGGCCCGTAGGAGCAACCTCCCTCGTCCCCAGCACGCTGCCGAGGACGACGCGCGACCCGAGGGCTACGAGGAAAGCGTAGTGGCCCAACATATCGCGAAGCCCCAGCGAAGTGTATCGAGATGACGTTCTATGATGCAGGTACCAAGGAGCAACGGGAGAAGATCTACACGATCATAAAGCAGCTAGGCGTTAGATCTTACCGACGGGATCTGCGAGCGAGCCGCGGTGGGTGGTTATCGTTGAAATAAACTTCGGTTACCCCCCTACCGCCCTCGCACCTCCTTCGCTTAACCGATCATGACATATACTTTAGTCAACGTGCCCTTTTAGCTCTCCTTGCGGCTACCCCAAAGAGCCACGGGACCCGATGCAGAGGTTCCATCACACGACGTAGCAGCGGCCTCGGGGTGAGGCATGCCGCTTTTAGCCTGCTCACAACACCTGGTTGTAGACTAGCTAAAAATAAACATGCTTAATGGCGTTGCGATATATACCGCCCGTGACTCACCGTAACAAACAGGAGGAATTAATACTCGCGATTAAACGGAAACGGTGTTCGGTAGACCTATTGTACGGGCGCACTTACCTAGTAGCCCAAGACGCCCTTTCCGCCGCTCTGATGTGAATCTAGGGCGGAGAAGGAGACAACCCCAGAACTGCTCTTGCCGCGACTAATTACTGTTATTCGGAGAACTAGCGAAGGAGTAAACTAGCGAAGGAGCAGACCAGCACCCAGAATGACCCAACTATAAAACCCCAGCCTGGGTCTAATGTTTTGATTCTTCCATGAAATAGAAATGCATCATCACTACATACCAAACACCACTGATACTAAAGAATGAATGGTAAATCAGAACGCTATCAAGTCGAGCACTTATCATCAAAAGCCACTTTTATCAATCTTTTATTCAATTATTTATATATTCTCATACCTCCAAATCCGCTATCCTTAATGGGATAAGCAAGGCAGATGTTTACAACGAACCCGAGCAAGACAAAAAGAAAACCCTCCCGCTTGACCTACAAGGGCGCGAAGAAGTCTTGGGTGAAGCGTGTCTGGGCGGTGCCTCTACAGAGTGAGAGGTTATAGGATTGATTATACGAAGCTTATACTGGCGTTATACATATGGATATGATACCGATACAATAGTTTATTCATCGGTGGGTTATCTTAGCATTATATCATACTCGCCCCTTATATTCCCATTATTCTCGCCCATGGTGCTAACGTGAATACCAGAAACAACAGTCAATATCGCTATTTCCAGGTGCAAAAGCAGAACGTTATCAATCCGAGCACTCAACACTCCACAACCACGTATACATACACAGCCATTGCTGAATCGCTATAATCCCTCTCACAACGAGCACGACGACATATATCTGAACACATCTGTGATAGCACATCGGTGGCAACTGCAGCCGTGCCCGCGCAATCATTGAGTCGAGGCTCGTCTGCCTCTCATGATTACTCTTGGACACACGAACGACCTCAGCTCAATCGTGCGTCCGAAAAGCTGCAGTCCACCAAGGGCTCAGGCCATTTCTCGAACCCCATAAATGTGCAAATCAGTAATTAGGGGGTGCTTAATAGACCTCAAGTCTGCCAAAGATGTGAACGACAAATTGGAAGAGGACAAAGCGCCGTCTGAAAAGCTGACAAACATGGATAATATCATTTCCCGAGGCTGTGGTCTGTGTAAGCAGCAGTTAGATATCTCTTACCAATTGGTAGCTAGCGATTGATTGTAATAATCCTAGTACAAGCTTCATATAAGCGATCTCTTAACCTCTTGTCTGATTTGCCCTTCTTGGCAACACTGACAGACCCTTCTGGGCCGACGCGTAATTACGTGACGGCCTCACCGCAATCCTGAAAGTAGATGGAGTTCTTCTTGACCTGCATGTGCCACGCGAATACATATTTTCAGCTTATTCCATTCAGAGCGTGAACGAAGCTGAAGTTTTGCCCCTATAATGGTTTCCTTGTCCTTAACGCTTTGACTCCGCTCTCACAAGCGGCAGTTCTTCCTGTCAAGACACCATCCTTCCCAAAGTAAAACGTTAGTTCGAGGAAGAAGAAAAAAAACCGATATGTCCCTTCGGGAGGGGAGGGGGGGACGGGGGTTATAGCCGGTGAGAAGCAGAGCCCAACCCAGTCCAATGGCAGAAGAGCGGTGTCGACGGAGCGGTATAACCAAGGGGGGTTCCCAAAACCATAAACTTTAAGCTCTTGTGCGCGCGCCGCGACCACTCACAACCCGCGCAACAACGCCGTCAACTCGTCACCGTCACCGTCGCCCCCGTCGTCGCTTTTCGCCGATACCTTCCACATTACAGACCAGATCCCGGACGCTTGGGATACCCTTGTCAGCGTAGGGCAGAGCCTTTGGGAGGGCCGCCCACTCAGCGACAAGACGCCGGCGTAAACCGGTTCAGCTCCGCCGCTCGCGATCGAAGCCAAAAAGGCTCGGGCGGCCAGACCTTAAAACGGTCTCCATTCGGGCGGTGGTCCGAAGGAGGGGGAAGGAGACTCCCTCCAGCACTTTCGCGCGTATGCACGCTGACAACATGATAGTCCCGAATTCAACCGTTATTAGAGGGCCAGGCTAAAAAAAAAAAAACACAAATCGCGGTGTAGGTAGGTTAGGCGCCTCTCTCCAGTTTACCATTCATTGTCATCACGGCTATTCGTTCGTTGCCTTACACACACACACACACACACACATACATCGAACCACCTCGATGCCTGTCTGCCTAAGGGCAGCGCCCTTCTCCCCCCCCCATCACCACACCTCACCTCCCCCTATCTACCTATCAGCATTGCGCGCGCGCATGGTCTACCCGACGAATGTCTGGCCCCTTCTTCTCTCCCTTCCCTCCCCTTCGTGCGTTCGACGAAAGGGCTGTTAGGTAGATGTGGAAGGAGGGGGGTAAGGGGGTTGGGAGGAAAGAGGAGAGGGGGAAGGGGGGGAGGATTAGATAACCCCCGGGGATGATTCCCTCTTTCGGTCGGTCTAACGTAGAATGTGCGTGCGTGCTAGATTTGGGGGAACAAGACAAGGCCTTTGCATGAGGGCGCCCACACGCCCCCTTCCCCCCCAATGCGGGTTTCACATTAGCCACCCACCCAACTTGGTCCCACGATTTGTACTTAGGACCCACGGGTGAGGTAGGCGTTGTTAGAGCGCGATTTGCGTACTGGGCGGGTGGGGGAGAGGTAGGGGGGAGGAGGGGCTTAGAAAAGACTGGATAGGAGCGGCTGCCAGGACACTGTGTTCGCGGGGCCGGGGAGGAAAAGGGGGGGTGGCTATGGGGGAAACGTTTTTTGCCATTGTAGGAGAGCTCGGAGGGCTCTGTCGACCAAACAAGTTTTGCGCAATTCGGATCATCAAGGCAGACGGACGTGTCAGATGTGACGGTTGGCTGAGGAAGTCTGGGTTGCCCCCGACCGGTCCGCTGGCGAGATTTAGAGTTGTGTTGCATCTAGATGCCCGCTGGGCCCCCCGGCAAGGGATGAGGGGACGTAATCCACAGAGCACGCGGGATTTATCGATAGTAATGGAAATCCAACGACATGACGTACATGATGAGGTGACGGGGTAGACGGGGCTGGGGAAGGGTGACGATGGGCCAGGGTCTACAAATCCCAGGGTTTCCAGCCTCGAGCCGTCTACCCAGAGGCTAGTCAGTGGTCTTTTGAATTTGCCCACAGGTGTAGAGACTGTTGGAAGACACTGAGATCGTCGCCGGCGTGGCGCGAGATCTTCCCACTAGAAGACAACTGAGGGACTTGGGCTTGGAGGGATGCTGGACTGCACACGGGGTATATGGGACTGCGCCTTAGTGCCATGGCAGGGCAATACATACTAGTATTTAATCTGCTGGCAGGTATTATTGCAGCTAAGGAAATGCTGAAAAGAGTTCCAAGGCACAAAAGGCCTATTACTGTATGTGACATAATCCTTCCATTCGCCGCCACTCTCTTTTTGGACTCGCCTTCTTGCTTTTGGAGATAACTATCAACAACGCGATCAGGTGACTGGTTTTATTATGATGGATGTTTCCAAAAATATCACTACAGTATCGTTTCTCTATATAACACCAAATATTGTTCTATTGAGAAAGGAATGTCTAGCTCGTAGCATTGTAATCAATGACAAATTCAATAAGCGTGTAGATCTAGTCGCTTGTGGCAGCCTCTTTTTTGACCGGGTTTACAAGCCTTCTAGTAGCGGGGAGTAGGAAGCGATTTCAGCACTACTCGCGTCCTCTGACCGCCATAAGGAGGAGGAGGAGGAGGAGGGGTCTGCTAACGTTGAACCTAGGCGTATCTGACCGCCATCAGTCGGTGTGGATGACTGGGTTGGCGGATAAGGATATGTTGAGTGCCATGGCTATCCTGCTTTGCCTGAACGCACTCTTTGGGGAAATTATGCATAAAGGGGACCAAGGATAGACAGACTAACGTAGAAATGACTCAAAAGGCCGTAGACCAGTCGTTGGCATTTAGTTTGAGCAATCACCATGACTTCCACCATGTTAACGAGAGCAAATACCACGCGTTTCTCTTGTGGTGGATGAGTCGGGGGTGCACGACCCCTTTAGTGATTGCTAACCCTAATTACTGGTTGTTTCCTTAGAAATTCAGGGGTGTTGCCCAGCAAGGCACCCCCTACAGCACCAACGCGCCAAAAGTCAAAGATCAAAAAACAACTAGTTGGGTATCATTTCAATCTCACCTGCGCTTGGACGACAGACAAAACCAAGCGCCGTGATTAAATACAAAGTCAAAGTCGTGAGCGCTGCTATCGTTGGGGGTGTTCTCCAACCCATCGCTCGCAGCCATCCGTAGTAATAGCAACGCGACCAATCACCATCCTATATTATTGAAGCCCCTATCGTTCTCGACGAAGTTCGACCAGAAATCGTCGTCCGCGCCTCGCTCCTCATGCCACCATTTTCGTGCGTAAAGTATTTCCTTCTCTTCCAATAATTTGCCTACTTGGGATCTTTCACTTGGTCGAGGCCTATTGATGTCCGGGTGGCGGACCTTGTGCGGTCGGCCGGGCATTGGTATCCCTAGCCTAGAGGTACCTAAGCGATTATCTGAAGTTCGCGTTTTGGGGCCGTCTGGCCTGGGTATTTCCAACTCGATCCGATTATCTGGCGTTCGAGTTTTGGAACTATCTGGTTTGGGTATTTTCGGCTCGGTCGGTATGGACCCTGCAGGATTCTCTTGTGCAGGCTTTTTAGAACAATCGGGCTTGTTGGGGGATTTATTTGGCCCTTTGCGGCCGGCAAGCATTAGGCTGATAAGCGAGTGGCAGGAAGGCAGCTTCGGAGGCGACCGTTCGAAAGTCAACGGGGTATCGAACGTTTCGTCCTCCTCCCCATCATCATACACCGCACACTCGTCGGAATCGGTGTCTGTTATTTCCGAGACGGTTCGCCAACTCATGTGCTTGGATTGGTTGCCGTCGGGTGGGCTGTTGCCTAGCGACGCCGTCATGGGATTTTTAGGTATTGGGGGCCGCCTGACGGCGCCGCATTTATTACTAGGGTTGTCGGGTTGAAGTTGTAATTTGGTCCCTACGAGAATATACATGGGGTATTATACACCTAGTAGGTGGCCATCTTGGTGTTGATGTTAAGTGGGCGCGGAAATGTTGATCGAGAGGGAGGTATGAGGTATGCTGGTGAAGGAGGAGGGAGAGGTGGGGGGAGGTAGGCTTGCAGCGTAATAAAGCGAGCGGTCGATTCGATCTTCGATGCGACAGCCCGTGTTTTTCCCCAAAAAGAAACGCCCTTGTGGTTGAAATACTCTCCTATAGGACAGTTCCTCGTCCTGTGCCGTGCGCATTCCGAGTTGTTTTAGATTATGTGTATCGATCTGACCATCGAAGGACCGATCAGACATGGTCCATTCTCTTGCCTCTTCAGCCGACTCTGATGGTGCGGGAAGCTTGACCCACTGCGGCGTATGCCCTGGGAGTCTTGTACCGGTTACAAACCACCGGTAAGCTGGGTCAGGCTCAATCATCGCCTATTATACGACAGGGAAGAATCGGGCATTGTTTACTTTACGGCCTATGGTTTGGGATAGGGCGGCGACGGTTACTTAGTAGGCGGCTAACCCCCCGCAGTCTAGCATCCCTTTTGTTTGCGTGAGACGAGCAAGCCTATGAAGGCCTAGGTTTCTTGACAGCCGTGGTAACGTAACCCCCATCACAGAAAGATAGATAAGGTGAATTTCAGTGCGGTATACCACTAGAGGATAAGCTATAATGATATGATAACCTAGCATAAAACCCCGAAGCCTTTAACGGATTATGTTCTATTCACGCACTATTAAGTAGACACATTAAGTCTGCCTACCTTGGCCTAGACTTAGATTGTTTCCTATCTAACATTCGCCACAAAATATAGCTTCATGTGCGAGCGCCTTCTTATTGCTTTTACAACACGAGGATCTGTCATTTACTATCCTCCCATGCCGGTCCTCGTTGTGCATTTTAATGCATTTATCTACTTTCTCAGTCAGTAGATAATTATGGACGTTGGATGACACGGGGAAGGCCGCTACTGTCTGGATTTGTGGTGCCACCATCGGTATGCGCGTAATATGGACAAGCCCCGGGTTCTCACTTGTATTATATGGACCTTGATTCCTGTAGGCTTTTCTCTGTATTCAGGTTCATCATGAAAGATGCCCTTTGGACGTGAACTGTCACTATGGTGACCCCCCGCCTGCTGGACTGGATGTGGATGGCTCATAACAGGTCGGATAGATCTTCCAAATACCCGGAGAACCTAACTATTTTGCACTTACCCCGTAATGAGAAGGAACTTGGAGTTTCCATCAGCTCCCTGACTCAACTCTGAACCCCCATGAATATTTGTGCTTTGGTACTTTTTGGACGTAGACCAATAGGACTAGGCTCGATTTAGGGCTTAGCTGAATACGGAACGCCAAGACGTAAACTAGCCCTCTGATTGGTTCGAACCGTTAGGGACTGGTCATGTGTGGCTGAACCCCCGACACGCCAAGTGGCTGGTATCGACGTGCTCTGTCTCAGCACGCGTATGTTGGCCACCTCAACGATATTATACCTCGTATTATTTTTACCCTTGCAGAATGATGATCGCCTTCATTGATGATTGATGGCGCGTCGACATCGAAGAATATACAAATCCGGAGGGCAAGCCTCGAACCCGGACAATCCTTATGGCTGACGCAATGGAGCACGGTGCTGGTACTATCCTCGTTAATATTAGCTGTAATAGATCCCACCCCCCGTCGACAAAGCTGTGGTTTGGTATTGTGCATTTGGGAGCAGCAGCTCTAAGCCTTACGCTGAGCCCTTCCAGATGATCCCGGGGGTGGGGCTTGGAGAGGCCAGTCAGTGTTGTACATGAATGTGCCGAAGCTGCATTCTGCCTCTTCAAAGTCTCGCGTGAGCGGGCGAATATTCACGCGCTGCTTATATACCCCATGTAAATATGGGTGTGGGGGACTGGGCGTGTGGAAGATGTCTGTCTAGGCCTATATTCGCACCGTACTTACCACTAGTTTTTTGTTTTCCTTGCTTCTTTTGGTTTTGTGTAAAAGTACAGTTTTCTTTGTATATTATGACGAGTGAATGTTTTCTGGGGCTCTGTTTTCTATTGGTTCCTCGCCTTCAAATATCGCGAGGGAATGTTTCAACTCCAACCAAATCTCCCGGTTACTTAAATGTCGGGAATTGGGATTGATTATCGGGATACACAATACTACGAGGTCTAAACAAAGCCATCGCAAAGGAGCTAGAGGGATGTTTTGATCCATAGATGCCTTAGCTATTGTAAGTGGTGATACTCACTTTTCGTAATTTCGAACGGCTACTACACAGGAAAATGATCTACCTGTAATCTAAGTTCTCGCCAAGCTGCATATCGTGTTTTTGCTTGGCTTTCATTAACTAGGAGAGTTAGGGCACAAACATTCGCTTCGAGGCTCCTCAATCAAGTGTAAAATGATTGAGGGAAGGTGCCGCTATAGGTTTGGGCTTTTATCCTGTTATTTCGTTTACCAAACTCGGGATAAGCTAACAACAGTCCCACCAGCTCTCCAGCTAATACGGTTGTTGGATGGCTTCGGCACGCTCGGTGTGGAGGGGCGCCTAAGCCGTAGATTCGGCTATCATTTTCTGGATAGCGGGTGCCGCCAGACAGACCCGATCGATCGATGAACCACCTAGATCACTTGTAGGCTTTGAGTTGGACCCAATCCAGCTCTTCTGGGTGACCAGCGCTCCTTAGTACGTGGCTCGGGCCGGCTGAGCTAGGGCTCCAAGTCACACATTAGTGGCCCCATTTTGGTCCAGTCGATTCTCCCTTGACATGCAACCATCCGCAACCTGCGGGGCAGCTACACCCCCATTCCAGAGAGCTAGTCCCTAGTAATGGGAAAATGTACTTATTTTGCGATTGACAAAAATTTGACATGGCCACACTGTACGGGAGAATACGGAAGAGAGAAAGTCGTATAATCTATCTAATCTTTGGTGCCCAACGCATCCTGAATATCCTATCCTTATCGGACTATAGAAAATGGCAAATAGGAAATAGGAGAGTCTTTCTAAATATAGAAAATAGCGTATTAGTCAAATTCGCCTCAAGGAACCATTCGAAATTCTCGGGATATTATTAGGAGAGTGGAAGGTGCAACTCCCCGGCCAACAATTCATTGGGTCGGTTAGACGAACTATCACTTTCCATGCATCCCGGAGTCTTTGGACCGCCCGGGGCAAAATATAAATACGTCCGCGCACTGGGCATCTTGTTGTGGCGTCTGCATAGAACACTGCGATGCCCTAATATGCAGGTGTCGCTAGTGTGGCTAGGAGACGAAGTTGTCAACTATATGAGGCTAGAAAATATAGGTTGTATTAGGAATTATTTTGCACAGTGGTATTGAATATACCAATAAAATCCTCATCTGGGTTGACTTTCGGAACTGTGGGTTATGGCAGAACCTGTCACTGGGCTTATGCTGACCAAGTCGTCGGGACCTTGCAGGGCCATCACTCTGATAGGTGGGACAGCTCGATGTACACAGTCCTCAGCTTACTGTCGCATGAGCTACCTCACTCGCGGTGAGTTATAATTATCGTATCACGAGAGAGTGACCAATGGGAGCCATCAGCATTTGTATCTCTCTCGTATTGAGCCTTTTGATGACGATAGGGGGTTGCTTGGGCCAAAGGCCCTCATGAGACGAATGCTGAAACGTATGTGATGCTCCTTTTGAGTGCCGCGAGGAATCCGGGCCGTCTCTCTGTGGGGGATCCGCAAATAAGAAACGAGAGTTATTAGCTTGTTCCTATTCAAAAGGCGAAGACACTTGTACTCGAGGAGCTAACCCCTGCGCCCTCCCTACTTCTCGGTATTGTGTACTACCCCAAGCCCCGCCGATGCCCAGTGCAAACAAGCGACGTGGCCCCCACGCACTCCTGGCTAGCCACGAGGATCGGCAGCAGGCATTCTGAACCGCATCTGCAGGGGCTATGCGCAGCGCCTGGTGCGTTTATGTCAGGCTATAGAAAAGGCTGAAAGAAAGGAGAAAGGCGTATGTTTGCCCGACTCCAACCTCATGCATTTGTATTTTCATGACCTTAATCCACACCAGAAAGCGCGTGGTTTTCTGGGTGGGCTGACTGCTTCAGTGGAACTTGGAAGGGGGTAGAAATCTCAACGCGATGTTATGTGCAGTGTTTGACAAAGCGCGGAGTGGACGAAAACAGATAAATCTACTGCACAGCATATTATACATTATCTTATTAGCTGTACATGCATAAGAAGGGAAGGGGGTTGGAAGGGAATGCAAGCATGTCTCCTAGTTTTTGAGTTTGAACTTGTTGTAAATTGCTATACGATAAATCTCGACGGACCTATACTAGAAATGCCAAGTGGCCTAGAGCGTGCTTTGTCTACTATGTTGTTGAAGGAGCTTTCAATATTCTCCTCGGTTGCAAAGTCCCACCCCCGTTGTATCGCGAGATCTCTAGCTCTCTGCTCAGAGATTAGCAGGGCCTCCCCTCGACTCTGGCGAGCCACCAGCAATCCGGGCTGGCCAGAAGGAAATCCTTTTAAATTCTCGATGTATTTCAAGGTCTCCGGGGAGCATAGATTGCATACGAGGACCACCGCGCTGGCACTCTTGATAACCGCACGTATATACCCTTCTTTCTCGTTCGAATGCAGCGACATCCCTGGGGGTACACTGGCGACTGCGGTGTCGCTCCATAATGGGTGATCGTATAAACTGACGCCGCCAACTTCGACTCGCACGATTGGCTGATGGAGCACTGTCTGAAGCGAATGCAACCTCTCCGGGCACTTACCGAAAAACACAATTTTGTATTGCTGTGAAGGCTGTGCTGCCAGACTCGACTCCGCTCGCGGTTGGCCGGAGCGTATACGCCAAAAGGATGGTTCAGACTTTCCGAGCTCTTCGGCATAGACTATGACGGTGCATAAGCAAAACAACTGTTATATTTTGTTAGCTGGGAGACTGAAGATAACAGGGGGGGAAAGAAACTTGCGATAACGAATCCTAGCACGCTCCAGATCAATATCACAGCACTAACAGCCTGCCCGGCACTTGCTCCCAGCCGAATCTTCCGTTTCTGTGAGGGTATCCAGAACCAAGCTGACAAGGTTGTCCACAAAGCGTGCAAGATAATAGCCGCGAATGTGAGGTACTGGACGATAAGCGCTCTAGGGATAGCCGGGGCGATCACTACTACCAAGGTTTCCAGTAACGCGATGGGAACCTGGAAATACACGGCGCGTGCGCATTTGGTTGATTCCTTCGTCGCTTTTATCGCACATAGAGACTTTTCGAATGTGTTAGTTGACCCCCGGTTTACGGAAGGCTGGGTAGGGCGTTAGCCTTACATCGAGAAGCGCCCCTCCGATGGACCATCTCCAAGACCAATCTGCCCAGGTCTGTCCGTAGGTGGCAGTCAAGATGAGAAATGTAAAACCAATTGTGAAGTAAGAGAACAAAAAGGCGACGGCTGCTAGGTAGTAGTATATCTTAAGGCTGTGGTTATATATTGCAGCAGAGTAAAAACGACCGAGGCGGAAAAGTCGATAGGTGAACCAAGCACCGACGACCGTCATGAATACCAAGAAGGTGAATGCCACATAGGCGGCGTCTGTGGGATCCGGCATCGTAGCGATTCGGTTGCATGCGGACAGGGCTCGAATAACAACGGCAAGAACGGAATAGAGAAAAAGAGATGCACGTAGATCGGGGCCATACCAAAGGTGCAAAAAAGATGCCAGGGTGGGCAGGGAGGCTTTCCCAGTTATAGTGTAAGTGGAGGAGAGCACCGACGTGCTGCTCCGCGACATGGCACAACGCTCGCTCCAGGACGGCTCAGCTGTTACAAGTAAACCGTACGAGGACAGGGGCAAATATGCCCAAGGTAGTGCGATCGGGGGCAGCTAGCAGTGACAAGGACGGCTCGGTCGAGTGCTGTGAGACATGCGAGGGCGTCCGGCCTCAAGTACACCGGGGCGTGCTGACCCGGCCCGCACTGTGCAGCTGGATAGCTGTGACGCTGTGCAACATGCCGTGCCAAGATATCGGGTCACACAAGATCTCCGGCGTCTTGGCCCAGGCTCTCCTGGGTTAGACCGTGGTGTAGCTAGTGCGTCTAGTGCGTCTAATGCGCCTAGTGGATCGAGTCTATGCCCTTCAGAGCAAGGCGCGCAGCGCTTGCATCTCTGGCTTGCTCTGAAAATACCCGCTTTATTGTAAAACTACCTAGGTAGCAAGACACGCCGGCGTTCTGTTACTATCTGAATGTTCTCAACGTCGAGAGAGTTGAATGATCCAGGCTTGCTTCATAACGAGACCTTTCGAGCTACCTGCTAACTTAGGTGCTGCAACGGGAAATGTGGAGACCGGGGACTATTGCTTGTACGAGGACTGAAGTCACCTGCCTGACCGACCACTTTAACGAGAGCGTTATAATTATCCAATAACTTATAAGCAAATGCCAGCATAAGTCACATGCTCACATTCGTAGAACTCATTATCCGTCTGACTGTACGACGTGTATCGAGTTTTCTTCAGTAGCCGGTCACCCACCCTATCCAACGCTCAAACACAGTATGCAGGCGGTACGGCACTGTAATGATGTAGTGTAATAAAAAAGTTGCAGGTAGTAACCGGTCGTTATAGAGTAGACTCTAAATGGCACAAGTGCTCCGCCGTCTTATAGATGATTATACAAAACTCCCTTGCTATTCCAACTATACCGAAACCCTTTTATAGGCTCGGTGAAAGTGCCAACCAACCAGCTTGGGACTTTCGTCATTTTACCTAATACTAAAAACTTACCTGATTAATACAATGGCCGTTGTCAGGTATTCCCCTCCTCTCCTCCCTGGGAGCAATTCTGTCTTGGCCGTTTCCTGTTTCACTGTCCGCATTCACAGCCAATCCGAATGCGGTAAGCCCCACACCCTCTGCCAGTATCTACTTAGTATATAACAGTCTACCTATCCCTATCCTCAAGTGTTACAATTGTGCGGATAGCGGGGTAGCCCCTCTTACCTGTCTGGCTTGGTTGGTCTGGTAGTATTATTAGGCCTTGCAAAAGGCAGAACTAGCAGAACTAGCAGAAACTAAGGAAAAGGCAGAATCGGGACATCGAATGCACCATGTCGCAAGGCTACGAGGCTATTCCGCTTGCCCGGATCCTGAACCCCGACAATATTCCACTTTCCCAGATCCTGAACCCCATCGAGGACCGACCGGTCGCCCAGGCCGTGAATGCAAATAATGCTATTCCGCTCTCTCAAATTTTAAATCACGATGCTATTCCCATCTCCCAAATCCTGAACCCCTCTGGAGAGGAGGATGAACGGCCACGCATCGCGGCTTCGGAACCTGAAGTTGAAGCTCACGGGGAAGAGCAACTGACGAGTGACGACTCCGAACAGGGCGATAGCAATGAAGGTGGCGACGGCGATAGCGGCGGTGATGATGGCGAGGGCGAGCTTGTGGTGGTAGGAAAACCCGCTAGCGAGCCTGAGACCTCGCTCGCCAGATATCTTGTGGCGCAGATTGTCCAGGGGCTCCAGAGCGACGTCGTGGCGCCACGGGCCGAGTTTTGGCGGACCTTGGACGAAGCTCTTCCCCCGCTGCAGATGGCGGACATATTATGGGATCGCTCACGGTGCTCGGATGATCCGAAGCCCGTTCGCTGGGTGAACCGCTTCTATGCTTCGTGCATGCGTCAGGTTCTGCGCCGGAGGGGCCATATTCCCTTCAATTCAAATAGAGAGTGTGAAGATCCGCAGAAGCAAAGCAAGGACAGATACGCGGCAGCAACAGATATTGTGAACATAGCCGCCGACAGATTCGGTGATAAGGTTTATGCCGGGTTGGCCAGTGCGACAAGCTTCCACCTATTGTTCATATCCATGCTAATTCGGATGGGGTAGTTAGGAGTGTTGCGCTATCGAAGCTCTTTAGCGTGCGGCAGGACCGACATGCGGTGGTCGGAAGTTTGCTGGCAACTGAACTAAGTAGTATAATAGCACTCCCAAGCAAAACGATACGCAACCCGGCAGCGGTTATCACCATGCTATGGAAAGAGAAGTAAAATCCCCTTGTTTCACGCAAACCACAGCCACTGACTCAAGCGGCTAGATACACTTCTATATGCGGTGAACTAAAATTACATATTTTGAGCAAAGGTTCAACTTCGTCCGGGGGGTTCGACGATCTGATGGATCTTGCGGATTGGGAAAAGCCTACGCATCCAACCATTTCCGAGGGTCTCAAGGAAAGAATAACCGGTGTAGCAGTCGGCGATCTCTCGCACAAGAAACGGTACTGTCCTGATGAAGATGAACTTTATAGAACAAAGCCGTCCCCCCGGGTGTACATGATTTGCCGCTGGAACAGAGCCCTCAAAGCCCTTGCCATGGAAATTGAGGACGAACTGGTACGCATACTTTCCCATTGGTATGAACCCTGTGCTCATAATACAAGTGTCAAACAGTGAAAAAGTCCTTCAAAGAACCCCTGCGATGGAGATCGACCCTGATGCTCATCGAAAGGGGCAGTATGCGCCGTGACACGAGGGCCTGTGTAAATTGGATTATCCCTCTCAAGATAAAAGGCTCTAATGTGGAGGCTAAGGTTCAATTTGATACGGGCCTAGGAACGAAAGCTGATGTAAAAGACTGGCTCTCGTTACGGTTAGTGACCATCCAAGGGGATACATGTATCAGAAGGGTCGACGATCCGCTGGCATTTATCTGGGTACGGTGGTACCAAAGACAACACTGGACTTGGCTAGACCAGTACTCAGTAGAAGAGGAGGTCGACCGTGACAAGGCGGGCCCCCAAGAACGAGCATAACCCCTTGCTGCTCTAATACATCATCAATATTCAAAAGTACCTGTTCCCGTCTTGGCCTCGTCATTCGATTATGTGACAAGAAGATATGCGCAGACCAGGCCCCGAGAACCAGCCACCTGCCTAATATTAACCAATTCGGACGTTTTTGTACGTTATTGATAGTGGTACTAATATCCTGGGGTGTGATATTTGTGTGTCCGTAGCTAGCGCGTCGCGTGGCCCACGCGCCCTGCGCATAATGCTGTATCTGAACGAACCCAGACAGACCAGGAGAGGAGGTGCCCAAGCTCCCAAGAGCTGAAAAGAGGGGTTGGATGAAATCTGTTTGGTTCAATGCAAGCCTATCAAATCCATACATCGTACGAACACATCAGCATCAAGTAGTACATACTATTCCCACACAAACAAAAAAAAAAAAAAAAGACTCACATTTCCCTTTATGCAGGCAGCGTGGGCTAAATTCTGAACGATTAGCCCTCCACCTCAGGACGGAGTTATTCCCTGTCGGAGGCTTGCTCGAAACTTGCTTTTGGGCACCGGTTTGATCGTTCATAGGCTAACTCGTCGTCCTTCGGATCCGAGTGTTTTCCTCTCTCTTCCTCCCATTTCCCTCCCCCACTTTCTCGCACGGTAACACGCTATGGCGCTTGCGGGTGATGTCGGCAAGGCAATATTGTTGATAGAGCCTGGCCGAATGACATGCTTTGAAATCCGATATCTGAAAGTCTGGCCCTAAGCCGAAAACACCATCTCGGGAGCGAGCAGGCAGGCTGTGAAGCGACCACAATGAACGCGATACCACATCACACCGTTGCTAGAGGCAAAGGAAAATGCTGTAGAGTCAAGGGTTTGGCTGTTTGCACCCACTCACTTCGTACAGTTGTCCTGTGACACGGATTGAAGCTAGGATGTGCCAGTATGTGGGGGTAGTAGCGCTGTCTTCGCTCTGTAGCAACCATTTGATAAAACGAGGCCATTATACACTTTGCTAATTGTTTGTTTTGCGGTGGGCGAGTGCCGGTATCTTTCTTACCAAATTCATACGTACAACTAAATTTCAGTCAAGAGTCTCCCAGTTTTATATTCTGCATTGGGGGAGTCAGATGGGACTGCTATTCAGAGATATAGGAGAACTGGTTTTGATATCTTTGATCCATTATTACCATCGGCATTTCAAACTGTACCTCGCGCGACAAAGGCCCGAGCCGAACTATTGTGGGGGAGCCTCTGGATTCAAATCCAAGACAGCGCTGGTCTTTAGTTTTAGCGTTCGGTTCTGATGTTCATACACCTAGAGTGGCACTGGGAGCGCATGGCACGTCATAACAGAGCAAGCTTGTGTGGGCGTGTCTAACCTACCAAAATTGACTGACCGGACACACTCGAATTGTTCGCAAAATCCAGTGGAGAAAAATAAAATCACCAAACGGTTATTCTGGTATCAGACTGTTACGGAATAGGCGGTGCGCGAAAAATGGGGACGGCTTTTACGGTCAGCTTCGTGTACACATGCTGCCGGCCACTGATTTGGGCCTTTTGTCAGTGTCTCTTCCTGCTAATCTAAAGATAGAGAATTTCTTAGGGTTCGCTTCCTAGTTGCGCTTCCTAGTTGCGCTTCATAGTTGCACTTCATAGTTGCGCTATGTTTTCGAAGCTAACAGTTTGCCCGGCTGTCACGAGCGAAAATTCGGCGATGTTATTTCGGAGACGGCACTAGCGTCGGGGTTTATCTAGATCCAGAATTTAGGGACTTTCGTCGTCAATATGTGTTGATATTTGGCAATCTTGGTTGAAAGGACGGAAAAGATACAGTATACTGTCTGGATCATTATGCTAACACACTAGATAGTTGAGGATTAAATATGTTGATCGCTGTTCCTTAGTGTAATAGATCATGATGAAGCTGGCTCTCACGATGGAGGGGTGTTTATGCCAACCTTGTAGGTGAAACAGATGGGGGTGCTATATTGTCAGCGATAAGTCCCCCAACGATGAACATGTAAACAGTGTGTCTTCCATTTTAAAAGCTCAGATATTATATTTCGATAGCCTTGTTTCACTTCCGGACAAACCTACGGGCACAGTTTGTACCGAATACTTATTACATCTGTGAATGCATCAATTGCTTTCTATCTAACTAGACGATAAGACCCCCAGCTGTGCGGACTAAAATAATGGCCTGGTGGTACGTACGGGTAGTGATCTCTCACAACCCCCCCCCCACAACTAATGTTCTAGCCCTCTCTCTAGTTTTACATGGGGCCTGTCAGCGCAATTCAAGGATTCCCCGGCTCCCCGTGCTCAAAGCCAAGGAAGGTATTTGCGAGACCACTGAGGGCTATTGCACATGTAAGCATCAGTCAGACCTTCGGTGTCGTTACTATCTTCTATCTTACAGGTACATAACGTGGTCGTGTTATCCATGAACCTGGTGTCCTTGGCTAAAACCCCTAACTAGCAGTCAGAAATATGGAGAATGGTGAACTCCGCTTAGTAAACTCCAGCCTTTGTTCATTATTAATTATTGTTTATTTTTCAAAAGTCCAACGTTGTCTCCAAACCTAGAAAAGTTGCGGCGTGTACTCTACGTTCTGCCATCATGGGGTAACCCCAGGAACCAATACAAAACATGAGTTGTTGTTTCCCGAGTATGGTACCCTGTAACCACCTGAAGCGAGCCGCCGTTTCTCGGAATCGAAGATATGGTAGCTCGCGGGTTTACAGCACAACCCTGCCGTCTGTGTTTCTTCCGAGCCCGCCCCTATTGGTGTATAGGTCTTCGCCGTCTGCGCGATACAAGCAAGAAGGAAACCCTATAATTTCAACACCGGTCCCGTGTCTTGTTAAGCGAAGAGGCGAGATACAAGACAGCCCCATCCTGGGAGTAAACGTGGCGCCTACAGCTCCATCCCGTGCCAGGCCAAGAATACCAAATCCCGAATCACTTACGTCCCACAAAGAAGGCAGAAATAAGATAATCGTACCCCTGGGAAGGTCGTATTAAGCGCCCTAGATGCGCTGGGCCGCAGCCCGTTGTTACCTTGGCACAGGATGAGGGTGTAAAGCGTGCGAAATAACAAACACCTAACTGCCCATCCGGGTAGAACGATGCCAATACCACCAGTCTCTTGTAAGCACACTTGGCGAATGACAAACCAAACTTTTTCCCAAATTATATCCCTTTTCTACTGTCTTTTACAATAATGATATGTATGGCTAATCAAGACAATGGTATGTACGGTTAGTCAGACAGAATATAACTGATGCCAACTTGATGGTAAATTATGCCTAATGTAGCTGGGAATAATTGTCTGCGATAGCAAAATAGTCTACTACCTACCACTAGTGATCGAAACCTAGAACAGGGCGCTGTTGGCTTACTCGAAAGAAAAAAAGAAAACACTGTATTAGAGACCATCATCTTCCACAGGCTAGGAAAGATGGCTCAACTAGCGCGAACCCGCAGCTGCATAACAACATCATCTATTGCTCTAACTCTATGATAGGTCGCCCGGGAAGAGCCTGAATACTTTAGATAACTGAATATTGTCGTAGGCAACAAGCGCAAGATGGTGGCGTAGGACGGACCCGAGCGGTGTTTCTCTGTCCCGATTATGGCTGGCGTCATGGATACGGCTGTTCTATGAACCATTTCACCGGTTTAAATGTCTTGGGAGGCGTTCTTACTTGGGTATATATGGCTTTGGGTATATATGGCGTTGGGTATATATGGCGTTGGGTATATATGGCGTTGGGTATATATGGCGTTGGGTATACATGGCGTTGGGTATACATGGCGTTGGTTGGGGTGGGTGGGTGGATGTGTATACACAGTACAAGCACTTAACTATATGTAAATGTAAATGTTGAAGAATAGACATAATAGGTAGCATGGCCATCGAGGCTTGACTTCGATGTGGCTAGTGTCTTGGCAATCGCCCCGCCCCGCACCCCGCATCTATCTCCGTTCGGTGCCTAATTGAGTATGTCCAACCGGTCACAGAGAGATGTAGTTAACGGTGCGAGGAAGTTGGCACAGTTTGTTTGAAACCAGGCATACCTACAACTATGTCTATTGAAAATTCAAGGGCGCCCAACAGAATTAATAAAAATAGGATTTTGATTCAAAGTACGAACGAAGTGAAGTACAAATGAACCAAAAAAAAAAAAAAATAGTTGACAAGAGCGAGATTCGAACTCGCGCGGGTTGCCCCAGAAGAATAGCGCCTGCTGTACAGGTAAGGATAATTACCCTTGAGTCTCCCGCCTTAACCGCTCGGCCATCTTGCCATTTGATGATAAGGATGTCCGCCTGGGGGGCCCTATGTGCAAACCCCTCGCCACCTATTCGGCAATGCCATAAAGTGACGGCCACATCTCGGAGGGGCTAAGCTAAGCCTAGACTACCTATCACCTGCATGTCCACCCACGCCACCTGCCTATCTAGGTTAGTCTGTATGAGCGAAGGTGGTGGGTGTCCAACGTCCGCACTGGTCACCTTTGTTCAGAATCTGGACCTGGGGTGCCTTAACGTCACACTGTCACAGTGGCTTACTAGCAGTGGCTGTCCTACCGAGAAATACCTACTTAATATTACTCATGACTGCCAGCCTATCATGTGCAGTCAGCACGTACACCCGGTATTAGCTACAAGTATCGGGGCCCACCAAAACAGGTACTCACCGAGAATGATAGGAATGGATATCCCAGCATTCGGGACGGTCTACGGTATTATTTTACCAATTGCTCATTGTTCGCCTACATTGGCGCCATAGCCCCGGCTACTGTGGGCTGACATCTATATGATGATGCATCGTCGAGCGCATCGTCCAGCAAGGCATGACTTATACTCGTTGACAACTTAGCAGCTAGGCGCAGTATATAGCTACTGGCAGCACCCTTTCTTGACATTCTACCTAACGTTCATATGAAGGGAAGAATAAAATACCCTTATGGTAGGATGGTGGGTGCTGTGCCGCAAGTGAAGTAGCTCCTTGTTCATTCGCTGTAATATGCCCCTTTTCCCTGTCAGATGACGATATATGACAATAATTTCACCGGCCCAGAGAGCTGGGATGGGCGAATTCCTCCCTTATATTCCCGAACGCCAGAGAGGGGACGGCGATATCGCCGAATGGAGAATTAACTGGCCTAACTACGGGGCTCCGAATCCCTCTTATATAGCAGATTATACTCCTATCTGGAAGCGTGAGGACTAGTACTAGGTATGTGCTGTAAGAAAAGGGGGAGAAGAAATAATAACACCAGAGAATAATTAATGTCATATCGAAACCGGAAGAACACGCTGCCATCTATCTCCATTACCAGAGTAAATGTTGTCAAGTTTATTTCAACCGTTGGGTAATTAACCATTCTGATCACCGTTTGTTTCTACACACGTATACTGGTAGATAAGGCTTCCCAAGTTCGATCGAGGGGACAGGTCTAAAAGCGGCGGACGTGCTAGGCCCATTTTGCCAGATTCGGGTCATGCTCGGGTCCCAGGGGGTGAAGTGAATTCAGCCGGGCGGAGATGGGCAGATAGAAGAACGCGATGCAACCCACCGACCCAGCAAACCCAGGTATATCGTTCAAATAGAGCCAGGGAGCATCGCTCCCACGGTTTTTTAATATAAATTCAATTTGGAATCTGTAGCCTTGAGGGCTTGGTGTACAGCTATGTAAAGACTTGGTCATCCGTGCAAAGGCCTGAGCGTACCAATACGCCATCTAGGTAGGTAATAGACACATGTGGGATCGCACGGGGGTAGCACAAAGCAGAATCCTATGAATGATCTGCTGATCTAGTCGGCCATTGCCGTGTCGCTGGCCCAGTCGCTGACACGTTGAATGAGATGAAATACCAATGGCTACCAGGAACCTGTATATCCAGTGCTGCGAAGATTGCAGAGGAATACTTCTTACCACCCCAGCCTCGGGGCTTACTAGATCAGTGTCATTTCTCCGCGCGAGTCGCCTTTCGCTTACGTTTGCCATTCGCTTGAGTATATTATCTTCCCTACTACCACTTTCCGATAGCAACATCACGAGTCTAGGCTTCTTATCGCCTGCGATTTTGAGTCGAATAAATTTAGGCCGTTACAGCGTCGGTGTAGAAACTTATACAATGACCACAAACCGCCAAGCGCTTAACTTCATAACGCCTTGCTTTTGCTATCTTAACAAAAATGGTATCATGCTGCAGTGCTACTGCATGACACAGACACCACCTGCGAAATGAATAAATGACAAACTCCCTACATGCCTTGGATTTTTTCTGCTTTTTTTTTTTTTTTTAAAAAAAAAAAAAAAAAGTGATGGAGCCCTCTATTGAAGGCTGGTATTAAGAGGCAGGTCAGATTCAAAAATACTGATTGTGTCTGATGATTCCTGTTTATAGAAATAGCAAGAGAATTTCTGTTGGACAACAGGTCAAGCATGCTTAAGAGCCTGTATCACATGCTAATATATAGAGTAGTATAATAACGTAAAATGCGGTGGAAGAGATAATCATGAATGGGGGGTTTGGGGTAGTATTGAGTAGCATAGGAAATTGTAGAGGTAGTTACAAATTTCAACATAAAATGCGGATATGAGTATAGACGACAGAGTATAAGCTACTGTAGTAGATTGTCATTTGGTTGATGACGGTCGGTGATCAGGCATGACTTGGAAAAGAATTTCATAATTTATGATATGATGATCACGATATAAACAGTGTCAAAATCAGAGCATGTTTCCGCTTTTAAAGTATATCACCTTGATTCTATGGCCTGAATCCTTCTTTTATACAAACACACCCCGTGGTAACGGGTAGCGTTAAAATAGTACCAGTTGCAAGGGAGCCCATCCCATACTGATTACACTAAAGATTGCTAATCAAGTCGTCAACACTCTCCAGCCACGTTCCCTGGGGTCTATAGGATCCAAATTGATAACTCGGCGTTTCATATTGAGGGATACAGCTTCTGAGCTACGGATCAAGGGGTTTATTATCCCCTCTGTAGGTACAATCCAGTCATGGTTCCCTTACTGCCAGAGCATCCCTTCCTTGTCAACTTAGAACTGTTTCCAAGCCAACCCCCCGATCCTGCAAGGCTATGTTGTATTGGTCGGATGTTCGGACATTCACAACACATAGGATCTCGGTGCCTTCTCCGCCAAGCACATGGTGAAGGCCCATAGCATCCCTTTGCCAATATAATCGCACGCCTCCGTGACGTTATAGCAACATTAAACATAACGAACGCGAACTCTATATCCCTATTTCAAAGGTACCGGGCTTGGTTCTAGCGGTCGATAGTTAGTGAAGTGTAATTATGGATCCGTTCATGGGGAATAGGTGGGAACTGGGACATTTCAATGACATTAGACGCCGTCTCGGTCGAGTAAAAATAGTGTGTATTGCTTACGCAAAGACAACTGACTCATAATAATGTCTAATTTCTATGTTATGTATGATAAAATATCAATAGCCTCAAGAAAATCCGCTCTAAAGGCGTGCGATACTAATTTTAGGGTCTTACATGGTGACTAAATATAATCCCCTTGTCGTAGTAGAAGTCCGGTGGAAATATACGGCGGTCGCTTTGTTAGCCCCAAGAAATCGCACCCATCATTTACAACCTCTTTGGCGAAACGAAGAAAGAGGTATGGAATAAGGCGGCGGGGAGGTCTCTGTCTCATAGCTCTCACGATAGAACAGGAGCCAGAGCCTTCTGAAGCGTGCAAAATGAAACTGCGAAAGGTAGGTCAAAATAAATTTTGATAGCTATATCGATGACATAGGCGAAAATACCTTCGCTCGCAAAGTCTGCGTTGAATCTCGATATTCAAGCAACATCGCCGCCTCAAGCAGCTTGAGTCAAGCACCCCCAGGATTTCTAACAATCTATCCAAGGTAGTAGCCACCTGTGATAGAACCACATTCATCATGGATGGGACATACAGGTAGTTATAGAAACAGAACAATAGGGAAGCAACAAGGTGCGGAAGAGGCGTATAAATTCCACTCTAAACTATATCCCACGATCCAAACATGTTTCAGTATCTCTTCTTTCTCAGGTTAATCTTAAAATACTGATGAACTGACAGCAGTAACAACAATTGCAACAGCAACAGAATCACCGCCGCCACCGGTGCCACAGAAACAACGACAACGACAATGACGAGATAATGTCTGGCTTCTGTGCCAGTTTCATTCTCTTTAATCTCTTTATCCCCTCTGCTTTTTCAGCCCCCCGGGGGGACCCCTATCGTCATTCGTCAAGCCCGGTCAGACTACCTTCACTTACTTCCCTGTCCCGGGTGCCCGTCCGCCGATGCCCCACGCGTGTTCAGAGCGGCCCGGCTGCTCTACCTAGCCGCCGCAGACATGCAAGGAGTGCCCCTCCCCCGCTGCAAGCATCAAGAGCCAGGGGCGGGCGACGAGAGCAGGGCGTCGACGGGTGTTTATCATGAGTGAGACCTTGGGGACGTCCGCCGCGGGAGTGACGTCGGGGCTTCAAAGATACGCGCGATGTGTCCTCTCCCAGTGTTGCCGGTATTTTCGCGAACGACTTTGGAAAGTTGGATACATCTTCCCAAGCATTTGAAGATAACTCGTGCCCTTTAGAGCTCCCCACGGTAAAATAAAGAGGGAGGTAATTTGAGGGCAGATGAGCGTTATAATTGAGTGTACCCAACTATTTAAAGGGGTGGAAAACCTCATGATATCCACGAATAGGATACTCCCGCGTCATGGGTTCCTGTACTACACCCACGGTACATCTACTGACCTCGTAGCTCGGCGCTTCGAGTGCATTGTTTTTGGTTCTCTTCAGAGACACAACCCGATGGGCTCCGGAAAAGCCTCACATATCCGTCTGTGGCGTGGTGGCGTCACCCCGTTTAACGAATCACATTAGCAGCCAGACTAAGTTCCGAACCCCATGAAGGCCCTCCGGTTTATCGCTGGCTTTAACCTCGCAACGTTTCTTCAACAGTCCTTTATTCTGGATCCTATTGTTTATGCACTAGCCTTCAATACCGAGTTGACTATGCGCGCAGTAGGAGCCTGTTAGATGAAATATGGACTATGCGTATATCTTGTGGGATAGACTGGAGTAGCTACCTCCATCTCTTCTCACTAGGACGTTAGTTTTGGTTATCATGGCGATTGACTAAGTGAACTAAACTCAAGTTATGTTTGATAAAAGGTGAGATCTGTGAACTTGACACTCCACTAGCATCCTCCGAAGCAGAGTTCCACGCTTTAAGATGCAGCATTTATAAACGCCGATAGTAGATATAACTCTATTAGATGTCACTAGTGTCTCATGACTTTTTAAAATAGAAATATATGTTGCGGTTGAAAGGCCTAGTGTAATGGTGTATTATTGATAGCTCCTTTAAATCTCGGTTAAATATTGCTGACCACAATGGACATCATGAGGGCAGGTCGGGGAATATTTTTTCGTATAAACTTTAGTATAAAACCTTTAATATTTTCTACGCTTTATTTCTATGTCTGATTGTATGCTACTAATTAAGTTGACGCTGTTTGACGCCCTCGCAATCAGTCAATGACATTACACATCCCATAGACCTGGTCTCCAAACGTTGGCGTGGTCTTGTTGGGGATACATGGCCGCGCATACGCTACACGAAGGCAATAAAGTTGCTTGAGACCACTGATATTCCATTCACTCACAAACCAGAGTGGTCTTAGGCACATATTTCTCCCACCGCGCTCGATTTTGCGATCCAACTAACCGATTAGGACTGTTGTTATACATTCTATTCAACCGCACACAACATGGTGAGGAATCGTATCATAGAAGCAACAGCGAGCTAGTCAACATGCAAGGAAATTCAATAGAGCCTGTGAGCAACACACATGCAGTATTAGCGACAATACCAGTGGTATGGAAGGATAGTACCGCGCCAGATAGAATTGAAGGCTTGTTCGTAGAGAAGTCTAAGAGGTAATTGATCGTTTGAGCTACCGCCGCTGGCTCGAGAGAATGCCTCAAGGGAAAGGCATGTTATTACATCTCGACTAGTGATCGAATAAACTTCCTTTCTCTCGCGTCTCTTTAGAATGCGCAAGGAAGATTTCATACATCAGATTAACTAACTATAGAGACTCCAAGGTTCGTAAGAAAGTCTCAGTCAGTTTACTGTTTAGCACTAACGACGACAATCTTGCATATCGTAATTGAACAGAAAAGGAAATTATGGGAGATAACCCTTTCACGTGATACAGTAGCGAAAAGCGAGAAATTATGCATCGCATGCTATGTCGTGATTACCACGTTGTCAAGGCGTGCTTGTGCTGATCCAATCAGATGCCAGTAAAGGCGAGTCGGTTTCAACCTGGCGGTGTTGTTGTCCAGCCCCCATCATTGGAGAAGTTTAGCAGTTCCTGACGCCATCGCGTTCTTTATGGGTCGTACATAAAAGTCTCAGAGTGCTAAAGTACATTGTCTTGAAGTTTCTAGGTCGAGGAGATATGGGTTGGCCGTAGTTCTCATATAGCGCCCCATACGTGCTTTCTTCAGAGTTTCCATCTTGACTTCGGGATCTGGCATGATCTTGCGCAGATATATCTTCGTATACACCCTCAATGGCGGAAACTGCTGAGGATAAGGCGGGGAGCACTCCCAGAAGCCCCGAAACCTCCGATTCTGAGATCGCTGGCCCGTTGATCAACGAGAAGTCTCTGTTGAGGAAGATTGACGCACATTTGCTACCAGCCGTCGGGTAAGTTGAACTGGATTTCTCGGAGTTGCTGGACATAGAGAGTCTGAGATGTGCTGATAATACTGACGAAATGAATGCTACAGCATTTTATATCTGCTTAGTTTCCTTGACCGTAGCAACGGTAAGTTCACCCGAAATACGTTGTACCCACTTCCTGCTAATAGGAAATTTAACAGTCGGTAATGCTAGAATCGAAGGGCTTCTAGCCGATCTAAACATGAGTGCGCTGCTGTCATCAAGTCTTCGTTAGGCATTTCTAACATGGATTTCGATGCAGCTGGGGATCGCTACCTCGTGGGTCTCAGTCTCTACTTCGTCGGATACGTAATCTTCGAGGTATAACTACGCCCCATGAGAGTGTGGTCGGCGTGGGTAGTACTAAATGTTTGTAGATACCGTGCAACATTATTTTGAAGCGAACGAGCCCGAGGATCTGGCTGCCAACCCTAACCATTGTATGGGTAAGTGTCTGGCAAATTCGCCCTACCGCACAAACCCGGGTTGATCCTGGAAGTATCGTATGCTTCCTGAGACAGTGCCACTTTCATCTCCTTGGTTTGGCCCTGAGGACTATTATTTCAATTGCTGACTTACCATCTCTTAGGGGGTGGTCGCCACGCTGATGGGCATCGTGCATAACGAGGCGGGGTTTCTAGCTGCCAGGTTCTTCCTCGGCGTGGCAGAGTCAGGGCTGTTTCCCGGCGTGACGTACTACTTTTCCATGTGGTACAAGAGAAGAGAGCGCCAGTATCGCGTAGCTCTCTTCTTTAGCGCAGCGTCTTTAGCTGGCGCGTTCGGAGGTGCCCTTGCCTACGTAAGTGCCTCCCTTAAACCTACTCTATGAAGAGGACTTCCGTGACTGACTCTACCACAGGGTATCGGTAGATTAAGAGGCACCGTGTGGGCTAACGGGTGGCGTTGGATCTTTATTCTTGTACGTTCATTCTCTTCCCTGTGTAGAACCCTCCATGTGACTAACTCTATGAATAAGGAGGGCATCGTGACTGTAGTTATCGCCACAGCAGCTTATTGGTTCGTCCATAACTATCCGGACACGAGCAAGTTCCTCGACGACGACGAGCGGAGATTCGTGCACCAGCGGCTCACAGCCGACAGCGATGCGACTCACCAAGAAGACTTCAGCTGGGCCGCCGTACGGGAAGCGCTGCAGGACCCCAAGTGCTGGTTATACGGCTTGGGATTTCATACCATGAGCCTCCCGCTCTACACACTGTCCTTGTTCTTGGTAGGCATGCCAGGCGATAAGTTTGTATCGATGAAGTTGCACTAATCGATTTTCCATAGCCGACAATCATCACCAACCTAGGCTACAAAGCGGCCACGGCACAGCTCCTCACCGTGCCGCCGTACGCGTTCGCATTCGGGACGACGGTGGCCGTGGCCGTGCTGTCGGAGCGTCTAGCCCGACGCGCCGTGTTCATCGGGGGCTCGGCCGCCTTCGCCGCGATCGGGTATTCGATCTTGCTCGGCAACACGGACCCCGTGGCGCGGCCCGGGGTGAGCTACGCGGCCGTCTTCTTCGCAGCCGGAGGCATATACCCCGCAACGGCCCTGGTCCTGTCCTGGCCCACCATCAACGTATCCGGCCAGACGAAGCGGGCGACCGCGACCGCTATGCAGATCAGCATCGGGAACGTGGGCGCCGTGCTCGGTACCCAGCTGTATCGTACCTTTGACGGGCCGCGGTTTATCGTGGGGCATTCATTTGCCTTGGGATATCTACTAGCGAACATCATCGTCGTGACGGTTCTGGCACTCGTACTGAAGAGAGAGAATAAGCGACGTGCATTGGTCGCTGAGGAAGTCAAGGATGTCGGGGAAGTCCAGGATTGGCGAGGTGATGTTGATCCTAGATGGAGATTTGAGTATTGACCTGACTTAGGCCTTAACGCACCAACAGTGCATCAGGAACGTGTATATAGGACGGAGCTTCTCGGGCGACGTTATAACATAGAATGAGAATATTGAGTTGGTATCACATGCTCTCGCCTGGCCTGATATCTATCACCATGCCATATCGCGAATGCTAACTATATCGTACACGGCCAATCTCCCCTCAAGGAGATCTCCAGTATTAACTTAGGCACATGTTGAATAAAATTCAAATCTGGAGCGCATTAATGAGAATCCATCCCGCTGAGTCGTCGAAAAGCTGCGTTTTCAAGGATCGGGAATTCGCCAATCATGGAGACATCTTTCGCCGCGGAGGCGACCGGGTACTTGCCCATGGCCATCTCAGTTAAGAACCGGCCGAGTTCCAGGGTAGGACTGTGGAGGCTCGGTAGTCCGATACGAACAGGAGTCAACAGAAGGGGGGCTATCATGCGGTAAGCCACTGGCGCCGGTGGGATGTACTGTTTTATCGCCTCGTGGGCGGTGGCATCGACGGCCGCCGGCCGGACGGAGCTGATGTGCATGAGGGGATTCATTTTGCGCAGCGCCGCGAGCGCGATCTCCGTCTCCCCCTTCACGCGGGCGAAGATGGGCGAGAACCGACCTGGCTCCGTCGTCGCTCCGTTGCCCGAGACATAGACGAAATTGAAAGGTTCGTTTTCACGAGTGAGCCCCTGGAAAGCCTGGGTCGCCGCCACCGCGTAATCTTTCGTTATCTTCACGTAGTCCCTACCGCCAAATTAGATATGCTTGATCACAAGCAGCATGGGCGACCCGTGCCCATGCGCAACAGTGGATTGACTCACTCCTTGCTGACTTGAGTCTGACTAATGCCCACTATCGCACATGTGTCAGCGACCATCTTCGTGAAGCATTCTGGCGAGCACCATGTAACGGAGGCTCGATATGGCGTTTTAACTAGTAATTACACGCCCTTAGGTTTACTTACATGCCCATACACAACCCCGAGCACCCTTGAGCTGATCGAGGACCGCCGAGTCGTATTTGGCAAAGTCTTTGTGAATGATTACATTGATTCGAGGATCTTTCACATCCTCAGCCATTTGTACTGGCCTTCGGCTTAGTATGGAGATCTTTGTAACGTCTTTCATCTTGATCATGGCGTCTAAGACGCCAGATCCGACTAAGCCCTATTATCACTCGATGTCAGTGCTGTATCTTCTAACGCCCCGATGAGAAACGGGATAATACTAAGACATGAATTTTAAATAAGAAAAACTTACCGTAGCTCCAGTGAGGATTAAATGCATTTCGCTGGTTGTAAGGAGGAAGTTTGGGTAGCCCACCTGAGCGACTCGAAGGTGCTGAAATCCCAAAAACCAAGAGAATTCGATGTAAATGTAGTAGACCTAAAGCAATTGACTTCTGGTCGAGTAGGGTTATTCGTATTTAATGAATTAAAGCGAATATAGTCACAGCAAACCACCAGCGGAATGCTGTGATATAAATGTCTTTCAAGACATCAGAGAGTGAAGGGGTTTGCTCGCAGGGGGCTTAACTCCGCAACCCGCGGAGACCAAAGTCCACGGTGGAATTGGGAGAAAACTAGCTTATCTCCGCCTGGTTGCATGACAATGACACTAGGTGAGATGAGATGGGAGGAGATACGCCAGAACTTCTGCCTAACGTATCAGCCTCTGAGGCGGATGGGATCCAACTAGGTTCCATACCCATGCGAAAAGATGAGAGACCGACTCGTAAGTGAACTGTTACCTGGTTTGGAATGTGGCTGTGAAAACTACGAACCTGTCTCCCCTCCATTTTCTCATTCTTGACCTCCAAGGTCAGGAATGTCAGTTAGTCTCGTTTAGGTGCAAGACCAAGGCTAGACACATAAAATCGCGAGGTACTCCAGCTAGCTTGTCAGGGTCCTTGCCATGAAGCTTAAGCTTGATTTGGTAGAATATGGGGCTCCATGTTGTGACTAAGCTAGCCATTGTGACCCTAGAGAAGGTTTTATCCCCTTTGTAAACATGATTTCAGCATTAGTTAGTGCTTTGCCGTTGAGTGGCATCGAGGTATTTACACACGCATGATGGTGGCGCTGGTGATGGTGGTGGTGATGGTGGTGGTGGCGATGCGCGCCCAATGAAAACCGCCGTTATGTAGATTATTGTAGAAATGATTGTGCCGTTTTGATTAGTTAAGCACACCCGGTTTACTGACATCCGTGGTGGTGCCGAAAAAGGCATACCTTGCGTCATATGGCATCCTCCAGAAGCGTCACATTACCCTTGCGTAGCGTTGCGCCGGTTTGTAAGGTACGTAGTGTATAGAGTGTACTGTACATACAAGTAGTTGGCCAGCAAAGGACCAAATAGCGGCGATCACCGACAGATCTTAGCGATGATCTAGTGTAAACGGCGAGGGGCCAGATTGGACGCCGAGAAAAATGCAAGGCGGAGGGGCTGAAGCAAGCATTCGAGTGGGTAGGGGACTATGCGCCTGCATCAGAAACATCCAAGAAATATGTATGTGCAGTCCACTTAGCGCGACGATGCAGGGTGAATGAAAGCGTAGTGTAGTAGTGTATTGGAGGGCGGGGCGGGCGGAAGAGTGGAAGAGTGGAAGAGGGATGAACCCGGGACTCCAGTTCGTGTTTGATCATACTAAATAAATACTTGACTACCTTCCTGCAAGCGGGTGGTTACTGGCCCATGCCCATGAGATAGATGCCTGAACGGGGGCCTGGAAATTGAAGGTGATGGGTAGGTAGCGCATAACTATCATTACCAGGTATGGAGGTAGTTATGTATGTTTGTAAGTGCTTCAAAGTATGCACGTGTAGTGTAGCCATTACTTCAACCCTTGCAATCGGTGTTTATGTAACGTGTCAGGACCGGCTATACATTGACCCGCCGCATGGCTACCCATCCAGTGTTCATCTTGATATGCACTTAAGTAAGTATGTATGGGCAGGCATGCTGAATCGTAAGTCCTGTATCTATCCCACGTCGGATTAGAAGGGGGCTGGATGGAAAAGGGTAGGCAGGAAGTTAGAACTAGCCACAATAACTACCTAGGTAACTATGTAAAAGGGCAATGATTACTTATTGTAATGTAAAAGGACAGTGATCATGTGAAAGGACGGTAGTTAGGTAGGTTAAGTAGTGTAAGTGGACATGTTCAGGTATGTGCGCTAGGTGGCAGGGCCTGTTCGGGATAACAGCTTGGCTTCAATCATTTGTACATACGACACATGCACGGGCAGGTAGCGCACGTTGTACCGGGAGTGGAGTACAAGATGTAACCCAGCTACTCCAAGCAGGTCAGCAGCAGTGAGCATGTCGGACAACTACCTCATAACCAGCTGTAGTGTAAACATCTCCAATCTGTCCAGGACCCCGTGAAGATTCGCGGATCTCTGCCTTGGCGACGGCGTGATTGTCGAACGTCAACCAACACCAACGGAACGTACTAAACTAAACCCACTAACAAATACTACAACAACAAATACTACATTTGCCCATCCGTCCATCCACCCATCCCGCTCATCGGTATAAGCGGATAGACGGAGGCTC
The DNA here is from genome assembly GCA_021209875.1 of Rosellinia necatrix. NCBI lineage: Eukaryota > Fungi > Ascomycota > Sordariomycetes > Xylariales > Xylariaceae > Rosellinia > Rosellinia necatrix. The sequence goes on from JAGYVD010000003.1 coordinate 995,835, forward strand.
AACTCGTCTGGGTCCGGCCGGCCGGGCCGTTGGCAATGTGATTGGTGGTCGCATGTCCCGCTGTCATGTTCGCGATCCGAATCCCACCGCGTCTCTGCCATGTCGGAAACGTCGCCCAGGGTGTCCAGCGGAGGGTCGAAGGATGAGGAGCGCCTGGCATCGTGCTTCAACTGCAAGAAGTCTAAGGTCAAGTGCGTGCGCCCCGAGCGCTCAACCACTTGTGCGCGCTGTATGCTGCGCAAACTGGAATGCAGAGCGCCTCTCTTCCACGTTGGCCGCCACAAGGGGGTCAAGAAGTACGTAATCGAGAACCTGTCGCTCTTCCTGCGTCCGCTGACACACGGCTCCCCCCCTCAAGTAAACATTCCGGGCTGGAAAAGGCCGTGTTCCAGATCGAACAGGCCCTGAAGAGGACCCATCCGGGCTCGGATCAGATCCAAGACTCCGAGCAGTCTACCGAGTTGAGATATCTGTTGGAGAGGAGCCGGGACCTTCTCAGCGCCGAGCGAGGCCAGAGAAACCCCGGCTCCGGCGCGAGCAGGCACCGCCATGACGGGGCCATACCGTCCCCTCAGCATTCATCGACTTCTCACGAGACACCGCCCTCGCAGACAGACTCTCGCGACGGCGGCACCATCTCCCAGACTGTAGACGATGACCAGCTGAATCTGGACGATGCTGAGAACCCCCTGCAGCTGTTAGCCCGGACGTCCGAGCTGTTATCCTCGATCGGCTCCGCCGGCAATCTCTCGGCCATGGGCCACTTCTCATCGAAAGCGCTCCCGAGCCGAGAAAGAGCGGCCAGCGACGACCACGACGACAGCTTACCCGTGTTCTTCGGCCGCTTCCAGCCGCGCCTCGACGTTGGCCCTGACCTGGACCCTATAGAACTTGGACTCCTCACGCTTCCCGAGGCTGAGGCGTTATTCACATAGTAATATATAACAGCCCCCCTTCCCCCTAACCCTACCGCTCCTTCACGTGCTTTGTACACGACTGACGCGTGCACCCAGTTTTTACGACAATCTGGCGCATACGAGGTGGGGGATCGACCCGATACTGCACACGGTGGATTTCGTGCGCCGGCGCTCGGCCTTCCTCTTCACGTCGATCGCCGCGGCGTCGGCGCTCTTCTCGCCGTCGCTCGAGGCCCTGCACAGGCGGCTCTCGCGGCACCGCCAGAAGCTCGCGGACCTGGTGATGACCAGGCGCTACAAGTCGGTCGAGATCGTGCTGGCGTTCATGGTGAACATCCCCTGGATCCCCGCGGGAGAGCACTGGGCCGACGACGAGACCTCGACCTACATGTCCATGGCCTCGAGCACGGCCCTGGACTTGTACCTGAACAAGATCATCCTGCCCTCGTCTCCCGAGGCGCCCTTCTCGAGGGACAACATCCCCCTGTCCGACCAGATCTCGTCGAGGAAGGCCCTCAACGTGGACGGCTTTACGGATGTCGACCCGGAGTCGGAGATGGGTAGACGGCTATTAAGAAGGAGAGAGCGGACATGGCTGTCCCTGTTTGTTCTTGAGAGAGGGTAAGAAATTTGACAGCACAGGAAATGTTCATTGCTATAACTACTACTGACCAAATGCTAATTATTATCACCCAGTGTATGCTTGGCCAGAGGGAGAAGCTACATGCTGCCCATGTCACAACTAATCGAGAATTGCGACCAATGGCACCTTTGCGAACTCGCCGATCGCTGGGACGGGTCTATAGTCTCCGTGACCGTCCTCCGCCGAGACCTCGTAAGACATACTCCCCCCGACTAGTAAAACTGCTACTGAAACCATCTCACAAAGGCAAAATTAATCGCGACCCTACGGATGATCTGCGACAGCTACGTGAACGGGATGAGCGAGGCGACCGTCGTCGACAAGTGCGTACAGCCGCTTTCACTTTCACCCCCTACCCCCTTAACTCCCTACCCTCACCGTGTAATCGACTGACACATACTACAATAGGTTGAAGAACGAGATCGCCGTGTTTTTCGACCGATGGTACCACACATGGCCGTTACAGATCGGCGACCGCGAGCGTAAGCCACTTCCCTTCCCCTTCCCCTTCCCCTTCCCCCCCCCTTCCCTCCTCTCCATCCCCTTAACCCGCTCGCTAACGCCACCTCCCTATCTCTCCCCCCCCCCCGGCCATAGAGTTCGCCCTGCCGCCCTACGTCGAGATCCTGGCGTCGCACACGCGCCTGTCGATGTACTCGAGCGTGATCAACCACGGGGCGGCGCCGGTGGGGGCGCGGCACCTGTTCCGGTCGGCGGGGCTGTCGTCGGCGCTCAACGTGCTGCGGGTGGCGGTCCAGGGCGAAGGGCAGCTGCGCTCGATGCCGAACAACACGGCCATCATGATCTCGTTCGCGGCGTGCTTTGCGCTGCGCGTCAGCGCCGCCGCTGACGGCTGCGGCCGCGGCCGGAGCGGCTCCGGTTCCGGCTCTGGCTCTGGCTCCGGCTCCGGCTCTGGCTACAGCTCTAGCCTCGCCCCCAGCATCCGCGCCCTCATCGCCGAGACCGTCGACGTCCTCGACCGCATCGGCTCCGCCCCCGTCCAGCGCCGCGGCCTCTCCTGCCTCTTCGCCGGCCAGCTGCGCCGCGTCCTCCGACTCGCCCTGCGCTCCTCCGCCGCCGCCGCGGGCGGGACGTCCGCTCTCGCTTCCGCTTCCGCTCCCGCTTCTGCCGCCTCCGCTGCTGCTGCTGCTGCTGCTACGGCGCATCTCACAGTCCCACGGCACCAGCAGCAGCAGCAGCCGCCGTCATCGTCACCGCTATCGCTGCCGACCATCGAGTGCAAGGGTCTCATCGCCGATACCAACCCCGTCTACGCCAACCATGCTAACCACGCCGCCTCCGCCTCCGCCTCCGCCTCCGTCTCCATCTCCGTCTCCTCCTCCTCCACGCATGTCGCTGCCGCCCAGGTCGCGCACCAGATGCACCTGCCCGCCGGGTCCATGCCGGCCGATTACCTGCTGTTCTCCACCATGTCCAACGACCAGCTGAACGAGGCCATCAACAACACCGACGTCGGCCTGGACGCGCTCTGGGAGGACTTCCGCTTCCAGCAGGCCTCGGAGCTGGACTGGATGGACTGGAGCACCTTTGCATGATTAATTTATTTTGTGCGGATGTGTGTGTGCGTGCGTGTGTGTGGACTGTGTCTGTCTCTCGTTTATCGCTAACTGAATTAAAACCTTCCCTTTACGAATGAGATGTCATCTTAGTCATGTATGTTTTTTTTTTCCTGGTCATGTCAGAGGCGCAATTTTTGGGCGGTTCACGGGGCGTAAACCTGGAAATGCTGTATATTGGCGAGCGGCCGGTTTGTTTTTATCTACTGTATGTACATATCGACAGATATATATGTATGCAACGAGGGTGTAAGCAGGCCGGGGCCAATAGTCATTCCTCTGTTAAAGCCTCGTTCCGCTGCTACGCGCGTATTGGTTGATTTTGATTCATCGCTCAGCCTAGAATACGACGTAGACTGCAGTGTAGCGTAGTATGTCGTATATTTGAGGTATGGGAGATGGCTGGGAGACCCGGCAGCTGAATGTTTCATTAGCGACTCGGAACAGGGTTCTTGTTTCCTTTTTCTCTTTCCCCGCTTACTCTCTCTGCCTCCTCTGCTCGTGCTACCTCACCGCTCAGAACATCTTGCCTCTCATCCCAGTTCCGATCGGTAAGCGATAGCCAGCGACCTCCCTCTGATTCGTTTGCTCTCAAAATGTTACGTCCGCGGTGACCTTGCACAGAGCAGAGTAGACTTTCACAATGTTACATCGAACAACCGCATCCAGCAAGGATCGGCGTGTTCCACGGTCTCGTTCATGACCTCGCAGAGTCAACGGGTCTGCTACCCAAAGTCTTGACTGCGAAATTGGGGTTTGTGTGCCAGCCGATCGATATCTTGCAATTTCCCCCACAGCCCCCAATAAAATCCCCATAGGACTTACCTCTAGCTCTGTATCTTTATTGCCATGATGGGACACCAACCTTGCATGTCATCCCGCTATAGCTCTCGCACTAGTCAGGTCCCTTGTCGACTTATGCTGTATGATATTTTACCCCGCAAACCCCAAGACAAGACCAAGACATCATTCCTTCTTATTTAGGGCCATTCCCACGCCCAGCCAAGGTTCTGGCGTAGAGCTAAGGTCTCGTCCCGCTCCTGCCAACCCTTTGTGTTCCCCTTGGTCGCTTATCGTGTAAGTGTAAGAGACGAAAATCCGATCATGTCGGAACAAGAATCCGACCAGAAACTATCCAACGCCGGCGCCGAGGAGATGGAAAGCGTGGGGAAAGAGGATGTACGCACACCCGAGGAATTTGATAAAAAGCTGGAACGAAGAGTCCTTTGGAAACTCGATACCAGGTGCGTGCGAAGTGATATCTCCTCCGTGCCAGAGGGTAGCTGTCCCTAGGTTAAGCGATCGGGAGGCTAACGGACATACATTCTCCATGAAGGATTCTACCTATTCTCGCAGTTCTATTCCTCTGCTCGTTCTTTGACCGTACGAACGTAGGCAATGCCCGACTCTATGGCCTTGAAGCGGACATTGGTATCACCAATCACCAATACAACATTGGTCTCGCCGTCTTCTACGCCACGTATATATTCGGCGAGATTCCGAGTAACCTGATTTTGAAAAAAGTGACGCCGAGCGTATGGCTCCCGTGTCTTGCGTTTTTCTGGGGCGTCATCGCGATGAGCACCGGGTTTATCAAGACTTTTCCACATTTTGTGGCCATTCGTGCGCTTCTTGGGTATGCCTATTCAACGACCGATCCCTTGCCATACTAGGCTTATCGTGGGCTTTACATCATAACAAGAACTTATCTAACGTCTTTCACACAGCTTGTGCGAAGGCGGATTATTACCGGGAATGGTATGAAGCGTACAGCTCCCCACTGTGATGAGTCGCTAACTCGTTGCGCAGATTCTCTACCTATCGGGAACCTATCGAAGAACTGAATTGGCGATCCGTATCGGCATCTTTTACACGTCTGCGTCTCTCTCCGGGGCTTTCTCAGGTCAGTGTCATGTCGCTCCATAGCCACGACACAAGCAGGCAGCGTTGCTAACTCCATCCAGGCTTACTTGCACGAGCCATTTCCGAGTTGGACGGCCGAGCAGGATTGGAAGCTTGGAGATGGATCTTCATCATCTTTGGTCTCTTTGTGCGTTGAAAGAGATTATGACAACAAAAAGCAGCTGAGCACTAATAATTCTGGGTCTAGACCATCAGCGTTGGCTTCACTTCGTTTTGGTTATTGCCAAACAATGTCGCTTCTGCCCGGTTCTTTACGCCTGAGGAACGGGATTGTGCCATTCGCCGCCTGCACAGCCAAGGAGCCAGCACCACCGGCCGAGAACGGTGAGCAGAGACCCCATACTTCCAGCCTATACGGACGGTTTAGTTAATCCGGTCGCAGAGAGGAGACTGAAAGGTTCGCGTGGTCTGAAGTAGCACGTGGTGTCTTCAGCTGGCAGACGTGGCTTTCGGCGTCAGCGTACTTCGGAATCCTTAGTGGGTTGTATAGTTTTGGTCTGTTTGTATGTGCCTTCTGGTGTCTGCAATAACGATGAGAAAACAGGGTGTTGACAAGTCTCCAATTTAGTTACCGACGATCATTAGAGATATGGGCTACACGGCCAATGAAGCCCAGTTGTGGTCGGTTATCCCATATGCAGTTGCTGCGGTTGCCACACGTTCGTAAAACCCACCGTCCCCTTATTTAAGATTTGATGCTAACAGTTTGGCCAATAAGTTTGCACCGCCTACCTGTCCGACCGTCTCCATGTCCGAGGGCTTATCATGCTGTGCTCGCTCCCCATCGCTATCACCGGATACGCGGTGATTGCGAACGTCCATATCGTAAAGGTCAAATACGGCATGACGTTCCTAATGGCCACTGGGTTGTATAGTAGCGTCCCGCCCGTCCTCGGGTGGCTTTCCAACGTGAGCGCGAACGTGCCGATGAAAATGTATCAATGGTCGCTAACAATTAGCGACGCAGAACTCGGCCGGCCACTACAAGAGAGCCACGACAAGCGCACTCCAGCTCGCCATCGCAAACGCCGGCGGCTTCGTGGCCGTCTTTATATACCCAAAAGATCAGGGGCCGCAGTATCACAACGGCCATACCATCGTACTCGGCCTTCTGACTGGTGGATGGTTCCTGTACGTGCCTGATTGACAGCCGACCGTGACGAGAATGGCCCTAGTAGCTCGCCTTGCTAACCCGTTCCTAGTGTTCTCTGCAATGTACTGTACTGCTGGAAGGTCAACCGAGACAAGGCCAATGGCAAATACGACCAGTATGCGGGCTATGGGGACGATCGGGATCCAACATTCAAGATGGTGCTGTAGCGGGGACCAGTCGTTGGAAATTGGTTCGATTCAAGCAAACTCTGAGGTTGACATGTCAAACTGCAAATTGCATGGAACATCCTTGGAACCTCGAAGGCGCATCCCTGCACACTGTAGATTCCATCAAGACTCCATCCTGACAGATATCCTGAGCATATGTAGGCGCTTATACCACGTATACGAATCACTGACTGCTTACATACTTTTTGTGGGAGAAAACGTGGCGTTGTAGAAGCTTCAAACGAAGGGGCAAGAGCTCGACTGTAATTACCTAGTGAACAGGCGGTTTGGACGGGGTGAGAAGTTCTCTACAGGTAATGAGGTGGTTAGAGCTTCGTGTCTATGTTAGTAGATGTATGAAGCGATGACATCACACGACATCACTCATTAGGCACCATTCTGCCGTTTCATCGTACGATTAATACACCTTCTCGGAACCGAATACCTACCCAAGATCTGTCAATCGCTGGGCCTATCTATCTCTGATTGACGAGATGCTACCCATCGTACCTGCCCTGGAATCTCTGTAGGTGATAGAGTTACCGGCTGACAGGTACCGTGGGTTACTCATGCATCGTAGGCCCATACGGGTATGGGCTATTCTAGAGTGGGGTGGGCGGGCCTGCCACCACGCTACCTCCTCCATCTACCGTAGGTACATGATCGGGTCTTGTTAGCGCTTATTTTAGCGAGTTTTTTTTTTTATCAGTTGTTTTGGAGAAGCAGCCAGGTTGAGGGAACCCGGAGGTTTTCTAGAGCGAGCCATCGGCCATTTCGCACAAAAAGAACGGCCGACGACCCCCAATTTGCTCCACCCATCCCCAAATTCCCTCGGCATATTCTCGTCGGAATAGCATCACAGCGATTCGGACGTAGTATTTCGTCCATGACGCCACATGGTCGCGCCCGATCTCGCCGACCCCGATTTTTTGGTAAGTAGCCAGCCCGCCTCGCATGACGATTCTGGAATGAGGTTGAGCGGCGGGATTCGAGGCACTGGCGAAGACGGCCGAGAAACAGACAAAGATCAAGACCACCTGTACTCGTCCGAGCTATCATCACTGCTGGAGCCGCCATTACCGGCGACAGAATCAACAAGCGGCCGACAACAGCAATACGGGGAGCGGCAACATACATCGATAACACAGCCGCCGTTGCCGCCGCTGCCGCCGCCCGCACCGCAACCCTCACCCGACATGTCGAAATTAACGGATGCCGTCAAGGCTCTCATCAATGCCAGCCACGCAAGGCCCGGCTACACTCGCGCCGGCGCCCAGGTGAAGCCCACCCTGGAGCTACTCGCGAGCGATGCACACGAGAAGAACGTCGGACTGCCCGCCTGGGTTACGGTATCGGTATGTCGCACGGGGATCATATTGGGAGGGGACCACGCTCACCCGCACTCTCTCCCACGCCGTATGCCACACTAACCAGGACTGCACTTACCCACAGACGGCCGTTTCAGCGACAATGAACTGCCCGGAGGCGATGACGGAGATCTTCCATCTGGCCAACGCCCGCAGCGCCACGTCGCGCACGCCCGTGCAGAACGCGGAGCTGATCCGCGAGGTCGGGCTCAAGTGCATCTCGTTCAACGGGATTCCGCGTAGCATCAACACGCTGGGGGCGTTCTGGAAGAGCCTCCCGGAGCCCGTGTCGTCGTCGCTGTCGACGACGCCGACGCGCAAGCTCACGGCGGTGAACCTCGGGCGGCGCCAGGCGGGCGGCCGTGCGCTCTGGGACAACGTGTACCTCGGCTTCTCGACCAAGCTTCTCGACCGCCTCGCCCAGTCGCACCCGGACCTGCCCGTGCACATCCTCGACGGCCACTACTCCAGCCTCCTCGGCAACCCGCGCGACGCCGCCACCGCCGCGATCCGCCCGGAACCCGTCGGTCGCGTGCTGACCTCCCTCGTCGCCGTCGCCTGCCTCCGCGCCCAGACCGGCGTCGGTCCCCAGGTCGTCTCCCACATCTTCGGCCTGCGCAAGGCCTACAAGCACGGCGCCGCCGATGCTCCCGGCGAGCTTCCCGTCGAGGGCGGTGAGTGGCTCGCCGGCGATGACGGCAATATCTGGCTGCTCGAGAGCATCGACAAGCTGGCGCACGCCATTGGCGGCGGCGAAGGGACGACGTTCGCGCCCGGCATCCGGCCCAATTTATGATGGTCGGGCATATAGAGAGAGAGACGGGTGTTTTGATTTTTAACAGCTTACGTATATAACTCAGAGTATATAGAATGATATAAAATGAAATAACCTAGATAATCAGACTTGCAGCAGCCGAGCTCCATGTATACCAATCAACCCACTAGAGAATTTTTATGAAACTTGTTATGAAATTAATTGGCGCCCGTAAGACGCATGATACCTTCTGATATGAATCTTTATCTTATAATGCAATGCGCGCCAAGCCAATCACGAGAAATCCAACAGCAAAGAGGTTAGCTGATAAATTGACATCCCTCCTCCTCCTCCTCCTCCCTCCTTCCTCCTCCCTCCTCTTCCTCCTCAGGTATTTCCCACATAACCAACTCCCCTTCCCCTTTAAAACGTCCCCAAATCCTCCGCCACGGTGAACTCGGCATCAGTCTTCCGCCTCACGGTCTCGAGGTCGACGCCCTCGGCGATCTCGACGAGCGTGAGCCCGGTGCCGCCGACGCGGTCGACGCGGAAGACGGCGAGGTCGGTGATGATGGTGCTGACGACGCCCTGGCCGGTGAGGGGGAGGCGGCAGCGCTGGACGACCTTGCTGCGGCCGGCGCGGTCGAGGTGCTCGGTGGCGACGACGACGCGGGTGCGGTCGGGGTCGGAGACGAGGTCCATGGCGCCGCCCATGCCCTTGAAGACCTTGCCCGGGATCATGTAGTTGGCGAGGTCGCCGGCGGCGGAGACCTGGAAGGCGCCGAGGATGGACACGTCGACGTGGCCGCCGCGGATCATGGCGAACGACTCGGCCGAGTCGAACGTCGACGCCCCCGGCAGGAGCGTCACCGTCTCCTTCCCCGCGTTCACGAGGTCCGGGTCCGCCGCCGCCGCCGTCGCCGGGTGCGGACCCATCCCCAGCAGCCCGTTCTCCGACTGCAGCCACACCCGCGCCCCGGCCGGCAGGTACGACGCCGCCAGCGTCGGGATCCCCACCCCGAGGTTCGCGTAGTCCCCGTCGCGCAGCTCCTTCGCCGCCCGCCGCGCGATCCGCGCCCGAGAGGAGGAGGAGGAGGAGTCAGGAGCCGCGCCGCCGCCGGTGGTGCCGCTGCTCTCTCGGCCGAGGGTGGCGCGAGCCTGACTACCTCGGCCCGCTTGGGCGCCGTCGCGGGCACGATCCGGTCGATGTAGATGCCCGGCAGGTCGATGTTGTCCGGGTCGAGCGCGCCGATCGGGACGATGTGCTCCGCCTCCACGATGGCCAGGCGCGCCGCCTTGGCCATGAGTCCCGCGTACGTCTTCGTCGTGTATCTGTTTTTTTTTTTTTTTTCCCCCCGTTATTCGTAAGCTTGGGTGATCATACATGTTTCACATACATAAAAGGGGTGGAGAGACTTCCTTTCGCCTGAGTTTAGGAAAAGGAGAAGGGGGGCTGGGGGAGGGGAGAAGAAAGGACTGACTTGAAAATACAATTTCCCGCCTCGTCAACCTTCCAGGCGCGCAATATTGCCACGTCGCCCGGTAGCGCCGTCTCCATGATATACGACTTGCCGTTGAATATGCGCGTCTCGCGCGGCCTGCCCTTTTCTAATACGGCCTCGGGCGTGAACCGCACGGGTATCTCACCCGTTTCCACGAACGTTTCTGAAATTCGTTCCACCGATTGTCAGCCAGCCAAGCCAATCACTCGCTCTCATAGTTCGTTCGGAGTGCCTCATGACAATACGCTGATTTTGGGGATAGGGGGAAATGGGGAGGCAAGACAACATACTTCCGCCCGTTGCCGTGTAGAAGGCCGGGATGCCGGCGCCGGCGGCGCGCAACCGCTCGGCCAGTGTGCCTTGGGGACATAACTCGACGGCGATCTTGCCCGTTAGGTATTGTTGCTCTAGCGACTTATTCGACCCTAGATACGAGAGGATGATGCGATCCAGGCGGCCGTCTTGTGTTAATAACGCGAGACCGTGGGCGCCACTCCCAGCATTGTTTGAGACAGCTGTCAGGTTCTTCAAGCCTTTTTTATGAATCGCTTGGATCAGAGTATCTGTGTGGCATTCTAGTCAGCTCCGCCGCCTAACATCACAGCATGAAATAGGCGTATTCTCAGCCGTAAAGGTGAATAAAATATATGGATTCATACCAGCCACCCCGCAGAGCCCAAACCCAGCACTCAGAATGACATCGCCATCTTTTACGTCGGCGACCGCTTCGTCGGCTGATTTGAAGACCTTCGAACCCCCTCTCGTTTTTGCCGGCGTCGGGGACCTGTCGATGGAGTAGCAGCGGCGTTGCGACAAAGGCGTTATTGACCTCTTGGCGCATTGTGAGGCACCGGATGCTGCTGCCCAGCGACACGACAACCGCACGGAAGCGCGCAGCAGGAACAGACTATTGATTTGCGTTTGCGCCATAGTGCTGCAATTCTAATTATTCGAGACTCTATAACACGCTGGGAAAGATGATTATCGACAATTGTTTCATCGCAGAGCAATTTATCTCCCCGCCGACGGGCCACAGCCCGGCTATAAGAGGCTGCAATGACGTCTCTCCTTGTTCATGTGCCAGACGAAGCGATGCGCCGAGCATTCAACCGTTACTTTGCACGAAGTACCCCCAACTCGGCAGTTGATCTACGCCCGTACGATGCGTTCCCGACACCAGACTCCCCTCCTCTAGCCTCATGGTACACTAACTAATAACTAGTGTACCTAGGTAGACCTACGCTAGTAGAACGCCACTAGGTCTAGGCTAGGTCTAGGCTAGACTTCACCCTAGCGAGACGCCAACCAACGCGCTAAAAGAAAGTCGGGAGCCGGAAAACATGGCCCTGTCCCTGTCTCTGTTGTCATTGCTGTTTGTTCGGCATGACACTGACATCAAACCGCTCCGCTCTACCATCACCAACATTTCTCGCAGCCAACTAAGAAATGCCGTCCGGAGATTTGAGTGATGCTAGCATTAACAAACGATGAATTCTCACTAGGTATCTACCTAACTTAGGTATCCTGGTCACTATATCTTCCAGGAATCCCATGCCTCAAAGCCTAGATATATGCAGAATACGTGGGAACTCATAACTCGGCTAGTTATCTACTGATCAAACCTCGCATGCCATGCCCAAGGGGAGGCCAACATAGGGAAGCAATAGCAGGTAATCGCATATGTAATGATGACACGACGCATCTCAGGCCTTCCCCTGACTTCCGATGATCTCAACGCGAACATCCAGCTTCGCCATCTCCTCAGCATCGATTATGCCCCTGCCGTCAAACAGCCACTTAGGTTTCTTCATGCGATATGCAATCTTGTGCCAGTCCACGTTTTCCGCAGCGCCATGTCCACCTGACTTATGCCCGCTTGCCTTGATAGCTTCGCACTCGGGACAGTCTTCGTCGCACGATGGCTCTTCTGCCAGCCCCAGGAGCGGACCCTCTCCCTCGTGTGCCAACGCAGGAGAGGACCAGAGGAATGGCCCGTGGCAGTCGAGGATATCCATTCCAGATTGCCCCTGTCGTGTAAATCTTCGAGGATCGGAATGATCTCGCGACTTGCGCCTAGCCGGACAAAAGGCAACCTTTGGGTCTTTATTTCTAAACTGATCGCACTCCGTCGTGACGATCACGGCATTGCTCGCCTCACAGGCCTCGTAGACGTCGGAATACACCACGACGGGGCATGCGCCCTTCCCTACGGCGCTGGGGCCCTGGAGAATCATCCCGATCTCCCGTCTGACGACGGCGGGGTCGCAACACGGATCGAAGATGGCGATTTCGCGAGGTCTCTCGTTTAGCAGCCTCCGGACGACGTCTGACGTGGGCGACTCCCTGACGTCCGACGTGTTCGCCTTGAAGGCGTACCCGAGGAACGTGAGCTTCTTGCCGACCAGCGTATGATTCAAGCAGCGGACGACGCGGCGCGAGAACCGATCGCGCTGGTATTCGTTCATCGCGACCACCTGGCGCCAGTACTCGGCCACCCCCGCGAGGCCGACCGAGTCCGCGAGGTAGGCGAGGCTCAGGACATCCTTCTTGAAGCAGCTGCCGCCGAACCCGATCCCGGCCTTCAAGAACGCGCCGCCGATCCTGGCGTCGCTGCCCACGGCGCGGCCGACCTCGCCGACGTCCGCCCCCGTCTCCTCGCAGAGGGCGGAGATCGAGTTGATGCTGCTGACGCGCTGCGCCAGCATGGCGTTCGCGGCGAGCTTGGCCAGCTCCGACGAGAATACGTTCGTCGCGATGATGCGCGCGCGCGGCACCCAGGCGGCGTACACGTCGGCGAGCGCCGCCGCGGCCGCGCGCCCGGAGGGCGTCCGGTCGGAACCGATGAGGATGCGGTCGGGGTGCATCAGGTCGTGGACGGCGGTGCCGGCCGCCAGGAATTCCGGGTTCGATAGTATTTCGAACGCGACGCCGGGGCGATGGACGGCCAGCTACGCAAGCCCGCGTCAGCAGGGTTCACCAGAGGAGTCGGAGAGGGCAGGACCCCCGCCCCACGACTCACCATCTCCTTCACGAGCCGCGCGGTCCCGCAGGGGACGGTCGACTTCTCGACGATGACGGCCCCGGCACGGGCGTGGCGTGCCACCTCGTAGGTGACAGCCTCAAAGGCTGCCATGTCCGTCGCGCAGCCGGTGCCGACGCCGCTTGGTTTAGTCGGGGTATTCACCGCGATGAAGACGAGGTCGGCATCGGCAATGCCTCCCTGCACCTTGGTGGAGAAGAACAGGTTCGGCCGCCGATGGAGCACATTCTTTGTTTCGCTCTCCCCGGGCGAAGTCGACGCATCTGTATCCTGCCCATCATCACGATCCGATATGCCGACCACGTTGGCGGGCACCAATGCCCTACCGCCATCTCGGGCGGTTCGCACGATGTCATACAGCCCCTGCTCGTATATGGGCAGGTGCCGTGAGTTCCATCGCCGAATTCGCCCCGCGTCTCTGTCGACGACCGTGACGCGAATATGCGGATTCTGGTACGCGATGATGGCGGCCGTGGGGCCCCCTACTTATCCCATCAGCAGTGATACAGTCGCAAGCGATGCTATGCGGGTGCCAGATAAGCAAGCCTAAGGGAGTCATATGTATGGCAATCTGTAGTAGACATGACACGAACCTACGTATCCGGCACCGATGCAGCATATGCTACGCACTCGATGACAGGCCTCCGGCGGGATCAACGAACTGCCGTCTGCAAGCCCGCCGCTGAGCTGGGAGGGTGATAATCCACGGTGGCTCGGGATAGAATCTGAGCTGTCAGTCTGTTGTTCGGCACATAACATGGAATCAGGCGAGGAGCGGGCATCTGGGGTAGTAGGGACCGTCGAAGCCATGTCCTGTTGCATGCTGTCGCTGGAGTTATCAACTGGTGAAGTCGTTGGCCCCATTGCCCCGAGATGATGTGAGCGGGACTACAATGAATTTGCTTCGCTTCTCAGGCTTTTGGTGCCGGCTAGACCGGCTTCATCCCAAGGGTTTTATTTTCAACGTATCAAGATCTGTCCATGGTAATCACGGCCGACGCGGAAGAGTAAGGGGACTCGTGAGATTAGAAGGTGCAGCGCTCGTCGACAGCAGTGTCTGCTTAAGTGAAGTAGGTAGGAGATGACATCAGGCACCTTTAGTTATGGCTTCGAGGACGTACTTCCTTCTTGAGAGATTCTCACGGATTAGGTAGGTGCTAGGTACCTCTTCCTAGAGAGAGGGCAGTATAGCCAATTGAAGGAATTAGGTTACCTAGAAACGACCAGACACGCGACTACCTATCTGCAAACGCTGTATCCCATCACCGACATTTTCAAAGACAACCGGTGTGTTGGTCAGCGTGGTCAACCGATCTATAAGCACCTAGCCTAACCTAACAAGATATGGAAGGGTTCAATTGAATACATTCTATCGTGTCGGTATCAGTGCGTGTCAGTATCAGTGCAGCGAATAAATACAAAATTATACAGTAAATCTCGAGGCAAGAAGCAGCCCGTGTGGCCCATAAGCACCATCAGTTCTCATATCGCCTATTCGTTCAAATCAGGTAGTCTTATTCGCAATTCATCACCGCCCATGAGTTATTTCATCGCACCAATGCATATGTATATATATATATATTTCGATGAATATTCGCGATGGAAACCTTATGCCCAACCCATTACCTAGCTGTAAGCCTAGAAAAGAGAAATTACTCACCATGGGGGGTGTTTTGGCCCTGGTAACTTTTCATGGCGGTGCACACGGGGAAGGAACATGGGAAGGAACATGGGTGACAATTTGACCAAATATCTCATCAGGACTTCTCACGCCTTACAGACATTTTCCGAATATTTTCTGCCGTATTGCAACTTGATACCCACGGCGGTTGAGGACCAGCTGCCTAGTCACCATATCCAATCAGATGTCATTCCAGCCATGTGTCAGGAGACCTTCGGGTCTGTTAGTGGCGAACAAGAGCCACTAAGAAGAGATACCAATTCCGAAGGCTGAAACCTGAACGAGAAGCGCGCGAATAAGACGAAAAATGTGGGCACCAAACAGAACGCTCGCTCATTCTCTTTACCATAGTACACTACATGCGCAAGGTTACGACCGGGCGGAAAATTACCAAGTGAGAGGGTTATACATTTTTAGCACGAGCAGCCACTGGCTTAGCTAGGACGGACTTCGGTTTTACGCTTATGGCTACGGGCGGTAGGTAGTCCGGATGGCGTGGTCGAGCCAAGTATCAGGAGACGTTTGAGGGACCGGCACGCCACCCACCGCACAGCCATTCACGGGGCTCGAGGTAGGTAAAGGACTAGATGACGTATTCAGCTCCGGCCAGCCTCTTGCTACACCATTCCGTCAAGAAGATACTTGAGCTTGTGGGTGCGCGGGGGGACTGACCGCCTCTGTATGCAGGCAGGTAAGAAACGAAGGCGGGCCAAGCGACGCCCTCAGCGACCAAAGAAGCTCTTACTTCGTGCTGCCAAATGAGCTCGACAAATTTGGGGGGAGAGGGACGCGATTTTGCTGGGTGACAGACCTGAGTTAGGCGCGCCGGTGTTCCGAAGCTCACCGCGTCGAAGCGCCATGAGAAACGTGGGATTAAAAGTATAAGAGAGCCGTTCGGAAAACGCTAAGTCGCTGTCAGTTGATAGAAAACAGACAGAAAACGCGCCACGAATGCGCCCGTTTCCCGAGACAAGTTCACATCATGACATGTCCATCATCAGTGATCCTTCTAGGAGCTTGAGCTGCCGGGAAACATGTTACGTTGTGAATCTGTGACGCGAGAGCTGTACCAAGTCTCACACTTGTCGTGAGTTTACCGAGAAATTGTGCGCTCTGTTCGACGCTCATCAGCAGCCGGGGGAGCGGACGATAGTTGGGGCCAAAAAGCATCTTATATCATAATACAGCAAACCATCAAGATCCATTCTCGCACATTCGCATCGGCATAAAAGAAGGCCTCCCAAGCGCATGATGCAATCTCGAGCCTGCGATATATAAGCGAATGGTGAACAATGGTTTATGGCATGGCCATCTCGCTGACCTCCTGTTTTGCAAACAGCCCCTTGTCGATCAGACGAAATCTTGGTCGGGGCATGGTCGGGACAGGGTTGGCGGGCCTGGCGCACAGATGGCGCACCAAGTCAACCACACAATCAGTGCCCAAGTGTGGTGTAGTGTAGTGTACTTGGCCCAAATAAGCAATCAATTGATACGTAGTAGGCCCTCCACACGAGCATGGCACTTTTACCGTATAACATTGGATCGACTTTAATTTACAATAATCAAAAGTATAAATCGGTACCTTGTAGAAGTATTACAGCATACTACATACTACGTACTGCATACTGCATACATATAAATGCTGTAGAATACGCGCCTTAGGTAGGTAAGGTAGTTAGTTATTCATGCACCCCAGGTGAGGTAGGCGTTGTGCAACTACTTTGTAGAAGTCGGTACCTACGATTGGATAGCACTCTGCCGATGGTATGTGGCGCGAAGCGCTGTCCGTGTGAAGCGAAACCGGTTAGAGACTGTGATAAGGCCTAGTCGGGGTGACCCATGTCAGAAAGAGATCCCCTGGTCGGTTGGCGTAGTGGTGATTGGCTGCTTTGGCAGCCCCTGGTCGCTCCCCCGGTCGCTTCTGTCGACCGATTGGGTCCCTCGAAACCACCGCATGTGCTTCGCGCTCCACATCTGTGACCCTTATTGTCACATCGGCAGTCGATCCGACAACACCTAAGCTTCTCTAACCTCATTCTGCCTCCTTTGCCAGTTCCAAGCCTATCCAGGCTGCTCGTTCAGGCCACCCTGATCCCATCCTCGCCGCGATGGTGGCCACTCCAAGGCCTGTGATGCCTGAGATTGTAGTCCCAGATCGAGCCTCCCGTATGCCTGTTCCCCTGTGTGTGACTGTCTCGCCAAGGGCGCTACCCAGGCACGACCTGTTCCATATCTGTATCAAGGCCGTAAACGTCACCGGCCCAGGCATCGTGATAGCTGCTGTTCTCGCGGCGGATACCACTCCGCGATGGGACGCGCCCCCCACCAGAACAGGGTAGAATCGACCGATGGACATGCCAGCACCAGGCCTTTTAGATCCCCTCCCAGCTCTCTCTGACAAGGGGAAAGGGGGAAGAGGTGGCCATGGTCATATGTAGCCTCCCAGGCGTATGAGACTATTGCTGATACCGTGACGACTAGTGTAGAGGTGAAGGGATTGCGTTTCTTGATACGAGTAGGATGCCCAGCGAGTTTGCTGCTTTTTTTGTCTCTGCCAATTCGCCTTTATCTTGTAAACGTTTCGTTTCTTTTTTCTCTTCTCTCCTCTTATTAGCTCTCTTCATTATGATCATCTCTTCTTCCGATCATTGATCGTACATTCATTGCTTGAAGCCAAGCCCACTTACATTCTACCTGCCGGCAGGCTTTCCATTCTCCTTACCCTCCTTGAGTGTTGCGCTTTGATCGCCAGGTCACATTCCCTCGTCCTACAGTCCGATTCGATCAAGGCTACGCTCCCAGCAAGCGAGTTTCTCACCACCGCCATTCTTTGACAGATTTCTTCAACCGCTGGCCGGATTTTTTTCTTATAGAAAATCATAAAAATTAATCGATACTCTCACCAACACCCTATTCGAAAATTTCGATTGGCATCACATCGCCAAAATGATTTGGATTACCGCAGCTGTCGCGTCCCTGCTCTTCACGCAGGTCTATGGCGCCCCGGGCAGCATTGTGAGGAACTTGATGGGTTCAACCCGGGCATCAGTGGAACGTAGGATGGAAGAAACGGCCTACAGGATTTTAGAAAAACGCCAAAGCACAGATACGTCGACGAATATGACCGCGTGGGATACCGAGACGCTCGCAGCCTGCCAAGCGACACTTTCTGCGCTCCCCTCAGCTAGCAATCCGTCCGGCATGGCAGTTTGCTATAACGTGGCCCAGTTGAATACGACGGCAGGCGAATTCATGGCGGATCTTCGGCTCTTTGAGGTATCGGCACCCTCGGGAGCTTGGGCAGGAATCCCTCTCCAACAAATGAAGGGTTCGATCGCATTCACTGGGGCAACGGCCTCTGAGATAAATGGACAACGGGTCGCAGCTCGTGATGTACTTTCTACACGACAATCCACGGGCCCGACTCTCCGTCAAACTTATATGATTGTTGGCAAGATTAACCAAGATCAAATGGTCCCACCCATGACAATGTACGACCGCCAATCCTTTCTCCTTACAAGACCTCTGGTTTTTTACTAACCCTGTGCGTAGACAAAAGATCGAACCCCTGATCATGCCCATCTTCACTCTTCGGGCCACAGACGCCACAGGCCAAACGGTCGCCACGAATGTTTCTTCGAACGAAGCGGCATTTGTGAATGGCATCTTCTCCAAAGAAGTTGTCTTGTCACCTTTCAACATAGCATCCCAAGCTCAACAGGCGGCCGCAGCCGATCTGAAAGCTGGTAAAATTGCATTCGTTCTACCAGGTGTTAACATCCTAATTTTCCCGGTCGGCTTGATTGTCACGAGTTTTTGGGCCATGGTCGGGATCAGCGTTTATGCTTTCGGGACATACGAGCGATACAACTACCGTGAATCATACCGCAGAAGGAAGGCCATGGCCGGAAGCAAGTCTTATACAACAAGAATATAGCCGCAGTTTTAGGCCCAGAAATTCGCTACTATTCGCAACTATCCGTTACGACGACCTCGTCAGGCGCACGGCAGTTCAACTTAAAGATACGTCAAGGTTCCATTCTTCTGTTCATAAAGCTTCTTCGGTACCACGACCAACAAAATTATAATACGGCCACACGATGGCGTTACAATATATATATATATATCTACTTTTTATCTTGATCCGCATGCACCATCTTGTATAAAGATTATGATATGACCCATGACGTTTTGCGAAAAGGGAAGTAATAGTCCTTATCAGAAGGATCAGTTCCAGGCTGGGCTTACGATAAGCCATGCAGCCTCCATCCTCCATGCCACAGTCCCGAATCCTCAGATGTTCCATAGTAGTAGCCGGTTTGTGTTCATGCCGGCTGTAGGATCCTGCTCGGTATCACCCGACGTAAGACAATCCTCCAAGTCGACTCTTTGGTGGTCGCATATAGAAATCAGTTGGTACCTGAGGTTTTGTTACAACAGTGAGGATGATGATAGCGCATTGTAATGCGTTTGCTGGTTCTTACCTGCACTATTACCGTAGTGGGTTCGGCATAGAGGTAGCTTAGCTATCTAGGTAGGTAATTGAGCTTTGCTGTACTTCGGCCCCTTACAGAACCCTGCATGCTGTAAGCCCGACGTAGGTTGCACTATGGGAGCCGAAAACTAACGCCGCAAACCTACCTACCTACATAGCTAGCCCCAATAATTCTGCTGCCACTCTCTCGCTGGGATATCACATACCCACAGCTACCTACCTACTTAGGTGGTCCACTGTATGCTACGGTACAACTTTCAAGCCCCGTGTGTGTGCACGCATGACCTGTAATTCCAATCAACCCCCTTCATGCTATCCTAGACTAGACATTAATAAACTACTACTACTACTACTACTCCTCCTCCTTCATGCTATGTTGCCTGTCAGCACACATGACACCATGGCCCGGCCCGATAACCATAGCCCAAATGCGTTGGTGCGTTAAGTACCTGCTTACCTATTCATCAGCTTATAGGTGCAACTTGCAAAGAGGCAGTTATTTCCAAATCGAGAAGATATCTCGAGGCTCCTGCCAATGATCGACCGGAGAGGCCTGTGAAAGAGCCCATGGCAGGTACGCACCCGTGATGCGGGCAAATTGGCAGATGCCAACCAGTTCCTGTAACGTCAACTCCAGCATGAAACCAGCCAGGCTTTCAGCGACCTCGAGGCCGTCCAGAGACCGGAGACGGCCGTCCACGAGGGCGCATTTCTCGTAGATATCGTCGTACTCCGCGCTGCCCTCCGTTGTGCTGCCCTCCGTTGTGCTGCCTCGGTCCGGGACAATTCCAAGCCCCGCGATATTGTAGTGGTAGTATTCCACGCCGTCCACGTCCGTGTCGTAGTGGTTCGGCTTGCCGATGCAGCAGAGCTGGTACCTCTGCTCGTTGGGGCTGTCGAGGTCGACGGCGAAAACCACGTGGGACGGTTCCGTAAATCGGTCGAAGCTCCACAAGCCGAGTGGCCTCTCCGCAAGAACGCTGCGGATGCTATATCTCGCCAGCGCCCGGCGAGAGTTGTCGAGGTGCCGCGTCGGCGGATCATCGCAGGCGGGCTCCGGGACGAGTCGTGCGAGGCGCTTCAGGTTCGCAAAGTACGCCTTTCTGAGTCAGTCTCGCGACCAGGACGGGGATGGAACGGGTTCGGAGCGCGTCCGCGGCGTAGCGGAGGCTCGGCTCGAGCTCGGCGCCCAGCCGCGTGGCCAGGGTGTCGCAGAACCGCAGACACTCAACGGCGGACTGGTTCGACAGCAGGGACCTGCAGCTGAGGCCGGAGCAGAAGGCCAGCGTCTGGACGAACAGGGCCTCGATGGGGCAGGCGTAGTCGACGACGATGCCGTGCGCCGCGTCGCCGCCGCCGCCGCCGCCGCGCGTGTCCTCCGCGAACCCGAGCAGGCTGTACACGCGGTCGCGCGGGCCGGCGCACCGCGTCTCGTGGAAGCGGAAGAGCAGCCGGCGCAGCTTCGTGATGGTGCCGGCCTGGCGGAGCGCGACGACGTTGACGAAGGCGTGGTCCGCGGCGGCCGGGTCGTTGGGCGTGCGCAGGCGGCCGCCCCAGAGGTGGAGGTTCGGCCCAGTCGCAGGCGCGGTCGCCGCAACAGCATCCGCAGGTCCGCGGCGAGCACGACCTCCTGCACGATCCAGGCCCGCGCCCAGTACGGGTGGGCGTAGAGGCGGTCGGCGGCGGCGGCGGTGGCGGCGGCGGCGGCGTCCCGGTCGGCCCGGGCCTCCATGCACGCCGGGTCGCGCGCCGCCACGGCGTCGAAGAACCGCTCGCTGCCGTCCGCGTGCGCGCCCAGCCAGACCAGCACCGTCCGCGCGCGCGAGTAGATCTCGCCCATCAGCGGCACCTGCCGGTTCCTCTCCGGGATGCTGCCCTGGTCGATGCAGAGCGCGTCCACCCACAGCGCCAGGCTCGCGCCGGGGTCGCGGACGTGGCGCAGGAACTGGTGCAGGTTCTCGCGCACCGGGACCGCACACCCGTCCAGCGTCGCCTCCCCGGCCACGTCGGGGCCGCCCCACGTGTACGAGACCGCATAGTAGGGTGGAGGCTGCTCCAGAGACTCGCGGGACAGCGCACACTGGATGGCCTCATCGGGGCCGCCAGGCAGCAGTTTAAGAAGCCGGAACTCCTTCTGCTCCTGGAGGGGCCTGTATGTGTACATGTCTCCCCATAGGGGCAGGAATGCGACGCTGTGGTTCGGGCTGCTTGAGATATGTAGCTGGCAAGCGGCTTAGACGCGTGTGCCAGGTCCATTCACACCCCCAATGCAGTAAAGGGGAGGGAAAGCGATGATGCGAAAGTTAGTATCGGGGTGGTAGTCTGTAGATAGGAAACGCCTCGCCGAGCCAATCCCACGCCAAGCGCGCCCGGCTGAGCCCATGGGCGCCGATTATTGGGTTAGGCGACAGCCACTCAGTACATACCTAAATAAACTCCCTGGGTTAGCGTGTTGATGATGTTGTCTTACGTATTCGGCAATAGGAAGCATAAACAATCAATTTGTACGTGGAACCACCAGGTTGGCAAGATGCGTGTCTTTCGGCTTTCCTTTGCAGAACTTATCAAATTCTGAGCCGTTAACCGTTACCACGGCCCCAGACCTTAAAATTGCCCATGTGGCGGAGCTGCATAACCAACCTGTCGTTTAAGCTGACGTGCAGCATTGTTAACTGGAAGGGCAGGATCTAGATACAGTATCCAGATCCATATCTCGTATTTTTTGAGGGCAAAAAAAACTATCACCGCCCGGGAATTTCCTCGGGTCAGAGGCTCTAACATAAAGACGGGGAACGCAACGGATAACATGAACAATCCTGGCTAGACTATCGAGATCGCGGCGGAGTCCTCGTGGGTCAAGATGAGGATATACTGCTACGTAGATCCCGAGACGAATGGATCCCACCCGAAAACTGATGCCTGAGCCCTGCCAAGCCTCATCCCACGAGTTACTTGGGCGGTTGGGACCAATCATAATCCTTCTTTTCCGCGGAAGGATCCAGCTGGTCTTATACGCGGATGAGCAAGATATAACGGTCTATACATGGAAACAGGTTCGGCAGTACCATACATACACTACCACTCCGTGTCAGAATAGCTCGCCCCAATAGCGATGGTATTAGCATCAATAAGATTAATAGCCGTCAGGAAAACGCGATCTATGCTCCCGATGTTCAGCCGTAAGCCATAGCAATACGCGGAAAGCGCCTCAGTCGAGGCCCTATTACACCACCCACCGTAAAGAGCTTTTATAGCAATAGCATTGAACTGTATTAAAGATGCCTCATGTCCCGCAGTTTCTTCAAGTTGTGAGGTCTTACAACAAGACATATATAGACACATAATAGGCAGCTCTATTTAGAATACCTGTCCGACTTTTCATCTTCCAGTCCAGGAACTTCAGGGTTAATTCTCTTCGGACTCGATCTCGATCCTCACCTATCACGAAGATCCGAAACACCGCGTTCGAGCCATATCGTCACTCGTTTCCGATAACCGGCATTGAAAAGACCGACATCCTCCGTTTTCGCCGTTGTCTCTGACTACGCGCGGCACCAATCACAATGGATCTTTCCCCCGATTGTACCCTGGACACCTGCTCCCCATCCGAATCCTTCTACGGCTATCGGCCGAATCTAGGGATAGATATCTTCTTCGCCCTCGTTTATATCGCTATAATTGCTCATTGCATCTTTATCATTACCAAAAAACGACAGTGGCTTAGCTACACCATCACCGTACTCATCGGGGCCCTATTAGAGCTGGTCGGCTTCGCGGCGAGAATCTACGGCTATGCCGATCCGTTCGTCCGCATTGGATGGATTATCCAATACTCAGTTATTACCTTTGCCCCTGTCTTCATGACAGCAGCGTGAGTCACATCTCCACTGTTGCCCACGTCAAACACGATCGTTGACACGCTCTCCAGCATCTACGTTTGCATCGGAAGAATAGCCGACTATCTAGGCAGAGGCATATTCAATATTAGGCCCAGGCTGTACGCGCGGATCTTTATCCCTAGCGATGCCTTTGCCCTGCTGATCCAGGCTTCCGGAGGTGGCGTGTCTTTCACCGAGACCGTTTCTCTGGATGGAGGGATATCGACCGGCCAAGGAATTATCATAGGCGGTCTCACACTCCAGGTGGTCTCACTCGCTGTGTTTTTTACCCTCTTCATCGGCGTAATCTGGCCAACCGATCTCTTCCGCTCCAAAAGCTCGCGGAAGCTCGACAGCGACGACAGGCGTGTCAAGACCTTCATCATCCTCATTCTCGTCGCTATCGTCTTGATCATCGGCCGATCGGCTTTTCGAGTCGCGGAATTCTCCGAGGGGATATTCGGGTCGTTAGGCCATAACGAGATACTGTTTATCATCTTTGACGGTTTCCCAATATCGATCGCGACCTTGCTTATGGTCGTGTATCATCCCGTTTATATGCTTCCGACCACGCCACGGGCCAACAAATTCGTCGGCCAGGAACTAAGGTTCCTACCTAATGAGCAGCAGTACTGATGCATCTCACGCCCGCGGTTGTCCACTTTTCCTTGCGTTTTGATTGAAATTTTAGAGCTTTGGGGGATCATGGGTGTTTAGGGTGGATCGCAGGTTTACATGGGCACATCGCATTGCGGTCAAAATTTCATATGTCAATCAATTTCCTGGTCATCTAACCTTACGCACACACTTCGCCGACATTTATACCAGTTTATTCAAACGGATAGAAATTATAGGTCCTTCTAATAGAAATTATGTGTCGAAATTTGCATGTGATAATTTAGTTTGCCGGGGGTGAGACCCCGCGATATTTGGTGCAATTTGAAAACAAGGTGGGGGAGCGCCCGGGGGAGGTATTGTTGTTGTTGTTAACGCGTTAAGTAAAGAGCAACAATGCTAAAATACGAAGGGATAGAAGAGATCAAATTGATTTTCAAAATTGTAGTTAATATTTTGGCCGAGAGCGACGAATTAGAAAGGTTAAGGGGCCCCTCCCATCCCTACATATTGGGAAACAGTAACACAATACTTGTCGCAGCACGTTCGTCTACTGCCCTCTCGACACATAAATTTGGAGACTTATAATCTGACAGAGAGCAAGTATAGTGACACTCAGTTGTGGTAACCCCTGATGTTTCATTTGATAAAACATAACGCAACGCTCGTATTATGATTCTTCGGTAACGGCCCGATCCGATTTAAAAGACCTGAACATACATGCCCAGCCCAGGCATTTTGTATACCAAACAGTAGGGTTTTATTCAATAGGCCAGATTTATATACATTATATTTAAACAAATATGCAGGGCCTGGGCTATAGTCGAAGCAACATCTCGCTAAAATGAGCTGTGGGTAGCACAAAACAAAGTGCAATATTAGTTTCATACAGGCTTCCCCGGGGTTTCTGCGCCTCACTTTTTGGTCTTCTTTTGACATCGATATATGGTAATACCAGGTAGGCTGTGAGGGCGAATCCGTTAGGCAACCGTTATGCTCACGTGGCTGACGCCCAGGTAGGAGGCAAGGCTACATGATTTGCATCTATACGTGGATGCAAGGGAAGTAAGTATCACCCCAGCAAGTTTTGTTTATTTCTGTATCAAATACACAATAAATAGACTGCTGTTAAACATAAAAGAATCGTTAACTATACTCTATGAATCAATTCGTATACATATTGAAAAAAGATGTGTTGTTCTGGTTTATAACGAATAGCTACTTCAATAAGGGAGCTAGGTATGGTAATAACAGTCTCCCTTCGGATGTATAACTAATATATTTGGCGCATCCCTTATTCAGCCTTACGAGAGGATATGCAAATCCCCTATGAATGTTAATTCCTGCTTATTTTGGAGTTATATAAATACGACAATAGATAAGTTGCCGCCCGCCTGGCTTGGCCTATGAGTATACCAGCATATATCGTCCCTGCGCTATCACCTTCTTTTCAAATATTTCACGAACAATCAAAACAATTCATATGTCGACTGTAATAGCATTCCCATTCCTGACAGAATGTCGGTGGTGGAAGATACCTCATATTTCGGGGATAATCAGGTATTTCGACGAGGGATTTTGGAAGTATGTACGGCCGGACGAAGACTTTTCAGAGTACACTATAGTACGTGATGGCCCAACCGGGGCTTTTACGTTTTACAATTCGAGGTAAGAATTTCTCATAATCTCTCATTCCTAACGCATTCATAAGTTATATTTATGTTTGCTACTCACCCACTCCCAAATGGGTTTGCAGTACTAAAATCTACTTTATTATAGGCGGGAAATAATGTGCGTTGAATACGCCGACTCATACTTCGTGGATAATGGCTACGGATGTGGCTACACTTTCTATTATCCGAATGGCACCAGTCCCGGTATTGGAGCGTTAGAAATCCAGGATAAGTATGACGGAGAACGCGATATCATATATGGGTAAGTAAGCAATACCAATAGTATATTCTCCCTGTTGTAATGTTTTCTACCACGTTTGGCTCTCTTTTCCGTGTCGTACCTATTCAGGACTCATCAGCTACTTCTAAACCTTCTGAGGTTTATGGGGATGCTTATTAACCTCGCTTGTTGCAGCGGCCAACCGCCGAGTGAGGATTGGACTATCCAACCCGTCGCAAACCGCCAAACATTGCAGTTACGGTCGGCTGCACGAGCCGCAACGAAAGATATAAACCGGGTTCAAGTCCCCTTCTCCCAAGGTGTGGGTCTATTCTACCACTTGAATGCATTAGAGAACCCGCGACAGATGTATGTTATTCTAGCTGGGCCGAGTATCTTTTCCCCAGAGTGTCTCGGCCGGTACACCCTCCTCAACAGGAAGATTATCGACGGCACCCTTTCAGACACCGATATGCCTGCCAACTGGAACGTCATCGTCGACCGGATAAGCCTGGAAAAGCTACAAAACTGCGTCAAGTCTCATAATAAAGACTTATTCTGGACCTCAAAGGCTGGTTACGTCTATCCGATGATGAGCATCGCCCCGGATGGATGGTTCTCTTGGACGCCGCGGATACTTTCCACCTGGATCCCACCCAACAAACTCCGGGAGTTCCTTGACAACTACGAATTCAAGAACGGTGACAGGACCGATCCTCGCATACCCCGGAGATTCTGGCCAAATGGAGTCAACTTTTCCTTCCCTGGACCGTTAAAGGTTGCGATACCAAGGCAGTAGTAAGGGAACCCACGTTTATCATTACCACGAGTAGCTACGAGCCCCGAGGCGGCTACACGAGTAGTAGGCCACTCTTTTTTGCTTCTTCTGTAGCTTTCCTGGTATATTTCCATTTTCATTACTCAGGGGCAAAAACCGTTTCGCACTCAGCCCAGCTGCTTGCCAGGCCGCCTAGCACCAATCCGAGGCAAGTACGGCCGTAGCACTTCAGGGGATTCCGCAGTCTGGCCCAAGCAGCTCTCATTCTCGGTATGAGACCAACACTAAACCGTTCTTTGTCTTATTAACACGGGGCGCATGGATTTTCCCTAACCTCGTGACTATCTCTATAAGCGGTTCCCTTGTTCCAGTTTGGAACCCAGTCAGGGGTATTTGATCTGACCGCTGATGTTTTGGATTCGTCTGTACATACATAGCCTTGATAGCCGTTCGCTCAATGGGCACAGAATCGAATCACCAAATAGAAAGTACAATAATTATCTAATATGAAAGATGGAGCTGAGTCTATGGTCAAATTTATACGTGACTGAACTGCAAGGTCTTAGCCGACATGCATTTGCATCATCTCCGTATCGATTCACGTTGTCTATGCGTCGTAATGGTGGCATTTGTTTTCATCTAATACTGCGCACAATGATTTCTCTATTCAATAAATCCTAAGGCCAGTTCTACTTATACTATTCCTTACTTACAAGAATACCTACCCCTCCCCCGGGAAGAGCAAGGAGCGCGACAAATTGCCGAAAGATCCCCCCTCCTCGATCAGAAGAGAAGCTCTCCGGGCCGGTTGACCAAAAGCGACATGATGTCCTCCAGCTCGTCCAAGAGCTCCGCCGCGACGCCGATCCAGTCCTCGAAGGTGACGATCTCGAGCGTCAGGCCGTCGCCCTTGACGAAGGCCTGGACCTTCCACTCGCGCAGGGGCTCGGGGTGCGGGTAGACGGTCTCGAGGCGGCAGGCGGCGGCGCCGAGGGCCAGGGCCTCGACGTGGTAGACGTCCTGGTGGACGACGGAGTCGAACCAGTCGACGCCCTCGCCGCGGCCCCAGGCGGTGCCGGGGTCGCGCACGATCTCCGGCAGGCCGGTGCACTCGTGCAGCGCGCCGGCGACGTGCTGGTGCTGCACGTGCGCGAGCAGGTCGGCGGCGGTCCAGCGGTCCCCGAAGCGCACGCGCACGGGCACGTACTGCCAGGTCGGGCCCATGACCGCGTCGGCGCCGCCCGGGAGGTCGGTGTTGCGGCCGCTCACGACCTCGCCGAACACGACGTCGCGCGCCCCGAGGCGCCGCGCCAGGCACAGCGCCCACGCCGCCGTCGGCAGCGTCGCCACCGTCACGTCCCGCGACCGCGCCGCGATGTCGAGCGTGCGCGCGATCGCCGCCGGCGCCCTCGACGTGAGCGGCGGCAGGGAGGAGGAGGAGGAGGAGGAGGAGGAAAGGGAGGGTGGGCGGAGCGCCGTCGGCCCCGCGCTGCCGCGTAGTAGCTCGCGCCAGTAGGGCGCGCTGCGCGGCAGGCCCGTCCGCACGGTGTGGTACACGAAGGCCGAGAACGGCGCCGCGTCGGGCGTGGGCCGGCCCTCGTACAGGGCGGCGAGCTGGCGCAGGAGGCCCGCGAGGCAGATCTCGTCGTACTGGGCGTGCGAGATGCGGATGACGAGGCAGCTGTGTTCTTCTTCTTCTTTTTCTTCTTCTCTTTCTCTTCCTCCTCCTTGGACGAAGAAGAATTTGACGAAGGCGGAGCCGAGCGGCATCCTCGTCTGGATGTCTAGGCCGCAGAGCTCGCGCGCGAAGGCGCCCGGGTTCCCCTCGACGTCGTACTCGTCGATGGCGACGGCCAGGCTCTCGAGGACGACGCCGTAGCACCGGCCCGCGTCCTCGACGAAGACGGTCCGGAGGATCTCGTTCCGCGCCACCAGCGCCCGGCAGCTCCGGAACAGCCTGGGCTTGTCGACCGCGCCGCCGGACAGGTGGAAGAGCTCGTATCGCGCCGAGTAGCGGGGCAGCTGGGTGGTGCCTTTGACCGCGACTTCTTGCAGGGGCCGCGTCGGGAGGACGTCTAGGATTTTGAGGGATTCCCCCTGCGGGAGCATCGGTCGGATTGTTTCGGCAACATACGCCTTCGCGTCGTCGACGTCGAGCAAGGAGAAAGGCGTAACGTCCAGAGGGGGGATTTCGGAGGCCACCGCGTTCCTTTCCTTGATTATCTTGGCCATTTCGTAAAGTGTGCGATACTTGAAGATATCGGGTACTGTCAACTCCATGCCCTTGGCCCTCAGTTCCGAGACCAACTTCATCGACCCGATCGAGTCGCCGCCTAATTGGAAGAAGCTATCGTTCAGCCCGATTTCCTCCTCATTTATTGCCAATATCCTGCTCCATATCTGGCGCAATACTTTCTGTTTTGCCGAGCTTACGGCCACCAGTTTCTGTTGTGAGTTAGGCTTCGATGTCCGCCGACGTGATTCCTCGACTAATACGATCTTTCCATCGTCCACATATTTAGCTAACCGTCCTGTTCGGTAAAGACTTCCGTCGAGGGCTGTGCTTGCGTTTGGAGGACCTTTCGCATGCTCCATCTGAAGATCTCCTGTGCTTCTCACTAGTAGTTCTCCTACAGCGCCGATAGGCACGAGTCGCTCCGTTTGGAGAGGATCGACGATCCACGTCTCTGTAACGGCACACCCAGGGGGGAATAGAGGAGACCCAACTAGGCTTGAGCCGCCGGTGCGACTGAGTTGCGCCAGCTCATTCATATCCTCTTCTGATACTAGTTCTAGCTGGCTACACTGTAGGTTCGGGTTTTCGATAAATTGTTGTGTAAGTCGTCCTAGCTGGGTGAGTATCTTGTTCATTCGAAGACTGGTCACTGCTTTCGAGTCAAAACTCGCCATTATAAGAAACCCCTTAGGGTCCAACGAGCACACCAGCATCAGTGCGTATGTGTTGAATTTGAGTGCTTCTTGTGCCGCTTCTGTATCGCCCGCCGGCACAAACCCGTCTGCCGGTTTCGCGTCGTCTTTCCCGGCGGTCTCATCAACGTCTGTGCTTGGATGCATAACGATGCCCGTTCGTAACTCGCAGGCTTCCCGCGCATCGGGACTGAGGCGTCGGATGTGCTGTAGACCGAAATGCTCATGCGGAATTCCAGCGACGGACTGGTCGTGGATCGCTTGTAAGTACTCTGCTATTGTCGCATCCGGGTCTACTACGATGCGGACGGGAACCGTAGCAATCATCGGGCCTTCGATCTCTTCGACGCCAGGGATAGGAGCGTTACGCCCCGTAAGAGTCTCACCGAAGACGACGTCATTTGAGGCAGTATACTTTGATACTAGCAAAGCCCAGGCTCCACGAATAATCGTAGCGATTGTTGTTCCAGTTGTGAGTTTCTCGGTGGGAACAAAGTGTTCCAGTAACGAATCGGCCTGCTGCTGGTAATCTGGCCAAGGTAGAGCGGGAAATTGTTCACTGGTAGCGCCGGCGAGATGCTCTCGCCAGTACTTCTCCGACTCGCCTCGGTCCATCTCGAGCAAATATTTGATGAAGTGCTTGAACTGTGCAGGCCGCTCGGTCAAACCCCCGTCATATGCTCTGTTGACACGGTCTACGACCAGCGGCATGCACCAGCCATCGTAGAGCGCGTGATGCATCGTCAAGACGAAATAGGATTTGCCCTTGGGGTCCCCTTCGCACACTACTCCATACCGGACCAAAGGCCTCCCCAGGCCAACCGGGATTTTGCGGTCGTTCTCCAAATACTCGGTTAAACTTTGCTCTGGCGTAGGTTCGTAGGCAAAATCGTCTTTAATCACTACTTGCATCAGCCCATGTTCGGGCACCTGGACGATTCTGGTGCGAAGGATAGGGCAATCAATAGAGGCGTTTCGGAATGCTTCCAGGAG
This sequence comes from Rosellinia necatrix, assembly GCA_021209875.1. Taxonomy (NCBI): domain Eukaryota; kingdom Fungi; phylum Ascomycota; class Sordariomycetes; order Xylariales; family Xylariaceae; genus Rosellinia; species Rosellinia necatrix. Next base: position 1,026,139 of record JAGYVD010000003.1, read on the forward strand.
CCCCTTTGCTGCCGCCCCGTCTGCGAGCTCTACCACCCTCTGGGCCACGTAAGCCTCGCTAATCTTAGCAGAGAGAGCCATGAGAGCTTCTTGCAGCGGTGTACAGGGGTATACATCTTCAATCCTATCCGCCTCGATGTCGCAGAAGGCCGCGCACTCCGTCCGCGCGGTGTCTTCTGTCCACTGGGCGCTAATAAGCGAGAATGGGGGGATTTCAACGGCGCCTTGCTGTAGGTCGGTCTTCGCTACCAGCGCCATATCCGATAGTACGGGGTTGCTGAATATTTCGGCAACGGTGAGGGAGATGTCCTGGGTTCGTGCGTGAGCGACTAGCTTCATCGCGCGAAGCGAATCGCCGCCGATCGCGAAGAAGTTATCGTGGGCGCTGATGTCAATATCCGCGCCACCGAGTATCACGCGCCATATTTGGGCCAGTTTGATTTCCATCGCGCTCGAAGGCTCTCTCCTGACTGTAGCCGCCACCGCGTAGCCGGCGACATCCTTCCGGCTCAGCGAGGACCCTAATTCACGCAGGCGCTTGCGGTCAGTCTTGGCAGAAACTAGCAACGGCATTACTTCCAGGGGGATATAGGCCACCGGGATCATGTATACTGGGAGGTCTGTCGATAGAAGGCTGCTCATGTCAACAAGCCCGTCCTGGACTTGCGAAGAATGGGAGCCGAGAAGGGACTCCGACTCTGGCACCAAGCCTGCCCTCTCGGCGGTGAACGCGACTAACGTAGGCTCGCCCGACGGCCCACCCGGCTTGATGACCTCTATAGCTATCCGAGTCCCAGGAGGCAGTTTATCGCGCATATGGTACTCAATCTCTGCGAGCTCGATCCGCTGGCCACGGAGCTTCACCTGCTGGTCGGCGCGTCCGACAAATAGGATCGTACCATCCGTGTCGTACCTGACCAGATCGCCAGTCTTATAGAGTCTCCCCTTTCGGCCCGGGTGCGTTGGGCTTCCGGCGAGAAGCCATTTTGGATTGTCGACGAACACCTCTGCTGTCTTCTCCGGCTCGTTCAGATAGCCCGGTCCTACTATCGGCCCCTCGATGAGAAGTTCGCCGACGGTGCCGACAGGCACGAGCTGCTCGTGGTTCGTAGGCTCGACGATCCATGTGCTGGCTCCCACCCCCTTGCCGATGCTGATGTGCGGCTTGTGCGACTCGGCGCCAACATCGCCGTTGATGGTGCACCCGACGGTGCACTCAGACGGGCCGTATGCGTTGACGACTTTGGTGGTCTTGCTCCAGATCGCAGAGTCGCCGGCAGAGATAGCCTCTCCGCCGAGGCCGAGAACCTCGAGCGAGGGAATGATACCCGGCTCGAGCACGCGGGCCACCGAGGGAGTCATATGGGCCATGTTCACATTCATCTTGCGGATGGCACCACTCAGGTCGTTCACCCGATCGGCGTCAGAGGGGATGCAGAGGCAGCCTCCGACCGAAAGTGTGCAGAGCATGCAGTCAATGCATACATCAAACGCGTACGATGCGAAATCAAACACCCTGGAATGCAGCTTGTAGCCGACAGCCTCCGCACGGGGGACCGCGCCGCTTGTGTAATTGGCGTGGGAGATGAGCACGCCTTTCGGTTTACCAGTGCTGCCCGAGGTAAATTGGATGTAGAGATTCGTCCCGGGTGGCACCTTGGGTAGTTCTGAAGGCGTCTCGATATTCCGGAGGAGCTCGGGCGTTAAAGTGAGGCGAATCGCATCGGGAGCGATGCGGCTCCCGAGATCTTCTTGCAGCTTGGAGGTGATGAGCACGGTCGTGTTGGTTTGCTCGACGATCGTCCGTAATCTCCCTTCGGGCTGACTTGGGTCCGTGAGCGCGAACGTTCCCCCGGCTTTCATGACAGCTAAAACTGCAATGGCGGTCCATCGAGATTTTTCGAAACATAATGGGACGTTCGTCCCCGGCGCAACGCCCTCGATCACTAACTTGGCGGCAAATTGGTCCGATAGCGAGTCGACCTCGTGGTATGTGAAATTGCCATCCCAAGACTCGATAGCACATGCTCCCGGTGTCTTCTGTGCCTGTTCTTTTATCATTTCATGCATACAAGTGTTTAGAGCAGGCGGCACGGGCGAGTTCCAATTCCATATTCGTTCCAACTGCTCGGTAGCAAGGCCGTCTCCTTCTATGTCGGTGGGCGGAGTTGATAGATGACTCGCAGAGTCGGCCTCGTCCGTAACCGAGAAGTCATGATAACCGCCAGCTATGACTTGAGATGCCATGGCTGCTTGCTGGACTGGGCCGTTGCGAGGGACTGGGCCGTTGTGTGTTGAATGATACCGACACTCTACTTAAGCCAACATCAAGGTTGCTTGTCTCTTATGGGTTGGGGGAACCCGCGAAACGAGTTCTATGGCGAAGAGGCTCTCGCAGAGAACCGGCCATGAACAGGATCTGGAATGCAAGCGTCCCAGAAGAGAAAGTAAGTAAGGGATGATGCAGAGATGTCATAATATACCTAGGGCAAGGTTCGACGGGCCCATCCTCATTGCTACCGACAGCGGCGCGTCCGAGTGATGGGACCTACCAGATCGAGGCCACTAAGTGCGCCTCGCGGGGGGCAAGCCTCCTAAGGCAACCCAAGGCAACCCAAACCCTCTCGCGTGGGCACCACCATATAGGAGACTGTTGCGAGGCGGATGACCCGAAGCCGGCCGAGTAGGGTCCGTATTTCCTCGGATCAGATAACTTTAAGGCGGATCAGATAACCCATGATGGCAAGTCTGGGAATATGGGTTGCATTAGATCGCGGCTTGGCGATCCCACATTGGTCGCGGTAGCGCACTCTGGTGCACTCTGGTGCACTCTGGTACAGGGTAGAGATATGTATTAGTGTACGGTAGGGTGGGATGGCTGCAACGGGCTGCCCAGCTATACAGCTATACTAACCTTGCGAAGGTGAAGCGCCGGATCGTGTCGAGCGAACGCATCGTGTCCAGGAGGACCCGGAAAGACAAATAGAAAATTTTCGTGAGTTCACTTGACAATCACTGCAAGGGGTGAAGCGGAGACGGAGAAGATCGAACCACCAACCCGCACTAGGAAGCCCGCGAGGGAGTGAGGTGACTAACGGATATTCGGATCTGATAGGATCATCAGACCAGCAAGGTATTGTACTATACACTACAGTCTGTACGGTAACTACAGGGTACACGTACGAGTGTGGTGTAATGTACTTCTTCTTCAGATGAACACCCACCATTCTGGTATCCCGGCGAGGAACTCGGAAATAATGCTCATTGCGGTGTTTTGATCAACCTCCTTGTCCTTCCCCTTCCCCTTCCCCTTCCCCTTCCCCTTCCCGTTTTCCATATTCCATCTTCCATCTTCTTTCCTCTGGCTTGACAGGCCGACTTCGGATGGCGATACACGGTGATAAGACAGGTTAGTTACATCCTACCTACTGTTACTTTTTGCCCTAGCCAACGTGGTAACTTGGTTCAGTGTTTAGTTCACCATGTCTATAACTATGGCTGGAGCTAGCTTACACGCCATCTGCCTGAACATACACCTAACTAACCTAACCCAAGTATTTAACTAAGCCACGCCCCCTAGCCAATTTGCCTTCTCGATATTGTTTAGAACATGCGTGCGTTTCATCTGCATCGCACCAAAGCCTCCAAAGCTAAACTGACAGGACTCAGAGTAATCAACTTTGAAGTTTGATTTTTGTATTGGTTGTGAGCCGATCATTCATGGACTGAGCGACGGCATTTTCATAAGTACACTATTTGGGACCCTTTCCTAGGACCCCCACGACAAATTAGCGCACTAAAACGTAATCTGCAAAGAAAACATGCCTCTGCCCGTGTTGCAGTCGCAGGGGCGGAATGTAGGGGCGGAAACGTACGGCTCGTTGTCAAGTAAGCCACCTAGGTAGGGAGTTACTGCGGGCATGCCCGTCATTCGAAATGTCAAAATGGCGCATCTCGGTAGTGCATCAGACGTGCCATTCGCTTATTTTATTTGCCTTTCCCCTGGAGGTGTCGCATCGAAAGTGCCCAGTTGTATCTGCACTACTCACTTACATCAAGTATGCGAATAGACCTACGGCAGTGTACGAAGTACTTGTACATATTTAGGTAGCGAAGGTACGGAGGTACGGAGTAATTACCTCGTACATTCTCACATGCTTGACGGGATAAAACCGGAACGGGTGGGGTCACACTAACCAAACTAGATCTAATTCGTGAAAGTGCAACTTGGTCCGTCCTCGCGCTCGGTATACACTAGGTAGTAAGCTAGGTAGGCAATTTGCATCAGGGCACGTGATACTTTCAATTCTTCTCCCGAGCGGAGGTGAGCACAGACGACCCACCCTCAACCGTTTGAAACTGAACGAACAACCGACACCTCATCAACCGTAACAATCATCAAACCAATCCATCCGTTCCATCTCTGTGCTGCCAGGTGAAGGCAAAGATAGAGCGAAGGGGGGGTGACCGAATTGGTATCGATAAGATAGCGCCAGGAACGAAGGGGAGCTTCCAACCCCCCGACAGACCTCACTTACCTTGCTCAACCTCTCCATCCGCCATCTGGATCCAGCGAAGGAGCTTCGGGCTGCCGTCAGCAGGGCAGGACGAGTCTGTTGCTTCTCGTAACTATCCATACCTGCCCTGCCCTACCTATCTATCTACTTACCTATGGGTAGCTTGGGCAGATAGGCAACGGAGAAAAGACGTCGTCCATCTCAAGGTGTTCATCTCAAGGTGCCAAACTAAACTAACTACTTTGCGCGCCCGTCTCTCACTACCTACCTCATCTGTCACTACCGCCACTACTATTACTACCACCACCACTACTACTACCACTACTACCACTACTAACTACTACTACCACTACCAGCTCATCTACTGCTTTATCTCCCTCCCCGTCCCCCGTCCCCCGTCCCCCGTCCTCCGTCTCCCCCTCCTCCGTCTCCCACCGTCGTTTCGGATCGGCCCACGAAGTGCCGGTTGCGAATTCCACACTAGAGGCCACAGCTCGTAGATTACCAGCCGGACGAATTGCTCACGGCCGGCTTGCGACCATTATGGCCGACGACGAGGCACAGATGACAGCGCCGACCGCGGCCACCACCTCGGCGGCAGGAGCACGGACACCGTCCCGGCGCAATGCCGACCGGCGCACCCCGCGCTTCAGCTGGAATCATGCGTATGAGGAGACCTTCTTCCGGTCGCTGTGCGGGTCAATGCGGCTAGGATACAAGGACAACCACAACTTCAAGGCCGGCGCATGGGAGCTCGCCGCTGTCTCGCTGCGCGAGCGACACAACGCATACCCCGAGAAGAGCCATCTCATTAACAAGGCCGACAATGCGCGCAAGAAGTTCCGCATGTGGAGGGGCCTGAGGGAAGACCCCGACTTCCTCTACAACCCGAACACGCGCATGGTCACCGCGAGCGAAGAGGCCTGGAACCGGCACTTTGAAGTGAGCTATGCCCCCGTGGCCTTCGCCCCTTATCCCGCTACCCTATTCTCTGTTCTTCTCTCCCGTTACCTCCCCCTCACCCCCCCGTTATCCCTCCGTTATCCCACTAGGCGTAGACCAGGACACTAACCCAAGCCGTGCCCCCCCATCCAGAAAGAGCCATTGTCTAAAGCGCTACGAGGTAGGCCGTTCGATCATGAAGAATACATGGAGGTTCTCTTCCCTGACGTCGTGGGGTCTGGTGGCGCACCGAAGCGCATCATGAAGCCGAGGCGCAGGAACCCGGATGGTTCGATGCCGCCACGTCCGAGCGACGCCAACACGTCTAGCCTTGATCCCACCTTGGATTCGTCCGCCTCCTCCAATGCAGCATACAACCAGACCCCTTCCCGGAATCCGAACCAGCAGCTACCCATGCCTCCAGCCCCCCAACCACTCCAACGCCCAACTTCTGTTACCGTTTCCTCTACCGCGTCCGCAGCTTCCAATACCAACGCTCTCACGCCACCCGACGAGAGCACAGCAGAGACGCAATCACGCAAGCGGCCCCATCCAGACTCGACCCCTGGCACATCCGAGAGACGCAGGGGCAGGCCGTCCCGCTTTGCTCCTAGCTTCTATAACCAGCATACCACCCCAGGTGCCTCATCCTCAAACACGGGCGCTTCCTCCTCGGCCACCATCACGCAACCCACACCCCCGGTTCCGGCCCCGGCCCCGGCCCCGGCCCCGACCTCGGTCCCTACCGGCCTGATCGAGAACGGTATCATGTCCCTGGCGGAGGCACTCAAGGCTCGCGCTACCCCAAAGTGGCCCGAACAGGCTGTCGAGATCTTATTTCGCGAATTCGCCGACGAGGATCTCGACCTACAGCTTAAGATAGCCGAGAAGGTTCTCACCGATGACAATAAGGCCATGGTTTTCGTAAAGATGACTCCCGTACTACGGCGTCACTGGGTCAGCAGGCTAAGAGAGGTTCACATGCGCAATTTGGGTGGCGGCGGGCTCGGTTTAGGAAGGGTTGGCGAGGAGGCTTCTTAACGCCTCGTACCAACATACCATACCGGCCGACGCTAAGCTTGCGATGGCTTCAGCGGGCGACGTTTCGCGGTATCGCTCGCTCGTTCTTACGGTATCGCCGAGGTCATTCTGCAGCAGCGCTGTTCAGACTACCGACGGTATAGTAAAAAAAGGTAAGCAAGGTATGCGACCTACATACCTTATACAACACCAGATCAAATTCTGGGATTATAATAATGGCCAGGTACTATCAAGCACCAAAACGACAAAACACCACACTAATTCCTCTATTTAACACCGTCGGCGTTGGCGGCAGTGTATTCATACGTTTAATACCTATCTGTGTCATAAAACATCTATTGAAAGGATCTTCCTACCGCGACTACGAAGAGCTCGGGAAAGAAAGAACCTCGCGGACATTTGCGCGCTAATAATGAATGAAACAATTTTTCATTATTGCTTGATAAGTATCTTGCAAACTTATCTATGTATTCATTAGACCTTGAGAGCTATTATGTTGGCGAGCAAGAGGCTCAGAACTCTCACGTGCCTCCCATTCATCAATCATAACAATGGCAACTGAGTTATCTCTCTTGTTTTCATCCCATGTCCCTGTTCCCTCCCCTCATTCATACTATGTTTACAATATCGTCGCGGGAGGAGACTGAAGGAGAAGGGAGGGAAGGCATGTCCATTGTCTCGACAACGGCATCACTATCATATGCGGCCCGGTGCTTCTCTCGCCTCCTTGCTCTTCTCTCCTCACGCCGAGCCTCGTGCTCTGCCCTGCGCTCCTCGCTCCTCTTGGCCCTTTCGTCTATCTCCCGGGCCTTCTCCTCCGACCTGTGCTTCTCGGCTACGACCCAGTCGGCAATTCCGTCGGCCGCTTTCGTGGCGGAATGGAGGTACCGTAAGAGATAGCCTTGCAACTGGGCCGGTGTGAGCATCTTCTCCGGCACCTGCTGGGCGAACCGCCGGGCAAGAACCATCAATTCTTCCTCCGACGGGTGCTCATCTGCCACTTTGGTGTCGTCCGTGCCACCGATGCCCACCGCCACTTTGTCTTCCTTTGTATACTCGAAGTCACCCGGGTATCTAGCGACTGCCTTGTCGTCCAGTCTACCGATGCGCATCATGCGCAGGAATATCTGCTCGGCGCCCTCCTGAGTAATATGGCCCATGTGGATTTTTACGTCGATACGGCCGGGACGCACTAACGCTTCGTCCAACTTTTCGGGAAAATTAGATGTCATAATCACGACACGACCTTCCCTGTTAAAGTTGGATATTAGAAGTAATCGATTAAGACGCACAAAACACACGATGTCCTATCGGTGCGGTCGGGGAGACCCGAGGGCAAGTGAGAGGCAAGGAAGGAAAGAAAAATATCTGCGAACTGAGGAATGGGGGACGGAAGAATACGTACTGGGATGCAACGCCATCCAAGATGTTGAGAAGACTGGAGAATGAGCACTTCCGGGAAGCGTGAACGCGTCTCCATCTATCAGTATTCTCATTCTCGTCCTCGTCATCATCTTGCCTAAAACCAACAGCATCGATATCTTCTAACAAGACGAAGCAGCGAGCTGGTAGCATGGCAAAGAGAGATGACAGCTCGTACTCTACCATATTAATAGTTAGTAAGTTGAAGACATCCAAACCAAGACGAATCATGGGGGCTTCTTGCAGAAAGGGGCAAGCGAATAGGAATCATGGGGGTGTAAGAGCCGGAGACGAAGTTTGAGAGCAACATACCGTAAAGGCTCGAGAAATTCACTATGTACAAGTCGAGGCCGAAGAAACCAGCGAGCGCGACGGAGAGAGAGGATTTCCCACAGCCGGGCGGGCCATGCAGCAGATAACCACGGCGGTACGGGATGCCGTTTTCGCTATAGAACCGCCGTCTTTTAGGGTCTAGATACGCCTTGATGTCGTTGATGAGGTTCGTCTTTATGTCTTCATGGAGATGTATGGTGTCGAGCGGCCGAACTGGCTTTACAGCGGATACGGCCCAAGCTCCTTCTCTATCGCTCCGAATTGTCACCGACGTGCGCCTCTGGGCCTCGGCCATGTCACGACAAGCCTCGAGAAGGCTCCGGATGGGGGTGGTGGACCAACCCAAACAGGTGATGGTGACACTCTCCCTGTCCTTCGAACTGCTAGAGACGGGCCCGTAGTAGTCGTACGACGGGATGGCGTTGATGGGAGCGTCCATGTTACTGCTGTACTTGTCGTTACGAAGAACGGCGAATAAGTTCCAGCGCCAGAAGAACCACGTGGTCCGGAAGGCTGGGGTGAACTTGATATGACTCGGCTCCCTGGGATCCTGCGGCTGGTTTCGAAACCGGAACGGAGGGGCATAGCCGCCGCCAGGGCTGGAGGATCTGACCCGCACGTCGGAGAGGGTCTGCGCCGTGTACTCCTTGATAAAGCGGTGTCGTGATCCTCTCTCTCTCTCGGCCAGCCAGCCAAAGACTTGGGTGTAGAGCTCGTCACCAGCCTTAATGGTGACGGCCGAGGTGAAAAAGACCCTGGTATAGTGACGCAGGGCGTAGAAGAGCTCGATCAGGTTGGGGGCAACAGAGGCGGTTAGGTTCCAGATGGTCAGCGCATGCTCAGCGCGGGTGGGATCTATGAAGGAAAAGGCCCTCTCCAAGATCTCGCGGATGAGGTGAATGCCAGCTCTGTTGGTAGCGAGCAGCGGCCTGGCGGCAGCGCCTGCTATGTGAAAAGGCTGGGGCATGTTGGCGGCAGCAGGGTGTCAAGACGGATGAAGAGGCAAGTCAGGCGTGGAGAGGGCGCCTTCCGACTCTCTCGCCTTCGAACCTCTTTACCCCGGAGCTGTCTGAAGAACAAAATGTCGAAGACAGAAGTTGGTATCGCAAGATAGAATATACCTTTTCTAAAACCCCAAGAAACAGAACCCCAAGGTTGTTTTTTTTTTTTTTTAGCTGAAGTGCTTAAGGTAGCACCAGGAATGCCAAGATGGGGGATGGATGGGACTTACCGACTACTAATACAGCTGTGAAGGACTTTGCTTCTAGGCAAATTCCCATGGCAGCCTTATCGTCGAAAGATCAGGCTAGTGTAACAGAAAGCCGAGAGGACTCAAAGGGGCGCGGCAGTAGATACTCTGGGCGTATGCAATGTAGGTCAGGATGGATGGATGTAAGTGAATCTGCCTTGCTAGTTCAGCGGGGTGTGGGTCGACCCAGCCTGTTGGTTGCCTGAGAAAGATTCGATGCAGGCCTAGTAAGGGGGGGGGGAGCGAGCAGGGTAGGGGGCAGGTAGGTTAAGGTAGGTGAGAATGGCGGAGCGGGACGCAGGGCCAAATTTAGAAGCTAGGTAAGGTAGGTAGGTAGGTAGGTAGGTACGCAGGTTATGCAAGAAGAGGAGGGTAGGACGCCCAATCGACCAGCGAACAACGCCCAGAACGAACGAATGGGAAAGAGAAGAAATCGATCATGGTGACCTTTGCTGACTGGCCGAGAACCTCGAGGTAGGTAGGTAAGGTAAGGTACCTTAATCTCACCCTAAGGTAAGGTAGGTAGGTAGGTAGCTAGGCAGGTTAGGTACTTTGCCTACTTACTTACTTACCTTACCTTACTACCTACCTACCTACCTACCTAGTTACTGGCATCTCAATTTACGTGTGTGCTCGTGTGTGCGTGTGTGTCCCTAATCATCACAACCCAGCGAGGTCGGGAGGGACAGGTTCGAGAGCAGTTCGTCTCTTCCGCATACTTAATACTGCCTCCCCCCTTCCCGTACCCTAGTGGGCGGTCCTGTCCGGTACCTAAGTAGGTAGTTATTGGACAGGGAATGAGTGAGGTACCTTTTTTTTTCAGCCCAGTCACTCGCATTACTTCGCTTCCCGCAAACGTGAACCCTTGTACCACCATCTCTCTCTCTCTCTCTCTCTCTCTGCATCCCTCGCATCATGAAAGGGGGGGGAATGAATGAATGAATGTATTTTACATCATGAGGATAACTGATGAAAGGGGGGGAAGGGGAAGGAGGGGTGGCCCTACGTGTTACATGAACATGAAAGATTTGAGTCAGACCGAGATAAAATAAACCTACCGGACGCCTAACCCGGACCATCTCTTACCGTCCGTGGCGTCGTCTTCGTTTCATCAAAACCTATGCCCTCTGTCATGAGGAGGTGATTTTCTTCTCTTTTGATTTCTGCGTACCTCGTGACCTCTCTCTCTCTCTCTCTCTCTACCTACGGATCACACATACACGGCAATCGCCGTTATCCGGCGCCTCTGAGCCTGCCTAAGTAAGACTTTACACGCCTATTTCATGTCATACACAGCCACTTACCTGCCTGCCCTATCTGTCTGTCTGTCTGTCGCAACTACGTCTCCCGCCGATCGCGGCCCCAGCTCTCCTAGATTGTGGACAAAGAACTCCGCGGAGATTTAACGAGGAAGAAGAACAAGAACAGGATGATGATGGTGATAATGATGATGTGGTCTATGGACTCTGTTTTGTTTTGAATAACGGAGCGCGCAACAGACGAAAAGAACCCCTACCTAAGATTCATTGCGGACGCGCTAAAACATTAGAATTCTCTCCCTGTCCCCGGGAAAGCTCGTAATTACCGACCCGCCCCAACTTCGTTGCTACCGAAGCGGTCCTTTCGGAAAGAAAGCCAGTCACAGCCATACGACAATATCGGGAGATAGATCGAGGGGCACGGAATAGGCCAATGGGCACAAAAGAAAACCTGAGCGCGATATTTCCAAGTGGGCCGTCGCATTCCTGTTCACTCCTGAACGGCCCCGTGAGCGGCGGACGAAGTATTCCAGAAGTGTTCCAGCAGAACTAACGTGCGAACGAGCGTTTTCGGAGTCCGGGTGACCATTCCACATACCAGAGGGGGGAAATGGCCATTCTCCGGAAAGAGTGTTTGCGGTAGACCGCGTGAATGCGCCGTATTCCCCCTTCGAAGCTCCCCGCGAGGAATCGAATCTCCAACTCGGTACGTCCGTGGGGGGCCGGGGTGGGAGGTGGGAGGCGGCATACTACGTTCGCAGGGCCCGCATATCCCGCGGCCAGACAGACAGACGTGTGTGTAGCGCAGTGCAGCGCAGCGAGGCGAGGTGAGGCGAGGCGAGGCCCGCGGAGTCCAATCGGTATTGGCTGCCTTGAGCCGGGGTCAAGGCCCGTTCGTAAACGAGCCAACGGGCGGCCCCTCTCCCCTTCTCGACAAGGTCTCACACCATCCGCGTATGCGCTGCGACCTCCCAGCTCAAGGTATATATATCAATATGAGCACTTTTCGGCCATTTTTATTATCGTCGGTTTTAGGCAAAAGGGGGGGGGGGAGTGGCTTTTCAGCTCGATGCATAACTCTCTCGTGCTTGTAGGGTCACAGCTCGCTTATACGCCCGCCGCCGCCGTCGTCGCCGCTGTCGCCGCTGCTCGAATCTTAAGGACCCATGAATCGCGGACGGCACGTGGTTCATTTCCGAGGATTTTGGGTTTTGCGGGGGGAGGGGAGGGAGGAGAGAGAGAGAGAGAGAGAGAGAGAGAGATCAAAGGTAAGGCAAAGGCAGGCTCCATCAGAAACATAACGTCGGGGCCTGTTCGCCCTTGCTTGCATCCATTCCCAACCCTGCTACTTACCAGACGTCTTTTTTTTTTTTTTTTTTCTTTCTAACTCCCGTCTGTCACTGGTTGCTCCGATGTCATCCTACGGAATTCCAACCCTAAATGCTAAAAACAGTTCTGTCAACTTGCGACATACAGGGGCTCCATGTACAAACCGGTAGCGGGGCAGAGATTCATTGCATCATGTGTTTGCCTGACCGGGGAGCAGCAGGTGGGAGTCAACAACGCAGGCCTACGGCGATGATGGGGAGGAACGCTCTAATATTCTACCGAGTGGGTTGGATTCTTTAGTAATGTATGGGAAACATGCATACATGATGAATGAGAACAGCGGGAAGGTGCTGGGTGAGTGAGTGTTGGATGGAGACTATACAACTTGGCTAAGTATATAGGTAAGCACTATGTCCAGGCAGCAAGCCCCACAACAAGGACCCCCCCTCAGGACCCCCCTCAGGACCCCCCCTCAGGACCCCCAGCTTCTGCGGGGTTGCTGATGTGGGTGCGTCACAACCTTATCTAATCACTATTTTAGCCACTAGGTATTTTAATCACCACTTCAGTAAAATATGTACTTCTTTTCTTTTGCGATTGTTCGAGCCCATGTTGGGGTAAGCTGAGATTCAATGTCAGACGGGCCAAAAACCGGTCAAATGACCATGGTTCCATGCCTACAAGAACGCGTATAAAGCGATGCCTTCGTGTGAATGAGAAGAGAAAAACGTCAGGGTAGACTCCATGTAACTCCCGTTTGCGTTTAAACGCCGTACGATATCCTTCCCGCCCGATCCCTCTCCAGCCGGTTCCGCTTCCTCTTCAGCCATTCTCTGTGAAGGGCCCTCTTCCCCCATGTTTTCTTGGGAGCGCCTGGTTTCTCCTATGACTCCTCGGCCCTCTTCTTTCCTTTGTAGAGATACCTGTTCGCAACACAACGTCAGACATTTCAGTTCACTTCAACGCTTCGCGCCTGATAGAACATGACTTACCCGCCGAGGGCGGCTTCGAAGAGCCCTACACCCAGCGTGATGCCAACACCGAGACCGACATTCTTCCACGTGAGCCGGCCACGCTCGTATAGGCCGAGGGCCTTGTACCCGAGGTAGGCGCTGACCCCGACGACCGCTGCGAGGTTTGTCGCGGCGACGGCCGAGCCGGCGCCGCCGCTCAGCTCGCCGAAGAACTGTGCAAGGAAGTTGTCTGCCTTGTGTGCTCCGCCGCTGCCCTTCTTCTTGGCGAGGTCAGCCTCGGCACGGGCACGAGCCGCGGCGTCTTCCTGCTCCCTCCGCTTCTCCTGCGTCTCCGTCTGGATCTCCTGCTCGAGGAAGTCGGATGCCACCGTGCGGACGGACGGCGTGTCGACGTCGATCAACGAGGCCGTGCTGGCCGACTGTGAGGTGATGATCTGCGGTGGTTGGGGGGGCGGCAGCCTATGGGGGGCAAGTGATGTGGTTAGCTACTCGTGTAGGTAGGTGTCCATTTCTGTATCCTCGGAAGCGGGGTTCTAGATTCCGCTGCTTGTGTGATGATGCGGCATTCTACTGCCCCTCAGATGTGCGGCAAGGCGGGTTGCGAGACATACCTCTTGTGGAGACTGCTTCGGGCCAGATGCGACGACGGAAGCATACGACACTGGAAACGGAAGTCGGGTTAGCTGAGCTCGAATTGATTCTGGGCGGATGTGCAGCTTAACTGCACAAAGCAAGCTCAATTCCTTACTTTTGGAGTTGGTAACGTGATCTTAACTCAAAGAGAGGGTATCAACGGCGAGGGGTTCTAGTAGTAGTAGTAGTAGTAGTAGTAATAGTAGCAGTAGTGGTAAAGAAAGAAGTGCTCGGAGAGTACGGCTCGAATATATAGCCGGATGGGTTTCGCTGCCGTGTCTGAAAGGATGAAATATGACAGTGATGCTGTAGAGGATGGGTTATTATGGCTGCTGCGAGAATGAACAGTGACAGCTGGAACGGCGATGTACTCATGTGATTGGAGAGGAAGAGAAGAAATAGTCGACAACACACACACACACACACACACACACACACGAACGATCTATATGGATATTGTGGGTGTGGGCAGGTGGGACGCTTGCACGTTCCTGAGTGATGCCATCGGCTCCCGATGCGTGCCATCTATACCGGTAAAACCCACCTTGGCTGAATGCCGGCCTAGAAGCTCCCCTGTCCATCACTAAACCGTGCTGGCATGACGTCAAGCGGGCCCCACAGAGAGGTACGTTGTGGGGCCAGAGGAAGCTTTGTTCCTCATTCCTACCTAGGCCCACTGTAGGTTCCGGCTCGACTCCGGAGCTGGAATTGCTGGTGTCCCATTTCTTACTGTCCATTGAGCTAGTCAACGGATAAGCCAGGACAAACCTACCTATCATGCCATAAATCAACCTCCCAACAAAGATGAAAGGCAGACATCTAAGTAAGATTAGGTGGGTGCATAGGTAGGTGGAGGCCAGCATCTCAGCCTCCGTGCAGAAGTTCAATGGAGATTAATGCCGCGTTTTGAAGATGGTATGATCAAGTAGTATTATTTCCTAGCAAATACTGATTATCACTCCAAATCGAAGAATCGTTATTTCAACTCTACTCAACTATACTCAAAACGGCTGGCATATTTTATAGCTTCTTTGGACAACTTGTCCTTGTTTGTTTGTTTTTTTTTTGTTTTTTTTCCCCCATCAATTTCTCTAGAGAAGGGGATGGGTGCAGTATACAGTCCCTCATACTGCGCTAATGGATATTATGGGACAGGAGAAGGGATTGGTGATGTCTAATAGTTGCCGTGTGTCTCGTATGCAATATATATACATTATCTAGTACAACTGTGGCCGAATGAACCCGCCAGCGCCTCTATATCCTATACCACCAGCGCTTATTGTGGTGATACACGCTATCCAGTCCCCTTTTTAGTTGCCTTTTACGATCAGGTATCTTTCTATTCAGCTGTAGCGGGCGCCTTGGCCTTGGATGGGTTTTTCGAAGCCGACGATGACGATGATGATGATGATGGTGATGACGACGACGATGATGATGTGGGGACAGCTCTTTCACCCGCCGACTTCGTCTCTTCTGTCTTCACATCTGCCTCCCCCACTTCCTTCGTGGGGACCGCAGCTTTTGTAGACTCTGAAGAGGATGGCTGTGTCGTGAGGTCACCGGCGGCGTCTTCTGCGGGAGCGTCTTTGGCTAAGACACCCTCTGGGGCGGCCGCATCGGCAGCGGCCGCAGCCTCGTCGTCATCGGCTAGCTCCTCTCCGTATACTTCAGGATGTAACCGGAAGCAATCCTGCATGTGCCTAATCTCTCGCGTTAGCCGCCTACCGCCAATGGTCACCCAGGAACCCAGTGTAGAGTTAAACGTACTGGAACTTGTCGATGCAGTCCATGCCCTTGGGCTCCTCTTTTGAATATACAAAACAGCTGAAGGCAGCCTTAAACTCCTCGCCGCAAGGGCCATGCGCCATGCCCCCTAGGCAGGGGCAATCCCAGTTGATCTCACCAGTCTCGGGGTTGAAAGCGCCCTGTTGTGAGGCTTCCTGTTCCAGCGCCTCCGGGCTGCCCTCTGCAGGAGCTGCCTGGTCATCGGTCTCTACTTCGTTCACCGGCGCTTCGGGTGAGGTCTGGGCGGCTAATGCAGTCGTATCGAGCTCAGGGACGACCTTGGATTCCGGGCCGGCGGCCTTCTGGGCGCGCGCCTCGGCTTCTTGACGCTTCCGCGCTACGACTGCTTCGATGGTGGGGAGGTCATCGTCGGAGAACTGGGGAGGCGGTTGTATCGTCTTAACTATTATCAGGCACCGTCAGCGCGTGCCGCACGAACAGGTAGGTAGGCAAGTAGGTAGGCAAGTGGGTAGGCAAGTGGACAACGAGTGTATTGGTAGAGAGATAAATAGGCATCAACAACAGGTGTAGCATACGTTTTGGCTCCTCGGCAAAGGCGGTGCTTGTGCTATACCAGTAAAGGGCGCCAATGGCCAACCCCCACCTCGCGGCCGAGCTCTTCCAACCCCGTTTTTTATCGGCTGGGACGGTCGAGGCGAAGCGACGGCCGGATGCGGCGACGGAGGACTGGACGCAGGATCGGCGAAGGGGGCTTGCGATCCGCGGTGTGGACCGCAGCGCTGCTCTGTACATGGCGGGCGAGCAACTAGATACGATAGAAATGAGCGACCGGGTGGGTAATAATGAGGTACCTAATAATGGCAATCGGGAAAAGGGAGGGGTAATCTATCGCAAAGAGGGCGAAGTGTTGCGATAGGCGACAAGAAAAATTGAAGCTGGGTTTGTCAGCAGTTTTTGGTTAATCGTCATATCTCCAAATTTTTGGGTCTTCCAACCGTTTCGGCAAGAAGGCGCGGCCGCATTGCCTACGGAACGAGTGCAGGTACATACACTTAGGTACTTAAGCACAGCTCAGTGTGGCATACCTGTCCCCAGATGGGCCCACTGTTGAGACCTCGGACACTACCCTAAAGATCCAAGTGCCGGGCGAGAAAGTGAACCTAACTATAATTTATAAATAAACGATGGTTCTTTCACGCATAACTGCAACCGCGAGAGGGCTCGGAATGACCTCCGCTTTGCTATTTGGGGACATCAAAGCAGTCAAAATATGTGGACCATGGTAGAATACACACTTGGTACTTAGTGAAGTTAGAGTTAGTTAACTGGTCCCTGAGCAGGGACCCTTGATTTATTAAGAGACTTATCTATAGCGGTTGAGCTGTTGACAAATATCTTGGCGTACAAGGAATATAATCAATGGTAGTCTTATTGGAAAGCTTTACCTTTCCGAACACGTGTTAGCACCGCCCAAGCTAAGTGTAAAGGAAAGTAAAGCTTGAGAATTTCTAACCGTGAACCTGAAAACTTTATAAAAATGGTTAAAGATCTTATTAGTTTGTATAGACTCTGCAGCGCTTAGATTAGTTAAAGTTTATTTAAAAAATTAACTATAACATTTTTATATTTAAATATACTATATAGTTTAATAAAAGCTTATGTATTATAATAATAAATATAATTATTAACAGCTATTATATTTAAATATAAATATAAAGCTTATATAATATTAAAAAACAAATAGTTAAATAGTTAAAGTAGTTATAAAGCTAATAAAGCAAAAAAACAGGCAAAAAAACAGTTAATAAAGCTAAAAGCTATATAAAATATTTTATAATACTATATAAAAATATAATAAATTTAAAAATATTTATTTATAAAAATAAAAAATATAAAGATTAAAATTAAAATGTGTAGCATTTTAATTTTTAACATATTTAAAATAAAGGCTTTACTATTAACAGTAAAGCTTTCCATTTTAGGGACAGCTTGCCTGGCACTACAGTTCTTTTACTTATACAGCACTACATTTGAAAGGCATTTCTACTAAGAACAAATTATTTAGTATTATAGATATTGGCAGTGCAGTCTTGCTGCGTCAGAGTCTGTGCCCTATGACACTGCTGATACCGACACTGGACGCTTTTTTCTTTCGAAGCCAAAGGGTACAACTTTTCCTAAATAAAGTGCTATTGAATGCTGCTAACTACAACTCAGAAAAAAAAAAACACCCGGTTTTAGGATCAAGAATTATAGTTTTCAAGCACGATTCTCCAGTTGTACTTATAATCTTAGACCAGCTTTGCAAAGCTAGACAGGCAGTCCAGGAAGCAGAACGAGGGAAGAAACAGCTTAGATGAATGAAAAGCGTGTCCCATGGACAGGATCCTCTCAATTGGATTGAAGATGTACTATGTATTACAATTTCTGCCCCTCACGAGGTTCCTAGATTTTAATCTATGTCGTCTCGCCGTCAACCCTTAGAATAGAGGACAAAATGAGTATTAATATAGCCGACGACGAACCTACGAGGGGATGAAGACATGTGTGCAACGTCAGAAGTCTACATGCTACCTATGCTTGAGATCTGGCGGTCTTAAGGGCCGTGATACGACAGGCTATTAGGTATATGCATACATCATCATTGCATTGCCGTGCAGCGTTGCAGCGCAGCTTGTGGCATTTTCAGACCATTCACAAAATATTCTCAACCAGAATTGAGACAATTCAGTACCCAGGTAGGTACTTATTGCTTATTATGATTAACGATTAGATAGGCACACTGTAAGTTTGCATGTCTAATCCACTTTTGTCCCCCGATAGCACTAGTGAAACACTGTCTCCCAATAGCTGACCTGCTCAACCGAGTCCTGATTGATGTCTTACTTACGTAGCAGTCTGCACAAAAAATCTTGAGAAAGTTTCGGAGCGCATACATGACTCATCAAGGCTAAGGCAGGTCCTGGGTTGGGTAATCCTGAGAGTGGCTCTAAGTAGGGGGCCCAGCCAGCTACCTACCTACCCAATATAAATTATAATAGTGGTAGTTCCAGTCGTGCTAGTCTCAGCAATATTCGAGGTCTTTCCTAGTCGGTCTTCAGATTTGCCATCTCCCACTGTGCGAGTGTTGCAGCAAATTGATCTCATTATGAACGGCTCAAACCCAGCATCGGAATCTCATCCCATAATAGAATGGCATCCCATTCGACAGCTTTTAGGATACCCCGGGCACGAGTTTACCCTGATCGTCCTACACCAGCCCATTCAAGACCCATGTCTATTCCAAGATCTTTGGAGCATAGGTATGTATATACATATACATATACCATAACTACACATATATCTATATATACATTTTCATACACATCTTCACACACACCTTCATACATGATTCTCTCACGCATAGAGGACAAGCGAGACCAAACGACTAACACCACGCTGTCCCAGCTAAGACCAAAATCGCCGCAGATGGCGGCGCCAATCAAATCCACGACGTAGCCAAACGGCTGTCCTCCAAGACCAAAGACGGCAACGAGCTATTCGTGAGTTTCTTGTCTCAACCCTCCCCCCTTCCCCTTCCCGCACTACCTACCTACCTACCTAACTTTACCAACCCACCACTCACCACTCACCACTCACTACTCACTACTGATCACTCACCCCCCCAACCACTGGCAAAGACGTCACTAACCGCGGTCATCCACTCCTCCCCTCTCGCCCGATCAGAAAGACCTCGACCTGATCATCGGGGACCTCGACTCCCTGGCGGCCTCAGCGCGGGCCTACTTCGCGCCGCGCACGCGCGTGGTCCTCGAGGCGGACCAGTTCTCGACCGACTTCGACAAGGCGGTGCGGCGGGCGCGGCGGGAGGCGCCGGGCCGCGACCTCGTGTGCCTCGGCGGGCTCGGCGGCCGCGTCGACCAGGGCCTCGCCCAGCTGCACGGCCTGTACCGGGCGCAGCGGTCGCCGGCGTACGCCGACGGCCGCGTCTACCTCGTCTCGGGCAGCTCGCTGTCGTTCATGCTCAAGGGTGGCGTCCAGCACCGCATCCGTGTGCGTGAGCCGCCGCCGCCGCCGCCGCCGAGAATGGTTGGGGAAGGAGAGGAAGGGGAAGGAGGAGGAGTAGGAGGAGGAGGAGGAGTAGTAGTAGGGGTGCGGACCTTCGCGCGCCTCTCGGCCGACCCCTTCGCCAAGCACGCCGGCATCGTCCCCGTCGGCGCCCCCGCCGTCATCACCCTCAAGGGCTTCGAGTGGGACGTCGACGACTGGCCGACCTCCTTCGGCACCCAGGTGAGCACCAGCAACCACGTCCTGCCCGAGTCCGAGGTCGTCGAGGTCCGCGCCGACCAGGACGTCCTGTTCACCATAGCGCTGAAACAGGCCGACGGGTCGGGTATATGAGGTATATCGGGCATTTGACATCATCTGTGCGCTGTGTTGTTATCTTGGGCGGGTTGTGCGGATGAATAAAACGAAGCATCAAGCTCTTCATCGCGAGTATTTGGGGGGTTGGTTAATAGTTTCGGTAGGACTGTGGGAACGTTGGGATATACAAAGGTGGCCGTAGAAATACATTTAGACCATAGATCATGCCCAACCTAGCCGGCGGCATGAACTCATCTATCTACCCTTCGACAGTATATACAGTCACCATTAAAAACTAGATACGCCAAGGTCCACGGGTCGAACCATAGAAACAAGTCCAATGGACCAACAGGCCGCGGAGCCGGAATCAAGTTTTGTTTTCCGCCCTATGCCAAAAGCAAATATGCTTCAACGCCATACTCCTCGCTGTACACAGGAAATGCCCTTCGAACCATCTCACAAACGCCGAAAAAAAATGGCAATAATATCCATCCTTCCATCCCACTCGAATGCCGCGCCCCAGCACCAACGATGAAGTCTCCCTCACCACCACCCCTATACTCTTCCCCGCCCTATGTCAACCCCTTTTCTTTCTTTTCCTTTTTTTTTTTTTTTTTTTATTTTTCCCTCACTTTTTTTATTTATTTCGACACATCACCCCCGGTTTTACCGCAGGAAGTGCAAGACGAGCCAGCAGAAGGCGAAGAAGATGAGGACGCCGGCCCAGAAGATCCACTTGTCCTGGCGGGCGCGGCGCTCGATCATGCGGATGGTGTCGCCGCTGACGCCGAGGGTGTTGGCGACGCTGTAGAGGCGGCGCTGGGTGTTCTTGAGCATGTCGCGCTGGGCGCCGAGGTCGCCGAGCACGGTCTGCCCGCGGGCGATGTACTCGTCGAGGGCGGAGTTGGTGGTCGCGAAGAAGTTCTGCTCGCGCATCGCGTGCGCCTCGCGCGTGTAGTCGCCGCTGCCCATGCTCATCTGGCCCCCGCCCACGACCCCGCCGCTGCCGTACCTGTTCGTCGGGACGGAGGTGGCGGTGGGCGAGGCCGGGGAGGCGGCGGCGTGGGCGTAGGGGTTCTCGGGGGTCGAGGTCGTGAAGGGCCGGCGGCCCAACAGCTCCGATCGGTTCTGGTCGTGCGCCGCGTCCTCGCGCCGCGCCTTGAGCGCCTCCAGCTGCGCCCGGAACTGCGTCAGCTCGGCCCGGAAGTTGCGCGTGCGCTCGTACGCCTTCTCCTGCTTCGCCGGGTTCAGCTCCTGCTTCGCCAGCGCCGAGTACTCGTCCAGCGTGCGCGAGAAGGATGTCAGCGAGGCCGAGAGCGAGCCGAGGGCTGCGGGCGTCGGGGCGCCATCGGGTGAGGAGGGCGAGAGGGAGGAGAGGTTCGCGAGGTCCCGCTTGATGGAGGTGGACTGCTTCAGGGCAGAGTTGAATTGCGTATTCTATTGCCGGGCGGCACGAAGGAAAAGTTAGAAGGCGGATGCAAGGCGGCGGAGGCGGCGGCGGCGGCGGCGGCGGCATAGAAGCGCGCACGGGGAGCGGTTATCTCACCATTGTATATGCTTAGTACTGGTCAGAGCTTAAGGGAGGAGGAAGGTTGGGAATGTTCGGATGATCAGAGGCGCGGGTTGCCGACGTGCAGGTGAAGAAAGGGCTTTAGCCGGGATATGGAATCATGGACCGCAACGCTCGACGTGATCGAAGTTCAAGCAATATGGTATACCTTGAATGGGCACTATTTTGTTAAGTAATAGGTAACGTAGATCCGATCAACGTTGACACGGCAGAAATCAGAAATACACACAATCGTGAGGGCTAGGTACAGCTGTACACAACTAACTATTACACAACTAACTGTACACGTTGCGAGCAGAGTGCATTTAGCCAATCAAGACACGGTGTAGTCTGCTAAATTCCTGACCGCTTGCCCGAACCGGGTTCAATTGAACAACGACCGTGTCCACCGAGCCTCCACTACAGCACCAAACACTACCTACCTAGGTAGGTTGTGTAACTGTGCGCTACCAACCTCGATTAGCGTGCCTAGAGCAGGGGGGCACAGTGACGTCGTCTTGCGTCGGGCCCGATACGGTCATCATAACGGTTGAGAATAGTTTTTCGTATTACACAGGTACACATAGATGACTCCACGGCAAAGCAAGCACGAGCCGTTTGGATAGCCGCATGGGTTAGATCTTGCCTCTAGTCATGCCTGTTTAGTTCTTCATCATTCGCATTGGCCAAAATGAATTTAAGAGCTAGATATTACCATCAATAACGAAACCGGCTAACATACAGTTCTCACTCATCGCCAAATGCCGTGCGGGAAAGATCCCTGTTCCCATCGTTTGCTCAATTCCGGGTCGTCTATGGCAAGATCAGAGCTACGTCCCTACAATAGGTTCTCTAGACAGACTCTAGATAAGCGATGGCAGGAAACAATCACATCGACCTACATAACTAATGTCATATGTGCCCCCCACCTCTACACCCCAGCAGCGTCACCTTTAGCAGCGATTGTCGGTCCTATAGCCGAAGCGGCTCCGACGCCCTTGCTCTCATTGTTGGGGTATCGACTTTCATACCCATTGCATGCCTCCGCCCGGCCAACTACCGCCTTCCCGCATAGCAAACCGACAATAGTTCGAGCAGGGCTACGGGCCAATGGCCTGGTCGGAGCTCCGTATGCTGGTCGGCCAGGCCGAATCTGGTCCGATGGAGCGGCAAACCGTATTTGGTCGTCGGTGTATAAAGGAAGTCGCGTATGTCATCCATGAATTCCTGTCTCCCCGTCTTGTTCAATCAATAAACACTGTTTCCTAGACAACTGGATATAGTTTGGGTGTCTTTTGCACGATATAGAGATGTCTGGTATATCTCCAGACCCCATCCGACAGCGAGACAATCAAAGCCACAACCGCCTGGAAGAGGCAGAGACGGCACCCAATGAACGGGACATATCAACCCAAGCCGCAGGTACCGAGCCGGCCAGTGAGAGGCAGATCACACTAGGGGCGAAATATAGCATCTTTACCACCGTCGAGAAAAGGGGCATTGTGTTCGCTGCTGCGGCCGGTGCCTTCTTTTCACCCCTATCCGCTCAGATCTACTTCCCGGCTCTCGATGCCCTCTCGCGCGACCTGGGCGTTACTGTGACTGAGGTCAACTTGACCGTCACCACCTATATGGTACGTAAATATCTGTCTCCGCGTCTCCTCGTCTGATAACAGCTCACCGTCGATAGATTGTGCAAGCTATTGCACCCATGTTTGTGGGTTCGTTGGCTGACTCAGCTGGACGACGCCCGGCTTTTATCCTCTGTTTCATTATATATATCGCCGCGTGCGTGGGCTGCGCTCTTGCTCCTGATTATGCCGCCCTCCTCGTCCTCCGAGCCCTGCAGTCCGCCGGCTCTAGCTCTACCGTGTCTCTATGTCAAGCCGTTGTGTCCGATGTCGTCACCTCCGCCGAGCGCGGCTCCTACGTCGCCTTCACCTCCGTTCCCATCATTTTGGCCCCCTCGGTTGGCCCTGTGATTGGTGGCGTCATATCCCAGTACCTAGGTTGGCGCTGGATATTTTGGGTTTTGGCAATCCTGTCCGGCTTTGTCCTGGTTCTATATCTGTTCTTCATGCCGGAGACGTGCCGGCTGCTCGTAGGCGATGGCTCAATCCGACCCCATCCTTCCTACCGTACATTCTGGCAACTGTTTAAGGACGCTCGCCGCCGTAAGAGAGCCGAGCAACAAAGTGACGGTTCCTCCATCCCCCGGGGTGGGGATGGAGGGCCAAATGGGAAAGGTTTCCGCATCCAGCGACCGGACTTGACTCGGACTTTACTCATACTCTTTGAGAAGGAAATGTTCCTGCTGCTGATGTATAGTAGCTTGATCTACGCAGGCTTTTACGCAGTGGCTACAGCCATCCCAGCTCAGTTCGCCAGCCTCTACGGGTTTGATGGCCTCAAGATCGGCCTCGTATACGTACCACTTGGCGTGGGCTCGATTGTCGCCGCCTTCGCCACGGGGCGGTTAGCAAATTGGAACTATAGACGGCATTGCAAGAAACTCAATATCCCGTATGATAAGAGTCGCCAGCAAGATATGGCCGGCTTCCCCATAGAACAGGTTCGCCTGCAGATCAGCATTCCGTTTCTTGTCTTATTTACGTTGGTCCTCATTGGTTTCGGTTGGGCCGTGGAGTACAAGGCCCATTTGGCCGTCGAAATCGTTCTACTTTTCTTCGCAGGTCTTGGTATTGTAACGTTTTCGAACCTTCTGAGCACCCTGATAGTCGATATCAATCCTGGTGCCGCCGGCGCTGCAACGGCAGCGAACAACCTGACCCGCTGCCTGGTGGGAGCAGGCGCTTCAGCCTTCATCAACCCACTTATGACAACTGTGGGCGCGGGTTGGGCATTCACCATCGTTGCGCTCTCGTTTGTGGTCTTTTCCCCCGCGCTGTGGCTGGTGGTACGAAATGGTGTGAAATGGCGAGAAGCCAAGGCCGTAAGAAAAGAACTAAAAATCCAACAAAAGAAAGGAAATAATGCGGAATTATCCACTCATGAGCCTGGGACGACCCAAGTCCCTCCTACACAGCGGCCCGAGAAAGATGGGGATGAGAGCGGTTAAAGCGGCCCACGTTCATACTGTACTTTGGGGCTCTGCCCCGGGGACATGAAGGGGCACTCCGACGGACAGCATAACCGCTGCCGATATACATACCAATAGAAGAGTGTTTCGCCTCAGAGACAACCAAAAATGGAGGCGTCGTCGGCTATGAATAGATAGAACTAGTGGCTAATAGCTGAAAATCGATCCATCCATCATGAGAACACCCACCTCGCGATTCTCTAGATCCACCGAGTCTTACGCGCTAACTAAGACTTGATCCTGCATTCGTATGTAATCGACTGGATGTGGCACACACGTGCATACGGGCGTACAAATATGTAATGTAGTGGGCCACTGGGGCAACGGCAAGGTCCGGGATTACACTATGATCGGAATTACACCATGGTCGGGGTTTTCTGTGAAGATCACTTCGCCAACTACACGTAGTCAAGTGGGTGACAAACAAGTTCGTACTCTTCTTAATAGAGATATGCTTTTTATTTATATGCCCCCATTAAAAACCATTATGTTACATTTTAATTTTGAATATTTGGAAATGTCAAAAGAAAGCCTGACAGCTATTTTCCTTGTCACCCACTTTGTAGTTTATGGGTGTATTCGAGAAGATGTATGTAGTTGGATCCAACACACCAACACCCACCATGCATCCTAGCATACCAAAGTGTATGTAGTCAGACTTGCTCAGTGTACACAGGCCGTGATGAATAGCCTTACGTAGCGTAGCGTAGCTGGTGAAGTACCCCTTCGCTCCGTCATCGCAAGAGCATCAATTAATAAGGGCCAGGGCTTCAACCAATATTCACTGATAGGTACATATAGGACTTGCAGGTTTCTCAAAATTTGGTTTACCTCCACTATAGACTGGGATTAATTTACCACAAAAGAGGCACAGCACTGAGAAAAGCGCTTACGTATTTCTGTAATAGTGTTAGTGCCACACCCATTAGAAGTTCAGATAGCTCTATCTGGTGTTTACGACAAATCGCAGGTGGGTGTAAGCCGGCCCTACGTACAGAGCGAGGCGTCGCGACGTTGATCTTGACCGGCGTGCCATCAAGTAACCACAGTTACATCGGCGGTTGCTCAAAACGGCTGTCTCACAGGAGGACAAGGAACGAAAACCCCTGCTTATGTTGGGCTACTACATCCATTCCCATTTACGGAAGTGATATACGGAACACCATGGAGCTGAGAATGAGGCTTGATTAGTTTCAGAGGCATAAACTTCTTTATGCAACTAGACTTTATACAGGCGCTTTTATAGCCGTCATACTTGCTCTATTGCATTGCATGGTGTGAGAAACGGGGGTTGATTAAGGATCGGTTTCGTCGGACCCGGGTCATCGCCTGGGGACAGAAAGCTTTTAACCATGACCCATCTGCCAACTTGTAACCTTCGAGCGAGCAGCAACGACTATGGCTCGCCGGAGATTTCACATTATCCCGGCATCTATAGCCGCTTGCTCGCTAGGCAATCGGCTAAGCACTTCAGGAGTGGGGTTTTGGAGGATCAGCTTTTATGGAGTTATTCTCCCATTACTAGCACGAGAGACCATGGCGCTCCAGCCACATGATACCACGTTGGTCGACCTTTGGGAATCGGGACAGGGGCTGCACCCCCCCTCCATTCCAGCCTATTTCTGGAACTCCTTAAACTTGAACTGTATCCAGGTTCCGCGCCTGCAGCTACACCTGGTCGCATAGGCCCACGCGACGCACCGCCGCGAGAGAAAAGTCGTCCAGTGGTTTGCCAGGTCACGAATCCTTCAGGCAGGCCAAGCGGGCATGGGTGGGCATTTTGCCTCCAGTCCATGGAGGTGATTGAAACAGATGCTCCAACATTGCTGTGACCGGAAGTCTGGGTGCTATCATGGGTCTCTCTACACTACCGGATATGGTATATGAGGCGCGCGCGGGGGGGGGGGAGGGTGCTTGAGCCTCTTACAAAATGCAAATAGGTATAAAGAGTCGTAGGATAGTCTATGGAACGAGCGGCACATGTCTAGTGGTTATGCCCATGCCTGTATCCTTCGTCTTTTGATGTCCATATCGCGGTCTGCATCACTTTCACCATGAAGTTGTTCACAGCAAGCCTGGCAACTTTGCTTGCGCTAGTATCCGTGATACAAGCCACGCCAACGCACCAGTTCGACCACTTCTTCCCCGGGTGGAACGCGCGTGTCCAGGCCATCCTGCGCGACAACTGCTCCGAGCCGTATGCCGAGTACCTGACGGGCAATGTCAACCAGACGCTCGGAAAGCTATCGCTCGTAAATCCGGTCATCGACTGCGTCCTAGATGCGTTCCCCGAGTCCCGAAAAGCAGAATGTAAGCCCCTAACCCCTCCCCCCCCCTCTCCCCCTTTTGCTCCATAACGGGGCTGCCATGAATCCCTTCGTCTACCCTACCCGCCGGCTCGCTCCCGGTCTCGGTCTCGTCTAGTGACCTAACTTCGTTCTCAAGTGGCGACCGGCGCCCTGGTCCTAGGCCTAATACCTACCATCTTACAATCGATCGGAAGCTCGACGGCGGAGACGGCGCTTGTGGGCCTGCGGCGCCCGCTCCTGGGCTTCCTGATCTCGGCCGGGAGCCCGGCGGTGTCGATGATGAAGACGAGCGAGTTCGCGACGGCCATCGCGGAGCTCGCGGGGGGGAACGGCGCGCCGGAGGGCTTCGGGATCGCCAGCCTGCGCTGGAGCCGGGGGCCGGGGGCGTGGGCGTTCCTCATCGGGCTCGTGCAGTACGTCGCCGTCGGGGCCGCCGTGGCCAACGTGCTGCACCTCGCCTGGGAGCTCGGCATCTACGCCGTGGCCATCTTCGCCCCCGACACCATCTTCGGCGTGCCGCTGTGGACGCTGGGCGCCGCCGCCATCCACCTCGCCGGCTGCCTCGCCGTGTGGGTGCGCGTGCGGACGCGCATCGTCGACGCCAGGGACGAGGCCGACTACTCGGCGCTCTCGAAGCCCCTCAACACGTGGGTCCCGAACCAGTTCATCCCGGCCGTGTTCCATCCCCCCATCGTGCTGGAACTGCGACAAGACGCGGGGAGCAGCGTGTGGTTCTACATCTTGTCTTGGGTGATCAGCATCGGCATCCTGGCTCAAGTAGCGTTCGGCACCCTGGTGTTGTCGGGCTTGTTGTTCTTCAGCCTGGTCGACTGCCTGACCATCGTTGGAAGATATACACTTAGCGCCGTTGTGTGCCGCGCGGTGGTGAGGTTCGAGCTATCCGGCATGATGGCGGCGCTGGTTCCTGCTCATAGCAAACATACCAATGAGGCCCTGGAGCCAGAACAGGTTGTCCTGACAGACTGGAAAGGAGTCCGACGGGGAATGTGAGCTGGTAGGCAGCGGTTTCTTTTTATATATCATAGGCAATTAAAGATAATGAATGATGATGATTTAGATACCCACGGAAGAAGAAAACGGTGTTGAGCGAGTCTTAGGAATTTGGAGGCGTTCGGTGATGAATAAACCCGGCCAAGTACCTCCGTAATCCATTCCATCCATCTAAGCCACATCAAAAACCAGCCAGCCTCCACGCTCGCAACGAGACTAAGACCTGTCCTACGTAAAATATTATATGGATCATGCCAAGCCCTTGTGTTTCCTCGGAAGACAATGAGTTCATTGCCATAAAAACCTATCCGCGGTCATGGAGATGACTAACCTAAGGTGAACTGAGTCAGCCAGGGTTAATGAATGCACATACTTAAGTAGGCCAAGTCGAACTTCCCCCGGATTCTGCCCGTGTGGATCTGCCGAAGGTGCCTCGGCTGAATTCAAGAACCGACACCAGGGTTGTCTGCGGGCTCGAACCCATTCATGTTCCAAATCCCTATTTATTTCGAACGAAGCCACCGCTGTTTACTGGTTTTTTCTTCTCGAATGTCTTTTGGGGGTCATCCGGTATTGTGACATATCATAACCCCATTCAGCTTCCATCCTGATAACTACCAAATTGCCTTTTTTTTTTCTTCTTTTTTTTATAGCATCATATTATAGACAAGATGGCCGCCGAACGCGTCACCTCGCTGCTCAAGCACCTTTCGCCGAACAACCCGGTGGCAGCCATGTAAGTGAGGCATTTAGCCCTACCAATCCGGGGAAAAAAACAGTAGCTTTTGCTCGCGGAGAGTTTTGCTAACGCGCTGCGCAATGTTTAGAACCTCCAAGAGCCCCGACGATGTTGTCATCACCCTGGCGATCCGGACGCCGCTATGTAAGGGCAAGAAGGGCGGATTCAAGGACACGAGTCTCGAGTACCTCATGTTCGCCATCCTGAAGGCGACACGCGAACGTCTGGGCTTCCCGGCAGAGCTCGTAGAGGATATCTGCATGGGCAACGTACGTATACCTACCGATTGTGCACCCCGTCTCCTCCATCGGTTTTGCGTGAGAAACGTCGGCGCTGACGCATCGGGTCTCTGCTAGGTCTCAGACGGCAAGGCCGCCTACAAGGCCCGCGCCGCCGCGCTCGCCGCCGGCTTCCCCAACACGACCGGCGCCGTCTCCATAAACCGATTCTGCTCCTCCGGCCTCAAGGCCACGGCCGACATCGCGCACGCCATCGCCGCGGGCTCGATCGAGATCGGCATCGGCGCCGGCGCCGAGTCGATGTCGATCGGCGGCGACGCGCTCGACGCGCCCTTCGACGAGGACGTGCTCAAGCAGAGCCAGGAGGCCCGCGACTGCATGCAGGCCATGGGCTGGACCAGCGAGAACGTCGCCCGCGACTTCGGCCTCACCCGCGACGTCCTCGACGAATACGCCGCCGAGAGCTTCCGCCGCGCCGAGGCGGCGCAGAAGGCCGGCTGGTTCGACGACGAGATCGTGCCCATCACCACCAAGGTCAAGGGCCCCGACGGCGAGTTCAAGACCGTCACCCTGACCAAGGACGAGGGCATCCGGCCGGGCACCACCGCCGCGGGGCTGGGCAAGATCCGCGCCGCCTTCCCGCAGTGGGGTCCCATGACGACCGGCGGCAACGCCAGCCAGGTCACCGACGGCGCGTCGGCCGTCGTCATGATGAAGCGCTCCAAGGCGATCCAGCTGGGCCTGCCCGTCCTGGCCAAGTACGTCGGCACGACCGTCGCCGGCCTGCCGCCCCGGATCATGGGCATCGGCCCCACGGTGGCCATCCCGAAGCTGCTGAAGCAGCACAACCTGACGATCGAGGACTGCGACGTCATCGAGGTCAATGAGGCCTTCGCCACCATGGCCGTCTACACGAAGAACTTCCTCAAGCTGGACTGGAACAAGATGAACCCCCGCGGCGGCGCCATCGCCCTCGGCCACCCGCTCGGCACCACCGGCGCCCGGCAGATCGTCACCGGCCTGAGCGAGTGCCGCCGGACGAAGAAGAAGATCCTGCTGACGAGTATGTGCATTGGAACGGGCATGGGTATGGCCGGGCTATTCGTCAACGAACAATGATCTATATATATATATATATATATTACAGTAGTAATGGTGCAAGCTTTGATGCCTCAGGTTGTCAAATCATACAGCGAGCGACTTGTTTGTACTATATTTTCTAATGATGCTCAATATATGAAGATTAGAACAATGCTGCCAATAGCAACAGGGATGGTTATAATAAATTCCCCTGTGATTATAAAGTTCACTTCTTAGCTCTAAATTTGGTTTTTTTTCTCCCTTTTTTTTAAAAAAAAAAAAGTCCCAAGACTGGGCATTAGAATTATATACCTAACCCCATCTATCTGCCTTCCCCAACGCCTTGTATATCATCACCATACCGTAAAGGGGACGTCGATTCCTAATGCCTCCTATACTAAGCATATCCATTGACGGCACCCCATCACTATCCAAGCACGTCGATGAAAAACAGCCCCAGGAAAATCCAAAAATACCACACATTCCCCCCCGGCCCCCCCCCGCCCCCCCCTTTCCCCCTCCTCCTCCTCCTCCCCCTCTTACACCATCTCAATCAATCAGACACTTTATAAAACAAACAGGCCCCCCACGAGCGCCGAGGCGAAAGCCAAGAGCACGCTGGCCCGGGCGCGCGCGGCGAGCCCGGACTGGGGGTCGACGCCCGTAGCGGCGCCGCCGAGGTACCAGGAGCCGATGTCGGTCAGCTCGCCGCCGTTGCTAAGCATGACGGCGTTGGGGCCGACGTTGCTGACGCGGGACCGGAACGAGCCGAAGTAGCTGTAGCGCGCGACGCTGTCGAGGCGGTCGAAGTACTCGGCCGACGTCCGGTAGAACCCCTGCGTCGTCGCGAGGTCCTGGTGGTCGAAGTTGTACTCGGTGATCCACTGCGTCTTGTTCGGGAACCTGGCAAGGGATGCGTTAGTTTAGTTTGGGGCTTGGAAGAGAGAGAAAAAAAAAAGAAAAAAAAAACATGTTTTTGGATGTGGCTGGTTGGAGGAGGTTGAGGAGAAGGAGGAGGAGGAGGAGGAGAACGGGAGGGAGGTGGTGGGAGGATACATACGCCGCGGAATATTCGCCTAGGTGGCTCGCCAGGCCCTCGAAGTTCCCGTACCAGTGGATCGACACGAAGTCGTACGAGCAGTTCCTCTGAGTCCCCCCGGTGCTGATGAGCTGGGAGCAGTTGCCGAGGAACTCGCGCAGCCAGGGGATGCCGCCGGGGCCGCCGGTGCAGCCGGGCAGGCCGGCCTTGACGCCCCTGGCCTGGAGGGGGATGATGTTGTCGACCCAGACCTGGGCGGCCTTCCAGGGGTAGAGGTTGCTGCCGCCGGTCTGGGTGGAGCCGTCGGGCTCGTTGAAGGTCAGGACGTGCGTGACGTTGCGGCCGCCGTCGAGGAGGCCCGTCACGGCGTCCAGGAAGGACGTGTCGTCGATGGACCCGAACAGCATCGGCACGAACTCGAAGTCGCCCTGCGCCTGCCCCGCGTACGCCGGCGCCGGCGACGGGCTGTAGTTGTAGTACCACGTCAGGTCCGACCCGTCCCGCACCCACACGTCGTTGTCCTCCGGGTGGTCCTTGCTGGGCACGAAGACGAGCCCGCGCTTGTCCGACCGCGTCCCCGGCGTCTGCGCGTGCGCCGTCGCCGACAGCACGGCGGCCAGCACGGCGAGGGAGCGGCGATGCATGGCGGCGGTATGAATGACCACTACTATTAGTATTATTATTATTCTTCTTATTATTATTATTATCGTTCCTTCTTATTATCGGGGTAATCGATGTCGAACGCCTGCGACCGCTTCGGGAGGGGGGGAGGCCGTGTGTGGGACAGGGGCTCGCTCCCGGGAATGAGCGCGGTAGAAGAGATGCCGTCTAAAGCTGACTTTAAAAAAAAAAAAAAATGAGGGCCAAAAAGTGTTGTTATTTACTTGCTGCAAGGGGGAGATTTTTCATCCTTCTTGGGAATTCTGAAAAGCAAAGATCAACACAAGAGAGCCACGGATAACGATTCAGCAGAAAAGAGCGACCCAAGCAAACACACGGAAGCGACGGAAGGCGATATCTATGTATAAACCTCGATTCTTCGAGCTGAAAAGCGCCCGGTCCACGATACCCTGTCTCCTGTCCAGCGCAGCTGAACGAGACGAGACGGGGAAAAATTAAAATATGCATGGCCAACGCGTGCCGTCTCAAAAGAGAAACAGCGTCGCACCGTATCGGTCAATACAGAGCAGTAATAGGCAGCTCTTTTGGGGGGGGGGGCCTTCTTAGGCGAGAGAAGCCAATACGAGCTTGGAGCTTGGTACATGCGCCATTCGATACAGTAACCGTCAGCTGCATGTGCGGGCGGGAAGCGCTGCCGGGTTGCTGGGCCTGGATGGCTGGCGGTACTTCTAGAACCAGCACTAGCCCGGGGCCATCGTTCAGTCTATTGGCACGCGCTACCAGGGCGGATGCTGGGCGAGGATGGATGCTGGGTGCACTATGTGCTGGGATGGACCTAGCCCGTTCGATCTGAGCCTGCGCCAAGGAGCCTGTCAAGTGATAGATCAAGTAGATACTACGTATATAAGTATGTAATAGTTGTAGTATGTAGTAGTTGTAGTATGTAGTTGAAGTATGTAGTTGTAGTCTGCATCTCGCACGTCACGTTCTCGGGGAATTTTATCGATCGCGCAATGCACGATATATCACCTGTTTCAGTAATGATCGAAGAGAGAGGAGGCGACTTACTCGTTAGATGGTCATCTACCTAGTATATCCTACTCGTTTTGCGATGGTGTCCGGTCATGTGTGCTGTGGATAGGCATTAGAGGGGATTAGCCGCGACGAGATGAGATGCGGTTGTAATGTATTCTTCAACCTGGCAGCAGATTGATCAGAGAGAGAGATCAGGAATAGTGTACATTTTCGAATCTCCATTCGAGTGTGCCAACCGGTCGGTTCCTCGCCCAGGCCATGGTTCCTTGTTTCTTCAGCTGATCCTGTCGTTCATCAATCATGACCCGGAATCACCCCTGCCCAGTTAATTATATGCATATGTAGTAGTATATAGAGAGTTGATACTTATGCTATCATGGAGAATCCTACCTGCTGTACATATGTATGTATGTATGTATGTATGTCTGTATGTATATAGATATGGAGATGCTAGCGCCGCCTGATCAGGCCGCAAGCACCTATATACCGAGTGATAACTACCAAGTGATCGCCACGAAATCACTCGGGCAGCGCTAATGGGCCGATTAGGGTTGAAATCATGCGATGTAGACACATTAGCCTAGCGCGGCATGCATGAGAGTTGGCCGTTGTACTTGGGCATGCTAAATACTATATGCGGATGATATATAACTATGGGCATAATATATATGGGCCGATGGACGATTGTATTTTTGATGACATCCTACGCCTTCATGCCACATCTAAGCCCAAAACACTACTTTAGTAATGCTACTTCAGTAATGCTACTTCACTAATGCTACTCTTGGTCTTAGGCCTACTCTGCTACTCTATCAAGAGACAATCCTGACATGATATATCTTGAAACCGCCCCCCTCTCGCGATAGAATTCCGCGATGCGCGTGTCACAAGGGCCCCCCGCGCATCGCTATAATTAGCCCGCGGAGGATTCTCCCAAGTCCTCCCATGACTACGACTCGGTGAGGTTGTAGATCTTCTGGATGCTCTGCAGCATCTCCTTGTGGTTGATCTGGAGGTCCTTCAGCAGCCCGTCCTGGAAGCCGAACACCCAGCCGTGGACGACGGGGTACTGGTTCCGGGCGTAGGACTGCTGGACGGCGGCGGTCTTGATGACGTTGCGGCACTGCTCGGTGACGCTGAGCTCGACGAGGCGGTCGTAGCGGGCCGCCTCGTCCGGGATGGCGTCGAGCTCGCGCTCGTGGAGGCGGTAGACGTCGCGGATGTTGCGCAGCCAGGGGTTCAGCAGCCCGAGGTCCTTGGGCGTCATGGCCGCCTTGACGCCGCCGCAGCCGTAGTGGCCGCACACGACGATGTGCTTGACGTGCAGGTGGCACACGGCGTACTCGATCACGCTCATGACGTTGAGGTCCGTGTTCACCACCAGGTTCGCGATGTTGCGGTGGATGAAGGCCTCGCCCGGCCCCAGCCCCGAGATCTGCTCCGCCGGGATGCGCGAGTCGCTGCACCCGATCCAGAGGTACTCGGGGCTCTGTCCGGCCGAGAGCTTCGCGAAGAACTCGGGGTCCTTCTCCGTCTGCTCGGCCGCCCACGTGCGGTTGTGGTCGAACACGCGGTCGTGGGTCTGCTGGAGATACTTGGAGATGTCCGAGGGCGTCATGTCGCGAGTCTTGACGTCGTCGCCGTTGAACCAACTGAAGTATTTATTGCTGTCTCTGTTGCTGTCTCTGTTGCCACCTTTGTTGTTGTTATTGTTGTTGCTAGGGCTATGGCCGGGATTATTGCTAGAATGACTACAAAATCTATATTGTGAATGATTGGGGTAACGATATTCTCGATGTTGTTGATGCTGTTGTTGATGCTGTTGTTGATACTGATAGCAATGTTTGCGCAGCGGTATCGCTACTCTGGAGACGGATGTCCGGTTCGTGCATGCGGAGAGCAGAGAACCGCAATCCACCCTCCTTTTGATCGTCTGGCCTATCATGGGGGCGGCTCGGGAAGGAAGGCGAGGGAATTTTGTAGATTAGTGTATTTCGACGCATGCACGTGTAGTGTGGTGTAGCTGTGGTTTTCCTCATAGATACATACATACATACATACATACCTACCTATCTACCTACCTATCGACCTATCGACCTACCAACCTACCGACCTATACCTAACCTACTGACACACAATAGTTAGTGTCCTCTTGTCATTTTTCACACTACCTACCCCCCCGCCACCATCCGAACTGCCAAGGGCCGAACAGGAGCCTTTACTGATTAGGGGAATGGCGTGAAGATCCCTAGAATTCACCGATAACGTCCGATACCCGAATATGATACGCACATACGTACATCCATGCTATCTTCCTAGTGTAGGTAGGCAATGGCGCTGACTGACCGACATGGCTTGCTAAGATAGCCGTCAATGACGTTTTAGGCGAGGAGATAACCACAAATCTGACACCTATCTAGATAGGGGCGAGGTGTTTTTCAGTGTATGTAGCGATTGAAAGGCGAAGTTGTAGGTGGGATGGAGACCTAGTAATTGACTTGGAAGTCCACCGTAGTAGATAACCGCTCGACACTGTGAGTCGTACCTCCCTTTAAACTTATCGATTGAACACAGATAACCAATTATATGAAGATAGCCTACGTATCATCCACATTTACAGCGTGACACACCAAGCATCTATACACGGTATAAGTTTAACTCACTAAAAGTAAACTACCTACTTACCTACTTACCATATATGCCCAGGCACCCAGTTTCATACATGTTCACTCGAACTGTTGCAGATAAGTGTCTGCTTCTTCCCACTCCCGCTCGATCATTCGCTTCCTTCCTATCCTCGACCCGACTTGGAATCTAGCCGGAAAGGGCTTTGGCACCAGCACCATACCATCTTGAAACCCGTTTATACTGGTGTCTATCTCATCTAGCGAGACAGCCTCAACATTGAAGCACCACATACATAGCCTTGGTCATCATAAGCAACAAACTCTTCCGGGCCAAGTGTTCCCCGACGCACTGTCGACTACCAGCGCCAAATGACCAAACCGACCCTCACCGGGGGGAACTATCTGTCCCTCCGCCCATGCTGGTCTTTGCCCCGCTTAGATGTCGAAGAAACCGGGCAGGCTCGGATGTCTCGGGGTTGTGGAATTCTTTGGGGTCATGGTTAACCCCCCAGATGTTCATGATGATCATCGCCTCCGCCTGGATGAAGAACCCCTCATAAGTGTACTCACGAGTCGACATTACACAATATCCATCCTCTTCTTGTCGAAGAGGTAAGCCCTCCATGAAGCGGCCCCTGCTTTTGCCCTATGCTATTCTCATCTGTACCCCTCCAACAAGCTCGTCATAGAGAGCTTGCTGGTTATACTGAACGAAGTCTCCCTCCTGCTCCCAGCCAAAGTATGTAAGGAACTTGTGCAAGCTCTGCTAGTATAGGTAGAACTCCCTCCCTGTGCAATAACAATAGTCAATACTGGAAATACCAGCAGTAAGAACTGTGATGGGCATCCCAAACTTAGGCAACTGCCCCGCTAGCTTTCGGCCTGCCCGCTTCTTCTGGTGCTGTCCGTGTGTTGTCGCTATACTCCTCAAGCATGTCAGGTTTGGACGGGTCACGCTTTTGATCAGGCAGCAGGGCTTCTGCACGCGTCAGCGCAGACTGCCTGGACCGGGGACTTGTGCGACCACCGTTTTGCCTCTGTAGCGCATTTTTTGTTATTTAAGCACTGCAAGTTTTGCAAGAAGTGTCTTTTGATAGTCGAACTTATATCAAGACGTAAAGATGGTAGTGACGTTATAGTTATAGAACAGGATAGCTAAGTAAAGCTTTAGGATTAAATATTTACAAAAGGGTTAGCGTAAAATGGGCGTACTGCGTGTCTAGCAAAGCAAGCACTTTGGCTAGTATTGATAACCCCCCCGATTTTATATTCATAAAGCTGTATATATGTAAAAGAGTGAGGGTAGAGCGCAACAAAACTAACGTAGTCCCTGTAACACACCTGACGCTATTATAGTTAGTTGTCTGCGCGGACAGAATCTACGATATAAGTGCGTATAGCCAACCAACCTAAGCCACTTCTTTTATAATATAATCTGTATAATCGCAATGAGCATTCCTAACGCCAAATAAAGAGCTTATGACATAGTAGAAAGTATTTTATTTTAAGCCGGGCTATTAAACATAGTAGGAGGCGCCGGCTTCCGGTTGATGCTTTAGCGTTTGTCCGCCGTTGCATCTTCCTATTGGCTTGTATGCAAGCAAGTCACCCAAGTCTCCGTCAAGGCATTTTTAACCTATTAGATAGAGTGTGTCTGTTAGCTGGCTAGGGTTTCTTTGTGATTACGTGGCAAGGTACACGCCGCGTTTAGGCACTTTGGTCTGGCTTGCTATACAGCTGCCTTCTTTTGTTATGGACTCGGGCTCGCGAGATGGTCCAGTGTGGCAATGGGAGAGGAGGGCTCTGCTCAGGCCTTTGTTCGTTCAACCGTCATGAACGTAACAAACGTCAGGCCGGGCCCTTGTCTTAGTTGTGGTAATTGGCTGAGCGTAGCGAATTACCACTTGGCTTAGTGACAAGACACACACTGCGCTCGGGCATCGGGCATCGGGCCTAGCTCCACGAGACGTTTTTACGCCTATTGGTGATAGCCTAACTGACCGGAGCAAAAGAGCCGACGCATATGCCAGATTCTACCCAGGTTCTACCGAAGCGGCCACCTCATCGTGATGGTAATCGAGCCCGTCCTCTTCCCTAGCTATTAAGAAATACCGTGCATTAGCTGTCGAGCGGGTTCACAGGCAGTTAAGCAGATCTCGGGACGTTTTGAGATGGCTTGTCGAAATATTAAAAGGCACGGCAGACAGCTGGAGATTTATAGGAGGGGCTTTTTTACCTCCGGTCCACGAGACTGCTATGGTTATAAAATACGCATATATGCCGTGGCGCTACACGCCTAAGCTGGCGTGCGGCATTTTTGTTATTAACAGGAATACAGACGCTCCGGACTGAAAAGAAACGAAAGGGAAGGGAGAGGAGGGGGAAAAGGATCAAGAGATCAGGGCATAAAATATTTATTGAAAAGAGTAAACTCTAAGAATAAGCAACGGATATTTAAAGCTTTTTAGTCGAGTGATAAAGTGGGTCTTAGAAGAAAGCCTCTGATTGAAGGAGACGGCGGGTTACGTGTGGTGGATGGAGGAATTAGAAATCAGCGTACTCGACATCGACACTGGAATTTCAAGAAGGAAAAGATGCCAAAGGGAGGGATAGATCCACGCCAAGCATGTCCACCCAATCCTCCAATACGACGAAAATTTCCTTAATCATACCGCCGCCAGAAAGCCCCTTTACCCGTGTTCCGGAAATCGAAGTAATCATTAAAGCGCCGCTGTATCGTTTTACATGCTCGTGAGACCGGCCAGATTCTATCAGCAAATCATACACTTAATATCAAAAGTCAGTCGCTCCTCTTTCAGGTGAGATTTGAAGGGTTTTTGAGATGGGGACAGACATCACGTCAACGGGCAAGTCGCGCTGGGCATAGATAGAAATAAACAGGAACCGGCCACTCTGACTCTAACTCACTAAGCTGGGGCAACTCAGCCTCAAATAGCCGGCTTCGCTTGTGGATTCCGGTATCTCTTAGGAAACTCATCCATTCTACATTATCTCAACGAACTACGCACCCCTCATAAGTCACGGCTACAATATCATACCAAATGCGGCAGGGGACAAACATAGGCCAACGCCTTACCGTTCAACTCTCCACATTACCACTTCATCAATATGCAGGAAGATCGCATCACATGTTGCCACATTACATTGGCTGTAGGGCGGTTCATCGATTAAACGTGGACTCTCGATTAATCGCTCTCAGCATGCTTAATTACACCTGGTATTTCCCAAATACTGAGAGAGTTTATAGGTTATTATTATTCATGCCGGATAGTACGGATTGCGGTTTACTCTAAGAGAGTTTACCGCCCTTACCGAGCCCCTCTTCCATCAATGCAGACGGGCATTGGCCGTGGTGTTACAGGGCTTGTAATATGAGGGTATACAGATCCTTCTCACCGCCCTTTTGATCTCATTTGGATGTGTCAGTTCTTACGTGTGACCCGGTGGAATAGTGTGTTAACTTGTTTATTTCTTCCTTCCCTACTTTTGTCCCAAATTGATTGTTGTCCCGTATTGATCAGTGGCATCAGTATTGCAGCTTCTTACGTCCCATCCTTACTGGGCCAAATCAAACATACTATTTTAGAGTAGGAATCAACACCTCCATCTCTACCAGCTCTGTAGTCTGATCTATATATGGCTCTACTGTTGACAACATTCTGCCGAGCGAATTTCTATAGGGGGTGATATTGCGCACCGTCAGTTATCTCTTAGTAATGAGATAATTCTAGTTATCGTTATATTATAATCGGAATGAATTCAAAGCTACGTCAGAGGGCCAAGAGGCGTTGAGACAAAAGTATAGGAAAATAAACCGATTTCCACGGGCCTGTCAAGGGCCTCGCAGTGCAATATGTCGCAAGAACGAATTGTTGCCAAGATGGCCACCAAATTATACTGAGGTAAAAGCCATTGATGGGATTTTGAAAACGCTGATCACATGCCAGATCATGAATTGGATGGAACTTCAAGCGTATATAACGGATCAGCCAACTATCTAAAGACTAGCTGCCTCTGGACAAGTATTAGGACCATGTAGATATTTCCTTGATATTATTAAACCGAAATATGTCCATCTATCTAGCCAGGGATTGTAAGTAGTTTCGATACCATTCAAATTAAAATGGCACGTAGTCGTTAATTTTTACAT
Organism: Rosellinia necatrix; assembly: GCA_021209875.1. Classification (NCBI taxonomy): domain Eukaryota; kingdom Fungi; phylum Ascomycota; class Sordariomycetes; order Xylariales; family Xylariaceae; genus Rosellinia; species Rosellinia necatrix. Next base: position 1,065,469 of record JAGYVD010000003.1, read on the forward strand.
GTTGTCTAAGACAGACCATGGTAGAAGATATGGTAGATTGACCAAGGTTTGTTTGATAACGTTCTATAAGACGTAACCAGAGGTCAATTGTACGGGAAAGAGCTTATCCTTATGAAGAGTATGGGATTGTAATACTTGGAAATGCAAGTGAATGGGGTGTAGTGACGAGACAATTAGTCGGCAAACTTGTCATGTTAGGATTGCCCAGAGTGAGGTCTAGTCACTATGAGGTAGCAGCTGGGTAGCAGGTAGATAGCCAAGTATAGGGGTAGGGCTCAATATCATTGATTCCTGGGCCTACCATCTAGGTGGGAGGCCTTCAGTCCTTATATACACAATTATGCCCTTAGAGCTACCCCCTAGGGTAGCTGGTGCCTCGCTATGTGATCCATTGGCCTGACAAAACTTAACATACGGGCCTCGGGGGAGCCTTGGGAATTCTATGAAAAACATGCGTCGAACATCGAACAAATGATCACCTAAACAGGGGACGGACGCCCAGGTCCGCTTACACGACAGGGATATCGTGAAACGGCGTGTTTGGTAGTGGGGATGTGATTCATTATCTCAGTGAGTTCCCTGGTCCGCAACTACCCCCATGCGTACCCAGACGATGTCCGTATTGAGGCCACCAACGCAGAGGCAGTCGCTAGCCTAACATCACGTATTTCCTTGTTATCCAGATAGGACGGGGGATGTATATTAATCTGGCCATTGGGTTAGGTTAGTCCGAGGCAGCCCAGCATTCTGCGCATTTCGTTTCCCGGGTTTGGACGACATATGAATATAAAACACCCAGTATCTCCTCAATATTCCCCCCATCTCTTTATGGAATGGTTGCCATCGCGCACCAATGACGGGGAACTTGCTTGGAGAGAAACGGGAAGTGGAATACACAAAGCCCAAACACTAAACAACCGCTCTAACCATCTCGTTCCATATCAACGAACTAGCCATCGCCCTTCTAGTCGTTGAACTTAGATAGAGCGATATGATCATGCATCTCAGGCCTTGATAAAATGCTATCTCCCGTTGTCATGGGATGCTCGCTAATAGAAGCAAACGCAAGGCCTGAAGAACCAATCGGCATTTCTAATATTACACAATGCGAACTGGGCGCCCAAGGAGATGAGGTGAGAGATGGGCTACATCCTTATCTAATGACAAACTAGTTACCTAGCCATCAGTGGTAGAAAACACTCCTCGGATTCCAACCCCACCAGAACATCCTGACCGATTGACGTTGCAACATTGGCCCGCACTCTTACTTTTAGCCGAAAGACATTTCCACGCCATCAGGTCTCAAATGATGAGGCACCCCCCGTCACCATGCATGGGGAACCAATCAGTAATGACGCTAGATGTGCATGGTTGGGTTGACCATTGTTATGACTACGCAGTCCGTGAAAGAGTGATGGGGTGACCGGACTCCGGCTACCGCAGACGGCCACTCGCTATACCTCAGCCAAGTCACTAAGTCGACGCACCAACGCAAAGAATTCTTTAGACTGTGAGCATGTGCGCACTTGCACGGTAGCGTTCCCGTTTGGCTGTTCTGGCCCCGCCGGGTCAACGTCTCACAAGATGGGGTGTTCGAAGAATCGTGGTAATTTGCTGTCGATCATCTTAGAAAGTTGGGCGCCGTAACGGAGACGAGACACCACACCGTGGTCAGCATACCATCTGGGTCGAGTGAACAGGCGCCGCATACGCACGTCACGGGGGATGCCAGTAACCAACCAGCCCGGTGAGACGAAATCATATTGTTGGGCGACGGCTTTGATGTGCAACATATGGTTAGCTAACTAGCTAGTTATAAGTTATTACAACATGAGTTATTACAACATAAATTATGACAACCAACATGTGTCGGACCTGGCCATTCGGCCGACTAGATCGGATAAAGTATAGCAGCAACGCAACCCGTACCAACAATTAATGGGATACATATAACAACCATATGTATGCAGACCAAATGATGAGACAGGCCAGCCGATTCGACAGTGCAATCCGCTTGCTATACACACGGTGATCATCTCATCTCTTTCCCATCTCCTCTCCGTCTCTCGTCTCTCGCGGATGGATGTGTCTTCTCTCGCTCGCGGAATGATGCCGTGTAGGTCGGGCGGAGGCCACCCAGAGCCGCAATTCACACCTGTTGCTACATACCTGCTTACACTAGGTAGGTGCTGACACAGATGTACCCGTTCTGTTGCCTGGGTACCAAAATAACACCGCCCGACACATGTGATGCGACCTCACCGCATATGCCCTGCTGTCGCGTGTCCGAGGATCCCTGCCCTCCCCCGGATCGCCGAGCGCCCAGGCGCCCACAGCGAATGAAACGGCACAAGGCGGTCGGTCACCAGCGCGCGCGCGCCATTGAGTCATTCTTCCCTCCCTCTCTCCCTCTCTGCCTCTCTGCCTCCACCATCGTCGAGGGCAACGCTGCGGAGAGCTATGTAACGATGAAACCACGCATGACGTGACGAACATGGCTAACTGGGAAGACAAGGAGGGAGGGGGGGGCATAGTAGTAAAAGAAGTGTGTGATCACATGTCATCACCCTAGCTAAGCCCTTCCCCCTTCCCCCCCCCCACTCATCTCTCGGTGAAGTCGAGCAGGTACGGGTTCGCGATGGGCCTCGTTGTCTTGCTCGGCGCGATCCAGCAGTGCCGGTGGCGCCTCTCGCTCTGGCGCGTGGCCCAGGTGAAGGGCTCGACGGGGCCGCCGGGGCTGAACTGCCAGTAGCGCAAGGGCGGCCGGCGCGTGACGGCGAACGGCAGCGACTGCATCGCGGCCATCGTCGTCGTCGTCATCGTCGTCATCATCGTCGTCCCCGTCCCGCCTTCGCAGCAGCAGCTGGCCTCCGCCGCCGCCGTCGCCGCCGCCGCCCCCTCGTCTTCCCCCCCCCCCAACTCCTGCAGGCCGGCGTAATGCGTCGGGATGGGCAGCGCCGCCGGGAGCTGGACCGTGTAGTTCACCTCCCCCCCCTTGCCCTGCCGCACGGGGATCCGCGCCAGGTGCGGCGCGAGCGCGCGCTCGGGGAGCTTCCGCCACGGGCCCCGGTCCCACACGTCGAGCGAGACCTGCAGGCTGTGCAAGCACGTGGGGTGGCGCGCGAGGGCCGCGAAGATGGCCCCAAGTCGGTTGCTACCCTCGACTCGGGCAGGCGGGCCCGCTGCTGCTTCTGCTGCGGCGGTGGCGACGGCGTCGACTTCGTCGTCGTCGTTGTTGTCGTCGTCGTCGTTGTGGTGGTGGTCTTCGGTGTCCGGGCGACCAATGGCGAGGAAGGGCGCGAGCTCGTGGAACGACACACTTAGCGTGAGGTCGAGTCGGCGGAGGTGACGAATGAGACGAGAGGATGCGGGCTGCGCTAGGAACCGATGGGCCGAGAAGATGTCGTTGAATATCATCTTGTGGCTTTCGAGGAACGACTCCATGACTTCCGGGTGCCTTGGCGTTGGGGGAGATCACGTTGTTAGCGGGGGTTTTTTTGTTTTTTTTTTCTTTCTTTCTTTCTTTCTTTCCCTTCGCTTCTACATCCCAAGAGCCAGCCAGCCAACTAGCCAGCTAGCCTAATACGGGGACCACCCTCGCTCGAGTCAATGACTTACATCTTTTTGCATACGACCATCAACGCGCCAAGGTCGGTACGGTCGATCGAGGTAGGCTTGCCGTATTCGATTCGCTCCTCGCATCGCCAGTGGCGCTGGCCCCATGCCGAGGCGAGCCTTCGCTGCCAGAGGAGCAGATTTGCCATGGGGTCGTGTTGTATTAAGTCCATATACTTCTGGATCCGATCCGGGTCTTCATCGTCCTCCTGGAACATAACGCAGCGCGTATGCACCCAGTGACCATCTTTGAAGTGCAAGTGTCGCCCGTTCGATTCGTGATACTTGTGATCGTAAGCCCCCCGCCACACGTAAGAATATACCATCTTTCTTATTTCGAGGGGTAGCTTTTGGAAGAAGGAGGAGCCATGCTGTTGGTCGAACGTAGACTTCGGCGCTGCCACCTCGACTTCGACAGCTTGGGGCGTTGGTGCCTCAGCCAGGTCCTTCACTTCGCTCGTACTTGTGGTGTTTTCCGATGTATCGGTGCGGCATCTTTTTGCCTTCTCTAACTTCCGGCGAAGATACGACCTCAACCGGGACGAGACACCGATGGCCATATTTGTTACTACTATCATATACCTAGCTTGTTGCAAGAAAGGATAGATAGATATAGTAGGTAGTTCAGCAGTTGGGCAGATAGGACAACGATGGGGGCAAACCGAGAGGGAGAGGAAGACAAATAACGACAAAGACGTATTGGAAAGGTACCGTGTCCAGTCCGGTCCTGTATCTAGCCCTCACACACTTAATACCTATTTCCGTACCTAATCGTCACAAGCGGGACATGTCACGATAAGGCAGCACCGTGTCTATTTCAACCTATCATGGCCGTGCAGGCAGACCATTTCGAAAGCACGCGTATTGTCCAGTTCCAGATAGATATGATCATGAGCCCCTCACTGCCCCATGCCTGGGCCGGGGCTGGGCGACTGGGGAGGTTCATTGTTAGTCACTGTCTCACAGTACGCGAATGGTGGAGGGTTACGTTTGCTGCCTGAGATACATGCTCCTTAGGGCTGAGCGACAGATATAGGCAGAATGAGCAGGATTGATAACCCGGGCATGACAAGCGGCGCAAGTGTCACGGTGGTGGCGGGTGATCATTTTTGTATTATTTAAATCCGAGCAGGGCGCGGGGCCGGCAGCCCCCTGTCGCTCGCTCGCCCTATACGGGAACACCACCCTCGACTTGACACGGGCTCGCTTCGTGAGGGCTGCCTGGATGGATGTCATGTAGTGTATGACGAGAGAATTAGATCTTGTACCACGCACACCCATACAAACAATAGTCCGTCCGTTTGCATCGCAGCATGAGTCCCGCCCTGTCGAAAAGGAGCCCCCCCCTCTTGTCCGAGAGAAGGAAGCTCGACCGGCTCAACTAGCTCAACCGGCTCAACCAGCTCGACCAGCTCGGCATGTCTCGACATGTCTCGACATGTCTCGCGCACGTAAATAGCTATGATCGGCGGTGGGCTACATACCGGGGCGTCCACCGAATTTCAGACCGTCTCATTCGTTTGTTGATGCGCCGCTCCGTTCCGACGACATCCAGGCCACGGTGACAGTCATCCCAGGCACCCCGGCGAAAATCTGAGCAGGCGAGCAAGCAGTGCTCCCCGGGGAAAGACGGGATGGGATGTAGACGTTATCGGATTCCTGGCTGCAACACCGGTGCGTAAATGTGCAGTGGCCGCGACAGGCCAGTAAGAACTGTTCGGCTGCTTTACCGAAGCGCACAGCACCCCTACACTCACTACTACACTTACTATCTACCTATTCCCCCACACCACGACACAGCGAGCCAAACAACGGGCGAACCAACAGCCCATCCATACACCGTATTAGTGGAACTCCGCCTCTTTGTGGGTAATCCCATCCCAACATACACAGTTTGTAGGGTGCAGACATCGAGATTGCGGCGTGGGCCTTCACCCCTCGTGGCTCCTGACAACACCAATAACGTGTTCCTCGCGCTCTTTGTGGCTCCTCGCGCTCTTTGTGACTCCTCGCGCTCTTCGCGTTCCCCGCGCTGTGCGCTGACGACATACCTCGCTTGAACGGCACTGAGCATCTTTGAGTTGTTGTTCTTGCTCGCTACTACATGTGAGCCGGTCTGGGTACTATGACTTTGACTTGTTTCACCCATTCGTGCAAACTAATGGTTTCACCTTGGCTTGGCTAGATACGAACCAGGGTGATCATCATATAGTTAAGTAGTTACCCCTCCTTTTCGACTATTAATACCACCTTGTCTCTAGGCACTCTATTGTAACACCCCAGTGTCAAATACCCCTACAGATACGATACAAGCCATATCTGCATGCATATACTTGTGTGTAAATACACAATGAGTACCAAATGAAGAGAATACAGGCTAGTCCCGACGTGTCTGCTTGGCGGTGCGTTATTGCGGTTATCTCACCTCAGCAACGGGCCGCGCAGCATTCTAACCTCTTTCACCTACATAGTCTATAGCTATCCACCTAGTGATGCACGTAGTCTTTCCCCCCCTCCCAGGTCCTGCCTACAGTAGCGTACGGCGCTATCTCTAAACAGCCCGTCGGTCCTGGGGTTGACAGCGACAAGATCCCGCTCCATAACCTTGGAAATTCCCAATCGGGTTCCTCGGCACGGTGTTCAACGTCCTCCTCGGCGGCATTACCCGGGAGGCGCTGACCTTGCCAAGAGCACCAAATCCTCCTCGGCGAATAGAGAGGGAGGAAAGCTTTCCCCAGGAAGACCGGGAACCCCTCCAGGAAGGCCGCCAATTGGACCCGGCGGGCTACACTACATGATCTACGCGGGCATACACTATGTATCAAGCGGAATGCGAGGTTGCGGGAAGAAGTACATACATGCAAGTAGAGACGGGACCCCCGGACGCGCAGCTCAACATCCACACATACATCCATACATATATCCGTACATAATCGCCCAACCACGCGAGGTGACGGTGCTGAAATCCCAATGCAGCTGGTCAGTCATCTGCTTATCAAGGCTGCACGATCGATCCTACGAACGAGGATCTGCCGCAGACAGGGACGGCCCCCAACGGCTAGCACATGACTTACTCTAGATACCCATGGCCTTCGCCAAGGGGACTCCATACTTACATATAGTTACATGATGCGCAGAGCGAAGGGACAAGGAACGGAAGGGAAAACGTGGTATGGTCGTCGCGGGCGTGGGGATGATAATAACTAACTAACTGATGGTAATGTAGGATGCCATTGCAAATGGTATGCATAAGGATTTCTGCATGGTGCTGCTAACTATTGTTTACACTGCTACATAGCCTACACTACACTACCCTACACTGCACTACAATACATACCACACTACACACCACACTACCGGATGGCGAAACACGGCCAAGAGAGGAAATGCGCGCGAGAAGGCATTTTCAGCTTCGGACGAGCCAGAGTCCTACGGTAATCCGTCATGTAGGCAGGCTATGCTTATGGGCTCAGCTTATATTGCCGCAGCACAAGACAGGACAAACACCCCACGCCCGGATAGGACGGTGTTCTTGTTATCGCCCTTTTCAGGATGTGAGATGCGAGATTTGATAAGATAGGACAAGATGGGATAGGATGAGATGGGATGGGATGGGATGTGATGCAGTGTGATATAATCCGTTGCCGAGCATCCTGCATGAGTCTGCTCCGACTAGCACTTAGTATGCACTACTATTATCAGCGGGAGGGTGTGTAAGACGTTGGATGTTTTTTAGATGTTGCTATTGCCTTCCCCGACAGAGAGACAGAGACGGTTGTTCCTTTATGTGCTAACTTAGCAACAGAACCCCCAAAAGAATTCAAAAGCGTTAGTTATATGTACTACTTTTATAGCCAATAAAATAATAACTAGTTAACTATGTAGTTAATCCTTTCAAGTTTTCGTTCAAGGGCTAGTAGCTGTCTAACTATAGAAAAAGTAAAAAAAGTGGAAAAGTAGCGCTTTTATGAGTGATGGTTGTAATAGTGGCAGTTAGTTCAGAGCTTAACTACTTACACCTCTCTAGATAGTGAGACGAAAACGAAAGTTAAAGAAGGAAAGAACTTACATGCCAAACTACGGCATATTTCACTATCCCTTCTAGTGTACCAGCGTGCACCGGCAACCCCCACCAGTATACACAACTACTTACTTACTTAGGTAGGTACGTACCGGAACTGTAGCGATTGATTGGTGGTTGAAGAATGCTTGCCTAAGGTAGGTGCCAAACTTCTCGCTATTGCTGTGCATTCCACTAAGTATTCATTATCACACTAGGTAAGATTCTAGTTGCTGACTGCCAAGCCGCCATGCTCCACGCACGATTTCCCACAATAGGCCTCATACATATTATACACACACACATCACATACAATGGCTCCGCTCAATTCATATTTCTCCTACAAGCGAAACACGAGCCGGCTGGTGTTTTGGGTTGTCAAAGCATCCAATGCCATCATCGCCTCTTCGGCAGCCACCCTGCCCGATGATGTGCCGAGAGCCCCCAACACGAACGGCCAGGTCACTGTGTCAGGCCTCGTGTCCCTCTCGAAGCTCATCGCCAAGCACATGGATCCCGTCCCACCCGCCATCCTAGCGCTATTCCATGCAGCCATACGGGCGCGCACCGCCGCGTACCAGGCATCCCAGCAGCTCGTCGCCAACAAGTCCGACCCCGAGGTCGAGCGGGGCAGCCTCTCTCACAAGCACTTCATCGATGCCCTTGTCGAGGCCTTCAATGCACTGGGGGGAGCTGCATGGGCTGAGAGATGTAGATTGGAGCGCTCTGCTCCCGGTGACTCCCTTGACGATCAGGCCGGCCTCGAACAGGTCCTCTTCGACAACAAATTCGCCGCCCTCAGTATCGGTGGAGACACAGCACCAGAGGATGTAGACGCATGTGATGATGAGTCCGACCCAGCATCTCAACAGCACCCGCCGTCTCAGGGACGTCAGCAGCGGAAGAAGGCATCTGGCAAAGCAAAGAAGGCAAGGCACGGGAAGAAAGCGAACAAGAAGAAGCAACGTCCACCAGCGGCCAAGACACAGAGTCTCGATGACGTTCCAGTGGAGAGCTACCGCATCATCCAAGATGAGGAAGGTATTGCCGCTGATTACCTGATGGCAGCCTATGCCCTCATTCAGGAATGGGCTTCTCTTCGAGTCTATCTGCAAGGGGTATGGCACGACGTAGCGTACAACGGGCTCAATAGTGCCGTTGCTGGGACTCTGTCGAACACTGCCATCAAGATGGTCGAGTGCTCGGCTGCTGCCATGTTCGTCGACTTTCCCGGACACGACTCCTATGAAACCGTCATGAACACCATCACCCGTGGAGACCCAGACAAAGCACAAGGCATGTTCCACCTGGCGCTTCACAGAGTAAGCCCGGACCACGCCAGCACCAAGAAGGTCCAGGAAACTGCCGTTGACGTCAAAGAGCAGCTCCTGATATATGCATACCAAGACCTCATTGACTTCGTCACCGACTTCCAGAAGATGCGCAATGGAAAGCCGACAAAGCGCATGCTCAAGCAAATCGGTAAATGGGACCCTAATCTTGACCTTCAGCGTGCTAGCGAGACAGAGAGGCTGGAATGGCGCCGATCCTACACCATCAACTGGCTCTACGACCTGGTCAATGTCTTCTCATCTGTTGTCGCGCAGCGCAACACCATGCAAGGGGAACAGCACGCTTTGGAATCGGTGGACTGGTCTACTGCTGGCCCCTGGGATAGGCACCGGCGGCTCTTTGGGCTGAACGAGTTTGCTGGTGTGGTCACACATCTTGCCATGCAAAAACAGGGCTCTAATATTCGCCATAAAATTCTCCCCCATCACGTCTTTCAGCTGCAGTGCATTGTCGACTCGCTTACCGTATCCCGCGGCTGGTCTCTCAGTGGTCTCCGGGGCCATGTTCTCATAGCACCGCCCCAGGGCTTCCGGCCACGACGAGACGTCGATCTATTCCTCGATCGACACCATAAGCGGACGGGCTCAGGGTTTCTCCAGGCGGTGGATCTTCTGAAGAAGTTGTTCGAAGAGGATGGAACTCTGCACGACGATCTAAACCGCCACGAAGCGAGCTGCGGACTGTTGGAGGCCCTCCAGTATGATTTCACCGATTGGCTTGGGGGGTCGAAGTATATGTCCGGGCTCACAGACATCCCCCCATCTCGGTTCTCCGTTACGAACCCCAACGGTCTTTGGGAGTATTCACCATTTCTCTGCGGTGTTGGCCTTGAAGAAGGCCTTAGGGAAGCCTACCGGTACAGCTTTATCGTCCTTGATACGCTCCCGGAACCCGTATTGTTGGTCCACCTGCACAACATGCTCGTCCAGAAAGGCTACATCGCCGAGCCGGTCGGGCTGTTTGCATCGTTCGAAGAGCTATTTCGGACGTCCTTTTTCACCAGCGGCAAGACCCCAACCTCGAACTTTGGCGAAGTCCTAAAAGCGAAGCTCGCCGAACCGCGACCCCGTCGCGCCGGCGTCGGACATACCTTGGACGACCTCAAGGAATTCAAGGTAAACCGGTTTTTCAAGACAAAATCATATTTGATGATATTTCATGCGGCACGTTGGAATCCCGACCGCATTCCTGACAGTGACATTCCCTTCCCATCCCTGTTGGGGATGTACCGTATCAGTCAGACAAAGTACATTACCGATTCGATTACGGGCCAAAAACGAATAGAGGGCACAGATTTGGTCAACCGTGCAAGGGCGAATGGCCTCTCTGAAGAAGAGTTAATGATGTGGATTACACCCCCTCCCCGCACAGTCGAAAAGGACCAGTCAAATTCCGAGGTTGTTCAGCAGATGTTGGTAGTACCAGAGGGATATAAAATGAGCAAGCATCCCCTGCCAACTACCAAGGGTGGCGATCGTAACTGGTCAGGCCCAGATCTCCTCGGTCTCCTAAAGCGAGACGTCTCTAACGATATTTGCGGAAATATACCACTCTCCAGTCTAAACTACGTCATGGTCATGGCTCGGTTCATGATAATATTCCATCAATTCGAGAAGGAACTGGCCAGGCGTCGAAACCCATTATACGTGCAGGCGTACGAGACCGATCCGGTATGGGAGAAGCAAAAGCGAGTCGGCCTCGCCTATCTCGCCCTGCATTCACAAGACGAGGAGTGTTTGGAAGTCATGGCGCTAGAGCTCAAAAAACCCAGGGCCGGGTTTATGAACCATATGTACTGGGATGACTTGAAGACCACAGCACTGCACGAAGAAGAGCAAAAGTCGAATACATTTGACGACGAAATGCCAAATCAATGTATCCTGATGTAGGTAGACGTCATCTGGTGAACCGATAATGTAGTGGCCCATCGTGGTTACTGGATATTAAGAGAGTTGTTTATGGCTCTTGGCTGAGCTCTAGCTAGGGGCATATGATGTCGAAAGACGCTGTAGAAATAAATACAACTACAAATGGCGCTGGACCGCAAATCATGCCCTACGAGGCCCGAGAAGTAATCCAGGACTTATGCGTAACGTCCATAAACCGTAAAAGGCAATCAATCACCCATCAGGCCAATGCCTACTATTTACGCTCCCTTTGTTGTACATTCCCTCCAATTCGACACATATAACTTATGGCCATTAACAAGTAGCCAGGCTCGTTTTTCTTTCCTATTACTAGGCGATTTAACCACATTCGTTCGCAGCATCATACATCATATTAACTAGATGCCTGATTCAAGAAATTCCACTAAAATATATGCTATGGTGGTGATGAGGGGGAACTAGCCACGCTTAAAACAACATTTCATTGATAGTTTCTGCGTCGATCTGCCCTTATCTATATATTACCCTTCTATCTAAGCATGTCGTGGCTTGGTCACACGCTGTTCACCTGATCTAAGCCTCGTCGTAGCACACACTGCCGGAGGTGTAGTTATGTGGCTAGGTGCAGACGCATGTAAAAAGCACGTAAGCCCCTACGGCTGGTTATCATACATGTGCCTACTTTCCCTCGCTTGTCGTTTTTATTTCACAGGGCTAGGGGTTTAAATTAGGTCTCATGTGTTCCTTGCAACGCTCCTCACAACATGCTACAAATAAACGCGGCCCAGACCTGGATCCCGCGCGACAACTATGGCCCGCTCGCATCACGGGCTGAAACTAAGGATGGAAAATGTTCAAAGCCCCTGTGAAGACGCCCCTACCCCCCCCCCTTCCTCTTCCCCCTCCCCTTCTGAAAGTAGATTCTCGTCGCTGGCTGATGGCCACGACGGGGAAACGGCAGGTCTGGCCGTCCCCTCGGATGTGGGCGGCATGGCACGCGCGAATATGGGGAGATAATAATACCTCCGTGCGAACTTTCGATCGAAAAGGAGTTGTGATTTTTTTTTTAATCTCTATCCTAAAAAAAAAAACGAAAGTAAGACGGGCCAAAGTCACCTGTCTAAATAACGAGAGGAGCGCGAATACGGTTGCTACCTAGGTTAGCGCAGCCGCAACGCCAAAAACGAACGAATGTTAACAATGCCAGACACAAAAGAGGGCTTGTTACTCAGTCCATCCATCCCCCCTACTGTGGTTCACGTCCCCATTTCAAAATCCATCTTCTCCCCCCCCCCCTTTCCTCCCCATAGTTTTCCGTCTCAACGGCACTCGCGAGGCCCGATGCCATATCTTTTTGCTCTCTGACGTCTAAAAATCTATCGCCCCCGTAATAATAGCGGAGATGGGATTGCCATCGGCGCCAGGAGAGCAGCGGCGGGTAGAGGACCCGGCGTTTAGGGCCGCGTCTCGTACGCCCTGTCGGACTCGAGGCTGACTATCTGGGGCGACGGCCCCCCCGAGGAGTTGGTGCGCGCGCCCGGCCGCATGGGGGGGTTCATCTCGTAGCCTTGCTGCGCGCCGGCGGCGGAGCCGGCGGCGGCACCGCTCCTCTGGCCCTGGCCTTGGCCCTGGCCATGGCCATGGCTATGGCCGTGACCGGCGTTCCGGGGCCGTTGCTGTTGCCCGCCGGCAGAGCCTCCCTTGCAGCCGCAGCAGCTCATGTTTCGGGATGAAGCGCGATCGGTGTTCGTGTTAAGGGATAGATGGATGGATGGATGCTCGACGGCTCGAGCAAAAAAAAAAGAAAAAAAAAGGGGGGGGAGGTGAGAATGGAACAATGAGGATGATGTGCTAGTGCTTGTCTACGTAGACGCCGGAAGTGCCCGAGTGGTATCGTGTCTCGTATGCTTTCGTCTATACTCTAATATAGTGTAAACGCAGCCTGAGATGTGGTGTAGGAGAGGAATCCATGGTTTTATATATACACCATAACTCTTAGACTCTCCCTCAACCCTTCCTCAACCCTCCCTCAAATTACGCCTTGGGAAAACCCTCGTGTGACGTATAACTGGCAACGAGGCCAAACAAATAACAGCAACACACGACGGGCTAGCTAGACCCCCAACCTAGGACTAACTAATACGTCGTCGACATGTCAACAACAATAAGCTCCCTCTCCCCCGCTTGTGCCGGGCTTTGTGAGACCAGTGTCACGACACGACACCGCCTAACGACAAGGTAGACAAGTATCGAATCATCGTGAGAGTCGCCGTCATCCAACTAGTGAGGCCGGGCCGCAGTGTACGTACGTACCGGCGGATATCGAGACGGGAGAAGAGGGCGGGTAGATGGCGTGTTAGCCAGGTGGGATGCACTTGTTGGTGGTGGACGGGTGATAGCACCTCTGGTATAGGGCTCCGAAGGGATTCCGAAGGTCAGTCAAACTGAGGGAGAGTTAAGTGGTACGTCTCCACGGCGTTGACTCTAATCCCTCGCTGGCCTTGATCATTGCGAACGAACCGTTCCCTAGGTCAAATGAGTGACTAAAACGCCCTCACCAACCGTCGTGCTTGTCTAACCGGATTCCCTGTATACGGCTTACAAAGCGGTGATGTCGCAGACACGCAAACACCTCCGTCTCGTGTTGCCCGTGACCGGCTGTGTCTTGCACAGCGCCTCATTTCTCTCATATTCCGTCACACTTTTCTTTTTTTTTTTTTTTAACAACGGTATGCTGAATCATGAAAACAACGTGGTTCAGCATATAAAATTATAGTAAGGGGTATAATACATGAATGGCTTGTCGGCAAAAACGTTGAGAGCCGCTGAGCGAATGCATATGCAAATGAGGGAGGGGTCTTTGGAAGGGGTGAATCATATCAGCCCTGAGGTTCGTGACTCGTAACGGCAATTCGCTATCTAGTTTCCGACCAAATTCGAGGTACCCCCTCATAAAAACGTGATCCAACTCTTTTTGAGGCTCTTTACATGTACGTCCGTTCCCCTTGGCCCCGTATTACCTCCCTTAGAAAAAGAAAAAAAAAAGGGAAAAAAGGGAGAGAATCTATTTACCCGAACCCAAAAGCGTTTCAATTCTACCGACGGGCCAATAGTGCTTTGTCGAGACATGCCACGATCTAAATTGGAACCATTAGTATGATAATTGCCATTTGAAACCTCCACTCTTCATGTAGAGAGAAATAGAAAGAGTGGCTTACCTCCGGATTGAAGACTCCTTGATTTTCTAAATACTTGCTCAATCCTCGGACAAGGTCCATCTGCTCCTCTACCGACAGGCCCGTGATAGCAAGCTCCATAACATTACCGTAGTTGAGTTTGTGTTGGGCGACGAAAGTCTGGTAGTATATGAAGGCGAAGAAGCCCATGATAAACTGGCAGTCCATCCTGTCCGTCATACCACCATGGCCGGGAATGGAATCACCAAAGTCTTTGATCTTGAAGGTACGTTTGAGGCCCGAGGCGAAGAAGCCACCAAAGGGGGCGATGAGGGAGGCGAAAGAGGCGAGCACGACGGCGTGGATCTGCATGGGTTCGCCGGTAAAGGAGAATGTGGTACCCTCTGGCAAGAAGAACAGGTGTGGTAGCGTGTAGGTGTGCGGTAGGAAGGCGGGGTTCGGTTCGCACTCGAGGCCGGTGAAGATGTTGGCGCCGAGGTCGTTGACGGGGCAGATGAAGTACTTGGAGCGCATCAGCACCTTGGTCAACATGAACCCCCAAATAATGGTCATGAGCCAGGCGCCCAGGAAGCCCTCGACCGTCTTCTTGGGGGAGAGCTTGATCAGTTGGGTTCTACCAAAGGAGATGCCGCAGATGTAGGCGAAAATATCGTTGCAGATGACCAGAGAGGCGGGCAGGAAGAACCAGATCATGCCCTCGAAAACATTGTTCATGACGAAGTGGGCCTGGACGACGATGAGGTAGAGAGCCATATGGGTCCAGGCGAAGTTGGTGAACTGGAACTTCAGGTGGCCGGCCTTGAGGTTGGCGACGAAGAAGACGAAGCCGATGACGTAGAGGACGAAGCTGATGAAGCGGTGGTGGGTGGCCAGGGGGAGCAGGACGCGGTCGACGAGCACGATGTGCTTGAAGTAGTAGATGACGGATTCGCCGTACAGGAAGTACATGGTGGTGACGAGCCAGTACCAGTTGAGGCTCTTGGTAGGCCGGAGCTGCCTCGCACGGCTGGGGACGCTGGCGATGGCGATGACCTCCTTGAAGGAGACGATCTGGACGGTGGTTATGCAGGCGATGATGTAGATGTGGCCCGAGAACAGGGCGGTAAAGAAGAGCCCGATCATGACGAAGGTCCAGAGGGTGCGGACGAGGAAGTTGGCCTTCTTCTTTTCATACTCGGAGGGCTGCGATGACTCGTTGGGTTTCTACATGGGAGGCAGAACGGCCGGATTAGTCAAGAGATCAACGGAAAACAGAAGACGGAAGACGGAAGACGGGAAACGGGAAACGGAGCTCGAGAGGGGAGTACCTCGCTGATGTGATCTAATTGCGTCGTCGCAGCAAGGCTCCTCGTTCTATGAGGCGAACCGGAGCCGTCCTCACTGACCTCGCTCATACTGGACCTTCGACCCTCGCCATAGCCATTTGCAGCCCGGCCGGGAAAGCGAACACCACGGCGCGGCTTCGTCATGGTGTCTCGCTGGTCGCGTTCTGCGAAACACAATAAAAACCAGAGAGGTGGATGGGGGGTCGTCGTTATTGGGATGATCTTTCTTTCTTTCTTTCCTTCTTCCTTTCCTTCTTCCTTTTTTCTTTCCTTCTTCCTTTTTTCTTATTTTCTTATTTTCTTTTCTTTTTCCTCTTTTTTTTTCTTTTTTTTTCGATATCGATTTTGGTATTTCCTATTTGCGACGTTGGCGATGACGTTAACGAGGATAGGGCAAAAAGCTCACACACCCACAACAGGCGCGTGTGCGTGTGGGGGGGGAGGTAGGAGGTGGTACAGTAAGAGCAAAAGGAGGGTCCGAGACAACAGTTCGGGGTCAATGCCTACCTACAACGCCGGACGTGCAGGATGATAGACAATGTGTTCGGAGCGAGGCGTGGCCCGGGGGGAGGGTTGTATCTTATCTGATCGAGATTACAGATTGTAGATTGTATGTGTGCAGAAGTGCGTGCCGCCGGTAAGGTATGTGTTATGTGCACAGGTACACTACCTATGTATGTGCATATGTAAAATGCACATAAGGGGACACGATGATTGTCGGACGGATCTGGAATATCTCAATATGCCGCAGAGAGTCCGCAGAGAGTCCGCCGAGAGTCCGCAGAGAGTCCGCCGAGAGTCCGCAGAGAGTCCGCAGAGCCCGCAGAATCCGGGGAGTCGCAGTCAGGAAAGGCGCGCAGAGGCGTGGACACGTCGAGGGTCAACGAAGCCCCGTCAAAGGATTAGGATTTGTGTTTGGCAATGTGCGGCTCGACCCGACTAGGGATTTTTCGTGCACTTCGGGACAGAGAAGTGGATTGGATTTAATCCATGGGACTGTGGTGGGTATGTAATTAGCAGACAGCAGATGGGATACATAGCAGATGGGATAACAGGTAGGATAACGAGTGGGATAGGATGGGTCGATGGTCAGTCAGTGATGAGGTCGAGAGCCCAGAGTCCTAGGTATGGTACCGTCGCTAGTGAACCTACCTATGCAATAGCCTACAGTGCTTGGGTAGGTACTTAGTAGGTAGTGTATGCTCCCAGCCAGCTTCCCTCACGCCTCCCTCGCTTGTCTTTGTTCTTGGCAGACGATCCCAGCTGTGTAATGACTGACTTGTTGGTTTGATTTGCCTGCTGTTGCAAGAGGAAAGTCCCAGTCAATCAGAGCTTCAATTGCCACCAGGTGAATGCCTGACCCTAGCCTACCTCGGGGGCCTGCGTACTGTGGTATGGTTTAGATTTGCCTTGGTACTGTTGTAAAAATAAAACAAATAACTAACAATAACTACCACTTAGCAATTAGGTGTCAGCTGCAAACCTGTGCAGTACACTACCACCGCAATTGGGTTGGCGCCCTCCCCTGGTCCCATCATCAGCTGCTAATTCTGCCAACCAGCTCTGTGATCACATGCCAGGCATGCACGGAGTAGGTACCGACGCCTCTAAACCCATCTCAGCCTCACCTCCCCCAGAAACCTGGTTCTGGGCATCGAAGAAGTCCCGAAGAGTGACGACATCTCGGAACAAACAGCTGGTCATCGGGCAAGAAGAGCACGGCCGAATATGTTTTACGTAGGTAGGTAGTACCGCAAGCCAGGCCAGATCGTGTTCTTGTCATATATCCTAAGAGCTATCTAATATTCTGCCACCAGTTCAAACATATGTATGCATTTGCACATGCTGACAATCATGTTCAACGTCATTCCCAAGTGCGTGCGACCCCAGGGTATTTCCATAATGCATCACCAAACCTTCATGATATGCCGTCCCGCAATCTAGGGTCCTCTATTCCTTAACCCCCCTCCCAATGAATGTCGTGATTCAGAACGCCTTAAATGTTAAATCTCCATCCATGCCTCCCATTATCCTACCCTGTTTCATTTGTTGCGCGAAGTGGTACTCTTCGTTCAATGAAACTCGGAATAAAACAAGATAAGCTAGCACATCAACTACCACTTAGCTTAAAATGTGAGTACAATGTCAGGTTCATTGGTGGGTCGGGCAGTGTAGCTTACCAAGCAAAATTGTATGTTGGCCACCACCTCCGCCGACATGCCCGGGTTGATGGGCCCGATACTGTCGGGGAACACAGACGTACAAAGCAACCTCAACGTCGCGATGAAGTCGTCCACTGGCTGCTTACGACTGAGAAACATCAGCACAAAGTGTATGTGCACCATGTTCCAGAAATCCACAGCCGGCGACGAGATACTGCCACCAACCGGTTCTGACGTCGCGCAACCGAGTGCTGTGAGGTACAGGAGTGACCAGATCTTATTTATGTCGATATTATCCCGAAGATTGACGAATTTCTCGTCCGTCGGGTCACCAGGAACCGTGTTATTAAACCGGGGTATGGCCACTTCGTAGCAGGCCTCCATGGCCACGGGAAGCAAAGTAGGAGCGATGTACGGCGCAAGCGCCACCGTTTGTAGCTGCAGGGTGAACGTAACAAGTGACAGGAGTTCAGTGATCGGAGCCAGCTGTAACCAAATTAGCCAGAACGTCGCCTGTGGACGGAATGTGAGAACTACTCACACAAAGTTCATTCTTGCAGGCATCCCACAAGCGGATGACTTCCAAACAAAATTGTATGGGCAACTGAGTAGGGTCGGTAGGGTCGCCAGCGGTGCTTAGCATGCTTTCACGGAGTCTCAAGCTTAAAACAAGAAATAGGCACCAGGAGCAGCACTATGGCTCAGGATCACCTTCAGGTCTTACGTTGAAGGGCACGCTTTCTTGCGCAGTTAGGGACATTGAACTAAGCATGGCAGTATTGTCTACGCTCGGATCATCCAGCATCACCACATCATCCGAATGCGTCTCGAGAGCTAGAACGGGGCTGTCGATGACCGGGCGCTTCCGCTTACTCTTCGTAGGCGTCTTTAGGAGTTTCGAGGGGGGCTCGACCACAATGCCGGCCACCGGGCCGGTATTTTTGCCTCTCTTCCCCTTGCTAGGACTGCCGGCCATCTCGACATCTTCGAACCCGTCCGAGACACCCCAGGTCTTCGCTACGGCGTTCCTCTTCGGCGTCCCCGGCCCGTCTTGGCGTTTGGCGCGAACGACCTCATCCCTCAAGTCCCGTCGCGTAAACTCGAGTTCGGTGGTGGCCGATTCTTGAGCGGCTTTCGCGGCCTCGACGGCCCGTTCCTGCTTCGCCAACTGCTCGGCCGTCTGTGCCTTGATGGCGTGAAGCTCGCGCTCGTGGTCCTCGCGGGATTTCTCCAGGCGTTTGCGCACGATACTGATCTCCCCATCCTTCGTCGTGAGCTTGGACTTGAGGTCCAGTATCTGCGCCTGGAGAGCGGCGATGTCGTGGGAGGAGGCCGCGGCTTGGCGCTGCGTCTGGGAGGGCTGGTACCGGGCTTGCGCCGAGGGAGCGGGGCGGGGGAGCGGAGGTGGAGGGTGTGGGATCTGTTGTGAGGCACGAGAAGCTATCGGATTGGGACCGGGAAGACGACCAGCAACTGCGGGACGCCATGTTCCCCCTTGCTGCTGCTGTTGTAGTTGCTGTTGTAGCTGATGTTGCTGCTGCTGCTGGTTTTGTTGCTGTTGTTGCTGTTGAGGTGATATTCTTGATGGTAACCCGGTAGGTCTCCGAAGCACAGACACAGGTGCAGGTGCAGGTACAGGCGCAGGTGCAGCCCTCACAGGTTGTAGAGCTAGAGCAGACTTCGGCGGCAGAGAAGGCTGGAAGGTCAACACGGCATCGTCCAGATCATCGTCCTCGAAATCATACTCGGCGGAAAGTCGTGGCGCGACGGCAGGTCTCGGCGGAGGTGGGAGCGGCGGCTGGGGCTGCCCATGCGTCCTTTGGGCTTGGGTGAATTGGATAGCGCCGTTCTCGAGCTCCTGGAGAGCGTTGGCGTTGAGGGTGTCGAGGTCATCGTCGGAGAAGAAGTCGTCCATGGCGACTCGAAGAGCCAGCGAGGGCGACGAACCAGCCCATTGGCGCGGCGCTACGCCAAGTGCCGGTTCGCATTCACGGCGCTGAAGCAAGTTGCTATTTAGCCAGTGTCAAGAGAAAAGTCGGAGGGGCAATTGGATGCTATCTCGTTTGGAGATGCCCAAAAAAGGGAGCCAGCCGGTTGGTCTAGATAGAGGTTATCTCCACCCAAAGTGTGAATACACAGCTAAGCTAAGTAACCTCCCGAGCTGGTACTTACCTAAGTACCTACTATATATGTACAACTTGAAGTCGTGTAAAGGGCATCTAATGGAGATAGCCTTTTATCAGTAGTTATAGGATATGCACATATGTACGTGCTTGGTCCACTTACCCCCTGTGCATCCGCTGCTCCCCTACCTAGGTAGGTAGCACGGTATGCATGCCTACGCCTCGGTCTTTTATGGCGCTGTATCAATTACCCAGATCTTCATCCTTTCTACAACTTCACTTATCAATCGCTACAGCACTGCATACAAGCACGTATTTGCAACTTAGTCCCTTAATCTATACTAGTATTACTAAATTTGTTTGTAAGATCCACCTAACAGTATAAGTATACTATTAGAAGCTGCGTAGACATGGTAAGTAGAGAAAGGTATGTACTCGAGACCAGAAACCAGCCGAGCCCCATCCATGTATATCATTCTGTCCTACAACAGGTGACACCGTCTTTGCAGTCGTCTCTGAATAAATTGAGCTCTATACAGGATGGAGAGGGCCAATTCTGACTTATCCCTCTTGTTTGTGCTATTTCTAACCAGCCGCCAGCCGCCAGCCGCGAGCCTCACCACAGTCAATAGATCTTCTCCTAGGTTGCGTGCCATCACGCCGCTCGCCCTTTCAACTAAATCGTGATATGTTGAGCCTATCCTCGAGACGAGACACAAGATAGGGGACATGTTTCATGCCCAACACTTGATGGGGCAATCCATCTAAAACAGACATGGCCGTACGAGGTCCGTAATAGAATGACCCAACTATGAGACCTAAACCGCCCAAATGAGGTTATCCACCGACCAAGGTTGACTGTCGAGGTTAGGTAGGAAAACTACCATATGGCCTATAGCGAACTTTGTCGCTACCGCTTCTTGTGGTGATAAAGCAGGTCGAACTTTGCCTATACAAAGCCTCCAGCCCAAGCCCCGGCAGGTGCTTCGGATACCGACATTCAGTAAGGGTGGGTAGGTCTACGATGCCCGTTCCGTCAAAGTTCGGTGCAACAAACAGCAGGAGCCATCTCACGAAATCCATACACAGGGATAGAGAGTTGGTAAAGCATGTGAAACGGTAGAACAGGTAGCCTCTACCGACCTGTCCGGGCTGGCCAGGCTACGTAGATCAAATAATACTAAGGTCAAATGTCTCACCATCGTCGTCGTCATCATCGCAGAGTCGGACTGGAATGGGATCACACTCCGGAAACAACTTCGGTTGCCCCCAAACAACCGTAACCGCTCTAAATACATCACAAGCTTTTCAAGGTGCCTTGGTAGGGTTGCGTTAACGAGACGGTATCATAATGCGCCTAGGAGATCAGCATTTCTCCATCAAGATGTTGACAGCTGTCGTGGCTATATTAGCTACCGCCAGTAAGTTGAGCCGATTGCCATGCCGATATATTCGGTGGTTGGTTTTTTTTAGAGTGAGCTTGCTTAGACTAAGACCACCGACGCAACAGCATCCAGCCGAGCCTTTCTTTCGCCTTGTCCCAATATCCCTGCTTCGCCCTACCAGTACAATACCGCTCCAGGGTGGTCTTACGTCAAGGTAGCGGACGGGCTACATAATCCTCGCGATCTTACGATCGACAGCCATGGCCGACTTCTTGTTGTTGAAGAAGGAGTTGGCATTAGCCAGCACATAGTTGATACCACCGGATGCATTACCAACACCCGCCTTCTCATCGCCAACACCGACCTCAACCACGGGATTTACCTGAGCCCCGATGGAGGAACATTGTACGCGAGCTCGCCATCATCCATCCTCCGTTGGGCCTATGACCCAGCCACTGGCAGTGTTGGCCAGAGCCCAGTCCTGGTGGTATCAGGAATGGCGACGTCCGGTCATACCACGAGAACATTGATTATCCCACCACACCACCCTGACCTGCTGGTTGTCTCGCATGGCTCGAATGGGAACATCGATCAAGATTCGATCAGTCCCAAAGCCGCCAGAGCGATTGTCAAGGTTTTCAATGTATCTTCTTTACCCACGGGTGGCTATAATTTCGTCTCGCAGGGCTGGAATGCAGGGTTCGGGCTCCGCAACGAGGTCGGCCTTGCGTTCGATGGAAATAATATGTAGATGAGACCCTGTGCTAAAGTGAGATAACATGAGGGTACTGATACTCGATAGGCTCTGGGGGGTCGAAAATAGCGCTGATAATCTCGTTCGCACCGTCAACGACACAACGACAGATGTCCACACGGATAATCCGTCTGAGGAACTAAACTTCCTGGGGGACGTAACGCTCCCAAACAATGACTGGTATGGCTACCCATTGTGCTATACGGTGTGGCGTCCCGACGAGCTATTAGACCGAGTCTTCCATGTCGGTGAGCAATTCGTCCAGGTACCAACTCCGTATTTCGACGACGATACATGTGCCCAGATCTCCCGGGCCCCCGTGCTCAACTTCCAAGCACACTCGGCGCCTCTCAGTTGCAAATTTGACGCCAAGTTCAACGATCTATTCATCGCAATGCACGGCAGCTGGGACCGCCAGCCGCCCACGGGATTCAAGGTCGTTGCCGTCCCTTTCGCTCAGGGCCCGGATGGTTCGTATGCACCTACGGCTGCCTCATGGAGTAGCCGTGGCACCATTGATGTATTGTATCCCTCGGACGAGACACAGTGCTCATCATCCACCTGTATTCGGCCCGTAGGGTTGGCGTTCGACGCTGTTGGGCGGCTCTATGTAACGAGCGATGCATCCGGTGAGATGTTTTTGCTTTCACAACTTTAGGCGGGTAAAACACCCGGTTCATTCGGAGGCACGGGTTGGGAGCAGCTTTTAGCTTAGCACAGATCCTAGTAACATAGTCGTGTTCCTATATTACACTCCCCCAATATGGTCATCTCTCTCTCTCTCTCCTCCCTCTCTCTCTCTCCCTCTCTCTCTCTCTCCTCTCTCTCTCTCTCTCCCTCTCTCTCTCTCTCTCTCTCTCTCTCTCTCTCTCTCTCTCCTCCCTCTCTCTCTCTCTCCTCCCTCTCTCTCTCTCCTCCTCTCTCTCTCTCTCTCCTCTCTCTCTCTCTCTCCTCCCTCTCTCTTTCTCTCTATAATTATCCGGTATGATTAATACCAAGGGCGGTACATAGTTCCTGGTTTAGTCGCGGGTCCAGGCTGTATATATAGGCATGCTTTACCCGGACCGGAACTTTATTCGCTTTGTTTTCAAAACCATGTCACCTCATATGATTCACAATGCCAAGCTGGGGCCACAATGATAGAATAGGTAGATACTAGGCAAAATAACATTTTATATTCAGATGCCAAAAAAAAAAAAAAAAAATTGGAGCCTTAACCTGACTCCGCATCGGCTATATGACAAAGCCGACGCTCAGATCCCTTTCTATCTAGGCATTGGACATCTACTAGCTCCAGGGTAGCATCGCCAATTTCTACTCACCGTCTCTCGAAGGCAACCGCGTCTCAGACCGGCGTCTCTTTCGAACGGCGCTTCTCGCCGGCCTCGTCGACGTGCTCGGCCGCGCCGCCGAGCATGTCGGCCTGCTTCTCGTTGAGGGCCTCGTCGAGGCGGTCGGCGTCGTCGTTGCCGCGGCGGCCGATCTGGTGCCAGGGCAGCTCGAAGAGGCGGTTCATGCTCTCGAGCGAGCGGCCGGCGGTCTCGGGGACGAAGAACCAGACCCAGGCGCCGCCGAGGACGGTGACGGCGGCGAAGAACCAGAAGGTGCCGCCAGGGGTGATGCCGCCGAGGGACCGCGGCAGCAGCAGGACGGGGACGGCGCGGGCGTTGCCGTACTGGTTGGCGAAGTGCAGGGTCATGGCGAGGGAGGTGGCGACGGCGCGGATGCGGAGGGGGAAGAGCTCGGCCGTGAGCAGGTACTGCATCGAGTTCCAGCCGAGGGCCCAGCCGAAGCCGGAGATGTAGATCATGGCGATGGCGGCGCGGCTGGCGGCGGCCTGGTAGCGCGGGACGACGAAGTCCTCGTCGACGCCGAGCTGCGGCACGGCCGTCAGGAAGGCGGCGATGTAGATGACGGCGATGGCCTGCAGCGTGATGCCCGTGAGCAGCGCGCGCTTGCGGCCGATGACGTCCACGAGGAAGAGCGCGCACCCGAGCGCCGCCACGAGCTTGACGATGCCGAACACGCCGCTCGCCAGCAGCGACTCCTCCTGCCCCGTGATGCCCAAGATCGCGAACAGGTCCGGCGCGTACAGCGTGATCGACCCGGCGCCGCTCCACTGCGACAGCAGCTGCACCGTCAGCGCCAGGTACAGCCGGTACGCGTTGTTCGGGATCAGGAACATCTCCCGCAGCACCCCGCTCCAGCTCGAGCCCATCGTCGCCTCCATCTCCTCCTCGTGCTGCGCCCGGATCGCGCTGATCTCCTGCACCACGTATTCGTGGTCCGGCGGGAGTTGGCGGATGTGCGACATGGTCTGGACCGCCTCCTCGTTCTTCCCTTGCTTGATCAGGTAGCGTGGCGACTCGTATTGGAAGAAGGTCAGGATGAAGATCAGACCGGCAAAGATGATGTGCAGACTTGTCGGCACAAGCTACGGGACTCGTTAGTATCAGGTCGCGAGGGAGGGGAAGGGGGGGAGGAGGGGAGGGTGTTGATGGATCGGTCGGTTGGTCGGGTTGTACATACCCATCTGTTGCTCGTGGTATCTCCGATGTTGACTTGCGCACCGTAGTTAGTAAAGTAGGCGAGCACGATGCCGAGATACACGCAGCCGGTGAAGACACAGGTGCAGAGACCACGGATGGACGCGGGGGCTATCTCGGCGATGTACACGGGTCCCACGACGGGCGTCTGGCCGACACCGAGCCCGGCAATGAAGCGACCGGCATACACGGCACCGAGGCTGTTTCCATGTCCCATGAAGATAGCAATACCCAGAATCCATAACACGCAGAGCTGCCGCGTCGCCCAGATACGACCGATGCGATCGCAGACCAAGAAGGCGATGAGGGCACCGGCGACGGACCCGACCTGCACCATGGCAGAGACATTGGCCTTGATGTTGGCCTGCTCGGTCTCGTCGTAGCTGTCATAGTTGATGGAGGCCTGGAAGACCTTGGAGTTGAAGGCGCCGTTGATCAGACCCTCGTCCACGCCACGGGCGGCGCCCAGGAGGCCGAAGGAGCAGACGGCGAACCAGAGGCGCCAGCCGAAGACGCCATCCGGCTCATTCAGATTCTTCAATCTGAAGATGTTGACGGGTTTCTTGACACCGCCGGCCATGGTAGGCAGAGGATAGAGAAGAGAACTCGTGCAGTGGAGGGTGAAGGAGGAGAGGGCGCGTTGGACAACTCCGGAACACGCGAGAGAGGGAGAGAGAGGGAGAGAGAAGAGAGGGGTGGCTCTTCTTCTTCTAACGACTACCTATTACACCTACAGCGCAAGTGAGCGAGGAGAGCGGCGCCGGCGCTCTTTATCTGTCGGCTGACAGAAACGAAAACGCCCGGCCGGCTGGTAACCCGCGATCGCAGACCAATGGGGTAGGTCCTCGCATGAGGATCAGTATTGGTAATGTGCCGTAGGATTCGAGGGTCGACCACGGTAACTGTTCGGTACTCGTTACCCTTGTCTTTCTCTTGTCTTCCCCTCACGAGACCCTCGAAAACTTTTCTGACGCAATCTGCGAGAGCAACGGGGACCGAATGTACATACTGTAAGCAGATAACTAGCGCATACGCCACACGTGGAGAGCGAGGCCGCTCTTCATAGATCCCGCGGCTCGCCCCTTACGCTATCCCGCCATCGACATTCCACCTACAGCAGAGCGTCGGGGCATATGTACAATACTGGACTAGGTCTAACTACCGGGTAGTGTGGCGGCCGCCCCAGCCAATTATCGGGTGAGAGAAAGGGAAATATTGTTATCGGGGAGAAGATCAAGTGAGCATGCATAACGCCAGCCAAGGGGACTGACTGACTCTGCTTATACCCGGCCAACATCCATTGACCTTTTTTGCTCTTCCGCCAGTCGGTCATGCTTATTATGCAGATATTATGGTTGCAGAAGGGGCATTTACGCCAAATGACATAGTACGTGGCAAGTAGCAAGTAATACGGACGAACAACACTACTTCGTGCACGTACGTGGTGACAGGTTCATCCCAAGTTAGCCATGTATCCGGAAACCGGTTCCAATGCCATGGGCGTCTATCTCCATAGCAGGACCCCACGTTACTACATATTCAACGTAGTGTGTATGTATACTGTGTGTGCGTATCAGCCCAGAAACCCGGTCAAAACTTGATTTCTCCGGTGTGAACGCTGTACTAATACCTACTTGTAGACCATTGTAACGCAAGGTCAACGTAAGCTACTGTACGTGTGGGGTTTCCACTGTCCAAGTCAAGTCTAGATCTCGGAACCGTAGGTGGGTGACAAGATGGCATGTAGCATTAGCGCTTGCGCAACCCGTCCCCAGCAGAGTGCACATAAACTGTGCTGTAACAACGGTGGGATATAAAACGAAACAGAGAGCCAGCCAAGGCTTGAAACCTACTCACGATCAGCCAACACCTCACTCGTTCACACACCACACACACAAACACACACACAAACACACACACATACACACACACATACAGAGAAACAGACATACCAGTCAGCATAAGCTTTGCTCGGCAGCGGAAAGGCTTGCCAAGCCCGCCCTGGCAAGCCTTCGAAGCCTTCGTTCTATCTCTCGGCAGTGAGCAGCGAAGACGCGATCGAAACTTGACTCGAGCCTTGGCCCGAACCTGGCCTGGCCAAGAGAAGAGGCGGGCGATGTGGTACGTTATGTGTGTCATCGACGAAGGCGTCGTGCAACTAAGAACTCTCGGCGCATGGGACTAAAAGTCGCGGCGTCTCCAGATAAGTCCGTGATGAGCACGTGTGTACAATCCGGGGAGCATGCGTCCAGTCCTACTCCTGGGCACCGCCAAGGGTCTTGGCCAACCCTTTCCCCGCGTGCTGAAGGCATTCCAGCGCGAGGGCTAATGGACGCCAAGGGACCATTGGAAGCTGTCATAATTCGCTACAGCAGTGAAGTGTTTGAAGTGTTCGTATGCAAGGGTTTTTGTTGCTGGCGAACGGACTCGCCGTCGCCACGAAGGTGCTAGCTGGGTAACATTTCACGACCTACCTAACGTAACCTAACTCGTCTAGTGTACTGCATCTTTGGCCGGCGTTGGTGCAGTCTGGTGCAGTCTAGAATGAGACTAGAAAGAAAATATGGAAAAGGATGAAGCTAGGCTGTAAACGAATTAATAAATTTACCCAACGGAAGCGATGGAGTGGTAAATCCATGGAGACGCCAGGTAGGTATGCACACACTACTTGTATACACTACATATACCGTTTATGATGTACAGGGGTCGACAAGGCGTGAGATGCCTATGAGTTGAGTTCAGATACTTCTCGAACATAAGGCGTCGTCACCGTGATGAGCTTCATCTGCTAACGGCCCAGAGTCAAGTGGAGTGTTAACCTGATAGATGATTGTGAAAGCGGCGGTGAGCTCGCCAGTCTACTACACTACGTACCTACACTTACAGGTGGAGTTAAGTTACAAGGAGGTGTTGAAGCGAGACGGCAGCGCCAACCCCCAGGTTCCAGGTCCACACAGTACAATTACCCCTCAAATGCCAGTGAATCTTCAACGACAGCCCATCTTCTCAACTGCCCCATCGCCCCCACGATCCCCACTACCCCAATTCTTAGCTACTGAACATGTACACACCTCTCATAAAGCGGACACTAAATAAGTACCAAATTAGCAATCAAGGCGGCTTTTCTACTTGTGCCTACCACAGTGGAGAAGCATCCTAACCACTCACTAGATCCTCTTCACTATCACCCTTCCACTCCCTCTTTTTGGATTCCTGCTCTATCCCCCGACCTATCTATCTAAGAGGGTACACCAAACCCAGCTCAAGCACGAGAGGAGTGATAGTAGTCAAATGGAGCCTTGAAAAGCTCGATAATTACTAAATACTCCGCTCACTATACCCAAACTCGTACCACGGCCTAAAAATCGCGCCATCTCTCTATATCATATCTGGCACTCCAGTGAGAGAAAGGGACAAAATAAATAAATAAAAAGGACAAGCTACTGTGTAATAGTTATTGGAAGTATTTAGCGAATCTTACGTCATGGCGCACAGCTAACTAGCAGTGGATCCAGAAAGGATTGCTACCTAGCATCTGCCTAGCTCATGCTCTCTAGCGTATTGCCATTCCACAGAGAGAAAGAAGTCTTTGATCGACCTGCATGTGGCACACAAGATCAAGCTTGCCTCACCTACATACATATGTATGTACATATGTCAGTCTGTGCCTCGGATTAGTAGCATGCCCACAGAGATCCATACTAAACAAAATAAGGCTAAGAGCTACGGTCCGCATATCGACGTTGCTTCGCACTTAACCTACCCAGGTAGTCGGGATTAATAATTCAATCCCGGACATCGCATCTCATCGTTGAGCAGAGGGTTTGATGGCGAGTATCGCTTCTAGCCAGGTTGCCATCAAGATTTATAGTCAAGATTAGCAAACGAGAAATACTGTATGAGTGAAGATAGTCCCAACAGAAGTTCGCCTCTTTATCAAAATAAGACATATATACCTGGCTACAACTGGGTTGGGGCTCTAACAGTATCGGTTGCCACGTGAAGTACCCTCGTTGCATTTTTTGAGATTTGCCGTCATGTTCGGGTGTCGTTATAGGATTCACGTATCGAGCCCGAGAGGGCCTCCCCTGTACATATCCTATACTCGAATTTGTTCGTCAGCCCGACGGGGCGAAAGAAACACCCCAAACGACGAAGTGGGAGCTTAACCCGAGATATTTTGGGTTAAGAGTGAACCCCGGCCTCTGCGATGCTAACCTTTTCCCACAATCACTGCTCCTAGTAGATACCAAACGTTTCAATCACGATCTAGCTATGCTTAAAATGAATGCTAGTAACAGAATTGTTTCCAGAGCGAGAGCAAGTATATCATTTGGACCATTGGCGTCGCAGTGATAATCCTATGAGTTTAAGTTGCTACCAATTATGACCATAAGCCAACGATTGCTCCTAGAACATGTTACGTCAATCGCCGACCGTATATATTGCGAAATGCGTCCTCGCGGTCCAACCTTGGCCGCTTTAGTTAAAATTATACGCTATTTTTATTGATATATTATAATACTAAGAACTCGTCGGCGTTACCTGGTCATACGGCACAGGAATACAGCACTGTACTGCCACGACAGAACCGTTGCTATGACAGCAGGAGTATAACGTGCTAGGAATGCTATTGTTCAGACAATGTATCTCCCCTCGTATGAGAATTTAATTGACAGTTTTCAGAGTTCCCCATTCAGTCCGTCCTGCGAGGAGTCGTTCTCAGCACAACACTCACGACGTATGATTGATTCGGGTTCGTCGTTAAGATATACGAGAATGCGAGTTTCTACAGAATATTCACCATCCATTATGATTTTCACAGCCAGCCGTGAGTTCGAAATTTAAAATGTAAGCCCCCAAGCTATCCGCCGGCTATAGAGAAATGCTATTACAGTCCTAATCACGGGCACCTATGAATGATTAGAGATAGTTACGTTCTCAACCAGATGCCATTATATTGTTACATGCAGTCAGTATAAGACGTCCGTTTCGGGATACCGCTCTGGATATACTTGGAATACAACACTACTAGTGTTTGGAATGACAAACATCGCCTATGAAGTATTTAATTATTTTATCACTGGGTTAATAAGCATCATCTTATAAGCTCCCCGGCGCCAATGCAGCGGTCGGGATCTTACATCTCAAACGCCCAGTTTAATTATTCATTATTCATTATGTACTACTAGTATATTCTGTATTCAGAAGCAAGCAGGAACCGGTGCAGGCTAAATTACTAATCGTATAAAAACGTGCCACGGGTTGGGAATGCCCAGCAGCTCCCCCTTTTGCCCTGTATGGGACATGTGGGGCTATTCAGGTCGTTTCCGCGTGGTAGTTATAAGAGAGAAGAGATTTGATAATTACCAGGGCTGGTATAGAGATTCAGTGCAGCACCTGCATCTTGTTATGTGGCCAATAATTTTATATATCAGACAAGTTTGGTGTGCTGAATGCCATTCACTCCGGAATGTTCTCTCCACCATAGTATTCTAGATGCCATGAACTATTCATAGCAGGGGGCTTTCGCTTAAATCAGAGCTTCTATTAGGTTGTTTAATGTAGAACAAGGGACTAGTAATTTTCAAATTGATACATTTGATACCCTTTTACTCAAAAAAAAAAAAGGAAAAAACCTATCATGTGCAAGTGCTGCCAGACAGCTAACTCACTAGCTCGTAGTATAGCTGGTCCCTTCTGTTCAGGGTTAAAAGGGGAGGAGCCCTAGAGAAGGTGATATAATAACAAAATGGTAGACATTCATCGCTATGCAGCCGTAATTATGACACTCGTCAACGAGAGGCACACTGCTATTATATTAATCACTCATTCACGCTGTAGGGATATTACGTCATGGCACGATGAAGGTAAGTCGTAACCAACACATAGAATAATTTCTATATGCTTGGCCCTAATTATGTAAGCTACTTATTGCTCGTGGAGATTGTGTTTTGTTCAACTCATAATGCCCAACACTTATTACCTAGAGAGGGTCTACATGGCCCCTCGTCCCGACCTTCGCGAGAAGAGGGTCCCGTTAGACAGTCTATTTAACCGCCGGCCAAGTGATATAGTATATATAATAGCCGCCCCCCACATTTTCGTGAAACGTGTTCACGCGGGAGACAACACCGATGGCGTCGGAAGTCGGCATTGTCGCGGGTGTTGCGCCCGTTCAACCGCCGATCGGCAAGGCCAAGCTTTGCCATGCACGGGGCTGTTTGAGCGGATGGCCTTGAACGGCATGTTTTCTCTGGGCCCTGTGATGACGGACTGGACGCCGAGCGTTTACTACACAGGGATGATCCGGATGATTCCTTCAGATAGATGACCAGGCCGCAGTGGACCCGTCGAGTATTATCCTTCACGCTGTCCCAGAGTGCTGGACACTGCCCATATGGGCAATTGCTCGACTTCCATTTGAACCCGCTGGTGGCATGTCCGAGTAGAGAACTGATAGAAAAACGTAGATCGCGCTATGGATAGTCTCTTGGCTGTGAGTTCCCGTCGCTTGGCCTAGCATTGGCTAATCTGGCTGCACCACGGGTCAATTCGATCGTGTCTCGACAGTTAGATATAGGGGTCAGACCAGCTAAGGAAGGCCACATTACCGTGGCATTCTTATAGTTATTGATAGCACGTCTCTCGATTCCTAAGCTTGCAGTATGAGTAATTTTGCGCACGCTTGCTCGGGAGAAAACTGATCTATCTATCGTAAACATGAAGCTTTCACGCTACAAGCCAGCCACTATTTCGTTCCTGTTTAGCCCATTCCTTGTTGCAGGCGAAGATATAGGCATAGCAACCAAACACTGCCTCACAGACCCGCCACGCGCCTTACAATACGATACCCAACTCCAGTGCCCGCCACCCATTGACGAGACTATCGGCTCTCAGGCCGTCGACTGGTCGCCCTGGACGCATCGACCCGGCTGCGTGGATGCGGAGAAGGACCCTGGTTTAAAATACTGCGTTTACAGCAACTCACGACATGGCTATCAAGGAATCAGTATTATCACAAAGCCTAAGACGGCAGCGGACAGCGCTGGAATGCTGAACGAGGAATTCCCAGGCGGGCATAGCATCAATACCACTACTCCAAGTTATGCCATTGTTGACATGCCCCTAAAAGGGAAGGGTGTCGTGGCCACACGAAAAATCGCCCGCGCTGAGGCCTTCATGTCGGATTGGGCGACCGTAGTACTCGACTTGTCGTTCCCCAAAGTGATGAAGCAGCAGGTTGGACATCAATACCTTCACCTGGCGGCTGAACAACTCTCAGACCCTGACAAAGTGCTCGGGCTCGGCAGGTCGAGCACGAAGGCTGTCGATATTATGGAAGACATCCTTGGAACGAACTCGTTTTCGTACACGCTGGGCGGCGATTCCCACATGGCGCTATATCCGGAGGTTGCTGTGAGCCGAGCTCCATTCAGGGCCGTATAGTGGTGGTGAACGCTGACGAATGCCTAGAGAATCAACCACGCGTGTAAACCAAAGTGAGTTCGTCATTGTGCTATGGGAGAAGCAACTCTGACATATGTGATGCAGCGCATTCGTGCGGTTCAGTCCCACGAGTTTCGACGTCAAAGTCGTCGCCTTTCGGGATATCGAGACCGGAGAAGAGATCACCATCAGCTGTAGGGAAGCCCTGACCCCCACGATGCCTGGGGACCGCGTCCGCTAACTATGTAACCCACATCTAGATATCCCCCTAAACCATCCGCGAGAGAAGAGGCAGCGCGACCTCCGGCGTTGGGGGTTTGAGTGCAAGTGTAGTCTCTGCACGGCGTCCAAGACAGAAATCGCGGCATCTGATTACAGACGAGAGAAAATAGCGTCGCTGCAAGAGGATGTCATGGAGGCTATCGGCGAGTTAGATGGCACCACAGCAGTGCGTGCGGCGTACGAGATCCTTGCGCTGGTAGAAGCCGAAGACATTCCAACCATGGTGGCTGCGCAATACGAAGTGCTGGCCAGGCTCTTCTGGAAAGCAGGTGAAACCGAGACCGCTACCAAGTACGCCCAGAAGTCGCTTGATACCCTCATAGGCCTGGGATACATCGATTACCGCGCAGACGACCTCTCACTTCTACTTAAAGACTTTACTACGTAGGGGGCTATACGGTTATACGGGCAGAGGGCGTTTTGTTGTGGTTTGATGACTTACTGAAAACAGAAAGTTGCGTCGTTATGATATTGTACGCATACAATCTAACAGCGTGCCAGGCATCTACCCAGTGTGTATCGCCTTAATGATATTTATTTTTCATCGGAACTAGAGAATATTCTGTGCCCTGTTTGCTGGGCTTATCCCTATTTGTATCACTACAGGACCTGACGTGAATACCCCCTATGACACTATCCCACTCGTCGAGAATGGGTGTGATACTAAAGAACCCAATTCATACTTGTGTGAATTGAGGTTTCAGCAGCCCATTGTCAACAACAGACGTCTGGAAACTGTGGGGGGTTAGCCAAGCAGCGTCGCAACCCTGTTCGTGGATTAAATATGTGAAAACGGATGCTATGCGCCAACCTTGGTGATCTCCGTGGTAGTATTTCCTACTAACCCCACACACCAACTGCCCCCCAGTAGGTTGTGTTAAGATGCGAACGGTCCCGCGAGGTCGTAACTAGTAGCTTCGAGCCCACGTCCAAACCAAGAACCTGTACCGTGTTGTTGACAGGATGCAGAGGCTTGCTGTATTCTTATCACTCGCCTCATTGGCTCTTGTGATCATCCCATCCCAAGGCTGCTCGACAGATGATGACTGCAGCCTCAATGGGATATGTTCACAGACCGAACAAAGATGTCTCTGTGACGCGGGTTGGCGGGCTGACGACTGTAGCGAGCTGGACCTGTACCCAGCAGTGAGATGGACTGGATACAACCACACAAACGCCACCGGGCCCGACTTTTACAAAGAGGGTGCCGGAAATTCGTCCTGGGGAGGCCATATCATCCAAGATCCCTCAGACAAGACACTTTTCCACCTCATCACATCTCAGATGGCGCACGGCTGCGGACTCAGCGGCTGGAGGCCGTTCAGTACCATCATCAGAGCTGAATCTAGGACCGGTCCGACGGGCCCGTATACGTTCGCACAAGAGCTGTTTGGGACGTTCCACCATAACCCGACCACAATCTACAGCCCGGCGGATGGCAAGTACTTGTTATACTGTATCGGGCGGGACACAGAAGCGCCGGACACATGCAAATCGTCCAAGTTCAACAACAACATATCGGTCTCCAGCTCGGCGGACCTGAGGGTTTGGGAGCCACTGGAGGTGCAATTGGAGAATGTCACCAACCCGGCGCCGTGGCCGCTGTGGTCAGAGCTGAACCGGACTCGAGAGATGCTACTGGCGGTGGAGAAGAATAACATCTACGCGGCACAGGACTTCGGCGGACCATACGACCTGTTAGTGGAACCGCACAACACGGACCGGAGCGAAGACCCGTTCCTATGGCGGGACAAGCGCGGAAACTGGCACTTCCTCGTACACTACATGATCGACATCGACCTGGGACTCAAGGGCCCGCGGGTCGGCGCGCACGCATACGCGAGGGAATGGCAGGGGCCGTGGACGTTCAACAACAAGACTCTCGCGTACAATACGACGGTCGAGTTCACCGACGGCGCGTCGACGGTGTACTATCGCCGCGAGCGGCCAAAGCTCTTCTTTAGCGACGACCGTGATATGACGCCCCTCTACCTGGTCAACGGCGTCCAGGAGTTTAACCAGTCCGGCAGTTATACGCTGATTCAGCCGATCGGGCCGGGCGCCAAGGCGTATGAGAGGAGGCTTGGGTTTTTGTGAGACAATGCCTGGCACCGCACCGTTGTGTTTGTTCGTTTACCTGTTCGTTCGTTCGTTCGTTCGTTCGTTTGTTTATTTGTTTCTCTTCTCTTCTCTTCTCTTCTTTTTCATCCCCGTTTTCATACCTACTCCTCTCTCTAGCCTCTTTAAAGCGAAGTTTATAAATGGCGTGCCTGTGCATCTACGTCTGGAGATATGGTGAAATAAATAAGACATAGAAAACAAGAAAAAGATGATATGAGGAAGATTAGTGTTACGATACTAGGTAGCTAAGCTACCTTGGTAGCTAGGTGCTCGTACCTACCCTCCCGAGGTCCTCTTCATTACTTACGCACCTGCCTAGGACTGGTCTATCTAGGTAGGTTACCTAACCTACCCCCACTTGGGTAAGCCAGGCATCAGCCTAGACCTCTTGCCCACAGTCTGCCCACAATCTACCCACAGCTCCAATACACCAATGATGTCAGTGATATTAATGTGACTGATACACTAGCGTATGGATTTACCTAATACAGTACCAAAGATAGGTCGTGTAAACGCCTGAGCAGACCCGAGCAGACCTGAGGACTCCGACGGGAATGGTGTATTGAGTAATACTTAGGTACTGCATTGAGTGCAATGAGACGAGGTTTGTCTGGGCAGAAGTCAGGCTATGGCCTGGGCAGTACCGAAGCAGGCTATCTATCTCATGCCTCAGGTCTCATAACTTACGGGTCCTGTGTTCTGTGTTTTCTGTTTTCTGTTTTCTGTCTTATTTAGGTAGAGTCTGTCTTATTAGAGACTCGAGAGTAACTGATGGAGTAGGCGCGGCACTTGTTGCCCAGGTGGTTCCAAATACAGGGTTGGGATACCTAGGTAGGTAAGGTAGTACCTGCCTTACCTAGGAGTACCTACAGTGGTAGTGCTGCGAACAGCAACGAGCGCTGGAAGCTACCGCCGCAAAGATTGGGTCCTCCCCCCTCTATCCCGGTCTGGCCCCGCCTTGATGCCGCCCTGGTCAGGCTCGTTCCGTCGGACATGCATCGGCTCTAGGTATCCTTCGTCAGCTTCATTGAGCTTTGCTCTTTGCTCCCCAGGTATTCGCCCACTCGCCCACTCATCCACTCATCTGTCTTGGTCGACGCCACTATTGATCCTGCAAGTGGTCACAAGGCGTACATTTGTTTACACCATTCCCATGTTTGGGTAGAGAATCATAGATCCAATCACATTCATTCACATACACTCCTACACGTCCACATACTACCTACTTCGTATATATACCACTTCGTGGCCCCCCCTCCCACCGCCCCGGATATTTCTACCGAAATCTTTTCACCAGGATATTTAAGCCACGCTGCCTTGCGTGTGCTCGACGACACACCGTTGCCCAACCACTCGCCGGCTAGGGTCACTCGACCAGCACTGATGCATTGGTTACTCCCAAATAGGTAGAGAGAGAGGGACAGAGACAGAGACAGGGACAAAGACAGAGACAGGGACAGAGACAGAGACAGAGACAGAGACACGGGCACAGACAGGGACATAGACAGGGGAAAAGGACGTTCAATTGAAGGATTTCCGGGAGATGTCGTCACCAACACCACCCTCGGGTGGCTCTCGGCCGCAACAACCATCACCACGACCAACGCAATCGACGCCTCACCACCACTCACCCTCGACGCCGAGCACCCTCCGCCAAAGCCGTACGCTCTCCAATTCGGAATCCGAGTCCGGCCATCCTGGCCACATCGCCGACGCCGACGCCGACGCAGACGAGACTACCTCCCTCCTTCACCGCGATGAGCAAGCCCACGATGGGCCCTGCAGCCATGGCACATTCTCCCCACGGGCGACCACGCCTCCCCCGGGAGAAACGCATGCCGAGTCCGGAACGGCCTCATTGCTTGGGTCCGACCGTTCCGCCACCCCTAGTGATGCTCCGTCGTCGTCGTTACCTCGGGGCAGGTGGAGGAAGAGTCTTTCCAACATGATGAAGAGCAAGAAGATGGCCACCTCGAGCGCCCTGGCCGAGCAACACGGCATTCAGGATTCGTGGTACATGTATATTTCTTATTATGTCCCGTGCCTGATATGGATGCGGCAGTATAGCTGGTCGTGGCTCAAGGGCGACTTCACTGCCGCCATCACCATGGTCTCTATGTATCTGCCCATGGCGCTCTCCTACGCCGAGAACCTCGCGCACGTCTCGCCCATCAATGGGTTGTACGCCTTCGTCTTCCAGCCTCTTGTGTACGCGCTTCTGGGCAGCAGTCCCCAAATGATTGTGGGGCCCGAGGCCGCCGGCGCTCTGCTCGTGGGCTCCATCGTCAAGAGCAGCGTCGACCTCGGCGATGGTACGGAGGATAACGCCGTCCTACAGTCCAGGATCGCCGCCGCCGCCGTCGGTCTATCCGGCGCCTATGTCTTCATCATGGGGCTAGGCCGGTTCGGCTTCATCGACAACGTCTTGAGCCGCCCATTCCTGCGTGGCTTCATTTCTTCCATCGGCCTAGTGATCTTCATTGACCAAATGACACCAGTTCTCGGCTTGACCCAGGCCGCACGCCACCTTCCCAGCGTACCCCACCCGAGTACCGTCGACAAGCTTCGCTTCGTTTTCACTCATCTAGGGGAGTGGCATCAACTTTCTGGCCTCATTGGTATCGTGAGCTTTGCCGTCATTATGGTGCTACGGTGAGAGAAACCCCAACTCCAACCCCAACCCCCCCGTGTTTTCCTGGCCGAGCCAACGGCGACTAATTCATCATATGCCGCCAGTGAGATCAAACGGCGATTGCAGCCTCGATATCCCGGTGTGGCATATTTCCCCGATCGTCTTATCGTGGTCGTGCTTTCCGCTTATCTGGCCTACGCCCTTGACTGGGAACACAAAGGCGTCGAGGTCCTTGGTAAGGTTGAAGCCGCATCTGGTCATGCCTTCGCCTTCCATAACCCTTTTCAGCCGTCTCTCATGCCTCATATCAGAGAAGCCATGGGAACTTCTTTCTTGCTCGGCATGCTTGGCTTCTTCGAGTCTTCCGTTGCTTCCAAGAGTTTGGGCGATGCCGACGTGATCGAAGGTATGCAGCTCAGTCCGAACCGTGAGTTGATCGCTTTAGGAACCGCAAATCTTGTTGGTGCTTGTTTTATGGCCCTGCCTGCATTTGGAGGCTACGGTAGAAGCAAGCTTAACAAGTCGACTGGTGGGAAAAGTCCCATGAGCTCAATACTCCTCAGTGCCATCACTGTGATTTGCATCCTGTTTCTCTTACCATGGTTCTATTATCTTCCTGTAAGTACTACATTATCTATCCAATTAGGGTGCCCTCGGAGCGGCATTACTAATACGGTATGCAGAAACCCGTCCTCTCTGCGCTGATCATGGTGGTTGCCTTTTCTCTAATCGAGGAACTCCCTGAAGACTTGATATTCTTCACACGAATCAGAGGGTGGGAGGAGTTGTCTCTCATGGCCGTTATAGTCCTCGTTACCGTGTTCTTCTCACTCAACCTTGGCATTGCTATTGGCATAGGTCTGTCGCTATTGCAGGTTGTGCGCCATGCTACTCGCCCTCGTATACAGATTCTCGGTCGGGTCCCCAACAGCGACCGTTTCGTCAACGCTGAAGACCATCCCGACCGTGTTGAGTTTGTTGAAGGATGCTTGATTGTGAAAATCCCCGAGCCCCTGACATTCGCCAATACGGGCGACTTGAAAAACAGGCTGCGCCGGATGGAGCGTTACGGCACCGGCATGGCACACCCGGCACTGCCGCGTTTGCGCCCTGAGGATAGCAATCGCAACATCATCTTCGATATCCATGGAGTGACATCAATGGATGGCTCTGGCACACAGGTGTTGGAGGAGATCGTGCACAAGTATAGGCAACAAGGCGTCCGGGTCTTCTTCAGCCGTGCACCTGGCCATGATCACAAAGTATGGAAGCTGCTTGAGCGGAGTGGCATTGTTGCTCTTGTTGGAGGCGAGCATTTATTCGTGGATGACATTATGGATGCCTTGCGCATGGCTGAATCGCCGCATATAAATACCCCTGGAGAGAGTAGGGTGGAGATATCGTCGGCCGCCTAAGGCGGTTCTCACTATTTATACTCCACGAGCGTCGATAGACTTCATTCTCAGCAAACAAGAAGTAGATGAGCAGATCTACTACGGCAGGGGGGATATAGTTCATCAACAGCGAATAAGCGGTAACATATGGTACATAGCGACAGAATACTACGGATACGGTCCTTCCGTGAAGCCGGTTCCAAATTCGCCGAGTTTCGGCTCAACGAACGCTCAAGCGCCATAGTCATATGTAATCTAAAGCGTGCTCGAACCAGGTACCTCCTGAGGGGGAACAATGCGACTTGAACACAACCTGCGAAACATACTATAAAATGCTTTTTCAGAGTTACATTGGTCCTTCGTTGATGCGTCATATCTTGGTTGGGGTAAGTTTCCGATGCAATGACTGTGCCATTCCTCAGCCATCGTTTCCGCCCGAGGCCGA
The DNA here is from genome assembly GCA_021209875.1 of Rosellinia necatrix. Lineage (NCBI taxonomy): Eukaryota > Fungi > Ascomycota > Sordariomycetes > Xylariales > Xylariaceae > Rosellinia > Rosellinia necatrix. Next base: position 1,104,198 of record JAGYVD010000003.1, read on the forward strand.
ATCTTGTAGTTCGGCAGCCTAACACGGATCGATGACCCTGAGTAAGAGGCAGAATTATTCTTACCGAATCATGTCGTACACTTTTGTCGCCCGTTATCAGCTTGCACCCATCCACGAGAACCGCGACCCGCTGCTAAGCGGTTGGAGACCAGACGGTCGTCGAGTTACCCGCCCTTGGCGGCGCCAGAAATTTCCTGTGGAATGACCCCCGCGTCATCCATCCCCCTCCCCACCTACCCACGGGTCGGGGTCGGGAGTTGGAGCCCATTTATGCGCCTGTGCCGACCAGGAGCACGGTACGCTCCACCTCCAAAGCAACGACGATACACGGCTGAGGGACTATAGAATGTCAATAAGAAAGGCACGTACGCACGCACGCATGTGTGCAACGTAGCCGTAACATAGCCACTTCTAAGGTCTCCGATGGGCTGAGGCTCGGATGGCCCGGGGATGAGATGGCTTTCGTGTTCCCCCTCTTCCCTTCCTCTTCGTAGTTAGGGGATCCTTTATGACGACGCGCGGGCTATGGCGATGGGGGTGGACAACGTTATCAAGCCGGGTGCTCGATTGCCTACACCCGCTTATTATATGTAACCACGGTTAGGACTGTTTCACCCATATTCTGTTCCCGAATACGGCGTGTGGGATTGTGCAAACAGCTAACGAACGGTGTGGGAGATCCTACCGGCAATGGTATGTCAGCTAGTCCGTCAGATCAGTACATATCTCGGATGCTAGTGACCATCCTGCGCGTCAGGGGTGATTTTTGATCGGGCACACAGAATATCCATATCCTTATGTATGTCTCGGACCTTGGCGATTACAGATCCCGTGGCATTTAGGATTGTAATGTCGTGGCAGGGTTGGTTCAGGCAATATTCGTTTCCGGAGGGGGGCTGTGCAGGCTGGATTGGGTATCCCGAGTAATTGTATAAAGCTGATGAGGCTTAGGAAACGATAATCATCGGAAATCATCGTGAAGGAATGACAATGACAAAGTACATGTAAGCCAGGTGTTTTAAATATGCTGATAACATAAGATACAGTCTGATATGTCGCCATTGGTGATAGTTTGGGGTTGGTGTTTTAATACTGTCACATTACCAGGCATAAGTTCAAACTTGTAATCCTAGATACACAGGTAGTTTTGTACTCGCTGATATCACAACCCCGATTCCCCATAGTCAGGTTCTCCTATGACCGTGTTAAACCTCTAAGAGGCGGTTGATGCTGGTCACGTCTGCGAGGTAATCATAGGTTGGTTCCTAATAGTCCTTGTTTATGGCGCAAACGATGCAACAATGACAATGTGGGCGCATCTCTTTTACAAATTGCATTTTATATCCTACCATGACGATGCCAAAGCAAAAGAAGAGTCAGCCGTAGGCTATCTTCACCGTGGCAGGGTATTATCATAGCAACCCAAACATAGAATAGCGATAACGGGGGCTCTTTGTCGTTTAATAGCTCTGCCGTGTATAAAAAATACTTGATCCTTAATTTGTTTCCATAAACTCTTCGGTTAATGTATCAAGCTAAACCCAGGCACGTGGATAGCCGTCTAGACCTAACATTTCTGAAACTCAAGCGGAAACCCACGCCAATGTCCCAGACGAAAAGCATGCCAGCAGCACACGGTCGATATAGTCTATGTACGATGGAATACTACGGTTAACATAGACAGAATAGAGGTGCGTGTTTGCGTAGCAAGCCACATGGATATGGACTTGCTTGAACTTGTTTACTGGTGTCAATATAAGGCAAATAAACATATATCACCGAGTAACGATATTGACCCTATTAACCAATGAAACGGTTAATTCCCACCTGCTCAGGACAAACGGCCGGTCTACTTCACAGGTGAAAATAGTCCTGGGCATTAAAGTTGAGTTGAGTTGGTCACTCAAACTATAGGAAGAGCCAGAGCCAGTGGAAAAAATTGAACAAAATAAAACAATTGAAGACAGACAACAATGTCAATCCACGACGGGTATACCAAGGCCCTAAACTGGCAGAAGGATGGGGTAAAGGATCTGCGGGTGGGCGTGGATCAAGTGAAGCAATCAAGTTCACGACCGTTATCCCATGAAATCATACACAGCCACCTCTAGCGCCGGCGGCATTTTTTCTTGCTCCTCTTCTTTCACGCCATTGGCAGTCTCCCCCGCTACAGCGTTCCATGGCATACGTTACCTTACTGTTGGGATGGAAAATATCTCAAAAAAAAAAAAAAAGGCTCTTTCACCAAGAGGAACGATCACAAACGACCTTCACCGCTACGTCCCTGAAGAGGATCGGATGGGTGGCGGGTAATTGCCAAGATGGCACCAGACATTAGGAGGATGCCGCGTATTTGTAGATTGACGGTCAACGGGGTAACTGCATTTTGAACCGTGGACACGCTCTGATGGGGGGCACGGATATATATTATGTACATGGCAAGGGTGGGTGAGCCACATATAACTGTGATGGATTATCTATATAAGATGTGCATATAACTATCGGTGTGTCCGGATATTTGGGATATAGCCATGATGCCAACGGCTTACACAGCGAAGGAGATAAGGTTGAGATAGTAGGCGGATGGGCAGACACCTTAGATAGATAGACTATAGCTAGCGATTCAGCATGGATGACGTAGTGGGGAAACAAAGTGAAAAAGGAAAAATACACATGGCGACGAAACGATGGATATGCATACCTACGCACATACAAAGCGGTATGCAAGGTGGGAGCTCCGCAATTGGCAGCTCCGCAACCCAACGAAAGTGCCAAACACCATCAGTAACTTATCGCCAAGATAGGTTTATATAAATCATGTCTTACTACGTACAACCGGATGCAAGCTGAATGAATAGGAGACAGCGAAAACGATCACGTTTATCATTGGCTAAAATGGCATCGGAAAGTCGGGCATAGCTAGTGCTCCATACTGTATACAGAATGTATACCTGGGGGAGGGGAGAGCCAACGTGTAGCAGAGGTATTTGCAAGTATCCCACAGCAGTCCGATGCATCGTGTATCACTGTCGCTGTTGAAATTCCAGGCGGCCAGAGTGGATCGACGATGGGGACAAGTGATTGGCCGTAGAAATGACCCGAGACGGAGTGGATAAGGTGCAAATGGCGAGCTCGCAACTGATTGGATTATCGATTTACACAGCCTCAGTCCGTTGCTGCCCCCCTCTGCCCCCAGACCTAAGCAACCAAGGATCAGAATTTTCGGCAATGTACACATGTCGTACACTTACTATCTTGCCGTTGTCGAGAGGGCTCCGGGCGGCGCGGTGTGCTGAGGCGCCCAGCTCGACTTTCCTGGGCTTTCCTGGACTTTCCTGGACTTTCCTGGACTTTCCTGTTCATTACTAGATCCGGGCTTGGCTCAGACGCAGACGAGCGAGACCTGGCAGGCCCGGCCTAGGGAGATCGACGAGCGAGATGCAAGAAGCGTGGCAACTCGTTATCGTCGTCCCTCTGGGTCTCCTGGGTCTCCTGGGTCTCTCTCCGCGCGCAAGGATCAGGAGCAGGAGAGAGGACGAGGACAGACGGTCCAGGTATCAGATCACTAGGTTCGATTCTACTAACCTAGGATGTCCCGGTAGATACAGTAGAAGGTTGGTGTACTGCGTAATCAAGTACACTCACTACACATCCTGATTCCAAATCGGCACGAATACCAGAGCAGGAGCAGCGGCCTCCGACTTTTGCACCAGCACTTTATATAGGAGCCAGCCAAGTCACCGCGCACACGCCGCTGCACAGCCTCGAAAAATGTCGTGGTTGTCACCCTTTCTCACGCTTTGACAGGTCATCGTCTGCTTGTCTCGAACTGCGCACCCAAGGCAAAGCTGCTCTTGTGAGGGAAGCAGGCTGAGAGAGGCCGCTGACACTCGATCGCCACCCCCCTTTCTGTCTCGCTCTATCTCCCTTCTTCTTATCCTGCATGCTCTCTGTGTCTCTGCGATTTGATATCTTCGTAAATCTCTTTCATCTTCGTTTCGGTCCAAGACTTTTGCCACCGCCGGAGTAGACCCAACGGAGGGAGACGGCCTGGGCAGATATACCGGATGCCTGTTTAGTACGCCATCTCGGTCCAGCATAGCAGCTCCACCATCCAATTTCAACCCTCGTCCGTTTTGCCAAACCAAGCTAGCGATCGATATCTCGATCGAGGGAGAGGACTTGTCGCTTCCACCACCATCTTGGCCCTGTTTAGTGACGCCCTCGAGTGTACACAGCCCAAACACCAAGGAGCCCGACGCGTCCGGTAAACTCTTATAGCACCTACCTATACCCCTAAGTCCCTTGCCTCGGTAGACCTCTCATCGCCGCGCGCCCTCACATCACCCCTAGATTCCGCAGCTCGGTTTTTCCAGCTTACGACATCAGCAGTCGCCGCATGTCGAGTAGGCAGACACCTGACTCGGCTCCGACTCAGCCCGAAGAACTCCTACATATGATCCCGCTTCGCACACCGAAAGGTTGTATTTGGGGCAGCAGAACAAGTTTTAGACCTGATTGACAGCACGCTTCACGGCGGCAGCAACGACAACAAGAACACCAACAATTCCCCTACTACTAACACCTTACTCTCTTCACTGGATATATCAGCACAGGAGTTAAGACAGCCAGTTGCCCACAACCATGGCTAATAATAGCCTGGCCCCGCCTACATTGGCGGTAAACACTCATGTTCGCTCGAGGAGTAATACCTCGGAGACTACGTTAGACGTCGGCGTGCGTTCAAGGAGCGACACGCTCGAGACCCGGGCCGTGACACCGGCCGGGTCATTCGTCTCCAACGTATCAAATCCATTCCTGACGCCGTCCGTCTCGGCCAACCCTTTTCTCACCCCGGCACCATCCGACTGTGGGGCCAGCATTAGAACAGTAGACCCCGAATCAGCACTGCGGCCTGACCCGGGTACGGAAGCCGATTTTCAGGTCGATGAGAACCCTTTCGCTTTCAGCCCCGGACAGTTGGATAAACTATTAAATCCCAAATCCCTCCCTGCTTTTCAAGCGTTGGGTGGGCTTGCTGGCATTCAATGCGGGTTGCAAACCGATATAAATAGCGGCCTGAGTCTCGACGAGACAACCGTTCGATCAATAGTATCCTTCGAGCAAGCCGTCAAGCGGACGCCAGACAAAACCCCGGAATTACCAGAACGGGATCCGGTTCCTGGCTCCCATGCCTTCGTCGACCGGGTGAGGGTATATGGGAAAAATGTCTTGCCAGCGAAAAAGGCCACACCTCTATGGAGACTGGTCTGGAATGCCTTCAAAGACAAGGTCATTATCCTACTGGCGGTGGCCGCTGCCGTTTCCCTAGCACTGGGCCTCTACGAAACCTTCGGGGTGGAACACGAACCCGGCGCCCCCCCGTCCGTTGACTGGATTGAAGGCGTCGCCATTATAGCAGCGATCCTTATTGTTACCTTAGTAGGGTCGCTGAATGACTGGCAGAAGGAACGTGCTTTTGTCAAGTTAAATGCGAAAAAGGAGGACAGAGAGATTAAAGTAATCCGATCCGGCAAATCACAGGTCATCAATGTGCACGATATTTTGGTCGGCGACGTACTACATCTCGAACCTGGCGATCTCGTGCCGGTCGATGGCGTTTTGATTAATGGTCATGACCTAAAATGCGACGAGTCCTCGGCTACCGGAGAGTCAGATGCGATTAAGAAAACGCCCGGGCATCAAGTTATGGCTTTCTTGGAATCTAACAATCCCAGCACCAAAAGTCTCGACCCCTTCATTATCTCTGGGGCCAAAGTCACCGAGGGGGTTGGAACATTCATATGCACATCTGTTGGTGTGCATTCGAGTTTCGGCAAGATCATGATGTCCGTTCAGACTGATGTGGAGGCAACACCCCTACAGAAGAAACTAGAACGTCTCGCTGTCAATATTGCGAAAATAGGAGGCAGCGCAGCGATCCTATTGTTTTTCGTCCTCTTGTTTCGCTTCCTTGCCGGACTATCCAACGATCCCCGTTCCCCGCCCGAGAAGGCCTCCAGCTTCCTAGATATTCTCATTGTTGCTGTCACTATCATCGTTGTGGCTGTGCCCGAAGGATTGCCACTGGCCGTGACGCTAGCATTAGCCTTTGCCACCCAGCGGTTACTGAAGGAAAATAACCTCGTGCGTGTTCTGCGTGCCTGCGAAACCATGGGCAACGCCACCACTATCTGTTCAGACAAGACGGGTACCTTAACCACCAACAAGATGACCGTCGTAGCCGGAACGTTCGGTCAGTCGGGTTTCGTTAAGGCTGAACAAGAGAATTCTAACTCAGATACGGTCTCTCAGTGGGCAGCTAAACTCGCCCAGAAGCCAAAAGAGATGTTAATTCAGTCCATGGCTATGAATTCAACTGCATTTGAGGGTGAGGATGCTGGTCAGTTGACATTCATTGGGTCTAAAACTGAAACCGCCCTTCTACAACTAGCGAGAGATCATCTAGGAATGCAGTCACTTGCCGAAGTCCGTTCTAACGAACAAACCGTGCACATGATGCCTTTCGACTCGAGCAAAAAATGTATGGGTGCAGTTATCCGGGTTGGCTCGCAATACCGACTTTTAGTCAAGGGGGCCTCGGAAATCCTGTTAGGCTACTGCAGCAACAAAGCCGACGCAGTTACGCTGGATGATAGCCCGCTTACAAAGGACGATCGTAGCAGGCTGACATCGATTATTGACGAATACGCTCAGGACTCCCTTCGAACTATTGGCCTCGTGTACTGCGATTATACTCAATGGCCCCCTGCTCATGCCGAGACCGAGGATGGCCATGTTCAGTTTGCTTCTCTGCTAAAGGACTTGACGTGGATCGGGGTGGTCGGAATTCAGGATCCCGTTCGGCCAGGAGTTCCTGAAGCCGTCCGTCTTGCCCAGCATGCAGGTGTCGTGGTTCGCATGGTTACCGGAGATAATGCCGTGACAGCAAAGGCTATTGCAACCGAATGTGGTATCTATACGGATGGACTTATTATGGAAGGCCCCGAATTCAGAGTATTGGGCGACGAGGCGATGCAAGAGATAATTCCCAAGCTCCAGGTGCTAGCACGCTCATCCCCCGAGGATAAACGGATTCTGGTCGCGAAACTAAAGGCTCTCGGCGAGACTGTTGCTGTTACTGGCGACGGAACGAACGATGCTCCAGCTCTGAAGACTGCTGATGTAGGCTTCTCAATGGGCATCTGCGGTACAGAAGTAGCCAAGGAGGCATCGGAGATTGTATTGATGGACGACAATTTTACTTCTATCCTAACAGCCTTGAAATGGGGACGAGCAGTCAATGACGCGGTCCAGAAATTCCTTCAGGTAAGAAACAGACTGATTTTCACACATGCTAAGCGAAATTTGGCCACTAATAGTAGAAACAGTTCCAAGTTACTGTCAATATTACTGCCGTCTTAGTTGCATTTGTCTCGGCCGTTGCGAACCCAGACATGAAGTCTGTCCTCACGGCTGTGCAACTACTTTGGGTCAACCTCATCATGGACACTTTTGCCGCACTGGCGTTGGCTACGGATCCTCCCAGCGATAAGATCCTCAACCGACTACCTCAGCCTAAGAGCGCCCCCCTGATCACAGTGAACATGTGGAAGATGATTATTGGACAGACCATATTCCAGCTTGTTGTGACCTTTGTGCTCTACTTCGCAGGAAATCAGATTTTGGGCTATGACCCCAATAACGAGACACAGCAGACGGAGCTCAACACAATGGTCTTCAACACATTCGTATGGATGCAAATTTTCAACGAGTTCAATAACAGGCGCCTTGATAACAAGTTCAACATTTTTGAAGGTATACATCGCAACAAGTTCTTCCTCGGCATCACAGCACTCATGGTGGGGCTCCAAGTCGCCATCATTTTCATCGGCGGCGCCGCGTTCGAAATCAAACCGATCAACGGCGTTCAGTGGGCTATCTGCGTCGTATCAGCATTCGTGTGTCTCCCATGGGCTGTACTCATCCGTCTCTTCCCCGATGAATGGTTTGCCGCCATCGCAACGACGATTGGTGCGCCATTCGTCGTTGCTTTCAAGTTCCTAGCCACATTGTTTGGCAAGATTTGGGGTGTTTTGAAGTGGAGCAAGAAAAGTGACGAGCCATTACCGGAGGCGGTGGAAGAGTCCGAGAAGCCCGTAAATAGGGCTATCCCAGCTGCGCAGGGTGTTACCCCTGAAATTTTGTTACCCGAGGGTACCGATAGGGCATATGGCAACCCCACGATACAAATAGAAGACTTGGAAAAAGGGCGGCCCTAGAGTTAAAGTACATACTATACATGACATTAGATAACGCGACTACACTAATACGAATATGATTAATGATTATTGCCATACCTGCTACCAATTGTCCTTGTGTGTTTCGAGTCTGCAAGATTATGTACGGAGAAGATGAAATCTGCAAACTTACGATTGCCCTCGAGTGCAGCCTGTGCACGTCGAGGGAGGCACCCCAGTGAGCGTATCCAGCCGGGACGGATCGTCTTCACCTTGGAGGGGCGGAGTGGACGGTCAGTGATTCCTTGGCGCGGCCTCCAGCTCCACTAAACGTTGCGTTGCAGATGTAGATATCTAATGCAACAATCTACAAGATGACATAGCTCGGGGTTCGGGTAGGCCGTGCGCGAGACAAGCGACGTTAGACCAGAATGTGCACAGGCAAGCGAGTCCCATCACGCAGTCGCAGGCCAGGCAGTCCATAACACTATACGAAGCTACCATTCTCTCAATGGTGGAATCCGAGTATCAACATCCTATCGCTAGTCGTAGGTAGGTCGACGACATATTGTAGGGTTCTCTTATTCCGCCCGCGGGGAACCGGCACCAGTAAAATGCCACCCGGCCAGGCTGTCCAGGCTTGTTTGACGAAGCAACAAGGTCAGAATCGTTCGGCATCTAACAACAAACCGACGCAGTCGATAGGAATCCTTCCTAGGTGGGAAAGCTACGTCGGAAAAACATGTATATCAAAATGTCCAGTTTCACTCGTAGTTTTCTCTGCGAGCAACAGACGGAAATCTCTGCCTTCTCTTCGTCTCTATTTAAGCTAAAACCATCCATACCAGGACAAAACGGTCAACCGCGTAAAAGAAGAGCGAAAGAGCACGTGGGGCCATGGTTAGGGTGTGTCACGCTCCTCCCCTGTTCCAACCCGGGGTTCGGACAATATCCGAGCACCGCCTTCGCTCCCGTTCAACTACCGGCCCTAAAGTGAAGGCTAGATTCTGGGGCCCCGGGGGCCTTAACCTATCCACACATGGCTAATCTCTGAGATGGTGTGGAGTGGCCATCGAATACGACTCGCTGTGTTGGCAAGTCTGTATTGCAACTCTTCGGGGCTGGCACCGTCGGCCGAGGACGATGCCCAGCACCGTGCTTGCAGAGCGCAGCATTGGCAACCCCAACGGGACTAAGATAGAGGCTACCAATAGGGGCATTCGGGGGGGGTTAGTATTTGGTTGGGATTGTTTATATATACTGGGTGTCGTCCCATCGAATCAAAGTGGAATATACCATCTCATCAGGTGTCCTCACCTTCGAATCAACAAACTTGTACCCGTTTATCTAAGCGACAACATGGAGGTGACGCTGGAGTTACTCAAGTCATATCACCTCTACCCTTGGGGCATCCTGGGGATTGGAGCTGTTTTACTGGTAAGGAAGCCTGGTGGAATTGGTCTTTGCCGAGAAATCTAACGATATTCCCTATTAGTTCTTTGCTTCATCTTTGAAAGATCCTCTGTCGGGAGTCCCCGGGCCCTTGCACGCCAGATTCACGAATCTCGTTTCCAACTACTACTGGGTGACCGGGAATAAACCGACGTATATTCACAGTCTACATGTTAAATATGGTATATTGGGCCCGATTTACCTCCATGCCGATATTCGGGATGTCATACCGAGTGGCCTACTAATTACTGGCAGGGCCCATCATCCGAGTCGGTCCCCGCGAGGTATACATTGCCGATATACAGGCCGCACAGCGCATATTCGCAATCAAGAACGAATTCCCCAAGTCGACGTGGTACCGGGATTTCGTTCCTACCTCCGAGTCGGTCTTCAACACGCTCGATAAAGGCTTGCACAGGCGCTTTCGACGACTTCTCTCGTCGCCGCTCTCTGAATCTGGTCTCAAGACTTTCCTACCGCAGATCGACGGTAAGGTAACTTTTGCCATACAGCGAATGAGAGAGGAATACGAGGCGCGTGGTGCTGTGGATGTTTACAAATGGTGGCTTTTCATGGCCACTGATGTCATCGGTGAACTGAGCTTCGGAGAATCATTCCGCATGCTAGAGAGTGGCAAGGTAAGTAAGAGATCACGATGGCAGCAACGAGCGTCTATCCAGAATCGACCGGCCTCCGGCTGACTCGGCCTAGGTGAATCAATATGTCAAGGACCTGCAGACGATCGGTAAAGTAGGGTCCTATCAGTCAGTGGTTCCCTCGCTATTCAGATACTCCATCCGATTTGGGATCCCGATCCCCCTCCTCAACAAGGCTCGGATGTTGAGTATGCGTATGGTCAAGTATGCCACAGAATCGCTGGGCCGCCACCAAAATCTCGTCGGTAAATCCGGCTCGGATACGCAACCGACGGTTTTCACCAAGGTATATGAGGCGGAGGACGATGATAGTATATCCCCCACCGAAATAAGGGACAATGCGCAATCGTACATCGTCGCAGGAAGCGATACTACCTCTAACACGCTTGCTTACCTGGTCTGGTCTGTGTGTCGCGCTCCGGAAATCAAGGCAAGGCTAGTGAAAGAGCTTGAACGGCTCCCGGCCGATTTCACTTACGAGGATCTTCGGGACCTGGTGTACCTTGACCATATTATCGATGAAACGCTCAGGAGGTTCCCAACCGTCCCCGCCGGACTGCCGAGAGAAGTGCCAGTGGGAGGAGCCGAGATGTGCGGCTACCATATCCCAGCCGGCTACACGGTCTCGGCCCAGAGCTATTCCATTCACCGCGACCCCACCGCATTCCCCGACCCCGAGACGTTCGACCCATCGCGATGGGAAAATCCGACCAAGATGATGAAAGATGCATTCATGGCTTTCGGCGGCGGCTCGAGAAGTGAGTCTCCCCAACCCAATTCCCGTCCCTCGGCCTGAGGCAGGCTCCCTGTTGTACTAAACTCGACCGGCCGGACTAGTTTGCATCGGGCTGCACCTCGCGAAGATTGAGCTTCGACTGGGAACGGCGAGGTTCTTCAAGGCCTTCCCGAACGCTAAGGTGTCGACTCTCGAGGGCATGTGCGAGGAAGAGATGGCCCCGGCCATGTTTTTCTCGGCCACCCCGATAGGAAATCGCTGCCTCATCGAGCTCTAAAAAAAAAAAAACCCATTCGCAAAGAGGTCGTGTCCACCGCGGCCGGGACAATGTGCAGCCCCGGCCGTAGTCGACCGTTGCGGTAAAAGAATGAGCTACGTACACGGCGTTGGGCGCCTTCGAGTGAAGATGACACTTGGGGGTCGGTTGGGCGTGCGTTGTGCGAGGGAGATCCGCCCAGCAAAGGGGTTGGTTGTTCGTTGGACGTGTTGAGAAGGGATGGGATGAAGACCCGGAGAATTATCTGTAGGTATTATTAGTAGAATGGGCTGTTTTGTAGAACGGTCCATACGTCACTCCCTATATACAAGACTGCCTAGGTAATTCTCACTGTGTACACGTGCCTAACACATGCCTAACACATGCCCCTCACTATCTAAGCCGCAACCTGATATACCGGGGGGTAACGGCCCCTGAATGACGTCGCGAATTGAGAAAAGTCGAAATACGCTGTTATTTCTGGCTCCCCTATACCGGGGCTAATCGTGAGGGAATCCCGGCGGCGTCTGTAACTCGAGATGGGACCACCAAGAGGCGATGCCGAACTGTTGTCCGGATGGTAGGCGTCGATAGGGGTTCGCGAAAGGTTGTAAAGTAATCATAGTTAACTAGTTAGTTATATAGTTAGTGTAAATGACACCCACCCATGTTGGCCATGCCAACTACCTGTCTAAAATAAGATAAAATAAGATAAAATAAAATAAAATAAAATCTCCAAACCCCGGAAAAGACAGGTAGGTAGGTAGGTAGGTAGTTATGGGACTGCCAGCATTTGTATGCAACGATGACCGAACCGCACGAAGCCCAGGCAAGCCATGTCCAACGACCCAATGTTCACGTTAGACTACACCTCAAATCAGGAGTCGGGATCTGGTCCGCTCAGCCCGGGCAAATAGCAAAAGAGCCGTGCGAAACAGGTTCAGGTGAGGCAAAGGCGACGATTCGTCTAGAACCACGCGAGCACACTCGGAACGGGCAGGCTAGCTTACCTGGTTTTACGACAGATTGCGGGCAAGATACAGTATGTAGATTATGTAGATTGCTGTCTGCGGCGAGGAGGCGATGACAACTCACTATTGTCCCCATCGGATCCTCGCTAGGCCGCCAAGTTGGCGCCAAGTTAGCGGTTACCCCTGGCCATGTGGAGAAGGGAGGGAGAGGCTAAGGTCTGGTTCGGACATGGGAGTGGGCACCTATCAAGCGCTATTCCCAAGGATGGTGAATTCAGCGGGTTGACTCGCTGGCAGGTTGGTTGTCCAGTCGGTGTGTTGTGTCCGTCCCGGGCGTGTTTTGGGGGAGAGCGCCCATTCGCGACGCTACTTATAACTACCATAACCAGCGCGCGCAGTCGACAGCGAGAGTTCTGATGCCTCTTTTGCTTGCGCTAGCAGACATAACTATATCCATATATCCATTTCGTCTATCATCTTCGTACAAGCAGACGCCAAGTACGGTACCCGTTACGAGTCTCATCTCTCATCTTTAGATACATACGGGCATACATACATACACACATACATACACACATATACAGCCTTGAGACATTGGCACAAACAAAACGGGGGGAACATGGGATTTGGTGATCAACCTATAAAGCGAGCCGATGGTCGCTACGATAACGTCGATTTCCACAAAGCCATCGGGCACAAGTTCCGCGCGATAAAATGCGCGTATAACCGTCGCGACGTTCTGCTCTTCGTAAGTTCCCGTCACCCATCCTCTCGAATGAGGTCACGATCATCCCCCCCCCTTCCCCTTCCCCTTCCTCCCCTCCACTCATCTTCTTCGTGCCGCGCGCGGTTCTTTGGCTGATGTCCGAGCGAATCGGCGCAGGCGAACGCAATTGGCGCGCAGGCGGATGAGAGACACTTTCTTTATGAGCTACACCCGCGGTTCGCCGCCTTCCCCACGTTTCCCACCAACTTGGCGCTCAAGCAGACGGACCAGGACGTGTTCGACCCCCTCGCGCGCACGGCGGCGGCGGAGGAGACGGAGCCCGTGCCGGGCATGCCGCCGCCCGACGCGCGGCGCTCCGTGGACGGCGAGCGGGGGGATCGAGGTCGTGAACCCGATCCCGACGAGCTCGGCGGGCCTCGACCTCGAGATCCGCGGCCGGGTCCTCGGCGTGTACGACGAGGGGGGCGCCGTGATCTCCGAGCGGGAGCACGACCTGGTGGACGCCCGGACGGGGCGGGTGTACGTCAGGATGACGAGCACGACGCTAGGCATCGGACAGGGCGGGTACGGGGGCCCGCGGTGGCCCAAGAAGCCGGTCGCCAAGACCCCGGCGCGCCAGCCGGACGTCGTGCACGCGTACAAGACGACGCCGGAGACGTCGCTGCTGTACCGGCTGTGCGGCGACTACAGCCCCGTGCACGCCGACGACGAGCTCGGCCGGCGCGCCGGCTTCAAGCGGGCCACCCTGCAGAGCCTGTGCACCTGGAACATCGCCGCCCACGGGCTGCTGCGCGGCGTGGGCGACTCGGACCCCGCGAGGCTGAAGGCGTTCCGGGCCAGGTTCAACAGCGCGGTGTACCCGGGGGACGAGCTGGAGACGCTGATATGGAAGACGGGCTCCGAGGACATATACGACAACTACGTCTTCGAGACCATCGTGAAGGGCGACGGCAGGGTCGCCCTCTCGAACGGCCACGCCAAGATCAGACAGCAGCGTAGTAAGTTATGAACATCTTGCGCCCGAGCATAGCGACAGAAACCAACCTTCCGTACCGGCGCGTTGATGTATTGATGGCCCTTCTGTCTCGCAGGTATGATGGGCGCCGTGGTGATCAACGTGAGGGGGAACCCGCCCTAGCTGGTCCATTCTTCTCTCCTATGCGCCGCCCCGGCCGGCCCTCCCCAGCCGAGTCTTCGCCCCCTGAGTGTATTCCCCGGCGCCCGCGGCTCGCGGCCCGCGGCCCTTAGTTGTGACTCGGCTGACGCCGGCCTCGTGAGGCCGCGAAGGCCTGAAGATGATACTGCTAGAAGTAGAACATGATCCCGCGGCCCGGCTGTCATAGTCAATTGCGCGTGGAAAGAAACCACTCCCGCAGTGCTGCCCCTTCGACTAGATTCCGTTCCGTAGGTTGTCTTGGAGTCAGCGTACCGGGGGGCGTTGGGTCCTGGATTTGTGATGTGACGCTTTTAAAATAGTGCGACGGCGCTGACAGACTAGCCATGATGGAGTTGGACTGTCTATATATATTGCGACTCGCATGATTATTGTAGACAATGGCTTTCTTATATCCCTTTTTTTTTTTTTCTCTGTACACGTGCGATTGGTCATATTACTGGGCGTTTCACCTCGTCATTTGCACATAAATATGTATTGTTTGTCTTGAAAGCCGGACTTGTATTGCTTCACGTCCACGCCGACCCGGAAATGCTATTTCCATTGCATAAGAAAATACGACAGGTCGCAGATAAACCCGTGGTGCACCCAGTCCGATGATAGTTTCAACAACCAGTGAGTTCAACGAACGTTCGGTTTAGCTTGGCACCAAGCTATAACCTCCAGACCGCCTACAACGAGTCCGCAACCCGGCTACTGCTATTCGGTCTCATCCGATGCTCTGCCTACCGAGATGCAACACCAACCTCCCCCAGGCATGCTGGTCACAGCCCTGGTTGGGTGGTGGCGTATCGTGGCAGAGACCCCCCTCCTCCATCACGTCACACTGTCAGTCGTGCCCAGGCATAGTCGAATGTGTCCCTTTCAGGGTGCGCCGAGGGCGCGCTGAGGGTGTAAGTAATAATAACTAGCTAATGAGCGTGCTGTCCAGTGAAAATACGGGCTGCCAGCAACCATGTGACGACCTAAAACCGATGATCAGCTAGCCCGGTCTAGCAGGGATATTCGTGGAGAAAAGCATCCACTGCCCATGCGCGCGCTGCTAAGCCGCCCCTTGAGTTCTATCATCCCGGGGTCCACGTGGGGGGATGGCTGGTCTAGTCCCATCACAGCGCTGTGCTTTCAAACTGAGTACCAGTAAGTCGCCAGAAGTAGTCTCAGCACTGGTAACTTTTGCATGGTGGCACTCCGTGTTGCATTAGGTATAACTATACGCTGGGATCGGTAAGTAAGTTGTGTTTTGATATACCCGCCCTACAGCTACGTCCTGATAGTACTTACGCCCTTTCATCATTACCGCATTCTCGCTGTCCGACTCACTCAGAACAAACATTGTAGGGATGGACTTCGATAGCAAACGCGTCAGACAGACCTGGATTAGGTGACTCTACACCTTCAAATCTTGAACACCCCGCCATACAAAGGCACTAGGTAGATATCTATACGACACACGTTAGCTATGGTCGTCTAATATGAAGCGCAGAAGTGGTGAACCCCAGCGGGCGGACGGAGAGGTGAATATATCTTCCGATGTACAATCCTATGTTCGACGCCAACCCGGCCATCCTACTGGCATCTAACCCTTTAAATGCCAGCGCCCCTACGCCCATCTGGCCCAGAGGAGATATCTACCCCGGCCCATTTATGGTGGCGCCAGGTATAAATGGCGACTGCCAGTGCGATGACCGTGACATAGCTCATAGGTTTCTAGCCTCGTCAATCGCTATTTACGTAGCAGGCGAAGTTTCAATTGTATCCCTGTCGGTAGTTACGAGGCTTGGTGTCAAAGAACAGCCATCGGATTAATAGTATCGTTTGATGCCCGACCAGCTTACTAACCTAGATATTTATGCCGACCACACGGGCATCAGCCATACTCTCCCAGGGCAGATTCACCTAGCAACATTGGATCATCTCACAGCCTCGCCTATAGGGAGCGATCCCGGTCACGGGGTGAAACTGCACCATTGTATCGCCACAGGTGTGTAGCCCAGAGTAGAGGCAAAGCGTCATCTAATCGACCATTTTGATCGTGTATAAGCGACTTCTCGACATACGGTTGGGACTATACCAAATTGCCGCTCTTCTCTCGGCTTGGGATCTCGACGGGGCACGAGCAGAGTTAAATATCTTAGGTCGTCCCATTCTGGGACGACCCAGGAGTCATGGAAGTATAGCAGGGCCCTTTCCTAAGTATGTAGTGGCCACTAACCATATTGTCAGTAGAATATGTTTAATAAACAACCAACGCCCTCCGAAGTCGTTTCTAAGCCGTGGTTCTACATGGAATTCTATTTTTTCGGTTGAGATATTGTTCGCCAAAGACATTCTCTCATTAGGATCTCGTAACTACTCGGGTTCCTATATATCTTTGATGTTGTTCTTGCTACCTCCGATATTATATAGCACCCCATTGCTTTAGTATCTCTCCGGAGGAGGAGGAGTCTATCAACGTCTAACTTAGGCGTAAGCATAGCTCCAGAGCTGATATATATACTAATACTATCTATAGTGGAAATAGTTGATATAATTAGCTCACTGCCCAATCGGCTAGTTATCTGGATCACGGTTTTCAACCACGCATACATCCCCGGGCAACATGATATTAAAGCTCTGGGGTAAATAAATGAATGCCCGTTATATTACGCCGTGGGGTTATAGCGCAGAAATTGGAACACATACTTAGGGTATCCTCAACATATCCTTTCCCCGCCGGTCATCTCACAGGGGCACCGTTATAATAATGGTGAGTAGCTGAAATCGTAATCCTAACAGGATGACATATATAGATCAAGCATGGGCACGAGGGTAACACGATTCCAGTTGATGTCTTGGGCTATTATGGTGGCTGCAGCGCCATCGGAAACGCCATTCAAGCGTACGTGACAGACAGTGAGCAGACTACGCTATCTTCGAAGCTGAGGTTGACACAAAACAGAATAAACAGTAATGCCAGGCCCTGAAGGGTCGGCAACTATAAATAGGGGTTATGTATATCTTGGTCCGTTAGTTGTGTAAACGACATGTAATATTAAAGCGCCTAGTGAATCACCGTGGTAATCACTGTGACTACCGTGGTGTATTTATGCATAGGCAACACTATGGAGGCCCTTAATTGGATGTGGCGTCCACTCCAACCAATACAAAAGCCCGCCAAGGTGTCATATTTGGAATGGTTGATGTTGCTTTTGAGCTGCGCCGCACCCCTCTTCCAACCAAGCGCAAACGAAACCGAGTGTGAGAACTGGTGGTCTGATTTAATTAACCCATAGCCAGAGCAGAGCAAAGTACATCATCGCCCAAGTGGTTTGCGCAGAATCACATACTTCACGTCAGATCACGAAATCAGAAAGAAACAAGGACGCATAAGCACGCCGGGGTGAAACTCCATGATGGCGCAAGCAATTGACGAACGCTTCCAAATGCAGGGCATGACCTCCGGCGTACCCCAACCGGGACGAGAGGAGAAGAACGCCCATGTAGATGAGCAAACAGGAGCTGGCAAAAACTCGCCAGGTAATAACCCTTACCCGACGCACGTCCGGACGGATGAAGAACAGAAGTCCAAGCGAGGATTCTGCAATCCGGTATTCGTCTTCCTTAGCGCGCTTGGGTCATTGTTTGCCGGCATGATCGGCCTGTCGGCCGCTGCCGGGCAAAGCATGTCGAAGTTCTATTGGCATATCCCGGTCCTCTACGGCGACAAAACGACCCGTGAATGGCCCGAGATCACGGGATTCAAGAGCGGCTGCGCTGCCGGCGGAAAGGTTCGTACTGTTGTTCCCAATTATCATACCCTGCGACCGCCGCAGCTCACATGAGGCCCATCATAGAGCTTGTTCTATGGCTTCTACGACGGGATCACCGGCGTGGTCATGCTCCCATATAAAGGCGCCAGAGGGGCTGGCCTGAAAGGGTTCGGCATTGGCATTCTCCATGGATTCGGCGGGCTTATCTTCAAGCCTCTGTCTGGTAAGCTGAAACCAACGAAGAGCCTATGGACAATTAATTGACGGCGTGGGGTTAGGAATCTGGGCCTTCATTGGCCACCCGATCTCCGGGCTTCACGAGCATATCCTGAAGCGCAAAAGAGGGCGACAGGAACAAGACATAGCTACTATGGCGTGAGGATTTATTTAAAACAATAATGAGGCAAGGGTGAGAGTAATTTAATAGGGACAAAGAATAAGAAAAGTTTCCTGTAATGAAATAATTATAATAATAATCATTCATATGAAATATGTGAAGTTGTTAAAATTGTAAGGCCAACAAAAAACTGTGAAGTATTCAGTGTTTTTAAAAGTAGTCTTTCTAAATGTTTTCATTAGACAGAAAACATGTGGTTTTCTGTTTATATAGAAATTTTATTGTGGTGGTGGTTTTATATAATAAATAGAATGTGTTATAAAATTAAATTAAATTAAAACAACAGCTCTGTTGTAAAAAAAATAAAAGTTAAAAAAAAATATTAAACAAAGTTTTAAAACAAAATTAAAAAATCAAGTGAAAGAATGAATAAGAATATTGAAAAATTAGTTATAAAAAAACCCAACAGCTAGCTTTATTTATAAACTAAAATATGTTTTATTATATAAAACAACTTTTTAATAAGCAACTAATATTTTTATATATTTAAAAATATTTATTGTTGCACCAGTTATAAATAAAAGGTTAAGGCTCCAGCAATAAATAATATATTATATATAAAATCAAAATATAAAAACAGAAAAAATAAATAACAGAAATCAGCTTATTAAAATGTTAGCTAAGTATAAATATATAAAATAGATCTAGTTTATGCGTGTTATAGCTGGTTTATATGTGTTATTTAGTAATAAATATATAAATGTTCTACGCGTGCTATATATGCTATATTTATAGTAAAGATTACTAGGGGTAGTGTGGTTTAAGCCTGTAAAAGTGTGATGTAGATTAGATAGAGGCTTTTAGTCCTGCAGGGACCAGAAGCTTTTTAAGCTAAGTTGTTTTATTTAAGCTATATAATTTTTATTTAGTTAGCTGCGCTAGCTAAATAAAAAGCTTTTTTTTTAATTATATTAAATATTAAAGCTATAATAAAACGTTATTATTTTTAATAATTATATAACTTTTTTTTTTACTGTTTATAAAGTTAGTTATAGCTTTTTTTGAATTTTTTAACTAAAGTTTATTTTTTAGTTATTTTTATAACTATGATTTTTTATTTAAGAAAATAATTAAATCTGTTTTTAATATAGTTTATTTAATATTTAAAAATTATTTTAATGTTAAATAAAAATTTTTCAATTCTTAATTTTTAAATATTAAGCTTAATATTAACATTTTTAATAAAAACTTTTGGGATTATGTTTTTAAATAATAAATATATAACTAAAATAAAAAATAAATATAAAAATTTCTGATAATGTTAATTTATAAATTAATTTATTAATTTTTTTAACTTTTATAATTTTATATATTATTAAAAATATTTTTTAAACAGTTTTTTTAAAAAATATTATTTTAAATAAAGTTTTAAATATATTAAATTTTTATATTGAACTTTAATAGTTTATTTTTAATATTATAATATTATTTTATATATTCTGTTATAAAATTTATAATTAATTTTATATTTATATAAAAATATCTTTATATAAATTAAATATGTTAAATAATTAAAATTTAAAAGCTATTCATAAATTAATGACTTAATAAGTTTAAAATATATTTAATTTAAATTTGATTATAAAAATAATAATATATTTATTTAATCGCGCTTTAAATATATATATATATATAATATTAAATAATAATTTTATTGTTGAATTTTTGGTTTAAATAAATTATTATTAAAAGTTTTATTTTAATAACTTTTTAAAGCTTTATTTAAAATTTAAAAATAAATTTATGATTTTCATTAAAAATGATACTATTTAATATATTTTAATGAAATAATAAAAATAATTAAGCTAATATTTTGGCTTAATTTTTAATAAAGTACTTTTATTGTTAAATGTAAATAATAAACGTTTTAATATAATATATATTATTATTATTAATATATTATAATTATGAAAATTTTTGCTTATTATAAAATAGCTAAAAATAATATTTTGAATGAGCTTCTAACAAAATTTGTTATAATTATTTTTATTAGCTTAATATTTTTTAGTTAGATAAGTTAATAATTATTATGCGGTTTTTTTCTGCTAGTACTGCATAATTTATATCTGTTGTAATAATTTGAATATGCTTTTATATTACAAATTTTAATTTAATTATATAAAACTTTAATGGTTTTATTATATATTATATATTAAAATAATATTTAATATTATATACTATTATCAAAAATTTAATTATTTATTTTTAAATATATATAATTTATGTTTATTTTTTAATTAATGTTATATAATAAATTATTTGTAATTATAAAAAATATTTAAGCTTGAAAAAATTTATGACATTTTTGTACTTTTTATAAATTGTTTTTAAAATGTTATAATATTTAAAAATATAAATATAATATCTTATAATTTTTATTTTTATTATTTTTTATTATTAGTTTTAAATATATTATTTATATATTATTTAATGCTAGTTTTTTATTTTTGAACTAATTTTGTTTAATATTAATAAAATCAGTAATATTTTTAATTAATAAAATATATTAAAAATAAAGTTTAATCTATTTAATATATAATATATTTATAATTTATATTATAATAAATATGTAAACATATCAATTAAACATTTATTTAGAAGATTAATAAATTTATTATTAAATAATTAATAAAAAACTATGAAATTAATTAAAGCTTTAATTATAATTTGTAAACATTAATATATTTAAATTATATAAGTTATATTTAGCTTAAAAATTTATATTTTATTCTTAATTATAATATATAATAATTTAAATTTATTATTAATAATATTTATATATTTAAAATTATTAATTTAAGTTTTTATATATATTTACTTTTAATATATCATAATATTTTTATAAAATTATAATAATAAAATATAATATATAAATAAATTAAGTTTTAAAAAGTTTTAAATAATTTTATTTTAATTATAATTAGTTTAAAATATATAAACTCAAAAGATATTTTATATTTATTATTATTATTAATTTTATATTATTGTATTTTGTATTTTTATTAAATAACTTTATTTTATAGTTTTACAAAAGTTTTATAATTTTAGAATAATATAATAATAATATTTAAAAACTCTTGTATTTTTTAATATTATTTTAAAACGTTTTATTAATTTTAACATTTAAATATTACTGATTGTTTTTTTATTATTAATAAACTTAGAACGTTTATTTAAAAGCTTAATAGTTTAATAAAAAAATATATTATAAAAGTTTTTTTTCAAAATAAAAAAAAAACCTTTTTTATTATATAATAATTGGGTTCTACTAGGGTCAGGGCTCTACCACCTAATTTCCCCTTCTATAACCCCAACTTTTAGGCATATTAGGCTCGAAATAGCCCCGAATTTATTTATTTAAAACAAAAAAAAAATAACAGATTAAACACTTCGATATTAAAAAAACGCTTAAAAGCTGCAATAATATTATATTTACAACAAAGCTTTTTTATTTTAAAGCTAATAACGTAGCAAAAAAAATATAAGCTAAAGCTTTATTTTTAGTAATTATATAAACTAAATCTTCTAGCGATATAAATAATATTATAATTTTTAGCTTGCTACCGATTTATATTTGCATTAAATTAAACTTGTAATTTTTTTTTAAAAAAACAAGCTAGAGCTAATATAACAAACATTTTTTTGTTTTTAAAAAAAAAATTAGTTAACGTAAGCTATATTTTTGCTTGCAGCGCTTTAAACGCAAAAAAAAAAAAATTTTTAGTTAAGCTAACTTAAATTTAAAATCAGGTTAAGTTTAGCCTGTTTAAAAAGTTTAAACATAAATTTTAAGTCTGTTAAAATATATAAGCTATTTTTTATAGTTTAATTAATAATAAGCTAGTTTTTGAAAGTTAATTAAAAATAAATTATAACAATATTTTACAGCAATTTTAAATTAATAAATTTAATTAAGCTATAAATAAAAAGCATATATATTTTAAACGTAGTTACAGGTTTATATATAAACTAAAAAAAATATTATAATATAAATAATATTTTTAAACTAAAAGCATATAAAAATAATATTTTTATTTAAGCATAAAGTTTTTAACTTTTATAGCAATTTATGCACGGTTATTTAAATTATAATTACATATAGTTTTAATTATAAATAATTTTGCCCGTGTAATATATAAGCTAAGTTTAATATATAAACTAAAAGCAGTAATTTTTTTTGCAGCAACTTATATAAAATATTATTTAATAACTTTATATATAGCTGTTTTATAATTAAAACAAAATTAAAAATAAAAATTTAATTATTTATTAGTTATAGTTTTAAAAATAATAAACAGCGTTAATTTAATAACAAACTAAACTAAAAATAATTTATATTTAAATATATTTTATTAAAAAAACAAACTTTATAATAAATAAAATAATTATAACTATATTAAAGCTGGCCTAGCTTTATGCTGCTATAAGCACATATACTACTGCTATAAAAGCATATATAAAAAACCAGCTTATATTAAAAAAAAAGCTTAAAATACGTCGGCCGTTTTATAACCTAGTTATAGTTTAATAATTTAATTAAAATTTAACCTATATTTACCCTAAAAACAACTTAAAATATTATTAATTATTTGAATAATAATATTAGTTTTAAAACTATTATTTAAACCTGCGGCAAATATGATACTAAAGTTTAAAATTTTTAATTAAACAGATTTTTTATTTATAGCTTTTTTTTTTTTTTTTTAATTTAAATTTTAGTAAAAAACGTTATAAAACTATTTAAATAATTTAAAAAAACTATTAATTAATATTTTATGTTATAAAGCATATTTAAATTATAAAAGCTATTTTAATCCGGGCCGCTTAAATAACTTAAAATTAGCTAATAAAAACTATTTAATAATTAAATAATAAATCAAAGCAGATTTAACATAAAATCAGATTATAAAGTAAAGTAGTTTTATAGGCCTAGTTTGTTTTTTTTTAGGCCTAATTTTAAAATCTTTTAGAAAATAGCGCTAAATATACTACCTGTTTTTTTTAAAAACGGCTTAATTAATAATTAAATTTAATTTAAAATAATAACGCTTAAATATTTAATAATATAATAAATGTTTAACTTAATTTAAGCCGCAGGCTTAAACGTACATTTTATTAAAAAAAACTTAAAAAACGTGTTTTAATTAGTTCTGGTTATATTTTTACAATAAATACTGCTTAAATTTAAATAAAAATTAAAGTTTTTTTATAAGGATTATTTTTTGTTTAGCTTGCGTACAGCTTTTTTTATTTTTAATTTATTTATTAAATGTCTGCATTAAATTTTAAAAGCTTTTTTCTGTTTATATTAATAATATATTATTTAAACAAATTTATTTCTATAATTTTTATATTATATATTTAAAAATATTTAATATTTATTAAAAATACGACTGCTTTTTAAACGCGCTAAACTTAATTTTAAACTATAATAAAAACTATAAAAACATTTATATAAAAGTTTTTAGCATTAAAATTAATATGTTTTTAATATAAGTATAGCTTATTAATAAAAAAAAATTAAAAATAAAGCAAATTATATTTAAAGCAATATTAAAACCGTAAATATTTTAAAAAAAAACCAAAAAAGTTGCAGGCTATATAAGCTTTTATATTATAGTAATCCTGATTAGCAAAGCTTTTTTTTATAATTTATAAGCATTGCTGTTTAAATTTAGCTTGCAGCTATTTTAATTACTGTTTAAATATATAATATAAAATTTTATTTAATAGTTTAACGCTTCAGAAAACTTTAACAAAATATTTATATTAAATATAAGCGACCGCTTAATTTATTATTTATTTATAAACGTTTTAAAATTAAAGCTTAATAAATTTTAATTTAAAGCAGAAATAAACATTTATAACTAGTATATAATATTATTTATTTTTAAAAACTAGGCCTACAGCTATTTATGTTTTAAAAGCAAAATATTATAAAATATTAATATTTTTAAAATTATAGCAATTTAAATCGTGTTTTAATACTAATATATATATTAAACGTTTAATATTATAATTATTTATATAAATAATACGACTGCACAAGCTAGTTTAATTAATATGTTTATAAAAAACCTTTTATTATTATATTTGTTTTATAAAATATTTATTTTAGCTATATAAAACAACATCTGCTTTTAAATTAAACAGATTATATTATAAAATAATAGTTTAGCTAATGCTTTATTTCAGGCCGAATTTATAACGATTATTAACTTATGTTTTTATTAGCAGTTTTTATTAAAAACAACCTAACTTTACGTTTTTTAAACAAGATTTAAAATAATAATTTATTTTATTTTAAAAATAATTGTATTTGTTTATTATACGTAGGCTTAATAGATTTAATTTAAAAAATATATAATATAATAATAAACTTATATAAAAACTAGTGCTTTTATTAAAACAAGCCAGCTTAGCTTATATTAATATAAACTTTTGCTTTATATATATATAACCGTATATTTAGCTTTTTATAACGGCTTGTTTAAAGCTTAACTTTAAATAAATATATATTTACGTTACGGTTAGTTTATATTAACTTATTTTTAAACATGCAAGTTTTTAAATATTTATATATTAAATATTTAATTTAAAAAACAGCATAATTTTTTTTTTATAAATAAAGCAACTTTATTAAAGCTTTAATTTTAAAACAATTTTTAATTAAACTAGTATTAAATAAAGCTATAACGGCCAAAAACTTATATAATAAACTAATAGTTAACGCAGCTTTTATAATAGTTTAGCATAGCTTTTTATAACTAAATAAAATTATATATAATAAATCTAACTTATAAAAGCTTTATAAATAAGCTGCTTTAAATTTATTAAAGTTATTAATTTAATTTTTAATAAATAAAAACTATTTTTAAATATTATTACGCGGAATAAAAACAAATAAAAAACGCTTTAAAATAAACGTAATAATAAACGTTATAAACAGCTTATTATACTTAATTATTTACGTAGTAAACTTTTTTAAAATAAAATATTATTTTAACATATATATATAATTTATTGCTATTTTTTTATTTTATATATAACGTTTTTTTAAAAACTAAAACATTTTAAATTTTATAAAACCGTTTATTATGTTTAAAAGTTAACTATAACATATATTTAAGTTATAGTTTTAAATAAAGCGCCGTTTAATATATATATAATATAAATATAAATAAAAATAATATAAAACTTTTAAACTATTAAACATTAAACGTAATAAAACGCTACTATAAAACATTTTTAGCTAAAATATTAAAAATTAATAAACGTTTTATATTTAATATAAGCTTAAACTATTTTATATTATAAAAGCTAATAAAAAAACGAAACTTTAGCTATATCTGCTGCGCTAGCTTAAATAATTAACAAAGGACTAAACCCTGGTTATATTTGTTGGGCTAGCTTAAATAATTAATAAAAAACTAAACCTTGGTTATACTTGTTATTTTGTTTTAAAAGCTTATTTAATATTAAATTTGCGTTAAATTTATTTTTATTAGCAGATAGATAAACACACCTGGTATAAACGTTAAATTTATCGCGAATTTGCTTTTAATTTTAATAAAATTTAGCAGCAGTATATTTAATTAATTATGTAGCAAATTTATAGCAAATTTATTTTTAACTACTAAATGAAAAAAGATTTATACTATTATATATTAAATTTATATGAAGTTTGCAGCAAAACATAAAATAATTAGACTATTTAAAAGTATTTTCATTATATACTTTTTATTTAACGTTTAAGCTATTATATATTAAATTTAAGCTTAATTTATAGCTAATTTATTTATTATCGACGGCTTTTAGCGTTAAAACATTTAAAAAAAGACTTTTATTAAGCAAATTTGCACTTTTTTTGCTACGATTTTTATTATTTTTACTACCGCCCGTATTATTGTTGTTGCTGTTGTTGTTATTATTATTGTTGTTGTTAAGAGCTTTTGCCGCAGCAGCTTTTCTAATTTATTTTTGCCTTAAACTCTGACTTTAGACCTTACTAATAGTTTTATATAATAAAGCTTTATAATTAGCATTAAATTTGTTGTAAATTTACGGCAGATTTTTATTTTTAGCGCTTTAAAACGCTTTATAAACATTTAATGCAACATAATTACAACAGGCGGCTGCTCAGGCCCGCATAAATAAGTTTTATTATTTTTTAATTTTTATATTGTTTATATTAATTTAGCAAGAAATTAGCATTAAATTTGCTATATATTAGCTTTAATAATTTATATTAAAATATTTATTTAAACGGTTTTTTTTTTAAGCTTTTATATAATATATATATTTAAAAGTTTATATATTAATATTGTTTACGTAGAAAACGTTTATATTTTAAACAAGTTAATAATTAATTTGCTTTAAATTATAACTATTAATTTTTATAATATAAAACATATAATAAATATAATAAATTTAACGCTTAATTATTATAACAAGCTTTTAATTTATAATAAATTAGCATTAAATTTAAAAAATTTTTGTTAAAAAACTTATTTTTGTTATACGATTTTAATAACGGCAGGCTAAAAAGCTGGCAACAAGCTAGCGCGTTTTTATTTAAAGTTAAAAGCATTATTATTTATTAAAAGCCAGGCGTTAATATATTATTAACGTTTTAAATTTAAAGCAAATTTATATTATATTGTTATATTTATTAAAAAAAAAGTTATAAAAGCTAAAACAAAAAGCTTTTATTTACGGACCTAGTTATATTTTTTATTCCGTTTAGCCAACTTTATTTAAAAAATTTATTTAATTATATTTAGTTATATATTTTTAACTTTTTTTATTTTATAGATTAATTATATTTTTTAATTTTTATTATTTTATTTATAAATAAAATAAACGTTTAAAACGTAAGTTTAGGCATTTTTCCGGCTAGTTTTTTAAGCTTAACTATATACTAAATTTAACGCTAAAAAATAAGCATATGTTTGTTATACTTTTAGCTGCAGCTTTATATTAAAAACAACTTGTATTAAGCTTACGCTTTTTTTTAAAATATATATTATTTATACTGCACAGTATGCTTTGTTAATAATATAAATAATTAAGTTTTATTAAAATTAAAGCTCTACTACCTAACTTTTTTTTTTATAACTTTAACTTTTAGGTATATTAGGCTTAAAATAGCTTTAAATTTGTTTTATTTACTACTTGATAGCAACAGGCCACAAGAAAAAAACTAGGTTTTTTTAGTCAGTAAATAATATATATAATATAGGGCATTTTTCCGGCTAGCTTTTTAAGCCCGACTATATATTAAATTTAACGCTAAAAAATAAACATACGTTTGTTATAATTTTGGCTGCGGCTTTATATTAAAAGCGACTTGTATTAGGCTTACGCTCCCCCTTAGAATATATGCTATTTATACTGCGCGGTATGCCATGTTGGTGATATAGATATAAAAATATTATATAAATAAGCTGAATAATTTATATTAATATTTAAAAAAAGAATTATTATTAATAAAAATTTTATAATACTATTTATAAGAATAAAATTATTTATTTATAAAACATTAAACATATATAAACATCTTATAAAATTTTATTAACGCTATTTTTAATTATTTTAATTTTTAAAACATATTATGATAAATCGGTTTTAATAATTAAAATAAATTATAAATTAATAAAAAATATAGTGGCGTTTATAATATTTATAACTTATAACAGCAATAAATAATTATTTAAAACAGTTATTTTATTTAAAGTTTATAAATTAACTATTATATATGAATATAGTTTTGTTTATATATAAGCTATATAATAAAAATTAAATATATAAATAAATAAAAACTGTTAATTTAATTTAATTTATTTTATTTATAAAATTTATTCAATATTATATTAACTACTTTTTAATTATATATTGTAAAAAATAAAATTTCAAAATTAGTTTTATTAATTATTAATTATTAATTAAAAGATTTTTTTTATAATATATTAATAGTATTTTAGTTTTTTAAATTTGAAATATTTTTATAATAATTTAAAAATTTTTAACGTTGTGTTATTTTTTATATAAATAAATTATTTATTTAAAGCTTTAATTTTATTTTTTATTAAGCGTTTTTATATTTAATATTAATAAAACTTTTTAAATTTTAAGGTTTCGCAGTTTATTTAATTATTTGCTTATTTTTATTATAAACGCTTTTATTATATAAATTAGATAAATTATATTTATTATATTTATTGTATTAATTATATTAAAAACTTTATTAAAAAAAAGCCTGTTAAAAATATTATATTGTTCTAACATTTTAATTATTTTAGCGATCGCGTTAATTTTATTATAATTAAATCTAAGTTTTAAGTTATATTATAATTTTAATACATATTAAAAATAATAATAGTAATAATAAAATTATTGATAAAAATCTATTAATAAATATATATTTTATTTTTAAATATAAAAATATTAAAAATAGCACTTAATAAAACATTTAAAAATATATTAAATAATAAGATAGTATTAATTAATAATATATGAATTATATTTATAGTTTTAGCTGCTGTTAAACTTATAATTATTATTATAGTTCTAAAAAAACTTTTATATATATTTTTAATATTTAATTTTTATATAGTTGTTTTTAAATTATATTTATTTAAATATTTTTAAAAGAGTTTTAGTTTTAAAAATAAATTAACAAATATAACGTTAAAAAAGTTATAAACTTAATAAAACCTGCTATATTATTTGTTTTATAATAGTTTAAATATAAATTTTGTTTTTAAATAATAGTTTATATTTAATTAATATTAATATTAATATTTTAAGCGCTAAAATAACTTTTTATATTAACATTATTTTATAAATATATAAATTTATGTTAAAAACATTTAAAAAGCATTTAAAAATTTTAATATTAACAAAAATAATTATATTTAAATTATAATTAATTAATACTCTGTAAATCTTTAAAAATTACTTTTTAATAATATTTTTATGTTTTCTTTTATAATTTAAACTATGGTTATAAATTTTAATAATTATGAAAATTTATAATGATTATCATTTAATATATAAAATTTTAACATAGCTTTTAATTTATATTGCATTTAACTATTTTTTATTTTTTTTAAAAATCTTATTTATTTATTTTTAAAAATATATTTAAATTTATTTAATAATTATTTTAAAATATAAAACATTATTATGTTTTATTTTTATTTTTGAAAATAATACAACTTCTTAAATATTTTTAAACTAATAATATAATCAATTTATTTTTTATTTAAAATTTAAAAAAGGTTTTTATATAATTTTTAATAATTATATTTATATAAATATTTAAACAATATATTATATCATGTAAATAATATATAATGTTGCTTATAAATATATTTAATTAAACATTTAATATAATATATAATACATTCACTTTAATTGTATGCTAAATCAAACATTTAATTATAAGATTTATATAATTAGCTATAATTAATTATAATGAACGTTTTATTATTATTTAAGTTAAAGCTAAACAAAATATAAAACGATATTATATTCAATATTAATAAATTTAATTTAGCTATATTATATAATGGCTGTAATAACAGCAGTTAGAATAAAACCCAACTATGCTTATATATTAAGAAAAAAACTAAAGTTGAGAAAAAAAAAGAACTATTTATATTGCCGGCGGGCAGAATTTTTATTTATATATACTGCTAGCTATTTATTATATAACTGGCCTACTGTATTTATTATTTTATATTTATATTTATTTAGCTAAAAAACTAATTAAAAACTGCTAAGCTATGTATTTATTTAACTAATCAAAGCTATAATAGCTATAAGCTATAATAATCTTTTTTTTATAAAAAAACTGAGCTTAAGTTTTTAGCGGCGCAAACTTAAAAACGTGCTAAATTAAAAAATTTTCAAAGCTGTTTATACAATGTTTAAAGCTTAAACTAAAAACTTTTAAATTAATATTTTTAAGCAATAAAAAATATTTTTAATATATATAATTTATTAAAATTTAAAAGTTTTTAATTTTTACTTTTATATTTATTATATTAATTAATTCATTTTTATTTAATTCATTTTTAATTAAGCTATTTATTATTTTATTCATGTTTTATTTATAATTTTAGTTATATTTTATTATTTGATATATTATTATTTTTATATGTTTTAATAAATATATTTTTTTAGCGGTTTAATTTAATTTTATAATTAATTTTATAATTGTTTTTTAATTTTTGATATTATATTTTTTAGCTTAATTAAAACGTTTTTAAATCAACAGCTAAATATTAATTATTCTTATATTTTTAGGTCTTTTAAAATAATTTATGAAATAGTTTTTTTTTGATTTCTTTTTAATTTTTTATTGTTTTATTAACAATTTTTTTTAATCAGAGGATTTTTATTTAAATAACAAATTATTAGTTTATTTTATAATTATTTAATATAAAACTAACAGCTTTTTGTTATATTATTAATAATTTTAGTTTAAATATATTAAAACAGTTAATTTTAATATTAATAATTTTAAAACTTATAATATTATTAAATAGTCTAGCTTATTATTAAATTAATCAGTTTTTTTAATAATATAAATATATAATTTTAATTATAAAATCTAAGTTTTATTAATATTTATTAGCTTATATAATCATTTATTATTATATTTTTATATTTATATTTTTATTTTTTAATATAATCGCAGAGTTTTTTATAAACGTTTATGCTTTTTTAACCCGTTTTTTTTAACCTATTTGTTCTATAGTTATTTTATTTTTATTTAAAAATTTTCATTCAACGTTATATTTATTAGTTTTTTTATCCATATTTTTTTTTTAAAATAGCTTTTTTAAAATTTTATAAAATAAAAACGTTTATATAACGTTTAAAGCTAAAAACGTTTGAAACTAGTTTGTTTAAAAATAGTTAATAGATAATTATAACTGTTAATTTATTTAGAAATATATTATTTTTATTTATTTTATTAATTAATGATATTTTATTATAAAAAGTCTAGCTTTATATTATAAATTTTTAATAATTTATTTATAAAATTAATAATAAACTGTTTTTATTATTATTAATTATTATTTTAAGCTATTTATATATTTAACAAAAACTTTTATAATATATTTTAGAACTATTTTTGTTATTATTAATTTTTATATATAATTTTTATATTCGTTTTAAAATTTATTAATTATATAAAATATTATATTATTTTTATATTTATTTTTAATAAAGATTTTAAAATTAACTATTATATATGATTATATATATTTTAATATTAATAAAAAGTCAGCTTATTTAATATTTTATTATAAAAACTTTAATAAAACAATAACAATAGTTTATTAGATATTAGTTAATTTTATAATATCGTTTTAATTATTAATAACATCAAAATACCAACTGTTTTATTTCTCTATAATTTAAATATATAATTACTAGCTTTATAAAAGCTTTTTTATTTATTTTAATTTATAGATTATTATATTTGGGGACTACTAATTTTTTTTTATATAATAAAAAGTTTTTTAATATTAACTAATTAAAGTTTTTATTACAGTTATAGATGCCTGGTCCTTCCTGTAGCATGGGTGGCATATGCAGGACATCCGTACACCTGTTGCCAACTGTAGCGCACAGGCTGGACCTACCCCACACACCTATATTTAGCCAGAATTCTAGTAGGCTAATTCCTTTTACTTATTTTTTTTTGTTATCTGTATGTTTTTATATAATATATTATTTATTGCTAAAGCTTTAATTTTTTATTTATAACTAGTGCAACAATTTATAAATTATTTAATTTATTTTTAAAATATTAGGACTGGTTTTTTAAATATTTTTTATTAGCTGATTTTAAAATAGCTTTTATTATTAAAGCCAGGAGTAGTTAAAAACAAGCTAAAACTTTAGCACGCTAAAAAATAAATTTGTTTTATATAATATTTAAATTTTTAATTATTTTATTAGCAAAACTTTTAATAATATATATAAAATTAAATATATTTAATTTAGCTTTAAAAACCTGTTATAATATAATTTATTATAAAAACAAAAATAAAACTAATATTAGCGCTTAAAAACCGCTAATAAAACTACCTTTCAAATTTTATTTATAAATTTAAAACTTTAAATTTAAAAATATTATATAAAAAACAAGCAAGTTTTTTTTAAAGCAGTTAATTTATTAATATAATAGTTTATAAAACTAGCTATTAAAAACAAGCGAACTATTTTTTATAAAAATTAATTATAAAAAAAAAGTTTTTGCGTAGCTAAACAATAAAAAATTAATTAATTTTAAAGCATTTATTAACCTAGCTTAAATATTTTTACTACTACTGCTTCATTTAATAAATAAAACTTTAAATATATATATTAATAATATTTTAATAAACAGCAATAAATTATTACTTTTTATAAAATGTATTATAAAATAAATAAAAATCGCTTTTAAATAAGTTAAAAATTTAAAATATATATAATTTAATGAAATAAAAACTTAAAAAATATAAAAAAATATAAAAACTAGACTAAAAACTAAAAATAATATAAAACTATTTTATTAACTTATAAAAAATTATATGAAAGTTTAATAAAAATTAAATAAGCTATATTAAGCTGTTTTTATAAACTTTTATATTTAAACTAAAAAAGGTTTAATAACGCTGCTATAAACTATATTATAGCTAAACTTAAAATAATAACTAAATAATAAAACTGCTTATAAGATTTTTTATATAAATTAAACTAATAAATAATTAATTTATTTAATTAAATATAAAATATTTTTTCAAAAGTTTTTAAAAAGGATTTTATAAATTTATTAAAATTATAATAAATAAATTTTATAATGAAACTATGAAAAACGAAATTAATTTTAAAATTTAATATTATAATATAATAAATAGTTTAAAAGTTAATATGAACTAGTTTATAAATAACTTTATAAAAATAAACAATATTAAATCTTATTTTATTAAAAAGCTTTAAAAACCTGATTTTTATTTATTAAACAAACATTTTAATATAATTATAACATTTAAAATTTTAATATAATATTTATATAATATTTGTAAAAACATAAATATATTTAAAAAAATAAAAGCTGAATATAAAATATTGAATTTTAATAAATACTTTTATTTAAATTTATTTAATTGAAAACAGATTTTATAAAACGTGTTAAAAGAACATATTTTAATAACGCTAAATGAAAAAAAATTTAAAAACAAATTGTTGTTATAACTTATAACTAAAATAATTAAACTTTAACGTGTATATAAAATATTATATATAAATAGCTTATTATTTATTAATTAATAATTAAAAGCGAATTAACGCTTATAAAATAAAAAACTTTTAAAAATACAACTTATATTTAACATAATTATATTTTTATAACGCTTGTTAAAAATAAACATCTGCTTTATTTATATTATTATTAATAAATTAAAACTAAACATTTAACTTATTAATTAAAAAATAAAACAACTAATTATAAAAAGTAAATATTTTTATTATAAACAAAAAAATATATTATTAAAGATTATTTTTAAAATTTTTAAATAAAGATAATATAACGCCCGCGTTAATATAAATATAAACTAACTTTTATTACAGTATTAAAAAAACACTTTGTATATTAAAACAGAAAAAAATAACTTTAAAATAAATAAACTTTTTTTTAAAGCTAATGTTACTGTTTATAAATAAAAGAAAATATAATAAATAATTATTTAAATAATAAATTATTTTTAATAAGTTATAAAAACTTAAAAATATAAAAGCAGGTATATATATATATATAAACATACTTTTTATTAAAGAATTAATAAAACTATTTAATCTATTAATTATAAATAAATTTAAACAATAAATAATTATTAAATATAATAAAAATAAAATTAAAAATTAATATAATATTATAACTAATTTTAAAATATATAATAAAAGTTTTAAAAATATTTTTATTAATATATTAAATATAAACTACAAAATTATAGTTAAAAAAATAGTTGAAACAATATAATATATTATAAAACATAAAACAATATATTTTAGTTTTTTTCCTAACTTATTAAAAATTATAAATATAATTATATATTAATAATACATAAAACAAAAACCTGGTTACAACATTTAAAATATTAAAAAAATACTAACTAATAAAACTACAACATTAAACTTAATAAAAAAAAAAAACATTAAAAAAAAAGTGCTGCAGTAAATATGTTTAAAAATATACTGCTAAAAAAAAAAACAACTTAATATAAAATTACTTAAAAAAAGTAAAAAATTTTGAGAAAAAACCAACGCTTTTTATATTAAAAATAAAACCGATTTTAAAAAATATTAACAAAAATATATTATTTTTATAAAAATTTAATATTAATAAATTTTACTATATAAAAAAAACAGTATTAGCTAAAATAAAAAAAAACCTAATATTTAAATTATTATGTTTAATATTGTTATGTTTATAACGTTAATAAAAATAAAGCGAAGCGTTAATAAAATATAAATTATTAATATTTATTAAATTAATAAATTAATAAACAAAAAATATAAACAAATAAAAATAAAAAACAAAAACAAGTTAACATAAAAAACGTTAAAACTTATACTTTTAAAATATTATAACTTTTTAACATATTTAAAAAAAAAGCAGATAATTTATTTTTTATTAACTTTATATAAATTATAAAATAAATTTTATAAAAATAAATTAATTAAAATTTTGAAATATAGTTTTATACATAAAATATTCCTTAATATATTAAAAACTAGATAAAAATATTTAATCAATAACTTATGAAAAAGTTTTATTAAATTTAATAACGCGTTATATGTATTACTTATATTATTTATAAAAAGCTAATAAAAACTCCGTTTTTATATAAACTGTTAAAAACTAAACGAAATTATAAAAAACCAGTACTTTTTACTATTTATTAAAAAACTTTATTTTATATTTTAAATATTGAAGTTTTTATAAAATCAACAGAAAACAGGCTTTTTATTATATTTATATATATATATTAATAATAAAATCTAATTATATTTTATATAAAAGATAAAATATATTATTATTAAATATTACTGTTTAAACTAATAAATAATCTGTTTATATTTTAAAAATATATTAATAATATATTATTTAACTTTTGAAATAACTTTTATAACATATATATAAACAACCTATTTATTTATTTAAACAACTTCAAAATATATAAGTTAATTTAGCAAAAATTAAAGCTGTAATAAATTAAAAACTTTTATTATAATAAAAACATACAAGTTTTTGGAAATTTTATAACTTTTATTAAAAATTTATTAATTAATATAGTTATATCGTAATTTTTATAAATTGTTTAATATAAAAAATAAAGCTTTTATTTATTAAAAAAGCTTTAATAATAGTTTTTATTAAAATATTATAAATATAAGCTATTTATAAAAGTTAAAACTAATTTCTTTAATAAAGTTGCAGCAAAAATATTATTATAGCTATATAAAAATAAATAATGTTTTATAGCTTATTTTTAAAAATATTGTATAATATTAAACTAAACTATAATATTTTTAATAAAAAATGCTAGCTATAATTATAACGTGAAAAAAATAAAAGCTAGAATTAATAAGCAGGCAAAAAAACGTTTTTTATAATTATAATTTATTAAATATTAAAATATTTTAATATAAAATAATATTTAAATTTAAAACAAACTAAATAAACTAGACTATTGTTAAAATATAATTTTTAAATATTTTCTATTGTAAAAAAAGTAATAACTAACGTTTTATTATATAAACTAAAAACTTAATAATATAAAAGTTAAAAAAAACATAAAAATATTTAGCGATTTTTTAACTTATTTTTAATAAAACAAAACTAATATTTTTACAAACAGAGAAATTTTAAGTTTTTATATTAGCTTTAAAAAAAATTTAAAAATTAATTAATTTTAAACTGATCGGTAAAATATTAAAAAAACTAAAAAACTTTAAAATAAAAATTTATAAATAAAAAGCTAAAAATTAAAAACAACAATTTTAGCAACTTAAAAATAAATTAATAATAATATATAAAAGGTAATAGTTTTTAATTATTTTTATTTAAAAACTAAGCTTATTTAAAAATTTATAATTATATATTTATTATTTATTTAAATAAATATAAAATTAAAAACTAGCATTAAAAAATATTAATAGTTTAAACTAGCTTATAATTATAATATATATATAATAAACTATATAAAATATTAACTAATAAAACTATTTTATAATAAAACTTTAAAGTTTTAAAACAACATTAATTTTTAATTATATATAATAATATTTAATAATAAACTTTAAATAAATGCGTGAAAATAAATATAGATATAATAACGCGTTAATTATAATAAACCGTTTAAAAAATATACACGATTTTTATATAATATAAGCTATAATACGTAATATAATAAAAAATATTATAAAAGCTTATTTAAAGTATTTAATATATTTATAATGATAATATTAAATAAAAACCATAATTTATTTTAGTTTTTATTAATAAATTATATAAATTAATAAATATAAAATATATATTAGTTTTTATAAAATATTATAAAACTATTAAATAAATAAAAATAATAAATAAATATTTTAACTAATAATTAAAACTTTATATTAGCTATTATTAAAACAATTAATTAAAACAAATATTAACAATAAATTATATTTAAACATTATTATTTTATAAGTTTATAAAACTATTATTAAATAAAATGAGCATATAATTTTTAATGTTTTTAATATCGATTAAAAAATAAAACAGCTGCAAAAAACTAAAAAACTATTAATTAAAAAAAATATTTAAAACAAAACTATAAAATAAAATATTAAAATTAGTTTATTTTATAAACTTTATGAAAAAATATTTAAAATAAATGTAAATATAAATAATAAAACTTTAATTTTAATATAAAAACTATATATTAATATTAAAAAAATAATTATAAAAATAAACTCTTTATTTAATAAATTAAATTATTTTATCATATAATAAAAGTTTAAAATAATTAATAAAAATAAAAACATGTTTATTTTAAAAGTATTATTTAATTAAAAATTAATAAATTAATATTATATCGACCGATTATAATTATATTTAAATAATTTATTATTAAAATAAAAAGCTAAAAATTTAAACAAAAACTAGTTAAACTATAAAAAATAAAATATTTATTATAAAAAATTAAATTTTTAAAATATATTATAAAAGCTATAATATTAAATTAATTAAAAAAGTTAAAATATTAATCATAAATAATATTTAATAAAAACTTTAAAAATAATATAAAATTATTAAAAAAATTTATAATATAAATTTAAAAGCAGCAGAACTTTTAATAAAACTAAATAATTAATTATAAGCTATAAAAAATAAGTTTAATATAATATATAAAAATAATAATAAAGCTGTACAAACAAATATAATAAAATAAAAATAAAAGCAAGCATAAATTAAAATAAACATAAAAAAAATAATATAATATAAAAAAACTTATATAATAATTTAATAATATAAAAGCTTAGAAAGTATTATATAAGTAAATATTTAAAGCGATTTTTTTTGGTTAAAAAATACTACATAAAAGTTGCACGTTTAAAACTTAGATATATTTTATAAACAAGCTATTTTTTTTAAAAAAAAAGTAGTTATAAATAACTGGTTTTTTCTGCGGCGTGCGTAACACGCGTAAAACATCTGTACATTTGTTGCCAACTGATGCGCACAGACTATTTGTAGCGCATAAACTGGACCTACCCTACACATCTACATTTAGCCAAATTCTAGTAGGCTAATTCCTCCTACTTACTCTTTCTTTTTTTATCTATAGATTTTTATATAATATATCACTTATTGCTAGAGCCTTAACTTCTTATTTATAACTAGTACAACAATCTACATCATTCTTTTACAGACTTAATACTATACTACCCCTAGTAATCCTTACTATTTTAAAAATATATTATAAAAAGCTATAATATTAAATTAATTAAAAAAATTAAAGTATTAACAACAAATAATATTTAATCAAAAACTTTCAAAATAATATAAAGTTATTAAAAAAATTTATAGCATAAATTTGAAAACAACAGCACTTTTAATAAAATTAAATAATTATTTATAAGCTGCAAAAAAATCCAGGTTTAATATAATATATAAAAATAATAATAGTCACGGATAAATGGTTGGCCAATGGGGCATGTGGCACGGACCAGTATCCGTACACCTGTCGCCAACTGGAGCGCACAGACTGGACCCACCCCACACACCTGCACTTAGCCAGAATTTTAGTGGGCTAATTCCTCCCACTTACTCTTTCCTTTTTCGTCTGTAGATTTTTCGTACAATACATCACTTATTGCTGAAGCCTTGACTTCTTATTTGTGACTGGCGCAACAATAATAAAGCTATAGAAAAAATATAATAAAATAAAATAAAAGCAAGTATAAATTAAAACAAACCAAAAAAAATTAACATAATATAAAAAAACTTATATAATAATTTAATAATATGAAAGCTTAAAAAACATTATATAAATAAATATTTAAAACGATTTCTTTTCTATTAAAAAGTATTATATAAAAATTATATATTTAAAACTTAAATATGTTTTATAAACAAACTATTTTTCTTAAAAAAAATAGTTATAAATAACTAGTTTTTTAAACTATAGTATATGTAGCAGGCGCGGAACATCTATATATTTGTTGCTAATTAATACATATAGACCAGCTATAGCGCACAAATTGGACTTATTTTATTCACCTACACTTAGCTTGAATTTTAATAGGCTAATTCCTTTTGCTTACTTTTTTTTTTTTTTATAGATTTTTGTATAATAGATTACTTATGGCTGGAGCCTGGATTTTTTATTTGTGACTGGTGCAACATTTATTATAGTATAAATTTTAACATAAATTTTTTAGTTGAATATTATTAATTTTTACAAATACCTTATTAATATAATTTATTAGCTTGGCTAAAAACTCTATTGATAATTAGTTAAAATTTTTAATTTAAGCTTTTAATTTTTGATTTAAGTTTATGATTTATTAAAAGAATCAGTTCATCAAACTTTTTTAAAAAATTGTTTAATTTTTTATAAGCCAGCTTTTATATATTAATATTATTTTTAAGGTTTTTTTTTAAAACTTTTACAAAAATATATGTTATTTTATTTTATAGGACTAAATTATTATTAAATAAAGCTAGATTTTTTAAAACTTTTTAAGCATAAAAGATTATATTTTTCATATATTTTTTAAGTTTCTATTTAATCTTTTTTTGCCAAAAAAAATTATCATAAATATTTGGAAAATCGCTTTTTTAAATAAAAAGTTAAGTGATAAACTATACAAAAATAATATAAATTTATTTAACTGATAAAAATTATAATATATTAAAAATTTTTATGAAAGTATTAAAAATTCAATATGTTTTTTTATATTAATAAAAAATAAACTAAATAATTTGTTTAAATTAGTTTAAATTTAAGTTTTATATAAAATTTTTAAATAGTTTAATATTATACTTTTTTTAAGTTTAAATTGTTTCAATATTTTAATTAGCTTACAAAATTTTATAAATTTTATAATTTAAAGTTTTGTATTAATATTATTAAATAAAACCAAATAAAGAAAATATATTAAAATTCATATTAAATAATAAATCGCTTTTATATAATAATAAAATGCATTATTAAACTAATAATAATAAATATTTTTTATTTTTTTAAACCTAATTTTATAGTTTTAATTAACATAATTTTATTAAATAAAAAATAAAGATATAAGTTTTCATTTATTTAAAAAAAAACGTATAGTTTAAATTAAAGCTTTTAATAAAATATTTTAGCTTTATAGTTTATAAATATCTCGATTTATTTTTAATTTTCAATTTATTATTATTATTCTTCTTCATTTAACTTTTTTTTTAAATAGCTACTATTAGACTAAAAAAGTTTTTAGGAACTTAATTAACTAATAATTTTATTAATAAATAAATATATAAGTTATATTAAACCGCGGTAGGAAATAACTATGCTGCAGAAAATTTAAATAGCTGCAGCGCTTATTAATTTGTTAGGTTTAGAATAAAGAATCATGTTATATTAGTTCTAAAGCTATTTTTTAAGCAAAAATAAAAAATGCATTGGTCTAATGGCCCACGTGCACAGACTACTCTATAATAACTAGTATTTACGCATATAATATTATTAAACATATTATTTAAACCATAATTTAACTTAAATTCTAATATATCTTTGTTGTGTATTGTAATAAATTAATTAAATAATAAAAGTTTACAAAGGTTTTATTAACAAGCGGAAAGCCTAGCAAGCCGTACGCTTTAGCTGTTTGTACAAAGATTCTATATATACGTCTATACAACAGGAACTTTCTAAAGAATCTCTATTATAATTATTATATTAAATATCTTTTGCCGCGGTAGGCGACCGCGCAGGGGGAATTCAAATACTATCTGCTCTTACTAAAATATAGCAGTTCAAATGCAAAGTTATAAATAAGATAAAGACCTAGTAATTAACACAAAGTCCACCGTAGTAAATAACCACTCGACACTATGGGTTGTACCTCCCCTTACAAAATATTAAAAAAAATAGTATTATAAAGCTTAAAAAAGCAGCAGATTTATTTGTTTAGAGTTTTATTATTTGACCTGCTATTATTACTATTATTCTTTTTTAAATCTGTTTTTTAATATAGTTATAATATAATATTTATTATATTAATTAATATATTTTGTCAATTTAAAAAACCTTATTAACATAATATTAAAATTATACTAATGTTTTTATTAGTTCGCGCATATAATTCGACGTTTCATATTTTTAGCGGTTGATTTTGTGTATATGTTTATCATAATAGCTCTATTGTTTTTTAAGATAGCTTTAATGTCGACGGCATTGTTTATAAGAACAGCTGCCAAAACGGTGGTTTTATCTGCGATCTTGTATTAGATATCCGCTGTTATATTAACAGCTATTGCTCATCGGTTGTTATTAGTTTTTCCCTGTTAGAGAATAACTTTATACTAGCTTTTATATATAATATCGCTAAAAATATATTCATAAATCTTTTTGGTGTTGAGGAGTGTTTGGTATATTTATAACGCAGGGTTTATAATATTAATTAGTGCGTTGTATAGTTCTAGATATTAATCTTGCTTGAATTAACTTTATATTAATAATATTTAAATGTTTAAGCTTTGAAATTGTTTAAACGTTGATTAAATAACCCTATTTAAAGTTTAAAGCTGTTTAAAAAATGATTATATAATATTATTTATAAATTAAATCTGTTAAATAACAGTTAGCTGTTTAAAGATATTCTAAGTTCAACAAAGAATAATAACTAATATATTTATTAGTTTATACATATAATTCAACGTTTAATATTTTTAATTCTTTTTTTGTTTATATATTTAGAATAATAGGTTTATTATTTTTTAAAATAGCTTTAATATCAACAGCATTATTTATAAAATCAGTCGCTAAGATAATAATTTTATCTGCTAAAATGATAACAATTATCTCAACAGCTTTATACTATGTAATATTTTTATAATTAAAAAAATTTCTTTTATTAAAATGATTTTTTTTATTGTTATAAAGGTTTTTTTTATTTTTATTAAGCTTGGGTTATTTAGGAGGATAATTTGTTTAAAAAAAAACATTAATTAAAATGTTTTTGATATTATTAGCTATTTATATTTAGTTTAAGCTAGCAAAAGTTTAATTTAATTTAAAAATATTTTTGAACTATATTTCATAATCCTAAAACTTTCAAAGTTTTCATGTTTTTTATAATTAAAATATTAAAATGATTTTTATAACAATATAATTATTTTTTAAGTTTTGTTTTATTATTTTTTAAGCAGTTTTTCAATTTTGAAACATAGTTTAAATTTAAAAGTTAATAATATAATATTATTTTAAAATAAATACTGTTTAAAAATATTTTTAAATATGTTTTAAAAGTCTGTAAATTTATTATAAATAAAGCGTTTTGTGTTTAAATTAATTAGGTTTTATTTTAATTTTTGTTAATTATAGATATATAAAAACCTTAAGCTATTATTTTGTTAATGATTAACTTATAATATTATTTTTTATTATATTTATAGGCATTATTATGAAACAAATAGGCTGTCATAATTAGTATTTTAATTTTATTATTATAATAAAATATAACCTTGCAGATTTTTGTTTTAAATAAGTTTAATAATTTAGTTATTATTTAAATTATTATTACAAACAAGGATTTTATTTGAATTAGCAGTAAGGCAGCAGATTATTTTTGTAAATATTATTTTAAATACAAAAAATAAGCAGATAATATATTCATAGCATAGTAATAAACAAATAATGTATTTATAAAATAATTATAAACAAAAATATTGAATAACAAACAAAATACTATATATTAATAAAAAATAAGGGCTTTAATAAAAAGAATTAATTACGCATTATATAAAAAAGGTTTCTATATAATATATTAAATATGCTGTATTAAAAAAAAACAGAACAAATAAATAATTATTATTATACGTGTTAAACAAAATAAACTAAATAAATAACTGCAATAAACAGGTTAAATATATTTATTATAAGTTATATGCTAGATGCTATAGTATTTATATATTAATAATTAAAATAGGTTATATTTATTATTAATTGTTATATATTACCAGTTTTGTTTTTTTAATATGTTTAATATGTTTTTTTGTAAAAAAATAACCGGCGTTTTTTTATTAAAAGCTTTTATTAGTTTAACAGAGTTTTATATAAATATCGTTTTAAAATATTATTTATTCCATAAAGCTTTACATTTTTTTTATGAAATAAAATATTTTAATACAAAATAATTATTAAATTTATTAATCAGTTAAACTAATATGGTTTTAATTTTATTAATAATTAAAACTTGATATTTTTTTTTAAAAATATATATAGGTACGAAAAAATTTAACAAAAAATCTGGTGTTAATAATATTAACAACAAATATATTATTAATATAACTGAATATATATACTAACATTGAAAAATGTTTAATTTATATATTAGTTTATTTTGTTGTTAATATTATAAATAGATTTATTTATTATTATAATTATCTTTATAAAAGCTTTTTAAATAGGTTATATTTTTATGTAAATATGAGAGCGGGTTTTAATTTCTTTATAAGATGATAAAAGTATATTTAATAGTATAATATATTTTTAAATTAGCTGTTATAAATTAAATTACTGCTTTTATATTGTTTTAACATCATTAAAAAAACAAATTAAAATTAGTTAATTTATAAAATATTTTTATAATAAATAAAAAACTTTATAATTTAAACCAGTATTTTCTTCTGGTTTTATTTTGCTGCTCTTAATTTAATATTAAAATAATATTTATATAAAACGTTCCATAAAATATAATCCAATAATAAATTACGATTTTAATGTTTTAATCATATTCTTTATTTTAACTGTGAATTAAAAAAATAACTTATTATTATTTTTAACGATATATTCATTTTAGTTTATGGAGTTCATTAAATTTTAAATATAATATTTACAATATATTTTAGTTATATGATAATAACTATAAAAAGTTTTATTTATTTCTTAGTTTGATATATAACGTTGTTAAATATTAATAATATTTTTTTACAACATTGATAAATACCTAGCAAAACAGCGTTAAATGCTATATAACTTTTTCTTTTTTAAAAAAAATCTACTATTAAAACTTTTCATAAATTATTTATAAAATTTATTATAACAATGTGATATAGCTGTGATAATTTTATAATACAGTTTAATTTTTCTCATAGTTTCTACTGATTATTTATGTATTTAAAAGATTAAAAACACTATTTAATATACTTAAATATTTATTTTAAAAGCTTCTAAATAATAAACTTTTATAGTTTATAACATATTTTTTATTATCTTTCATTTATAACCGCTATTATTAATAATTAGCTAAAATATATAATTTTATTTTCACTTAAACTTTATATAAAAAACAAACTAATAGCCACCCATAATAAAACACTATTTTTTTTTAAATAATTGTATATTTGCTGCAGTTGAGTTGTATATTGTTTGCCTGTATTCTTTTATTTTTTTAATAAAAGAAAGGTTTTTTTTCATAAATTTAAATACCAGTTTTTTCTTAAATATTATTTATTTTTATTTGTATAGCTGCAATATAATTCAAGTTTTCAATAATATTTTCCAAATTTTTTAGTTTTTATTGTTTTAAATGATAGTAATATTAACATTATATCCTGTTAATAATTTTGAAAAAACGTTTAATATTAAATCAAGTTGCCTTGATAATTTTAGCAATAAATTTACATTAAATAATAATAAAAAATTATAAGTTTATATTTTAAACCTGTTTAATAAACAATATAGAGTTAATAAAAAATTGCATAAAAACTTTAAAATTATTGCTTAATTTAAAGCTAAAAAAATTAATGTTTAATAATGACAGAAGTTTTTTAATTGTTGTTTAAAAAAGAATAG
Source organism: Rosellinia necatrix (assembly GCA_021209875.1). Taxonomy (NCBI): domain Eukaryota; kingdom Fungi; phylum Ascomycota; class Sordariomycetes; order Xylariales; family Xylariaceae; genus Rosellinia; species Rosellinia necatrix. The sequence goes on from JAGYVD010000003.1 coordinate 1,149,171, forward strand.
TTTTAAAAACTATGTTGCTAAAAATATAAATAAATTATTATAATAGTAGCAATTTGAATTATGACATTAAAATCTAAAATTTAAACGAAACAAATAAACATTAAAAGAATTTATTTTAGCTATAAATCTTTTATGAAATTAACATAATAAATTAAAAAGAATAATATAATTAATATAAAAGAACATGTTAAAAACGTTGAAACAGCAAATATAATTAATTAATTAATATAATAATTAGAAAACGCTAAAGTATTAGCTAATATAAAAACTTTAGTTTTTACAATAATTTACTGCGTTATTAATTAATTAATTAAAACTATATTAAATATATTTAAATATATAGCAGTATTGCTTTTTTAACTTTAATATTTTAATTATTAATATTTAATCACAGTTATATTAATGCTGAAATAATTATTTAAATCGTTTATTTTTAATACTTTTAATAAAACTAATATAAGTTTTAATAATAGGATTAGTTTTTATTATTTTAATAATCTGTTTTAAAATAAAAACTATATATTTATTAATAAAAGCTTTGTTTATTAAAGCAGCGAAGCAATATATTAAATTTTTTTATTTTATATCAGTTTAAATATAATATATTAATAATACTTTGTTTTATTATAACACTTTTAAATCTATAATATATAGCAAATAATAAAAATTTCTTAAAACGACTTTTATTAAATAATAATTATAGGCATTTAAATAGCTTCAATATAAACAATAAAAAAGACATTAGAAAAAAAAACTTTTAAAATAACGTGTTAATTAATGAAGTCAAAATAGCAAAAGCTATAGATATAAATAAAACACAAATAAATTTCTTTTTTAAATATGTACCAGATGCATTTTTTTAATATATAACTATATAAATTGGGCTAATATTAGCTAGTTTAACTTAAATAAAAAAAAATTAAAAAACTTAGAAAAATAATAACAAATAAAAGTAAGCTTATTTTATTAATATATAAAGCTTTATTATTAAACTTATTATTTAAACAAATATTAAAAAGTTATTTTTCATTATGTTAAACGTGTTGATTTTAAAAAGACAAAAAGATTATAAAAATAACTATATTAAATTTTTTTTAATGATAAAAAAGTTAATTATAATTTTTTAGCTGTATAATATAGGGTAAATATATAATATAATAATTTTATATAATGTAATATAAAAAACAAAAGTAGTTTTTTTTATTAATTATTAATTAAAAAAGCAGTAGTAAAATAGTTAATAGAATATTATATTTAAAATAGGTATTTATTTTAAAGTAAATAAAACAAAAGTTTAAATAAATAAACTTTTTAAAAAAATGCTAGCAGTGTTAAAGAGAATATAAATATTATAAATATATTATTACTGAAAAATTTTAATAAAATAGTTCTAATAGCTATAAAAATATTAATAAATGTTATAACTATTATGATATTTATAAAAGAAGTAAACTAAAATCACTACTTATAATTAAATAATAAATTGTAATATTTAAGCTATGAGATATGATTAATATAAATTATATTAAACTAAATTTTTAAACAAATTAAAATATATATTAATAAAAGCTAATTATTTTAATTAGTTTATTTTTGGTTTTATTATTAAAAATATTGGTTTTCTTATTATTGTATAAACATAAGATTTATTGTTAGTTATATTTAAATATTTTTAATAAATATTTATAAATTAAGCATTTAATCATATAATTAAAAGAACTTTTTTAAAAGTGAAACAACTTTAATATATAATCTTTTTAACATATTATAAACTTATAGCTTTATTTAAAAAATTATTTAGCTAATAATAAAATAATTACAGAAATGAGTTTTAGATATAAAATATAAATAATTAAAAACATAGTTTGTTTGACAGTTAAACGTAATAATAGCTGTTAATTTATAATAAATAACAAAAACTTATTTATTTCCTATAGAAATGGTATTAGAATAAAAACTTTAGCTAACTGCTTTTATATTAAAAAAAAATTAACTAAATATAATAATTACAACAATTAAAAAAATAAAAAACATAAGAATATGAAAACAGGTAACTTCCTAAAGAAAATAAAAGCTTTTTACAAATAAAAATATTTTATTGTAATAAATAATTAAACATAACAATATGTATATAATTAAAATAAAATACTAAAAAGGTATTAAAAACAAGAAAATGTAATAAATTATAATAAACAGGTTTTGAAATTATAACTTATATAATAAAAACTATATAAAGTTATTAAAAGAATATTAAAAATATTAATATGTATTATAAATATAACGAGTAATAAATAACTATAAAAGGTTATATTAGTAATTTAAAACTTTATATAAATAAAATAATGCTAGTTTTTAAACTATTAAAAAATAAGTTTAAAAAACAGCAAAAATATTTTAAAAAATTAATTTGAAACAAGTCTAACTAATCTATTAATTATGAGCTAAATAAAAAAAAGGCGTTAAAATTATAATTAAAAATATTAAAACGGCTTAAGCAGCTTTTTTAATCATTTTTATTAGCTTATATGTTTATTTATCCCTGTTTATTTATTGAAAATTGTTTTAAATAGCTATTATTTTAAATATAACTTTATTAATAATACAATAAAACTATTTAATTATTATTTATTATTATTATGAAACCTGTTTTTTTTAATTTTATTATAAATACATAATCGTTAATTTTTCCATTTTTTTTTAGCTTTTTAATGTTACAATTATTAAAATTGTTAAAAAATAATTTTAAAATAAATACATTCTAATTTTCTTTAAATTATTAACTATTAATATTTTAAAAAAATTAAATTATTTAATATCTACTAAAAATATAAATATGTATAAATATTTATATATTTAAAAGAAAATAACAAAAATATGTTTATTATGTTTAAATTAAACAAATAATTTTAAGTCTTTTAATTATAAGCTAAAATAGTTATAACAATTAAAAAATATATATAATAAATATTAACAAAAATAAAAATAAATAAAAACAAAAATAAAATTCCGTACTATAAATTCCAAAACAAACAATTTTAAATAAATATATTATTATTTAATTATTATTCCTTTATGTTTAAAAAAGCTCCTGACTCTTTAAATTTGTATTATTTAAACAATAAATGGTTAATTATAAAAAACAAATAAAACTGCTAACCTAATATATAAAAAAATTATTTTGTTTTAAAACTAATCAAGTAATTTATATATAAAACAGATTTATGTTTTTATAACAAACAGCTTTATTATTTATAAAATAATATTTTAAAAATATTAAAAGAAATTTAATGCTTAAAATATATATAAATAAATATATTATAATTTTTATAAAAACCCTTTTAATTTTATAAAACAAGTTTTATAACAAATATGTTTATATATAATATTTTTATTAACGTTTAAAAACAATAAATATAATAGTTAAACAATATATATATTAAAAGGTAAAAATAAAAAATAAATAAAAATCTTTACTGGTTTAAGAATAATTTTTTATTATTAAAAAAAAAGAAATTTACTACATACAATTAAGCTTAAGCCGAGCTAAAAAAAAAAGCTATAAGATAAATAACTAATATTTAATATATATATTACTTTTAGAAATAATCAATCTTTGATTAAAATAAAATTAAACTAAAACTTTATTTCTTATATTACCGCTGTTAATATATTAAATTGAATATTTTAAAGCTCAAAAATTCAAAAAAACTTATAAATATTATTTAATTGAATTTAAAAAACATTTGAAATTTTTGCGTCTTTATTTAAAAACACACTCATTAAAAAAATTCATTATGGTGATTTATAAAAATATAACTTCAACTTTAATTTAAAGCTGTTAAATACAAATTTAAATATTATTAACATATTAACTAATAAAAACATATTTTATATTTAAATATAAAATCAAATAAAATATAATATAAATATTAATAGATATATGAATCAAAATTTTGTTTTAAAAGTTTTAAAAATAAATATTATATTTTAATACTAGATCTTTTAAAAGCTTAAAAATTAAAACAAAAGCTATTTTTACACCTTTTAAAACATAATCGAAAAAGTTTATTGGTTGATTATTTAAAAGGCGTTTAAAAAGCTAAAACTAAAAATTTAAATATTTAAGCTTTATTTTTTAAATATAAAAATAAAAAATACGTAAAATATTTACTATAAAATAATCAGACTTTTATTAAATATGTAAATTAAATCATATGAAAAAATCCTTCTGATTAAATGTAACCATATTTTTATATTAAGTATAACTTTTTATTATTTAAAAAAAAAGTACAAAATATAATAATTAAAATATATTTTAAATGAAATGATTTGATTTAAATAAAACGCTTTTATTATTTGTTCAACCAACCTATTAATATATTTTAAATATATCATAAAACAAATCGGGTTAATTTTTTTTAACCCAGTTTTTTTTTAATTAATTTTACATATATATATGCAATATTAATTAAACAAAAGGTTTTTCCTTTAAATATATTTGTGAATTTAACTAAGCTAACTATATATATTTATTAAATTTGCAAAAAATATATGAAGCCTGTTAAAGAGTAGGTTTAAAATAACACTTTAATATTAAAATATAAAAGCTTTAAAAATACAAACTTATAATAAAACTATAAAGTTTTAAACAACATGTACTTATTAAATATTACATAAAACTTCTTTTTTAATTAAATAAAGCTATATTATAACATATAATTAGTTTAAAAACTAATAAGTTTTATTATAACAGAAACTTATTAAATTTGATTTAATAATTATATTAATAATAAAAAAACACTAGCTTGAAAAAAGAAATTAAACCAGGTGTTTTATATTTTAGTTTTTTAATATAAAACAACGTGTTCATTTCATGAATTAGAAGCTTAATTTATTTTTTTAACTTGATTTTTATTAAAATCAATTTTTATGCTATATATTTAAACTTATATATATATATATTTATATACAAATGGTTTTATAAGTTAATATTTTTATATGTGCTTTATAAAAAATATAATAAATCTTTTAAATAAAAAACAACTGGAACTTTATAATTATAAACAGATTTAAATTAAATCTTATAATTAATTAGTAAAATTTAGCTGTTAAAAAATTAAAATAAAGTTATTTTTTTGAAATTTAATATTTATTATAATAATATATAAAAACAGACCAGTCGGTACAAATTAATAGCAACAATATTAAAATCTCTGCAGTTTTAACACTAAAGATAAAAATTAGATTTTATAAAATATTACAACAAGTAAACTTTAATAAAATATAATTATTTTTTAACCATGTTTATTTAATAGATTTGCCTATTTATTGAATTATAAATGTATTTATAACAAAAAGTATAAAAGATAAATTTTAATCAAATTATTATTTAAAAATCTAATAAGTAATTATAAAAAGAAAAAGACATGATTAAACAGGTTGCAGTTATGAATATATTAATTGAAAAAATTAAATTGAAGTTATTTTTAGTTTATGAAAAAACAAATTATATAAAAAATTTATATATTATATTTAATATTACAAAGAATAATAAAATAACAACTACCATAATAATAAATAATTATTGATAAATACAGGATAAATATTTGCTAGTTTTTTAAAGCTAAATATATATATATTAAAATATGAAATTAAAAAAGTAATCTAGTTTTATTTATTTATTTAAAAATTAACATTAAACTTTATTAATATAAAAATGTAACTATTAAAAATTTTTAAATATAATATGTCTTTTATAATTAATAATTATAATAAAAAATTAAATAATTGATAGAAAACCAAACTTATATAATATAAACTTGCTGAAACTTAATTATTTTATTAAAAACTAAAGCTTTTCAAAAAAAATAAAATTATATAAAGTAAATCATTTTTAATTATAATAAAATATAATTTTATATAAGTACTTTTTAAACAAACATACATCTTAAATATATTATTAATTAATAACTATTTGAGAAAAATTAATTAAATTTGTTGATTAAAACAAATTTATTTGTTTATATGTAAAAGTTTAGTTTAAAACTTTAATAAAAAACTGGTTTAAAATAATAAAACCATAAAAGTTGCTAGTTATTAAAATAAAATAAAAATGATATTAATAATAAAAAATTTAATAATTACTTTGTATTTATTTAACTAATAATTCTATTATAATAAAAAAATGTATTATTTAATAAAAACTTTATTTTTAGCTTTAATAAATAAAATAATATTTAATACTAATTTATTAACGATATATTGAATTAAACGAAAGAAAACCGAGAACCTTGTTGATATAATTATATAAATAACTATTTTTTTGACTTTTAACCATGTTTTAATTTGTTATAAAATATAACTATTTATTTTAAAATAAATAAAACTACTTTTTTATTTATATTATGAAACTTAAGCTATATTTTAAACTTAAAATTAATGAATATATAAATTTATTTAAATATTTAAATATTTTTAATATAACTATAAGCTTTAAACTTTAATAATTTATTTTACAAACAAAAAGTTGTTGTGTTTATTTTAAATAATAAAAGTTTTTAAACTAGATATTCTTGAATTTATAATTATTAATTTAAATTTATTATTAGATTTAACAACCTTTTAATTTATATTATAATTATAACACTTAATACAAAATTTAAAAAAATATGAATAATCAAAAAAAAAAGTATTTTTAAGTTTATTTTATAAAAGAAAAAAAATAATTATCGCTAACATATAAAATAACCGATTTAAATAAGTGTGAACAGCTATTAAACGTTTTAAATTATTCCAACTTATTTAAAAGTTTAATATAATATGCAAAAACCCTGCTGATTAATAAAACAAACGTAAATAAATTATTTAATGTAACCATTATGTAATTTAAATAACTTAACAAAATATTATTAAAATTAAAAATTATAAAAATATTTTTTAAATAATAATATAAAAACTTTTTATTAGCTGTGTTTATTAAAGTATTACATTAAACGCTAAAATAAAAATTAAATATTATTAAATATTAAAACAACTGATTTAAAAAATAAAACAGATTCAACTTACAAAAGCTGACTTTGATGTGTTTTAAATAAATATATTTATACTACTTTAAAAATGCTTAAACAAAAAATATTTTAAAAAAATCAGTTAAATAAATTTATTTTGTATAACTATATTATTACTGATTAACAGTTATTAAATTAAATATATTGAATTTAAATATTTTTAATATGTATTAAATAAAAACTAGATTATAAAAATATATATATTACATTTATAAAATCTATTAGCTATTTTATTTAATATAATTTTCTATAGGTTGTATAAAAAGCTATAACTATTTAAATATAACTATATAATTTCAGAAAGACTACAAAAAAATCTTTTAAATATAAAACTACATATGCAGCTATATAACATAATATAACAATTTTATTTAAAAATTATAAAACTTGTTAATATATTAAATTAAAAAGAATTAATGAACATAAAAACAAGCTTTTTTTTATATTTCTTAAACACAGAATTAATTATATAAAAATATAAAAACCTTTAAAACTTGAATTATTTTTAACAATATAATATAATTTATAATAAAAACTAAAGCAGCTTAATTAAAAACTAATTAAAAAACAAGGTTAAAAAACAGTAAAAGCTTTAAAATATTATTATAAATAAAAACTAATAAATTAGCTAAAATAAAAACTAAAAACTAAAATTTTTAATTTTTAATAAAAAGTTTAATAAAATGCAAAAAATAACAAGTGAGGTAAAAATAATAAAAATTTTAAAAGTTTTTAAAAAAGTTTTAACAAAACAAAAAAAATTTAAGAAATTAAAGAAAATTTACGAATTCTATAAAAACATATTAAATATAAAGCTTTATTTTATATATTATATAAAAATATATTTAAAAATAAAAAACTTTAATTTAAAAATATAAATAAACTTGTATCAGTTATTAATATTTTTTAAAAAATAAGATAATTTTAACTAAAAAACCTTTGAAATTTTTTCTTTGAAAAAATAATTTAACACTTTAAAAATGGATAGAAATATATAAATCGTTTCAACTAAATAATTATTAAATGGTAAAAAGAATTTATTTATATTTTAAAAAGTTAAAAAATTATTAAATAATCAGGTTATAATTATAAAAAATAATAAAAAAACAGCGTAATAAAAATAAAATTGTTTAAAAAAAACTTGCAATATAAATTTAAGCTTTAATACAAGCTAAATAAAAAAAAAACATATTTATTATCCTAGAAAAATAACAAATGATTTTTTTTAACAGTGCTAAGAAAAAAAGTTTAATTGTATATAAAATAATTTATACACGTAAGCCATTAAACCAATCCACCTTTCACCTTAGCTTAAAAAGTAGCTTTAGAACCAATACAACATTATTCCCCATTCCAAACCTAACAGTTACTTATATAAAGGCCAGGGCGTTTTAAAAAAAAGTTAGGTTAAAAAGTATTAGCTGGTAATAATATTATAAAGAAATATATTTGGTTTAAATATTCAAATAAAAATTCTTTGGATATAAAAAAATCTACGGATAAATTTCTTTGTCGCCGGTGATCGTAAAAAAAGTTTGGCTGTATGTAAAAAGAGGTACGACCTACAGTATCGAGTGGTTACTTACTACAGTGGACTTTGTGTTAATGACTAGGTCTCTGTCTTATTTATAACATCGACTTTTGACTGGTACAATTTTTAGCGTAAAAATAGTTTTTATATTAAAATTTCAAGTTTAAATAAATTTAAACTTTAAATAATACATATAATAATTTGGAATACAATCAGCTTATTAGTTTGATTCAATGTTTATGAAATATTTGTACTTTTTGCTATATTTTTTTCTAAAAAATAATTAGAAAAGCTTTAAAAACTGGTTAAGTTTGAAATTAAAGTTTAGAATTTTAATAAACAGCGGCTTGTTTATATTTTAAACCTTAAAGGTATTATAAGTTTTAAACAAGCTATTATTATTAAATATAATCAAAATTTTTAAACGAGATTCCGAGACGAAGTCGAGGAATCGAGTAAGAAAAATCAGTAAAAATTTCAAAGAATTAGTTGCGGAAAAACCAGACGGCTAGCTTTGCTTGAAAACTAAAGTGCGTTTTGTTGTGCGGAACAACTCTTTAGTAGGCAACTAGTATTTTTATATATCCGGAGATGTTTATATATAAATTTGTACGTGTATTTATGTCTGTATTTATATTTATACTAATATATTTAATAACTATTAGTTAACAAAGCTAACTAAATATGTTCGGTAATTTTTTAAACAGTTTTATAAAAAATAGATATTATATCTGCTTAAATAAATAATTTATAGAAATATATATATATATTATATAATAATAATAATTATATTATTATTATATAAGTTATGATTAGCTAGTTTAAATAAACTATTATAAAAATATAACATAAAAATTATATATATATAAACAGAAAGTTTATATTTTTTTATATTAATATAAATTATTTTCCCTACCGGCCTATATATATATATATATATGCCAACAGAAATATTATTTTTTTATATATATCTACAAAAGTTTTTATAAAACTTATTTATATTATATGCATGCTAAAACTTTAGCAACAAAAAAATAAACCGATCGGTATTAAACTGCAGCAGTTAAAAAAACCTTGTGTAAAAAAAAAGAAAAAAAAAAGCTTTTGGTTCTAAGTTAATATATATAGTTTTATATATATTATATTTTATTTTAAAATATAACTTAAAAACTTATAATTAGTTTTTAAAAGCGTTTTTATTTATTTTATATTGTTTTAGCTTAAAAATTTATAAAAGCTTTGAATAAATAGCTTAATAAGAAGCTATATATTTAATATAACAACAGCGTTAAAAAGAATAAAAATTATTTTAGCTAATAAATTATATTAGTTTTTATTTTATTTTGATAAAGTTTTAAAATAAGCTTGTTAATTATTTAAAAATATTTTTATATTTTTAGTTTTTTTAAAACAAAACGAACTTTTGTTATTTATAAATAAATAAAAATCTTATTTTTATAAAATTTTGAATATTTGATCTTTATATAAATATTTTATTAATATTAAGATTATTTTAAATATTGTTTATAAGAAATTTTAAAATAAATTAAATGTTAGCTAAGTTTTTGAAAATGCTTTTTTATTAAAACAATATATTTACTTTTAAAATATATATTTTAAAATTTAATATATAATAATTTTATATAAGTAGTTTTATTTAAAATTTTTAAAAAAAAAAATTTTTGTTATTAATAAAAATATAACTAACCGTTTAAGTTTTTAATAAACATGTTTTTTTTATTTATTTAAAATACGTTAAAAATTATAAAATTTGTTTAAAGTAGTTGAATAGTTTATAAAATAGTTTATAATTAATATAATTTTATTTATATTAATTTTAAGTTTAAATAATAGTATTTTAATACTTGTTTTTATATATATATAAATCTTAGGGTTAAAACTACTATTTTTAAACTAATATAAAAGCTTTTTTAAAAATTTGCTTTATAAACAGTTAAAATATTATTAATATATTTTTAAAAAATAAAATATTTAAATGCTTTTTAATATATAATTTATATTTTATTATATATAAGTTTATTAAATCTAAAAAGTAAACTATTTTTATTATAAGTTTTTTTAAAAAAACATTTTTTATTAATTTTTAATATTATATTAAACTATAAAATAGTTATTAATAATTTTATAAAGCTTTTTATTAATTAACTAAAAGAAAAACTGTTATATTTAATAAAATAATATTATTATATTATTTTTTACATATTTTTATAATAAAAATAATAAAATATTTATATAAGAAAATATTATATCTGCTATTATTAAAAAGTTTTATTTTTAGAACTATTAAAATAAAGATTTTTATATATTTGTTTAAATAAAACAAATATTTAAAAATTATAACAATTATTAGTTTAAATAATTTAAAAAGATTTTAGCAGCTTAATTATTTATAGCTAAATAATATAAAATAATAGATTTAAAAATAAAAAGTTTTTATATATTTTAAAAGTTTTACAAAACTAAAAGATTTTTTTAAAACTTTTAGCTTTTATAAAAATATAAGCTTTTATTTGATTATATTTGTTAAATATAACAGATTAAACTTAACAAGTTTTTTGTTTTATTTTATATAATATAATTTTTAATAATAGCTTTTTATATAATATTTTAAAAATGTTTTATTATTTATTTATATTTATAAAAAAATTTATAATTTTATAATATTAATTAAAAATATTACTATTAATTTGAAATTTTTATTAAACGTTATAATAAAAAGTTTTTTTTAATATAATAGTTTTAAATATTATTTATTATAGTTATATTTTTTAATTTTTAGTAAAATATTACAGGTTATTAATTATTCATAAAAAGAAAAAATTTTGTTTTAATTTTTATTTAATATAAAATAGCGTTTATTATAAAGTTTTTTAAAATTTATTTTAAATATAAAGTTTAAATTATATAGTTTAAATTATTTAATAATATTTTGTTTATTACATATATATTTTTAGCAAATATAATTTTTAAAGGTGTTTTATATTTTAATAAATAAAACTAGATTTAATTTAATATATAATAAATATTTTATATTTAAACTAATATTTTTTTTATTTTAAAAATAATAATATGTCTTTTAATATATAAACTTTTTTCAAAATATTTATAGTTTTAAACATTTTAATTAATATATTAACAAAAATATTTATTTTTATAAAATAAAAGTTTAATTATATATTATTAAAAAATAAAAAGTCTGTTTTATGGGATTTTTTTTTTCAAAATAGCTTATTTTTTGCTTAAGCTTTATTATTTTTTTTTTTACCTGCGGTTTTTTTTTAAAACTTCGTTTTTTATTACTTTTTTTAAAGCCGCTTTTTAGTTTTTTTATACTGTTTAAATATTATTAGTTTTATATTATTAATAATATTTAATATTATATTTTAATTTTTAAACATTATAATTTTATTGCTACTTTTTATTTATAAAATTATTTATAAATTTAAAAGGTATTTTTTTTAAAAAAGTTTTGCTTTTTAATAAAGTTTAAGTTTAACTAGCGTTTTTATAATTTGATTATATTATAAAATTTAATAATTTTATAACTTGTTTAATTAATAAAAGCAATTTTAATTGTTTTTTATAATCAAATTTTAATTAATTTAAAACATTTTTTTTAGCTAATGCTGTTTTTTTTTGTTTTAAAATATTAAAACTAGTATTAGTTATAACAACGTTGTTTTTTTTATAAAATATAACTTGCTTATTATCAACATGCCAGAGCATATTTTTAATAAACTTGTTAGTTTTTTTTTTATTAATAAAGTTTTTTTAAAAATTTCAGCTTATTTTTTTTATATATAATAATATAATTTAAAGCTTTAACTTTAAAGTTATAAACTTTTATTTTTATATTAATAATTAATTTTTTTTATATATTAAAATTTAAATATTTAAATAGTTAATAATTATAAAAACAATATATTCTTTTTTATAAAGTTGTATTATTTAAAATATTTTATTAATTTATTTATATCGGTCGTATATATTATTAAATTAAAAAAACATAAGTTTAAAAGTTTTGCAGCAAATAATTAAAACTATATTAACATATTTTTTAATAAATATAAAATAAGCATATGCAGCTCAACGTTTATATAATTTATTAATATCTGCTATAATAGCAGTAAAAGAAAATCAAAAAATTTAGCAGAAGCTATAATAATAATCGAAAAAATTAACCATAAACAGATTTTTTTAATTAAATAAATTTAAACAAGATTTTAAAACAAAGTTAAAAAATCAAGGTAAAAAATTAATAAAAATTTAAAAGGTTAATTACATAAAACCAGACGGCTAGCTTTGCTTAAAAACTAAGGTGCGTTTTGTTATGCAGAACCACCCTTTAGTGGGCAACTGGTACCCTTATATATTCGGAGATCTTTGTATATAAATTTATGCGCGTATTCGTGTCCGTATTTATGTTTGTACTGGTGTACCTAATAACTTTGGTTTGCATAGCTAACCGATATGTTCAGTATATTTTTTGAACAAAAATATTTTTATCGCATATAATTAATTAAAATTTCATAATTAGGTTTTATTAAAATTAAAGCTTTATTATTTAATTTTTTTATACCTTTCACTTTTAAATATATTAACCTTAAATTAATTTTAAATTTATTTAATTAACATAAAAAATATTAAAACCGATTACTATATTTATATATTAAAAAGAGGCTTAAAAATTAAATCAATATTAAATATATAATAATATGTTTTTATTTGAAAATTAATAACGCAATAAAAAATATATTAGCAAAAGTTTTATGTTTAATAATTATACTAACTAAGTTTTTTAATTACGTAAATAATAATATGATTTTTATTTATTATTAATTTACATTTCTATTAAATTAACCATATAATTATTTTGAAAAAAAAACAACCTAAAGTTAATATTATAAATATTTTTTTGTTTTTTAAAAAAAAAAAAACTGTTTGACTTAAGCTTTATTTTTATTTATAGCGCTTTAAACGTAAAAAATAAATAAAAAACTTCACTTAGGCCAACTTGAATTTAAAATTAAGTGAAATTTAAACCAACTAAATAGTTTAAACTTTAATTTTAAATCTATTAAAATATATAAGTTATTTTTTATAGATTAATTAATAGTCTGTTTTTTGAAGTTAACTGAAAATAAATTATGATACTTTTCTTTAACTTAATAAATTTAATTAGGCTATAAATAAAAAACATGTATATTGTAAATAAAGCTATAATATTACATATAAAGTTAAAAAAATATTATAATATATAAACACAATATTTTTATTTAAACATTCAAGTTTTTAATTGTCATATCAATTTATACGTAGTTATTTAGATTATTATTAGTATATATTGCTTTATTAATAAATATTTTGATTATATTATATATAAACTAAATTAACTATATAAACTAAAAACAATAATTTTTTTTCAGCAGCTTATATATAATACTGTTTCATAATTTTATATATACCTGTTTTATTGGTAAAATACAAATATAATTATTTATTCATTTTAGTTTTAAAAATAATAAGCTGTATTAATTATTCTTAAATTCAACCAAAGGTAATATACATTTAAATATATTTTTTAACGAAAACAAACTTTATAATAACTAAAATAATTATAACTATATCAATATAAGCCTAGTTTTATATTATTATAAGCATATATGCTGCTGTTATAAAAACATAGACAACAAACTAGCTAATATTAAAAGAAAACATTCAAAACAAGGCGGCTGTTTTACAACTTGGTTATAATTTAATAATCTTATTAAAACTTAATTTGAATTGATTTAAAAAAAAAATAATTTAAAATGCAGCTAATAATTTAGGTAATGATATTAGCTTTAAAACTATTATTTAAATTTATACTCAACGTACTATTTACATTTAAAGTTTTTAATTAAATAAACTTTATATTTATAGCTTTGTTACTTTTCTTTTTAATTTAAACTTTTATAAAAAATATTATAAAAATATTTAAACAAATTTAAACATCTGTTAATCAATATTTTGCGATATAAAATGTATTTTAGTTTAAAAAACCGTTTTGACTTAAGCTGCTTAAACAATTTAAAATTAGCAAATAAAAACTGTTTAATAATTAAATAAAATATTAAAGCATATTTAATATAAAATTATAATATAAAATAACGCTAAATATTTTTCTTTTATAAACAGCTTACATATTAATTCAATTGAACTTGAAATAGCAGCTTATAAATATTTAATAATATAATAAATGTTTAATTTAGTTTAAACCGAGGGATTAAACATATATTTAGTTAAAAGAATTTTAAAAACGTTTTTTATTAAGTTTAAACTATATTGTTGCCCGCAAATACTATTTAAATTTAAACAATAATTAAATTGTTTTTAATAAAACTCTTTTTTTTGTTCAGCTTATATATAGTTCTTTTATTTTTAATTTATTTATTATAACTTTACATTAAATTTTTAAAGCCTGTTATTTATTTATTTATTATCATAATATTTCTATTATACATTGAAAAAATGTTAAATATTCATTATAAATATAACTGTTTTTTAAACAGGTTAAAGTTAATTTTAAATCATAATAAAAATCACAAAAGAATTTAATTAAAAGATTTTACTACAAAAGTTAATATGTTTTTACTATAAACGTATTTTATTAATAAAAAAAAAGGAAAAACTACACTAAATTATATTTAAAGCTTTATTAAAACTGTATATATTTTAAAAAAAAATTAAAAAGGTTATAAGCTGGTTATGCTTTTATATTATAACAATTTTAATTAACAGACCTGTTTTTATTATTATATTAATAATAAACGTGCTAGTAATAATAACGTTGTTTTTAAAAAACTTATTAAAAGAAAATTGCTTAATAAAAAATAAATTAGAAAAACGTTTTTACTACGTTTATATTTGCTTAATATTATAAAGAAATTCAAAAAATACTATTATTAAATTTAATATTTTAATTAATAATGTCATTTTACGTTAATAAATATAAATATATTTTTATATAAGTAGTATTATTTTTATAAACGTTTTTTATTAAAATTTTATATAGCTAAAAACAGACTAGGTTTTTATTATAGGTTTTTTTTTAAAATAATACAGGCAAAAAAAAACGTTTTAATCAGCTTTTTTTATTTTAATGTTTTATTATAATTATTTATAAAATTTTAAATTCTTTGCATTTTTTAAGTTTTTATTAAAGCTGTTGTTTTTATTTTTAATATATTTTATTAAAAACAAAATAAAGGAGGCCTACGCTTAATTATAATAATTAAAAATAACAGCTTTAAAAAAACCAAAAAGTAGTTTTAAATTTAATTATTTCTTTTTCAAAAAATTAACGTTAACACTAATGTTAATAATACTTTTATTTTAATAAACAAAAAAATTCTAATTGTTTTAGCAAAAAAAAGTTTTTTTAATAAAAATAAATATTACAAAAAACAAGATAACTAGAAA
The DNA here is from genome assembly GCA_021209875.1 of Rosellinia necatrix. NCBI lineage: Eukaryota > Fungi > Ascomycota > Sordariomycetes > Xylariales > Xylariaceae > Rosellinia > Rosellinia necatrix. The sequence goes on from JAGYVD010000003.1 coordinate 1,165,251, forward strand.
AACTTATCAGTTATATATATTATATAAAATAATTAAATATAAAATAAATTTAATAATTTATAAGTTCAAAAATATTATCAAGTATTAGAAAATATTTAAAACTTATAATTGTTTTTTTAAATCAGTAGTTATAACGTTTCAGTATAAAAACGTTAAATTAAAAAGAAATTATATTCTTTTAAACTTGTTATAATATTTATTCATTATTTAAAAGCTTTAGTTGTTAAAAATAATTTATATTTTTAGCCAGATATTTATAAAACAAAAAGAAATTATTTTAACAGAAAATAATTTAAATAACAATAATTTTATTGATTTATTTTTAAAAGCAGCTAATTGAAAAAGAATTGAAAAAGATTTTTTAGTTATTATTGATTAGTTTTTATTATTTATAAGCTATATTTTTAATTTTTTAATTATAATTATAAAAGTTAAACAAAATATAAAAATATTTAAATTCAACGCATGATAAATTTTTAATAAGCTTATCTATAAATATTCAAACAGTTAAAAAGTATTTTCTTTTAAATAATTTCTTTTAACATTTTTGTTTTGTTTATATATTTTATATATTAATATGGTGTAATTTCGTGCTAAATTTTGGTTTTACGATTAATTTAATCGTTTATATATGAATTAAATAAATAGTTTATATATTTTTGCAATTAAACAAAATATTATAAAAAACCTTTTTTCATATTATAGTTTTTTCAGCTGTAAAAACGATTATTGTAACTTTAATTTTAATAATTAATATTTAAACAATATTTTATTTCATTATTTTTGCATCAGAAAGCTTTCAAAAATTAACATAATATATTTATAAAATAATTTACACGTTTTTTATTATTTATAAATAAAATATTTTTAGTATTTATAAAACCTTGTGTTTTTAAAATGCTCATTTTAAATTTAACTATTCAAAATTTAGTTTTATATAAATATTTAATTAAATAATTAATTATAACATGATAGTTAACGTTTAAATTAATGAAAAACTTTAATAATATTTTGATTATAAAAATGTATCTGCTTTTAATATTATTTTATTACATAGCGCTAATTTCTTTTTTTTAATAAGCTTTTATTTGTTTTTTTATAGCCTGATCTAAATTATATATAAAACTTTTATATTATATAAAAATAACTAATATATAACCTAAATTATTTATTTTATAAAGTTTAGCAATTTTTTAATATATTAATTATTAGCTGAAAAAATCATTTAAATTTTTTAATTATGGGTGGTTTTGATTTTCAAGTTTATATTTTTTTTAATATTTTATATAATTTTTATTTTTCAACTTTTTAATTTTCATAATGAAATATTAAAAATTATTTATATAAAAATTATAAATATGAATTAATTTCTAATATAAAACAAATAAAGCTTTTCTTAAAAAGCAATTATTTTTAATATTTTAAATATTAACAAAAAATTCTATATTAACAAAACAAAGAATTTTTAAGTTATATAACGTTTTATTTAATAATATTATTTTGTTTAACTATCAAAAACATTTAAAAAAATAATATATTATGAAAGTTCTTTTAGTTTATAAAATATTTAAAAATACAAAATTGTATTAAATTAAAGCATTCTTACATTAAAATACATTATTAAATCTATTATAAGCTTGACAACTTTTTAATAAATATGATTATATAAATTATTTATTATATAATGTTTAGCTAAAAATTGCTTTATATTATAATATACAATTTATATTGCTTAATATATTCTTTTTTATTAAACTTATATGAAAATATTTATTTAAACAGTAGTAAATATTTTAAAATTTTGTTTTGTTTTATTATTTTAACCATTCTTTTTAAACGATTTTATTTTTATATAAATATTAGCATATCACTGCTTATTTATTAAATAATTTTATAAATTCTTTTAGTTTTTTAATAAAAATTTTAATAGATTGTTTATATATATATGCTTTTTCAGCCTAGCATTTATTTTTTTGGCTTTATTTTAATTTATTGCAGCTATAAATGTTATATATACTATTTTATATTTTTTAATTTTTTTTATAAAACGTTTATTTTCAATCAAATAAATATGTTTTTATAAAATTAAGCTAATTTTAATGGTTTAAACCTTTATTAATATTATTAAAATAAATTATTATAATAAATATAAGCATATTATTATCTTTTTAATATTAAAACAAAAATTTTACCTTTTAATTTTTTCATATAAACAAAAGCTATTAAAAATATTTTATGTATATATATATATATTATTAGTTTATTTAATCGATTATATAACTAATAAGCGGTTTATGTTTTCATAATTAATATTTTAAGGCTATTTTATAGCATTTAATTATTTTAGGTTTAAAAACCGATTTTTTAAGCGTTTTTGTAAAGCTGATTAGTTTTATATTAAATAAAAAGTTTTATTTTATTTTATATAATCGTTTTAATATTTATGTTTAAGTTTAAAACCTCTTTTTAGTTTATAGTTTATTTTTTATTTTTTATTTTAAATTATTTTTTAGTTTAAAATATTTCAAAAATTATAAGTTTATATAATTAAATATTATAAGCACTGCTTTTAATAGTATTTTTTTAGCTGGTTTTATTTTTAACTTTTATTTTCTTAGTTAGTTTTTTTAAAGTTTATTAATTAAACTTAAATTGTTTTTATAAAAATTAAAAGTAATAAAAATATTTTTAAACTTATATATAGCTATCACTTTAATATTTTATATATTTAATATAATAAAAACATTTAAAAGTTTAAATTTAATTTTAATAATTTAGTTAGTAAAAGCTTTATTTATTTTAATCCTTAGTTTTTTTTAGCTTTTTTAATAAATTCTTTGTTATTAAATTTAACGTTTTATATAATAATTAAGTTTTTTGATTAAAAAATTTACACGCGGGCAGGGTTGGAAATTAGTATACTACATGTAGTATTAGTACAAACTAATACTACTGTAGTGTAGTATGTGCTAGTACTAATATTACAACAGTGTAGTACATACTAATACTAATACTATAGTAGTATTAGTATGTACTACATGTAGTAATACTATATTACTTCTGTATTATTTAAATATATATATAAATTTTATTATATTAAATAATTTAAATAAATTATTTTTATATATATAATCAAGTATAAGTTTTATTATTATTATAATAAATTAAAAATAAAAATTATAAATCAATATCAATAAAATAATTAATAAAAATAAAAATATAAATAAACTCTTTATAATTAATTATATCTAATTTATTTTTTATTTTTAATTTTAGAATATATATTTTTTAATAATTAAATCTTTTAAATTAGTTAATTTCTAACTTTTAATAAAACTAACTTTTTAATTATTTTAAAACTAAGTTTGTTTTTATTTTTAGTAATTATATTATTAGTAATAAAAAACTTGTTTAATAGCAGCTGAAGTAGCTAAAATAGCTAAATATTTTCTAGCTAAAATCGGTAATATTAAAAATCGAATAACGTTATTTTTTAATATTTTAAAAGATTAACTTAATAAATAAACGTTAATAAATAAATAAGAATAAAAAATAAAAATAAAGTAAAAACAATATTAACTTTTGAGGTAATAATTTTTCTTTTAAATAAATAGTTGTTTTTTAATAAATATTAAAAATAAATTTACAAAATCTATTTTAAAATCAGGTTTAATTAAATTATTTTAAGATTTTTAATAAAAAATTATTAAGTTTATTAATAAAATTATTATTTAAAAACGTAACTATATTTAAAATCCTATTTAATTATTAATAAATATTAAAATGTATAAATACAATAAACTTATTAATTAAATTTAAGTTTACATAATTAAATAATATTTTTTTAATATTAAAATAAACATACAATAACCTGTTAGTTCTAAAATATATAGTATTAAAACAGAGGTTTAATATAAGATTCAAAATATAAAGCTTAGATGTTTTAATCAAAAAATATTTAATCCACAAAAGAAATTTATTTATTAAATTTTGAATATTATTATTAATAATATTAATTAAATTAAAATTTTTAATATTAAATTAATATCATTATAAATAAATTTAAAAATAAAAATTAAACTTATTAAAAAAAATCTTGTCATATTTTATTCTAGCTTTATCTTTTTAAATCGTTATATATTTTACAAATATATAATAATAATTTTAATAATAATATATTAACTTTAGCTTCTAATTTTATTAACAGTTTAATAAATATATTAAATAAATTATATAATTGTTGTTGCACCAGTCATAAATAAGCAGTTAAGGCTCCAGCAATAAGTAATGTATTATACGAAAATCTACAGATGAAAAAGGAAAGAGTAAGTGGGAGGAATTAGCCTACTAGAATTCTGGCTAAGTGCAGGTGTGGGGTGGGCCCAGTCTGTGCGCTTTAGCTGGCAACAGGTGTATAGATGTTTTACGCGTGCTACGCACGCTATAAGAAGGACTAGTTATTTGTAACTATTTTTTTTTTTAAAAAATCGCTTGTTTATAAAATATATTTAAATTTTAAACCTGTAATTTTAATATAATATTTTTAGCAAAAAAAAAAATCGTTTTAAATATTTATTTATATAATATTTTTAAGCTTTTATATTATTAAATTGTTATATAAGTTTTTTATATTATATTATTTTTTTTATATTCATTTTAATTTATATTTGTTTTTGTTTTTATTTTATTATATTTTTTATATAGCTTTATTCTTATTTTTATATATTATCTTAAACTTGTTTTTTTTAGCTTATAATTAATTGTTTAATTTTATTAAAAGTTTTACAGCTTTTAGATTTATATTATAAATTTTTTTAATAATTTTATATTATTTTTAAAGTTTTTGCTAAATATTATTTATTGATAACATTTTAACTTTTTAATTAATTTAATATTATAACTTTTATAGTATATTTTTAAGCTTTAATTTTTTTATAATAAATTTTTATTTTTTATAGTTTAATTAGTTTTTTATTTAAGTTTTTAATTTTTATTTTAATAATAAATTATTTAAATATAATTATAATTAGTTCGTATAATATTAGTTTATTAATTTTTAATTAAACAATATTTTTAAAATAAACATGTTTTTATTTTTATTAATTATTTTAAACTTTTATTATATCATAAAATAATTTAATTTATTAAATAAACGGTTTATTTTTATAATTTTTTTTTAGTATTAAGATATAGTTTTTATCTTAAAATTAAAGTTTTATTATTTATAGTTAGCTTGTTTTGTTATTTATATTTAAATTTATTTTAAATATTTTTTAGCAGAGTTTATAAAATAAATTATTTTTAATATTTTATTTTATGTTTTTATTTTAAATAGTTTTTTTACCTAGTAGTTTTTTAGTTTTTTATAGCTGTTTTATTTTTTGATTAAAATTAAAAACATTAAAATTTTTATTTTTATTTTATATAGCAATAGTTTTATAAACTTATAAAATAAGAATGCTTAAGCATAATTTATTGCTAGTATTTATTTTAATTAGTTGTTTTAATAATAGCTAACGTAAAGCTTTAATTATTAGTTAAAATATTTGTTTATTATGTCTATTTATTTATTAGTTTTATAATATTTTGTAAAACTCATATTTATTTTATATTTATTAATTTATATAATTTATTAATAAAAATTATAATATAATTATATTAATAAATAAATTTTTAATAAAAGTTATAAAACTTTTAAAAGATTATATGTTTTTATTATAATAAAAGGTCTTAATTTATGACAGCTTTAATTTTTACTACGTTAACTTTTATATATTTAATACTAATAATATAATTTCAAAATTTAATTTATTATATATAGAAATTTAATTTTTTAAATCAGCTTATAAACTAATATTCTATACCTTATAAAAACTTTTTTATATATATTTTATATATTTTTAAATTATTTAAATAAATAAATATATTATTTATATATACGTTATAAAAATGATTTAAAAATTAAATAATATATTATTAATATATTGTTTAAATATAAACAAACTATTTATTAAATTAAACAATAATATTTTATAATAATATATTTTATATTTTATATAAAAACTAATTAGATTTTTAATATTTTTATATATATAAATATAATAAAAGCCTGTTTTATATTAATTTAATAAATAATAAAAATACTAGTTTTTTTATAATTTTATTTAGTTTTTAATAGTTTATATAAAAACAAATTCCTTTATTACCTTTTTCATAAATAATACAGGCAACATATATAACGTGTTATTAAATTTAATAAAACTTTTTATAAATTATTAATTAAATATTTTTACATAGCTTTTAATTTATTAAACTATATTTTATATATAAAACTATATTTTAAATTTTAGCTAATTTATTTTTATAAAATCTATTTTATAATTTATATAAAATTAATAAAAAATAAATTATCCGATTTTTTTATTAAATATATTAAAAAGTCGTAATATTTTAAAAATATAAGTTCTAACGTTTTTATTTTTGCTTGTTTTTATTTTTGTTTTTATTTGTTCATTTTTTATTTATTTATTAATTTAATAAATATTAATAATTCATTAGCGCTTTAGTTTTTTTATTAAAGTTATAAACATAAGAACATTAAAAATAATAATTTAAATATTAGGTCTTTTTATACCAGCCTATACTGTTTTCTTTTATATAATAAAGTCTGCTAATATTAAATTTTTATTAAAATAACACGTTTTTGACGACTTTTTTTAAAATCGGTTTTATTTTTAATCTAAAAAAAGTAATTCTTTTCAGTTTTTTTTATTTTTTAAATAATTTTATATTAAATCGTTTTTTTTTTTAATAGTATATTTTTAAAAATATTTGCTGCAGCATTTTCTTTTTAATGTTTTTTTTTATTAAGTTTAATATTATAATTTTATTAATTAGCGTTTTTTAATACTTTAAATATTATAACCAGGTTTTTGTTTTATTTATTACTAATATATAACCATATTTATAATTTTTGATAAGTTAAAAAAAAACTAAAATATATTATATTGTTTAAATCATTTTTTTAATTATAATTTTGCTGTTTATATTTAATATATTAATAAAAACGTTTTTAAAAGTTTTATTATATATTTTAAAATTAGTTATAATGTTATATTAATTTTTAATCTAATTTTTAATATATTTAATAATTATTTGTTGTTTAAACTTATTTATTATTGATAAATTAAATAGCTTTATTAGTTTTCTAATAAAAATATATTTATATATATATATATATCTGTTTATATATTTGCAAATATATTATAACTTATTAAAAATAATCTGTTATTATATAAAATATATATATATAATAAAAATTTACTACTTAAATAATCGTTTATTATATTTTTTATTTATAAATAATAATACCGGCTTTAAAAAAAAGTTTATTTATTTTAAAATTATTTTTGTTTTGTTTTAATATTAAAAACATTTTTTTTTAATATCATAATAAAAGTTAGTTTATATTTATTTATAATAGTATTAACGCAAGCGTTATATTATATTTTATTAAAAAGTTTTAAAACTAATTTTTAATAATATATTTTTCTATTTATAATCAAAATATTTGTTTTTATAATTAGGTGCTTTATTTTTTCGGTTAATAATTTAAAAGTTTTATTTTAACTTCTTAATAATAATATACATAAAACAAATATTTATTTTTTAATAAGCGTTATAAAAATAGAGTTATATTAAATATAAAACGTGTTCTTAAAACTTTTTTTTGTTTTATAAGCGTTAATACGCTTTAAGTTATTAATTAATAAATAATAAGTTCTTTATATGCAGTATTTTATATACACGTTAAAATCTACTGATTTTTTAAAATATTTAGAAATTATTTTAATTATAAATTATAAAAACAACTTATTTTAAACTTTTTTTTATTTAGCTTTATTAAAATATGTTTTTTAGCAAGTTTTATAAAGTCTGTTTTAAATTAAATAAATTTAAATAAAAATATTTATTAAAATTTAATCTTTTATAACCGGTTTTTATTTTTTAAAACGTTTATATTTTTATAAATATTATATAAATATTATATTAAGTTTTTAAATGTTATAATTATATTAAAATATTTATTTAATAAATAAAAATTAGGTTTTTAAAGCTTTTTAGCAAAATAGAATTTAATATTACTTATTTTTACAAAATTATTTATAAACTAATCTATATTAACTTTTAAACAATTTATTATATTATAATATTAAACTTTAAAATTAACTTTGTTTTTATAGTTTTATTATAAAATTTGTTTATCAAAATTTTAATAAATTTGTAAAATTTTTTTTTAAAAACTTTTAAAAAAAAAATATTTTATATTTAATCAAACAAGTCGACTACTTATTAATTTAATTTATATAAAAAATCTTATAAACAGTTTTATTTTTTAGTTATTATTTTAAATTTAGCTATAGCATAGTTTATAACAGCGTTATTAAAACCTTTTTTTAGTTTAACCATAAAAAGTTTTTAAAAAATAATTTAATACAGCTTATTTAATTTTTGTTAAGTAATACGCGCCGACAGGGGAGTTGCTTATATAAGCGCTGTAGCCCCACCTGTAGCGTGGCAAAGCTACGCACCCCACTACTTAAGACTAGCCTTAATAAATAGGCCCTAGCCCACGCACTTAGCTAGATCTACAAGTTAAATCAGAATAATTAAATCTTTATTTTTTATAATATATTTTTTAACCCCTTTATAATACACCTTTTAAATTAATGCTTTTATAACGTTCTTTTATAAAAACTAAACTAAACTACTTTATATTTTTATTTAAATAAAAACAAGATTATTTATATATAACAAACTTTATAATTTATAAAAAACACCCGCGCTATTTTAACTAAACAAGCTAAAGCTATAGCCTATTTTTTTTTATATTATATACTCCCGTTAAAAGTAAAAACTATTTTAACCGGTAATCCGTACTAAAATTTAAAACGTTGCTTAAAATTAATTAAAAACATTAAAAAAAACTTTATAAAAAACATATTTATAACAGCAGTAAGCTTAATATTATATTTTTATATTTTAACTAATAACAGCGTAAACGTTACAAATATTTATTTTAACTATTAAACATAAAACATCTATTTTACTATTTTACTTTATATCGTAGTTTATTATATTAATTTATTAAGCTTGCTTATAATTACAAATAAAAAAAATAAATTTCTGTTTAAAATAATACTTTAAAACAAAAACAATTAAATCTTAAGTTAAATAAAAAGCATAAAAACTATTAAATATTTAAAACTTAAACAAAAAAACAAATAACCGTTAAAAATAATAAATTCAAAAACAGAAACTAACAACGTTTTTTTAAAAAAGCAAAAATTTTTTTTTTTTTTTTTAAAAACTAGGCCCTAACTAATATATAATTTTTTAATTTTTTTTATAAAGCCGCAAACAAATAAAAACTATAAAAATAATATAAACTATAATAGCCGATATAGCTAAAATAATAAAACAAAGCTTAAACTTAAAAAAATAAAACCGTGCAGCTATTAGCTACAAAAAAAAAACAACAAAAAAAAACAACATATATAACAAAAAACTAGCAACAAAAAAAAAAGATTTATTTAACCTAGCATTTCTTATAATTTAATTACTATTAAGCTAAACATTTATAAGCTAACCCACGTTAAAACAACTATTAACCGTTTTAAACAAAACATAAAAACAAAAAAAAAAAACCAGCTTATTAACAGAACTAGATTTATTAAAAAACTTATTAAACTTAAACTATAAAAATAATAAAATAAACGTTTAGCCTTAATACAACTAAAAATAAATAAATATTATAAAAATTTAAACTATAAACGTTTATCACAAAAATATTAAACTATAAAAAAAAAAAATCAGCACTTTTAATTTTTTTATAATAACTTTATCAATTTAAACATAATAATAATAAAAAAACATAATATTTATAAATATTTATTTTTTACCGAATATTTAATTTTATTTTTAAAAATAAAAAACATGCTATAAAACAAAAAACAAACTTTATTATTATTTTAAACATTTTTTATAAAACTTATAGTTTTATAATAAAACAATAAACTAAGCTTAACTATTTAAACTAAACTATATTTTAAAAATATTAACTATATTATTAAAACTATACAACCACGTTTTATAATAAACGTAAATATTATAACCTAAAAGTTTAAAAATAATTATGTAATTTTATACAATATATGGCAGAATTTATATATATTATTATAATATATATAAAAACAGCTAAAATATATACATGCTATAAATATTTTAAATATTAATAATAGCAACTAGCGCAAAATAATAACATAGATCTATAACAGCATAAAGCTAAAAATTAAATAATTTTTTAAACTATTTATTTAAAACCGGAAAATAAAAAAATATATGCTTAAAATTAAAAAAGTTTAAAATAACTTATAAAACTTAGCCGAAAAATTATTAATAAACAAAAAAATATAGTATACTTAACGCAATCTATAACTTTTAATATTTTAAAATATATAAACAAAACAAAATCTTTTTTTTAAAAAAAATCGCTACTTTTAATAAAATTAATCAAAAAACTGCTTACGCAACCGATCTAAAAAATAATATTAAAAAAACAACAGTAAAAATAAACAACGTTATAAAATTCGCAAATATAATCATAATTATAATTATAACAACTAATATAACAATAACTAAAAAAATAATCGTTTATCTGACCTTTTTTAAAAATAAAACAAAAACTATTATAAAAATTATAATAAAAAAAACTAAAAATTATAAGATAATAACTAATATAACTAAAACAACAATTATAATACTAGCAATTATAACTTTAAAAATCGTAGCAACTAAAATAATAAAGTTTATTTTTTAAAAAACTAACAATAATTAATTAAATTATTACTTATTAAAAAACAAAAAAAACAACAATATATTTAAAATATTATATTAATTAATTATAAACTTAATATATTATTAATGCTATAAAAAATTTGCTACTGCTAACAAAAAAATCTAACATTTATATAAATGCAGACTTAATATATAACTTAAAAAACTTAGCATAAAATTACTACTTGACCTAAAAAAATAAACATGCAAATATTATATAGCATTAATACTATTACGCAATTTTTTTTTTAAACATTTATAATATTATAAACAAGCTAAAAAAAGCACTATTAAAAACATAATAGCTTGTTTAAAATAAAAAACATTTGCAAAAAAAACAGACATAATTAATTATTTATAAAGTACCAAAATATTAAAAATATTAAAAATATTTTAATATATAACATAAAAAAAATCAAGAAATTTATATGCTACATATAGTTATAATTTAAAACGTAAAACTTTAAAACAAACAACAAAATAAAAATATACGCTAACTTAGGCATAAATATAATATATATTAGCCAAACATTTTTAAATACTTTAAAACATACAACAAAAAAACAACAAAAACTTTTTTTAAAAAATCGGGCTAAAACTAATAAAACTTAAAAAATAAACCAAATTTTTTTTTTTTATAAAAAAACTAACAATAAAAAAAAACTAATAAAATGAAAATTCTATAAAAAAAAATAAATAATAAAAAAACTAAAATTTAACCTGCTTTTAAAAAACAACTTTTTTTTTTTTTATTAAGCAACTATTAGTTATAAAGCCAGCATAATTTAATTTTTAACTTTAAACAAATTTTAAATAAATTCGACGTTCAAGCATAAAAACATAAATATATAAAAAAAATAACAAACAAAAAAAAATTAACTTTAAAACAGAAAAAAAGGCATATAAAGCTGTTAAATATAAAACTTTATTAATAAACTATAATTTTAGTTTTTTAGTTTTAAAAACTATTTCTGCAGCTATAAATATAATTATTAACATAAAAATACCAGGTATAATATTTATCATAAATACGTTAGAACAACACGTTATAATAGCTAAAAAAGCTAAAATAAAAATAATATAAAAAAATAAAAACCAGGGTCATTTTATAACAACATTTAAAAAAGCTTTAATAATATTAGCTGTTATAACTACAATTGCTAATATAATTAATAATACAGAATTACTCTTTAATAACACCCCTTAATACTATTAAAAAAAAAGCCCTTTTTAAATACTTAACTAAATAAAAATACTTGTATATATAAGCACCTAATTTAAAATAACCTTAATAATTACAGCAGTAGCAACTAATAATATACTTTATTAAAATATACTAACATTAAATAAAATCGCTAATATTATATAAACACAACCGGCTATATTTTTATTTAAAACGCTATTTATAAACGCAATAAAAAACATTATAAATTTTATAAAACTAAAAAAAAAATTTCTACTAACCTTAGATATTATATGGCTTAAAATTCTTAAAATCTTATTTATATTAAAAATTAAACAACCTATAAATATACCAGAAATTATTACATTTAAAAGCATATATATATACGCTAAGCAAACGTTTTTAATAAAAAAATTTAAAAAAATAGCAGAAAAATATAATATATAGCAAAATAAAAAAACTATTAATATATTAATTAAACAACAGCTAAAAACTTTTTTTTATAAAAAAATAGCAGAACTAAAGAATTAAGCTTATCAGTCGCACGTACTTTTTTAGTTATAAAAACATAGATTTTTTTAATAAATTCTACAACAACCTACATAAAAAAAAACGCATAAAATAGGTCAACAAACTAACCCTATTTACGCACCCTGTATTTATAGCCTGGCAATCAGTACTAAATAAAACAAAACTTTAAAGCACTATAATATAAAAAAACTAAGTAGTTATCGACCTAAAAAACATAAACAAAATAACAGTGCTAAACAATTATCTACTACTACTACAAACAAAAATTATTAAATTTATAAAAAAAAAACACTTTATAACAATAATTAACACAGTTATTTTTTTCTACTAGTTTTTAATACATTTAAACTTTAAAAACCAATTTATTATTATTAGCTCAAAAAAAATTAAAAAATATTATATATCAGTAATAAGTTTCCGTAATTTTTTAACATACGTGCAGCGCTATATAAACAACTTTTTTAAAACGTATCAAAAATACTACAAAGCTTTTATAAACAATATAATAATATTTTCTAATATAACAAAACAATATAAAAAACACCTAAAAACTATATTTAAATTATTTAAAAATCAACATATAATTATATTATTAATAAAATCTTTTATAAAATCTTTTTTCATAAACTTATTTAAATTTAAAATAAATACGTTTAAAATAACAACACTAAAAAGTCGCGTAGCAGCAATTCATAACTTAGCTTTTTTAAATTAATTAAAAGCTTTTAAATAATATATAAAAACAACAGGATTTTTACGCAGCCTGATCCTATACTACGTTAAACTAATTAAACTTTTACAAAAAAAAAAAACCAGCTTTACTAGCAAAAAACAAACAGACCGGTTATATTAAAACAAAAAAACCTAGCAAACATAAAAACTATATAAAAACTAAATACTACGAACTAACACTTTTAAAAATAATATTTTTTAAAGCTATAAAAAATACTATATATAAAAAAACCACGTTATATTACTGCAACTTTTATAAAAAACTATTTTTATAAATTAATAAATTAATATAAAAAAGATTTAAAGTAATAATATTCTATTTAAAGCTTAAATATATATAAAAACTAAAAAATATTATGTTTAATATAAAAGTTTAACCAGTAATATACTTAAGCAAATTATTAGCAAATATAAAAATAAATTATAAACTTTTAAAACTAAAAATAATATACTTAATCTAAACAGCTAAAAAATTATATATTATAATATAATTAAACAAAAAAACTAGTAATAATATTAACTAACTATTTAGCTATTAAAAGCATTATTAAACATATTATATTAAAAACTGCAGCTATAAAACGCGCTAACTAAAAACTAATTAATTTATTTATTTACTTGTTATAATATAAACTATATATATACTACCTGCTAAAAAGACTTAATTATATTTTAAACGCGTTTAGCTGTTTATAAACAGTACTAAATACATAAAAAACAAACGAAAAGCTAATAAAAACAAATAACAAACTAATATTAAACATAATATAAAAAAAATTAAAAGCTGCGTTTTATATATTTATATTAAAAGCAGTAATAAATAAAACGCTAAAAAACAAATTAATAACAGCATATATAAAAAACTAGAAATATATATAAGTATTAAAAAATTTTAAAACATTTAAAAAAAAAAAAAACAATAAAAACGTTGCAATTTACTCCAAACTTAAATACTTTTTTAATATTATAACAGACGGACTAATATATAATATATATATAAATATAAAACGCTTATATATTTTAATTAAAATAATTAAAAAATATTAAAGCAAGCATATAATAATAAAAAATATTATAACGCTTAATATACAATATAAATACTAAAACTATTTGCTATAGCTAATAAAACATAAATAATAAAAAATTATATTAAATATTGCAACATATACAACTTAAATTAAACTAATAAACGATTTTTAATAAAAAAATTAAAACTAATTAAACCTAATAACTTTATATTTATATATATTATAAATATATATTTTATTTTAGTTTTACTAAAAGTTAAAATAAATAATATATTTTAATAATTAAGCAGAAAAAACTATATTTTAAAACGTATAATATAATAATAACTATATTTTGCTTTATATTAAAACATATTTTATTAATTTTAAATATAAAAATATACAGCAGAAAAATAAAATATTGCATTAATTAAATAACTTTTACTAAATAATTAAAGCATTTTTAAAACTATTATTTCTAACTAAAATTAAAAATTTATATTTAAATTTTAATAAAATATTTAAAAACTTTAAATATTAAACTAATAATAACAACTATATATTATTTTTAAACAAACAGCTTTTTAAAACATAAAAATTCAATAGTTAAAATAATAATACAATATAATCTTTTTAAAAAACTAAAAACAGAATAAATAAATATTATACTTTTTTTATAATAAAACTTAAACGCTGCATATAATAAAACCACGTATTTTATTTTTTATAAATAATTGTTTAAATTTAAACTACTTAATATATTAAAAACGCTAATAAACTTTAAAAAAATTAAAAAATTTACTAAAGTATGCTTTTTTTGCAAGTATTTTTATAAAAATATATATTTTATAATAGATTTTATTTAAACCGCTATAAAATAAAACTACAACGTAAAACGTTGCTTATTAAAATTTAAAAAAAAATCAAGTTTATTTATGTTTACATAAAAAATACTATTTATTTAGCCGACCGTTTTAAAAATATTTATAACAAAAATCCAAATTTAAACAATTAAACAACAAATTAAAAACTTAGCTTATAAATTAAATTTCTTTAAAAAATTCTATATTTACTTAGTTATTTTTATAAAACACTTATATGCAACTTTAAAAAAACGCGATCTGTTTAAACAACAAGTTTTATTTCTTAGTTTAATAAAAGCTAAACAAAACTTCAGCAAAAAAAACGTCTATAAAATAAAAATTATTTTAAAACATAAACTTAACCGCAAATAAAACAGTCTAAACTATTTTATTAAATAAAAAAAATAAAGTTATAAATTTAATTAATAAATAACAAAAAAACAGCTATAATATAACAAAAAACTTATTAAAAAATACTAAAACCAGCACAGTTTACAACCAAAAATAAAAACTAGCCTAGAAAAAAAAAAGCGCTTTTATAAAAGCACGTAACAGAATTGCTGAAGTTAGCAAAAACTTAAAATTTAACGCGGCATTTTAATACGCGCCAACAGAAGAGTTACTTATATAAGCGCTATAGCTCTACTTATAACATAATAAAGCTACGCACCTTATTATTTAGGACTAGCCCTAATAAGTAGGCTTTAGCCCACGCACTTAGCTAGATCCACAAATTAAATCAGAATAGTTAGATCTTTATCTTTTATAATACACTTTTTAACCCCCTATAGTGCACCTCTTATTAAGCTTTAATATAATTTTTTTATAAGTTAATAAAATAGCTTTATATTATTTTTAGTTTTATAATCTAGTTTTTAAATTTTTTTCGTGTTTTTTTTTAATTTTTTATTTAATTAAATGATATATGTTTTAAATTTTTTAGCTTATTTAAAAATAATTTTGTTTATTTTATAATATATTATATATAAAAATAATAGTTTATTACTATTTATTAAAATATTATTAGCATATATATTTAATTGTTATTTTATTAAATAAAACAGTGGTAATAAAAAATGTTTAAGCTAAATTAATAAATGCTTTGAAATTAATTAGTTTTTTATTATCTAGCTAAACTAAAATATATTTTTTTATAATTAATTTTTATAAAAAAGCAGTTCGTTTATTTTTAACAGCTAAGCTTACAAACTATTATATTAACAAGCTAACAGCTTTAAAAAAAAACTTGCTTGTTTTTTTATATAATATTTTTTCAAATTTAAAATCCTAAATTTATAAATAAAATTTTAAAGCTAGCTTTACTAATAATTTTTAAGCGCTAATATTAGTTTTATTTTTAATTTTTATAACAGATTATATTATAACAGGTTTTTTAAAGCTCAATTAAATATATTTAGTTTTATATATATTATTAAAAGTTTTGCTACCAAAATAATTAAAAAATTTAAACGCTGTATAAAACAAAATTATTTTTTAGCATGCTAAAGTTTTAATTTATTTTTAGCTACTTTTAGCTTTTGTAATAAAAGCTATTTTAAAATCAGTTAATAAAAAACATTTCAAAAAACAGTTTTAATGCTTTAAAAATAAATTAAATAATTTATAAATTATTACATTAATTGTAAATAAAAAGTTAAAGCTTTAGTAATAAATAATATATTATATAAAAATTTATAAATAAAAAAAGAAAAAATAAATAAAAGGAATTAGCTTACTAAAATTCTGGCTAAATATAAGTGTGGGGTAGGTCTAATCTGTGCGTTACAGCTGGTTTATGCGCTCTAGTTAGCAACAGGTGTACGGATGTCCTGCGCGTGCCACGCACGCTACAGGAAGGACCAGTCATCCGTAACTATTGTTTAATAATATATTAATTTATTAAATTTAATATTTATAATAAATCGATGAATAAATTTAAGAGGTTCTTTTAATTTAATTAATATATTTAATATTTTAAAAGTTAAATTTGAACAGGTAGTATTATTTAATAATAAATTAGCTTATTAATTTAATATTTTTTAAAATAAAATATATTTAACAGCATTTGTTTCATATTAAAACTAAGTAATAAAATCTGATATTGTTTTACTTTTTAATTCTTTGAAAAAATAACTTTTTTAATTTTAGTAATATCTTTTATTAAAATAATAATTTATTAAATTTAATTAAGTTTAAAAGAACTATTAATAAATAAATATATAAATAAATAAATAATAAACTTATTTAAATGTTTATTGTTTTAAATATTATTTATTTAATTAATAATATAATTAAATGTATTTTTGTTTTATTTAAAGTTAAAATATATTGTTTTAATATATTTTAAACTAATAAATTAATAACATATAAAATATAACAAATATTATTATTAAAGTTTTTATATTAAATTTAAAAATTTTGTTTAAAATTTTTAAAAACGTTGTATTATTTTAAGCGTTATTTTAAATAATATTATAAAAGTTAGTTTTAAAAATAAACATATATTTTAAACTTCGATTAGTTTTAATTGGTTTTAATTTATTTTTATTACTTATTAATATATTATTTTTAATTATAAATTAATATCCACTCGATATCATATTTATTTATTAGCCATAAGAAAATAAATTTATGTTCATAATTATATTTATTAATTTAACTATTAATATCATGGTTATTATTATTATTATTATAATATAAATATAAATATTTATTTTTAAATAAAAATAAAAAATAAAAATAAATTAAAATATTATAGTAGTACTGTAGTATTACTACATGTAGTATGTAGTATATTAATACTAATACTACTGTAGTATATAAAACCTTGTACTAATACTAATACTACAGTAGTATACTACACTGTAGTATATAGACTATATACTAATTTGCCAACCCTGTATATAGCTATATTATTTATTAAATCTTTTATAAAATATGTTTTTATAAAATTAACATTTTTAAAATAGCAATATTAAAAAGTTGTATAGTAGTAATTTATAACTTAGCTTTTTAACGTTAGTTAATAAATTTTAAACAATATATAAAAAAATAGCATTTTTACGCTGTTAAATCTTATATTAAATAAAACTAATTAAGCTTTTATAAAAAAAAAGCCGTTTTGCTAGCAGAAAATAAATAAACAGGTTATATTAAAATAAAAAAACTTACTAAACATAAAATGTGTACAAAAATTAAATATTATAAACTTATTATATTAAAAATAACATTTTTTAAACCAGTATAAAATGTCATATATAAAAGAACTATGTTATATTACTATGATTTCTTTTAAAACACTATTTTTATAAATTAACAGATTAATATAAAAAAACTTTAAAATAATATTGTTTTATTTAAAGCTTAAATATATATCAAAACTAAAAAATATTATTTTTAATATAAACATTGAATTAATAATATATTTAAATAAATTATTAATAAACGTAAAAATAATATGTTTAGTTTAAACAGTTAAAAGCTATATATTATAATATAATTAAATAAAAACTAATAATAATATTAATTAATTATTTTATTATTAAAAATATTATTAAACATATTATATTAAAAACTCCTGCTATAAAACATGCTAATTAAAAACTTATTAATTTGTTTATTTACTTATTATAATATAAATTATAGATTTATTATTTAATAAAACGATTTAATTTTATTTTAAACATATTTAATTCTTTATTAATAGTATTAAATATATAAAAATAAACAGAAACTTAATAACAACAAACAATAAACATATATTAAATATAACATAAAAAAAATTAATATCAGGGTTATATATTTCTATTAAAAATAATAATAAACAGAACTCTAAAAATCAAATCTGTATAAATATATATAAAAACCCAGAAGTATATATAAATATTAAAAAACTTTAAAACAATTAAAAAGAGATGATAAAAATATCTTAATTCATATTAAACTTAAATATTTGATTAAAATTA
Organism: Rosellinia necatrix; assembly: GCA_021209875.1. NCBI lineage: Eukaryota > Fungi > Ascomycota > Sordariomycetes > Xylariales > Xylariaceae > Rosellinia > Rosellinia necatrix. The sequence goes on from JAGYVD010000003.1 coordinate 1,184,428, forward strand.
TATTAAACAAATTAATGCATAATATATATGCAAGTATAAAACGTTTATATATTTTAATCTCAATAATTAAAAAAAATTATTAAAAGTAATATATAATAAAAGATAATATTGCAGCGTTTAATATATAATATAAACAGTAAAGCTATTTATAATAGCTAATAAAATATAAATACTAAAAAATTATATCAAGTATTATAACATGTACAATTTAAACTAAATTAATTAATAAAAAAGCTAAAACGCATTCAACTTCACAACTTTTTATTTATATATATTATAAACATAGATTTTATTTTAGTTTCATTAAAAGTTAAAATAAAAAATATTTTTTAATAATTAAACAGAAAAAAGCTGTATTTTACAACGTGTGATATAATAACAACTATATTTTGTTTTATATTAAAACATATTTTATTAATTTTTAAACATAAAAATATATCATAGAGAAATAAAATATTATATTAAGAAAACAACTTTTATTAAATAATTAAAAGATTTTTAAAAGCATTATTTTTCATTAAAACTAAAAATTTATATATAAATTTTCATAAAATATTTAAAAAGCTTTAAATATTAAGTTAATAATAACGGCTATATATTATTTTTAAACAAACAGCTTTTTAAAAGATAAAAATTAAATAATCGAAATAATAATATAATATTATATTTGTAAAAAAAAAGCAGACTAAATAAATATTATATTTTTATAATAAAATTTAAACGTTATATATAATAAAACCCCGTATTTTATTTTTTATCAATAAATACTTACATTTACACTATTTAACATATTAAAAATATTAAAAAACTTTAAAAAAAATTAAAGGATTTTATTAAAACATGCTTTTATTTGAAGCATTTTTATAAAAAAATATATTTTATTATAAATTTTATTAAACCTGTTATAAAATAAAACTATAATATAAAATATTACTTACTAAAATTTAATAAAAATCAAGGTTATTTATGCTTATATAAAAAATATTATTTATTTAGCTAACTGTTTTAAAAATGTTTATAATAAAAATCCGGTTTTTAAACAGTTAAACAATAAATTAAAAACCTAGCTTATAAGCTCAACTTTTTTAAAAATTTTATATTTATTTAATTATTTTTATATAACATTTACATGCAGTTACGGATGGCTGGTCCTGGTCCTTCCCGTGGCGTGCGTGGCACGCACGGGACATCTGTACACCTGTTGCCAACTGTAGCGCACAGACTGGACCTATTTTACACACCTGCATTTAGCCAGAATTCTAGTAGGCTAATTCTTTCTATTTATTTAATTTTTTTTTTAATAAATTTTTTATATAATATATTATTTATTGCTAAAGCATTAACTTTTTATTTATAACTAGTATAATAATTTATAAATTATTAAATTTATTTTTAAACATTAAAACTGCTTTTTAAATATTTTTATTAAACTAATTTTAAAATAGCTTTTATTGTAAAAGCTAAAAGTAGCTATAAACAAGCTAAAATTTTAACACGTTAAAAAACGATTTTATTTTATATTACGTTTAAATTTTTAAACTATTTTATTAATAAAAATTTTAATAATATATATAAAACTAAATATATTTAATTTAGTTTTAGGAGATCTGTTATAATATAATTTATTATAAAAACTGGAAATGGAACTAATATTAACGCTTAAAAACTATTAATAAAACTGTAGGGTGGTCTGTGCACCTGGGACCCTAAACTAATCCACTTTTTACCCTAGCTTGAGAAATAGCTTTATAACTAATATAATATTATTCCTTATTCCAAACCTAACAAATTAATAAGAGCTGCAGCTATTCGAATTTTCTTTTGCGTGGTTTTTTCCTACTGTAGTTTAATACAACTTATATATTTGTTTATTATTAGAATTATTAGTTAATTAAGTTGCTAAAAAGTTTTTTAGTCCGGTAGTAGCTATTTAAAGAAAATTAAATAAAAAAAAAATAACAGCAACAGACTAAAAATTAAAAACAGATTAATATATTTATAAACTATAAAGCTAAAATATTTTGCAAAAAGCTTTTATTTAAATTGCAGGTTTTTTAAACAGATTAAAATTTATATATATATATATATTTTTTTTAATTTTTATTATTATTATTTAATAAAATTTTGTTAATTAAAACTATAAAAATAAGTTTTAAAAAATAAAAAGTATTTATTATTATATAGTAGCGATTTATTATTTAGTATTAATTTTAATATAATTTTTTTTTTGTTTAATAACGTTAATATAAAACTTTAAATGGTAAAATTTATAAAAAAATTTTAAGCTAGCTAAAATATTAAAATAACTTAGACTTAAAAAAAACATGTAGTATAAGCTGCTTAAAAAGCCTATATAAAACTTAAAACTTAGATCTAGGCTGACTTGAACAAATTATTTAGTTTATTTTTTATTAGCATAAAAAAACGTGTTTAGTTTTTATATTTTCATTAAAAATTTTAATATATTATTATTTTTTAGTTAAATAAATTTATATTATTTTTATATGATTTATAGTTTAATCTTTTATGCTTTTAACTTTTCATTGAAATAAACAATTTTAAAATATTTGTTAGAAATTATTTTTTTAAAAAAGCTTAAGTAAAAATTTAAAAAATATATAAAAATATAATTTTTATGCGTAGGAAGTTTTAAAAATCTAGCTTTATTTAATAATAATTTAGTTTTATAAAATAAAATTAAATTTATTTTTATAAAAGTTTTAAAAAAAGCTGAAAAATAATACTAATATATAAAAGCTGACTTGTAAAAAATTAAACGGCTTTTTAAAAAGTTTTATAAACCGATTCTTTTTAAAAGTAGTAAACTAAAATTTAAAATTAAAAGCTTAAATTAAAAATTTTAACTAATTATTAATAGAACTTTTAGTTAAGTTAATAAATTATTTTTAAAAGCTAATAATGTTTAATTAAAAAATTTACGTTAAAATTTATATTATAATATATTTAGCAGAAGGTATAATAAAAATAACTAAATTTATAAATAAATTACCGACCAACTAATCGGTTAAAAATTAATAACTAGATTTAAAAAATTTATAAACGTTTATATATATTAACATATAGTAAATATTATAATAATATATGTTTTAAAACCTGGTAAAAAATCGGAATTTTTTAACTAAGTAAGCATAAAATCTAGACCGCTTCAAATAAATAATAATAATTTTATTAACAAAATAAATAAAGCTATTAAAACGGCGTTAAAATAATATAAAATAACGTTATTACTTGTTATATTTATTTTATTAGTATATATATTACTCTAGTTTTTTTTAAAATTTTAGTTTTAATTTAACGCGTATAAATATTTATTAAGCTATTATAACTAAGCTTATCATAAAATATTCAAACATTTTTTATTAAGCTAATATTAATTATATATGTTTTTATAACTTTTTAATTAAAAACATAAATACGTTTAAAACTAAAATAAGAACTACTATTTTAAATATTTAAATTTTACAAAAAAAATACAGCAGAACAATAGTTTTTTAAATAAAAAAAAAAATCCGCGCAAAACATTCTAAAAAAATACTGCAAAATATATTAAAAACGTAGTAAATATAACATATATAAAAAATATAATAAAAAACATAAAAAATATAAAAAAATATAAAAAATAATTTTGCTTAAATTTAATTTCTTAAAAATATAATATAAAAAAATATAACATATATAAATATTTAAAAAAAATAAAAGCTATACTAAAAAAAAGCTTATATTTATAAAGCTGTAGAACAAAGATTATTGTTGCTAGCGGACCTTTGTTATAACTTATAAAACGTTGTTTTTTAAAAATAAAATATAACTTTTACAGCTTTTCCTGCTTTTTTAAATCTTTTAGCTTTACAAACTTTTAAGCTAGTTATTATTAATATAAATATAAATATAATAATAAATTTTAATAAAAAATCGCGACTTTTAAATATTAAAAAAAAAAACAGAAATTTATATATAAAATAAAACTAACGCTTTTTAGGCCTATAAAGCTAAAACCGCCTAAATGTTGCCTGATTACACGAATATTTTTTCTGTTTAACTTTATAAATAAAGCTAATTTATAAAATTCTTTTTAGTAGATTTAATATTTATTTAAAATAAAAATAATAATATTAAAATATATAATATTTTTCGGTTAAAAAAAAAAAAAAATAATCAACATATTATTTAAACCGCTGTTACTTTATTTAATTTTATAAATAAAATAATTAAGCAGGCTTAACAAAAATTATAAAAAACTTATTTAACAGCTAATTAAAGCTTAAAAATAAATTATTAAATAAAACACCGTTTTTATTTAAGCTTATAAAAACAAATATAAAATTATATAAATATTAACTAATTATTAAAATTAACTTTGTTTTTAATATTATTTAAAACTAATTATTAAATAGATTTTTATTATTTAAGCTTAGTTTATTTATAAAATAAAATTGTTTTTTATTATAAAGTTTAAACAACTATAAAAGTTTAAAAAAAATTATTATTTAGTAGCAGCAAAAATAAATTTTTTAGCTATATTAGCTTAAGCTATATATATTAATTAAGCTGCTAATAATAATAAAAAAATATTTAATTAATAATAGCTTTTTATTTAAACTTATTAGCTTTAGTTATATTAAACGCTATAAATTAATATTAAAAACAATATTACGACCGCTAACATTAAAAATAGCTAATAATAATACTTTTTTATATATTATTATATAATATTTTTATTTATTGTTTAAAATTTATATTAGTTATATATGCTTATATTATAAGTTAAAATTAACCGTATAATTTACTACTAAAAAAGCTTAGCTGCAATAAAATACTGCTATAATTAATTATATTATTAAATTAATTATTTTAAAAAATTAAAAAAACTAAATATATATTTTAAATAATAAAAGTAGTACTAATTAAGCTTAATATTTTAAAAAAACGTTTAAAATAAATAATTAAAGCTTTAAAACTTTGTTAAAAAAAAACAATAATTTAAATTTAAACAATAAAAATTAAAAAAAAAGTCTACTATATAAACATTTATAATTAAAACATAACTAAAAAAGTAATTAATATTATTAAATTAATTTTAATAAAAACTAAAGCATTAATAACTATAAAATCAAAAACGAATATAAAGCTTATATTTAAATTAAGCTTTGAAACAAAACTATAATAATTTAAAAAACTAATTAAGCTATAAAAATTTAAAACTTTTAAAAAAAAATAACTTTTGCTAAATGTAATATTTTTATTTTATTTGTTTTAATAGACTTGATTTTATATTTTAAGCTTGCACGTTAAACTTATAATATTAATAAAGTTATTTTTATCTTAATAAAAAATCTTTTAAATATTAATTTATAAATTGTTAACCGTTTATTATTATAAAAACTATTTTTAATAATTTATATAACTAGATCTTTTATAAGCTTTTCTATTTATTATATTTATTAATTTTAATAACCTTTGCTTAATTATATTTTTAAACAAAACAGTTAAAAAATATATAATATTATTCATTTTAAAAATAAAAATAAAAATAAAAATTTTAAGTTTATAGAACTTTTAAAAATTATTTTATTAATACTATATAAATTCGCTAAAAATTTTAAAATAAAAAAACTTGTTTATTTATTACTTTTAAATAATAAATAATTTTAATACGTTAATATTTAAAATAAACATTTATAATAATAAAAAATAGCTGTTTTAAAATTAAATAATTAATTTAACGCAGATCTAGCTTTAACGTTTATTAAACAAAACAAGTTTTTCTGCTAAAATTTTAAAATATTTAATAAGTATAAAACTAAAATAATAGTAAATATAAAATTTGTTTAATAGTTTTTAAAAACAATTTAAACGTTTATTTATTATAAAAGCTTATAATTATTAAACTAATAAATATTTATAATAAATATATAACTTATTTATAAGCTTTTAAATTAAAAAAATGAAAAAACGTAAAATAATAAAGCAATTTAAACAATAGTTATTATTTAATAAACTTTAATAAATAATTAATTAGTAGTTTAAAACGTTATAACTTATTATTAATAATAAAGCTATTATTTAAAACAACAAGTTTAAGCTTAAAAACTTTATTATATATAAAAAACTATTTTATTATTAATTTAAAAATATAAAAATAATAGATTTAATAAAACTTATAATTATAATAAATAAATCTATTAAACTTTATAAACTACGTTAACTAAAATATATAATAAATAAAAAAAACTTCGCACAAAAAATCTTTTTTTAATTAAAAGCGGCTGAGCTAATTTATTTAAACATTTTAGCTTAAAAAACATAAATACAATACTTATTAAAATTAAAACTAAAAAAAAAACAATTTATATATTGCTATATATTTATTAATTAGGCAATAATAAAGCTTTAATGACTAATTTATAAACATAACAAAATATTTAATATTTTAATTGAAAAAATTATATAATATTTTTTAAAAAATACAGCCTATAGGTTTTAAATAATTAAAATTAATTATAAAACTAATTTAAAACCGCTTTTATTATATTAAATATATAATATTTAAATAAAAAATGTTTTAAAACTTTATAAAAGCCTTATATTTTTATTATATTTTAAAAATATAAGATTTAATAAATAGCCGCTTTATAAAAAGTTTTAAAACCTGTTTTATTTTTTTTATTAGTTATTATTTAAACTAAAAATCTTTTTAATATTTTTATAAATAATTATAATACGTTAAAAAACTTTTAATTATTTATTTAATTTTTTTATATTTTTATTTTTTTAGATTATGTTTATTTTAATTAAATTATTTTTAAAAAACAACTTTGTTTTTAAATAATATTACACCTTTAAGTTTTAAATTATTAAAAAAATAAATTAAATTATTTATTAAATATAAGTTTTGTTTTATATAATAAATAAAACTAAAAAACTATTTTTAAAACGAAAAAAAATTAAAACAATTTTTTTATTTAAAATCTATCTGTTAAAAAACAAACTTAATAAAAATATTAAAAAGCCTATATAAATCTAGCGCTTATTATTACTTTAACTAAAAAACTTTTAATATTAAAAAAAAAATGCAGAAATTTTTTATATAAATTAAAAAATAAAATCACGCTTTTATTACTATTTATTAAAAAATTTAAATTTAAGCAATAAAAAATCTAAACTTTATTCTTTAATATTATTTTATTATTAACGCTTTATAAACAAAAGCAAAAAAAATAATTTTTAACTTGCGGTTTAACCTGTTAAAACTAAAATTTTATTCAAAATTATAACATTTATAAAAATTCTTATGTTTATATTATTTTAATTATTAAATTTAAAAACTTAATATTTTATTAAAAAAAAAAGCTTTAAGCCTAGTTAAATATTTAATAAAATATCAGTAGTTAATACTAAAATTTTTTATTTTATTATATTTTATATAAACTATTTAAACCTGTTATTTATTTTTAAACTAAAATTAAAAATGCAAAAAAAAGTTGCAATATAGTTAAAAAAATTAAGCAAAGATTAGTTTATAGTGCGTTATTAACTTAATATAATATATATTATCTAGATTATAAATTCAAATTTTAAGTTATAAAGCCTTATTATTAAACTTGTTAATTAAATAAATATTAAAAACTTATTTTTATTGCTTTAAACGTTTTTATTTTTTAAAAAACAGCTTACTAGAATAAACATATTATTAAAGTTTTTTAATAATAAAAAATTAATTTTAATTTATTAGCTAAACAATAGAAATTAAATAAATAATATAATAATTTAATATAATATATAATAAAAACTAATTGCGGTTTTTTATTAATTATTAATTAAAAAAATAATAAAATAATTAATATGATATTATATTTAAAATAGCTATTTATTTTAGATTAAATAAAACAAAAGTTTAATTAAATATATTCTATTAAAAAAGTACTAGTAGCATCAAAATAAATATATAACAGGTATAAACACTATAAACATGTTATTATTTAAAAAATTTAATAAAGCAGTTCTAATAGCTGTTAAAAAATATAAATATTAATAAATATTATAACTATTATTATATTTATAAAAAAATAGAACTAAAATTACTACTTATAATTAAATAATAAGTTATAATATTTAGGGCGTAAAATATAGTTAATATAAACTATATTAGACTAATTTCTTTTGTTAGCTTAAATAAATTAAAATATATATTAATAATACCTGATTATTTTAGCCGGTTTATTTTCTGTTTTATTATTAAAAAAATCGGCTTTTTTTTGTTTTATAAACATAAGATCTATTATTAACTATATTTAAATATTTTTAACAAATATTTATAGATTAAAAATGTAATAACGTAATTAAAAAATTTTTTTAAAAATAAAATAATTTTAACCTATAAACTTTTTAATATACTATAAATTTATAGTTTTATTAAAAAATTGTTCAGTTAATAATAAAACAGTTATAAAAATAAGCTTTAAATATAAAATATAAATAATCAAAAGTATAGCCTGTTTAATTATTAAACGTAATAATAGCTGTTAATTTATAATAAATAAAAAACTTATTTATTTTCTATAGAAATTCTATTAAAATAAAAACTTTAGCTAACCGCCCTTATATTAAAAAAAATTAAATAAATATAATAAATAAAACAATTAAAAAATAAAAGTATAATAAATATTAGAAAGAAATTCCGTAATTAAATATTAAAACAGTTAATCTGTTTGAAAAAATAAAACTTTTTTATTAATAAAAACAACTTTATAAAATAAGCAATTAAATATAAAAATATATATATAACCGGAATAAAATAATAAAAGTTATTAATAAAACAGAAATATAATAAACAATAATAAATATGCTTTTAAATTATAACTTATATAATAAAAACTATATAAAATTATTAAAATAATATTAAAAATATTAATATATATTATAAATATAACTAGCTAAAAAAACCGTAGAAAGTTTATATTAATAATTTAAAACTTGAAATAAATAAAATAAAGCTAGCTTTTAAGCTGTTGGAAAATAAGTTTAAAAAACAGCAAAAATATTTTAAAAAATTACTTTTAAATAAATCTAACTAATTTATTAATTATTAGCTAAATAAAAAAAAAGCATTAAATTTACAACTAAAAATATTAAAACCGCTTAAACGGTTTTTTTAATAATTTTTACTAGCTTATATATTTATTTATACCTGCTTATTTATTTAATACTATTTTAAATAGCTATCATTTTAAGTATAATTTTATTAATAATTTAATAAAACTATTTAATTACTACTTATTATTGTTATTTAACCCGTTTTATTTTTTAATTTTATTATATATAAATAATTACTAACTATTTTTTTTTTTTTTACTTTTAAACTTATAATGATTAAAATTACTGCAAATATAATTTCTAAAATAAATACTTTTTAATTTTTTTAAATTGTTAACCGTTAATATTTAAAAAAGTTTTAATTATTTAAAACTTATTAGAAATATAAATATATAAACATTTATATATTTAAAATATAAAGCCGGAGATATTTTTATTACGTTTAAATTTAATAAACAATTTAAAAACTTTTAATTATAGGCTAAAATGGATATATAAACAAACAAAAATAAAATTCTATATTATAAATTAAAAAACAAACTATTTTAAACAAATATATTATTATTTAATCGTTATTTTTTATATTTATAAGCAGTAAATTATTTATTTTAACTAAAACTTTATATATAAAATTAAATATTTTTAAGCAAAAAACATATTTAAAAAAACTGCCGACTTTTAAAATTTTTACTATTTAAAAAATAAATAGCTAACTATAAAAAAACAAATAAAAATACTAGCTTAACATATAAAAAAAAAATCTTTTGCTTTAGAACCAATTAACTGATTTATATATAAAATATATTTATACGTTTAAAATAAACAGCTTTATTATTTATAATGTAATATTTTAAAAATATTAAGCAGAAAATTTAATTAATTAAAAAGAATATAAGCAGATATATTATAGTTTTTATAACAAAAATTTTTTTACTATAAAGCAAGTTTTATAATAAACGTATTTATAAATAATATTTTTATTAACGTTTAAAAACTATAAATATAATATTAAAAAAAAATATATATTAAAACTAAAAATAAAAAAATAAAAATTTTTACTACTTTAAAAATTTTTTTATTATTAAAAAAAAAATATAAATCTACTATATATATTTAAGCTTAAATAAAGCTAAACAAAAAGCTAAAGTATAAATAATTAACATTTAATATATATATCGCTTTTAAAAATAATAAGCATTTTATTAAAACAAAAAAACTAAATTAAAAAATTTGCTTGTTATACTACTGCTGTTAATATATTAAACTAAATATTTTAAAGCTAAAAAATAAAAAATTATTTACGTAAAAAACTAATAAAAACTTACAAATATTATTTAATTTAATTTAAAAAAATAGTTTAGATTTTTGCGGCTTTATTTAAAATATATTTATAAAAAAAATAATACTATTTTTATTTATAAAAATATAACTTAAATTTTAATTTAAAAGTGTTAAATATAAATTTAAATATTAATAATATATTAGCTAATAAAAAGATATTTTATGTTTAAACATAAAATTAAATAATAAACTAATATAAATATTAATAAATCTATAAATTAAAATTTTTTAAAAACTTTAAAAAAATATTATATTTTAAAATTAAATTTTTTAAAAGCTTAAAAAATAAAACAAAAGCTATTTTACAACTTTCTAAACAATAGCTAAAAGATTTATTACTTAATTATTTAAAAAGCGTATAAAAAAGTAAAACTAAAAATTTAAATATTTATGCTTTATTTTTTAAATAATAAAATAAAAATACTTAAAATATTTATTATAAAATAATCAGACTTTTATTAAATATTTAAAATTAATTATATTAAAAAATCGCTTAAATTAAATTTAATTGTATTTTTATATTAAATATAACTTTTTATTACTTAAAAAATAATTAAAAATATAATAATTAAAATATATTTTAGTTAAATAAAATAATTTAATTTAAACGCAATATTTTTATTTTTACTAAATTAACTTGTTAATATATTTTAAATATATTATAAAAAAAATCAGATTAATTTTTTTAACCTAGCTTTTTAGTTAATTTTATGCTTATATACACAGTATTAACTAAACATTTCTTTTATTTTAAATATGTATTTTAATTTAACTAAGCTAATTATATATGTTTATTAAAATTGTAAAAATATGCTAAACTTATTAAAAACTAAGTTTAAAATAAAACTTTGCTGTTAGAACATAAAAGCTTTAAAAATATAAACTTAAAATAAAACTAAACATTTTAAGCAATATATGCTGATTAAATATTACGTAAAGGTTTTTTATTTATTTAATTAAATAAAGCTATATTATAATATATAATAAGCTTAAAATTAATAAGTTTTATTATAACAAAACTTATTAAATTTAGTTCGATAATTATATTAATAATAAAAACATTAGTTTTAAAAAAAACTAAACTAAGTTTTTTATTTTTATTTTTTATATAAAAAACATGTTTATTTAATAAATTAAAAGCTTAGTTTATTTTTAAACTAGACTTTTATTAAAATATATTTTTATATTATATATATAAACTTATATATATATTAATATAAAACTTATTTTTATAAATTTATATTTTTTATTTACTTTTTAAAAAATATAATAAATGCTTTAAATAAAAATAATTAAAACTTTATAATTAAAAACAGACTTAAATTAAAATCCGCGATTAATTAGTTAAAATTTAGCTACTATAAAACTAACATAAACTTAATTTATTTTTAAGTTTAATATTTATTACGATAATATATAAAAACAGACTAGTTAATATAAATTAATAATAATAATATTAAAATCTTTGCGGTTTTAAAACTAAAATTAAAAATTAAATTTTATAAAATATTATTATAAGCAAACTTAAATAAAACACGATTATTTTTTAATTATATTTATTTAGCAGACTTGCCTGTTTATTAAACTATAGATATTTTTAATAAAAACTATAAAAATAAATTTTAATAAAATTATTACTAAATAATCTAATAAATAATTATAAAAAAAACAGATTATAAAATAAGTTGTAGTTATAAACATTTTAACTAAAAAAAAAATTTAAATTAAAGTTTTTTAATTCGTTAATAAGAGGATTATATAAGAAAATTTACATATTATATTTAATATTATAAATAATAATAAAATAATAGTTATAATAAAAGCAAACAATTATTAATAAATGTTTAATAAATATTTGCTAGTTTTTTTAAAGCTAAATATATATATATTAAAATATTTAATTAAAAAAAACAACTTAACGTTATTTATTTATTTAAAAAACAATATTAAACTTTATTAGCATAAAAATATAATTATTAAAAATCTTTAATATAATATATTTTTATAATTAATAACTATAATAAAAATTTAAATAGTTAATAAAAGACCTAACTTATATAATATAAACTAGCTAAAATTATTTATTTTATTAAAAACTAAAGTTTTTAAAAAACAAGATTATATAAACTAAATTATTTTTTAATTATAATAAAATATAATTTTATATAAATATTATTTAAATAAACATATATATTAAATATATTAATAATTAATAGCTGTTTAAAAAATTATTTAAACTTTTTGCTAAAACAAAATCGCTTATTTATATTTAAAAGTTTAACTTAGAACTTTAATAAAAAACTTTTTAAAATAATAAAAATAAAAAGCTTTTAGTTATTAAAAAAAAAAACGCTTTTAATAATAAAAAACTTAATAGTTATTTTATATTTATTTAATTAATAATTTTATTATAATAACAAAAATATATTATTTAATAAAACTTTATTTTTTAGTTTTAATAAATAAAATAATAATCGGTTATAACTTATTAACTATATATATAACTAAATAAAAAAACAGAAGATTTTATTAATACGATTATAAAAATAACTATTCTTTTAACTTTTAACTATATTTTAATTTATTATAAAATATAATTATTTATTTTAAAAATAAATAAAACCGTTTTTATTAAATATTTTAAAACTTAGACGATATTTAAAACTTAAAATTAATAAACATATAAATTTATTTAAATATTTAAGCATTTTTATATAATTAAAAGCTTTAAACTTTAATAACTTATTTTAAAAACAAAAATCGCTTTATTTATTTTAAATAATAATTTTTTAAGCTTTATTTTTTTCGACTTATAACTGTTAATTTTAACTTATTATTATATTTAATAACTTTTAGTTTTTATTATAATTATAGCATTTAATATAAACTTTACAAAAAAACGTAAGCAATTAAAAAAAGTGTTTTTAAGTTTACTTAATAAAAAAATAAAAAATAATTATAGCTACTATATAAAATAACCGATTTAAATAAATAATAAATTAAATAAATATAAACAGCTATTTAACATTTAAAATTATTGCGACTTATTTAAAATTTTAATATTATATTAAAAAACCTTGCTTATTCATTAAACGTAATTAAATAGATTATTTAATATAACGATTATTTAATTTAAATAACTTAATAAAATATTACTAAAGTTAAAAAGTTATTAAAGCATTTTTAAATAATAATATAAAACTTTTATTAGCTGTTTTAATTAAAACATTTTTCTAAGCGTTAAAACAGAAATTAATTATTATTAAATGCCGGAAAAACTGATTTAAAAAATAAAGCAGATTAAAATAAAAAAACTAGCTTTTATTTTTTTTAATAAATATATTTATGTTATTTTAAAATGTTTAAACAAAAAATATTTTTAAAAAAATCAGTTAAATATTTTTATTTTTTATATTAAATATTAACTATACTACTAGTTTTTAAAGCTTATTAAATTAAACATATCAAGTTTATATATTTTTAATATATATTAAATAAAAAGCCAGATTATAAAAATATATATATTAAATTTATAAAATCTGCTAGCTATTTAATTTACTATAATTTTTACAGCTTATATAAAAGCTATAGCTATTTAAATATAATTATATAATTTTAAAAATATTAAAAAAATCTTTTAGCTATAAAGTTATACGTGCAGCTATATAAAATAATATAATAATTTTATTTAAAATTATAAAACTTATTAATATATTAAACTAAAAATATTAATAAAAATCTAGCTAATTATTTAATAAAAATAAAAACTAAATAATATAAAAATAAGCTATTTTATATTTTTCTTAAAACAGAATTAATTACGTAAAAAATATAAAAAGCTTTTAAACTTTAATTATTTTCGGCAGCATAATACTTTTTTATAATAAAAAGCTAAAGCAGTTTAATAAAAAAATTAGTTAAAAAATAAGCTTAAAAAAAAGCAGTAAAAAGCTTTAAAATATTATTATAAGCAGAACTTTTTTTAAAAGCATAAATAACTATTACTGCATTTAATAGTTTAAATAAACTTAGCAAAAATATAAAAAACTTTTATTTTTATAAAATAGTTTTATTAAAAAATATTAACTATTTTTTTATTAATAATATTATAAACAAAAATAATATTAATTATAACGTAGTATTTAACAACTAATTATAAATAAAAACTAATAAATTAGCTATAATAAAAACAAAAACCGAAAATTTAAATCTTTTATCAAAAAGCGCTAAATAAAATAAAAAAAAACCAAAAGCTGGCTAAAAAACAACTAAAACCTTAAAAAGTTCCAAAAAAAAGTTTTAATAAAGCAAAAAAAAACTTTAATAAATTAAGCGAGATTTAAAGATTTTATAAAAAAAATATTAAACGTAAAGCTTTAAGTTGCAGACTGCACGGAAATAAATTTAAGAATTAAAAAAAATAAAAAAAACTGTGAGAAGATTGGTATAGGGGTAGAAAAAAAGATGCTTTATTAATTCCTTTGCTAGGTAGGGAATTCTAGTAAGTTTAGAATTAACCCCTGCAGGGGTGGCCGTGGGCCACCTGTTACTAGCTGTAGCCTGTGCAACCTATTTAATCTAATAATATATAAGCCGTTGGCTTGATTAATACGGCTTTTTTTAAAGACTCCACTAAAATGCCGGCGGACAGAAAAACAGCTACTGTTTTTAATAATATATTAGGTTGTTTTATAAAGCCGTTTTTTGCGCTTAATTTTTTTCTTTTATTTTAAAGCAGAAGCTGTTTTTTTTTTAATAGTTGTTTATTATTTTTTTTAAATAATATAGTTAGTTTTTAATATATTATTAGTTATGTTTATATTTTTAGTTTTGCTATTTAATTAAATAATTAAATCTGTTTTTTTTTTTTATTAACGCGGTGTTTAAAAATTTGTTTAACTTTGTATATTTTTTTGTTATTATTATTTAAATGTTTATGTTAATTAGCTTTTATTAGCTTAAGCGTTAGTTTAGTTCGTTTAAAAAGTTATTTTAGCTGCATATACGTTTTAAATAAGCTTCTAATATTATTAAATAAATTTTATAATGTTTTAAAAAGTTTAATTTATAAGCTAAGTTTTTAATTTTTCTTTTATTGTTTGAAGTTCCGCGCGTTATTATAAATATTTTTTGGCTAAAAATAAATTATAATATATAATATTTGCTATTATAATATTTTTTCGTTTATATTATAGCAAAATTTATTGTTAACTTAATGTTTTATTTAAAATAGTTTTTTAAAGTTTTTATTTGTTTTATATTTAATCAATTAAACTAATTAATAATAAAGTCTAAAAGTTCCAGTAATTTAAATTTAAATAGCTGTTTATATAAAATAAACTATATCGCTTATAATTACACGGTATTAAAGTTATATTATAATATTAAATATAAGTTAATTTAATTAAATTTAAAGTTTTTAAAGTTATAATATCGTATTATTAATTTAACTGTTTAATTTTTTTTTAATAATTTATTATGTTAAAAATAATACGCTATAATTATTAATAGTTTTATATTTAAAGCTTTTCATTTTTTTTAAAATTAAATATAAACTTTTAGTTTTAATCAGAGATAATATTTTTAAAAATTTTTAATTGTTTATTAATAATTATTTTATAAATATATTAGCTTAATTTTTAATTATATACTTTTTATTTTTAAAAATAAGCAGGCTTTATTTAAATATATAATATAATATAGTTATTATATAATTATATATACTATAATACTTTTTATCTGCTAACTACTATAAACTACTTTTAATATTTATTAAAAATAGTTTTAATATAAAATTAATTATTATTATTTATATAAGCAATATATTTTTAAATATCTTAGTTTAAAGCTTTTCATTAGTTTAAATCGGTTTATATAATTATAGTTATAATTTAAATAATATTTAATCTATTTTTAATTAATTAAGATTTATAATAAATAAAAACTTTTAAGATTTTTTATTTTTTTTTAAACCAGCATAATATTTATTATTATATACCGCTTTAAATATTTGTTTAACTATATAATATAAAACATATAATTGTTTAATTTTTTAATATTAGTTATAAATTAAGCTATTTATAATAAAAAAAATGCCTAAGTTTAAAAAATATTATAACGTTTTTGTTGTTTTAACGAAATTCCAGAATATTTAGTTTATTTATTATTTTATTATACTATACGTCGGTTTAATAACTTTTTTAAATTTTGTTTTTTATTTGTTGTTTATTATTCTTTCTGTTATATGTTCTACTATATTTTATATTAAGTTTAATATTATTAGTTCTTTTAATTTTTATAATTTGTTTATTTTATTTATAACGTTTTATATTAATTTAAATCTGTTTAATATATTTAATATATAGTTTAATCTTTTACTAAATAATATATTTAAAATTTATACTAAAAAAATATACTAAAAATTAACTAATTAAATATTTATATAATTTATAGCAGCTATATTTAACAATATTTAATTAACTATGTTTTTAATTGCTAAATAGTTTATAAATATAATTATATTGTTTTTATTAAATTAAACTATTTTTATAGTTTTTAGCAGCTTAAATAAAACAAGTTATTTTTAATTTAAATAGTTTATATTTAGTTTTAGCTTGTAATAAACTACAATTTAAATGTATAATTATTTTTATTTATATTAATAAAATTAAGCTTTTAAAGTTTTAGTTATATTTTTGCTTACATAAAATAATATAACTTTAAAACTATATTTTTTAGCTCTATTTATTTATAAAAAAAACAGGTTTTTTAAATTATAATATCGCAAAGTTATTTTACAGCAAATAACATTTTAAATAGTTTTAAATAAAGCTATTTCTGTTTTTATTAGTTTATAATACATGTTATAAACATAATAAATATGTTTTTTTTTATTTAAGATTTTTTTTTACGTTTTTTAGCTAATAAGTTAGTTTTTTAAGTTTGTAGTAGTTCTGCTAACTAAGCGTAATATAAAATTAAATTATAAAAAAATCTGCTTGTTTTAAAATATTTTTTAAAAGCTTGCAACGTTTTTAAAAAAACTAATTATTAAAATGCTTATATTTGTTTAGCAGTAGTTAATAGTTTTAAAATATTTATATAAAATTTAAGAAGCTTTATAAATAAATATCTAATAAAAATTTTTGTAAAAAACATCGCAATATTTTTTTTATAAAACAATATAAAAATTGTTTTAAAATGTTTAAAATAATTTTATAACTATTAAAATATATAATAACGTTATTAATAAAATATTAATAATAATATATATATTTATGCAGCAGTTAATTTATATATTTTTATATATATGCTAAAAGATTATTATATTTTATTAATACTATATTAAATTATTTTAAGCTATAAAAACTAATTATTATAAATATATTAAAAATTAATAAAAAATCTTGTTGCGTTAATAATTATAATATATTTTTGTTTAGCAAGCTTTCGATTATTTTGCTTTATAAAAATAATAAATAACTATTTAAAACTATTATTTTATTAAGTTATTAAAAATTAATTATTATTTAGCTTTTATTAACTTTATATATTTTTGCTATGTAATAAAAACAAAATAAGCAAAAATATTTGTTTATTTATTTATTATAATTAATTTATTTTATATAGTTTATTATAAATATTCTTTATTATTTTTATATTTTATTTATTAAAAAGTATTATTTTAAATTTAATTTAGTTTTCTGCTAATTATTAATAAAAATATTTTAAATTGTTTTTTTTAAAATGTTTATTTTGTCGCAATTTATTTAAATATTATTCAATATAATTATTTTAATAAATCAGAAAACTTTAAACGTTTTTCGGCGTATATATAAACATTTTTTTAATAATAGTTTTAAAAAGTCGCCTGGTTTTTAATACTTAAAAAATACATATATTTTTAACTTTAAGTTTATTTTTAATATTAGAAAGTTTAGCTTAAAGTTTTTAAAGCTTTTAAATTAATTATTATATTAAATATAACGTTTATAAAAAAATATTTATTATTAACACGTTTAAACGTATTGTTTTATACTCGGTATTTTTTGCGTAATATTAAACATATTAGTTATTTATATGTTTATTATAAAAGTTATTATAAAATTTAACATATATTATTTATAAATAATATAAAAACTAGGCGTTTTTATATAAATATATTATATTTTTATGTAAAATATAATTTTTAAAAGTTATTAAATAAAATATAATTTTAACGTTTATATTAAAAGCTGAAATTATTGCTATAAGCTATACAGCTAAAAAAATAATAGTTTTAAAATAGTTTTTAAAATTTTTATTTTAAACTTAAAAAATATAAATAATTTATTTCAATAATATTTAAGTAATTTATTTAATAGTTAGCAAATATAAAAAATTATTATAAAGCTTAAATATATAAATATATAAAATATATAGCTTAAATAAAAATATTAAAAAGCTTATTTATAATAAAATATTTTTTATTAATTAAATGCTAACAAATATTTTATAAAAACTTTATATAAATATAGTTTAAATATTTTAAAGCTTTATTTAATTTAAACAATTTATATTATAATATAAAAAATTAATAAGCTGCTGGCTTAAACTTTTAAAAAGCGTTTTTTTTTTATAATTTTATTAAGATTTTTTAAACTATTAAACTTTTTAAATATATTAAAAAAACGTTTTAAAATTAAATTACTACAAGCTTTTTAAACAACGTTTAAAAATATAAACTGCGCAGCAAAAACAAATAAAAAACTATAATAAAACAAAAGTAAAAAATATAAAAAAATAACAAACAGAAAAACAACTAGCTATAAAAATATAAGCGCTAAAAACAGCTAAAAATATATAAAAATATAAAATTTATAAAAATAAACGTTTTAAAACTATAACATTTTATTTTTTATTAAAATATCGAAAATTTAATGTAATAAAATTTTAAATTTTAAAATAATTTATTTTTAAATAAATTAATAATTAATAAAAGCTTATAATAATTATTTATTATAATATTAAAAATAAAACAAAAAACATAAAAACGATTAATTATTAGCTAAACATATAAAAAGCTGATTTTATATTATTAGCTATATATTAATTAATTAATTAAAATATATAAAATAAAACATAAACTAAAAAATATATTTATATTTAAAAATATAACGTTAATATTAGCTATTATATTTAGCAGCTTTATAATATAACTTATTTAATTAACTAGCAAATATAAAATTAATACAGCTTAAATAAAACATTTTTTGAATAATATTTATTAGCTTTAGATATAAACAAGCAAAATAAAAAATAGCGTTAGCGGCAGCAGCAGCAGCATTATTTATTATATAATATTTTAAATTAAAAGCAGCAAGCAAAAGCAGCATATATAACTATATAAAGTTTAACAGCGGCAGCTCAGCAGTATTAATTATAATAAAGCTTTAAAAAACTTAAAACAATATATTTTTAATATTTAAACTTAAACTTAAATTAAATAAGCTTAGCAAAAATAAATCAAAAAAAAAAAAATTACTAAAATAAATTAGCTTGTTTTTTTAATTTTAAATATTATATTTAAATAAATTATAAATAAACAAAAAAATATTAAAAATATTATTTATAGCGATATAAACAGCAGAAATAATAAAAGCAGTAAAAACAGCATTAATAGCAGCAGCAGCAGCAAAAACAGCAGCAGCAGCAGCAGAAATAACAGCAGCAGTAAAAGCAGCAGTAATAGTAGCAGCAGTAGTAGTAGCAGCAGCAGCATAAACATAGGCCTAGCAGCAGTAAAAACAATTTTAATAATTATTTATAATAACTATTAACGATTTAAACACGTGTTAATAAATAAATTATATTAATAATTTATAAATAAAAATAATATAATTAATAAATATAATATATAATAAATTATAATAATACTTATAAATTAATATAATTATAATAAAACTTTCAAATTACAGGTTTAATAAATATAAACAATAAACTTATTAAAAATAAAAATATATTTTAAAATAATAAAAAAACTATATTTTATATTAATATATTAAAATTTA
This sequence comes from Rosellinia necatrix, assembly GCA_021209875.1. Lineage (NCBI taxonomy): Eukaryota > Fungi > Ascomycota > Sordariomycetes > Xylariales > Xylariaceae > Rosellinia > Rosellinia necatrix. The sequence goes on from JAGYVD010000003.1 coordinate 1,204,932, forward strand.
ATAAAAATATACAAGCAAAAAATTATATATAGCGTATATATTTAAACTTAAAAAATAAAAAATAAAAAACGTTAAAAAGAAAAAATTATATGTTAACTTATATTTAAACTACTAATAAATTATTAATTATATTTAAGCATTAATAAAATAATAATATAATTAAAAATATATTTTTAAAAAATTTTTTTAAACGTGCTAATATAACTAAAAATAAACTATTTATAGCTTTAAAAAAAGCCGCGCTATATAATTTTATTTTTATTTATTATTATATATAAACAAGCTAATCATATTAATAAAACATATATATTATTAAAACATAAGCTAACTAATTTATTAAAAATGCTTAACAAAAACTAGTTTAAATAAAAAATCTAAAAACGCATTAAAAATAAAACAACAAATTAATTAATAAATTAACTAATTTAAAAATATATAATAATAATATAAAACAGCTTAATAATTAAACTAAAAATTTTATTTTAAAAATTTTTAAACAAAAATATATATATATAAAATATAGTTTTAATGCTGTACTTATAAATATTACACGCTTAAAACAAAAACAACTTTTAAAATCGTTTTTATTATATAATTAATATATATAAATACCTATAGCTTACTATATTAAATAAAAGCTTTTTAATAAATTCGATTATTTATATTAAACATTTCTAAAATATTAACACGCTTCTAGTAATTAATAAATCTTTCCACAGATCGATCTACACCTCCGTTAAATAATTTATTTAATTATTTATTAACTAGATTAGCTTTATTATAATAGAACAGCAAAATTAACGCAAGCGATCAATATATATAAAAAAAAACAGGCTTAAATATACTGCTTAAAAAACTATAAAAAAATTTAAAACATAAGCTGGTAAAACGTTTTAAAAGTTTATAAAAAAAAACTTATTATAAAAAACATTACAGAAAATTAAAACGTACTTTTTTAGTTTATTTAAAATTAAATATAATATGTTAAAGCTATAAAAACGCTATAAAAAAGCAATAAAAACTAGCACAGAATTATAAAAAATATTTACAACTAATAAAAAAACATAATTTTAAATTATATTTAACTTTAGCTAATTATATATATAAAATAAAAATAATTAACACAAGCTAAAATATAAAGCTAAAAAATATATTTAAATATTAAACTAAAAATAATATTAATAAATTTAATATTAATTATTAAAACAACTTATTAAAAAGCTATAATTATCGACTTAATTAAAAATATTAATTAAACAACAAATATTTGAAATATTAAAGCTAAAACAGCTATAAATATAATTATAAATAGTACTAAAGCTGGAGTAAAAGTTATAATAACAAAAATAACAGCTATAAAAAAAGCTGCAAGGGTTAGAACTAAAACTGCAATAACTACTAAAAAAACAAAAAAAATAATCAGAAACTAAAAAGTTATAATTAAAAATATAACTAAAAATATAACTACGGTTGCAATTAAAATTAAATTCGTAGATATTTAAATTATAAAAACTATAGTTAAAATTAAAAAAAAACTAGCGTTTATTTTATATATATTTTATAAATAACAATATAAATAAATAAAAATTAAATAAAATAATAACAAAAACGCGGTTTTTTTATTTAATATTAAATTTAGTTTTTATTTATTATTAACACTATTAAATTTATAAATTAAAAACTATTTTAAAATTATATATAAAAAGTATAACTTTTATATTAAATAAAAAAAATTACGACATTTTTTTAATTATACGTAAAAATATACTTATGAATACTATTTTTAAAAACTATTTTATATAATTAATTTTTAAGCATCTGCAAAATTACGTTAAAACTAAAAATAAAACTATTAAATAAAAAAATTAAAATTATAACATATTAAAAACACGTTTTAATATAATATATAAAACAGCTAATAATATTTTTAACTATAAAATTTTTATAATTAAAACGTTAAATATTAATAATAAATATAATAAAGCTGTTTAATTAAGTTATATATATCTGCAGATTAATATTAAGCCGTTTTTAATTAAATAAAACTAATAAATTTACGTCGACTTAAATACTAAAAAAACTATTATTAATAAATTTTTTTTAAACATTTTAATATATAAAACTGCTTTTAATTAAATTAAATTTGTTGTTTTAAAAAATAAATCGGTTAAACTTAAAAAAAAAGCCAAGTTTATTTTTTATATTAAAAAAATAAACAGAACTAAAAACTTAAAATATTTAAATATATTAAAAAAATAAGTTATAAAAATTATTCAAAACTAAAAATACTATTTAATAATAACTTTTATATTTATATAAAGCTATAATTAATTATAAATCGAAAATATTTATTTGCTAGGCCAAAAAATAAATAAATTTATAGTTTTATTTAATATATTTATTTATAGTTATAAATATATGCAGAAAATTATTAGTTAAAAAACGTAAAATTATAAAATAAAAAAGCTTATTTTATAGTAAAATATAAATTTTATTAAATAATAAAAGCTTTTGTTTTATAGCTATATATAAAAATAATATATATAATATAATTAACCCTAAAACTTTTAAAATAGTACTAATAATAAATATTTTAATAAAAACCGTTAAAATTTATAAAAATATTAAGCTAAGTTAAATCTAAAAAAACAAAAATAGCAAAATATATATAAACTTTTAAAAATTAGCGATAATAACTTTTATAATTACAGCTACCGCTTTTTTATTAACAGAATTAGCTCTAGCTAAAACTAATAAACAATTTTTAATAAATATAATTATTGTAACTAATATAAAGTTTAAGCTAAATCTTTTATTAACTGTAGTAATAATTAATATAATATTAAACATAAAAACAGTTATATATTTAAATAAAATAAATTATATTTTTATAATTAATGAAACCTAAGCTATTAAATTTCTGCTTTTATATATAATTTTAAAAATTTTTATATAATATAAATAATAAACTATTTAATTAGCTGTTTTTATATAATTTAAGCTTAAGTTTATAAAATGTTTTAATAATAATATAGCTATAAACGTTATATTTAGTTATAATATAATCGTTATATAAAATATTAAGCTAATTCTTTTTAATATATTTTAATTTTTTTAAAGCTTGTTTTATATATTTTAACAGCTTTTTATATAAAAATAATATTTTTAAAGTTTAAACGTTATTAATTAAATTAAATTAAACTGCGATTTTTTAATATATTAATTATATGCTAATGTAATCGTTTTTTATATAGTTATAAATTATTTTAATTTTTAAAAACTAAACAATATTTTTTATTTTTAAGCTTATAAGCGTTTTTAATTCTGCTAATAATTTTTTAGCTAATTTTTATTAATTTTTTATATATAACTAAAAATTCGTTTATATAAAACAAAATAAATATTTTACGATTTAAAATATAAAATAAATATAGTTTTTGATTAAATATAATTAGCTTAAAACGTTTTAAAATGTTTAAAAATTTTTATATTATAATAATAAAAAGTTTTATAGCTTATATAAAGTTTTATTTAATAGCATAGCTTTTTTCTGCTGTTTAAAACTATTTAGTATTAAATATATAATAAAACATTTATTGCTTTTTGAAACATTTAAAAATGCTAATATTATATTAAACTATTTAATTTTTAAATTAAAATATATGCTAATTATTATTATTTAAAAAAATTTGTTATAAACATTATAGCATATATTAACTAAAACATATTTATTATTTATAAATTTTTTATATAATTAGTTTTATTTTATAAACTTTTAAAAAAAATTTATTAAATTTATATATAAACATTTATTTAAATAATAATAGCTTGTTTTTAGTTTTTTAGTAAAACTATTTTTATAACTTTTTTTTATATAGCAAATATTTTTTATATGTTTTTTTTTTAAAAATTAGTTTAAAAATAGTTTTAAGTTTTTTATTATATAAAAGTTTTTAATAAAATTATTTTAATATATTTAATTTTTAAACTAGCTTTTAATTAATTAGTTTTATATTATTATATTATAACTATAAATATAATATATAATATTTTATATTTATAATTTTGAAAATATAAAGTTTTTATTTGTTTTAAAAAATATTTTTATAAAAATATTTTACATATAATTTTTAATAAGTTAATTTCTAGTTTTATATATATTATTACAATAAATACTAAGCTTTTTATATTATTTTTAGTTTTTTATTTAGTTTTTTACGTTTAGTTTTACAGCTTGATCTGCTTGCAAATAAAAATATTTTATATATATATTTACGTTTTATCCAAGTTTTTTCTAGCTTTTTATTGTTTGTTTAGCTAGCTAAAATTAGTTTATTGCTGGCCTGTTTAACAATTAGTATTTTTATTATTATAAAATTTATAGCGTTTTTAAAACGTTATAAATAATTATTTTTATATGTTATAATTATTTTATTTTTAAAGTTTTTGCTAAAATTATTTTTACTTTAAAAATTATATTTAAAATAATAAGTTTTTGCTGCTATATTTAAAAAACTAGTTTTTAGCTTAAAATCTGCTCTGCTAGCGCATTTATTTTTAATTTATATTTATTAGTTTAATTAACCAAGCTATAAATAAAAATGTTTATAATATTTTTGATATTTTTAAAAGCTACATATAATATATTTTTAACCTTTTATTTATTATTTATTTTGTGCTGCTGTTTATTTAGTAAATTTAAAACTTTTAGTTTTTTACTGCTGTTTATTTAATTTTAATAGCTAGTTTTTCTGTTTTTCAAATAAAACAGCTTTTTATTAAATTTAATATTTTTAATAATAATTATTTTTATAATTAAAAACTTATATATAATACAAATTAATTATTTTATATTTAATTAAATATTTAATATAAGCTTAAAGTTTAATTTTATATGCTTGCTATTTTTTAGCAGCAAGTTTTTTTTTTTTATTAAATACACGTAATATTTATATACGTATATCTTGTTTTAATTTAATTATAAGTCGCTTGTCAGCGTTTTTATTTAAGCTAGGTTATATTGTTAATAATACTGCGTTAATTAATGTTTAAATATATAATAAAAAACATAAAAGTTCTAAGTTTTAAAAAAGCTTTTATTATATAGCTAAGCAGCCGCTTAAACTATTTCCGGCTATAGTTTTAATAATAAGCTAGCTTTATTAAATAGTTTATTTGTTTTATTAATTATTTTTTTGCTAGCTTATTTAATATTTTTAACAGGCTTTTTAATATAAAATAAAAAAAGCTTGTTATTAATTTTTTTATTTTTTAATTAAAGCTTATATTAAGTTTTATTTTTATAAGCTATTATAAAAACATTTAAATTGCTTTTAATAATATATATTATAAGCTTATAACGTTTTTTATTTAACGTATAAATCGTTTAATTTTTAAAAAATTTATATAATAGTTTTATTTATTAAAAAATATATAAATTAACTTAATATATTTATTTTTAATTATTAAAGTTTAGTTTAATTTATTATATTTTATTAAATAATTAAACCGATTTTAATATAGTTTTTAAAAAGTTAAGCAGCTTTTTATTTAAAAATCGTTTAAATATTTATTATTTTATATATATAATAGCATATATTTTATATTTAATATATAAAATTTTATTAATTTATACGTTTTTAGCTATATATATTAATGCTTATAAAGCACAGCTTTTTAAATATTTTAATTATTAATATTAAAAGTTTTAATGTTTTCTTTTAGCTTAAAATTTTTTAAAATAGCTTATAAGCTAAAATATACCAGGATTAATTAAATATAATTAATTTAGCGGCATTTTTAAAAATTATTTATAATATTTTACTTATATTTAATATAAAGTTTTTGTTTAAATATTAAAAATTAAGTTTATATTTAAAAAACTCAGTTATAATATTTAATAAATTAAGCTATTAAAATATTATTTTTATATTTTTAAACATAGTAAATAATTAAAACTATAATATTAGATTTTTTTTAATTAAACAAGCTTTTAAAATAATGTTTATTTAAAATTTTTTATTAACGCGATATTAATAAATATTATATTTATTAATAAGTTTTTTAAAAGCTAAATAATATTTTTTAAATAATTTTTCTGCTTTTGTTTAAAATAAAAAACTATAAAATGCTTATATAGATTATATTTTTATTTTTAGCTAAAATAAAAAATCTAAGTTTTAATAGCTTTTATTATTAATTAAATACAGTGCTTTATAATTATTAATTAATATATTGTTTATTAAAATATATTTTTAAATCTAATCGTAAAAATACCTCTAAGTTACCGGCAATTTTTTTAATAAAATTAAATTAATTATTATAAAAGTTATATTAAGATTAAAATAGTTTAATTTTTATTATTAACATTTATTATATTATTTAAACTATTGTTTTTTTTTTTATTAACTTTTTTAACTTAAATTAGCGATTTTACTACGTAAGTTTTTATAGCATATATAAAGCTATCATTTTTTAATTTTTTTAATTTTTGTAGTATTAATCCAGATTTTGCTAAACTAGCGTATATTAGTTTTATTAATCGTAAACTAAAGCTTATTATAAAGTTTAAAAAGCTAGAAATAAATATTTTTAGCTTTATTTAAACATAAGCATTTATAATTTTTTTAGCTAGCTAAATTATTTTAGCACGTTTTTTAAGCTTTATTATTTTAATATATTATTATGCTAGCTAAAAATCTATTTTATATTTATTAGCTTGTTAAGCTTATAAATATTTTAAACTTATTTTTCTTGTTTTTAATTTATATTTATAAATTATAACATTAAAAATTTTATTATATTTTACTAAAATAAATAATTTTTTTAATAGCTTATATTTAATTAACGTAGTAAATTATTAACGCTTTTAATTAAACGTTATATAAACATTTACTACTACTAAAAATTTTTGTTATAAATATTTTATTTATATTAAAAGTTTTAAAATTACTGTTTTTAATATATTTATTTTTATTTTTTATATTATATTATTATTTTAACTCTGTTTTTAAAAACTTTTATAATAATCGTTTAATATTTTTATTAAATAATAGTACAAAAAAAAATAAAACAGGCAAAATTATATTATATAAAACAAAAATTAAATTTTTAAACGTAAAATTAAAGTTTTTAATATTTATATTAATAATAATCTTTATATATATAATATTAACTGTTTTATTAATTTATTTATATATAATTATATAGCACGATTAAAAGTAAGCTTTATTTTAAAGCTAAATAAAATATTCTGTTTAAATATTTAAAAGCTTAATAATAATTTTTTAAATAATAAGTTTAAAAGTATCGGGCATTAAAAAGTTTCCGCGGTTAAAATTTTTATATAAAGCTTTTTATATATGTATTTTTTATACGTTATATTTTTTTTTTACCTGTTTAAAATATACTGCTGCTAATTTTTATATTAGTCGTATAAAAAACAAGTTTAAATTATATACTAAGCTTTTATTATCAGAGTTAATAAACGCTTAAATATTTTTTATTTAAACATAATATTTTAAACAAATATACTAATAATTTTAGTTATAAATAGTTTTTAAAAAAACATTTGTTCTAATTATTATAATTAAAACTGTTATTATAAAAATAAAAATAACGCGGTACTTTATTTTAAAAACTATAGCAGAATTTAAAGCTTTAAAACTAAAATATAAAAAATCTAGTTAAAATAAATAATAATAGCTATATAAAAATTTAAATAAACGATTTTATATTTTAAAATTAAATAAATTACTTCTTTTAAAAAAAAATACCGGTTTAATAGCAAACTAAGCTTATAATTTTAACAGAAGTATAAATTAATCCACAAAAAAATTTATTAATTATTAAAAACGTATTAATACTTTAAAAATATTTAATATAAATAATTAAATTTATTAAAAAGCTTTTATTTAATATAATAAGCCACAGGTATTTATATATATTAATCACGTAGTAAAAACAATTTTAAAAGTTGTTCCTGCCCTAAGCGTGTAACGCTTGCAAATACAGCATTAGAACTGCATTTTATATATATGTATCCTCTGCTTAAAAGATCCCCAAAATAGGGATTCCTGGCTTAATTGCTAAGCTGTTCCACACTACTATTACAAATTAGTTATTTATTAAACGTTTAAAGCTTAAATGCTTTTATTCTTTAGCAATAATTTAATATAATTAATAAAAAAATAAACGTTTATATAAATTATATTTTTTTTATTAGCTACGCATTTTTTATCGTTAAAGTTTTTTTATTTTAACTTAAAAATACCGATATTATTTTATTTAATTTTATATATATTTTTTTTAGTTCCGGCTGCTATATTTAATTTAAACTGTTTTAATTAGCTTAATACAGCATAACTATATTTATTATTATTAAAACTATTTAAGCTAAAAAAGTTAAACAAATTATTATTACTATAGTTTTTACTACAACAATAGTTGTTGCTTTTATTTTTATTACTACAGCGCTTATAAAAGTTGTTTTAATATTTAATAAAAAGTTTTAAGTTATTATTTTTTCCGGAAAAGTTTTTGTTTAATAAAACGTATAAAAAAATATAATAGTTATAATATTTAATTTATTTAGAGTATTTATAATTATATTTTATATACTAGCTATTTAAACATTAGTTAATATAGCAGCTTTATTTTTGTTTTATTAGCAGGCTTTGTTTTAAATAACCGATTTATAGCTTTGTTAGTTTTAATATTATTTTTAGTTAGCTGCAGTTCTAAGTTCTATATTATCGGAAATTTAATATTAATATTTTTAAAACTTGCTTAATTAACTTTAAAACTAAATTAAAAAATATTTTTATAGTTTTAACGTTTTTTTATAAAATATTAACTAAAACGTTTGTTTATTTTTAATATTTTAAAAAATAATTAATAGTTTTTTAGTTTAAACTAAATTGTTTTAGCAGCAGCATATTTTTAAATAAAAATTATACCGATTTGAAATATTCTGCTAAAATTTTTCTAAAGTTATTTATATTTAAGCTTAATATATATAATAAAACATAATAACGTAATATTATTACAAGCTTAAAAAAAATTAAACATATTATTAAGAAAATATTTAAATATATATATAATATGTTTAAATAGTTGTTTTTACGTGCAAATATTATTAGCTGTTGCTTTTAATTTATTAACTTATAATTTAAAAGTTATAAAAAAATAAAACAAAATAAACTACACGCGTAAAAAAATAAAATAACAAAGCTATTTTTTAAAAAATTCCGGCTTTTAATTATAATATATATATTTATAATTGTTTAATAAACATGTTTACTAACGCTTTTTTTTAATAATAAATAAAAATAAATAACTTGCTACGTTTATAAATTTAAATATACTTTAGTTGTTAAACACGCTTAAATATATAACTTTTATAATAATAACTTCTAAAATATAAAAATAAACTATTAAGCATTTTTTAACAACTGCTTATTTATAAGCTTGAGCAAAATATATAATTTATATAAAAAAAAAAATAGTTGTTAAAATAACGTTCTGTCTACGTTAATTATTTAATTATAGCTAAATTAAAGCTGCGTTAATTGTTTAGTTATAGCTAAATTAAAACGCGCGCGCTTAAATCTTTAGCTATAAATAAAATCTTTTAACCTTAAAAAATCTAAAAGATAATATTAGTTTAGTTTAATAATAAAATCTATCGGTTGCATAAATGCACCACTTTAAAAAAATTAATATAAAAATAAATAAAAAATGCTTTATTAATTCCTCTACTAAATAAAGAATTCTAATAAGTCTAGAATTAACCCCTGCAAAAGTGGCCGTAGGCCACCTGTTGCCAGCCGTAGCCTGTGCAACCTATCTAATCTAATAATACACGAGCCGTTAGCTCGATTAATACGGCCCCCTTCGGGGACTCTATCAAACTGCGACTCAAGAAGTGCTGACAAACTTTTATTAGTTGTTAATATCTTTCCGAGAGACAGAATTACTTTTAGTTAAAAAAAACTTTAAGATTTCCCACTTAAAAAAAACAATTTAAAGCTTTAAAAATAAACAAAAATACGCGGATTATTTTAACTAAATAGTTATTAAATCGCAGGAGGACTTTATTTACACGCTGAAAAATTAAAGAATTATTAAATAATTAGGTCACGGTTATAAAAAATAATAAAAAAACAGCTTAATAAAAATAAAATTGATTAAAAGAAACCTGCAATGCAAACTTAAGCTTTAATACCGGCTAAATTAAAAAAAAATACACCTATTATCCCAGAAAAATAACAGGGAATTCCCTTCGGCAGTGCTCGTGGTGGGGATATTTGGCCGTGTATAGGGTGGTCTGTGCACCCAGGACCTTAAACTAATCCACCTTTCACCCTAGCCTAGGAAATAGCTCCATAACTAATACAACATTATTCCTCATTCCGAACCTAACAAAACTTGCTTTAAAATTTTATTTATAAATTTAAAACTTTAAATTTAAAAAAGCATTATATAATAAAATAAATAAGTTTTTTTTTAAACTGTTAGTTTATTAATATAATAGTTTATAAGCTTCATTATTAAAAACAAATAAATTATTTTTTATAAAAACTCATTATAAAAAAATTATTTTAGTTTAATTAAATAGTAAAAATTAATTAATGTTAAAAGATTTGTTAATTTAGCTTAAACATTTTTTATTGCTATTGTTTTATTTAACAAAATAAAACTTTAAATATATATAATAAAAATATTTTAATAAATAGCAACAGATAATTATTTTTTATATAATATATTATAAAATAAATAAACATTGTTTTTAAATAAGCTAAAAAATTTAAAACATGAAAAAAACTTCAAAATAAGATTGTAAAAGTAAAAATAATATAAAGCTATTTTATTAACTTGTAAAAAAATTATATTAAAGTTTAATAAAAATTAAATGAGCGCTGCTAAACTATTTTTTATAAATTTTTTATGTTTAAACTAAAAAAAAGTTTTAATAACGCTGCTATAAACTATATTATAGCTAAACTTAAAATAATAACTAAAAAATAAAACTGTTTATAAGATTTTTTATATAAATTAAACTAATAAATAGTGGACTTATTTAATTGAATATAAAATATTTTTTTAAAAGTTTTAAAAACAATCTTATAAATTTATTAAAATTTTAATAAATAAATGTTATAATAAAACCGCGAAAAATAAAATTAGTTTTAAAGTTTAATATTATAATATAATGAATTATTTAAAATTAATATAAATTAGTTTATAAATAAATTTATAAAAATAAGCAATATTAAATCTTATTTTGCTAAAAAGCTTTAAAAACATAGTTTTTATTTATTAAATAAATATTTTAATATAATTATAACATTTAAAAACATAATATAATATTTATAAAAATATAAACGTATTAAAAAAGCAAAAGCTGGTTATAAAGTATGAAATTTTAATAAAGATTTTTATTTAAATTTATTTAATTTAAAACAGATTTTATAAAACTTGCTAAAAAACGCGTTTTAATAAAGCTAAATAAATTTTAAAAAATTGTTTTTATGACTTATAACTAAAACAATTTTTAAATATTTTAAAAATTAGTAAATTTTAACGCATATATAAAATATTATATATAAATAGCTTATTATTTATTAATTAATAATTAAAACGTATTAACGTTTATATTTTAAAAATATAACTTATATTTAATATAATTATATTTTTATAATATTTATTATAAATATTTGTTTTAATAATTATTAAAAGTTAAAATTAAACGTTTAAATTATTATTAAAACAGCTGATTATAAAAATAAATATTTTTAATAAATAAAAAATATATTATTAAAACTTTTTAATTAAATATAACGTAATGCCTGCGTTAATATTATTATAAATAAATATCAACTAATATTATAATATTAAAAAACCATTTTAATATTATAGCTACAACAAATAAATTTTTTATATAACTAGTTTTACTGTTTATAAATAAAAGAAATATTATAAATAATATAAATAACAAACTATTATATATATATATTAACAACAAATATATATAAATTTTTTAAAATTTTTAAAAATATAAGTAAACAATAATTAATAATATTAAATTATTATATAATATAAAAAAAAAATACTAATTTTAATTTAAAAATATAAAACAATATAGTTATAAATATTTAAACTTAAAAAAATGCATTAAATTTAACGCTAAAATTTATTTAAAAAAAAGAAGAAAAAACCTATTTTGTTTATATTAAAAATCAAACCAATTTTAAAAAATCAACAAAATATGTTATTTTTTTAATAATAAATTTTACCGCATAAAAGAAATTAATATAAGCTGGTATAAAAAACCTAATATTTAAATTGTTATTCTTAATATTCCTATGTTTATAACTTTAATAAAAACAAAAACTAAAGCGCTAATAAAATATAAATTATTAATATTTATTAAATTAATAAACTAATAAGTAAATAATAAATAAACAAGTTAAAAAAAACGTTAGAACTTATATTTTTAAAATATTATAACTTTTTAATATGTCTAATAAAAAGAATCAGATAATTTATTTTTTATTAACTTTATAAAAATAAATTAGCTAAAAACTTAAAATATAGTTTTTATATAAAATATTGCTTAATAAATTAAAAGCTATATAAAAATATTTAATTAATAATTTATAAAAATTTTTATTAAACTTAATAATATATTATATATATTATTTATATTATTTATAAAAAAGCTAGTAAAAGTTCTGTTTTTATATAAACTATTAAAATTAACTAAAATTATAAAAAAACTAGTATTTTTGATTATTTATTAAAAAACCTTGTTTTATGTTTTAAATATTAAAATTTTTATAAAAATTAATATAAAACAAGCTTTTTATTATATTTATATATATAAAAATAATAAAATCTAACTATTTATTATATAAAATATAAAATATATTATTATAAAATAATATTATTTAAATTAATAAATAATCTGTTTATATTTTAAAATATATTAATAATATATTATTTAATTTTTAAACAACTTTTATAATATATATATAAATAATATATTTATTTAATCAAATGATTTAAAATATATAAAATATATATATATAAAAGTTTTTAAAATTATATAATACTAGTTTATAAGCTAATTTAAAAAATTAATATTTTATATATAATAAACTAAATTTTTAATTTTTATTATTAATTTTAAAACATATAAGTTAACTTATTAAAAATTATAGCTATAATAAATTAAAAACTTTTATTTCAATAAAAACGTATAATTTTTAGAAAATTTTATAACTTTTATTAAAAATTTATTAATTAATATAATTATATTATAATTTTTATAAATTATTTAATATAAAAAACAAAGCTTTTAATTAAATAAACAATCATAATAAAACTTTTTATAAACTAAAAAGTTTTAATAACAGCTTTTATTAAAACATTATTAATATAAGCTGTTTATAAAAATTAAAACTAATTTGTTTAATAAAGTTATAATAAAAATATTATTACAGCTATATAAAAATAAATAATATTTTACAGCTTATTTTTAAAAATATTATATAATATTAAATTAAATTATAATATTTTTAATAAAAAATATTAGCTGTAATTATAACGTTAAAAAATAAAAACTAAAATTAATAAGCAGTTAAAAAACTTTTTTATAATTATAAATTATTAAATATTAGAATATTTTAATATAAAATAATATTTAAACTTAAAATAAGCTAAATAAACTAAATTATTTTTAAAATATAATTTTCTAATTATTTTTGTTAAAAAAACGGAATAGCTAACGCTTTATTATATAAATCAAAAGATTTAATAATATATAAAGCTAAAAAATATATATATAAATATTCAGCAATTTTTAATTTATTATTAATAAAATAAAACTAATATTTTTATAAACAGAAAAATATTAAATTTTTATATTAGTTTTAAAAAGAAATTAAAAATTAATTAGTTTTTAGCTAGTTAATAAAATATAAAAAAACTAAAAAACTTTAAAATAAAAATTATTAATAAAAAGCTAAAAATAAAAAATAATAACTTTTAGCCATTTAAAACAGATTAATAATAATATATAAAAGCTAATAGTTTTTAATTATTTTTATTTAAAAACTAAGCTTATTTAAAAATTTATAACTATATATTTACTGCTTATTTAAATAAATATAAAATTAAAAAATAATATTAAAAAATATTAATAGTTTAAACTAGTTAATAATTATAATATATATATAATAAACAATATAAAAGATTAACTGGCAAAAATATTTTATAATAAAATTTAAAGTTTTAAAACTATTATTAATTTTTATCTATATATAATAATATTTAATAATAAACACAGGTATAATAATACGTTAATTATAATAAACCGTTTAAAAAAACAATAAATTATTTTTATATAATACAAGCTATAATAATTAATATAGCAAAATATATAATAAAAGCTTATTTAAAATATTATATTTAATATATTTATAACTTTAATATTAAATAAAAACTATAATTTATTTTAGTTTTTATTAATAAATTATATAAATTAATAAATATAAAATATATATTAGCTTTTATAAAATATTATAAAACTATTAAATAAACAAAATAATAAATAAATATTTTAATTAATAATTAAAACTATATATTAATGATAGAGTCCCCGAAGGGGCCCGTATCAATCGAGCCAACGGCTCGTGTATTATTAGATTAGATAGGTTGCACAGGCTACGGCTGGCAACAGGTGGCCCACGGCCACCCCTGCAGGGGTTAATTCTAGACTTACTAGAATTCCCCACCTAGCAGAGGAATTAATAGAGGCATCTTTCTTTCCACCCTCATACCAATCTTCTCAATTAACTATTATTAAAATAACTAGTTAAAATAAATATTAGCAATAAATTATATTTAAACATTATTATTTTATAAGTTTATAAAACTATTATTATATAAAATAAAAATAAAATTTTAATATTTTTAATTTTAATTAAAAAATAAAACAGCCGCAGAAAAACTAAAAAACTATTAATTAAAAAAAACATTTAAAATAAAAACATAAAATGAAGCATTAAAAATAGTTTATTTTATAAACTCTGCTAAAAACATTTAAAATAAACTTAAATATAAATAATAAAACTTTAATTTTAATATAAAAACTATATATTAATATTAAAAAAAACAATTATAAAAATAAACTGTTTATTTAATAAATTAAACTCTTTTATAATATAATAAAAGTTTAAAATAATTAATAAAAATAAAAACATGTTGATTTTAAAAATATTATTTAATTAAAAATTAATAAATTAATATTATATTAACTAATTATATTTATATTTAAATGATTTATTATTAGAATAAAAAGCTAAAAATTTAAACAAAACATTAATTAAACTATAAAAAAAATTTACTATAAAAAAATTAAAGCTTTAAAATATATTATAAAAGCTATAATATTAAATTAATTAAAAACATTAAAATATTAATAATAAATAATATTTAATAAAAACTTTAAAAATAATATAAAATTATTAAAAAAATTATAATATAAATTTAAAAGCAGCAGAACTTTTAATAAAATTAAACAATTAATTGTAAGCTATAAAAAACTAAATTTAATATAATATATAAAAATAATAATAAAACTATATAAAAAATATAATAAAGCAAAAATAAAAACAAATATAAACTAAAATAAACGCAAAAAAAAAATAATATAATATAAAAAAACTTACATAATAACTTAATAAGATAAAAGCTTAAAAAATATTATATAAATAAATATTTAAAGCAATTTTTTTTATTAAAAAACGCTACATAAAAGTTGCAAGTTTAAAACCTAGACATATTTTATAAACAAGCTATTTTTTTTAAAAAAAAAATAATTATAAATAATTAGTCCTAGTCCTTCTTATAGCATGTATAGCACGCGCAAAATATCCGTACACTTGTTGCTAACTATAGTGCATAGACTGGACCTACTTTATACACCTGCATTTAGCCAGAATTCTAGTGGGCTAATTTCTCCTACTTACTCTTTCTTTTTTTCATCTATAGATTTTTTATATAATATATTACTTATTGCTAGAGCCTTAACTTCTTATTTATGACTAGTGCAACACACGCGACTTATAAAAAATATAACATTTTTAAACAATAAGTTTTATTTTTTAGTTTAATAAAAGCTGAACAAAACTATAGTAAAAAAAAACGTTTATAAACTAAAAATAATTTTAAAATATTAATTTAATTATAAGCAGAACAGTTTAAACTATTTTATTACATAAAAAAAATAAAATTATAAGTTTAATTAATAAATAACAGAAAAGCAGCTGTAATACAGCTTATACTTAATATTAAACGCTAAAAAAACGCTTTTATAAAAACACATAATAAAAATTGCTAAAATTAGCAATAGCTTAAATTAACGCAGCACTTTAATACACGCTTTTTAAAAAACCGCTTACTTAAGCTCTTTTATCCTTTTTAAAACGTAATAAAACTACGCACTTTTTTATTTAGGACTAGCTTTAATAAGTAGGCCCTAGCCTATGCATTTTAGCTAGATCTACAGATTAAATCAGAATACTTAGATTTTTATTTTCTATAATATATTTTTCACCACCCTATAGTGCACCTTTTAATAAAACTTTTATTTTTTTATTTATAAAACAATTTCTTCTTTTTAATTTATATGTTAAATTTAGTTAATATGTAATATTAAAAAATTCTTTACAATAAAAGTTATATATAATTATAATTAAAATAATTAAATATAAATTATTATAATCAACAAAAGTTTTAATATTTAACTAAAAATATTATTTTTATATATTTTAATTTTCAAAATGTAATTCATATTATCCTTTTCCTTTATTTATATATAATGTTATAACTATCTTTAAATATATATTCTCTTATTTATAACTTAATTTAATTTTTAAATGTCTAAAATGCTATAAAAATATAGCTTATGTTAAATAATTTCTTCTTTAAAAATAAAAGAAATGCTTATTATATTAGCTTTACTTTGTTTTCTTAAAATAATTATAAATTTAATGTTATATAAATATAAATCTATAATAAACTAAAAATTATAATATTATTTATGTTATTTAAAAATTTAATTAATATAATTATTAAAAACAAAACTTTTATTTTTTATTTTTTGCTGTATTATTAGCTTTAAAAACATTTATTATATATTTATTATAGCTTTAATTTTACAGTTTTTTTTTTTTTTTTACATATATAAATATTTTAATTTATTTTTATTTCTTATGTTTTTATAAAACAAATTTAAAACTCTTTTAACCTTAATATGCTTAAAAGTTAAAGTTATAAAGAAAAAAGTTTGGTGGTAGGGCCCTGACACTAGTAGAACCCAATCATTATATCAAACAAGCGTACGTATATGCTGTTTGGGCTGGTGTCTATTGTCCTCTGGCAGCCAGGTAGGTGGGCCAGTCCTGTTATGATAGTTCCCGGTGATGATAACCACTCGACGCTGTGGGTTGTATCTCCCCTTACAGGGTGTGTTATGACTACTATACATACTACCCGCACATAGACCGTTTCAGAAAATCTAGTCATGTAACTATTTATGGCCCCACATCCCTGACAGGCCACGTGCCACTTCCTTCTGCTACAGCGCTCGTGGATACTCTTTTAAAGCAAGGTCAAGCACTCAAAAACATGTTTTCATGTCGAATTCTTTCCCTATTATCACAGGGTCAATAGAGACGAAGCAAGATTCACCAAATACCAGATGAGTTTACCAGCGGAGTTTAACATATTTGACAGGAATTACTGTGCAGCGCCCAAACATCAGGCGCCAAGCCATGTTCGGTTAATTATTTACATAAGCTAACGGCCAGGCTGTGGGTGTTTTGTGCTGAACCTCTGTACCACACAGCCCCTTATACTCTTTATACTCCAACACGGTTGGTTAGTGGTGATAAGCACCCAGGCCGAGAGAAAGGTAGTAAACCTAACCACAACCACGCAATGGTGTTTTTCAACAACAAGCCTTCTTAGATGCTGTGCTTATATCCTAGAACCAGCGCCATATATAACGCTGTTCTGCCTGGCAAAGATTACACGCTAGAGTTCGTTAACCTATTCGAAACTATCGAAGTGGTTCCGACCCCGCAACCCCTCATATGCCCGGACCGTCGAAGAACTGCGTGTGAACAGATTGTTTTTCGGCCCTAAGTGGTCTCTATGCCCGTGCAATATAACCCTGCTACAGTATACCGGTGTTTAATCTCTAGGACAACCAAATCTCCGTACTTAGTCTCGCGCCAGGTACCAAGAACCACCATGCATAAACCACCATTTATAACCCGCGCGCCGTACGTGTATAAGGTTGAAGGTCTATTTTTATCCATGTCCCAGTGGGTGTGTTGTTTAATCTATCCCTGGGAAGGTATTGATGAAGTGAAGGGACGTCCTTGATGCCGATTCCCGCATTATGAAAAAAACGCCTGTTGTTTTTCCTGAGATCCCTTCGGTTAAGACTCAGTCAGCAATGCTCGGAGGTTAATACTAGATACATACCTGTGTCTCCCTCTTCTTCTGCCTCTTCCTGCGCAAAACAATGATTGCTATTACACCAAGCACCGACAACCCAGCTATAATTCAGTCCAAGTCAGCAACACCCCTCCCTAGCGAGTAGCAGTAGTGCCATAAGGAGGTGCCATACCTGCCGCTCCTACTCCGCCAATGAAAGCAGCACTCGGCACCGAGGGCATCGAGCTACTTGTTTGAGCAGGGTCCGTGGCCATCACTGTAGATGTTGTACTTGCCCTCGTTGTGCCCATGCCCGTCGTCTGGCCATTGCCAACCCCACTGCTTCGAGTTGGCCCCGATGTCACAGCTGTAGTGGTGCTGGGTTTGGCCGTGACTGTCACAGTTACAGGGTTTGCACTCACGGTCACAGACGTAATGACTATCGCTGTCTGTGCCGGTGCCGTCACCGTTCTGGTTGGGGATCGGACACTTGTCTCCCCTGCCAGGGTCCCCTTCGGTGTTGTTATCAACACTGTTGTTTCCCGTGTGGGCGAAGAGGGTGTGCTGGGCTGAACCGTCCTTGTGGGTGATTGTGTGACGGTCCGCGTGGGAGTTGGCGTCAACTGCTGCTCTTCGTCACTGTCATCGTTGTCACTGCCTGCGTTTCGAGGAATGCGGGTATCGATGTATGGGAGAGCAGCCCTCCGTCTTCGCTTTGAGAGGCATGCCATTCTGTATTACGGTGGGCAGTTTCTGCGAGTGCGAATCGTGTATGAACTCTTCGATCGCCTGAAATTTCAGAGGAAGTATGAGCGTCTACTTCACGATAATGCGGGAAGTAAGGTAGCTTTCTACACCAGAAAGGAAACAAGACCGGGGGCTTGGGGCTGTGTTTGCTTTCAAAATTACCTGTCCCCGCCGACCCTGTCGATCTTGGTTCGTTTTCCGAGCACGGATGATGTGTATGTGGGCCCTGCGATCTCTAACTACCCTTGTCAAGGCTTTAGTTAAGCTTTCGGTTCCGTTGATACACGTGTCTCTCGTCGATGGAGTGATTGGTACGTTTTGCGTTGAAGTTTCGGACAGGGTATGGGATGGGTGACAGTGCTCCGCCATTACCCGCCCGGCCTAATGCCGGCTTGCCGGTGATCCGGGGGCTTAGGCCATTGAAAACGTAGTATCATTAATTTTCCTATAATGGAAAAAGAAAAAACCGCACGTCTTCGTATTACGCGTCCTGATAAGCCTCAATTGTCGTTTCATAGAACATCATTTGTTCCAGTTGATGTTTCAACCGTTTTGCCGCGCGACATTGTGGCCCACTTGATCCATACTCGGTGCATCTGTAAAGATCTCGACGATGTTTCTTTTCGACGTGGTGAAATGGTGATTCGCCTATAGGTGTGAACCGGGGTTCAGGGGTATTTCGTGGGCTTTGTCTTATAGGCGTCGAATAGCCAGCCTCTCTATATGGCTGCTTCTATCTAGCCTCAGGCAGGATCCTGATATCTGAAGAGTCGGCATGGAACAACAAGATGAGCGCGAATCATTGGCAGCTGCGGCCGTTCGTTCTTCTATTCGCTTAACCTCTACTTTATACGCCACAGCTGCTACTAGTATTCAGCTCATTTCTATAGATCCCCAGTACGATCCGGAGCGGTATCACGATGACGTACCAGTGCCAACTCGGAAGTCGAAGGCCAATTCCTTCCCGCTGGGTAGGCATTATCAGCCAAGCTGGAAGGCACCGCCATCGCCAATACTACGAGATTTCAACTTGAGGGGAGACCAGCAGCGAGTTACGATCGGTCTGTCTGATGATGCTCGCAGGATTGAAACTTTCAATGATCCTAACGTAATAGATCCGAGAGAGCAGATTGAAGAGAGGCCGACGACCCCAGCACCCGAGCCAGAACGACCGTACCATGCCTTCCCAAAAAGCCGAAAAAAGCTGCTCATTGGTATTATCGGTGTCGCGGGTCTGTTCTCGGGGTTGTCGTCCAATATATACTTCCCATCGCTGGACGCCATTGCGAAGGTAGGTTCGGCATATACTTTTATCTGGACGGCATCGCAGTGACTAAAAAGGAATAGGATCTGAATGTCAGCCTCGAAGCTGTTTCCCTGACTATTACGTCTTATTTGATTATCCAAGGCATATCACCGTTGTTTTGGGGTTCATTGTCGGATACAGTGGGACGGCGACCCATCTATATTGCGTCTTTCGCGGTCTACATTATTTCCAATATTGCTCTTAGCTTCTCCCCCAACTTTGCCGTTCTACTTGTTTTCAGAGGCTTGCAAGCTGCGGGAAGCGCTTCGACTGTTAGCATTGGTAAGTGATATGTCGCCCGGCTTGGCTTCCGGTGTCGGATTATCTAATATCCAACTAGGCAATGGTGTCATCCAAGACATTTCCCCCCCAGCCGAAAGAGGTGCTTTTATCAGTTTCTATCAAGCCAGTAAGCGAAAAATCACCACCATGTCTTACCTGATTAGTATTGCTAACTAGCAATTATCTCGTTAGTTCGTAACTTTAGCATTGCTATCGGCCCCGTCCTTGGCGGCCTTTTGGCGAACTTCTTTGGCTTTCGGTCCATCTTCATTTTTCTTGTTATCCTTTCGTCTCTTGTCACTGTTATGATCATCATATTTCTCCCGGAAACATTACGCAGTATCGCAGGTGACGGTTCACTACGACTCACTGGTATCCATCAGCCCCTTATCGCTCGATTTATCAAGGAGCCTTCTTACATGCAGGACCCAGACGAATCGGTTCAGCGAAAGAAAGTAACCCTTATTACCTTTATTGAGCCCCTAAAACTTCTGGGTGAGAAGGACATACTGTTAAACCTACTGTTTGGCGGCGTGATATATGCCATCTGGAGTATGGTGACCTCTAGTACTACTGGGCTTTTCAAGTCGCGATTTGGTCTGAGCGATCTTCTTCTTGGTCTGGCATTCCTGCCAAATGGTACACAACTTTCCTACACAATCCCCCCCGGCCGTGGCGTTCAGCTAACAGAGATGCCTGCGGGCTAGGATTCGGCACAATTATTGGCTCTACGATTGTCGGCAAGCTCATGACACGCGACTATAAAACTGCTGAGGCCGCATACAAAGCTAAGCACAATTTACCGTCGAGTTACCAGCTCCCGGCTAAGAACCTGCCTGCGGACTTCCCCATCGAGCATACGCGCCTACGCAATCTACCCTGGATCACGGTCTTATTTGTGGCCGCTACAGCTGGGTATGGATTCTCGCTCGCGGATACCACCATGGCGTCTACGCCTGGCTGGATCGCGGTCCCTCTGGTATTACAGTTCTTGATCGCGGCAGCAAGCAACGCCGTCTTCGCACTCAACCAGACACTCGTGTCGGACCTATGCCCCGGCAAGCAAGGGTGCCAGCAGCACTGCAATCAATAACCTGGTGAGATGTGGGCTTGGCGCAGTCGGCGTTGCTTTCGTTGAGGTCATGATAACAGACGTGGGCCCCGGTCCGGCGTTTCTGGGGCTGGCCTTGATCACAGTCGCTACAACGCCCTTTGCGGCGGTGAACTGGTTCTGGGGACAGGAGTGGAGAGCTGCCAGGCTCGGAATGAATGTAAAGATGGTGAGTGAGAAGATGAAGACGCAGAAGGTCTGATACCGATCTGGCGGCGACTTAACCCATAGAAGATGTGGGAAGTATACGCACTAGAATTTGGGGGGGAGGGGGGGGGGAGTTTGTAGGTTGACGCTTGTCCTTACACGGTTTGGCATTGGAGCCTCTTTAGGTTATATATGTGCCCTATGCTCCATACAGTCATATTGCGGTTAGTTCTTCGGCATCAGCGCCGATAGAGATGTCTAAGTATCCCTTGAATTTGGTCTACTCTTCGCGATCGTATCAAGTATTGGCCGTAACAACCCAGCGAGACGATGACGGTCAGAAAGGAAATAGCTCTGCAGCCTATCTTCCCTTCTGCGTCCTGCCTGCGCCTCCCCTCCCCCCGTTGGCTCCGAGAACGTGGCGATTGAAAAGCGAAGTTGTAGATAGGATGGAGATCTAGTAATTGACATGAAGGCGCCCCTTACGGGCAGCAGCATCACTACCCAAAGCCACCTTCTTACATAGTTCTTGAATCCTAAACCGGCACAACCCCCGTGTTACTCTATGCCAACTCCCGAGCCCTAGCTAGTTCCTCCTAGGCGTCACGATGGCCGGCGCTCCTGAGCATCCTCACCAGTTATGCACTAAGAGCATGCAAAAAATCTACTGTAGTAAGACATCGCCGCCAGTTCTTCTTACACGAACACACGAGTTAGTAGTATTCGAAGATGAGCGAGGAGGGCGCCATGCTTAATACTATTCAGAGGCCGAGAATTCGATCGCCTCTCAAAGTCCTGTGGCCCAGTCCGAACACGAGCGACGATAACGATATCGTCGAAGTTGAGTATGCTCACGTATATTCCCATTTGCTTGCTCCCTCGCGCCATCCCCCACGCTCGGATTATGATCTACAAATGCGGCCTAGATGGCACATCAATGCCCCAAGACCCGTCTCAAGCTTTGGGGTGAAGAGCTGATAAGGGGTCTGCATGATTTTCGTAACGATGCTCCGTAACGCCCTATTGTATTCGTAGTTAATAGCCTTGGCGGGCTAGTCGTAATACACGTGCACTACTTCGTATCAATTAACTTTCAAACGCCTTGGAGCAAGACTGTCGACTGCAATTTGCTTGGCAGGGGTTGTTATATGCCGATCGCACCGAAAGACTTGAATACCTCCCAGCATCGACGGTTGGCTTTACGCCTCTCGGAACGCACGTTAGAGGCACTGAAATGCAAATCTTGGCGAATAGGGCTGCTTGGGTGATGACTCTAGCGGGTTCCTATGACGGTATGTTCATGGGGCTGGAGCTAGACAATAAGCACTTGGCAGGAAATGTCCATGGGAAGAATTTGCACATGTTCCTAGATGGGAACGTAGGCCCTTAAATACTGACCATTTCAAGTTAGACAAGATTGAAGGATTGAATGATCCTTTATTCCTTATCGTCTTCAGGGGCTCTATAATATTTGCGCTAACTGGAGGGGCATGTTAGAGCGACGAAAATCAAATAAGCCTCAAGCACTGTAGTCATTGTAAAGGGTATCGCGGCCTGGCTAAGGTTACTTGTGAGTGCCATTTCGCGGCCTCGATTGGGCGCGACGAGAACTTCATTGGACGCGGCACTACTCTGGAGTAGCTCCTCGACGAAGTGCCGCCAATTGCCAGCAAAGATGACTGTTTGCGAATTGCCCTCGAGGGCCTCGGCGGCATTAGCAGGATCTAACTCGCAATCAAGACTACCCAACGAGTCTGCAACAGATATCTGGACTGTTCCGTCTTTTGGATTCCAGCTGTAGATTCGGCCGGTTTTGAAAATGCATACCACGGGATCGGGCGGTGGCCCCAAGTGCCCAATATTGGCAACAAAAAAATATGATGTCAAATGCTTGTGAAAGGGCCTGGGCTACAGGGATGCTGGGAACCTGGATCTTGACCATAGGTAGTGCTGATAAGATGGATCTGCCCTCACCGGTGCGAATCTATTTGGATACCTTGGTTTTATTTTTATTTTTTTAACAACGCTACATAAAATAATAGGCAACTTCACCAATATAATGAATCGAACAGTTATGACGACAAGTGCCAGGGTTGGCAAAGGAAGCATACGACAAAAGGAATCCTATTGTACTTAGATGCATGATCGCCTTTGACAGTACTCTCATTTGTTATGGGAGGTACAGCGGGGCTGGAAATATGTACCAGCAAGCATCAGAACCAATGAAGGAAATTCTAGGTAAAACGCACCCTGACATATTTGGGGACAAGGATGATGTTGCCACTACCCTTAAACCCCAGAGGGGGGTAAAGAAGCTGAGAAAATACACAGGCAGGCAGGCAGGTATTAGAACTAAAGGGGAGTCCTAGGCGAGAACCACCCTGATGTATTAGCTAGCATAGCTAGCCTCGCTCACCTCCTTTCAGACCAGGGGAAAGACAACGAAGTAGAAAAAGGGCAAGGCACCGGTATTAACCCTTGAATATTATAATTCTCTTTTACTGGTTTGATGTTTCACTAAAACATTGTAGAGCAACTGATTTTTGCCCCGCACATGATATTCCCGGAATTCCAATGCACTGATTACAAAATGAAGACACTAGTTTCTATTCAGCCCCTTGTGAACCTGTTATGCCTGGTACCGGGTCGGCCCGTCTGGCGTAGGCGGTCGCCAAGTTATTAATTGAAGGACAAACTTGCTGTGACGGGTCATAATGATGGTCAGTGGTCACAATGGTATTGTTACATTTCAGTATTTCCGATTATACCTGTACTAGAGATGCCGAACCCGTAAATGCTATCCTGGCTGCGGCGATGTTAGTCCGGCTCCTCTGTGGGCTTTCTTGTTTATTATGGTAATTACTATTCATTGTGCTATCTCTTCGTGAGTTGCAGCGCTTGTACTTGATAGGCAGGGAAGAGGAGTGGCGATTAGTATGTAGGCTTAGCTGCCGACAAGCCATGGCATCGGCTCTCAGGGGTTGAGTACCTGGTCCTAGTGATTGATTTCCGTGACGACTAGCTTACCGTGGCTGAGTTCCGGGTTTGTATGGTCCCCCTGCCTGCAGATACGTTGACATGAAGATATTAGCAGGTGACGGCGAGCAACGCCCACAAGGATAGCCCACAAGGATACGTAAACCCGAAGCCTCTTGAGTCGTGAATGGTGCCTATCAAGGCTGTATGAAACTAGCAAACGGGCATATTGATGCCTTCGCGTCGATTCCCAGCCTCCCGCAACCAGATTGTAAGAGTAAGAGTAAGAGTAAGAGGGTGCTATCATATTTATATGTTGTCTTGAGTAAGGGAGGGAGGACTGACTTCCTGGCTGCTGGGTGTGTACGCCAGCCACATGACAGCCACAGAACTAGCCACAAACCACTTACCCACAACACAGATTAACCTAATCTGGGTTAGCTTATAACCATGTACCATGCACTATGCACCATGCACTATGCACTATGCGTATTTAGGAATGGACCTCTCCTTCACATACACTAGATTTCGCGCTCACATACAAATAATATTCATTCATCCCCTGCTGCCTCTGCTGCCTCTGTTGCCTCTGTTGCCTCTGTGGCCGCAATGGAAAGCAACGACGAACGATAACACAGCCTGTCTTGTCACGCGTGCCATCTCTCTTACGCCATGGCTTCGGAATCCCGCTTCACGTCACAGAACAAGACAACACAGCAGCGCATTTCCAACAACACCGTTGGTCTTGTTGCCCTCTCCGACTTCCGCAAGCGTCGCGCCGAGGTCCTCGAACAGCAGGAACGCGAAGCCCGTGAAGCGGCTGCCGCAGGCTCTCCAGCATCGGCGTCGACCCCGGACCGCTCCTTGACCAGCACGCCCGACAATACGAGCAACCCGACAGCAGCCCCCGCGAAGAAGAAGAAGAAGCGAAGGGTCGGCGGTGCCAAGCTCTCATTTGGGGATGATGGGGACGACGAGAACGACGAGAACGACGAGAAAGACGGCAGCAGGGACGAAGGCGATGGGAGGGATGCCGTGACGAGGTCTCGAGGGGGAACAGAGGGGCCTGGAGACAATGGCGATAGCAATGACAAGAGCAAATTCAAGGCCAACTCTTCCATCTCGGTTGTCCCGCGCGCCGTCACCAAGTCAGCGCTACGCCGCGAGGCCGCCGAAAGAGAGGCACTCCGGCGCCAGTTCCTGGCCCGGCAGGAGCGGGTCAAAGCCACGGAAATCGCCATACCCTTTGTATTCTACGATGGATCCAACTTACCCGGGGGTACCGTACAGGTTAAGAAGGGCGATTTCGTGTGGCAGTTCCTCGATAAAAGCAGGAGGGTGGGGGCGAAGCGTGGTGTGGGTGAGAGAGTGAACTCGCGGAGGGAATGGGCACGAGTGGGCGTGGACGACCTCATCATGGTCCGGGGGAATGTCATCATCCCTCATGTGAGTTTTCCCCCGTCATAGACGGCCAGAGCACCAAGAAACAGCTGGGAAACAGCTAGCTAACGAGAGCCACAGCACTTTGACTTTCTATTCTTTATCATGAACAAGACCCTGGGCCCCAATGGGACCATCCTCTTTAACTACGACGCCGAGGCATCAATACCGCAGCCTCCACAACCAATTACCGACAGTGGCCAAACCCCTGCAACATCTAACTCCCTCGCTTCGGCCAATCTACAGGCTGCTGCCGAACCTCTCGAGGGTGCATCTGATGACCCGACTCTGACTAGGGTAGTTGACCGAAGATGGTACGAGCGCAACAAGCATATATATCCTGCCAGCATGTGGCGGGATTTTGATCCCGAGAAGGATTATCAGAAGGAAATCAGGCGTGATCCCGGCGGCAACACGTTCTTCTACTCCTGAGAAGAGCAATTAGTGGATTGACTGGTGGCTTCTGGTCGGATTTGAGCAGCACGAAATAATAAATGGGGTCCTGGTGCATATTAGTCTATGTGCTCTGTCACTATTTATTCTATTGGTCAGTCGGTCGGTCGGCCTGCAACTTACTGCATGGGCCCGGGATCCTTCACCTCGCGTACCATAACGAAACCATAAATGTGGTAAGGGCCAGAATGCCCCAACCTGGCCAGAATATGACCAGGCACAGGTTGTTGCCGCCCCCGCCGAGTATCAATGTGAAGAACTCATATTCGATCTTCTTTCTGAACCGTCTCCCGTGTGTGCTGTCCCATAACGCGCAGGTTGTCTGCTTGGAGAATTGGATAGAGCGGTGCGCTATACTCCCAGCTGCGCGAAAGATCCACGCAGACGCAGACCGGCTCAGATGTAAGAGCCCCGAGACTAATAGAGAAGCCTCGAGAATGAGAGATAGAAATACGTCGCCTAAAACCCGTTGGCAGTGGCTAGCGGGGCGAGGAGACCCCAGCAGAATAGATAACCACGGCACGTGGCGAGGGTCGGTGGCGGGTTTTTTCGTTGGGGCGGTGATGGCACCCCCAGCAATAATGGGCAGGGAGGTGGACATGTTCATGGCATCAGACATGGCTGGTACTGTTGTCCTATTTGACGGAGCAGTAGCGACAACGATAACAGCAGCAGCGCCCTCGAGATTGCGAAAGACGGTCATGAACTTGCTTTAAAGGCAATTGATGCATTGAAGGCGAGGGTTTGCATCAAGTGTTGTTCCTTCGGTAAGCTCGATGAAAAGACATTGTCTTAAAACGAGATGGTGTGGAATGGGGGACGAAGGCGGAACGAATAGCCATGTCTAGGGGGAAATGAAGCTATATATACCACCAAAACCTGTAGTCGTATCCCCATCGCTAATATCAGGTCTCTCGGTTTGGCCCCTCATCTTTCACAAGACCCCTTGGACTGTGACCCACTGCCGATGGGATTAGCCCCAACATGACATCACGAACCAGTGTTGCTTCGAGATTGATCTGACAACCAACTACCCACAGCCAGCCAACCTATTGACCAAACCCCCCTCCCTCCCCCTCCTGTCTATCTGCTATCTGGGATTACTCAACATGATGGCATTGGCCTATTAGGTCCTAATTCTAATGCATTCCGATAAACACCAAACCCGTGTTGCTATGACTTTTCGCTGTTTACTTGATCCTGTGGCCCTCCACATTTCGCATTTGTTGGACGAGCACAACCGCCAAGCTTAGCTTAGGGGTAACTTGTCTGGGTCGGGTTAGACTGTGGGCCGAGCCAGACCAAGTAAGATATCTGTAGTTAAGGGGAGGGAGGTACCTACATGACCCACAGCGCTGAGCGGTTATCTACCACGGTGGGCTTCATGTCAATTACTAGGATCCATCCTATCTACAACTTCGCTTTTCAATCGCTACATATCCTGACCCAAATTTGCGAACCACATCTATGTATCTCTAATCACCATTGGTATATGCAAATAACCATAGTATGGATGCATTTATGGTATTGCATAGTTATATATATATATATATATTTAACTTAGTCGGGTAGACAGACTCTCATTGTCTGGGGAGTGAGCGGCCTTCCAAGCGATAAAGTCCGAGGACGCTCGTCCATTTACCACACTATACAGATCGTTGTCGGCAACCCGGAGTCTGGAATCTGTCCCGCCACCTCGTGGCATTGGAATGAGGAGACATTGGTTGTTGACTACTTCGTGAGACAGGGGATGGGGGTGGGATGGATGCAAGCGACGGGGATGTCGGTTCTGCGGCACGTGCCAATTACCGGAAACGTGCGGTACCGGGAATCATGATTGGCTACTGCTAGTTAAAGCTCCGGGCTTGGCAAAAGCTGCCCGCGACATGTCAATCATCCATCACCCGGGAACCGTACGCTAAATATGCCCAGAATTAGACCGGCCCAAATACATCCTATACAGCATATCACATTCAAGTCACATTCAAGTCACAGGCAGGCGAAAACAAAGTGAACTCAACGATTCGATTTAGAAGATCTAATGCGTGTCCGGGTTTGCTCCGGGTACTCCTCGCCATGCACGCAAGAGCGATAACAGGAGTGCCGTCTGCTCCCTAACGCCAAGCCGGGATGGCAATCTGCATCCTCTGGCACCCTCGCCTTGCGGCGTAATCATTCTCTATCCATCCCCCATTCTTTGCTGCCCAAGGCAAAGAAATGCGATCGATTTGTTGTCGTGTTGTATGCGAGCGCATACCCGAAAGTTCCATTCCCCCTGACGCCTCCAAACAACAAAACCCTTCCCCCTCAAATTATGCTACTCCACCACCATGCGTCCGTCGGTTTGCCCATCTCCAACTGTGTGGGAAAAAACCTGTTGCGGTGGCCTTGTGTGCTCTACAATCTTGTCGGAGCCGAGAGTGCTAGGAGAGGAAAGCAAAAGAGAAAAACAAAAAACAAAAAACAAAAACAAAAAACAAAAAACAAAAAACAAAAAACAAAAAACAAAAAAAAAAAACAAAAAAACAAAAAAAAAAAAAAACCAGAGGAAGAAGGGAAAACCATAGGAAAAACAACCGTGACCGAATCCGTGTGCAAGGTCACAAAAAAGCACGTACGTCGAACCGAGAACTCAAAAGAAGAGAAAAACCGTAGGAAAAGTGACCGTGATTGAAATCTGCGTTTGCGAGGTCATGAAAGAGTACGTGTGCCGAGCCGGAAAAAAAAACCGAAAGAAGAAGAGGAGAATCCGTAGGAGAAGCGACCATGACTGAATCCGTGTATGCGAGGCCACGAAGAAGTGCGTGCGTCAAGTTAGAAAACCGAAGGAAGGGACAGAAAAAGAAGAAGGAAAAAAAAAAACCCGAGGAGAAACGACCGCGATCAAATCCATGTATGTAAGATCACGACGAAGTGCGTGTGTCAAACCGAAAAGCCGAAGAGAGAAATACCGTAGAAAGTTGCAGGAAAAGCCGGAAAAAAAAAAGAGAAGAAAAAAAAAGCCAAAAAGGCGGTCCAGGTTGGGTCTGCCGAGGAAATTAACAGCTTCGACGAGCGTCCCCCACGCGATCTGTCAGCCGGGGGTTTATGTGTTGCTTGGCTTGGGGCCGGTGGTTGGCAAGCGAGGAGGGGCCCACCGGAGCTTGGGGACATGATTGAAGTGTTCCTCCCGACTACAGGGAGCTAAAGGCCGTTGGATCCCAGGCGGCGGCTTGATCGTCAAAGTCGGGATAGGGCTCGCCGGAATTTTCGTTGCCCGAGTGGTCCGTGTCAGGCGTGATTGGCAGGTTGCTAGGCTGTCCGGTCAGGTCGGGGTAGTACTCGGGGTAGTACTGTTGTTGTTGTTGCTGTTGCGGAGTGTCATCGCCAGCGCCCCATCTGGAGGAGCTCGCTTGTTGCTCCAAGACGTAAGACGGCAGCATTTGGTTATGATAGGCAACTTGTGGCTGGTTGAAAGACCGGTGAGAAGTAGACGCCACGCCATGACCGTGGTAGGTATTTTGCACTGGGTTGGCAGGCTGCTGAGCAATAGGCGCCAAGGTCGCATTGTAGGCCGCCCGCGTCTCGTCGAGCAGCTGCTGGGAAACTGGCGCTACTGTCCGGCGGGTTGGGGCGGGTGCGAGAGGGCGTTGCCCGTGTGAGCGGATGGTAGAGAATGTCTGTTGACTCTCAGCTGCTGGCGGCGTCACGTTCACATGCTCAGAATAAGCTGCGGGCTGCGGCGTTGGCACTGGCGCCGAGTAGATAGCGGCAGTAGATGTATGGGCCTGCTCAGCCGGTGGGACAACACTAGTCGAAGTCGAGGCGCCGTTGTTCCCAACCAGGGCCGAGAGCTGCTCTGGGCTGAGAGCATTGAGATAGTTGGCTGTCCTGGCTGAAGCTTTGGCCTGCTCTGCAGGGCGTCGCGTGTTTTTCTGTACGGACTTCGGGATCGGCTTTTGGCTATGCCGTAGTGTTCGTTTTGTCCCGCCATTGTTGATCTGCCACGTTCTTCCATTCTATACGAGTTAGCTAGTTGTTAGCGAATATCTTGTGTGTGTATTGGAAAATAACTACCAGCACAGGAACTGTATTTCTGGTATTACTTACCTCGTCTATTAGTTTCCCTTTCCCATCTGCCTCGAACTTATCGCCCTTCAGGGCTGCGCTGCCGAGATGGGTGTAGACATTCTTTTTTCTATTTAAGTCCCGGTTGGTCTGCTTTCTCTGGTAAATAGTTAGCTTTGTTATGATTCATAGTTATAGGGGCTGCTTCGTGGGCCCTTACACTAAATTCTTTGCCTGGGGCCCAGGCCAACCTGGCTGGGAACTCCCACATCGTGAACTGAGAACCAGCACACGACTTGGACTCCTGTTAACCACTGTTAGTTATTTATGCATGGAGATTTGTTTGCAAGTGTTCTCTTACTCGTAATGCCTGCTCGACATCCTCAAAACGCTCCACAAACGACATATATATCTTCCACTGGGGCTTCTCGTTCTCCGTGAACCAAGGGATGTGGCAAAAGCCTTTTTGTGCGTCTTCGATGTATGCCTGTTGGGTCTGTTAGCTTTGCCATGACTATTTGTGCATCTTCTTTGTAACCTACCAGCAAACGCCATGCGGCCAGCTCGATGGCAAGGTTCGAATAGCGATTGAGATCAGCCATGACCCTGTAAACTGAACTGGTTTGGTCCTCTATTACGTCGGTAAGGTCAACCATTGCTGCAAATAGTCGACCGACGTATTGCATGCGCTCTTCATCATTTCTTGGCAGGTCGTTTGTCCATACACTGGTTCTGTTACCTTCTGCCATGAGCTCTTCCGTTGCTTCGTGCGCGTGTTTATGGCTTCTGATTGTTGGGACAAAAACCCGGGCGTTGTTTTGTGTAGCTCCTACATTGGAGGGACCAGCTACGGCAGGGAACGCCGCTGCATAGTTCCCGGTTGTTGGCACGAAAGCCAGAGTGTTGTTATCTTGTGCCATTCCTGTATTGGAGGGACCACCTGCGACAGGGAACGCCTCTTCATGACTCCCGGTTGTTGGCACAAAAGCCTGGGTGCTGTTATCTTGTGCGATTCCTGCACCAGCGGAGCCAGCTGTGACAGAGTACGTTTCCATTGCGTGGCGCGCCTCTCTTCCGATTCTTGCTGTATAAGCCCAGGTCCCGTTGTCTTGCGTGCGTTGCACTTGGCCTGTATTGGAGGGCCCAGCTCCTGGCATCCGGGCCTGCTGGTTTCGGCTTGGGTTACTCATGTTTGTTGGTGTTTTTGTCCACAATAGTAAAAGAAGCTAGTTTAGAAACCGGACTAAGAATATAATATTAGTTAGTAATTCTATAACAGCAGTCAATCTTGTTCTCAACCACTATTATCTAGCGATTGTTGCAAGGTCTATGCATACTCTAGCTTGTATAAAAGGTCCATGGGCTATGTTTAACTTACATGAGGCAGCTGTCTCAACGGAACTGTGACTTGTCTATGTCGGGAATAGTGGGGTTGATGGCAAGCTTCATAAACGAGGAACCTATTTATCGTTAGCTAATGTGATACTTATTTCCTTTTTCTATCCGTGCCTTTTCACCAGAGGTTAAAGTTGTCAAGAGAGGTATTGTGTTTTTAGGGGTTGGCTTGGTTGGTGAATGGATGGGTGTATTGATTTGTAAGTGCAGACCCAAAGGTCGTGGATGGTGCAACGAAAGTATGGAATGTGGTTCTGGGAATATGTGTGCTGTGTATTAGAGTAAAATAGCTGGAGATGACTGGGGGTGTGTATGGTCTGTGATTAGTTGGCTGGGGGGGGAGAAGAAACGTTGTTGTTATCTTGGAGAAGGGAACCAGTCTGTTTATTGATAGTTAAAGTCTTACCAAGTGTATGAATGGGCTGCAGACTTGAGTGAACCTAGTGTCGACCTAGCTTTAGCCTTTGGGGCGAAATGATGTTGTCGAGAGAGAAGTTCTATCAAGAGAAGCTCTATCGAGAGAGAAGCGATGTCGAAGGGGAAGTTAATAGGTGGGGGGGGAAGTTGATTTGGAGAAAGGTTGATGGAAGAGGAGTTGATCACGAGAGAGATTTACCAAGAGAGAAGTTGATCAAGAGCAACTTTATGTTGGGAGAGGAAGGTGGTGGGAAGGGTAGAGAGAAGGTAGGTATGTGGGGAGCATAAGGTAGAGGGACGTACCTAGAATGGAATGAGTATCCGAAAAAGGTACGTACCGTCTATTGCTGGACGTGCTGCTACCTGCAAGGCCAATGGTAGGTAGGTAATAATGCGCTATGGCTCCTAAGGGGCAGTGGAAAGGCAGGTTGGTCATCGAGGGGAAGATGTGGCGGGGCCGCCGGCACACCCTACTCAATGGCATCTACTACAATGGGCAATGGGTTATCGATACCTACTCAAGGCTAGGTACATAATGCTGTAGCACTATCCCATTGTTGAGTTAATGGGCTGGTTAGGTAGGCGAGGAGTTCGGTGGATCGAGATTGATGGGGTGGCAGTTATCGAAGTTAGTTCGAGTACTGCTATCCTCCCATGTTCAAGTATCCTCTAGAGTGCACAGAGTTCTGACAATAAGGCCTTTCCGAATGCCTATTCTCCATTCACGTATTTTGCCTCCGTTTACCTGTTAAGTCTGAATAGATAGTATTTCGGCCTCGCTTAGTATTACGGAAGAACGCGCTAACAAACCATCTTCCCTGTTTCATGTTTGCCCTTGCTTTGGAGCTGGGCGTTAGGTTACCTTGTGGTCGGGCTGTTAGCCGCCATTAAATACAAAGCATAACTAACTACCTCCATGAAGCGGCTGTAGAATTATTGGTTGTTGATGGGTTGCAGGACGGATGTCAACTCGCGAACTCTTGGCTGTGTTTGCCCCAGGGTTCAGGTCGGTTACTGTAACAAGCTCTTGAGTACAATGATGATCTTGTATGCTACAGGGCGGCTAGCTACTGCAATATGACAGCTTGTAGGAAAGCGTCTGCCGGCTTGTGTATATAGAGACTTGGTTTTCTGCCCTCCCACGGTTTGATTGACCGCCAACAGATGGTCTTATTCTAGCATAGATTGATGGCGGATGGCACCCGTGGGAAGTGATACCAGAACCAAGGCATTAAACCCATGGTGACTAACTGATTGTTGTTCCCGGGATACATTATTACCTCTACTGCCTCTATCAATTATTGACCCTTTTGTTACATCAACTGATACAGAACCGCACGGGTCTGGAACTGGTGGCCTGTTTTCTATCTTGTCTTTGGGTCTCCGGCACTGGAGTGGCTGGAGGGCTGATTGCGATAGCGGGCCTAAAAGGCCCGGTCTAGTGTCTATTTCCGTGGCTGTAGTTGCTTACCAGCGTAGGCTGACTCTTGTCGGCTATGCAAGATTGCATGTCAAGCTCCTAGACTCATTTGGACGAGGTTGGCTGGCGTCTATTCTACTTTATTTACTTCAACTCTTCGTGTGGCTCTGTTGGAGAACCACAGGGTTAACAGATTCAGATATTGTTGTTCTATGGCACCTGCCCATCAAATCTTGTCCGAGTAGATTAATCGCACTTGAGCTGGAGATGAAAGGGAACGATTGATAATGTCGCCTATTGATTAAAGAACAGAGGAATTATCAACAGTGTTTTCCTTGCGGGTTCAAAGGCTGCTCTGAGTAATCCAGCCAATAGTATAGGTGTTTAGAAGTGTGAATGTGAAGATGAGGTTGGAAAATATGCTCACGTGACATGTATCAGGGATGCACACTTGAGTGTTAGGATGAAATTATAATGTATTATTTGCGGTTTTCTTGGAAGACAATACTATCGATATTTACGTATTATTAATTAGCAGTTTTTAAACCTGATAGAATAGCTGGGTTGAGTATCCCCAATGGCTAAATAGAATATCATTAGTAGGTAGGTAGACTACCTCTGGGAGGTGAGGGGGGTGTATTGGACAACATTCACTTGTTAATACACCTAGGCACAGATTGAACAAGTATCTGTTGAAGTATTATTATCTCACTCTTCTATATTGACAATGCTAAAAATGACCTATACTATACTTGACCGGTACCGAAGTAACAAGTATCTTCCTAGTCACTTTAACCACTCCTCTCAGTAGCTGTTTCTGGAGGAGCTGAGCACCTTGTCCAAGTCCGCGTGTAGCCTCGATAGGTTGACGCGGCTATTAGCGGCAAGTCATTCATTATGGGGGTAAACCCAGCCTTGCTTTGAGTTATGGTGACCATCCCAACGCTGGGCTCCTTTTAATTGCTGTATAGAGCAGTGGATGGGTATATTCTGTTCACCATTGAAGACAACCCATGATTATGGTTAACCGCCATATCCACCAGGGCGGTACGGAGGCGGCAATGTGCGGCTGGACCAGGTTGGCGGCGCTCTCCCAGCCTTCTGGTTCTGTATTGTAGCACTCCTTCTACCATTCTGCCATGGCATCATTATCCTACTTGAGTGATGGGGGGGATTTAGGGCACATTAGGGAGACTGCGATCGTAGGTGGCGCTGGGAGTAACTCTGAGCTCTGCACGGCGAATAGCCTTGTTTCGGAGATACTTGAGTTCAAATGGCCAGTGACATTTCAAAATTTCTTGACACTGCGGCGATTAGGTCGCACCCGAGTGGCACAGTACTTAATACCAACTTCATCGCTCTTTTTCACCAATAAGCGTTAGTAGCTCTGCTCCCAAGAAGCAAACTTGTAGTGTCAATATCCATCCACCTACATACCTACTTTCCTGCCTACCTACCTGCCAACCTGTCTATCTACTTACTTGGGTAGGTACCTACCCCAGAAGGTACCAGGAGAGAGAGCAAGGTATAACCCACAGTGTTATATTATTACATGTCACGGTCGGCTTTATATGAACTAGGCCATCCTTTGTACAAAACTGCTATCTGGTCACTATAGCACCAACCAAGCCTAGGTAAGTTGGCACTTGGATAGATTACATCTCTTTTAGGTGGAAGGTACTATTATATACTTAGTATCTGGCCCTCTTGCTACCTAGGTTGGTGTGTGCCTAACATAATAAACTTAGAACATCATGATGGACCCTGTTACCTACCCTATTGGCTGACTGCCTCCCTACAGAACAGCTACAAGCAACCACAAAATGCTTTCCCTTTGTTTCTGCAACTATTCAAGTGAGCCACCTGTTTTAGTGTAGGCAACATTAACGGCTCCCTTGGAGATAAGTCAGTCATCCTTACACTTCCAACTGTGGTGCTATCCGATTGCGAAGTTGGAGAACCAGTTGGGAGACCATCTGATCAAGGCAATATAATCCAATTAAACTTACGAAAACAATAATAAGGTGCTAAACTTGGTGGTTTGAAAATCACATAGGTGGTAAAAATACCCCTTATTGCTCTCCCAACCAACCTATTCCTCCAAACCCACTTCCCTAACTGCTTAGGTTACCATACTCCATTTCACTGTGATTGAGCATTATAACGTACAGCTATTCGAACTATGTTTCTATGTGCCCTGAAGCTTGTATTATGCACAGACATCCACTAGTCATTTCTGAGTATGGCTACTGGGAGGGGAATGTGCATGAAAACAGCTTTACTGAGCTCCCGGGTTGAATGCCTCTCCTATCGCATGATTAACCTGTGCCTAGGACATGATCTAGGTGCATTATCTAGCGTTTGGTGATTTTGTTCTCAAGTACACCAGGGGCACAAGCGGTACCTGTATTGAGGTTACGTTGTCACAGTGTGGACTGGTGATGCTACTTACAAGTTCATCCAACGCAAGATACTCCCACTGCTCCATGCACATGATAAATTAGCTGCGGATGGCAGTAGATCGGAGGATCATCTAATACCAAGTCTGAAGCCATGAATAGACGCGTGTCTGTCTGTTGATGTGTAGATTTGGGACCATCTTGGTTGTGGAACGCTAGATTGGGTCACATGGACGCTTTGCCGACTATTTTCTGACGCTTATTTCACTATTTGGTATCCTGCTCGCGAGTTGTGGCATGTATAAATACAGGCAGTTGTCCGTTATACAAGAAGATGACGGCTACATGTGCTACTAGGGTTTGCGGCTGGGGCTAACTCGTTGGCAGTTTTTACCTGCATGCGGATTGGTCTTGTAACAGGCAACGTATTATTCTAGACAAACCAGGGTTGCCATTGCATGACCCCAGGCCGCTGGTTCATCTCCGAGCCTCTGGTAGACGATGTAGGGCCTGCCGGGGGGTATGGCGGGGATGGGTAGGTAGATCAAGGTCTGTACTCGATTGTTTTACCAGTTTCGTCTGCCACCACGGCCCCGACCACCGAAACCGCCACCACCACGCCCCATGCCTTGGTCATAGCCAAAATTCTGGCCTTGACCGCCGGCTCCACCGCTATTGAAGCTCTGGCCCTGGGCGCCTTGTCCGGCAGCGCCGCCACCCCCCGTATTTTGCATGCCCGAGAACATGGCCGTCATGGCCGTGGGGTCCATCTGGCTGGGGTCCATGCCCGAGGCCATCATCTGCTGCATCATGGCTTGGAATTCCGGAGGGATGCCGTCCATACCGGGCATGGCAGGCATGGAGCCAGCTGCGCCTGCGCCTCCCATTCCAGGCATGCCACCCATCATCATCATCTGCATCTCTTCCATCATCTTTTTGTTGTTCTGGGCGATGGCATCCTGATTATATTCGGCGCGGACACTCTCCTGCTTTGATGCATACAGGGCCCACGTGAACTCGTCAAAGCCGTAGTTGAAATAGTCGCTGAGGTCGGTACCAGGGTTTCTCCACGGCTTGTCATTCTCGGGGAGGTCTGGCGGCAGTGGCCGTTAGCGCTCGGTAGGTCAGAACTGAAGAAGGGGGGGAAGGGAGCAGACCTTGGTCTATGTTCACCTGAGTAATGGGCTTCCCAACGGGCTTGTAGACAGGGACAGCCTTGACATCTATTGTCGAGGCAGAGACAGGTGGAAGTTCGGTGGTATGGACGCCCCTGGGAGGCTCCTCCTTCTTGATCGGGGGCTTGATCGAGGTGTCGGTCGACGTCGACCGCTGTGGAATATTCCGGATATCACTGTAGCGCGACTGCCTGCGTTTATTCACCCACATGAGCGACGAGACGAAGAGACGAGACAAGACGAGATGAGACGGGGGAGCGCAGGGAGGATGGGTAGTCTTACGTGGGGGGAGCGGCTTTGGTGCCGTCCTTGCGCTCGGTGATGATGTCTATGTCCTGAGGCACGGGCGTTAGTCGAAGCCAATGAAGGGCGGTGATGGTGACGGTGAACAGCTGTGTACCGAGTCGGAATCTTCCATCTCAGCGCCTTCGTCTTCCTCCTCTCCTTCCTCTAGATCCTCATC
This sequence comes from Rosellinia necatrix, assembly GCA_021209875.1. Taxonomy (NCBI): domain Eukaryota; kingdom Fungi; phylum Ascomycota; class Sordariomycetes; order Xylariales; family Xylariaceae; genus Rosellinia; species Rosellinia necatrix. Next base: position 1,243,220 of record JAGYVD010000003.1, read on the forward strand.
CTGCCTCGGTGCAGTATGAGCCGCATTCGAGGCGGCATCGGCGGCAGCAGCGCCGGCACCACCAATAGATGCGTTTTCGGAGGGCTGTGCATTGGTAGCAGGCTCCTCGGGAGCATAGAAGTCGTCATCGTCGTCGATGTCCATATTGGCGAATTAACTACTAGGGGGCAGAGGTTGACCTGAGAAAATACTCTGTTGTTCAAGGGTGGAAATGGCTGGAATGCGATGTTCTCGGGGGGTTTACAGGTCGTCACCTAGCCAATGTAGGTCGTTACCAATGCTGTAATCTATTTACGTAGGTAGGTACCTAGGTAGGGTACCTAGTCTGTGTACCTTAGTCGATAAGCTTGATAGCTACACACAGGCAGCGCGACCAATTTGCACAACGCGCCGAGGCCAGACAAGGTTTATCACTTCTTGCCTGTATCTACCTACCTGGGTAGGGTATGTAGGTAGGTACACTAGTTACCTGATAGTGTATGTAGATAGTGTACCTGAAGCGACGGATGAAGATATATGGGGCTTCCTGTCAGTGGGACGACGTGACACTGGGGAAGCACACTTAGACAAAAGGAAGCATCAGCACCAAAAGGTGGGGGCACCTTCCTTTAGCTCCGTCCGGGCCTTACGACCTGACTGGAGAACACGATTAGTGCCGTCGTACATACCTACGTACCTACCAAAGAGATAGGTAGGTGCCGTAACTACCTACCTACCTATCTAGATACATGTAAGTGGGTACCTACCTAGGCAGGAGGGTAGGTACCTAGGTAGCGCATACGGTGGGCAGGTATGGTTCTCTTCTCGGGTACCTGACGCGCTGTACAGACGCTGTATGTACATCGATGGGTAGCTGCTGCTGCTGCTCTGACGTGACCCACTCCGGCGTGACCCACCTTTTGGATTGAACCAGTCTCAGACCTTATCGAATGGAATCTCAATCTAGTACAGTTACCCAAACGCCTCCATCATCCCTTTGTTCATTTTTGTTTGCTGGTGATCCAGACATCGATGCTCAGGTATCTGCATCCAGCCAGTCGCACAGCTGTCCCGAGCTGTACGTAGTCATCCGTCCCTCGCCTCTCCCCTCACCTCTACCCCCGCCTGGGTACCCTGTGCCCTCTGCCCTGTGCCCTCTGCCCTCTGCCGCGTGCCATGGCCTTATTTCGGTCAGCCAGTGGCCCCGGAGGTCTGAGTATCAACACCTCCTCTGCCAATATGTTGTAGGTTCCAGTTGCCTCTCTTTGTACTCTGTGTACCCTCTCTCTCTGCACTCCCCCCCCCAAATCCCTGGTTCATTCCTCATACTGCACTTCTTCCTCGTACCACATTCCTCGCTTCTCGCGACGTCTTATTTCCTCATCTGCTCCCGCCCTTCCTCCATTCCAATTCCCATCTGATTCCCCGCGTCTCTTTTTTTTTCTCTCCCTCTCTGTCTCGTCCTTCACACACGCAAACACACACACACACACAGACATACACACACGCGCGCCCTCTCCTTCCTGACACACATACGTGCCTACCCTGGGGTCGCTCGTGTCGTAATGCTCCTCGTACCGCCACCATGCCGCTCAAGAAATTAACAGAGGAACACGACGATGACAGTGGCTCAACCACTGCCCAGGCGCCTGCTGCTGGAGGCCTGTTCGGTCCGACTGCCCAGCCCGCAAACGCTTCTACGCCGAAACCCGGTAGTTTGTTCGGTTCCACGACTCCCGCTTCACAGCAACCGCAACAGACCGCTTCACTCTTCACATCTGCTGCGTCCGCACAACCTCAACAGCAACAGCCCAACAGTTTGTTTGGCGCCGCCTCTCAGACCCAACCCCAACCGGCGGCTGCCCAAGGCACCAGCCTCTTCGGATCGGCTCCCCAGCCTCAGCCGCAGTCGCAGGCCGCGGGCGGGTTGTTCGGGAATACCAACACGAACACTCAGACAAACACAGGCGCTGCCAGTGGTTTAAGTCTATTTGGTGGTGCTACTTCTACTCCCTCGCAGCCCACCAACAACGCTATGGGGGGCGGTTTACTAGGGCAGTCCACCCAACAGCGGCTTGGTGTCTTGTGAGTTTGTGAGTCCCGACCCATCCGCGCTTCTAGCCGCTAACCCACGGTCTTCGTAGTGGCAGTGTTGGCCAGCAGACTCAAACTCAGCCCAGCCTTTTTGGTCAGCAGCAGCAGCAGCAGCAACAACAACAACAGCAACCTGCCTTAGGCTTAGGTAGCGGCCTCGGCTTTGGCCTGACCATGGGTCAACCTAACGCTCAACCCACCGTCCCTGGCGTGCGCATCGATGTCACAAATCTCAAGGGCACGACGCGGTTTAATGATCTACAGGAAGACCTACAGAAGATCGTCGAGCAAGCCGATAATTTCATCGCGGAACAAGTGCGGAGAAAAGAAGAAGTCGACTCGTTCATGTCCGGTCACCGTGAGATGCTCGAGAGTATTCCAAATGATGTGACGTTTGTCACTAGAAAATACGACGGTGCCCGCAACGCCTTGGAGTCAGCTGCGCAATCGATCGAAGCAGCCCGCCTCCTGGTCAACCAAGACGCCGACCACGCACGCCTAAGCTTCCGTGCTATAGATAATCTCAAATTGCCACAACAATATCATACTTCTGGATTTTGGTCGCCGAGACAACAGGCACCAGGGAATGCGAATGCCGAAACCGACGGACAGGACCTTGTCGGCTTCTTTTCTAAAACGACCGATGAGATGGGAGAGCAGATGAAAAAATACGAGAGAAACCTAACGGAGATTGAACTTCATATGCATGGAGTCTCCGATACTTTGGTTGAACAACTACAGCGGATGATGGCGACCAAGAACGGCACAGCTTCCGGGGCGGACGAGAAGATTCAAGAGCTGGTTGCCGTGTTGAGGGATTTTGAGCAGGGCATTCTCAAGGTGGCGGGCGATGTTGGGAGTGCCAGGGAAGGCATGACTCGGCTGCAATTGGGTGATTTCATGAACTACGACCGTAGCACAAATGGCGTATATTAGTCTAGCGAGCATATGGTGGCGTACATGGTTTGGGTTTTGTACAGCGTATATATTCGGCGTGGGGAAAAAAGAAGAATGGTAAGGGGGACAAAACGACGCCGTATGGGTTTGCTCTCCCCCCCCCTCTACCATCGGATCGAGTAGGGGGTTCCGGGGCTTGATGTACGAATATAATGGCATATGTCGGACAGGTGGCATGGTACTCAGAGCCGCCTACGGTGAGAGGAGGGGGGGGATTTCTACGGCAAGATTGGCGTTGTCCATGCATGTGTCTCAAGTAACCGACGCATTAGACCAATAGAGAACAGACGTAAATTTCAATGGCAATGGCTCGCGGCCACAGGCGATTCTAATGTGAAATTCGATGAATAGATAGTTCAGTCGTCCAATGATCTGATTCGCCTCCCCCGAGTCCTAAGCTATTTGAGTGTGGCCCGTTGGGCTTTGACGTGCTCTATCTATCCCCTACCTTGTAGTCAAAAGAGGAGCGAAAAATGCGCTGGTTTGGAGAGCGCGAGGAAATGATGGGCTCCTGGTATCCACGACGCCATGACCCCTTCAGCAGGAGACGATAAATGAACGATGAATCACGGATGGTTTAGACCCGAACGCCTTCCCAACCAAACCATCTGCTAGCGAATTTTGCCATATCCGACACATACAATAGGGATGTGTATCGACTTTCGGCCCCCCAACGCGGCAGCCCAGTGCGCCTCTTCCCCCATTATCCCCCCTCCCCTTCCCTCTCTCCTCTTTCCTCTCTCCTTTTCCTCCATCCACCTTTTTACCAAAGCAACACCCTCCAGCGCCAGCCGCTGAGGACCCTGAGGTCCTGCTCGTCGATGCGGTCGACGCCGTTCTCGACCTTGTCGACGAGGCGCCGGAGGCGCTTGGAGACGGTGCGGGCGACGCGCAGGGCGACCTCGCTCTGGAACACGTAGAGGACGGCGAGGACGAAGGCGGCGACGGAGGCGACGCGGGACTTCCCCCGGCCGTGGCTGTGGACCGAGTCGAGGATGCGCGCGATCAGCGTCTTGCTCCGCCGGAAGGCGTGCTCCGTGTCGTTCGACGACGCCTCGTGGTCCGCGTCCGTCGACCGCCGGAACATCCGGCGCAGGGCCGGGATCACGGCCGCGCTAAGGGGCTGGGGTTAACAAGACAAAAAAAAAAAAAAAACATACAACACCCCTTTCTCTTATGCCCGTTTCTGTGCGTTATCGAAGGTTGGGGGGATTCTCGTCTACTGTGAAAGGAAAAAGAAAGGGGCCGGGGGAAGGGGGAGGGAGGAAGATGTTGTGGGAATTGGTCTCACGATAGGACAAAGAGCACGTGATGGGATGGGATGGGATGGGACGGGAATGGAATAGAATGGAATGGAGAAAAATACAACGACCGGAGATGAGTCTGGGGGTTGTTGAATACACGATAAAAAAAAAAACTAAAAAAAACTCACGCGATGCCGCCAAACAACCACTTCCGCCACCGGCTCTCCTCGGCCCTCCTGAGGATCCCGGCGACGTCGGCGCGCAGCGCGCGGAGGTCGCTGGCGGCGAGGCCGCCCTGGGCGCGCAGGCGGCCGTCGCTGGGGCCGGGCCCGTGGCCCTCCTGCTGCCGCCGCTGCAGCGCCGCGTACTCGCGCAGCGAGGCCTCGCAGGCCGTCCTGATGGCGCGCGTGTCGGCGTCGACGACGACGACGACGGGCGAGGGCGCCGTGACCGGTTGGTATTGTTGGTAGGGTGGTTGTTGTTGTTGTTGTTGTTGTTGTTGTTGCTGTGGTTGCTGTGGTGGTAGCGGGTAGGGTTGTTGCTCCGGTTGGTGGTAGTAGGGTTGCTGTTGCTGCTGCTGCTGCTGCTGTTGTTGTTGTTGTTGTTGTTGTTGGTATGGATCCTGCTGCTGATATGGATCTTGTCGTTGTTTTTGCTTCGGTTGCTTCGGTTGCTTCTGCGGCGGCGGCGGCGGCGGCTCTGGCTGCGGCTGCTGTTGTCGGTAGGGATCCGGTTGTTGATATGGATCTTGCCGTTGTTGCTGCTTCGGCTCTTTCTGTGGCGGTGACTGCTGCCTCTGTTCCTCTTGTTTCCTATAGTACTGCGGCTCGAAATGCGGGACATCTAGCGGTGGCGATGGCGGCGCTGGCGGCGGTGCCGTAGTGGTCGCCTGGAAGGCCGGCTTCGGTGCCTGATACTCCATGGCTCTTAGTTTGGGGCCGGGCGTGTGTGGGAAGAGCTTCACGGCCTCCGTCTGTCCGCCTGCGACGATGAGTTCGGGATGAGCGGTGTGTGGGTGGTGTGTGGGTGGTGTGTGGGTGAGATGGCCGATTAGCGAGGAAGTATTCGTTTTTGGGAGTAAGACGGAGAGAATACGAATTGTTTCCACTCTGTGGGTATAATGTATAAAGAATGGTCGATATATACGGTCTCGTTAGGCCATCTATTTGGATGAGATTACACGCAGAAATGATGTCCCGTACGAAGACACACACACACACATACACATACACACACAAAAAGCTCCGAGGAAAACCACGAGAGGTTGCATGACGACGCTGCCACCACACAACCGGACAGCTAGCTAGCTAGGCTAGGCTGTGTGGTGCCCAGGGACCTAATGCATGGTGATCAGGGGTGGCTTGGGCCGCGGGGTAAGGGAGCGGGCGAATCCGTTTCCTGACAACCCGACTTATTGAGATTTAATTGGAGTCTTGGTGGCCTTGGAGAAACCCGAGCTATTTAAAATGATGATAATACCACGTTCCCAGCTTTCACGGCCGTTGGCCTTCCCAGCCTCCCGCCACAATAATCCTAGCAGCCGTCTCATTTGACCGTACTCGGGTCCGTCGTGGCGTGAATAATACCACTCGCTTTACTTCGCTGGGATCCAATATCCACTAGGACCGGAACTGCGCGAATCCCCAAGGGGATCAAGATGCTACCGCATTGCCGATTGGACCGGCCCGGGGTAGGTCGCCCCAAACCAATAATTGGTGATGCTCTACGAGGGGGTCGAATTTGCGGAAGCAAATGGGATTTGCGACAAACGCCTCTGTCGGTTGTAATTAGGGGGGTATGGCGTTCTCTTTATGAAGGGATGCGCATACGCACGCGTTTAAGAGTCAAAGGTATGATTTAGAGTGAGCGTGGCCTGTCTCTAGTTCTGTCCCTTGACACGTGACCTAACAATACGGCGTATGGTCAAAAAAGGTCAGTGTAGTGCCAAAGAAGTATCCCTGAGGAATTCAATGACTGCAGGCTGTCCTCTTGCCTACAATAATTGAGCGGTTGTACGGCAAGGGGTCAGTACATGCTCGGAGTATGAACAGAACGACCCTTACTCATCACTAGAGTAGGTCGGGGTTTATAGGCGTTAATCAATTCGGCCAGTAGAAGGCGGTCTTGGGGAGAAGATAACCAGCTTGTGCGCCGGTGCGATGATATCTTGGGGGCTGATGGCCACGAGACTTGTTCTGTGTGGTAGGGTAGGCTGAGGCGAAGAATTTCACGAAGCAAGCGCACCTCAGCAAGAGGCAGGTTAGCTCCTGGATTGGGCCGCTTTCGAAAATCTGGATATCATTCGGGGGGAGGCGTTTGCAGAAGTAGGTATTCCCAGTTCATTCTACCGGCCGGCTTGCCGTCGGACGTACATATTGATGATCATTACTTTCTTATTCCTGTGGGCATATCGAATGGTAGTGATGAGCATGTGCGTAATCTGCTTCATTCATAGTCGTACAGCCTGAGACAACAAATCAGTTGCTAGGGGGGTCGTTAATAATGATTTGATCATAGAACTTCGATGCCAACCATCTCGCAAGGCCACCGAAGCCACAAGGCCAAGCTTGAGTCAAGGTAGCTACTGACAGCATGGACGAGCTGCTTTCCAGCACGGCCGACCATCCATAGGTCACGACATATGTCTAACGTTGCGCCATAATAGGCGAGGATAATTAACGCTTCCGGGCGACGCAGCACAAGAAGGTCAACCATCTTTTCGGAGATGAGAAGCGGCCACGCCAGTGTTACTAGACGACAAGTATTAGCTTCAGAGATCACTTGTCCTTCTACAGATAATAAGCCCCGACACGCCCGACATCCCAATTACTTTGTTGGCCATCCGATTGAAATGGTAGGTAGACAATGGAACGAGCGAGGCCGGATTGGGCGTGCTAGAAGGGGGCCATCGAAGGCCGGGGCAGGGTCTAACCAGATGACCACGATCAGTTACCTACAGTACACGCAATGAACTAGCGTTGGTTCGCGAGGGTTATAACCGTCCAAAATACATTGCAGTTGCTCAATGGCACGGCTGTAGGCCTCGATGGCCACCGGCGATAGACCCGGCGACTGGGCAATCAACTGGCGAAGGGCATTGCACTCGGAGCCCTGACCCTTGCTCGAATGCAGCATTTCGTACCATTGGAATAGGAACTGGAGCTCGGATTCTCTAAGCCGCAGCCAATGGTCATCGATCATAGCCCTCACGCCCCGTTGAAGGCCAAAGTAGTGGCCGAAGCGGATGAAGAAAGGCTCTGGCTCGAGGCCCAAGAGGGCAATATCAGCAAGACCGTGTATGCAGGTCAGGCTGGAAAAGAGGAAGAGAGCCACGCAGGTATCCTGACTGGGGTCTGAAGGGGCGGGGTTGAAGTTGGCCACAGCCCAAGTTTGCAGCTTTGTTGATTGGTCGGCGTAATAGCGAGCTCTCTCCGGGGAAACGGTGGTACTGATATGGCGGGCGGAAAATGCGAGAATGCCATGCATCAGGTAAGGGTTTGAGAAAGCGACCGAGGTGGCCGCCTGCTTAAGCTGCTGCGTAAATCCTACGTCTCTATCGATGAAGAGAAAGGTGCTCTGGGTGAAATGATGGAAGAGTTGCAAGTGCCCAATATCGACAAGGGGGCCACCCGTAGTTCGAGCCAACGGACTAGAAAGGGGTGGCGGTCCCTGTGATGCCTCCCCCCTATCTGTTGTTATGGCTGGTTGCTGTGGCGGCAGCGTGTTGTTGTTGTTGTTATTGTTGTTGTTGTCTGATGCTGTGCCTGTGGCTGAAGGCGGCTCTCCAGTCTGATGTTGGTGCGCAGATCTATAGGTACACGTGCGATCCGAATTTCGGCAGTTTATACAGCTTGGACGCTGCTGATCACACTGCAGGAGTTGAAGAGGGTCTCTGTTAGCCGACGAGTTGGTGGTGAACGTTGGCTTGCACTTCTGACGAAAAGCCTGTAACTTGCCCTGATATGACGACGACGGCATTCTTCACACTTGGACCCCTTCCGTGTCTTCTTGTGCGATCGCCGTAGCATTTTGTTGGCTATGATCTCAAGAACCAGGAATGTTTAACAGCAATATTAGCTAATGCCAGGGTGCGAAGGTGAATACTACTGGATAGGTATACGGTAAGCTGTCGGTGGTGTTGGATTTCGAGCGACTTGCTCCCGTTCTCGATGGCTGGCAGTCGGGAACCGGATTTAAGGAGTAAGTTGCTGGAGTTAAGGCTTGTGTGTATAAGCGCTTGCCAGCGCTCTAGGGTGCATTTAGTATTTGGTCCATCCTGTCCGACCTCTGCCTACCTGTATAGAAGCTGGAGAAATAATCCTGAACGTTTTGATGTTATAGAAAACAGATGTCTAGCACCTTGTCATTTGGATAAGGCGTAGATCTTATTGACTGTGTCAGGCCATCAAGTGTGTGTGTGTAGTCTACGACTGGAACTGCTTTGTTGCCAAATACGGCCCCGTTAGCGACAAATTAGGCGGCTGAGATGCTGATTCACACAAGCACAAGCATGATGGTCATAATCTAGACCCAAGCCGCGGCTGGATGATTCCGCTAGAACGGCTAAGAAGAAGGCAGCGATAGATCCTATTCATGGCGCGGAATCCTGCCTGGGAGTTATAGGGGTATGAAAATACTCTGCAATCACCTAGAGGGTATACATGGTATGGATGATAATCTTACGGGGTTGAGGAGCTTTGTCTGCGTGAGGGCATCATAAGAAACTGTGCTGAAACCCACGCAATAGAAGGAGACAGGGTGAGGTCGTTACCGCAGTGGAAATTGATGTCACCGCTACGCCTAACTAACGCCTTACCGTGGACAATATCGACGTTAGTGCTCTCGAGAACTAATCCCTTGACACCGACACTTAGCTTCTCCAGATAGTAAAGATGCGAACCCAAGGAGGGCCTGCACTTTGGTTAGGACTTGCCCTGAAATAGCAGATTTCGCCACCGATAATCCTTGATTAAATACGGTCGCTTGTTCGGGAGGGGAGCTCGTGGAGCGTTATGCTTCACTCGGCGTCGGCCCTTCGGTTTGGGTCGTTTACTGCAAGTCCGACGCCCGACGCCCGACGCGCGGTAAGACTAGTCGGTTCTTTCCCATCCCAGCACAGTTGCGCCGGGTCCGGCCGAAGAACCATTGCATTGCCGCCGCGAATAAAACATCAGGGGGGAAGCCCGGAGCGAACTTATGTAGATCACGGTGCTTGACTAGGTCTCCCGCTGGCCTCGACGCACGGCTTGGTGTCAACCTCATGGCGCCGAGGGGTTTGGTTGTCGATGGTTCCGGCGCATTGCGCGGACGAACGAGTCTGGCGGCGGTGCTGGGGGTTGGTTATGGGAGGACGTAATAGAGGCCCCGGTTCAAACGGAATGGCACGGCCGAATGGACCGTCGCTACCCAACCCAGATGCGCCATCAGCCTAATTGTGGCATATCCAACTGCTATCCCCGAAGCTATGGAAGTTGGCTACGGGATCATTATAATGTGGCTAATGGTGACTTGTGGTAGCGGGATGGCCCGCATGTCGTTCATGGGGGTTAAAACATGTCGGGGACGGATGTGCTCATCGGACTCCGAACAAGTTATAACCATGCCCTAATTCGCGGCCCGTGAGCGGTCCTGCCTGGGTAGCGTATTCGAGATCTGGGTTATAATCGGTACAAAATCACACATCATGAAGGCTTAACAGTGCATTGACAACCTGTTGACATCCCATATCTTGACCGATGACTATTTAGGGCCAGCTGCCTCACCGGTCTATATCCTTATGGTACTTTGTAATCAATATCCCACTAGCTACTGGAATGGTGGCATCCTTTTCCTTTTTCTTTGGTCTTCTTTCTGAGACAACGGGCTATTGAGATGCTAACTCCGCGTTCACCCAGATACATGGCTCAACGCTAGATAGCACGCGCGAGACGGGCAGACATACAATCGGGCCTAACCTTGTGGGAACCTACCTACTGAAGTGTGAAGTGCTGATGGTAATGGTGTTCCCCCGGGTTCTGTTCTTTTCCCTTTTACAGTTGATGCGGATGCCAAGATCAATGCCCGGACGATAGCTGTAGTATTAACCGGGGCCTCTCTCGGTAATATTAGTAGGGCCTAACCAACCTGGGCGCTCCGTCCGGGCTGCCTTGGAGCAGCAGTGGTACCGTGACGCAACTATATATGTATGTGCGTGTGTATATTTATATCGCACGGGGGGCTCCAATTAATGACGGGCCTGGAATTAAACGACGGGCCCGATACGAGCGATGGAATTTCATGGGTTCGGGTGTGTCTGGAGAGCCCAGCCCCATGTCGCCTGATTAGACGGGCGGGCTGAAGGGGGAATGTGACCGAGGCTTCCGAAAACTTACGACACGAAAAACGCTTACTTAGCAGGGGGGGGAGGGGGTTCGCCCTCCTGTGCCCTCCAATCCCTCGGCACCGTTCCGGCACCCCGAAACCATCCCTCCACATCTCAGACTGATCAACGTGACATGGCGGGCTGGCTGTCCTTCCAGCCCCCGGACCTCCCCCACCAGCGTAGACGGGTGAGGGCGAGGGCGAGAGCGACGTAGCGTGCACGCTGTCTGAGGCACCGTTGGGGGGGGGGGAATGTATTTACCGGTGCTTGTGAAGGGACCGGGAGGGGGGTTTTCATGCCATGTTGAATCATGGCCTCGTCGTCTTGGCGCACCTCGGGACCGATTTGCCCCGTCCAAGGCCTGAGCCGGCTTCTGCCAACAGGGAGGGGCTCAACGTGCACAGAATTCGGCGGCGGCGGCGGCAAACCCCTCGTCCTACGTCAGCTCATCAGGCAACGCGCGACTTACGACCCGGGGCGCATTGGACTGGTGTGCAGGATGCTCGGGACGTGGTCATACGGTGCTACGATCGCACTGATGCGGGGTATGGTGGCCGAGCTGAACGACCAGGTCGCTGCATTCTCCCATGCTGGCAGCCGGAAACCCCGTCGGTCGGTCAATTGGCCCCAGCGGCCTCTCTTTCCTATCGCTTGCCCGCGATGAAACCCCCTATGTAGACCCTCGCCGATATGTGTACGTGTGTATGTGTGTATGTGTGTATATGTGTATGTATATGTGTGTATATGTGTGTGTATATGTATGTATATGTGTGTGTGCGTCTGTGTGTGTGTGCATACCATATCTGATGTTCATGTGTAATGATCATGTGTAATGATTGTATGTAATGATGGTATGTAATATTCATATCTACTGTTCGATACCTCCTCCGAACCGTTGGTGCGTTCGGTGGAGGGGGATGGATGCTGGGACGGACCAGACCGACCAGACCCCCGTAAACCTCCAGAGAACAAAGTTGATGGTCACGGAGTCGGATGTCTGAGTGCACCCAATCAGCTGGCCCCCAACAGGAGACAGAGTTCAACTACGGCGAGTCATGTCCGCCCCCCCGTCGGTTGCGCGCACTCGCGGTAACCAACGAGATCGCTCGGCTGCGTGCCGGACCCCAAGTCCGTGTGATCGTGTGTCAGAATCCGGCCGTGGGAGGGAAAGACCTGGAATAGGCATTGTCAAGCGGAAAATGCGCTCGTTGGGCGATCGGACCCCGTAACCAACCCGCTCGAAGGAGGGCCGCGGGAGGAAACGCCATCCCCTCCCTTCCCTTCCCTTCCTCCCTTTCTCTCTTTCTCTCTCCCCCCCCCCTTCTCTCCCCCCTCCCTCTCCCCCGTCTCTCTTATTCGAACTGGGTTAGTGATTTCCCGATTGCGTCACCGTTCTCTGGAGGGGACGAGAAAGACACTTGCGGGTTATTTAGACTGAATTGGTTAGGAAGGAGGTTGTGGCACCGGATCGAGCGCGACAGCGCTGCCGCTTGCCGCCATGTCTGCAGATCATTTACGCATGAGGGGGTTTCGTGTGGGGACTTGGACACATGGCTGCCGGCCATCAAGGCGTCTCATGTTCCTTCATCGGGTTCGAAGGGATCGTCATCTGGACGTGCCCGGCTTTGGGTGAAGAGGGAGAGCGGAAGCGGCCCTGGGGGGGACGGGTTGGAGGAGCTCTTTGCGTTGTTGGGCTTCTTCTCATGTACACTACATATAGTATAGCGCAATGCCACCTCTTCTACATGTTGTGTGTCTTGATCTTGGGCGCCGCCGGGATTCACACACGGCATCAACACAGCGTGCCCCGGCCGGCGCCATTCTCGTTGGTTGTCCCATCATGCGCAGTCCGTGCGATTATCTAAACAACACCATTCTACGCCGGGTTGTGCTGGGCAGAGCATTCAGCCATGCTCGTGTATGCGGGGAAAATGGGATGAGAAAACGGTCAACGCTCTATTTATCAGTAGCGGGATGGGCACTGCTGGACTGGGATCCAGTACGGCTGCCGGCCGGCGGTCAAGGATTGCGCCAGGGCTCATGGCTACGTGCTGATCGGCAGATTGTGCACCGCTTCATCACCTCTACATATCCTAGCCAAGCTGGACGGGCGGAGGCTGGGGGACAGGCACGACGGGCTGACAGCAGGCAAAGAGGGCGAGAGAACTCTAACCGGCTAGTCAAACACACCACCTATCTAAATAATCCCGCGGAGGAGAAGCCCGCGTCAGAGTCCGCGTTACAGCCTTGGCGGGCGATCAATCCATGCTAAGCGGCAATCCTGATCGCCCACTCCGGGATTGACTCGGAACCCAACGTAAGCTTATCCGAGTTGTCTCCAATTCCAGGGCGCAAGACTCGTCATGGTCGCCGCGTTCTTCCCCGTCATACCTACCGCGAGCCCCTCGAATGCCGTCCTTTTAAGCAGGGTACCGGGTCTTTATTGGAGGATTGTCGACATGCGAAACCGTTGGTAGATTTGAGAAGGGATAGTAGTTTGAGATTGGGGTTATAAGACACTTGGTTCGCCAAGTCGGGAGCCAGCCGCTCCCAATAGTGACGTATTCTCCCAAGCTCAGGAAGGTTAGGCCCTTACATAGTACATACCTACTTACAGCACCTGTGTGTGTGTGCCCTTTTGCAGGCTGCTGGTCGCATTAAGGCACATCGGAAGGATGGGACGGAAGGGATGGGATAGGCTGGGATAGGATAGGCTGGGATAGGATATAATAGGATAGAATGAATGGATGGTGGACGGCCATAGGGGACAAACAAGGCAAAGATGATTAAAAATAACTTTTTTATGTGCTTATCATCTGCATTTTCTGGTGGTACGCCAGCAGTTGACAGAAATGATGGCGCGTTACATGCTTGATTACCGCGTATGCCGATAGATTCGCGGCTGAATCCGTGCAAATTGGCTCACAGTTCGGGGGTTGATTACTTACGTAGGGTTATGTGGACTTAAGTCGAGCCGGGAATGGTTACCCGGTCTCTCTTCATATCTCTCTCTCTCTCTTCTCGTTTTTATGTCGCGTTCTCTCTGCCTCTCCCTTTTTTTTCTGTTCCAAGTTGGCATTCTTTTGCAGCAATTGTGGCATCGGGGATGGGGATGGACGGTACGAATGGGCGATTGTGCACTAGTGATGAGTTGCGCCCGGCGATGTGATTGATGGTTCCCGGGCCCTAGGCTAAGGATGTGTAGATAGCGCCGGGCGCATTCCCTTGTCTCTTCGGTCCTCCACGAGATCTGGGCTAGCCATGGCCCGGATGTGGCCAGCGACTTTGGCGGCCTAGGAAATCAGCTCTGCTGGACCCATGTGGCTAGCGAGCGAATCAACACCCAACGCCCAAGCCTTCGGGACTGGAGATGCAGACGCAAGGGTGATGGATGCAGGTGCCTGACTTTTTCCATCTGCGGTACACGTCGTCTTGGCTCAGACGCGCGCTGCACACCGAATGACACAATAGAGGGGTGTGGCGGCCATCTCTCTGGTGTAGGCGCTGTGTAGGTAGTGTAGGTTAGGTACTTATAACATCTGCATCATCTCGCTCCTCAAAAATAGAATGAGAATAGGGGGCGCCTCTTCCCACGCTGGATGCAGGGGACCTGGTCTGGATACGTACTGTGGCTATCCTGTGGGCAGCCGCACAACGAGGCACCTACATGCTAACAGGCATGCATACCATCTTTATCTACCCATCTAGGTTAGTGTGCCCTCTCTCTCCATCAACCGCGAAAGCTGGACGTGCATCCGTCATGTTGTTTGAGGATGTTGTTCTTGTCCACTTACACTACATGATGATGATTGTGCGCAGTTGAAATCCAGTGCAGCCGAAAGTAACTAGCCCCAGAGCAGCCCAGGCGTCGGAAGGCACCCAACAACACAGGTAACTAACTATAACTACCTAGTGAGGGTGGAAGAGTACTTCTATCCAGGTAGGCAGGTAGTGTTGTTATATACGGAAGCCTGGATGGTTTAATAGCCGGGACATTTACTGGCCACCGTTATCCCGGCAAGAAGGTAGTATTCTACCGCTGCTATAGCTAGGTAAGTGCGGGAACCCCAGGGTTACAAAACATACCCAATACAAATGATGGCTATTGGGACTGTAACCGTGTATGTAGGGTGGGAGTCCCGTGTCCGAAGATCTTCGAGCCTCGTGTCCCGGGCGTTACATGTGTTAGGCAGGCAGAGGCTAGGTACTGGATACCTTTGTGCTCTGCTGTTAGTGAGCAGCCATCATGTGAATCCAAGATTGGAAATGTACCATCTACCGAGAACGGTAACAGTGGCCGTCCGATACTACTGGTAGACCAAACAAGCCTATGCACACTGCCACCTACGGGAGATACAGAAGAAAAGGGTTGAGGTCCATGCATAGAGGGGACAATGAAAACATCAAGATGTTGTCGATCGGAGGTACGGTATAGGTAGTACTTACCTACCGACCTACCTACCTGGTAACTAGAAAGACAGCACAAGGATAACTACCAGGAGCTTCGGGGAGTTTTAGAAAGACGGTCGGGCGGCCTGCTTAGTGTTAGGTAGATACGGCCCTTCGGCGGGCAGGTGTAGCACAAATAGCTAGCCGGCTGCCGGGCACCATCTTGAGCTACAAACA
Source organism: Rosellinia necatrix (assembly GCA_021209875.1). NCBI lineage: Eukaryota > Fungi > Ascomycota > Sordariomycetes > Xylariales > Xylariaceae > Rosellinia > Rosellinia necatrix. Next base: position 1,258,481 of record JAGYVD010000003.1, read on the forward strand.
ACTTTCAACCTCCAGGCAAGGAGGCCAGTACTTACCTACCTAGGTACCTTACCTGAGTACCTGCCGGCTATAGTACCCAATGCGGAGGTATATACAGATGTTCTGAGATTCCCAGATCCACAGATTTTCTCGTCATCTTAAAAAGAAACCAAGCCATCGACGCCGGAGACCCACAAGCCCGAGACCTGCCCGCCTGCCGCCCAGCTGCTTATGCCTTCCCTCACCACTGGACACGCTGGATAGAGGCACGGTGCAGCACAATTCCAGTACATATTTTTTGCCCTTGCCTGGCACGAGATGTTTTCTGGTGTCCCGATTGATAGATACCAGCTTGGATTTTATTGCTGGCATATGACTAACCTTTTCCATCCCGTTCTGACCACTGCTCACGCTGTCACCGACCTGGAAATTAAGTTCCGTCTCCGGTAGCATGTTAGCACGTAGGCAAAGTAGACAGTCGTAATTTTCCCCGGACCCAAACAAGCCCTTGATCAATTTGCTTTTCTCCAATTGTGCTGATGAAGTACCTTTCTTTCGGCATCCCCTTCCGTCTTCCGTAGCTTCCCGAAATCAACCTTTCCACCGGCCATCAACAATTGATCTGTCAATTCCTAACAATTACCTATTGTCACAAAGTACTGTTGGTGCCATTACGGCCGGTCGCTAGCTCATTACTCCCCACCCCTCTCCTACTACTACCACTACTACCACTACTACTACTGCTGTTATTCTTCCTATTGCAGATATTATAGTAACGGTAGCCTTTATGAGATATAGTACTCTGTTGTTGTATTACCTAAGTACTCAGGTAGTTATTTCAGTCTACACAGTCAATACCAATTTATTACCGATCTGGGTATTTCTAAAATCGTCTAGGCTCCTCGCCAGGGGGCAGCACGGCACCTATACCGTAACAGCAAACAACTAGGTGGTATCCAACGCCGGCAATTAGTTGCGTGCACCTATGTAGCGGCTAGATGGCTGGAAAGAAAAGAAAGCGTAAAAGAAACGTAGGAAGTAGGAGGTCGGAAAGGGAAGGGGCGGAATTAAGAGAGAGAGAGAGAAAAAAAAAAAAAGGGTAGATACTTAATCGCTAATGATTGAACGGTGCTTGCCATCCCGCAGACTCGTTGGTAGCAGTCAGTAGGTAGGTAGGTATTTGTGTGCTGCACCCGCCTCGTCCGTCGACCCGCGCGCGCACCCGCCCATCGACAGCCGGTCCGAGTAGCCATACCTAGCGAGTACTGGCCCCTGGGTTTTGGTCTTGTTCCATTAGCGCCTGAGCCTGTCGGCCGGGTCTGGGTGCACTCCTCCCATCTCTCTGGAGGTACCTCCGCTTCTCAACTCCCACCTCCCACCTGTTCCTCCGGATCGTCTCGGCTCACCCACTTACTCACTCTTTCTTTTTTATTATCTCTCTAGGTGCCTCAACTATCACACACGCACACAACCACGCACGCAACAAACACCCCCCCTCCTATTCTAGCCTGGGATTTGGATTTCCCTCCCTCGGTTTTTTTTTCCCCCTTCCCCTCGGCCGATCACATACTTAAGTGCTTATACGCCTGGAGAGGCGCTTGCGGCCTACCGACTGACCGATCTACCTAGCTCTCTGTGGCAGTACATACTCCAAGTACAGTGCAGTAAGGGCGTGGTGTGGTGTGGTGCGGCACGGCACAGCAGACCACACAGCACAGCACGGCGCTATATATCAGCTGGACAGGTACCCGACCGGTCTGGTAGGTAGCCCCCCCTAAGGTAGTACCTACCTGCCTCCCTCCGCGCGCCTTCGTCATCGCGGGCTGTTCCTGCCTGCTCGTGCCTGCCTGGCGTGTCTGTCTCCTGTAACTGGCCCTATTCTGGTCGTTCCTGTTGCTGCTTGGTTGGCGCGGGCTGGTCACCTTACCTGCCCAGTACCCAGGAGAGCAGGCGAGGTACTTGTACTTTTTTCTCGTCGAGTCACCTCCACTCCCGACCGGGCACCCTCCCTTCTCTCTCGCGTGCCCACCCACGCCCACTCAACCAAATTTAATCCACCGCACCCCCGAACCAGCACCGTCTCCTCCCCCGACTCCTCCGTTCATTTCTTTCCCTTTCCCATACCTTCCCATCACCTCCTGTCGCCATCCCACCTCTTGTGACCGGACCTGTCCCTCGGCGCTCCACGTTTGTAAGTCTTCATATCGCGTCCCGTCTGCCAGTCCCTCTGCCAGCCGTCCTGTTTGCCATGTCTGCCGCGCGTGGCACGTCGCTACGAGCCGGCGGCGCCTGCGTGCGCTGTCGCAAGGGCAAGACGAAGTGTGTCTACGAGAATGGTCGCGCACCATGCAAAAACTGCGCCAAGGGCATGCACGAATGCTATCTGCCCTCCGAGACCAATGCCCATCTTCATGGTCAGTCTCCGGCGAGGACCACTCGCCCGAGGGAGTCTCTGCCAGGCGACCGCAATGTCGCCGCCACAAGCGACCGGCAACCAGCAGCCGCCGGAGCAGTTATACCGCGCAGCCTCCAGACCAGCACTGAGAAGTAAGCATCTATTTCTTTCCCGTATTTCCTCTCCGTTGCGTTCCCTCTGCTTCCGCTTGGTGTTTTACTATCTTTTCCCTGTTTTTCCCCTCTTTGCGCGTTGGCTCCCTCGCGATGGCCACCCATGTCTTCCCTGGGCGGTAGGTGTCGAGGAGGGCGAATCTCGGCAACGATGAAGCCGGCCATGCGCGCCGATGCCTGGGTTGGATGGGTTTGGTAGCTAAGGTAGGGCAAGGCGCACTTTGGTACCCACCAGAGCGCAGCCAGCCCAGCCCAGCCCAGCACGCGCGGGCTACGCGCATCGCACACGCACCGCGCTCGCCGCCTTTTGCTCTTTCCACCCCTACCACTCATTCCATTCCATCCCATCCACCATCCTCTTTACGGGGGCTGATGCCGGCTGCACCATTTCGCCTTGGGATTTGCACCCAACTCACCACGAATTTGGCCACACCCTTGCACGGCCAATTTATCCCCCCTGCTGTTCCAAAGCGACCTTGCCTGCTGCTCTCTGCTTTTTTGCTCTGCATGCATTCATTCACCCTCCTCTTCCTACTACCTGTGCATTGTTTGAACAGCTTGCCTACCAAATGTACCGCACTCAAACCCATCAGTACAAATAATTTTGATCTAGCATGGCTAATCTTTGCGCCCGCTTCATAGGCTGACCCCGGAACTCATTGTCGAATGCGAGCGAGTGATCAACAAGACACTTCCATCATGTGTTGCGTTTCACAAGCCCTCTTTCCTACAGAATCTCAAGAATGGCACTCTTGAGCCTAGTATCGTCAACGGCCTTTTGACATGTGCTGCCCGGTAAGTACGGTATCTTTTTTTTTTTTTTTTCCTCCGGGCTCTATTTCCACAAGAGCCCGTCAGGCTTACCTCCGGAGTCCGTTTGAATGAACCCGTCATCCTTCGGACCACAAACTACTCCAATTTCCGGTGGTGGGCCCTGTCGCCCATGCTGTGTCACTAGTCCAATAGCTGCACATCTCATTGTCGCCCAGACTTGGTCACGGCCGAGAATTCCCTCTCTCTGCCTATCCCTCGTCTGGCCATCCGTGCTTTTACCCCCCACCTGCCTTAACTATGGCCCCAGCTTTGCTAACACGCCCCCCAATAGAAGTTCGCCCACTCTGATTCGCCGCTTTGGTAGCCAGAGCGGCAGCGCATCGGCAGCCTCCGAGCATTTTGCCGTCAAGGCCCTCAATCTGGTTATGCAGAACCTCGATAACCCGAGCTTGGCAGATATTCAGGCTCTTTGTCTCCTGACTATCCATGAATGGGGCAATAGAAATGCCGTTCGTGCTTATGTCTATTTGGGACAGGCCGCTCGCATGACCCAGATGTACCGCGTAATCACTGGTCACCAAACTCACGGAGATCCTGATCAGTTCATCAAGGATGAGTCCTTCCGCCGAACTCTGTGGCTCATCTACGTTCTGGATTGTTTTTTGACAAGCAGCCCCGGTCGCCACCCGGCAGTCTCTCATCATGATGTGAAGGACGTGCCCCTTCCGTGCCCCGACATGAGCTACAACTTCGGCACGCCTGCCTTCGTTCGCACCTTGGCGGGCAACCCCCCACCTGGCCTTCCCGAAGGTGCGCCCATGGCTGAGGTGGGCGAATTCGGTCACATCGTCATGGCCACGCAGGCCTGGCGCAATGTCATCGAGATGCTGACCACGGTCACGGTCGATACGTACACCGAGGATCAGTGTCTCTCCCTGGAAGCCGGCATCGAAGCCGTGCGCGCCTCGCTGCCCATGCATTTCGGCGACAAACCGGGCCACATCAATTTGCACATCACAATGGGCAGCGGTTTCACATATGCGATGCTCCATTGTCTTCTGCACTGTGCCACCATCATGGTCCATCGTCGTAGGCTCCTTCACTTCATCCAGACTGAGAGTTTTAAGCACGAGACTTGGCGCACGGTCCCTCATTTGCATCTTCAGACAGTAGATCGGGTGTTCGCTGCATCGCATAGCGTCGTCTCCCTACTTTTAGCTCTTGAGGCCAATGCTGACAAGGATTCCATGCCCAACTTTCCACTGGTCATGCTATTCTCATGTTTCACAGCCTGTGCTACCGTTGCCTGGTTTAGTTTGAAAGGTCTGACCCCGGCTGATGTGAACGAGACCGCGGAAGCCATTGTAGGAGACGGCATGCGCTTCCTCCAGGACGGTGCCAATACGTGGGTACTTGCTGTTCCTTGGTATCGCCATCTGGCCGTCATGGCAAAGGTCCTACGTAATGACGACAGAGACATAAACCGGGTGGTTATGGAGCCTGCTCTGCCTTCGGTTAAGGACGACACGGCGAGCCAGCCTGATAACACCGATAGTATGGATTACGAGCGGCATTCATCGGCCAACCCTCAAGAGCTGGGAGAGAACAATGGTATCGAACCACCGCGAAAGTCCGGATTTACCACCATTAATGGGGGCTCTGCAGGTACATCAACCCCTGCGACGGCCACGGCGAGCCCCCCAGCGCAGACCAAAGCAGAGTCTCCTGTGCCCTCTTCATCAGATCGCCCAGCCGTGGATGCTTCAGCAGGTGTTGCGCCGGCCGACATGACCAGCGCCGAATTGTGCGTGGCATTTGAGCGGCAGCTTCTGGAGCTGGATGACCTGGCTGCTTTTATGGGGGGTGGCGTCTAAATCTTAGACACGGCCCCTTATGTTTGCCTGATTATGCAATCTGCTAATTCTTCAGACTCTCCTTGAAGCATATTGCATCTCCTCAGGTGTGTATATTACGTCGAGTGAAAATGATTTTGGCCCGGCGTTATTGGACTACTTTCCCCCAAAGGTTTTTCGTCATCCTCATCCAGGCCACGTTCCAGACAGCCTCTGGGCGGTGGTGCCCTCGCGAGTTCGGAGTTTGGAGTTAGGGATGCCCGCTGTCTACCGCGACAAATGGTCGCACCACGCCGGCATTATCATGGATGGAATAGGATGGTTAGAATTGCCATCGGCAGCACCCTTCGTTTATGTGTCTCGGGCGGAGATGATCGCCGACGCGGCCCCAACCAGTATCTGCTGCATGGGGCCACACAGGAACTCGGTGGCTCGTTGGTGTCGAGAAGCAGCGATATTTCCAAGTGATGGCTTGGCGTGCTACTGCCACAACGCTCAATATCCGTGTGTGCTTGCAAGTCTTGAAGCGCTGGGAAGCTGGGTTTGTACTATAGGAAGAGGGCTAGTAATACTGTGCGCTGTCACAGTACGGACCGATCTACTTGCTCAAGCGAGGCAGAAAAAAAACCTCCTAAAGGTGACTCCATAACATAAGGAAGGTTGTAATTTAACAGTTAAATTTTGTTTGTTGTGCCCTTGGGATGTGTGCTGTACTTAATGCATTTCCTGTTCACCTCTGGTGACTGAGGCCAGGTGTCTCTCAGGTTGCTTTCTACAATTTAGTGTTTTGTGTAGCCCTCATGCAGCACGCAGTTCTACCTTAGGTAACTTACCAGTATGAGAGACGGTCACGTGCAAAAAAAAAAAAAAAAGAAGGAACTCTAATTTGCCTTGTAGCTTCAATCATGCATCCAATCCTTTGTCATCACCTAGTCCAGTCCCCAAGACTATGGTGCGGATTACCATATATCTGTTTTACGATGGGAACTATGAGCCTCGCGCGGGGCACGAAACGACGCTATTCAGGGGAACAGGCTATATCGCGGCCTTTTCCAGCGATCCACGATGCAAGCAATGACAATGCGCATAACAGCAATGCGGGCGGCCCAGAAACACTCGGCGAAGGCTCCCGTACACGCCCGCCGTGTGTGCGACGAGCTCACTTGTGCGGTGGCGAGGGCACCACTGCTGCTCCCAGGCCCAAGCTAGCCGAACATGACCAAACGACCCAGGGCAGAAAACCTGAAGACCGCGGTGAGGAATACTTCAGACACTTGTATTCTACCGAACCTGACTTTGCTCACCTCGGCTTGAAATACCCGGAGTTCAGGGCCGTGCTCGAAGATGGCGCCCACCTCGACTTCAGAAACCCGGCAGCCGTCGTGCAGCTGACTAAGACTCTTCTGAAGGAGCATTTTGGGCTGCAGGTCAATCTCCCGCCAGATCGTCTGTGCCCGCCGGTCCCGAACCGGCACAACTACCTGCTGTGGCTGAAGGATCTGCTCGACAGCAGCTCCCCGTCGTACCTGGAGCAGTACGAGCCGGGAAGGGAGGTTACGGGCCTTGACATTGGCACGGGCGCGAGTTTGATATATCCCCTGTTGGGATGCGCCCAGCGCCCAAAATGGCACTTCGTCGCCACCGACATCGACGAGGAGTCGCTAGCCAGCGCCCGTGCGAATGCCCGTGCGAACGATCTCGAGTCGCGCGTCCGTATCATGGACCGCCTCGCCTCCGATCCCCTCATCCCAGTCAGCGACGCGGGCATGGGCGCTATCGACTTCGTCATGATGAACCCCCCCTTCTACACGTCGGATGCCGAGCTTCTCGAACTCGCGGCGCAGAAATCACAACCACCGCATACCGCATGCACCGGTGCGCCCGTCGAGATGGTCTGCGAGGGAGGCGAGGTCGGGTTCGTGGGGCGGATGATCGGCGAGTCGTTGGTGCTGAGAGACAAGGTGCAATGGTACACGGCGATGCTGGGGAAACAGTCTAGCCTTGAGGTCCTCATCAACACGCTCAAGAAACACAAGATCAACAACTTCGCCGTCACGACTTTCATTCAGGGGACCAAGACACGGCGATGGGCACTGGGATGGAGTTTCTTAACTAGGCGACCCTCGCTTGGCGCAAGCCGTGGGTGTAGCTCCCTCATCACTAACAAAATGCTGCCCCCTATCACGGCGGTCTCTATCTATGGGCCTCCTCCCACCGAGGGAGCCATCCCATCAATCAAGGAGGCTCTATGTGACACGGTCGGATCGTTGGATCTGCGCTCGTGGGTTTGGGATGAGCAACGCCACCGTGGTGTTGGTTTTGCTAATAGTAATGTTTGGAGTCGTGCTTATCGGCGGAAGAAGGCCGGCGGCGGTGGGGTAGCTACGCAGAACGAGGCCGCAGCCGCTCCCGTAGACCTTGCAGACTGCGCGTTCGGTTTCTCTCTTTCCATACAGCCGAACGAATCGGCCGAGTCAAGCAGCAACGCCAAGGTCATCTTGCGCTGGCTCCAGGGAGATGATGCGTCGTTATTTGAGAGCTTCACGGGCGTGATTCGAAGATGTCTTCGAAAGGACGCCGTTCTCCCAGATTAACCTAGCTTAGTTCGGACGCTGGAATGGCGCGTACATAGATCTGACAATATATCCGGACTTCAGCTTTGGTGCAACGTGCTGATGACCTGGCGTAACCACCAGATATGGATGCGTACGTCATCCGTCAGCTCCGGGTGAAAGCTCGTGCCGAGCACATTTCCTTGTCTAATAGCTATTATATTATCGTCCTCCCCGTGCGACTGGAATCGAGCCAAGATCTCGACAGGGCGTCCCGGCGTCTCGGGATGGTGCAGCATCTGATCAACCACCGGGGCGCGGATGAAGACGGCTGGAAACGGAGCCTGTTTCTCCGTCTCCCCATCGCCGAGGAAAGGCAGATCTATATCTTGCACAAAGCTCTGGAGCTGGCGGCCGAAATGGTTGCGGTGGACCTTGACATCGAGACCGCCGATGAGCTCCTGGCCGCCCCTTTTCGTGGCGCTCGCCTGTTCACACAGCAGGATCAATCCGGCGCACGTTCCCCATACCGGCTTCTTCGATACCCTTCGTTTGCGGACGCGCCCAATTAGCCCTAGATAAATTCATTCGTTGATTGCAGGTTTTTTTTTTTTTTTAAAAAAAAAAAATTAATAATAAAATAAAATAAAATAAATAAATAGAAAACCCGAAAGACTAGGCGACGGACGAGAGAACTCACTTGACGAACTCCCTCAGAGGTTCCAGCAAGCCGGATTGGGCGGCGACCAGCGACAGCGTGGTGCTCTCGCCGCCGGGCAGGATCAGGGCGTCGCAGATGGCGAGCTCGCTGGGCGTGCGGACTTCGGTAAGATTAATTAGGACCTTCTGTTCGCGGCTAATGGAGAGGCGATCGGCCGCCCTCTTCAACAAGCCAAGATGCTCGGCGAACCCTCCCTGCAGGGCCAGAACCCCCACGGTGACCATGATGGAAGGGGGCGGGGTCGATGGAGAGGGAGAGGGAGAGGGGAGGGATTCGACAACGGGAGGGATTCGACAACGGGAAGAAATGGATTTTTCTTCAGCTTGAGGGATATTATTTTTTTTAATTCTCTAATTCGCGAAGTGTTCAATCGTACGTTATACGTTTCCGTGTGTGCGTGTGCGTGTGCGTATGTGTGTGTATGTATGTATATATATGTATGTGTATGCATGTATGTATGCTAAGAGAGATGGAATCTGATACAACTAGATCAAGAAAGGACAGGGATGGGCTGAATAGCGAGCAACGTCCGGTTCGGTATAGACCGGAAAGTTACGGAACAAGAGCTGTATGTGCGGAACTTGGCAGCCCTAGACTCAGGCCGGCGGTCTAGCTACTTACTGGCATTTCACATGAGTAAAGCGTGTGTGTGTGACAGCTATATTATACGTAAGTGCATGTTCGCAAACAACTTCTCCAGGCATTACGGTATTACGGCATTACGCTAGTACTGTACTCGCCCTGCAAGCAAAAACTATACCTAGGTAGAAACTACGACGGCCAACCCCTCCCGACGTCGGCGTCGATGGCGTCATACGGGCCGTTGGCGCGCCCTTTGTCAGTCTTTCCATTATTATTCATTTATTCAGCGGCGCTTGTGCTGCCGTTGCCCCTCGGCCCTGGGCAGTTGCACAGTGCACCCAAGAGTCACCCAAAGCCGTCATCGCCCGCCCGGGCATGACTATCCCGACTCAAGCCGGGCTTGCCGCCGGTGTCAGTTGCGTAGACTTGTCACAAGCCCGCCGCCCACATCCTTTTTAGACTCTGGAGTAGTAATCACACTGGGCCCTGAACGATCCGCTGGTGCATTTAGAGGCGACGGTATCGGCTCCTTTTCCCCGATCCCCGTCCTCGAGTTGTGTTAGCTTTATGTAATCCGCTTCGCGACTCAGTCGTCGCCCATCCCTCCTTCAAAAAAGTTCGAGCCGGACGGACGAGGCACGAGCGCAATTGATCCTCTTGAGTCATTCCATTCCATTACTTTTGAGAAGAAGCAATTAGATAAAAAAAAAGAAGAAAAAGAAGAACAAAGAAAGAAACAGAGAGAGACAGAGAGAGAGAAAGGAAAAAGAAAGGAAGAAGAAAGGCAAGGAAAGTGAAGAAGAAGACGAAGGAGAAATAGAAGAAGGAAGACTGTCTACACAACAAGACAACAAGGGAACAAAAAAAAAAAAAAACGACCTCTCAGACCATGACGAACGACATAGCCAACGCAAGCGCCACGGCGCCTCCATCGAGCAACGGCACCACCACCGCCGCCGCCGCCGCCACTACCCTCCCCGCGAAGGCCTCCTTCACCGTCAAGGCGGGGTTGGCGCAGATGCTCAAGGGCGGGGTGATCATGGACGTGACGGACGCGGCGCAGGCGCGCATCGCCGAGGACGCGGGCGCGTGCGCGGTCATGGCGCTCGAGCGGGTGCCCGCCGACATCCGCGCCGAGGGCGGCGTCTCGCGCATGTCCGACCCGGCCAAGATCAAGGAGATCCAGGCCGCGGTGACGATCCCGGTCATGGCCAAGGCCCGCATCGGCCACTTCGTCGAGTGCCAGATCCTCGAGGCCCTCGGCGTCGACTACATCGACGAGAGCGAGGTGCTCACGCCCGCCGACGACGAGCTGCACGTAGAGAAGTCCGAATGTACGTACCAAGACCAATATCTCTTCCCTCTCTATTTTTTTTTTTTTTTTTCAATCTCCCACCCCTCCCTTCTCAAAGAATGAGATAGATGTCTGTATGTATGTATGACTAACATCCATACCCTCCCCTTCCTTTCCCCCCAACAGTCAACATCCCCTTCGTGTGCGGCTGCCGCAACCTGGCGGAGGCATTGCGCCGCATCGCGGAGGGCGCGGCGATGATCCGGACGAAGGGCGAGGCGGGGACGGGCGACGTGGTGGAGGCGGTGCGGCACATGCGGACGCTGAAGCGGGAGATCGCGGCGGCGCAGGCGGCGCAGCGCGAGGGCGGGGACGGGGACCTGGCGCTGCGGCAGCTGGCGCGCGCCCACGGCTGCGACTTCGCGCTGCTGCGGCAGACGGCCGAGCTCGGCCGGCTGCCCGTCGTCAACTTCGCCGCCGGCGGCGTCGCCACGCCCGCCGACGCCGCCCTCATGATGCAGCTCGGCTGCGACGGCGTCTTCGTCGGTAGCGGCATCTTCAAGTCCGGCGACGCCGCCGCCCGCGCCCGCGCCATCGTCCGCGCCACCACCCACTTCCGCGACCCCGCCGTCCTGGCCGAGTGCAGCGAGGGCCTCGGCGAGCCCATGGTCGGCATCAGCGTCCGCACCCTGCCCGCCGACCAGAAGCTCGCCGGCCGCGGGTGGTAAAGAGGGGGGGGGAAATCGATGGCTGGCCCTGGGCGGGAATTAAACTAAATAGAGAAAGTAAAAAAAAAACGAGACGAAGACAAAAAAATTGGGAGGGGGTAGTTAGTTCGTTTGGGGGGTCGATCGTTCAAGGACCGGAAAACGAAACCCGAGGCGCTAAAAAAAAAAAAAGGAATAAGAAAATCGTGAACACCGGTTCTCGCTCGATGCATGGGACGCGATGCTGTGTATTTTAGACGGAAAAAAAAAACAGGTGAATTATGAGTTGCGCTATGTCTATATGCTCGAAGGCCAACTTTGACAATTCAACAGCATTGTCAAATATATATTGATATCCTCGTTGAGTCTGCGGCGGCCGTGTGCTTCCCCGCGTCGCATTCATTAAACCTAGGTTCCTCTTGGTTCTAAGTGGTGTTGTATTTATGTAGGTTGAAACCGGGACTATGTCCTCCAGCGGGTACAGTCCAACACGTCCCATATTTACACGATACCATCACCAGTTTCTCTATAGAGCATTGCGTTCGGACATAGAAACCCCCAAACGCGAAACCACACCCTCCCTAACCGCATCACGAAGCCACAAAACCCTCCGTCCAGAACTCGCTCTCTCTCTCTCCCAACCTCCCCCGGACGCCTCACGCCGGTAGGTTGTTCCAGATAGCCTCGCTCAGGGTGGCGTTGGGGGTGAACCAGGCGGCGAGGCCCGGCTCGGCGCGGATGACGAGGTCGGCGACCATGCGGCCGAAGACGACCTCGCCCCAGGGGTTGAGGTGCGTCGTGTCCTTGCGGTCGTCGCCCCAGTTGTACGCCCAGGCGGCGTCGCGGCCGATGGCGTCCACGTACGCCAGGCTCGCCGCGTTGAGGTCGACGACGGCCGAGCCCGTCGCCGCCGCCGCCGCGATCGCCGCCAGCCGCTCGTTGTGCAGCGAGTCCGTCGCGTTGTGGGGGTCGCTCGGGAACACGCGGCGCGTGAGCGAGGAGACGAGGAGCTGATGTTTTCAACCCCCCCCACCACCCCCCCGGTGGCGCGGTGGTTTGTTAGTCAAAGGCCCTGTTAGAATATAGGATGGAGATCTCGGGCTCCGTCGAAGGGGAACTTACCGGCGTGCCGCCTAGTGATTTCACCTCGTTCGCGAAGTTGATCAGGTTTTGCTGGTATGTACTGTTGCCGTGGGGGGGAGGTTGTAAGTCAAGTGGCCATGAACAAAGCGGTGCAGGCTCGGAGATAGAATAAGGACGACAATGCCTTCGGGGGTTCGAGGAAATAGAAGACGTGAATAATTAAGTGAAATCTGCGTACTCGAAGGGGACGTTGTTTTCCGGCTTTTGGTCGTTGTGTCCGAACTAAATTCAACAAATTCATTCAGCTTGCCGTCGGTCCAAATCTGTCCCAAGCCCACGATGATCTCCGTTGTCCCGCGTCCGCATTCCGAGCTTCCCATCGGCTCGCTTACACTGATCGTGACATAAACATCGTATTCCTCCGCGTACTCCTTCAGGTGCGATGTGACGTTCGCCCAATTCCCCCTGGCGACGAAAGACGCCGTCGTAGCACCGCTGAGCCCGATATTAAGGCCCCAGGCGGGCTCGATCAGCGGCGCGAGCAGGCCGTCGCCCCAGCCGCCATTGACCGCCGTCGTCGAGTCGCCGGCGAGGAAGAATGCCGGTGGCTTCCCATCTCGGCCCGCCAGTCTGCCGCCTGCCGGAATGCTCGCAGCTGCCGTGGTGGCCGCGAAGAGGGCTGTCCTAGTCCATGAGAAACTCATCGTCGCCGACGTATCAACCTTTTGCGTGTCCCGTAATTACAGATGCCGAGAAATCAACTGCTGCATTCGGGAGGAGGCATTCGTGTAATTTGCCCATGGCGATAAAGCCGATGATATAATTCCCGCTCGCTTCGTACAGTCGGCCGACTATCGCGACATGAATACACCGAGATGGGCATGTGCACCCGGGCGAATCTCCATATGTCCCGGCGCGGCATCTCGTCCCGAACGGCCCGAGCCTGTAGAATCACTACACCCTTCCATCTTGGCGGGGTTGCCAGATCTCATCTCGCAACATCATGCACCGAACTGTATCAACCGACCAATCCGCATTCGCATTCGGAACCCCAGACTTGGCAAGGAAGCCCATAGGAAGCTTGTTTTTCGGCCGCACTCCTTCCACCCAACTTCATACATACACTTTCTACCTACTTGGTAACTAGCTTGTTATTAATACAAGGGGAAACGCCGACTGTCACTTAAACACACATACTTGTAAGAGCCTAGCTCTCGCGGATAACAAGCCTAATTGATGGCGTAATGAGATATCTAGGCGCGGACGATAGTAGCGAGACAGCGGACCGTCTTTATACGTGCGTAGAACGATGTACGTCTGATCAATAGGAGATCTACCTAGGTCAGTAGAGACGCAACTCAGCTAGTGCGGTTACATGCACCTGTATTTCAGATCTCCTAGGGGGTAGATTGAAGACGATTTCAGAGGGTTGTCACTTGGGCTTTGGATTGCCTTGGTATCTCGGTAGGCAGATGTAGATATTTATTATCTGTAGGCCAAATAGCAAGCGGAAGAGTGACAGTGCTTACGTTGTCCGCTACCCACACGAGCCACAGCTATTCCCATAGTTCTTCTGAGGGCAAGACTGGTAGAGAATGATAACCAGAGAACGACCACAATCGATCTCGATTATAAGTCAAGAGAAGACAAACGAAATGCGTTTCCACAAGAGGGAAGAACCGGTCATATGCTTAACCCGTACCACTGCTGCCAATTTTCGGCCGATGAGAGAATATATAAAGGTGCGAATGTGAGAAAATCGGAAGGAGACTTTGATCAATGAAGAAGTCGTCGCTGAAGTTTAACTGATCAACGTCGTTGGGGCGTCTTCAGGTTGAAGTACATTTCTGTGCTACAACGTTCCAGTACACACTAGTAATTTTTACGCCGTTTATGTCTAGGGACGGCTGGAGAAAACTCATCGTTTCCATACGAAGAACTCGACTGGGTCTGATATGGGGTTTTCTTCCCCTTACCAGAAGAGTGCTGTCGAGACTTAGATAACCACACTCTTTCAGTATTAGCTTGCTGATTGCGAGTGGAAGTTGTTCATATAATGTTCGTTATAAATCCATATTTTCTGCTCGTGCGACGTTGTTGACCTTCCTGTCAGTGATAGCTGAACCCAAGAACCTCTGAAGGTGATAATCTACCAACCCATTCGGCTTTCGCTACCGAATGCCTTTACAAATCATGCCTTAGCTAAGATGTGATAGCATGACTGATATTGTCTGCAACTGATTGGAGCATCGTTTTTAGGCTACGGGTACGAATAGGAGAGAAGAAACCTAGATTGTTCAGGGAGGATGACAAGTCGCACTAATACATTCGCCTGTACTGGCAAGCGAAATACTTTTAATTATTAACATAGAGACTTAATTCATTTTCCAGCGAATTATAACTATTCACTGGCGCTCATCTTCTTTGATGTCTAATCAACGAAGTAAAGAGGTCAAGACGGGAAGCATAAACATTAGACATGAATGCTTAAGCGTAAACACTTTCGGTCCAAGAGTTGACCTGTAGCCCCGTCTCAGCCATAGCGGCGTCTTTGAGGTAATCTAATGGCATCCAAACGAGATGACCCTTGACCTGGTCAAGTTTCTTACGGATGTCGTCTGCAGGCAGGAACCGATCGAAGATATGGCCCGCTTGAACCCCCTTTGGTGGCAGGAAGGTATTATAGTCGTCAAATTTTTTCACTAGGCGCACATTAAGAATGAATTCTGGTAGGGGAAGGTTCTGGATCATTTGGTACGTACCATAATCGTCGGGATCTGCATGGAATAGGTGCCTGAACGTTTCCGTGTTTGTCGTGGCGTTGGTCGTCCACTGCTCCCAGAGCTTGTCGCTCATAGGATCTTCAACAAACTTGTAACTCTCATCTTCGTCCCAAATGTCGTTTGGCGAATCTTCACCCGGAGGTTGTGCATTAGGGTCATTGCTTGCATCATGGTCCTGTGGCGGCAATAAACCTAAATGTTCCCGCCATAGGTAACGGCGTAGGGTGGCTGCGTGCTTGCCAGCCTCAAACGGACGACCATCCATTACGCTCTGGATCCTCTCGGTATCTTCCATCACGATAGAGAGCTCACTATCATGATGGCCTTCTTGGCTACGGTCGTTCAAATTACTCGACCCGCAAATCGCGACACGGTCGTCCACAATAAGTAACTTTGCATGAATGTAAAGTTCTTCCTGTATCCAGTTGTGGACCTCCTCTTGAGCTTCGCCCTCCCAGGGCTCCTCTGAAAGCTTTCCTGTTCCGGCCATAGCATGGTGTGCGACGCTATACGTTGACGCTGGACCCTCGTTGCTTGGCTTTGCCTCCTCGAAGCGCTGCTTGGCTTGCGCGCTTTGCTTTATCTCTCTCGACTCCTTTTGCTCCTCAGACTTGCCCATATGTTTATCGCGCTCCCCCTCGACATCTGCGCTGCCGTAAATACCTGAACTCATAATCTCCTCGGCTTGGGCCCGCTGCACCTCCTGGTACCGAACACCCGACCTTTCTTCCTGTTGTTGAATGGAGGGGGTTTTATTTAGACGATCGTAAGATCGTAGATTAAAAATAAATATGTGGTTCGTCGGGTCGACGTCTTGTGCTCGAATCTGTTCGAAAATAGAATGTTCACCACGACATATCGACTTGTACTGATAGTCCATGATAGCGCGTGTTCCTACGGCGGCATCATCCCGTAAATCGCCAGCGAACCCGGGAACGGCCGGAATGATGATGATGACACGGAACTTCCGTCCTTCCTTTCCAGCCCTGACGCAGGCATCCACGATGGCTCTCCCAATCTTGTTGTGGACAGGCGACTGTTGATCACCCGTGGCTGTGATGAAGAACTGGTTTTCAATGTATACATAATGCTGAGCATTTCGAATTACCTCTATATATGCATTTTGAATGGTATGATCCTTCAAGATACCACTGGACCAATCAGCGCTGGATCTCACGATCTGTGCGTGGACCGTTCCCCGGTTGTTGAGGTTCTTTGTCTCAAGGGGGGTCAGAGGGTGAAGCACGTAGTCGCCAACAGGGCTATGCGCGATTAGAAGTTAGTGACTATCCTCAAAGTGAATGATTTTTTTGTATTGGTTCATAAATGCGAAGTTATAATGAACAAGACTGACAAGGAAAGGGAGGAGGAAGGAGGGGGTAAAATGGAGACGAAATGAATTAGCTCGGATTTTCGTACTGTTTGGGTCTCTGGACGCCGACTAGATCTTCGTCCTCCCCCTCGCGGCCTCTGAGCATAATCCAATCAAATCTCGCGTCACGCTTATACTTGTCGCGCTTGACAAAGTTCCAGCGGAGGACGAAATGCTCGGCGATATCATAAACACATGGGCCTATGACGCCCATTGCTACATCGTGCCAGGGCATGCGGCCATACTCGGCTTTACTCAATTCATTTTGTTTCCAATCATTGACGCCTTTGAAGTCCATGATGCGGTTGTTATTGAAATCCTGGCCCGGCCAGATTTCGTTCGCAACGCCTTCGGGATGGACGTCCGAGAGAAGATGCTGGTGATTATCCCAACGGCCGAAGCATAGATCAAGACCGCCGATGAAGGCCATCTCATAGTCAATAACGATGAATTTCTCATGGTGAGCCCAGTAGAAGGTCATATCTGCAGCATTTTCAAGCACATTGTGGTCGGGATGACGCATAACCGTGATATTACCATGACCCGGGGAACCCTTAGGGCAGAGACTCTGGAGGGCGTGTTTCGTATGCTCAGAGTTACATGTTAAAGCAGCTTCCACCTCGCGATAGACGATGACGAAAATTTTGACTCCGGCCTCAGCGCGACGCTTCAAGATGGCGTCCAGGCGCCATTCTTGATTGACGTGCGGAGGTCTTCTTAAGAATAACTCGGGAGATAGCCACCAATCCGCGATATAAATCGTCTCTTTAGCTCGCTCAAGAGCTACTGATACAGCCTTTAGCGAGAATATCAGTCTTTTCCTATACTTCGACTTCGACAATGGTGCCTAGGGAGAGGAGGGCTGGGAGTAATTGTACGCACCCAAAAGTAGTCCCTCCCGTCAACGTACCATTTGACTAGGTTATTGTCACGCTCGGGGAAATAGGAATTGAAACGATGCTCTCCACCAATCTTCTTACGCTTCTCGTCGCAGGCTTTCTCATGCTCTTCGTCATGTCTATGCTCAGGGTTGAACTTTAGATAAGCGAGATTGAAGTGTCAGTCAAAACAAGAGCATATCTAAAGCCTTATCACAACGGGACAAGGAACAAGGACGTACGAGATTCCCTAGTTTCCCAATCTGGTGCCTGACGCATACAGTCAGTTGTGTACGCTAGATGGACGCCAGACGGGCGCCAGATGGACGTCAGGGGGTACTGGAGGCGGGGTTAGGATCAACGCACTTCTTATGAATGAGGCGGACCTTGGCGTCGTGTAAGTGAGTGTCTTTCAGCTTGTCCTTCAATTCGTGAAAGGGGTGCTTCAGCTTGTCTACGATGCTCGAGTCATCTCGGTCGTGGGCAGGGGACTCGGACATGGTAGTGGGAGGTTTAGCGATGCGAGGGGCGATGCGAGGGGCGATGCTTGTGATGGTGCGACAGGGCGATATTGACGAGTCATTTGAATCGCGCGCCAAGATAGTGTGTATGCTAAAGATAATGGCTAATCCTACGGTGATGAATAATGGGTATCTTTACCCCGTATAATCCAACCTATGGTGAGGTGGCATAGGAGTGCGAAGGGTAGGTATAAGTATTGGAATCCTAGGTATCTGGGTGGGAGGCGACGAGCGAGATGGGTTGGCCGAAGTGTAAATAAGTAAGTACTAGCAAGACACGACACCGTTGTACTATAGTCTATCGACGTCATCATCCTAGGCATTCGTCGGTTGAGCTAAAGAAATGATCACTTGGGTACGGACTCGGCTATAGCTGTTCCCTCTCCTCCTATGAAGTAGGTGCCTGCCCCGGGCTAGCCGGACGTGCGACTTTATCTGGTATCACTAGCGAGTTGAGAGGTATCTACTTGGCCGAGGAAAGCAAGTTATTCTTGTGGGATCTACACGGCATGTACCTACAGCAGACAATGGCCAATCATCACCCCGGCTAATCCCAATTCGAGCCTCACTCAGCCGTTCCTTCTCGGCATGATCGTGCCGGATCACAAGCAACCTGCCAAAATGTATATATGATACAATAACTACCTACCTACCTACTACGGTGCCTACCGGGTAAGGTCAGGTACGCATGAGGCTGGTACAATAGTGCTGGAGAACGTCCTGGTGGTTTAATGGCTCGAACCTTCAAGTCCCTGGGTACTTAGTAAGTGTTTTGGGCTATTTATTTGGTATCTCCACTGAAAAGATGTTATAGATGCATTATCATGTGAGCTACGAAGATGGGTTGCATAGCAGAAACGGACTGAAACCGGGGTTTCGGAAGATACATAAGCATGATGTTCTGAGATTCTATGTTCTATGTTGGAGTAACTGATAACTACCTCAGTAGTGACGTCATTTGCTCATACGTTTGTACGCAAATATCAAAACGAAAACGGGTCAGAAGGTAACTAGTTCGTTCGTGGCTTGTTCGTGGCTTGTTCGTGGCTTGTTCGTGGCTTCCGAGCGTGAACCCCACCATGTAAAGCAGGTAAGATACCTACTGTAGGTACCGTAACACTTGGGCAACTAGATAGCTCCATACTTAATCTGCTACGCGCTTGCTTAGTGGTAGCTAGCTACCCTTACCTTAGGTACCTTCTTAAGGTGGTACGTACTTACATAATGACTAGTATGGTAAGTGGGGTATCCTGGTGCGATGGAGGGAGAGTGAGGGGTCCATTCCAGTCTGGAAGCTCTGTCTCCTCAGTACCTACCCGGCTTTGATGCTATGCTTGACAACACAACAACAACTCTGTTGCAAACCCCTGTATCAATTGACGTGCCTTGACTGACCGCCCCTTCTCTTCTCCTCTTCGTCTTCTCCTCCTTCCTACTCTTATACCAACTCATATCCCAACTTTCTTCCTGGTGTTGTTTCTTCGTAAACGTCTGGCACGCCTCTCTATACCCATCCCTTTCTGCTCAGATAGATAGATTAACAACGCCAAAGCCCATAATGTCTGCCCCTGTCGTGCCCGAGGGAGCTACTCTGCTCTCCACCTTCAAGCGGTCCTTCGTCGATGTCCCCGTCAGTGCTGAGAACGACAATGCTATTTCGACTACTGAGTTCCTCGATGCCGCCGAGTCGTTGACCACTATGTTTGGTACGCTTTTGGTCCTTCCTGACCAGCCCTCCTCCTCCCCATTCACTACCCCTGGATATATATCGCTAACCAAACGTCTTTAGATGCTCTTGGCTCCATTGCCTTCTCGCCTGTCAAGTCTGACATGCTGGGAAATGTCAAGGTGTGCCTATACCACGTCCAACGAGCCGCTACCAGCCCCTCCTCCCCCGGCCGTCTAAACCCCAGCGTATGACCTATCTAACCGAACGCAAGAAAATCCGTGACCGTCAACTTGCCGCTCCCGCCGACTCAGAGACTCTCCAAGCCCTAGTCCTCAACGAGCTTAAGACGAAGTCTCACAAGGCGACCGAGGGCCTCGTGTGGCTTGTTCGGTAGGTCCACGACATGTCTACAACCGTGTAACGTGTCCCAACTGCCATGCCGAAGACGCTGACATTTGCTCCGCAGGGGCCTGGACTTCACGTGTATTGCACTAAGCCAGAACTTGGCCAAGAGCGACGAGGAGCTCGCTGACTCGTTCCGCGGTGCCTACGGTGCTACCCTCAAGCCCCACCACGGCATGCTGGTGAAGCCCGTCTTTTCGGCTGCCATGAGTGCCTGCCCTTACCGCAAGGACTTCTACCCCAAGCTCGGGGGCGACCATGATGCCGTCGCTGCCGAGTTAAGAATCTACCTAGCCTCTCTGGAGAAGATCGTCGCCATTCTCAAGGGGTTCCAGGACCGCAAGGAGGCGAAATGGTAAACGATGAAGTGTTAGTATTGTTTCTTTTTTTTTGGGACAGAGATAGGCGCCATGATTCGCACGGACGCATTCGATCGTGGCTTCAGATGGTTTGAGCACACTAGAAAGATTTATATCCAAAGAGCTCTCGAGGCGGTTCGCCAAAATCCATATGCAAGACTACAACAAGAAACAATTTGATGAATTCGTATCGAATTTAGAGAAACATGATGTTGAAATGGGCATGTCGTGCCGAGGTTGGCGCGTCTCGCTGCCAATGGGACGCGGTGTTTGCTGCACAATAGCTCGCTTTTCGTTGCCCGCTTTTCGTTGAACATGTTGAGCATGTTGACGATAATAATGATTGAAGACCAATGTTGACTTGAGCATGTTGTGGTTGCGGTTGGGCACCTACAGTGTCACCGGCTCGGTCGGTGTTGAGTCGGATTTTCCGTGGGCGTTCGCATCTTGCGCTCTTTGGCATGCGAGAATGTGCACCAAGGTAAAGCTAGTTGCGATAGTGTGAGGCGATAGTTAGGCATCCAAATACCATACGGATTGTTACACTACTATCTGAGAGTGGGTCTCAGTATATATTCGGATACGGATACCAAGGCGTTACCGAGGGTTGGGCAATTCGCTATGAGGAGGATCATGTAACATGTAACGTTCGATATGGAATTGGCGCCTTCGTTGTTGCTGTTATTGCTGTTCTTGTTCGTATTCGACATGAAATAGGAATGTAGCGGTGACGGGAATAACGAGGGTGCAAATGACTTTTCAGCTTCAAGCAGGGGCATGCTGAGGAGTCGATTGCCCCCGGTAAGTGCTTATGTCTTCCATCTGTGGAAGGACAAGCTTCGATCGAAACAGAGGTTCTAAGGTTCCGAGGTTCCAAGGTTCCAAGGTTATGTAAGTATCTACCTACGCTACATAATCATAATGACATAGTTAATGAATGAATGGATGCAAGATCCCCATGCAAGGGCGGGATAGCCCGTACGGTGTATTTTGTACAGTGTAGGGTGGTCCGTGCACATGGGACCCTAAACTATTCCACCTTTCACCCTAGCTTAGGAAATAGCTCCACAACAAATACAACATCATTCCTCATTCCGAACCTAACAAATTGGTGAGAGCTGCAGCCATTCGAATTTTCCCCTGCGTGGTTTCCCACCGCGGTTTAATACGACTTGTATATTTGTTTATTATTAGAATTATTAGTTGATCAGGTTGCCAGAGGGTTTTTTGGTCCGGTAGTAGCTATTTAAAAAAATTAAATAAAAAAAAAAGCAATAATAACAGACTAAAAATTAAAAACGGATCGACATATTTACGAACTACAGAGCTAAAATACTTTGCTAAAAGCTTTAATTTAAATTATAAGTTTTTTAAACAAATTAAAACTTATGTATTTTTTTTTTTTATTTAATTTTTTTCTATTATTATTTAATAAAATTTTATTAATTAAAACTATAAAAATCAGCTTTAAAAAAATTAAAAGCATTTATTATTGTTGGTTTAATAACTGCTTTTGTTATTATATAGTAGCGATTTATTATTTAGTACCGATTTTAATATAATTATTTTATTCTTTTTATTTAATAACGTTAATATAAAACTTTAAATCGTAAAATTTACAAAAAAATTTTAAGCTAGCTAAAACATTAGAACAACTTAGACTTAAAAAAAACATATAGCGTTAAGCTGCTTAAAAAGCTTATATAAAACTTAAAACTTAAATTTAAGCTAACTTAAACAAATTATTTAGTTTATTTTTTTATTAGCACAAAAAAAATATATTTAGTTTTTTATATTTTAATTAAAGTTTTTTAATATATTACGATCTTTTTTAATTAAATAAATTTATATTATTTTTTATATAGTTTATAGCTTAACTTTTTAAAGCTTTTAACTTTTTATTTAAATAAGCGATCTTTAAAATATCTGTCGGAGATTATTTTTTTTTTAAAAAAAGCTTAAATAAAAACTTAAAAAAATATATAAAAAATATAATCTTTTACGTTTAAAAAGTTTTAAAAAATCTAGCTTTACTTAACAATAATTTAGTCTTATAAAACAAAATAAAATCTGTTTTTTATAAAAGTTTTAAAAATAAAGCTTAAAAATAATATTAACATATAAACGTTAACTTGTAGAAAAATTAGGCGGCTTTTTAAAAAAGTTTTATAAATTAATTTTTTTTAAAAGTAATAAACTAAGATTTAAAGTTAAAAGCTTAAATCAAGAATTTTAACCGACTATTAGCGGAATTTCTAGCTGAATTAATAAATCGTGCTAATAAGTTGTTTTTAAAAGCTAATAATATTTAATTAAAAAATTTACGTTAGAATTTATACCGCAATATGTATAGCAGGGGCTATAAAAAAAATAACTAAATTTATAAACAAGTTATTAACTAATTAGTCGGTCAGGAATTAATAACTAGATTTAAAAAATTTATAAACGCTTGTACATATTAACATATAACAGACACTGTGGTAACATATGCTTTAAAACTTAATAAAAAATCAGAATTTTTTAACTAAATAAGTATAAAATTACGACCGCTTAAAATAAACAATAGCGATTTTATTAAAAAAATAAATAAAACTATTAAAACCGCGTTAAAACAGTATAAAATAGCGTTATTACTTATAATACTTGCTTTATTAGTATATATACTACTTTAGTTCTTTTTAGAACTTTAGTTCTAACTTAACGTATATAAATACCTGTCGAGCTATTATAACCAAGCTTATTATAAAATGCTTAAACAGCTTTTATTAAGCTAATATTAATTATATATATTTTTATAACTTTTTAGCTAAAAATATAAATACATTTAAAACTAAAACAATAATTATTACTTTAAGCATTTAAATTTTGTAAAAAAAATACAGCAGAACAATAGTTTTTTAAATAAACAAAAAAATCTACGCAAAATATTTTAAAAAAAAAAATACCGTAAAATATATTAAAAACGCAGTAAATATAACATGCATAAAAAATATAATAAAAAACATAAAAAATATAAAAAAAAATATAAAAATCAACCCTGCCTAACTTTAATCTGTTAAAATTATAGTATAAAAAAACATAAAGTATATAAATGCCTAAAAAAACAAAAGCTATACTAGAAAAAAGCTTATATTTATAAAACAATAAAATAAAAATTATTATTGCTAGCAGACCTCTGTTATAACTTGTTAAACGCTGTTTTTTAAAAACAAAATATAACTTCTGCAGCTTTTTCTGCTCCTTTAGGTTTTTTAGCCCTACAAGCTTTTAGGCCAGCTGTTACTAATATAAATATAAATATAGTAATAAATTTTAATAAAAAAATCGCGACTTTTAAATATTAAAAAAAAAAAAAGCAGAAATTTATATATAAAGCAAAAACTAACGCTTTTTAAGCCTATAAAGCTAAAACTGCTTAAGTGTTGCTTAATTATACGGACATTTTTTCTGCTCGACTTTATAAACAAAAGCAATTTATAAAAAGTTTTTCAGCAGATCTAATGTTTATTTAAAACAAAAATAATAATATTAAAATACGTAATGCTTTTTCGGTTAAAAAAAAAAATAAAAAAATAATAAACATACTATTTAAACCGCTGTTATTTTATTTAATTTTACAAATAAAACAATTAAGCAAGCTTAACAAAAAATTATAAAAAAAACTTATCCGACGGCTAGTTAAAGCTTAAAAATAGATTATTAAACGGAACACCGTCTTTATTTAAGCTTATAAAAACAATTATAAAAATTATATAAATATTAGCTAATTATTAAAATTAACCTTGTTTTCTAGCATTACTTAAAGCTAATTATTAAATAGATCCCCTACTATTTAAGCTTAGCTTATTTGTAAAATAAAACTGTCTTTTACTATAAAGCTTAAACAACTATAAAAGTTTAAAAAAAAAAAAAAACACCACTTAATAGCAGCAAAAATAAATTTTTTAGCTATATTAGCTTAAGCTATATATATTAATTAAACTGTTAATAATAATAAGAAAACATACTTTAGTTATATTTAAAAAAAACTAAGTTTAGTTTAAATAAAAAAATATTTAATTAATAATAGCTTTTTATTTAAATTTATCAGCTTTAATTATATTAAACGTTATAAACTAATATTAAAAACGGTACTACGACCGCTAAAATTAAAAATAACTAATAATAGCACCTCTTTTATTTATTACTACGTAGTATTTTTATTTATTATTTAAAAGATTATATTAATTATACGTGCTTATATTATAAGCTAAAATTAAACTTATAATTTACTACTAAAAAAAGCTTAGCTGCAACAAAATGCCGCTATAATTAATTATACTACTAATTAAATTACTTTTAAAAAGATTAAAAAAACTAAATGTATTTTTTAAATAACAAAAGCAGTACTAGTTAAGCCTGATGTTTTAAAAAAACGTTTAAAAACAAATAATTAAAGCTTAAAAACTTTGTTGAAAAAAAACAATAACGATTTAAATTTAAACGATAAGATTTAAAAAAAAAAAAGTCCACTATATAGATATTTATAATCAAAACATAACCAAAAAAATAATTAACATTATTAAATTAATTTTAGCAGAAACTAAAGCATTAATAACTATAAAGTTAAAAAACTAATATAAAGCTTATATCTAGATCAAGCTTTAAAACAAAATTATAATAATCTAAAAAAGACTAACTAAGCTATAAAAAACTTAAAACTTTTTAAAAAAAAAATAACTTTTACTAAATATAATATTTTTATTTCTCTTGTTTTAACAGATTTAATTTTATATTCTAAGCTTATACGTTAAACTTGTAATATTAATAAAGTTATTTTTATTTTAGTAAAAAAAAAAACCTTTTAAGTACTAATTTATAGATCGTTAACTATTTATTATCGCAGAAAACTATTTTTAGTAATCTATATAACCGGATTTTTTTATAAGCTCTTTTATTTATTACCCTTATTAATCTTAGTAAACCTTGCTTAATTATATTTTTAAAACAAAAAAGGTTGGAAAAATATATAATGTTGCTTATTTTAAAAATAAAAATAAAAAAAAAAAGAGAAAAAATAATTTTAAGTTTATAGAACCCCTGGAAAATTGCTTTATTAATACCGTATAAATTAGCTAAGAATTTTTAAAATAAAAAAAACCTGTTTGTTTATTACTTTTAAATAATAAGTAATTTTAATACGTTAATACTTAAAATAAACATTTGTAATAATTAAAAAATAACTATTTTAAAATTAAATAATCAATTTAACGTAGATCTAGCTTTAGCGTTTATTAAATAGAACAAGTTTTTCTGCTAAAATTTTAAAGTATTTAATAAATATAAAGCCAAAATAATAGTAAATATAGGATTTGTCTAGTAGCTCTTAAATATAATTTAAACGTCTACCTATTATAAAAGCCTACAACTGTTAAATTAGTAAGTATTTGCAATAAATATATAATTTATTTATAAGCTTTTAAGTCAGAAGAAATAAAAAAGACTTAAAGTAATAAAGCAACTTAAGCAATAGTTATTATTTAATAAACTTTAATAAGTGGTTAACTAATAGTTTAAAACATCGCAACTTATTATTAAAAATAAAGCCGTTATTTAAAAACAACAGGCTTACGTTTAAAAACTCTGTTATATATAAAAGGATTGTTTTATAGTTAGCTTAAAAAAATATAAAAATAACAGACTTAGTAGAACATATTATTATAATAAACAAATCTATTAAACTTTATAGACTACGTTAATTAAAATATATAATAAATAAAAAAAACTTCGCGGAAAAAATTTTTTTTTAGTTAAAAACGGCCGGGCTAATTTATTTAGGCATTTTAGCTTAAGAAGCATAAATAAAATATTTATTAAAATTAAAACTAAAAGAAAAACAATTTATATGCTGCTATATTTTTATTAATTAAGTAACAATAAAGCTTTAATAACTAGTTTATAAACGCGACAAAGTGTTTAATGTTTTAATTTAAAGAAATTATATAGTATTTTTTTAAAAAGATGCAGCCCATAAGTTTTAAGTAATTAGGATAAACTATAAAAACTAATTTAAAACCGTTTTTATTATATTAAATAAACAGTACTTAAATAAAAAAATGTTTTAAAGCTTTATAAAAGCTTTATATATTTATTATGCTTTAAAAAATATAAGATTTAACGAATAGCCGTTTTATAAAAAGTTTTAAAAACCTGCTCTACTTTTTTTTATCGGTTATTATTTAAACTAGGGGGTATTTTTTAATATTTTTATAAATAATTATAATATGTTAAAAAAGATTTTTAATAATTTGTTTAATTTTTTTCACATTTTTTATTTTCTTTAGATTATTTTTATCCTGATTAGATTATTTTTAAAAAAAACAACTTTTTTTTTAAATAGCGTTACAGCCCTAGGTTTTAAACTGTTAAAAAAGCAAGTTAGACTATTTATTAAATATAGGTTTTATTTTGCGTAATAAGCGGAACTAAAAAACTATTTTTAAAACAAAAGAGAATTAGAACAATTTTTTTACTTAGTTCTTTATTTAAAAATCTATTTGCTAAGAAAAGCAAACCTAGTAAAAATACTAAAAAAAGCTTATATAGAACTAGCGCCTACTGTTACTCCGACTAAAAAACCTTTAATGCTAAAAAAAAAAGTGCAGAAACTTTTTGTATAGATTAAAAAACAAAGTTACGTTTTTATTATTATTTATTAAAAAATTTAAATTTAAGCAATAAAAAATTTAAACCCTACTTTTTAATATTATTTAGCTACCGACGCCTTATAAACAGGGGCAAAAGAAATATTTTTTTAACTTGCGGTTTAACCTGTTAAAACTAAAATTTTAAATAAAATTATAACATCTATAAAAATTTTTATGTTTATATTATTTTAATTATTAGATTTAAAAACTCGATATTTTACTAGGGAAAAAAAAGTTTTAAGCTTAGTTAAATGTTTAACAGAATATTAATAGTTAGTGCTAAAATCTTTTTATTTTATTATGTTTTACACAGACTATTTAAACCTGTTATTTATTTTTAAACTAGAGTTAAAAGTGCGGAAAAAAATTACGATATAGCTAGAAAAATTAAATAAATACTAGTTTATTATACGTTATCAACCTAATATAACACGTATTATCTGGATTACAAATAAACTTTTTAAGTTGCAAAGCTTTATTATTAAATTTGCTAATTAAACAAATACCGAAAAGTTATTTTTTATTATTTTAAACGTTTTTATTTTAAAAAAAGGAAAGTTTACTAAAATAAACATATTACCGTTTTTTCTTTTTTTAGTAATAAAAGAAATTAATTTTAACTTATTAGCTAAACAATATAAGTCAAGTAAATAATATAACAACTTGATATAATATATAATAAAAGGATTAATAGCGGTTTTTTTATTAACTATTAATTAAAAAAAAACAGTAGTAAAATAATTAACATAGTATTATATTTAAAATAGCTATTTATTTTAAATTAAACAGGACGGGAGTTTAGCCGAATATGTTCTGCTAGAAAAAGTACTAGTAGCATTAAAATAAGCATACAATAGGTGTAAACACTACAAATATATTATTACCTGGAGGAATTTAATAAAGCAGTTCTAATAGCTGTTAAAAAACACGGATATTAATAAATATTATAACTGTTGTTATATTTATAAAAAAATAAAACTAAAATTATTACTTATAGTCAAGCGACAAATTATAGTGTTTAAGCTATAAGACATAGTTAATATAAACTATATTAAATTAATCTCTTTTGTCGGCTTAAATAAATTAAAATATATATTAGTAATAACTGATTATTTTAGCCGATTTACTTTCTGTTTTACTATTAAAAAGATCGGCTTTTTTTCCGTTTTATAAACATAAGATCTGCTGTTAGCTATATTTAAATATCCCCGATAAATGTTTACAGATTAAAAATTTAATAATATAATTAAAAAATTCTTTATTAAAAATAGGACAACTTTAACGCATAAACTTTTTAACGTATTATAAATTTATAGCTTTATTAAAAAAATCGTTCGGTTAATAATAAAATAGTTGTAAAAATAAGCTTTAAACACGGGATATAAATAATTAAAAACATGGCCTGCTTAGCTGTTAAACGTAATAATAGCTGTTAACTTATAACAAATAAAAAAGACTTATTTATTTTTTGCAGAAATTTTATTAAAATAAAAACTTTGGCTAACCGCTTTTATATTAAAAAAAAGTTAAATAAATATAATAAACAGAATAATCGAAAAAGTAAAAAGTATAATAAATATTAGAAAAAAATTCTGTAACTAAATATTAAAACAGTTAACCCGCCAAAAAAAACAAAACCTCCTTTGTTAGCAGGGACAACCTTATAAAATAAGCAATTAAATATAGAAATATATATATAACTAGAATAAAATAATAAAAAATTATTAATAAAGCAGAGATGTAATAAATAATAATAAACGTGCTTTTAAATTATAACCTGCGTAACAAAAACCGTACGAAGTTATTAAAATAACGTTAAAAGTATTAATATATATTATAAATATAACTAGCTAGAAAAAACCACGGAAAGTTTATATTAATAATTTAAAACTTTATACCGATAAAATAAAGCTAGCCTTTAAGCTATTAAAAAATAAATTTAAAAAACAGCAAAAATATTTTAAAAAATTAATTTTAAACAAGTTTAACTAATTTATTATTTATTAGCTAAACAAAAAAAAAGCGCTAAACTTACAACTAAAAATACTAGAACTGCTTAAGCGGTTTTTTTAGTAACTTTTACTAGTTTATATATTTATTTACACCTGCCCGTTTATTTAATATTATTTTAAATAGCTATTATTTTAAATATAACTTTATTAATAACCTAATAAAACTATTTAATTACTACTTATTATTATTATTTAACCCGTTCTATTTTTTTTTAATCCTGTTATATATAAATAATTATTAATTATTTTTATTTTTTTTTTTTATTTTAACTTTTTAAACTTGCGATTATTAAAATTACTGCAAATATAATTTCTAAAATAAATGCTTTTTAATTTTCCCCGAATTATTAACTGTTAATATTTAAAAAAAGCTTTTAATTATTTAAAACTTATT
Source organism: Rosellinia necatrix (assembly GCA_021209875.1). Lineage (NCBI taxonomy): Eukaryota > Fungi > Ascomycota > Sordariomycetes > Xylariales > Xylariaceae > Rosellinia > Rosellinia necatrix. Next base: position 1,287,670 of record JAGYVD010000003.1, read on the forward strand.
AAAAACGTGAATATATATAAACATTTATATATTTAAAATATAAAGCCAGAAATATTTTTATTATGTTTAAGTTTAATAAATAACTTAAAAAATTCTGAATCGTAAGCCGAAGTAGTTATAACACTTAAAAAAAAACATATAATATATATTAACAGAAAATTTAAAAAATAAACATATAAACAAATAAAAAACAGAGGATAAAATTTTATACTACAAATTAAAAAAAACAAACTATTTTAAACAAATAAATTATTATTTAATCGCTATTCTTTTATATTTTTAAGCAGCAAATTATTAACTTTAATTAAAACTTTATATATAAAATTAAATATCTTTTAAGCAAAAAAACATATTTAAAAAAAGCTGCCGACCTTTAGAATTTTTATTACTTAAAAAATAAATAGCCGACTATAGAAAAACAAGTAAAAATGCTAGCTTAACGTATAAAAAAAAAATCCTTTGCTTTAGAACTAGTCGACTAATTTATATATAAAATATATTTATACGTTTAAAACAAACAGCTCTATTACTTATAAAGCAATATTCTAAAAATGTTAAGCAAAAAATTTAACTATTTAAAAAAAAACGTAAGCAGATATGTTATAGTTTTTATAGCAAAAAATTTTTTAATACTATAAAACAAGTTCTACAATAAATATATTTATAAATAATATTTTTATTAACGTTTAAAAAACCACAGGTATAATATTAAAAAAAAAAAAAATATATCGGAAGCTAAAAATAAAAAAAAAAATCCTTACTACTTTAAAAATATTTTTTTATTATTAAAAAAAAAAAATAATAAATCTACCGTACTTACTTAAAACTAAATAGAGCTAAAAAAAAAAAGCTTAAACAACTAACATTTAATATATATATTACTTTTAAAAATAACAAGCATTTTATTAAAACAAAAAAACTAGATTAAAAAATTTGCTTATTATACTACTGCTGTTAATATATTAAACTAAATATTTTTAAAGCTAAAAAATAAAAATTATTTATATAAAAATAACTAATAAAAACTTATAAATATTATTTAATTTAATTTAAAAAAAATAATTAAAACTTTCGCGGCCTTATTTAAAAACGTATTTATAAAAAAAATAATACCGCCTTTATTTATAAAAATATAACCTGGACTTTAATTTAAAGCTGTTAAATATAAATTTAAATATTAATAACGCACCGACTAATAAAAACATATTTTATATTTAAATATAAAATTAAATAAAAACTAATATAAACATTAATAAGTCTATAAATTAAAAAAAATTTTAAAAACTTTAAAAATAAATATTATGCTTTAAAACTAGATCTTTTTAAAAGTTTAAAAAAAATAAAGCAGAAGCTATTCTTACAACTTTCTAAAAAATAACCGAAAAAATTTATTACCTGATTATTTAAAAAAGCGTATAAAAAAACTAAAACTAAAAAATTTAAATATTTAAGCTTTATCTTTTAAATAATAAAATAAAAAATACTTAAAATATTTACTATAAAATAATCAAACTTTTATTAAACATTTAGATCCGATTATATTAAAAATCCCTTTAATTAAATCTAACCGTATTTTTATATTAAACGTAACTTTTTTGTTGCTTAAAAAAATAATTAAAAAATATAATAACCGAAATATATTTTAGTTAAATAAAATAATTTAATTTAAACAAAACGCTTTTATTTTTTATTAAACCGACTTATTAATATATTTTAAACATGTTATAAAAAAAATCAGATCAACTTTTCTTAACTTAGCTTTTTTAGTTAATTTTGCGCTTATATACGCAGTATTAATTAAACATTTTTTTTTACCCTAAGTATATATTCTAATTTAACTAAGCTAATTATATATATTTATTAAAATCGTAAAAAATATACCAAGCTTATTAAAAACTAGGTTTAAAATAAAACTTTGCTGCTAAAATATAAAAGCTTTAAAAATATAAACTTATAATAAAACTATAAAGTTCTAAACAACATATATTAATCAGGTATTACATAAAGCTTTTTTTCCTTTATTTAATTAAGCAAAAATATACTGCAACATATAATTAGCTTAAAAACTAATAAGTTTTATTATAACAAGAACTTATTAAATTTAGTTCGATAATTATATTAATAACAAAAAAACACTAGCTTTAAAAAAAAAACTAAACTAGGTTTTCTACTTTTTATTTTTTTTATATAAAAAAATATATTTATTTAATAGACTAAAAGCCTAGTTTATTTTTTAAACTAGACTTTTATTAAAATATATTTTAATATTATACGCCTAAACTTATATACATATTAGCATAAAAATTACTTTTATAAGTTAATATTTTTTTTATCTACTTTTTAAAAAAATGCAATAAATGCTTTAAATAAAAAACAATTAAAACTTTATAATTAAAAATAAATTTAAATTAAAACCTGCGATTAATTAATTAAAACTTAGCCGCTATAGAACTAAAATAAATTTAATTTGTTCTTAAGTTTAATATTTGTTGCAATAATATACCAAAACAGACCAGTTAGTATAAATTAATAGCAACAACGTTAAAATCCCCGCGGTTTTAAAACTAAAATTAAAAATTAGATCTTATAAAATATTATTACAAGCAAACCTAAAAAAAATACAATTATTTTTTAACTACGTTTATTTAACAGATTTGCCTGCTTATTAAACTATAAATATACTTATAATAAAAACTATAAAAAATAAATTTCAGTAAAGTTGCTACTAAATAATCCGATAAACAATTACAAAAAAAAAACAGACTATAAAACAGGTCGTAGTTATAAACATCCTAACTAAAGCAGAAAAATTTAAATCAAAGTTTTTTTTAGTTTATTAAAATAGCAAGATTATATAGGAAAACTTACGTATTATATTTAACACTATAAATAATAATAAAGTAGTAGCTGTAACAAAAGCAAATAACTACTAATAAATACTTAACAAATACTTACCGGTTTTTTTTAAAGCTAAATATATATATATTAGGATATTTAATCAGAAAAAAAATAACTTAACGTTACTTATTTATTTAAAAAAGCAACACTAAACTCTATTAGCATAAAAAATACAACTATTAAAAAATCTTTAATATAATATGTTTTTTATAGTCGATAATTATAATAAAAAAATTAAATAATTAATAAAAAACCTGACTTATATAATATAAACCTGCCGAAAATTAAACATTTTATTAAAAAACTAAAGCTTTTTAAAAAATAAGATTATATAAACTAAATTATTTTTTAATTATAACAAAGCTTAATTCTTATATAAATACTATTTAAACAAATATATATATTAAATATACTAATAATTAATAGCCGCTTAAAAAAATCACTTAAACTTTCTTACTAAAACAAAGTCGCTTATTTATGCTTAAAAGTTCAACTTAAAACTTTAATAAAAAAACCTTTTTAAAGTAATAAAAAATAAAAAGCCTTTAGTTATTAAAATAAAAAAAAAGCGATTTTAATAATAAAAAAACTTAATAGTTACCCCGTATTTATTTAACTAACAGCTTTATTACAACAAAAAAAACATATTATTTAATAAAGATTTTATTTTTTTAGCTTTAATAAATAAAATAATAGTCGGTTATAACTTGCTAACTATATATATAACCGGACAAAAAAGAACAAAAAACTTTATTAATACAACTATAGCAATAGCTGTTCCTCCGACTTTTAGCTATGTTTTAGTTTATTATAAAATATAATCACTTATTTTAAAAATAAATAAAACCGTTTTTTATTAAATATTTTAAAACTTAAACAACATTTAAAATTTAAAATTAATAAACGTATAAATTTATTTAAATATTTAAATATTTTTTATTTAACTAAAAGCTTTAAACTTTAACAACTTATTTTAAAAACAAAAGATCGCTTTGTTTACTTTAAATAATAATTTCTTTTCAGGCCTTATTTTTTTTTTAACTTATAACTATTAACTTTAATTTATTGTTATATTTAATAACCCTTTAGTTCCTATTATAATTATAGCATTTAATATAAACTTTAAAAAAAAACGCAAATAATTAAAAGAAAAATATTTTTAAGTTTATTTAATAAAAAAAGCAGAAAAATAATTATAATTAACGTATAAAATAACCGATTTAAATAAACAGCGAATTAAATAAATATGGACTATTATTTAACGTTTAGAATTATTCTAACTTATTTAAAATTTTAATATTATATTAAAAAAACCCTGCTTATCCGTTAAACGTAGTTAGATAAATTATTTAATATAACAATTATTTAACTTAAATAACTTAATAAAATATTACCGAAGTTAAAAATTATTAAAATATTTTTAAATAATAATATAAAAACTTTTATTAGCTGTTTTTAATTAAAACATTTTTTAAACGTTAAAACAGAAATTAATTATTATTAAATGCTAAAAAACTAATTTAAAAATAAAGCAGATTAAAACAGAAAAAACCAGCTTTTATTTTTTTAACAAATATATTTATGCTATTTTAAAATATTTAAACAAAAGATATTTTAAAAAAATTAATTAAATATTTTTACTGTTTATATTAAATATTAATTATATTATTAGTTTTTAAAGTTTATTAAATTAAACATATAAAGTTTATATATTTTTAATATACGTTAAATAAAAAGCTAGATTATAAAAATATATATATTAAATTTATAAAGTTTACTAGCTGTTTAATTTAATATAATTTCTTATAGCTTATATAAAAAGCTATAGCTATTTAAATATAACTATATAATTTTAAAAACACTGCAAAAAAATCTTTTAGCTATAAAGTTATATATGCAGCTATATAAAATAATATAATAATTCTATTCGGAAATTATAAAATTTATTAATATATTAAACTAAAAAAGTTAATAAAAATATAGCTAATTATTTAATAAAAATAAAAACTAAATAATATAAAAACAAGCTATTTTATATTTTTTTAAAACAGAATTAATTACGTAAAAATATAAAAGCTTTTAAACTTTAATTATTTTTAATAACGTAATATTTTTTATAATAAAAAGCTAAAGCAGCTTAATTAAAAAACTAATTAAAAAATAAGCTTAAAAAAAAACAATAAAAAGCTTTAAAATATTATTATAAATAAAACCTTTTTTAAAAGCATAAACAACTGTTATTATATTTAATAGTTTAAATAAACTTAACAAAAACTTAAAAAATTTTTATTTTTATAAAATAGTTTAATTAAAAACATTAACTATTTTTTTATTAGTAATACTATAAATAAAAATAATATTAATAATAACGCAGCATTTAACAACTAATTATAAATAAAACTAATAAATTAGCTATAGCAAAAATAAAAACTAAAAATTTAAAACTTCTGTTAAAAAACATATAATAAAACAAAAAAAAATAACAAGCTGGCTAAAAAATAATTAAAACTATAAAAAGTTTTAAAAAAAAGTTTTAATAAAATAAAAAAAAACTTTAACAGATTAAACAAGATTTAAAAATTATATAAAAAAAACATTAAACGTAAAGCTTTAAGTTATAAACTATATAAGAAAAAATTTAAAAATTAAAAAAAAATTAAAAAACTACAACTTAAAAAATACTAATAAACTTTTATTAATTATTAATATTTTTTTAAAAAACAAAGTTGCTTTTAGTTAAAAAAAACCTTAAAATTTCCTATTTAAAAAAAATAATTTAAAGCTTTAAAAATAAACAGAAATATATAGATCGTTTTAATTAAATAGTTATTAAGTCGCAGAAAAATTTTATTTACATGCTAAAAAGCTAAAAAACTATTAAATAACTAGGTTATAGTTATAAAAAATAACAGAAAAGTTGCTTAATAAAAATAAAATAAATTAAAAAAAACTTGCAATATAAATCTAAGCTTTAATACTAGCTAAATAAAAAAAAAACATATTAATTATCCCGGGAAAATAACAGGGAATTTCCTCTCGGCAGTGCTCGTGGTAGGATATTTGGCCGTATATAGGGTGGTCCGTGCACATGGGACCCTAAACTATTCCACCTTTCACCCTAGCTTAGGAAATAGCTCCACAACAAATACAACATCATTCCTCATTCCGAACCTAACAACAGTACACATATATACTGTATTGGATAGGAGCATGCACCCCACAACTTTAGGTATGAACCCAGACAGGTTTGTCCCCTGAGCCGCCCTGAGTATATTTTAGTTCAACCCTAGTTAACAAGGTAGGTAGGTAGCTGCCTTCATCCTTCATTGGGCAAATGGACATAGCGGGAGGTCTGCCGCCGATACCCGTCAAACGCCTATCGACCCTGGAGATGAAGTCGAAAGATGTTACCCAAGTAGGCAATAGGTATCATACGTATGTATAGTCAGTGGTCACCGAATGAATTTCATGAGGATCTGATGGCTAACCGATCCGTCTACATTCGGCAGTGTAGTTATCTCAGTCGAAACGGGCGATAACCAGGTTGACTAAACAACATTCCATTCTAGTTGTGGTTACTGAGAATTGCCATTTGCCACCAGCACGTTCTTCGTGACAGGGGAGGATAATTGGTCAGGTGGGTATGAAAGCTCGTATTGCTGACTGCAAGCTTCATTCTGGCGCCAGCATCGTGTTGGCCGGGGACGGACGCATAGGTTGCATCGTCGTCGCCGTCGTGCAATGGCAAACACTGGCTAGAGCGTCGGGTAGAGCGTCGGGTAGAGCGTCGGGTAGAGCGCTGGATAGAGCGCTGGGTGGCAGCGCAGATCGTCATGTTGCGACCGACCAAGAGACACGATCGCATGGGATGGGACGGGACGGGACACTTGCATGGTACACTGGATGCAAGATATAAAGATCTGCGATGTGAACCTGATCGTACCGAACCATCATCTCCTCTCTCTCTCTCTATCTCATCACACTCCTATCACACTCCCATCACACGTCCATCACAGACTCTTCTGCATCGCTAGTAGCCAAATCGCCCAACAGCTTCCACAACTACGTCAACACCGACTCAACGACACCCATCCACCATGGCCGTGATGAAGACCCTTCTTGCTGTTGGCGCCGCTAGCCTTGCTGCCGCCGTCCCTCTCGAGTCTCGCCAAGTGGTTCCTCACTACCCTCCCAATAAGGTCTCGACCGGCTTCCGTCTGGTTGCCAACGTCACCGACCCGGCCACCGACCTCACCCCGTCGGTCAATGGCTGGGAGCTCCACGGCATCCACACCGGCGCCGGCTTCAACGACGCCGTCCTCACCGCCGATGCCGGTAGAGTCTTCTACCAGAACGGTAAGTAACTGCTCTCTGACCCTCGCACAAGTACGTATACGCACGTGCAAGGGGGCTAACAGCGTCCCGTTAGGAACTGCCGCCGAGGTTCGCTTTGCTCAGGGAAGCATCTTGTCCGATGGCGGAGAGCCTCCGTTCCCTTGGGGAATCTACGTGCAGAAGGAGGATGAGCACGACAGCACCTACCCGGCTGAGCACGACGTCAACATTAACGTCGGCTCGGGCACCATTGGCGTCTCCCTGCTGGCCTTCCCCAACCCCTACTTCTACCTGACCGCCATGGCACAGGGCACCTTCGTCGCCTGCCCGCGGACTGTCCCGTACTACAATCAGGAGTTCATTGTCGTCCGCTTCGCCTACGACACCTCCGACCCCGTCACCGCGCTCCCCGTCCACCACGTCCCCGAGGGCTGCACCGCCATCACCCTGATTCCCGAATGTGACACTCTGGCCGACCTCCCTGAGGGGAGCATCTCCAGCCACGAGTTTGCGCGCGATGCGAAGTGCTATGAGGACGTCTCCGCCATCAATTGGCCCGAGTACGGTCCTTGAAGGCGGTGACGGACATGGGCGGATCGATGAGGCCGCTGTGCTACACGCCGAAGCCGGAGCAGGACGGCATCAACATTAATAGGATGGGAGAAAGTTGATAATACTTAGAAGCTTGATAACTTTAATAGACTTTCTAACCCACCCGTTTGTTGGTATATCGCTCATACGCAACGTAATCAGACGGAGGAAATATCGTCAGGGGCGTAAGAGTGAGACGTTGGGATCCATCAACCCTCGTGGAATTGGCATAACCGAACACAGCCGTTTCGTTCTTGTTCTAATTAAAAGGATCGCCAAGACTAACAGGCAGGCTGGTATTGCTAAGCACTTAGTTCGCGGCCAAATAGGCCAATTTGTATCAGGCCTCTTGATCATTGGCGGTGGTCAAGATTCTTTACATCGTCAAAGAACATCTCGGGTAGCCCTGCTTGTTTTCGGGGACCGGAATTACTTCTCTTCTTCATCTTCTTTCTGCCCTACCCCGATCACATAACGACCCAGAAAACCAGAAAAATGTACGCCTACCACAATGACGACAGCTATCGACCCTGGCAACAAGGCTTCAAAATCGGTTTCAAAAAATCCCCGTCCAGAAGCGGGGCCAACACAAGCTGGTGAGGTCATGTAAGTTATTCCACCAACTATCAAGCCCCAGAGCCACAAAACAACATGGGCGGCGATCTTCCGCCACCCGAAAGCAGCAGTCGTCGCAACTTGGCCGCCCTGTATGAAACGAGCCTAACTCTCGATCCCTCGAGCTTCGTCCTCGGGTTGTCGCTACCTGATAGATGGAAGAAGATAGGCAAGGCCACCCACGCCAGCTGGCCCGCGTGACGAGGATGACGATGGTGCCAATGTGTACACGTGTGGAGATGAGCGACCCTCAGGGTCGGGAGCACCAATAATTACCCTACCCATCTACCGACTCGCGGCCAGCACACGGCCATGCTACCTCCGGGATGGCGAGACCACGCGCCCGGGTTCTTGCCGTTCCTCCCTTATAAAACCAAATCCTGGGATCAGGAGGTGATGTGGGATTATATATAAGAGGACCTAGACGCCAGTTGACCTCTCTTAGGGAAGGGGGCCTTACCCGCCGACAACTATAAACAGAACTGCCTTACCCTTGTAATTGCTGATCTCGACAGCGGCGACCATGCAGATCCTCAACACCCTCCTCCTCGGGGCCAGCCTCGTAGCAGCCCACGGGTACGTCGACAATGCGACCATCGGCGGCCAAGTATACCAGTTCTACCAGCCCTACACGGACCCCTATACCAACCCTACGGTAAGCCGCCAGCTCCCGTGAACGATCCAAAACAAAGGGGGATCATCCAGCACACAAAGATCGGCAGCTAACATCGGATCTAAGCCCCAACGCATCTCGAGGCCCATCCAAGGCAACGGCCCCGTCACCGACGTCACATACGCGGATCTGCAATGTGGCGGCTGGACAGATGGCGGTATCGTCGGGTCTTCGCCCGCCGCCCTCCACGCCACCGCGGCGGCCGGCTCTACCGTCACGCTCCGGTGGACTCTATGGCCCGACAGCCACGTCGGACCTCTCATGTAAGTAATCCTTTAAATCGTTCCTTACTACCGAGGCCTTTCCACGCGCAAGCGCTTTCTGCCCGTAATGCTTCCCCCCAGTGTTCGTGAACTTTGCGGGATATCACTAGAATTAAAAAAAAAAAAAAAAGAGGGGAGGTGTGGATGGGAGATTATCCTATGGGACCTCAACAGCTAACAAATATTTTGACAGAACTTACATGGCAAAGTGCCCTAGCACCGGTAAGTTCACACACACACATACACGCCGCCGACTCAACAAATATCTACCTACCTACCTACTACATACGTGCCACAATACCTCCCTTCCTCCCCATCCCCCCCCTTACCAAACAGAAAAATTCCGACTAACAAACCCGCCCTTCCCCCACCAGGGTGCACGAACTACATGCCGGGCAGCGCGGCGGTGTGGTTCAAGATCGCGGAGGCGGGGCGGGAGGGGACGTCGGGGACGTGGGCGGCGAGCGCGATCATGGTGCCGAACAGCGGGGTGACGTACACGATCCCGTCGTGCCTGGCGCCGGGCTACTACCTGGTGCGGCACGAGACGATCGCGCTGCACGCTTCGTACGCCTACCCCGGGGCGCAGTTCTACCCGGGCTGCCACCAGATCCAGGTGACGGGGTCGGGCGGGACCACGCCGTCGGCGAACCTCGTCGCCTTCCCCGGCGCCTACAAGGGCTCCGACCCCGGCATCACCTACGACGCCTACAAGGCCCAGACCTACACCATCCCCGGCCCCGCCGTGTTCAAGTGCTGAGCTTGACGTTTGGTGGCGGCGGCTGGGAAGGGAAAAGGGTGGAGGGGAAGGGAGGGAGGGAGGGGAAGGGTACGCTTGCTTGTTTTAAGAACCCGAGGCGGGCCGTCGATGGGGGGTGGTGTCGCTATGATGGCATGGCTCGGTTTGATTGCACCTAATTCGGCTTTGCTAGTGATGAATGATCATACTTGATGGCACTGCATACTGAAATCTTCGGAATGCTTTGATATTTGGAGCGTGTGGAATTTTGTCGTGCGTGGAAGGACTGGGCTGGGCAGCATGCGAGGAAATGGGAGAAGAGTCTAGATACGAAGACTGACTCTACCTGAGTTTCCTGCGTTGTTCAAAGACACGTCGGCTAAATATTCGTCAAAGTCTACTGTGAAAATCGTGATTGTAATCACGAACTTGACTATAGGCCGTTGCATTTACAAAGGCCGTCGTTGACTTTGAACGCGGCCAATAATACCCCCAAGTTGCCTTCGCAGCCAGGCGCGAACAAGAGTTAACATCTTGATAGAAACCAACCTCCATGCCGGCGAACGCGTCTAGACGGCGCAAAGTGCTTCGGTATCGATCAGGTACCGGTAGGTAGTTAACACGCCACCCTTATTTAACCCATCATAATTAGCCGTCGAGACGAAGATCCCTCTCCCCCGACATATTTTCGTCGCCAAACTCCCAAATCCATCGTCATCGTTGTACAGCCCGCCTCAACAAAGCCGTGGGGTCCGGGATCCCGCGGGTTTGTCCACTCATTTGTAAATGCGGACATATACTCTAATTACTCGCTAAGTAGATTCCAAAGCCCCAGCGCAGCGCCGGCCAAGGGCATGAAGATGCGGAAGACATTGAGGTTCCCCCACCTCCCGATGAGCGCCCTCGTAGCATCCAAGCCCAGGACCTTCCTCGCCTGAGCGCCAGGCACTATAACAAGCCAAAGAAAAAAAAAAGGTGCGGTTAGTGAATTCATTCTTTTATTTTTTATTATTATTATTATTTATTTTTCCGTTCTTGTAAGAGGAGTTTAGGGGAGGAGGGAGAAGGGAGGAGGGAGAAGGGAGGAGGGAGAAGGGAGGAGGGAGAAGGGAGGAGGAAGGGCTTACGAGACGCCACGAGAGCGCTGTTGATACCCCCGATGAAGGCCAGGGTGAAGGGCACGAGCAGTAGGTCGGCGACGGCGCCGGCGGCGTAGCCGCGCCACTCGAGCCCCGCGGCCCGGTGGCGCCGCGCGAGGTAGAGGTAGTTGAGCGCCGCGGCGACGGCCGTCGTCGGGATGTACAGCGCCCGCGTGAACTGCGTGTGCCAGGCGCGCGCGAGGCCGTCCGCTGGCGCACCGCTCTGCAGGATCGCCGGGATCGCGCTGAGGGACAGCGAAGCAATGCCGCCTGGGGTTCATTATTATTTTTCAGGTTAGTTGGGTTGGCATATTTCGCCTCGGTTTATAAATATATATATATATATATATATATATGGGTTTTAGTTTTCGTGTTGGGAAAAGTTGGGTTTTTTTTTTGATATCAGTGGTGCGTGGGCTTTTATGACTTACCAGATATCCAGGCTGAACTGATGATGCTGCCGGTGGCGGAGAGGGTCGTGGATGTTGACAGGAATGGCATGGTAGTTTTAGGGGGCGGGAGGGCTGATATGTTGGGAATGGGGTGAGATGAGACAATTGAACTTGCAGGCTGGTTAACAGATTATTGGAAGAATTACTAGAGTAGTAAGCAAGAAGTATTCAAGAGGTCGTAAATTTCTAGAAATGGTATTCTGTCTTGGAGGCATATTTATAGTTGGGCGTTCGTCATCACGACGCTTCACCACTTATACTTGAATGACTTCATACGGTGGGTCGAATGGCACGGACAGCCCGGACAAGTTCGTGTGTCCGAAAGTCCATGACATGAAGTTTTTCGCATCTTTCTCCGACGAAAAACAGCCTATCCCCCCACCCATCACCACCAGATATCCTCTTCTTGGCACGTCGCATCCGAAAAAGAAGTCCGAGGCAGATAGTGTAAAGATAGTGTAAAGAGAAGAGAAGATGGCCTCTAGATCGTGGGTGGGCTTCTTTTTTTTTTGTATGTGACGTACCTGGACAATACATGTACATAGAATCAAACCTTGGTTCCTCCCGTTACCCTCCTCTTCTTAAACCATACCAGCCAGTCGTATCGGCCGAGTCCGTATCATACAATCAGGCAAAAACATGCTGCCTAGAACTATCGTTTCTCTAAAGTAACTCTTAGAGAAGGCGAGGTAATACTGGCCACCCTGCCCTCCGAATCGACGTTGAAGATCAACTCGTCCATGGCCGCCGACCCGTAGATGACCGACGCCACGTTGATCCACGTCGCGCAGTCCGTCGAGAACATCGCCGCCGCCTGCGATGGCGCATCCGCATCTTCGAACACGGCCTTGAACGCCACCCTTTTGCCGCCCTCCGGACCCGGCCCCTCCAGTCCGGACGGATACAGCCGGATGCGGGGCTTCAGGGGCAAATAACCTGCCGGGCATTGGAAGTCAGCAGCTATTGGCTAATGGAGAAGTTCTATCACTTCGCCTTCGGGGGTCTCGACGGATAAACCCCAAATGCGGTTTGCATAGCGTACCGTTCTGCAAGACGCTGGACGTCCAGGCGAAATCAGTCCCGTTGCTTATCCACTGCGTCACGCTTAGGCCCGGCTCGCCGTCCGTAGCGATCGTCATTGACGAGTTGAGTTGCGTGGTGTTGGCGAAGGAGTAATGTCCGCTATACATGACGTCGGCCTCGGCGCGCGCCGCTTCTTCCACGGCCGGGATGAGAACCTCGCCGACGATATCTAAGAGCCGTGTTAGAATCTACCCTCGGGCCGCCGTCTCCATATGGAGTCTGGCTCAGTGCATACCTAAAAGCCCAAAATTGGCGTTGGGTGGTAGCTCTCCGGCCAAGAGAACCGATATGCCGATGTCGTAATCCGGGACTATCGGATAACCACGAGTCAGTAAATGCGAAAGATGGAATGGCGAATCCAGCTCCGAGCAAGGTTAGGGCCCGGGGGCTTCGGGGGTACACACTGATGGCTAAAACCGAGCTGTAGTCGCTGATCCGCCCGGCTTTATTAAACGCCGTGATCCAGCGATATGGCTGTCCTGCCACGTTGATCCTCCTCGCCCCCCACGGCACGCCGACTGATGCGCGCGGGTCGGTCGAGAACGAGAAGGGCTTGAGCCAACGCCTCGTGGTGACGGGGTCGAGCAGTTTATAACCCAGCATCGCACGTCCGATCTCCGACAGATCCCCCACGGAGGTGTAAACATTGCCGGCCCTGCGGCGATGTTAGTCCGTCGGGGCTCTCACGAGCAAGGGGGGGAAATGCCTCACGCGGCAGCCTCGCCTAGATCAAATGACCACCCTGTTTGGTCCGGGTTGCCGGGGATGATTCCCCGCGCGTGCTCGGGTGCCCGTATAAAAGTGTTGTTCAGGCCGAGAGGCTCAAGGACGGTTTCCTTTAGAAGAGACTCGAATGTCTTTCCGGTAATGGTTTCCAGTGCATACCCGCTAACGCACCTCTCGTTAGCCGGGCCAGTTTGTTCATACGGCACATCGTTAACTTACAGAAGCTGGAATGCCACATTGGAATATGCGGGACTCGTGAATGGGGCTAGTGATGGACTTCACGTATACATAAGGAGTCAGTAGCACCCTCTAGAGCAGATGAACAGGGTCTTGGGGTGTCTCCAGTTACCGGGTACTTACTAAAACTCCTCGATGCCATTGAAGAATTCTATAAACAGGTGAGCAGGCATTCATTATATACACCCCAGACGACTCACGTTCTCGGCTGCACGTAGGGAAATCTCCACAAGGCGGCTGCTCTTGGGCACTCAACGGAGGGAAGCCATATTGTACTACGTTGTCTTTCGTTGACGGAGTTTGCGTCAACTCGCCCAATAGCGCATCTGGGTTCCATACGTTTAGCCACGCAAGGTACAAGAATCGAGGATCATGGGCTCACAATCTCGGGGAATGCCCGTCATTTGCGTCGCAAGGCCCCCGATCGTCACCTCCTCCCACGCCGTGTCCGCTACCGGGTCCGAGCGATTCGTGAATGCCTGCAGCTCAGGGACGTATTTCGTGATGGGCTCGTTCCATAGTTTATCGCCGGCATTGATAAGAAATACGTAGATAGTGTAGATTTTCGTCAGGCTTCCCAGGCGGAAGACTGTGTTCTCATCCACCGTCTTCACCCCGGTCGTGTTCAGCGTGGCCAGTTTCGGCGCTGTATGAAGCACAGAGAAGATCGGGTCCGGATCGTGTGCTGAGAAAACCTCGAGCGCGAAGGAGTAGTTCTGCGCGCCGCCTGTGATTTCCTTGAATGTGGCCGTCAGGTTCGATATCGCCGCCTGGATCGCCTCGCTTCTGGCGAGTTGTAGCGGTTTGGGGAATACGGGCCCCTCCAGAGGGCATGTTGGAGCGGCTTGACATGCCAATCCCAAGCATAGCGCCGCTATCCCAAGAGCCTTGGCTAGCATGGTGAAGAACTCTAGGCTGATAAAAGAGGCTGGGTATAGCTCGGCTCACTCCAAATGTCCAGAGCTCTCAGCGGCTTTATACGTAGTTGATAAGGCTGTGAATAAAGGGACCATTTATTTCATAATGCATGTTTTTATTACTATGTGGTATTCCTAAAATAGGGAATATTTTCTTGCCATCACCGTACCATATCGGAGGCATGCATGGTTCAAGAGGGTTAAAATGGAAAGTAGTGTAGACGTTCTACACTACACTAGGAAGCTTGGGGTCTGTAATTTCCACCACATGCATCATCTCTCCCCATCTAAAAAGAAACTTGAGTTCAAGGTACCGGATTTATTGAATAGCCATCCGAATACATAATGGCTCTAAGACGGGACTAGGCTTAATATCAATTGGATCCATTATCAATACATGGTAGTGGTACCCAATGTCCGCTATCTCGACAGCTTCGCTAAAGGGCCTCGATGGTACACGTGTAGAGTGCTACGAGAAGCACGGAGGCTACGACACGGGGACCGGTAGTTATGTTTAGATCGAATGTTACCTAATTTATCCGATCCATGGTTTCGTTAGCAGAGCCAGATCCAGTAGGCGGCGATCTAGTAACGATCGTAATTTTAGCCGGATAAAGTCCCTCCGACATAGCCGTCAATCTCGAGGTCCCGTCGGCCTATAGAAAGGGGATGTGATAATAAGGATATCCGAATTAGGAATACGCAGTCAATTTATGGATCGAGATTATTGCTTAGAGGATGAAATGCATAAGCGTGTGGGGCCAGGTTGAAGCGTACACTATTTGTCCCCTAGTAGTGTAGAAGTTGTTGCTGAATCGCTCAACATTAGGTAATCAACCGGGGCGGTTCATATATTGCAACATAAAGATAGTGGACTGTCGGAGACAACACCATGTATGATACGTCTTTGATAATACCACAATGCTCTCACACGTGTTATTTCGAATATATAATTAGCATCACCAGGTTCCAAAACATCTCCCACCCGCTTGGCATCTGCTGTGTATTTACAAGTATTTACAAATGGGCCCTCCCCGCCAACTTCCGCCTCCTCTTCTCCTCCTTGACAGCCTTCTTAAGCCCAGCGGCTTCTTCGGCGCTTAACCTCGTCTCCCCCCGGCTTTTCGGCGCGGCGGCCTTCTCGAAAAGTTGCGCGCCGAGGATATCCGTTAGCTTGAGCACCCGCGTGCTGACCGTGGCCCCGTCGCGTCTGTTCTTCCCTTCCCTCCTACTCGATGCGATGCGTTCGATGAAGTCCCATAATTTGCCCTCGGCGAGGAGCGCGCCCGTATCGGCATCGCGGGATGCCCTCCACTCGGGGGAGAGGCAAAGCCGCGGTGACGATTTGACGTCTTTCGACTTGACGACGTAGATTATGCCCTCTTCCTCGAAGCGCTGATAGCTGTTCTTAATCGTCTCTCGGTTCACCGCTTCGAAGTAGCTGAGATCCCCTTGATGATACAGCGTCTTGCCGAGCTATGGAAGAGTGGGTAGTCAGTAATTTATTCTGGAGATGGTCAAGGCTGAGTAGATTTAGCGACTAACCAGTTGCGCTGTATTTTGCGCTTGGGCGACCTCGATCCATATCTCCTCCTTCTGCTGAATTGGTGGAGTGAGTCCCATCAGGGATGTTGCTGCTAGCCAGCTCGACTCGATGAATGGCCAGATTAGGAAGCAATAGAAATCGTCTAGAACATTTGTAATTAGTTATCGTCACTTAAACTGGTATGTAATTGAGCCCCAAACGAAAAGGGGTACTTTCCCCTGGAGGCTCAGAAATAATAGATGGCATCAGAAATCACTTACAGTTTTCCCGACCGGCTAGCCTCTCCTCGTCAGAAAGTCCGATGCTGGATATCGCACCCTTTTCGCATCTCTGCAATTTGATAACACGGTCGTTCTCAAGCCCAACCAGCGTCTTCTCTAGATTCACCTCTAAGCCTTCGCTCGGGAATATGAATTCGCCGCGGAACAGTGACGAGAGGAACAAAACCTGCTCCCGAAGGGCCGTGTACGATATCTCTTGGTGTGCCGGACCGCCACCCTGCTTGACCCTCGTATACATGCTTACACTGACGAGAGCCTCTGAGATGAAGAGGTGAATTGTCATGTTGCGGTAGAAAGACAGCTGGAATCGGTCTACTGCGTAGTACGTCGGCTCGGCCAAGCCCTGGACCTCTCCGACGAGATCTTTGCCAAGCACCTCCAAGCCGCGCCCGACAACATCTATCAAGGGCGCGTTTCCGAAGTGAGCGACGCGGCCCCCTTTGGCACCCACGCGTGCTATGAGCCATTCAATACGCCGCAGCAACTCCGCCTTACCCACGCCGCGGCCTCTCAAAGTAAGAAGCACGGTACCGATCAGGGCCGTAGGCATGACTACTGACACATCATTGATGTCGGACAGAACCTTGTATCCCATAGTCCGTAGTAACTTTTGTTTCAGAACAGCATTTTCCGGCGTTTTTAAGCTGAGATCCTCGGCTCCAGGTGACTTGTTGAGCTTTGTTAATTGTTCATCGATGTATTTACGCAGACTCCAGGGCTCATGGAAGCGAACGTCGACCCTTCCGAGTTTGAGCGACAGGATGGATGAACCACCACTCAGGAAGTCAGCCAGGTTTTCCTTCTTTTTTGGGACGCCCAACAATTCGGTGACGTAGCCTTCGGTTTCGATGACCTTATCGTACTGCGTGCTCACGGGGCAGACGATGGCGTCGTCGACCCGGCCGGATAGGATGCTGTCTAGAACGAAGCTGAGAATGCCGAACTTGGGAGGTAAGAGTTTGCCGGTGCGGGATCGGCCGCCCTCTATGAAACATTCAAAGTTGTAGCCGCTTTGCAGTAGTGTATCTATGTAAGTCTGTACAAGAGTGGTATACAGGGTATCGTTGCCGAAAGACCTTCGAATCCACATGGCACCTTTAGACGTGAGTACTGGTCCGGGGTTATAGGTGGGCGGGCAGTTGGGATGGAAGGCTCACCGGCATGCTGAAGAAAGCTCCCGACCACGGGGAAGTTTAGATTATCTCCTGCTACGACGACGGGTAGAGCCAGGCCCAAACGGTAACATATTAATTGCATCGAAACATAATCGACATGGGAACGGTGCGATGGTAAGAAAATGATGCTCTGCCCCTTCCTCTCTGCCTCCTCGGCTACTTTCCTCAGCCGGAGGACCTCCTCGCTAGAAACATGGATCCCTTCGGACAGGTTTTTAGTCATTGAACCGTAGACACAAGCTTGGATAGGTGAGCAGCTTGAGAATGATACTAACCTTGGTGATAAGCGCGCGTCAGCAGTTGTGTGACAAGATAATAGGCTCCCCTAATGAAAGTCTTGCTCTCAAACTTGCAGATCATGTCATCTGTCATCTTGTCGGCAACATCCCGTATCCCCGCTTCTATGACAGCCCGTCTGTGCGCCCGCTTGACTACGTAGTCCTTGTCATCCTTCCTCAACCAACCTTCGCTCTCTTCCACCTCGAGACGCTTGTCGGCCAGTTCGGATATGCGGGTCTGCAGCAACGGCGCGGATACGACTAGATTCCTCATCTGCTCCGAGAAGCCGGAATAGAAGATGGGGCGGCCGATGAAGTTGTCGTAGGCGCGCCAGCCGGTGCCGGAAACGTACAGAGAGACCTCACGGAGGAACCGCAGGGGCTCGGAGCGGAACCTGGCCATGTTCTGCATAAGGGCTTCCTCGTCATGGCCATCGTCGCGGCGGGCCTCGACGTAACTCCGCGGCTGCAGGGTGATCTGGTCGCCCAGGATCTGCAGATCGGGCGCAGAGTCGCGCGTTGGATCCTCATCTTGAGCCATGATGCCGAGGTTCTCGAGAACGGTCGCTGGTTTCCTCCACTCTTGGGTTATGTTATGGCGGCTGTAACATGGCTAGTCGCGGGTTATGACGATGGTTGTAAGTGATTGCGTGATGGTACGCGGAGTCGTGTTGCGCGGGATTTGTCTATCGATGGGCGGCGATCGGGGTTCGCCGTTGAAGTGAAATGGTAGAATGGTGGAAAGGTGAAGAGGCGAAAAGGTGGAAAGGGTGGTGATCGCGTAGAAGGAGAGAAAGGCGCCGTGGGATGAGGGCAGCGGATCGCGAACTGAGTCGGACCTCGGGAACGTCATCTAGCATAACCAACTTATAGCGCTAAGTAGAGCAAGTTGGCTTCTGATCCGGGGTCGGTAGCGCCGCTAGGCTTGTCGATCTGCATGGTACCTTCTGCAGCGTTGCCCATGCCAAGGCATATGCTGTACAAGTAAGTAGTAGTAGTACCTGCTTGTAGGTATTTGGAGGCAGTAGTGGAGCCAACTAGCCAGCTTGGTGCTGTCGCTGTCCCTGCGCTGTCCCTGCTAACCTAACACAGCAGGCTTCTCGACTCTCGACGCAATTGATCCTGGCTTGTGTGCACTAGGCACTTTTCTTCCTTCTCCACCAAGCAAACCATCGTCAACTCACGAGTAGCTTCGGCATCTGACAAGACAAGCCGACGACACCACCTTTACTGCTGCCCTGGGCCATACACGACAAAATGCCGCCCAAGGGGGAAGCCCAATCGCTGACACACGACCTGCTCCGCCGAGCCCACAGCCCGGACAGCGCGAGCCGGATCTACGCCGACAAGATCCAACACCGACCGCTGCTGCTGAAGCCCAGTTCCCCCCCGCCCTCGACCGCCCGGGACGCCCGACGCAGGGCGCGCGACGAGAAGAAGAAGCGCGCCAGGGCCCTGAAGCCGAAACCTCTATCCGCCCGTGAGCGGCGGCGGCTCCAGCTCTACCGGATCCCGGAGGAGGGGCGCAAGTACGCCGTCTTCGCGCCGCTGAACAGGCTTTGGCTCGGGTACGTCCGCGAGGTGCTGGGCGGCGATCTCTACGGCGGCGGTGGTGGGTCCCAGGGCGCCGCCGCCGCCGCCAAGCTGAGCGCCGCTGACTTCCACGGCGCCGAGGTCGAGGTCTCGCGCAGCCGGTGCCCCAGCCGTGTCGGCGTCCGGGGCATCGTGGTCAAGGACTCGCGCTTCGCCTTCGAGGTCGTCACCCGCCGGGACCAGGTCAAGACCCTGCCCAAGGAGGGGACCATCTTCCGCGTCCACGTCCCCGCCCCGGATGCCGCCCCGGACCAGAAGCCGTTCTGTCTGGAGATCCACGGCGACCAGTTCCAGCATCGCGCTAGCGATCGCGCGAACAAGAAGTTCAAGAATCACTTCCTGAAGGAGCTCTGAACGGGCCGGCAGAACGAAGAGAGGCAAGAGGACTGATATGTCTATACCCGCAACACACGGAGAAGATACTCTCACAGTTGCTTACAGCGAGGCTCGCCACCGGCTCTATTATACATAGTATGTTGTCGGATTCCCGCTCATCTTTCAATTGCCGTTAAAAAACGATAGCTTGCACCCTGCCATGTTTCCAGCATTGTATAAGTTATAAGCCACGGAGAGCAGAATGCGACATCACCGCTAGGGAAGCGGCTAACGTCTCGCCCACAAGCCATACAAGGCAGTTCCATGGTGTCGATCCCAAGACCCGGTCCCTGGTTGTTGTCAATAAATCGACGGCCATTGATCAGACGCACGCCATGAGCTACCTCGAAGGCCGAAATGACTTGGTTGCCCTAAGTATTTGGTAGACAAATATGTTTTACAGAAAGCTTAATTAGCCGATTATCGTCAGAGTTAAAATCGCGTTTCCAGCGTCGACCCATGAGTGCTAGGCGCGATACGGTCGAGGACTCGTACCGCACATGGTGGCCACAATGTCACATGAACTGGCGACTCCGAGCAGGCTCCGTGGCGGCCGCCCAGTGTGTTCTGCGAGGCTACCTGTACGTGCTTAGCTAGTAGTTAGGGGCAATCGTACTCGCGGTCAATGGCGGGTCGCGAGGTCGAATTGAAGAACTTGTGGGGGTATAATAGAGTGATTCAGCTGAAGGTTAGCCGACAGAATTCCATCTGGGCCAGTTATGAACTAGGGCTTATCTAGAGCTAGAGTTTATGCGTGAGTTATCCAGGCTTCAAGCAGCCAAAAGTACAATCTCATTTACTAACCTCGTTCAGATTTCTAATCCCCTGAATAATAAATGAGTGTGGGAGGATGCACCTAGAATATCAGTGTTGGTTGGATAGACACAATTGGCGGTGGTCCATGGCAATGGAGGCCGTTCTGCTATACTATACAGCGTAATTTCGTCCTATTTACATGTACCCATAGTGGCATAATAAAGATCTCCGAGGTATCGATCCCCGAGCGTAGCATTTGAGCGGGATTTGCAATCCGTCTCTAGCCATAGACAATAAAGTGGAAATGTTACAACCCCTTGTTTCCTTTTCTAACCGACCCGATGTTCAACACCCGATACCCAGAATCTCGACTGATATCGAGCTTGAGACAACCGTTCGACGCCTCATGAATACCCCCTAGTGCAATGAAACCGGCTCTGACCCCTAACGCCTAGACCTAGAGGCGCCACCCCCAAGCTCCATGCCTCCAGCAAGAACAATGATGAGGATAATGATAACATGCAGTCGAATAATTAGTTATAGACGCTGAAATGTATGAGGAAAAAAGAAAAGAAAAGGAGACCAATAATAGTCTTTTATCGAAGCCAGATATGTCCCACCATTAGGGGCTATCGGGCTGAGGACCTGCGCAGGCGTAGGTGGAGTAACACTTTAGAACGACACCAGTATACCAAGAAGCGTCTTTTGGCTAATCCATTCCGCGCTAGGCTTTGGCAGATATCCTCAAGAAAACGGGGAACAGAAGTTCCGTCAGGGTAGACCATGCGAGTGGTAGGCCTTTGAGCGGCTCGGGGGCTCGTACCAATTTTGATACGGGTGGTTCGGGAGGCTGAAATCGGCGAAGCTGAGCGGGTTGACGCGCATTGAACGCGATGCGGCGACGACAGGTTGCATTTGCTGCGGTGCAGTAGTGGCGGGGACCTGCGTGACTGGGGTCAGCATCATCTGCTGTTGCGGCGCCGCAGTAGTAGCCAGCGGCCGCCCCGCGGCGAGGCGGTCCACGGGCTGCTTGCCGCTGCCGCCGCCCAGTGTGTTGTTGTTGCCGGGTGGCGGCGCGGAGCCGAGAAGCTGTGCCGCGAGGGGCGTCGGTTGTTCCATCTTCTCCCAGCCCCACCTCTTCTTGAGCCCGGCGATGATGCCGGCGAGCTTCCAGCCCGTCTCGCGGTCGATGCGCTCGAGGATTGCGGCGACTTCCTCCTGCTCGGCGTAGTCGGTCAGCACCTCGGAGACGATGACGAGAGACCGGATCGACACCGAGGCCACGCCGCGGTCCTCGTTGTGCGCCACGATACCGCAAACCTGGTGCGCGTGGTGCTGCTGCGTGGTACGCGAGTCCTGCGAGTCTTTTAGGGCGGACGGGTTGACCTGGGCGAGGATACAGAGCGCCATGTGATAATAAAGCCGGCCTACCACGGCAGCTCTCTTGATAAGCCTGAGAGATAGACATTAGCCAGGTCTCTTGAGCGAAGGGGGGTATACAAACCAAACATTGGGGAACAGTGACTTCTTAGGACCTGTCTGCTCGCTGGGCCGAATGTAGCCAAACGGGTGCATCGGCCGAGGACAGGCGTCATTCCACTTTTCGCACCTGTCCTTAAGATAATTCCACTCGGCCATCCGTGCCTGGACACGGAGCTGCTCGTCATGCGGGCTCGGCTCCTGGAACTTCGGGATGCTTGCGCGAAAGTTGGCGATTTTGGCGACGATATAGAATATACGATGGACCCATATCTCCTCACAGCCCGCCTCCCTGTCGGTTTCGAAATTCATATTCACACCCCATGTCTCGGGGTCCCACGCCGTCTGCCAGTTGAAGGCGAGGCACGACAGGAGCTCCATGCCCACATTCAACCAGAAGCAGGCCGCACCGAGACCGGTGCTCTTCGCGTTCCAACCACACTCTCGGATCAATGCCCGGGCGCCAGCGATATGGCTCATCCGTTGGGTCGGCTTCTCGCTCATAATCTCGTAGACGTTGAGGACGACAGCCGTGGCAGCGCACTCTTCCGTGTTTCGCTCCGGGTTCTGAAGGCTTCGTAAGAGTTGCGTCGTTGCTGTGTCGTAGTAGAAGAGGGCCTTTTCGTCGCTGTACAGCTGAGTCAGGGTCAGGTGCTTGACACCGCAAGCGAGGAGTGCATTGAGCAACATTGGACATTTTAGCGCGTGGTAAGGGATCAGACGCGAAAAGTGCTTCTCCTTGTCAAGACTGTCCATCCACAGACCTACTTCCGAGACAAACACTTGCATAAAACGTAATTCCTCTGGTGAAGTGAGATAATAACGTTCCCCCGAGTTATCGTCAGGCGTCGCAGCGCCGTTCTCCAGGTTACCGGCGATATCGGGTTTGCCAGACCCACTGCTTCTTGTTGCTGATGGCGGCCCAGCATCCGCCACGCCGGCTACAGAGGCTACTGTAGAGATGTCACTACCCCGGTAACGCTGGTGGGAGTGGAACCCAGTGTCCATGTCCTCGACCGGTGCATATACGTCTGACGGTGGGTTTCCATAACGAGGCGTACTCGACGCCGACATACTCTGACCATATGAAGCGGCACTGCCTTTCCGTGAATGTATCTGAGCGTCGAGTAGGAGCTCCGGGTGTGTTTGGCCGCGCTCATCATAGTACGTGCCTTGGTGCTGGCGTGTAGAAGCAAACGACGCGTGCTCGGTGTTTCTCCGTAACTCGGGCCTGTTTGAATTTTGAGAATTTTTCTGTAGGGAGGTCTCGAGGTAGGCGTCCTGGTGTGGTGTAGTGACTTGGTCATCAAACTTGGGGTATCTCCCTAAACCTCCCCGGTATTCCGAAGCAATCAATCGCGATTCATCCTGAAATTCCACTACGCTAATTGTCAGCGATGACGATATAGGTATCCTAAAGTTACCAGAATACTACACACCTAACCATCCGTCGACCTGTGGTATGAACGGCGGCTCCCTGCAGGTCAAATCAATGAAGTTCAGCCGGACACCGCGTTTACACTCCCGATTACTTTTGCGACAGTTTCTACAGTCGGGAGTCTCCTCATCACACTTCAGATGGCGTTCTCTACAGGTCAGGCACCCCGTACGGACCCTCCTACTCTTGACTGGCGCCACATCCGTACCACTCATTTCGACGGCCTTCCCGTCTCCTGAGAACCTTTTAGTGCCCAATCTAAGCAGCTGCCGGCGGTCCGACGATGTAGTTGTGAATTGGTTAATTCCCGAGCCGCTGGTAACGGTTCGCGGTGGTAAGGCCGGCTCCGCATGCTGATATGCGGGCAGCGCGCTCGCGCCGAATCTTCCGGCCGGTACAATGACGATCGGCGAAGTGGCGTTGGCTACTGCCAGAGCTACGACAGAGATGTCCCTGGAGACACGAGACGGCGCGAAACCTAAAGTAGAAGAGTGGGTGCACCAAAAGGCGGCAAAGACTTTAGTTTGGGGTTATGAGTACCGTAGTTCATGTATGACAGGTAGTACGGGGCGTCTGGGCCTGGAGACGAATACGACGCTTGCTGCTACTCCTTTTGTATAAGGGCAGCCGGGGCCGAAACGGTAGGGGCGGTTAAGAACGGAGGACTGATATTAAGGCCCCCCGGATCGTGGAATATACATATAGCGGCGGCAGGGCGATAGGTGAACCAGATATGTGGGGAAGAGTTGACGCGCCGAGGCTTCCGTCCGTGCCGGGAGACGACAACCGCTCCCCGAACAAGTGTTTTAGACACAGGCACAAGAACAAGAACCAACACGCGTCGAGGGCCTTGAATCTGCAGAGGGCGGCCCAATGCGAACTGGCCGTATAGTTCGGGCGAACGAAGTAAGATCACCGGATGAGGATGACGGACAACCCGACACCCCTCGAGAATTCAGACTATAGATGGCCTCTATTTCGCGCGTTAGCAGCGTAGGACGAGACGAATGTGTCGAGCGAGCGCGTATAGCCGGGGTTCCAGAATATAGGCGTCGTTGAGGGAAAATGCGCATTCGTGAGCGACGTGACGTGATCGGCTGTATGGTTTTTCAGACGAATCTCGAGACGAAACACAAACATCGATCCCCTGGCGGCCCGGCTCTAATATATATGGACAGGCAAGGTTCCGGGGCAAGGGTCCAGATCCCGGGCGAAAAAAAAAAAAGAGAGTCTCTAGATAGGACAGGCGGACTGTGGCGCTCGCCCACACCTGGCCGTCTCCAATGGCCGGTCCAGAAGCGTCAGAAGCGTCAGAAGCGTCACCACCGCTGTCGCCGCCGAGCTGAAAATACATACACACTCCCTGCACCCTTGAGGCTCGCCTGCCACGAACAAGTATCTGGGTAAGAGACGGGCGCCCGGCCGAGTGCGATGGAAGTATCTCTACTTCTGGGGAGTCGTGGGCAGCCTCCCGCCCACAGGCCCAGGAACAGGCGCCAAGGTGTCGGGGAGTATGTACCACGCACGCATGGATGTGGTGTGGTGGAGCGTGCCTAGTTTTTCGTACGCACAAGTAGTAGAGAGTCACATACCGTAGTATTCCTGATGATAGATAGGATTGGGATGTTGTGGCTGATACTCGGGGGCCGGTGCGGTGAGACCAGCATGCGCGAGCTGAGAATAGACAGGCAGACGCTTACATGCCCGGGACCCAGGCGGCTATCAAGCTAACTCAGGTCGAATCATGAGGGAATCAGTAGGGAATCAGTAGAGGATCAATAGGATCATAGACGGCAATATCACACAAGGTTGCATCACACTCCAAGAGCAGCGGCACAGGCGAGATTGGGTATAGATGAATGAGCAGAGAACGCATGATAAAAAGGTGTAACTGAGCGGACTCAGCAGACAGCCAACCTTGCCTACCTATACGGTACCTTACCTAAGGTGGGTATTGGTATCTCGACGAGACTCTCCCAGCAACCAAACAGAGAGAAAAGTTGGCACAGATTATTCGGTACTTTTGCTGGATATTTTCTAGTTGGTAAAGATTTTCTTATTAGCGTACCTACCAGGCAAGTAAGTATGCATGTAGTGTACCTAAGGCAGTGTACATGCCTCCCCATCGTCACAGGGGGTCAAGGTACCGGTATAGATACTTACCTGTCTACTTATAGCGTCCATATCACACCAGAGGAGACCTGGGAGGCTCTCCCAGGCAGCTAAGTATCCGTCCAGGTACCCATTGCAAGCGCTAGAGGTAGTGACCCCCACCACACGTAACGGAAGACCAGGTACGGCAGTTACAAGGATCTCCGGAGACCATCGGTTCCAGTTGTGTACACTACTACCTCATACCTCCACTACAAATCCTCACGTTTCGGCTTAACTTGCTTCTAACTCGTTGGGTAGGTAGTGTACCCGCGTTGGAACACTCATGTTTCCAGGAGGTCAAAGCAAAGACGGATGTTCCTGCGCGATTAGCTAAGCTCCATACAGGCGCCGTATAAGCGAATTCCCAGCAGCTAATAATAAGATTTAGCACATTACCATAACTGTAACTGATAGGTTAGGTATCGAGGTAGGTAGTGGAGGTGTTGAGCGATAGGTAGGTAGGTAGGTACTTTACTTAGATAGGTGGGTACCTCTTGAGTACCGATTGATTTCATCTTGCACCATTCTCTTGCCCGCGCCTACCTGGAAGTACCTAGGTAAGATCTCTTACCTCTCGCATGCATGCATAGGTACCTACCTACCTGCCTACCGCTCACCCCATCATTCTCACGAATCGATATCAGTAATCATGTTCCAGATGCCATATGTAGGTACAGTGACGTATCCACCCCCACAAACGGGATATGATCAACCACCCGCTGCTCCCCGGATGGCAGATGGGCCGCGCGCATGGTTCGATATCGTTGCTTTTCCCCTCTGATGACCTGCGGAGGAGGCGCCACGCCAGCAACCTTAGTCAAATCTTCAGCACTATCGTTGTCCATCAACCCGGCCCAGTGGGTTGCCTCGCGGTTCGTCCCACCTCAGATGGACACGAAAGCGCCGACAGATGGCCATCGAAAAGCCTCCTCCCGAGCGCGCGTATCCGTCTCGGCTTGGCTGCACCCGAAGGGCTGAGCGGCCTTGGTCAATGGGCACCCTCACCCATCAGCCATCCGGGGAAACAGGTGAGTGATGGATGATTAATGATACCCACGACTCAGGACGACTCAATCTGCGTGTCTGCGCGTGTCATTTGCCCCGCCACAACGACGGAATGGGCAGTGTGCAGTGGGCAGGGTCGCAGGGGGCAGTGTGTGTGCCTACAAGCACCTACCATGACCAACCCGGCCTTGCAACTTTATGGGCGCGCTTTATGGGTGCTTTATGGGTGCTTAGGGGATCCCACCGGCACGGGACAGGCCGACAGGAAAGCCGGGTTTCCGACCCATATATAGCATATTGGCACGTGTAGTCAATGGGTCAATGGGTCAATGGGTCCATCCATGTGTGGGTGGGTGAGTGAGTGTATGTACATCCACTCACTACACTACGGCATGGTATGCGCTCGTAGATTTCTCGCTCGGGATCCTGGGTTTGCAGCCGAGTGGCTTCGACTTCGGATCAGGAACTCGCTTACCACCTTAGGTACATACAAGAATGCCAATACCCGGGCGCAGGGGTGGTAATTAGCGAGAGATCTCGACCCTTTTCTTTTTCTCCGAGATACGGCATCTTGGGGGTCTCGTCGGCACCTGTCCCGGCTCTGGGCTTGTTTATCATTGCCTGATCGACTTCGGCACAGTGGAACCTCGCTTCGTCCGGTATTTGGCCATCTTGATCTAGACTACCATCCCGCGTTCCTCGGCTTCCCCCTATTTTCATGCCTTTGGGGGGGGGGGGATAAATAAGGCGGCCAGGTGTGACGATGCTAATAAACAAGAGAAGCTCAGGCTATACATAGCCACGCCTCCTCCAAAGCTTCGTATTCTCTCGAATGCCGAAGACTGTTCTTTATACGTTGTAGGTATGCCTACAGGGCACACCGCAATTGCACGCCATGCTATGCTCCTCTGTAGCCAGCCCACTCACCACCCACGGCCTGAGTTACAGTTACAGAGCGGGGGACGATAATCGGCTTCAAGCTTGGCATAGTGCTACCTCGTTTCTGCGACCGAGATGAGGTAGCCGCTATTCGAGTTCAGACGACCAACAAAGGTGACTTTACATAGGAACAAATTCGAGGCTCGATGAAACACTATGTTGTGGTGTTGGCATGCCTCATTCACTGAGCTGTTATGTTAGATACTACTATGGTACTAGGTTCGGTGCCCAGGGTTAGGTAAGTCCAATGTGGGGGTCAGCGGAATACCCAGCGTCACTTCTCCCAGGAGTTACCAGAGTAGGATAAGCCTACCCGGAGGTAGCGCACCCTGTCTACCATTAGATCTAGCACGCTTGCTAAGTTAGTCTAAAGCAAATGCATGGCTTAGAAAATTCCCGGTTCGTCCAAAGCCTACTCCAGAAGGATTGATAGACCCACTCTGGACCTCAGTACCAGCTGAGGAACAGCTAGTTATGAGACCGGCAAGTTTTACCGACAATCCATCTCCGCAACGCGCAGTCCCTTGACTTCAATGTTCGAGAATGTGATACTAAAGCAATCCACTGCGTTCTTATTCGCTCCATTCCGACCACCCATTGGCTACAGTCTATTAGCTATAGTCTACTAGCTACAGTCTACTAGCTACAGTCTACTTGCTACAGTCGGGAGAATCCAGGCAAGGCATCAACCGAGTAGTCCTTTGTCTTTGTCCATCCCAGAGAATAAACGAGCGAATCTACCAGTATGCCCCAGCAAGCGGCAGCCCAGCCTAAGTCTGTACTCCGAGGCCATCGTACACAGGTGCACGCTACCACTTTCATTCGACAGAATCAGCGTCTAGCCTCCGGTGACGCAGATGGCTTCGTGGTATTATGGGACCTCACGATCATGAGACCCCGCGCCGTTTGGCGCGCCCATGCCGGTGCGATATTGGGCATTTCTGGCTGGGGTGATGACAAGGTCATAACGTAGGTTTGCCCTCCTTCCCCCCCGGGACGTTCTAGCCCCGTTTGGCCGATGAGTGTGATGCTTGTGGGGTTGAGAAAAGAAACTGAGGATTCGTCATCTCGATGCCCAGGGAAGGAAGAGACAACCGCCTAGTCGTTTGGAAGATCACAGCCACCGACGAGGCGACGTTGAGCACCGACCTTCCGCTGGATGACTCCGCCCCCGAGCGCCCACAGCCATGGATCTTGCATATCTTGGAGATCAATACTATGAACTTCTGTTCTTTCGCACAATGCTCGCCAAGGCCAGATACGGATCCATCCGTGTCCGGAGAACTGCTCGTAGCAGTGCCCAACGCGATAGCAACAGAGGCAGTAAGTTGAGATCTCCCAGGCTAAGGCGCATGCACATAACGCAAAAAAAATTAGTTTGACTCTAGCTATAGATTGATATCTTCCACCTCCCAAGTCAAAGCCGACAAGGCACCGTGCATATGGGAAGCAAAGCGGAAAAGAAAGGAATGGCGATGGCGCTGTCTCTGCTTTGGCGACACGAATCACTGTTTCTCCTAGCTGGTTACGAGAACGGTCTAGCAGTAGTGGCGCGGCGTAGGCATGGTGGCGCCTGGGATATCCTGTACAAGTATCAGGCGCATAGCCAGCCGATCCTGGGGCTTGATTTCGCCCCTGATAAAGAGTATTTCCTCACGTCTGGCGCTGACGCTATCATCGCAAAACATCCGATTCCCCACGCCAGTCCCGCCACACAGCCGGTCCCCGGCTTCAAGAGGGCAGAAAACCTCGAGACAGAAGGCAAGGATAAGGGGCTGGAGGAGCCGAAACGGCAAGCGACGAACCCCAACGCCTCGCTTTTATTTGCGGGTCTCGCATCTACTTCCGTTTCCAACCCAGAGGCGCCGCCACGTGGCCTACCGAAAAAGGTCACGCAGGAAGCAGCCGCACCGTTAAAGACAATCGACACCAAACACTCAGGGCAGCAAGGTTTGCAGGTTCGCTCGGACGGGCGAATCTTTGCTACGGCGGGCTGGGACTCCAAGGTGCGCGTATACTCGGCCAAGACGATGGCCGAGCTAGCCGTGTTGAAGTGGCACGACGTAGGTTGTTACGCCGCCGCTTTCGCCGTGCTGGATGGTGATCAAAACAGCGTCCCCAACGAACCCGAGGACAGCTCCCTAAAAGACGCAGTTCAGGAACAGGCCCAATCGCCAGGCGGCTCTAACCCCACAGAACGCACGGCGGCGGCTATAGCTACCGTCATGAAACCGGGGGGGCTTAGCGTCAAGGACCGGAGGATCAAAATGGCAAAAGAGGCACACTGGCTCGCCGCAGGAAGTAAAGATGGAAGAATTAGCCTCTGGGATATATACTAATGGCAATCAAATGATCCTACTCGGACCGCGCAACGGGCCGGAAATTAGGGGTAAGACCAAGTCTATATTCTACGCTGCCATTTGAGGGATAAATCTATGTAGAGAGATGCTCATGTGCCTCAGGTGGTATGCTTCTCAATGGAACTTCGTGACCTGCGCCACCATAGTCCGGGTTTAATTCTCGCAAGAGCTTACATAGCCGTCGCAACAGGACCCCTGCTCGCCGCGTCTTCCTTCATGAAACCTTCACTGGAGGATCCGACTCGACCTCCGGCGGCGGCGGCACCACAATCCCATATTTATCGTAGGGAAAATTGGTGAGATCGGGGTAATAGTCGGCCCAGCCATCATCGTGCTCGCCGAGCTGGTGGAGGTCGACCTGGCCGGCCTCCCCCGTGCGGCCGGCCAGGACGTCCCTCTCGCGGCCCTCGTACTCCTTCTTCAGCATGGGGTGCGGGGCCCAGACGACGCGCATGCCGGCCCTGCGGCCGGACTCGACGCCCGGCACGCTGTCCTCGAAGACCAGGCACTCGTCCGGGGCGACGGGCCGCTCGCCCGCGGGCAGGCTGTCGTTGATGGCCCGGAGCGCCAGGAGGTAGATGTCGGGCATGGGCTTGCCGCGGCCGCGGCCGATGCGCGGGTCGTCCCCGAGCACGCGGCGGCGGGGCTCGAAGACGGCGAACAGCTCGGCCCAGCGCTCCGTCTTGACGGCGAAGTTGGCCGTCGTGCTGCTCGTCGCGAGCGCGACGTGCACTCTGTGGTGGTGGTGTTGGTGGTGGTGGTTGTCGTCGTCGTCGTCGTCGTCGTCGCCGTCGTACCCCGACCCCGCCTCAAACCGCCGCGTGCGGTCGAGATTGGCCAGCAGCGCCTCGACGCCCGGCAGCGGCTTGGCGTCCGGGAAGTGCTCCCGCTGCAGCGCGGTGAACTGCGCCAGGTACTCGGCCTCCGAGATGGGCAGCTTGGCCCACTCGTGGAACAGGGCGTTGGCGTCCGGCCCCGGCCGCCCCTGCAGGCGCGCCTTGATGGACCACGGGAGGCCCGGCCGGCCGTACTTCTCGAGGATGACGTTGATGCACCGCGTGTAGATGTCCTCGGTGTCGAGCAGCAGGCCGTCCATGTCGAAGAGGCAGGCCCTCACGGGCGGGAAGCTAGAGAATCGCGAGAGGGTCCATGTTAACTTTGGGGGGGGGGATCGTCACAACTCGAGTTCACTTAGCCAACCCCTCCATCGGCGAGACCACCACTGAAGCGAGGCAGGTAGGAGGGTAAATCTCTCGAGATTCGTGTTGAAGATTTTGTCAGACTTACTCTGTACGGGCAGCGGCCATTGTGAATTGTGACTCGGGCGACTGGGAATTAATTATAAGGCGCCGCGGCGTCTATCTATTAGAAGGAATTGCTTGGATACCTAGGTAGGTAGGTTGGGTACCTCTCGGGTGCGGGCGGCCAGCAAAGGTTATACCCAATCATGGGTGCTTATCTACCTCCCTCTTTCCCTTCCCCTCGGAACTTTTCGATGGAGGGGCATAGGTAATATTTCTCGATCAATCGCCCCGCTACGCGATCGCCGGTGACTCAAACCCCCCCACCTAGTAGTTAGTTATATGTACTCCCAAACCAACCAACGACAATATGTACCTGCCCCAGGTTTTGTCAATTTACAGCGCTTGACTAAAGTTAGTTGGGTTTAGCGCGGTTGCCGGCTCTCTGCTGCACCTGGGCCATTATCACGGCTGGGTAATCCAGGCAGCATCTCCCAAACGACGAAATAAACGGACTTCTTGAGAAAAACTACTTTACAACTGGCCTCTTAGTATGGAGCTGTATTCCATGAACATAATCCTTCTGATCTGTAGGGTCCGGAAGGAAATCGATATGGCATTCTATCCGGATGGTTTTGTTCGGTCGTTCTGTTATGCGCGTCTACAGTCTTCTGATTCTTGAAATTCGATCGATTGCCTGGTGGAGGATTGAGCGGTGAGGCCTGGTGGCAGCCGAGGGATTTGCGGGTTGGGACACTTGTTGTGTTCTTCGGTGGTCGGCATTTGTTGTGTTGTCCTTCGTTGACGTAACGACATCGAACCCGTTCGCGTCGGGCTCAATGAGAAGCTCTTGAATCTCTGCGTGTCCGTATCCCCTCTGATTCGCAACGACCAACTTGCCAGTAGCCTCGTTGCGGAAGCCGCAGTTGTAATGTGTGTGGCCGAATACCCATAACCTGACTGATGTAGATGTCCAACAAAGATCCCTTGACATGTCCGTTGCAAACGCCGAGGACACGCTGCTGCTTTGGTGCGCGGGCTCGACTGCCCTTGGATCAATCGTTGGTGAATGGTGAGTGGTGATGATGATTTGCCGTTGTGGTTCCGTTTCTTCCAGTCTTCGTACTTGACTGTTCAACCAGTCTCTATCTTTTCTGTGTTCTTCCGCATGACTGTCGAGGGTCCAATCGCGGATGCCGTTCGATTCGTTGAAGTCGGTGAGAAGCGTGTTGACTTCGGTAGCCTGCTGTGGGAGCACATCGCTCCACAATGTGCATCCGAGAATCGTGGTATCCGCATTCACGTCGAAGCGGTCTCGGTTTAGAAAGACGAAGCGTCCTCCATACTGGCACCTGGCCTCTTTCTCGAACGCCCTAAGCCGTGCAACGGCATCGGATAATGTGATCCTGTATGGTTCGTGATTGCCGAGGATATAGAAGAACCGACTGCCAAGCGCCTTAGTCAGTAAGTCTCGGAGGAAGCTGAAAAGTGCATCCTCCAGCACAAGCCCGATATCTCCAAGCATGAACACGTGGCTCCCCCCGACGCATAGCCGGAATGTCTGGTAGAGTGGTTGTGATATGAGTGTCTCGAGGTGAAGATCCGACAAGATCTGGAACCGCGGCACGAAGGCGGACATGGTGTGTAATTACAGGGTCAAAGACACCCAGAGTTCTTTGAGGCCTCTGAGGGTGGTCAAATATTCCAATATTTAATATAAACTTTTCGTATGTGAGCTGTGCTCCGTGGCGAGAATACACAGAGAAGTTGCTGTGCGAAATGTTGGCGGGGAGGTGAGAATGACGGTAAACGGCCGATTCGGGTGCCGTGTTCAGCCCTAAATAGTTTGAGCATGGCCAGAGATATCAGGTTTCAGGGCTCTTATGATTTTCTGAATGACCACTATAGAGTTTAAACAATGTGGTTAGTACGAGTCACCTACGTGAGAGAATTGGAGGGTAGAAAAATGATGTACTAGAAGTGGAGGAATGGATCACAGTCACCCGGTGGCTTGACTTAAATACAGTACTATGCTTACGCCTTCTCTGCTTGCAATACACCTCTCCCTCTCCACCTACCGCCTGTGTGTACATCATGTAGGTGCAGGCTGGATGTATGCAAAGGCCGACCTAAACTACCTTCCTACACTAGGTGTCTAGCCCTCACGCGGCCAACCGACCAGAAGGGGGTATCCCAGAAAGCTTGAAGACCGAGACGTTTGACAAACCGGCCCTTTGCATTCCGATGCAATACTAGCTAGCACCTGCTGTCGCGTAGGTTAGCATGCGATCGCTCGTTGAAAGAATAGCCGGTGCATTCTCTAGATGAGCGAGATCTTCGACGTATAGTTTCAGATGATCTAAGTGAAAGTTTCTATACGTACAAAGGAAATAAGTAAAGCTATTTATGATAGAGAGCATAGGCAACACCATTCACCTAACCCCACTGTGTTGGGACCCTTACCAGGTCCAATTTCCCCATGACACCCGCCAAACCCAATTTAAAAGGACGCTTATTAACTCCAGGATGTGAATGGTCATGGTGGTTGCGGTAGTTATGGGTTGGATGGATTGCTCCCCTGCCAATCTTGTGTATGGAGGGCTACGTATAGTAGGTACGTATAGTATAGAAGATACATGACAATGCTCATTCGTCTCACCCGTACACTAAGCAGGTACCTTAGCAGTCTGTTAAGATTTAATATTATTCTATTTATATTCAGTTTCAGACAGATGCTTTGAGCTGTTAATCGTTGGGAACGTTCTCGTCATGCTGTTGTAACAGAAGGTATCTACTACGATATTCGGCTTCATCCTAGAAAGTAGTGTGAGATCCAATATTAAATGAGTGTCAGCTGCGAAACGGTATCGGCGTGCAGGCAATCTGGTGTATCCCTAAGAACTACCTCAGGATTTGAGAACTGAGTATGTAAAGCTTGACCGATATCCCATTTATTGGGCCCTCTAAGTCTTAAACATTAAAATATACTAGACAACGGGTATGGGGTGGAGATTTGTCCCTGGAGTATACATCCTTCAATACACTGCATACATCATGAATATTTTGGGACCCTAGCCCGACTTCCCGTGAAGAAGGGCTCTGAAATAATGTTTACTTTCGTAGAATTGCCCCTTCCATGGCTCTTCGCCAACCTGTTCAATCCTGCTCGGGTACAACAAAAATATGCTGTCCATACAAAAAGTATTGTACGTGTATATATAGTAGAAAGAGAGGTAGGTAGTAAAAATAAAGTAGGGAGCCAACTGTTACCCTCATTTATATTCCCGCCGCAGACCGATAGGGCCCATGAGCAACCCTAGTCCAACACATGTTCAAGTCGAGGTATCCAACCGAGAAAAAGGTAGTTTGAAAGACGTCCTAATCATCCGTAACGGTGCTGGAAACGCCGCCGCCAGCAAACTATCGTTATTGTAAATGGGGAGGTGTAGATTGATGATTTCGAAGTCTTACGCCTGAAAACAACTGACAGAATTAATAGATATACGAATAATCAGCAAGATAAAAAGCGCCGGCAGGCAAGCTGCTTTGGCCGGGAAAGTCCGCATCAATTTGGTATAGGAACTGGCGGCCTGTCCACGTGCCGGAAGCATCTACAGGCTCGGCCTTCCAGATGAATGTTCCACCCGCAGCCGAGGAGGGGGCGGTGGGGAGGGAAGGGTCTAATGGACAAGTTAGAAGCAGCCAAATCGCGGGCTGGAGGAGAGGGGTTTCGGTCGGCTTGCCCACTAGAGTGATTGATGCACTACCGTAGACAGGCACTGGCGCTGAAGAAGGCGGGAATTGCAAGCAGCTTCATCATGGCGACTGATTAATACCCGTTGGTTGCCCAAGTCTAGGTGCTTAGATGGTTGAAAGACAATATCAATATCAACGAGGGAGAGGCGCTCTTAAATAGTTATGAAGCGTTCGAGGCGTGGTACGATATTAGGCAACTGGTAAAGATGTTTTTTCCCCCCCTTTCTATAAGCTGCTGCACCCAATGCTTGCTCATGGCGCAATCATTCTGCTGTTTGTCTACTCCTCGCATATGGCTTACTACCTAGTCTAACCGCCCCAGGTTTCCTTAGCTTCAAGTATAAGAGGCACGTTGTGAATACAACTTAACACGAGTCGAAGCGAATAAAATACTTATTGGCCAACAAAAAGGTAGCGGTCAGCACTTACGGATACTACGGTCTGGTCGTTAAAGGTGTCGAGGACTTCCTCGCTGGTTTGCAGCAGGAAGGAATGTCGTCGCATCCTCGCATTTTCGCATTTTCGCATCTTCGGACTGGTCCTTTTCCAGATGGTAAGGCCTATCTGCTTTTAAGTACCCTCGATATCAAGCAAGCTTAGGCTTGGCCATGCCCTTCCCTATACCATCTCATCCTCGGCTAAACATTATAACTCGCACCGAGTTTCGGCCTAGGACGAATATTACAACCATGTAAGATTAAACCATTGTGAATCTAACATAGAGTTTTGAATATAGATACGAGTTGATACATGAGGGCCTCTCATTATTAAATTTAGTACATTTTATACTCGGACTCCTTACCGATTAACGGCCCAGGGGGTTTCAACACAGGAGATACGCGAATCCAGTTGTACTAGCGATAGGCGTTGCCGCCATTGGATCTCAACTACCAGTGCTTCGAAAATACGTCTGAATGTGAAAATTGCGATATCAACCGACCCAACCGTGTTCCGGTTGGACAAGCTCCGGGAGTCCCTGGCGAACTGTGAGCAGGGCCAGATAGAACCCACCAACTCGCTGACGGCCCTCCTTTCTGATTTGTAGATCCGACCCATCGGCAGCAAGGCCTGCGCCACTATAATCTGAGTATTCCGTGGTGTGATCTAAAAATTGCACCATGGGCCTAATTCAGAGACCGCTGGCCCCTTCCTGGGATCTGTAGAGTCCATCCATTTCACAATGGCGCTGCTCGAAAGCCTATCTCATTGGCTACTATAAAACAAACCCCCTCACGGCAAGGAGTTTGCTAAGGCACTTGGGGTTTTGGTGCAGACAGCTCCCCGATGGATTCTGGGGCTCGTGTGCGAATTTGTTCAGCCAAGTACGCGAAAACTCGCTCTCACTGGACCGCGACGCCGAATCGCAGCAGTGTGCGCAGAATCTGCTGCACTGGCGGCTCATAGGTCTCGATTCCTTGCAAGTAAACTACGCTCTTATGGGGCAAGGGAGCATGAGGTTCCCTATAACTGATGGTGAACGGGCTGGTATGCAAATTAGAGGGCTGCACCGCGATGCCTAAGCTTGAGACAGAAACGGGAAAGCGGCCTGTATCACCCCCTATTTCCCCAGGTCTAACCTTCTTCTTCCGACCACAGAAACCAGCGAGTCTTCCTACTCGTAGTATGATACGGGATGAGTCATTGCGGTGGACTCTCGAGCGTCTAGGGTTGCCAAACCCGTTCCATGGCCGCGGAGACGTCGTCCCTGATATAAGAGTTCCGGACCCTGTATTACTGCCACCAGTGCACCTTGTCCACTACGTGGAGAACGACCTTAGTTACCCTACCAGTCCGCTGCGACGTGAATCAACCGTGATTGCTGCTTCCGGGCGAGGAGGTGACGGGGCTGGGGACTTGTGCACGATACAGCTCGGCGGCGAGTTTATCAGTTGCACTAACACCTTCCAATGCAGGCAGACACAGGGGGCTACCTAGGTAACTAGGGAGAGACGGTTACGGTGGCGGTTCCTGAGGGCTGAGATAACCAGTCTGGGTTCTGTGATTTATCTGTATGTATGTGCAACGTATGTGCTGCGTATGGCATCTCCGTGTAGTGTATAATAGGTACCTACAAGTTAGGTACACACAGCCCGGAATATGCGCGGGGCCTGATTGGGCGGATCGCCTGGACAGGTGGTCCCGGCAGGAGCCAAAACAACGAGTCAATTGACCGTAACAGGTAACCGCTAGGCACTGTGGGTCATACCTCCCTTACATTATTACAGTGCTCTCTACGATGTCTTGATTCGTCACGTAAACCCCCGCTATAATCTACTACTGCCAAAAAATACACACTTAAGCAATAGCGCTTTACCTATTATGTACGCGTTCCCTAGCCAACGCAGGCGTGAATGAGATCCCTTGTCACATTAGGTAAGCACAATTAGTGTTGATATAAGTCAACAATACACTATAAATCCCCACAACAAACTCCTCCATCCTCTAACCACCCCACTACCACTTTTGCTATATATATTCTAGAGTTAAGAATATTCAGTGTGGGTACGTAACCCATATTCTACCCAACTTAGCCTACGTCGCATATAAAGTCCCTGTTTACGGGTTGGACAAAGTATTTCGTGTGATAAATTTGGTAAGAGTTACAGTTCTTCCCTTTGCTCTGCCCTGGTCATGGTAACCGCACTAACATTCTTGCTCTAGAATAGGCACCGTCTGCATTTAATATCATCCACTATCATTACCAAACATGAATAGAACACCGTCACCAGATGTGCCAGACTACGGTGCTATGGCGAATCACGCTCAGGAGTTCGCAAGCGGTTTTCGGCGATTCCAAAACTTGCCTGCGTTCAATGACCCGCACATGGCAACTAAACTGAATAGACTTAATGACCTCACGAACAATGTCAACAATATCCAGCAGAGTATCCAGCGAGATATCACCCAATCTCTCATGGAGTCTCTCACCAGTGCCATTCAACGGACTGTCACGCAGAGTATCCAACCCCTTCGGGATGATATCAAGTCTGTCAAGGAGGACATGAAGTCTGTCAAGGAGGACCTCAAGTCTGTCAAGGAGGACCTCAAGTCCACCAAGGAAGATCTTACAAAACAGATCGATACTGTGAGAGATGATGTCAAGTCTGTCAAGGAGGACCTCAAGTCTGTCAAGGAGGACCTCAAGTCCACCAAGGAAGATCTTACAAAACAGATCGATACTGTGAGAGATGATGTCAAGTCTGTCAAGGAGGGCCTCAAGTCTGTCGAGGAGGACCTCAAGTCTGTCAAGGAGGACCTCAAGTCTGTCAAAGATGATGTCAAGTCTGTCAAGGAGGGCCTCAAGTCTGTCGAGGAGGACCTCAAGTCTGTCAAAGATGATGTCAAGTCTGTCAAGGAGGGCCTCAAGTCTGTCGAGGAGGACCTCAAGTCTGTCAAAGATGATGTCAAGTCTGTCAAGCAGGGCCTCAGGTCTGTCAAAGATGAGGTCAAGTCTGTCAAGCAGGACCTCAACTCTGCCAAAGATAGCCTCGCAGAACAGATCAACACTCTCGAGAAAAACTTCAAGGTTGATGGTACTACTCGGTAAGCTACTAATTACTTGGTGTAAATTTGAGACCAAAAAGACTAACAGGCAG
Organism: Rosellinia necatrix; assembly: GCA_021209875.1. NCBI lineage: Eukaryota > Fungi > Ascomycota > Sordariomycetes > Xylariales > Xylariaceae > Rosellinia > Rosellinia necatrix. The sequence continues at coordinate 1,326,310 of JAGYVD010000003.1, forward strand.
AATAGTGAAATCAATAGCATTGCACGCGTACGAAACGATGGGGAAGAGAAACTGACGCCTTTGCATTCAGTTTTAACAGGCCGTCCAATTAAAAACTTTCCCAAGACTAGAACTACGTTACAGAGGCTTAAAGGTAAGATCTATCTTTTTACTACTTTAAACCCCGGATATATAGAACCATTAGCTAATTTAGGATTTATAGACCCGACAATTGCTCGGATTTTAGAACAGCTTGGCGATCCGTATCATGAACCAAACTGTGGCACCCCGGACGAGAAGAAGGAGAGATTATATATGCTTGTAGGAGTTACAGAGAAGTACAAGCCCTTTGTAGCAAACCCGGAACAGGGAGCAGTCGCGGAGGAGTAGTCGCGGATGGTCGACTTGGACGGATCTACCATATCAAGAAACCACATGGGCCTGCATGATGCCCCGGAGATATTGTGTCTCTGTCAGTCCAACTACGACACGTACCCGACACCTCGGGTGGTTCTAGCACTGGAAATGGTCATCTTGATTTAACATGTGGTCTTCATATTTAAATTTTCTAATTTGTTTTCATTGTGCTAGTAGGATTTTGCAATATCGGGACTCGGGTGCATATTTAATCAGTTAAGAGAACTAACTGTGTGGTTTCCTGGTACGGCGACTCTGGCCCGGACCCCTAGGAGCCCCGACTGGGATCAGATAATATTGGTTGCTAAAAACACGAGAAATTGGCGATGGGAAACGAAGTTGTGATTGGAAAGAACAGATGAAGGTGTGACGCCGACGGGTAGTCCAGCTGGACAGGTTTTGGGCGAGCGCCGACACGGCTAACAGGTTGTCGGTTGCGAACACGCGATCGAAAAACACCGGAGTTGGAAGCGTAAGGATGGGTGACTTATCTCTAACGGAACCGCTCGTGCCATCTATAGGTAGGTAGGTACTTATGCACCATCAACAGAGCCCCTCCTCTCCCCCACCAAATAAGGTACACTCCAATTCCAGTAGGTACCTGATTACGCTACCTGTAGAGCACTAGCGGGGATACAGAAGGCCTCGGGGCGGAGCTTACCTAGGCAAGTTAGGCATGTAGTGTACCATAGACAACTGCATGGATTTTAGGTCCTTTTAAATAAGAGCCGGTTGATGACGCAACATTGGCACTAGCTTAAAGTGCAATCACAACCAACCACGGCCTGCTGTAAGGTTGCTTTACACTTCTTCTAATCGCATCCTGCCCGGCCACAGCAGCAGAGAAACACAATGCCCCGGCCATCCGCGCCCTCGAAACAAGAACAATCAGAGGTCGATATCGACCGGGACGGTGACACCGAGGAATCGACGTCACGACCAAGGCTCCCACCAGAGGAGGAAGCGGCATGTACATGGGACTAGCCCAGCCCCCCCGACGAGTCGTCCTCTCGTGCTAACCCTTGGCCCTCTCGCAGAGTCTCCTGAACGAATCCAACGAGAAGAAATCAGAGGCAAACAAACTCTTCTCATCTGCCAAATACGACAACGCCATCGGCAAATACGAAGAGGCCGCTGCCATCTGTCCTCACTATCTGGACTACGAGCTTGCTGTGCTCAAGTCGAACATCGCCGCCTGCCATCTGAAGCTCGAGCAGTATCAAGAAGCTTTGCAGAGTGCTACCGAGTCCCTGGATGGCTTAAGCCGTACCGAGAATGCCACGCCCGAGTCCGTCGAGAAGTTGAATGGGGACGCCGAGAAGGGTACCGAGAAGAACGCCAAGAAGAACGCCAAGAAGAACGCCGAAGAAGACGAGGCAGAAGAGGAAATCGTCAGTGCCGGCGCCCGACAGAGCGCCCTGGCTACTGGAGATGAGACGGCGGCCCAAGCCGCCGCTCGCAAACGTCGGGATGACATACTTAGAATAAGAGCAAAGGCCTTGATGCGGCGCGCTCGCGCTCGGAGCGAGCTTGGTGGGTGGTCCAATCTATCCGGAGCCGAGGAAGACTACAAGGCCCTGGCAGCCATGGCCAGCTTGACCAGTGCAGATGAAAAAATCGTTAGGGCGCAACTGCGAATGCTCCCGCCCAGGGTCAAGGCCGCACAAGAGCAGGAGATGAGCGAAATCTGGGGAAAGCTCAAGGATGTATGTGCCATGTCGCATCAACTGGTGATATATCGAGAGGCAAACCTAACAGCTAAACTGACTAACCTGACTCCCTAGCTCGGTAACGGCATATTGAAACCTTTCGGCCTCAGCACGGACAACTTCCAAATGGTAAAAGACGAGAAGACGGGAGGCTATAGCATGAACTTCAACCAAAACCATGAGCGCTAGTAGCCAAGCGAAACTCTTTGCTCGCCGTATCCTTCGTCCTAGACACCCCAGTGATACCGTCAACTCTTATTGATGAATGGTCTACGACACTGGTTGCAATATGCTACAATACCTCCGTGACATCGATCTCCAGTGCAGGGGAATACCAAGCGGCAGCGGCGGCTGCTGAAAATTACCCAGTCGTATGGCCTTTGAGAGCATACGACGCTGCAGGATATATAATTAAACCATTATTCGACACTTTCTATTAGGCTTCTATACCCTTGAATGGAGCGTTCGAGCGACTGTATGCGGGATGACATCGTTGTACCATCGTTCTAGGCGGGAGGTGAAACATTGGGGTGTGCTCACAAGGAGTGCCGGCTCCGATACCAGCATCGTGTCTTCTAGGCATTGCCGTAACGCCGAGATAAGTGACCCCCACGGTAGCACGGATGTCTAGCACCTCCAGATAAGTATGTCTGTATGTAGGTTCTTGGTGATGCGTTGGCGGGCTAGCTTTACTTCTTCACACCTCTCAGACTCATACCCCTTCTCCCGCGAGCAATGCGCATTCTCTTCCCAGTCCTATATGGTCAGATTCTGAATGCACGTATCGTCTCATCATGCCACCGGCTACTGTAACGACAGCGTCTGGAGCAACTTGGCAAGAGGTTGCAGCCGATCGTCGCCGGCACCGGGATACCACGTTAGCGCTATTGAACCCGCCTATCCCTGAATTGCCGGCAGGCTGCATATCACTCGATACAACGAGCGTCCCCGAGTCTATGCTGACGCCAGAGGAACTCGATATTACAGCGAGAAATGTAGAAGATCTCGCTTCGATGCTCGCCTCTGGCCGATGGAGTGCGAAGACGGTCATCCAAGCCTTCATGCGACGAGCAGGTCTAGCACAGCAGCTCACGAATTGCGTGGCAGAGCTGCTCCCGGAACGGGCGCTGAGCAGGGCCGCTGAGCTAGATGACCACCTAGTTGCTACCGGGAGGCCCGTTGGCCCGCTTCACGGGATCCCTATCAGCGTGAAGGAGCACGTCGGGATCAAAGACTGTGACTTGAATGCGGGCTTCGTCGGCTGGGTGGGCAGGGTCGCCAAGAAGGACGCGCACATATTGCAGATCCTCTGGGACGCTGGTGCCGTGTTGTATGTGCGGACCACCCAACCGCAGACGCTCATGCATATCGAGACCAGCAACAATCTATATGGGTAAGTTTGTGAGCCCCCTTTCCAGATCCCTTTAGTCCCCTCGGTCGACCGATATCCAGAAGCAGAGAAAGCGTATAGAAAACAGTGAAAGCACGGCCTATGTTTACCTGATTGAGCTGGTTCCTAATTCGTCTCTCCCCGCATATATACAGCGTTACCGTAAACCCCTATAACACCACTCTCACGGCCGGCGGGTCGTCGGGCGGCGAAGGAGCGCTCGTAGGATCTAGAGGCTCCATTCTCGGCATCGGGACCGATATAGGGGGGTCCATCCGGTCCCCGGCCGCCAACAACGGCGTGTTCGGGTTCAAGCCCACCGCCGGGCGGCTGCCGGTGAGCGGGTTGTCCGCCGCCCAAGCGGGCTCCGATCACATCCTCGCCACGATCGGCCCCTTGTCTACGAGCCTCGCGGGTATCTCGCTCTTCTTCCGTACCATCATACGTGCGTCACCATGGCTTAGGGAACCGAGCCTAGTCCCGATCCCATGGATGGGAGACGGCCCCCGCGTCGCAGCCGCCGGGGCGGAGGACCGGAAGCTGAGGGTCGGGGTCATACGTCACGATGGGGTCGTGCGGCCTCACCCGCCCGTCGCGGCCGCCTTGGCGCAGGTCGTGGAGAAGCTGGAGGGAAGTGGCGAGGTGGAGGTCGTCGATTGGGAGTGCTGGCAGCATGATTTGGCGTGGAAGTTGATCGTATGTTCTCGATGTTCTTGATTTCCGTCTTTCCCCTTCCTAATCCGAACACCTCTTTCTATGCGTCGAAATCAATATTCTCATAACCGCACAGAGTATTTAGACCAACTAACTCTGTATGGCTAATGCTACCCATTTCATAGGCCCAGCTATATTTTTGCGACGGGGGTGCCGAACAGAAAGCTGCCATCGATATGTCGGGGGAGCCGTGGATGCCCTTGTCGAAATGGATTCTCCTCGAGAACCCGCACTTACGGGAACATACGTAAGTATCCTTTGCAGTCTTTTCTGTGTTCGTAATTGCACTATGCCTGCCCATCCAGGCCTCTATGGTGATCTGCCACCGCCTCGTCTCGCAATAGTTACTCACGCCTCTTGATCGTTTATTTCGTGCGGCGATGTCGTGATAGAGCCAATGGCTTCGCTACTGACAAAGCATGCTCAGGATTCATACCCTTTGGAAAGCACACCAAGAAAGGGACGCATATCGTAAGGCGTACGCCGCACTCTGGAACGAAAGGAACGTGGACGTTATCCTGTCCCCAGTCGGCCCGGGCGTCGCGCCCAAGCTCAACACAGCTCGTTACTGGGGCTATACATCGCAGGTAATACAACTCTTGATTCAGTTTCTTTCTTCGCATACGCCCGTATCACAATATGTCACGGTTAAAGATACATTTATTACTGTGTAAGTGTACTAAGTGATATAAATTATAGTGGAATTTACTTAACTATCCGGCTGTCGTATTCCCCACTGGTGTTAGGGTCGGCGACGCAGACGGTGTCCAAGAAAAGTATATCGGATCGCACGAGTACCCGGAGAACTACATACCAGTCAGCCACGAGGATAAGTATAACTATGATCTGTGGAAGGAACACGGTATCAATGGATATGCGGGTGCACCGGTGTCGTTGCAGCTCGTGGGACGGATGTGAGTCATTTCCCCGCCCATTTCTTCCCGTCCCCTATCCCTAAAGCAAGCTTGAGTTCTTCATTGGCTGTATCAGAAAATACGAACCTAGGATTGCAGTATATGTCCATGAGGCTAATCTGCGAGGCTTAAAAGATACCAAGACGAGGAGCTGCTCAGCACTCTCGATACACTCCTTGATGCTGCTGGATTGGCTAAGACATGTTGAGCAACGAATAACGTTTTAATGACGCCTACAAGTGAGGGCATACACATCACACAGTCTGGTGCAAGGAATACACCAGTTGCCTTGTGGGTTAGGCATAATAGTTATCATATTATGTATGCTATGAATATTGTGATTAGCTTCTGTCACTACCTAACAAACTCTCATTGTTTAAACCATTTCCAATCTATAAATCATGAAGGTATATATGCAAGTGCTAACTGGAATAAGAAGTGGACGGGGATGGGGGGAAGGTGAAAGAAATTGATCACGGTAAAGCAATAGATAAAAGCGTACGTGTTGGTCGAGGATGTAGGAGGTCTCCCATATTTCACTCGAGCAACCACTTTCAGGGTAGGTGGTAACCATCATCCCACCTGAGCTTCCACTTTTTAAGGAAGAAAGGCGTTGGAAATCGTTGTACTTCGTCTGTGCGGACTGTTGGTTGTGTGCGGATGACTTGGATTGTACGTGGGTTGTCGTCGGTGCCGTGAGCTGGGGAAAGGGGGCACAGTGCTTTTCCATAGGGATGGATGTCAAGCACGACGGGAAAGGAAGTAAGTTTACGATGACCCGATCTCCCGCGACAATATCCCATGAGAACAAGGATGTTTATACCAATCATGCGTTGCATATCTAGATGATAAAAAAGCTGGCTGCTAAGTGCTAGAGGTATCAATTACTTGAAGAGAACTCTCATGCCGTGAGTTTCTAATTCGGTTTATCACATAGGTCTTACCGCCCCCCATACCATACCGCCTAGCAAACCTTTCATAACACCTCCATATATTTCGCGGCTGGCATCTCCCGCGAACATATAGCCCCCTCCCTCATTTCTTCGAAAAGAAGGACATGATACTGCCCTGTCCCTGTGCCGGCTTCCCCGCAGCCGCACCCTTCTTGGGTTTCGCGGCCGGCTCCGACTTGGCGGACTGCTGCTGCTGTTGCGGCTTGGGCTTGGGCGGTGGTGGGGCAGCGGCAGGGGCCTCGTCTTCGGAGAAGGACTCCCAGCCCTGCTCCTGGATGGTGACGAGGTAGCCCTTGTCGTCCTCGATGTGCTTCTTGCGCATGACGCGGCGTCGCCCCCTGCGCCGGCCGCCGCCGGCGCTCGAGACGACCTCGGCCGGCTCTTCCACCTTCGGCTCGGGTTCCGGCGGCGGCGGCTCCTCGTCCATCGGGTCCCCCTCGTCCGCGGCCTCCTCAGCCTCCTCCTCCTCCTCCTCCTCCTCTTCTTCTTCTTCTTCATCGCTTTCTTCCATCATGCGGTGGAGCTCTGCCTGGCGGTCCTTGCGCGCTTGGCGAGCGCTGCTCTCCTCGCGCTTGACATCTGCCATCGGCTCCGTATCGTCCTCGCCGTCGTCGGACATAGCCCCCGTGCCTTTCTCATCTTCCGCGGGTGACGGCGCGGTCGGTTTGGTTGCTGGTTTCTTGGGTTTGGCGGCTGCTTTGGCGAACATCTGGCCGATTCCTGAAGACTCCTGTCGCTTCAAGGAAGCACCTGGCGTGGGTTTCTTTGTGGGGGCGGACGGCGGCGCGGGTTTGAAGCTCGGTCTAGGTTCCTCTTTGATGGCAGGAGCTGTGGTGGGTTTGGCCTCTTCCTTCACCGGGGGCTTCGACTCTGTTTTGCGCACGGGCAAATCGGGTATGGGGATGGGGCCGGTCTGGCGCTCTCTCCTACGCGCATTCGGATTGGTTATGGTGCCATACACGTTAATTGAATCAGGGGTTTTATTATCCCCAGCAGAAAGCTCGAAGACCTGTCTTGCTGCATCGGCAAGAAGTTGGAGATCTTTGAGCGGATGCGGCGCCAGGCTATAGACATGAATAGAAGCAACATCGGTGTATTGTGATAATGACTCTATCGCACGTGTCAATCGTTATGCTCGCTATTCTTGAAGTCAGCGTGCTCAGACTCACCTTCGAGCTGCTCTTGTCTCACCAAGGAAAGGGTATAGGTAGGTACCAGGTCGGAGAAAGGAGCGTCGGCGCCGTCGGACATCTGAGAGTCTGTCATCTCAACATCTTCGTCCTGCTGCACGGGCTTGCTCTTGGTGCCATAGATTACGTAGGTGGCATGCAGTGTGCCAGGGCGTTTCTCGTTTTGCCATTGGTGAAAGTCATAGAGCATCCTGTCATGTATCAGCGTTGATCACGGGAGGTCATGACCGTAGCGTGATGGGCATACTCCTTGGCAACATTCACATGGACCTTGAGCGCTCTGCTGAGCAGCCGATACGTAACCTTGACGGCATGTTAGCATTTGGTCAGATCGCCATGCAAACCATTGACCATTGACCATTGGCCATTGGCCATTGACCATTGACCATGGACCATGGAACGTAGAAAATGAGATGCAACTCACAACCTGGTCTTCCGTCAGGATCTTCTGTGCCAGGTACTGTTTATAGTCTTCCATTTTGAAAAGATTTTCGGTGGGCGTGGGCACTGCTGGTATACATGAAGTAGTATGAAGTAGTATGAAGTAGTGGGACTACCTAGCATAGCGGAATGGGGTCTGGAAGCGCGTGGGAGAAGACGCGTTAAGTGGTGGGGCTAGTCGTACCCTTGGAAGTACCTAGGTGGGGAAAGAAATATACTTACAGGGATGTTTAGGTATCTTCCCTGCCAATTTATAAGCATAGTAACATCAATCCCGACGGCCCATCTACCCGTCCATAGGTACTGTAAGGTTAGGCTAGGCAAGCGCGTCCTGGACGCCAGCTGAATATCTCTCTCTCGCTCTTGATGATCGCATTGAAGCATTCTTTGAATTGATTTCTTCGCCAAGTAAATAAAGACGAGAGCCACAGCGACCCCAGTAAACGAAGGGACGACGACGACAAAGCAATATAAAAATCTAGAAGTTCAAGACCATCGGGAACAGGCACCTCACTATCAACGTACCTAAGTAATACAACATCATCCGTCTACCTACCTAATCTTGATGTATCCGACAAGACAAGCCGTGGAATAGATGAAAAAAAATAAAAATAAAAATAAAAATTAAAAAACAAAAAAAATCAATAAAAACCGGATACACACCATTCACATCGTCGTCCCTCTCTCGCCTACTAGAGCCTCCACGATGAATATCGACGGCCTCGACAGCGTCGCCGACTCGACCGATTGGATACCCACGCCACTCTCGGGCCTCTCAGCCGTCGAGGCCGCCCTGCGCTGCCAGATCTGCAAGGACTTCTACACGACACCGATGCTGACCTCGTGCAACCACACCTTCTGCTCGCTGTGCATCCGTCGCGCGCTCTCGGCCGAGGGCAAGTGCCCGCTCTGCCGTGCCTCGGAGCAGGAGATGAGGCTGCGAAGCAACTGGTCCATGGAGGAGGTCGTCGCCGCCTTCACGCGGGCGCGGGCCGCCGTGCTCGACTTCGCCCGGAGACCACACGCGCCCGTGAGGGCGGACACGCCGAAGCGGACAGCAGACGAGATGCGGAACGGCGACGGCGACGGCGACGGCGACGACTACGACGGGCGGCAGTCGAGCAGCCAGCAACGGCAGCGCTCCGGCAAGAGGTTACGGTCCTCGGCGCGCCTGAGCAAGACGCGGGGCATGGAGGCCACAGCCGAGATGGCACGGCAGGAATCCCACATCCGCGATCCGGAACCGGAGCCCGCACCCGAGCCCGAGCCGAATGACGGCCTAGTGCGCTGCCCGATCTGCCAGCGGCGCATGAAAGAGATCCAAGTCGATAGGCACATGGATACGACGTGCCCAGGCGCCCCAGACCCCGCGCCTCCACCACGCCCCAAACTAACAGCCGTCATCACAAACGCCTTCGCCCCATCAGCATCATCATTATCCGCCAACACGACAACAGCAACAACAAGAACAACAACAACAACATTAACAACAGCCAGACCCCCGCCGCCCACCACAAAGACAAAAAAACCACATCACCCGCCCCCTCCCGAGCGGCGGCCGGCGCTGAACTACACGCTGATCCGGGAGCCGCAGCTGCGGCGGGAGCTGGCGGACGCGGGCCTCTCGACGGCCGGCAACCGCGCGATGCTGGAGCGCCGCCACCGCGAGTGGGTCATGATCTGCAACGCGAACTGCGACGCGCAGCGGCCCAAGCGCACGTCGGACCTGCGGCGCGACCTCGACGTCTGGGAGCGCACCCAGGGCTCCCGCGCCCCCCAGCCCACCGCCGGCTCCGGTTCCGGCTCCGGTTCCGGTTCCTCTTCTTCGCGCTCCGGAGCCGGTGACGGCGCGCATATCCGCGACAAGGACTTCGACGGCGCCGCCTGGGCCGCCAAGCACGACGGCTCGTTCCGCGACCTGATCGCCGACGCGCGCCGCACCCGGGCCCAGGCGCAGGCTGGGGCCAAACCCAAGGACACGGACGGTGGTAGTGGTGCTGGTGACGAGGAAAAGGAGGGAAACGCGGTAGACAAGGCGCCGGCGACGGTAGCGACGTCGGTGGCGGCGGTGGAATCGGATAGCCCGATAATACCCCCCGCGGAGAGGATGGTGATCGACCTTGTAGACGATGATCCGCCCATCGCCGCAGCGGCCATAAAGTGATTTAAGGGGGGTGGTGGGGTTAAAGGGGAAGAGGAAAGACCAAGAGAAAAGCGAATCAAATAGATAGCTGGCTATATGACATGAGTCCGCGGGGTTAATTCTTCCACGGAAAAGAGGAGAAAAGGGGCGCAATGGCCGGGCAATCTCACGAAGAACAAAAAAAAAAAAAAAAAAAGAGCCCAGGACTATAGTCTACGACGTATATATAATATGTAAATATAGACGCGTCTAGTTGTTTATTTGGTTTTCTTGCACGTAACATGGCGTACACGCGAGGGGGGGGAAGGGGTATATTATTCTAATTTTTTTTTTCTTAACAAAATTAAGTCCATTATGAATGACGCTACGCGTGTCACCAGGGGAATCACGCCGCCGGGATCCTCTTCTCCCTCTCCTCGTTCTCGGTTGTGCCTATGTGCATGCCGCGAAGCGTGTTCGCCGCGGCGGTGGCGGGCGTCAGGGGCCGGCCGTCGGCGTCGACCGCCTGTTGCTGATGCTGCTGCTGCTGCGGCGGCGCCGTGTCGGGCGTGGGGCCGAGCCTCTCGAGCTCGGCGAGCCTGCGCCTCGTCTCGTCGGCCTCCCTCTCCTCCTGCGCCTCCCTGCGGGCGCGGCGGGCGGCCTCGTCCTTGTCCCGCTCGGCGGCGAGTAGAGTCTCGAACTCGTCGTCGACCTCGCCCTCGTCGACGGCGGCGGTGCCGAGCTCGGCGATGACGTTGCCGACCTCGTCGACCTGGCCCATCTGCTCGCGCAAGTGGTCAAGGACGGCGTCGACGCGGTCGGCGCCGCCGACCTGGGCGTTGAGGCCGCGCAGCACGCCGGCGCTGGCCTCCATGACGCGCACGAGCTGCACGTTGTCGGCCGCCTGCTGGATCTTGGCCGCGACCTCGTCGAGCTGGTGCAGCGTGGCGTGGCGCGTCGCCAGGTTGCCCTCGGCGAGCTTCTTGGACCGGAGCGCGGCGCGCGCCGACACCGTGTCCCTCCTTTGGACGGCGTCCAGCGCCGCGGCGCCGAGCTCGTCGACGCGGCGGCGCAGCGTCTCCGTCTGCCGCGTCAGCTGCTCCATCAGCTCCTTGAGCGAGGCGATGGCCGAGTCCTCCTCCGATGTCGTCGTCGTCGTGTCGGCCGGGTCGCGGATCTTGATTGTGTTGCCGTCCACGACGATCAACTGCTTGTCCCGCGAGAGAAATTTGACGAGCACGTCAAAGTCGCCGTCCGAGAGCTTCTGCCCCTGGAGGAGATCCGCCTCGAATGTCCGCTGGAAGTGCGCCCGCGAGAAGATGCGCTCGAACGGCGCCATCCGGTCCACTATGGCATCGGCGAAAGCCCTGGCCACTTCCTCGAGGTTCTGCACGAGGACCACTACCTGTGCCTTGGGCATGCCATTGCCGCCGCCGCCGCCGAGAAACCCGCCGGCGGGCCAGACCCGCCCCAAGGCCCAGGCGGCCACTGTCCACGGTATTCGGCCCCACGACCGGTAGTAGAGGCTCTGCGTGGCGCTCAGAAACTGCGGCAGCGGGATCATCTCGCCGGTCGTGAGGGCATCCTGCAGCGCCAGGCCCAGGGCCTGCGGCTGGCCGAACTGCTTCGTCTCGAGGGCGCGGAGCAGGCCATCGCCGAACTCGAGCGTCAGGTGGTTCCGCCCCGGCGACCTCGACGATGGTGCGTGGCCGGCCAGCGCGGCGCTAGACAGCCCGCGCTTCCAGGCGGATACGTTGGCGGCGAAGATGCCCGGGTTGCGCTCTCGTTGCAGGCTGAAGTCGGAATACAGCTCGGATAGTCGGGCTCTGGCGGTGGGGGGGAGAAGAGAGAGTCGGAGGATTAGCTTGCAACGCTTCGTAAATAAATAAACAGCGGCACCAGTGCGGCAAGGGGGGACAGTTCGAGGGAACTCACTTTCGAAAGCTGTGTTCGTTTTGCAGGAGATAGTCGAGTAGTTCACTCATAGTGAGGGCCTCGCCCAGCGGGCTTGTCGGCAATCGATGTGCTTAGGTGGAGGGGAGTTTTGCGTTAAGGTGAGCTGCTGTAAGACCTAAGCAAAGCGGATGGGAAGAAGAACCATGTGTGTAAGTCACCCATGTGTAAGTATGTAGCCCCGATGTGAAACAAGATCTCAGAAGAAGCCTTTGGCACAATCCGATGTTTCCGTGCTTGGCTTTCTGCCGTGGTCGTTGCGTAGCTTGTTCGATGTCTGATCGTTCTGGTTCAAGTGTCCGAACGTGAAAGAAGCCCATGGCTTAGCGAATGCTATTTATTCCTCGTACGGCAGAACCAACACACGCGACGTCACCGCACGCACCCAAAACTGTGGATACCTTCGGGCACATTTAATTTATACCCTTAGGCGCCTGCAGGCTACCCACAGGCAGCAGCTACAGGCTACAGTACAGGGCTACCCGCCTAATCCTACCTAAGCACTATAACTACCCAGACTCTCATCTACACACACTCACACTTACATACATACACCCAACCATACACCCAACCATACACCCAACCATACACCCAACCACACATCCAACCACACACCTTATCTAGACTAGTTATTCAAAGGTGTAACCGGTACCGCAGAAATCAAAGTACGCGCTGGTAATCTGACGGACATCCAGCTTGTCGAACTCGGACCCTGTCATACTCACTGTCCGTCTAGTGAATGGTCCCGGGGCTGCGTATGAGGTCCTTGACCTCGTTGATGTCTGACTCGCCGATATTCCCGTTGTCCAGCACTGTTCGCGTCCCATCCGACCGCAGCCGGAATGAATAGATTACCCGGGCCCGGTCGTGGTCGAACGTGACGTCGCAGTTGGCGCGGTTCACGATCGTGTCGTGTCCGATGTGAGTCAGCGTGAACACGACCTGTGCCTCTTCACCCTGTTTCAATCCCAACTTGAGCCGGAGGCCGTCCGCCGCGAATCTCACACGATAGAGGCGCACATTGCAGCAGCCCGCGAAATCCCCCCGGCTTGGCGGATAGCTTGAACACCGTTGGCGTGGTGACGGTCATATACGCAAGCGAGCGGACACACTCAGTCAGCCATGTTTGTCAGATAGAAGGCCGCTCAATGCGGCGACGTAGAAGCTCACCTAGTGGCCGCCCGCGAGCAAACCTTGGAGTTCGGGTTCCGTTAACAATTGTTTCTTACCGACATCGCGGTCGAATTCAGGTGGGAGTTTATTCGGCTCTGACCCCCAGCACTCCACCGATTGGCTGAATTTCTCCTGGATATTTCCGCGAGCCTCGCCGAGAGCGATGGCCGTCAGGCTTGAAGGCACTTTATCTAAAGCCTCGGGGTCGTTCAGGTCAGATCCCTCGAGTATATAGTCGCAGACGCCCGAGGCGATTAACATGCGGAAATTCAAAGACCGAAGGAGAATGTTAAGCAGCTTCCTGACACGCGCTCGGGATGCTTAGTAGATGGTGTCGACGTACGTAGTGATCTCAGGAAGATCTAGGTCGGATAGATAAGTTCCTTTTTTTGTTCTGGTAGTCTTTCCGTTGAGACATATTCTTGTCTCTGTCTGCCATCACACGACTAGCGAAGGCACCATCTAATTGATACTCGCCATCGACCTCCTTTTTCGGTACTAAGAAGATGTGTTGGATGGTATCTAACCCCCCCCCCCCCCCCTTAAGTTCCGACTCTAAGTACTCCTCCATAATTACCAATTCGTTGCGTTCCCCTACCTGGTTGACCTCCTCGTACCTGGATTTTACTTTCATCATCGCACCCATCAAGCTACCGGGGAAAGAAGTAACTTCGATCAATAATTCGACGCTGATGCCCTTGGCCTGGACCACCTCGTAGACAGATTTTTACTTCCGTTATCACACCCATCAGGCTCTCGGGGAGAAAACTAATCTTCGTCAATAACTTGGCGCCGAAAGAGGCAGTGAGGTTAGTTAATGTCGTCCCGCAAGGGTGAGAATTAACTATCTTAGACAGGAGTTCAAACTTCATTTACGTTTGTGGGACAGCACTGGGGTCGACCGCCGATCTAACAGCTTGAAGCTCCTTGTATGCCCACGTCAGGCCCCTCTTCGCCTCTTCAACCACAGTCACATTAACGGCAATCTTCTCGTTCAGGTGTTGAGCTGTCTAGCGGAGGTTGTTAATGTCATCAGTCAAGCTTAATACCATATTTGAGGTCTTGCCTCACGCCATTTTCAGCCCTTCGTTGAGGCCGTTCTGCTTCTCCAAGGCTGTATGGTAGTTGATATAGGCTTCTTCGAAAATCTTTAGATTCCCTAGGCGCCATCAACGACACGGTTGTTAAATTGATAGCTTGCTCGCGGAACTCAAGTAGGAGGAACCCCGTAGTAACCCAAATAGAACATTGTTCTCTAAGAAATCGTTAGAGGCTCTAATTAAAACAGCCGGTGACTAACTGCAGTCAGTCCCTGAGGAGTTTAAATGTGTACGTTGAATACCAGCCTCGGCTTTGATCCGCTCCAAGTCTTGAATACTAGTCGATGGCATGAAAGGATTGGTTCTATAGGCTATCCATAAAGGATCCTACGGCTGCAGTGTGAGAAAACTGAGACGGTCGATAATTCGTTGATAGAGCCTCCTAGCATGGTCATGGAATTTAGGTGAATTTGATATAAAAGAAAGCATCGGCGCAGTCGAGAAGCACCCTGCATTATTTCGGATGAGTAAAGGGTATCTGTGCCTCAGCGAGCTTCTCCGGAGTCCACCTCCCAAGGAATATTTGACTCTGTGTTCCTGGAGCACCATCTTCTCCGGACGCAGGCCGGACATTGATGCCAACTCCCGCATAGCCCCCTCGAACGTCTCCTATAGTGGGTGCAAATCGGTCTTGTTGCACATTGATCAAGGCATGCAGTCTGTCGGAAACTTGACACACAGCCCGTTTGATAGTCAAGATGGTTGATTTCTTGTGGGAGAGCCCTTCCGAAAGTGGCTGGAAGCACCGACTGGTGTTGAAGTTGGTGACAGAGGTTCATTTTGTCGCATTGAGTATACCCCGAGCTTTCGCCAAAAGATCACGCGCCTCCCCCACAGGAATATGTAGTCATTATCATTCTCCGGGTAGGACTCAGCGTGTTCATAGTACTGATCAAGGGAATCCAAAAATCGAACATACATCGGCTGCAAAACGGGAATTATGGCGCCTCCTTTGCTGCCGTTTCAAACGGTATTCGTGGGAGAGAACACATCTCTCCCTTTAACCACTTTAACCTCTTTACCCCCTTATGCGAGGAAGCTCAAGTTCTGAGTCGACGAATCACTCATCTCTTAGGCATAGACTACCAAAGTTCCCCCGTCTTTTCCATCGCGTTCATGCGCAACACCACCATCATCGCCAGCAAGACCTGTCGTATTAAGAGTCACTTTATCAGCGTAATGTAGGGTGTTCACCGATAGAGAAAGCCCGTACGGGGCTCTCGCGGTCGAAGTCGCTGAGACAGTTTCGCAGAAAAAGTGGTACCCATTCACATAACATGTGAGGGATTCATTGGAGTGCCACGTCCTCTTCGGATTCCACTTTTAGAGACGGAGTATAGAATGAGCCGGCCATCCCGAGTTTCAAGCGAGAATGAGTAGTCGGGCAGAAATACCGTCATTTTGACGGAAGTCTGGTCGTATTTCATAGGTAGAGGTTGTCCCGAGCGACGAAAATCGAGTATCAGGTAACCAAGAAGTCGGGAGACTATATCCCACCTAGAGACCTAGCCTCGTTTTGACCTCAATGCAGACATATGACCAGGATCAATGAATACAAGCAGTAGGAAATACAAATAGTCAGTATATTTGTCGAAAAGTGCTAGGTCCTGGATCCCAAGTGTCTGTTTTGCAGTGAGCCTTATCCACCAAAGCACAGAGACGTGTCAATCAATGCCATGTACTATCTAGTCAAAAAGTAATAAAGACTTGGAGCTTCCACAAGAAGCAGAAAGGGTCTTAGGATCGCTGATATTGCGGCTGAATCTGCGCCCTAGATTCATACTCCTAACAGGATGCTTTACACGAGGTGACGGCTCGCGAAGTGCTCTTGTGGGAATTTGGCGAGTTAGCTTCGTGGGTTGTGTAAGTGCCTGCGAAGAGATTCATTGTTACATCCAAGTAGGTATCCCTAATCCATCCTTGGACTATACTATTTATTCAACTCCGTCAGTACGGCGGCCACGTGTTTCACCGGCGCTTACAACGACAGCATGTACTATTTCCCATAGCATTTATCGCATTAATGCGCATGAGGTAGAGGTTATTGACCGGGATGAAAACAAATACACAATTAATTATGAATCAGCCCTTGCTGTTCCCAAGATTCAGATTGCTTATAGTGACGATGCCGGGTATTCCCACCAATTGACGATGCCACTGGAGACCTCTATATCTCGTTGTCCACGAATAAAAAGTTACATCGTAAGAAATCTAGTACAACAATAGGTTGCGTGAATAATTCCTATTTCAATGCCACCACCACCGAAGCATCAGAAATTAATGCTGACCCCGACCCCATTCACTTGCGCTTCACGGTATGTAGCCTTCCTGGGTTATTTGTAATTACCAGCGATGATCCTCCAAATATCTAGATATCCCCTAATTCAGGACAGACCAAGCACGTATGACTGAATATTGCGGATCGAGATGTTTTCGCTATAAATTTACTTGGTCGAATGAGCGTATTGTGTCCTACTGCGCAACGAGAGGTGGCTACGGTTACGGGGGATTGGGTGTGGCAAGCAATTTGGACACCAAGCTTGGTGTCGTGACAATATTAGACGACCACGTGTCCGGCATCACAGTTTTAATTGATAAAAACTGCTGGACCAGGAGCTTTGTGGCCGCTGAACAACACTTCTGGCGGAGGCTCATGGGGAGAAGAGAACGTTCTAGATTGGGCGGAAATTCATATTGTGGAATTTGAAGATCTTCAAATCGACTGTGGCAGACTGTACTATTCTGCCATCACAAATTTGCTTACACCTTCATGGAAGGTTTTGAGGGTCAACAAGGCCAGAGGGTTGAAAATAATGGGAGATGTATACCTTGGGGGAAACTTGAGTGTCGTTCCTTCGTGAGTGCTAGGTCCATCTAACCATTAGGGTAGAATATATATATATATGTGTGTGTGTGTGTATTGCTAGTGCATTTATCTCGCATTATTAAGCGTG
Organism: Rosellinia necatrix; assembly: GCA_021209875.1. Lineage (NCBI taxonomy): Eukaryota > Fungi > Ascomycota > Sordariomycetes > Xylariales > Xylariaceae > Rosellinia > Rosellinia necatrix. The sequence goes on from JAGYVD010000003.1 coordinate 1,343,319, forward strand.
CCTCGTGGGTATTTACGATAAATTTCCCACATATTACGGCCATGCTGAACGTGGCACCACCCTCGCACTGAGGCTTTACCTAGCAGCCGATCATCATATATACAAGTGCTTCATTCAAACAATCGTTGATACAGGCATTAATATGAGTACTACTCTACGTTGTGGCACACTAACAGCAACTCATTGACAGAGGGACACAGTAGGATGAATGGACTATTTGTTGCGGAATAATAGTCTTGGCCGTATGTGAGCTGCATACCTAGGTTAGATAGGTATTATTGCAGTGAGCCCCATGACCCTTACTATGATCATTGTGACCGCAGCTAAAAAGATCGGCGGTAGCTATTCTAAGAAGTGAGAAAGGCATAATACGTGCAGAGATCGTTCGGGCTACCCCCCTAACCTAGGCAGTTAATTCAACCGTCCATATAGGCCGTCCAAAGATCTTTGTTGTTGCTACCCATGAGATCTTCCACCAGGCTAACCAGCATATCCATTGCTTCGCCACACTCTGATAGCAAACATCGTCCAGGTGTGAAATCTAATAGAAAGAGCAAAGCCTTCGCATTATCCTTGTGACGGTTACGAATAATCAACCTATGATCGGCAAGGATTGCCCTCAGTAATGCCAAACGTCCTAATTTCCAGGCAGACGATACCGAAATACGTGTTCTGCCGGCTTCAGGTCCGACTGGATTCTTTGTCGTCGAAGGTTCGCATCCTCGGGCTCGGCAACCCTGTGAGCGCTGCGGTAATGCCACCGCTTGGATCGAACCGGGTCCTGCATCCACACGAATCCTGCATCCGTTGTCAAGACGTCCTCATTTTTATACGTGCGAGGATTCGTGACGAAGTATTCAAAGAGCCACCCGCCCTTGAAAGATGATTCGCGGTCGGGTAGCGCGACAAGCATGTCTAATGCCCCCTCCGATCCCTTCCGGGCTGCCTTCACTGCTAGGTTATACAGCGCAGGCTAGATGACGGATCCCTTTGTTAGTATGGACAAGGAAGAACACCAGATCAGTAGCAACATACATATAGATCCCCCCATGTTGTGGCATCTTCGATATCGGCACTAGGATATAGGACGGGCCAAAATTCAACATCGACTGAACCGCCTGCCTCGCAGCGGAAATTCTGCTTCTCCCAAGACGTCTCAGAATACTCCTTGAAGAGGGTAAATTCTGGATCGTACTATAGTTATATAGAGTCAGCGATATTTCCGGTTTCGGGATCTTAGGGGTTCATATATGTTTGGGTTGTCCAGTATGCGGATGCCCATTGACATAAGCAGCGAGTGCAGCCGCAGGAGAAACAAAAATGGAAACATAGGGCGAAACGTTGCTAATATCCACTCACGTTTACGTATGATCCGCCATGATTCCCATCACAGGCGAGAGACCACCCGCCGGTACTGCCGAACTCAGGTTCCATTGAATCACAGAACGTGAGGTATTCGTTCCATAGGTTTACCGATATCCCAACGCCCACGACCCCTTGACTGAAACCCAGAGAGTCGGCATCCAGTTCCTTGCTAAGGGATTCCCGGTGCGCTATAGCTTCTTTCAGTTCCCTTTGCACGCCCCGTTGCATCTCTTCGAGTTCCAAGACTCGCCACTTAGCTCGCTCGAAGGATTGGCCAAGCGAAAAGGCCTTAGATGGGAGGGGATTTCCTTGTAGTCGAGAAAATGTTTCTTTCAAAGCCAAAGGGCCGCCAGGGTTGGCTTCGATGGTGGCCGAAGGCTCGGCGGCTCTATTTGGTGCATCGAGACTTGTGATGTTGCCTTCCGCTCCCCTGCCTTCATTAATCGGCTGAGCGTTATCATCAGCCTGTTCCTCTTCTTCTTCATCGCCTATTCGGCCTGAACCCATACTGTCTTCGTCTTCGGATAAGTATTCAGATACGTCTCCCTCATCGGATGTGCTCATGTCCGAATCCCGATATATTGACACAGGGGATTCTACCCGGTCAACAATCACTTGAGGGTTCGCAGGGAAGTCGAGCTCCTCGTATACGCTGCTCAGCTCGCTGGAGCTATCGGCGCCATATCGTTCTGCAACAACATCAAGCATGTCTTCATCAATCATCCCATCATCCTCACTCCCAATAAGATTGTGGTCGTTGTGGAATCCACGAATAATTGCATGTCCGACATCGACGACGTTCTGCGGCCCTTCGTCCCCGCTGGAATCCGAACGACAATCCGTAGCATCATCCAACGAGGATTCAGAATCATTTTCAGTGCAAGGAATTGCACTGTCATTGTCATGTAGCTTGCCTGTCATATCGACGTCTTCTGATCTTGCATTAGCCTTTGTAGCTTGCCAGCAATTTGTCTCCTGAATACTTTGACTTACCTTGGGCGATATCCATTTATTCGGATTTGGAGCCTTGAGGCTCTAACTTGTTGTTTATTTACAAAACTTGCTAGAGAGATTGGGGAATTGCTGTGAAGGTTGAGAGGTACCCTATTTTAAATATGTACCTAGAAAGCTGAGTTTTGTGGTATCGTATTACCCTGGTCTTTGTAGGCTGTTACCCTGCCTACCTGAAGTACCTCATCTCTAAACCCCTAGGTTAGGTAAGTACGTACCTAAGGTACCCAAGGTACTTTTACCAACCAACGTACCTACCTACTTACTTACCTACTTGCCTGCTTGCCTATTCACTCATTCATCTATTCATATACCTAAGGTACTTTAACATACATACCTCTCGATCTATCTAGGTACTTTAGGTACTGCCACTGCCTCTCGTAGTTAGTTTCCTGCACCTCTCTGCATCCTGCAAGTAGGCACAGGGACCTTACTTTATTCACGGCCGAATAACTGTAAAGCAAACAAAGGCCGTCAAGCTTATATTATGAAGCAGGCAGGTGCCCTAAGACCATAACTTGGGTCATTTATTGTTATGATAAGAGGTCCCCTAGCCAGGTATGATGGAGGAATCAATCCGTTGATTGATCGGTCGGAAGATCTCATGGGTATCAATAACAGAGGCTCTAGGTAGCGTGTATAGATCAAATTAATTAGCTAACAGCTATTTTAAGTGGTTATCGTGGTGTTTATATTTACAAAGATCATTTTAGGGCCCACACTGGCAATGATCACACCAACGGTGCATGCGACTCACTTTAATAGTAAATGTGTAGCTTGTCTTCAGGGTTGCTTAAGTGAGCGACCTATTGAAGGTAGAGAGAATAAAAAAGAAGAGAGGGGAGAGGGGGTGGCAGTGTCTGATAGCGAGGCTCAATGATGTGGAGAGCTGGAAACAACGCCGGGTTGGGTTATAGGAACACACATCCACACATGTAGATATTATATAGAGGTTGGAAAAGTAAATCCCTAGATGATAATTTATGATACCTTTTGGTTTATTGTTCCAGGATGGCCAACCAGGGCTCGTGTAGAGGACGCACGCATATACTTATGTGTGTGCTATCAGGTATGCCATCGCAATCTGGTGTTTGCTTATGCCGTGCAATGACGGGAACATGTGATATACAAACATCTTGCCTTTTCCAAGGGAGGTAAATGAATAGCTATGTTTTTTTTTTTTACAAGATGTGTGAGTAGTATTACCATCGTTGTTGTGTCCGAAAGAAGTAGGACCTTGCTTCGTTCATATCATTATTCTTCTATTCTTGCGGCGGGGGCGCATGAACGGGAGACAATCATTGAGGATCATGCACCTGGTTAATTTTGCCACAGCTGCAGCACTTTCGAGATTCTACACAGCGCTGGGAGGCAATGTCACACGGACTAGCTTGAGAGGTTCATACCAAGCGCAGCATACCATGACGTGACGGCGCTGGACGCGGCGTTACGAGCGCAAGAGGAGCTGTGGACGAGCAAGGCCGATTGTCGTTGAGGTTGATGTTGCCGTCGTGGAGCGCCGTGGATGCCGCTGCTAGCGATTCCTAGACCGTTTGCTTCGGCTGCAGTGGCCTGGACCGGGGTTACGGACGGGTTACGGACGCCGGCTGAGGTCGTCGAGATTGGGCTCCGTGGACGAGTTTAAGGAGATGGCCTTGGCGGCTCGAGCGAGGGGCAGCCCTGGCTGCGGCGTGGGATTGTGCTGGGTACTTCTACATCTTGTGCTCGATTGACGGCATGTGGACGCCGAGGCCTTTTGGTAGCGAGAAGCTATCTAGGCCTGGAAGGGACTTTGATGGGGGGAGCATCTCAAGCAAGACCTCGAAATCTTACGAGGACTGTCTTATGAAGCAACTGCTATGAGAATCGCCACCTACTTTATGATATGAACATGGTACATTATATAGCAAATTTCAAAGGGTTGGTCGTTAGCCCTTACCTCTACGTACGGTTTCTATCTCTGCATACCAATGTGGACTCTGGGGTTTTACTTTGCCGTGTAGAAAAGGGGCAATACAAACATCCCCATGTATTGAGAACATGACATGGTGGATTGATAAACATGCAGCCCTTTTGCTGTCCGAAACTAACTACCTACTTTCTTGTCGGCCACCATAGCTCACGGTCTCGATTTTCTTAACTTCTGACAGGAGACAGGAGATAACGTAGATAACGGAGGTAAGAACGACGAGGACGAATAAAAGGGCGAGCCCAGCTTCATGCAAACACTATTGACACCAAACGATATAGCGGTAACTCGAACCTAGCTATCAAAGAGCATGCGGCTAAATTGTGTTTGTAAATCCGAATTGGGCTGACGAATTTCTCACAGTCATGGTAGCTTGTTATTTCTAGGTAATTTGAGACGGGACCTCCCAAACCCGACTTAGGACTGAAACGATTAGGTAGGTAGGCAGGCAACACAGGTTAATTTCCACATCAACGCAAGCCAGCGTTTTGACAAGTCTATTTCTGGGGTTCGTTCAGCTCAGTGGAGACTGTCTTGGCGCAGGGGAGATAGGTTGGGATAGTTGTTTGCTCATGTCCGATTCCATGTGGACAGATACACTGGTTGCGCAATGTTCTTCGTCAAGCACCTATGCTTTTCAATTTCATTGGCTGTGAGAACATTGTTACGTTTGCAAGATATTTCATTGGGTCAGGTAAACATACACACACATACACACACACACACACACACACACACACAAACACATGTACCCAAAAAGAAAAAAAAAAAAAAAAAAGAAAGAAAAGAAAAAAGGCTTGGCAATCTGTGTTGTGACATTAAGGTCAGAAGAGATAGCTTGGAGCCGAGCTACACTACGGCTCCGAGAACGCACGGGAAAAATGGCTCGGCCTCGGGATCGGTGAACTCGCCAATACCTGCTAAACGTTAGACTCTGCAGGACGATGGGATAGTGTCCATCGCTACCCCGGTTTTTTGAGGACCGAGCGTCATGTCGGATTTGTGCCGCCGGGCTCGCATCCGGCTCGCTCGCATGGAGTGAGAAGAGTGGGTGGTGTCGCGTGAGCTGATGGATCTGCACTGGTCAACTAAACTGCATGCGGCCGGTGCTTGGAAAGGCGTTGCTGTTTTGAAATAGGCAGTGGGATCGTGATTTCGCGAATATACGGTAGGGTCACCGGCATCTTGCCCCGTCGCCATGTAAAGTCCACCCACATGTATGTAGTGTATGTATGTATGTATGTATGTATGTACTTACATACACATCATCATTAAATATGATACCTAATGGTTAGTGCATACCCGCCGATGGAGACCTCCCGTTTAGCACCGACACCATTTTCACCCGGCTATAACTATCTGGGGAGCCATTCTTGGGAATACCGTTCATGGTGATGGAATTAATGGGGACGAATCTCTACGTAGATGCCTCTGGTTGGCCATGCCCTCACCATGTGGCCTCACCGCCCGGTGTCCTTCCTTCATTGTTGGGACGTGAGAAGGTCTGGGCTGGAGGACCGACTAAAGAAAAGGAGCGAGGGGCAAGCTTTGACGACCCTTACTTAACATGGAGGGGTAATTGTTGGGGGAGCAGTCCTCGTTTGGCGTTGTGCCCACCCCTTTTTTTTTTTTTTTTTTTTTTGGTTTCATAAAGTTTTTGGTTTCAGTCAATAAAAAGTGCCTGGAGATAGAGCATGGAAGATGACGGATTGCCATACTACAGTACACTACATACCTATGCAATTTCACGATGGTTGGGGCTGGCAGGCTAGCGGCTTTTGCGCGTGATGAAAGGCGCCGAGGACCGCTTGGACGAAAATAGCATGCTACAAGGTAGCCCCTCATCCTGTCCATCCTGTCCATCCTGTCCATTCTTGTGCACTAGGTAGTTGCATTGCTATGTAATGCGGCACGCATGAACTGCATTGGCACCGGATGGCAAAGGTCTTCAATTCGATATTAGTAATAGAGACACCGACGGAGGTACATAGCTGGATGGGTTGTTGACGGCACCAACCGAAAGTCGGCGCAACTCCGAAATCGACTAGCATGACTAAGTGGAAGTTCCGAGGGAATAGGTAGATTCGACGGCGGCCCTGTCATCGAGAGAGGTTAATCGTACTACACATGCTGTAGGCTACAGCAAATATTGATTATTGCAGATATTTGACCCCCTGGACCAAGATCTCTCTTTCCTTCTTTCTCTTTCTCTTTCTTTTTTCTCCTTCTGGAATCTCATATATATAAAAGTATAATTGAGTAGCAATGCCCATCTAATCACATCTATAATATGAAGGTAGATACACTGCTGTACCTAAACTCGGTGCAAAGGCCTGCATGGGCATCCTGGGGCGAAATCCTGGCACATGTCGAGTAGGACCCGGCTCCAAAATCGTGGGCTTCCATCCCGACACACTGGACTGGGATCTGGCTTCCGGATTCTCCCATCCGCTAGACAGGGTTGGGGGCTCTGATTGGATGATTCAACACGAGGCCAGAATCGGGCAAATCAGATGTTTGCAAGAGTCATCATCCCCATATTTCCGCCTCCAATTTCTGCTGGACGCGTGCCCTCTCTGCCTTCCGGTTTGTTCTCTTGAGCGGCCGTCGAAGCTGACCAAAGAAGTCACCGCCCCCGGTCGACTTTTGGAGACGGTGGCCTTCGCTCGCTTGGCGTGCTTCCTCGTCGCGCACATCCGATGTTACCGGTCGAGCGGGTTTTTGGCGGACCCGTCTTGGTGCTTGGATTTTGGACGCACTGGGATCTTGGCCGACCAGTGACGACCGAGGGAATTCGTTACCAACAGCGAGTGTGACTTGCACCTACACCACCATGTATCCTGTCATTAGGTAGTTACAGGGTAACTATGTTGGTAGAGTAATGCTGTACGGATAGGATCACCAAAACTAGAACCTCAGAACAAAATCCCTCGTGCTAGCCAGGTAAAGAGGGGAATACAAGAGCTGTTGAATGTATGCATATCAATTCCATGTTCAGCCTCTCAAATGTTACCCGGGGGTAACCTTCAAACGGGATAACAACCAACGCCGGGCTGACTGCTCCAGTTCGATGATGCTGAAACTGCAAACGGATCGGTTGACTTGCACTTTGGGGCCTCTGTGTGAAGTTCCGGATTATTCCCATTACCCATGGCGGCGGCGGCAAGGCGTTATTGTGATCGAACGGAATAAGCGCTAGATGGCGCCCAAACTTGTTCCTCGCTGTCGCTCTAATATGCAGGTCAGATTTCGTCTTGTGTGGTGCACTACCTGCTACCTGCTCCAAGAAGAGATGGTTGCAGAGCAGATCGACAATGTATGGCTGTGATGTTTTGTCGTTGCCTGAGTCACACGGCCGCACCATGTCGTAATGTCGTAATGTCGTAATATTGTAGGAGTGATGCCTACGTGCCTACACAAGACGGAAGCGATACACTCGCGCGGCCTTGTTTGTCACCTGCCTATGTGGTTGTCTTCACTTGTGTGGGAAGGGAAAGTGGACAAGGGCTGGTGGAAACACCAAAATATTGCCGGATTCTACGTATATGCTGGAGAGCTAGCAGCGAGCACACAATGTACACTAAGCTAAAGCGCCCCGGACGAGACCGGAGCCGGGCCAGCAAGGCGTTTTGGGTGTTGGAATCGCTTCTTACTCCACCGATCTTGATTGAGAGGAGTTACCTACTACGTGGAGGTTCTGCAATGGGGGTGGTCTACACCCAAGCAGCAATACATTAGGTACATACCTAGGTACCTACTTTGATTAGCATGGTAAAGGCCATATTACAGCAGGTGACGAAGAAGGGCTAGAGATCTGATTTGCTGCGAGTGATGTAGGTACAGTGTAATACGGTATGGATACTGCCTAAACTCTAGTTCCTGCTGGAAGCTACTGCAGTGTCCAGGTTAGGTATGTCCTAAAAAAAAAAATCCATGCGACCGCTTTCAGTTGTACAGATAGGCACGACACCAAACCCACTTGCTCACACTCATTATTACTCTCGATAATTCCCTACTTTCCGGCAGTCAATTCCTCCTTCCTCCTCGTTTTCTTCTATCCAATTCAACCCAACCCAAAAGGTCCCACACTTATTCAATCGCGCGTTTGTTTGACGGCTGAACTGCTGTCAAATGAACCTGCAACGACCTCCGTTACCTTTCCTCCATGTAAGTCATAGTCATCGTCATCGGGCTATCTCTCTTGCCACCAAGACCGACTGGCTGGTCTTTTTATTTTATTTTGAAAAAAGTTTTATATGCCCTGCGGCTGTTTTTTTGGCCCCCTTCACTTCGTCAACTCACGGGCATTGCTCGCTAAGCGTACATGTGCTACTAATGGCCTCGTGTGCATCCAATTGCTCAATATCAGTCCTTTAAATTGCCTCCCATTCGTCTCGCCCAGTGGCCGTGGCCGTGGTGATACTGTTCAATTTTGAATCCCGGAACTCGCGCGACACATAGCTTGTTCGGATATGCTAACAATCTCCTGCGTCTAGTCCCCCTCCCCTCCTGGCGTCCTCTAAATGCCCACCATCTACTCCTCCCTTTACCAGAACTTTATCCGTCAAGGATTTGCGAAATCTTTCACCCACGGCTACGCACAATCCGTCGTAGCTGCCACTCACCCACATGTTCTAAACACACAGAACCGTCCTTCCTTCGGTCGGCGTGCTAGTCAGCGTGTCGGACGCTTCCCTACCCTTCAGCTCCAAAATGCCTTTCATGCTGCCAGTGCGAATGCTCTCCAAGAGCATCGCCACGAGCGACATGGCAGCCTTGGCAACTTAGAGGCCTACTTTGAGGCCCTCAAAACCAAGGAGGATGATGGCGGGGTCGAGAAAGAGTGGACTCAGTTCCAGTTCCCGAAGCCTATTGAGTGGAAGCCGAACGCTGAGTCGATACTCGAGGGACCCGAGCCTGGTTTACGAACCCCCGGGACCGAGGCTGTTGATAGCATCCATCTAGGGCAAACATCGCAGGATGCCCCTGTCGCTGTCGACGCCGAGGTCGCTCTGGCACACATCGATGCCGCTATCGAGAAGGAGATTGAGGTTCGTGAGCTTCGCGAGGCTCTTGAAGAAAGTACAAGCAATTCCTTGCGAGCGTCTTCACCGGCTGCCGCGAGCGTTGGACAGTCTCGGGCTTTAACGCCTACGATTGAGAGAACATCGACACCCGCTAGTGTAGCTCGGAGCGTCACTCCACCCGTAGATTCCCAGGCACAGAGCTATGCGGATCATCTCACCAAATTGGGTGAAGATGGACGATATGCTGAGATCCCCGCTGTTTTCGAGGCCATGTTGGTGGCCGATATTAAGCCTACCGCGCCGGCTTATAACGCTTTGTTGGTCGCGGCGATTCACATCCCTAGCGAGAAGTATGAGGCCGTCTCGAAGGTATTGGACGTCTACGCGGATATGAAGAGACGCAATGTCGTTCCGAATGCTGATACGTATAACATTCTTGTGGGGTTGCTGGCTGCTCGGTGCTTGGAGGTGAGCTGCCTCAAGCAGGGTCTTGACGAGAAGCGTGTGCGATTCGGTGGTATGGACGAACCTGGCAAATTCATGTTTGCCTCGAATGAGCTGGAACATGCCATTCTGTCTGAGGATGATCGACTGGATTTAGCCTTGAAACTCTTCGATTCGTCCGTTACCACGCGCAGTGCTAATTATTCGTCGGAAACCTACCATCAACTCATTTCAGCCTGCGCCCAGGCTGGCCGCGTGACCGAGATGCTGTCTTTGTTCGAACACATGGAGATGACCGGCACTGTTCCATTTGCTGCCACGTTCCCATCGATGATCGCGGCGTTTGGTCGCACAGGCGATCTGGCCAGTGCGGTGGAATGCTACAATGAGTACAAGGACCTCGCGATAGCACATGACAGCGGCAAATATACGCTGAATGACCGGCTCGACGCTCAGGTTTATGCTTCTGTTATCCATGCATACGTGATCAATGGCAAAGTCGACGGAGCCTTGAGATTCTATGAGAAGTTGGTGGCGACTTACGGTGTCCGTCTTGCCGATATTTACGATGTTGCTGTCAGCGGTGGGTTTGTTAAAGGTCTAATATCTAGTGGCATCCATCAAGAAGCTTTACAATGGGCACAGAGCATCGAAGATCAGACTCGGATTGACGATATCGCCGATATCGCGACTGCTGCCGCCGATGCTGGTGATCGACTGACTGCCGTTGAAGCTTTTGCCAAAATCCCTAGTGCCTACAAGCGGATTGCTACACCGGCGATGGCTCTGCTGGCTCTGTGTGTTCGTGAAGGGGATATTCTGGGTGCGTCAACGTACTGGCAAATTCTCAAGAGCCCAAGTATCGAGGCCAATGCCTCGTTAATCGAGCCAACCGCCATGTATGCAGTCGCTATGATTGGTTCAGGCCAAGTCGCGGTAGGCCTTACGGAATCTGAGCTGATGTTCCACCGGATCCGGGATGTCGAGGCGGATAGCAGCAAGAAGCTCCAACTTGACGAGGAAGTCGAGGAGGGCGTAGATTTCATCTCGACTTACATGTCCGTTCGCGGGATAACAGACCCTCGTACTGTACCTTCGGCCACCGGTTTTGTTTCTCCTCAGCCGAGCTTCCCTGCTTCACCACACCCTTCGACTGGCTTGAGTTCTAGCCTCGAGGATAATTTCGACCCTTATGCGCATTCTACAGACTTTAAGGGATCGTCAATCATCTCTGATGAGTTAGAGGGTGCTCATGGTCGCAAGGGCCCCCGCCTTAACGAGGCGCTCAGTCGTTTCCGCAACATGCGGCGGGCTGGTCGGCATCCGAGATATATCACTTATTCTAAGCTGATTTCTGCAGCTGCTCGTGAGAACAAAATGAATCTTTGCCATGAAATTCTCTCCATGGCACGGACTGACGTCCCTCTCCTGCCACAATACCCAGTCGTTCGTTATGGCTGGTCCTCCATTCTTGATGCTATGGTTGGTGCATGCTTAACCCTTGGCGACCGAGGACTAGCTGAACAGTACCACATGGAACTCTTGACCATGGGTGCGGCACCGTCAGCAAATACCTTCGGCCTTTATATCACCACTCTGAAGGAGTCAACTAAAACCTTCGATGAAGCTTCGGAGGCCGTCAAGATTTTCCTGCGGGCCAAGGCGGAGGGCGTCGAACCGTCTTCCTTCCTATACAATGCCCTCATTGGCAAACTGGGTAAGGCTCGTCGTATTGATGACTGTCTATTCTATTTTGCCGAGATGCGCGCACTCGGTATCAAACCAACTAGCGTCACATATGGAACTATCGTCAACGCGTTGTGCAGAGTGAGCGATGAGAAATTTGCCGAGGAGTTGTTTGATGAGATGGAGGCCATGCCTAACTACAAGGCTCGGCCTGCTCCCTATAATAGCATGATGCAATTTTTCCTCACCACGAAGCGGGATAAGTCCAAGGTTCTTGCGTACTACGAACGCATGAAGGCAAAGAGTATTGCGCCGACAGCGCACACATTCAAGTTACTGGTCGATACCCATGCCACTCTTGAGCCTGTTAATATGACGGCTGCCGAAGCTGTTCTGGATATGATTCGTTCCTCTGGTCAGCGCCCGGAGCCTGTCCACTACGCATCCCTCATCCATGCTCGAGGCTGCGTACTACATGACATGGAGGGCGCACGAAAGATCTTCAAATCAGTCATGAGCGACCCCAGTATCCCGGCTAATGCTTGCCTGTTCCAAGCCTTGTTCGAAGCTATGGTTGCCAACCACCGTGTTGCTGACACGGAGCCGGTACTGACTCAGATGAAACAACGTCGCGTCGAGCTTACACCCTACATTGCCAACACCCTGATCCATGGCTGGGCCGGCGAGAAAAACATCACCAAAGCGGCATCGATTTACAACAGCGTTAGTTTTGAGAAGCGTGAACCTAGCACGTATGAAGCTATGACACGTGCCTATCTTGCGGTCGAGGAGCGCGACCAGGCCCAAACCATCGTGGCAGAAATGCTGTCTCGGGGATACCCTGGTGCAGTTGTTAACAAGATACTCGAGCTCCTTGGCGGTGGCAGCCACGAGGCCAACGCGACTGCTTAAGTTCTCTGTTGGCGATTACTGTTGCCGATTTTATTTTTCCTTTCGGGTCCATTTCCTTTGTCCTGGCTTCTACTGCGATACCCCCTGTGTTGAAAAATTAATGGGTTTGGACGGGTGCTGGGGGATCGGTTGAAGCGGAGGACCGCTTATCATATATCTTGTTTCTATCCTGGTTCCGGGTGAGGTCGTCCCTCCGAAGCAAAGGCCGGCGTTATCTGGAGCAGCGGACCTCATATAAAACGGAGAGGGCTGGACCTGGGCATTGGTTGGGAAAGAGCATCAGCCGGCGCGCTGGTAATAGATACATCTCCCCTTTGCATATATACTGAGAAAGAAAATTTGCTGCATTTTCGGGTCGAGGGCGCAGGTAGAATTAGGAAACGGTTAGGAAGATGGGCCTTGGCAACGGGACAAGAAAAAGGGTTGTCTGTTGTTGCTAATGGCTGATGGGACATGTCGGCCCATGACTACGAGGAGCAAAGCATTTGCACTGCATAGTGGGCGTCGGCTGTCCCGTTCTCATGTATACTATCTAGATGAGGATGGGAATTTATTCTACGAGCTATCTGACCTCGTCACTTTTCATCTTGCCTTGATTGTGATTACGTATATTTTGGTTTGGGAGACTGTTGAAATAGAATGAACGACCTTCGTGTGTATTGTGTGTGTCTCCCCCCTATGATGCTGGGTGTCTTAAGGCGGAGTTATACGTACCTGGGTAGTCTTCCCTTCAGCGTACCTACTACCTAAGTAAGTACCGTTAGACTAGGTACCTAGACGTTAATAATACTTATAGCTAACCCCACCTCCTCTACCTGTTAGGTAAGTATCTATGCGCATAGTTATGCATTTATCGAACTGCAACCCCCACATTTACCCTTATCGGTGAATACTACAGTGTTCCGACCGCCAAAAAGTTAGCAGAGGTGAAGTCGAATTCTGCCGCCTCTCGCAAGACTCGCCCTCGCCGTCCAAAATCCGTCACAATGTCTAACGGGGGTCTACTTTTAAATTTCGACCTCACCGATCAGCCTCTAAAACGGCAGGTGAAATTCACCGGAGGCCGCTGGAGGGATCGAGTGAGCGCGCAACGAAGTGCGAAGCGGAACGGAGACGGCCAGTCCACCAGCGCCAATGCCACGCCGTTGGCCACCAACCGACGAGACCACGATCCCTCGCTGCCCGACGACATCGGCCATGAGAGGCCTGCCAAGAGACAAAGAACGCAGGGCGATCCCCCTCGCGGGCGGCCGGATGCCTCCTCGAGATCGCTGTCGTACATGACGGGCAAACTTCCTCCAGGAAGCATCAATGCCGGGCCGAAGAACTCCGGCCAGGGCAACAAGCAGCCTGGCGGGGTGGTCTCGAGGCTATTTAGCTCCAACCCAACCCCGAAAACCGTCTTCGAAGACCCCGTTGAGAACGTGGAGCCTGCCATGGCGTCGAACGCCCCTCTCTCCGACGAAGCCGAGAACTTTCATGCCTTGGGGCTGTCACGGCGCATTGCTCACCACCTGTCTACTAAGCTCGAGATGAAGGCCCCGACTTCTATCCAGAAAAACGCTATACCTCCGCTCGTCCGAGAAGACAGCGATGCCTTTCTTCAGGCCCAGACAGGGTCTGGTAAAACGCTGGCCTACCTCTTGCCCATTGTTCAACGAATAATGGCTATGAGCCAGAATGAGGATGGGACGAATACCGGAGTCCAGATTCATCGCGATTCCGGCCTTTTCGCTATTATTCTAGCTCCTACGCGCGAGCTGTGTAAACAAATCGCGACCGTGCTTGAAAAGATACTCCGTTGCGCGCCCTGGATCGTCAGTACCACTGTGATAGGAGGCGAAAGCAAGAAATCAGAGAAGGCACGGCTACGAAAGGGCGTCAATATCCTAGTTGCGACTCCCGGCCGACTGGCCGACCACTTAGACAACACCAAGGTCCTTGACGTTGGCACCGTTAGATGGCTTGTGTTAGATGAGGGCGACAGGCTTATGGAAATGGGATTTGAGGACGAGCTGAAGAGCATTGTCGGCAAAATACGTGAGGAAGGGTTGAAGGGAGCCAACAAAGATGGCGTCAAATTCGACAAGTTGCCCCAGCGGAGAGTGACTGTTCTTTGCTCTGCGACTATGAAAAGAAACGTCCAAAAGCTCGGGGAAATTAGTTTACAAGACGCCATCCACATCGCCGGTACTGAGGGTGGAAATGACGGGGAAGGTACGGCTGAGATAGACGAGGCCGTATTCGCGGCACCCTCGCAGCTCAGACAGAGCTACCTCATCGTACCGGCCAAACTACGGCTAGTCACGTTAATTGCGCTTTTGAAGTCATCTTTCGCCCGCAGAGGATCCATCATGAAGGCCATCATCTTCATATCCTGCGCCGATTCGGTTGATTTCCACTTCGAACTTTTCCGAGATGCTGGGACCCGGTCTGCTTCTTCCGAGGAAACATCATTAACAGACGGTACCGTCGCGGATGCCGCTTATGTTACGTCCCCGGCCAATCCCGCTGTTTCTTTACTCAGATTGCACGGATCTCTACCGCAGCCGGTTCGTACAGCGACGCTCAACTCGTTTCGCAGCTTGAACGACCCGTGTGTGCTTATTACCACTGATATTGCGTCACGCGGTCTCGATGTGCCCGCAGTCGATCTTGTGATCGAATACGACCCGGCGTTCAGCGTTGATGACCACACACATCGTATTGGACGAACAGCTCGTGCTGGCCGGCCTGGAAAAGCAGTGCTTTTCATCCAGCCCGGGTGCGAGGAGGGATACATAGATCTTCTGAACTCAACAGCATCGTCAGTTGCGCCGCAGTCGTATGAATCCACGCTTCAAAAGGGTTTCTTTACACCTATCACCCTGCCGAAGCCAAACAGGGAGCAGGACGCTCCCACACTAGTGTCGGAAAAGCAAACACCAAATTCCCGAGCCGAAGCGCTGCAGCTCCATATCGAACAGCGGCTCCTTGTCACGGAAAAGGAAGGCAGCAATAGCAAATTTCTGGACTCAGCTCGCCAGGCATTCCGGTCACACATCCGTGCCTATGCCACTCACGTGCGTGACGAGCGTAAATACTTTGATATCACTCAGCTTCACCTGGGCCACACGGCGAAGAGCTATGGATTAAGGGAGGCACCCGGGGGTATCGGTGGCGGGCCAACGAGGAGGACATTTCGGGGAGGGCAGGGCAAAAGCGGCGAGGAGAAGGGCGCAGACAGAGATGGCAAGGATAAGGCGTCTGGCACGAGACGCATTGCTGACGACGACATTCCAGCTGTGGATGAGGCTGCGGCGGCTCGAATGCGCATGAAGATGAAGCAAGTGATGAATGCGGCCAGCGAATTTAATCTAGGGTAGAGAATTTAACCCAGGGTAGAGCGGATATATAGAAATCTCTCGCCAACTGCCAACCCACACGGGTAACACACTGATTCAACGACGATGCCGTGTTTCAACCTGGCAACAGTAATGTGAACAATGAGTAAGTACTTGGGTTATTTATTCTGAGACTTTGGATGATTGGCCTCACATCAAGCACGGCGGTCGGAAGAACTGTCTATGAATGGTCCTGTTTGATGCTTCGATGTCCCTAAAGCCGAACAAATGTTCAGTTAGATGTAGTTGATAGCAATCTTTATACCAACATTGTATAGTAACGACTATTATACTACGTACTACGTAATTATGTGCGATGAAGTATACTATAGTGAGTACCTTGATAATAGTTGGGCATTATAACAAGCCTTGGTAGAAGTATGTATGGATGTACCCTAGGTAGGTAGGTACCGGGGGGTCCCCGGAGTGGCTCCGCTAGGGGTTTTTCGTTATAAGTCATAATATAGATCCATGTCATCTTCAAATCATGACCGAATTAGAGTTATCGATACTGGACCGCCCAACTTCAAGGTTCCAAGTTGCGGCGAAATAGGTAATTCCTAGGCGACGTTTAATTACCTACCTACCTATCTACCTGCCTGCCTGCCTACTCCCTTACAGGTACCCTCTTACTGTCTGGCCTACGCTCACATCACAGGCTGACTGGCAGGGCTCCCTCTTGGGTCTTGCAGTGGACAGCGGCGCATCCGCGCACCACCCACACCCACACCCACACCACCGCCGGGACCACCACCTCTCACGGTCTCACCACGACACCAACACAACACCACCGCCACCGCAACTCCGGCTACCCCGTGCTCCGCAGTCCGTGCATGCACAAGTACCCCCAGCAGCGCCGCCGATCACCCGCCCATCGCCCGTCAATCGCTCGATGTGCAGAGCTGACGACGCCCTGTGGGAGAAGAAGACCACGAGGCCGAGGACGAGGACGAGAACGGGGAACGTAGAACGAGAACGGGGAACGTAGAGCGAAGACGAAGACGGAGACGGAGACGGAGACGGAGACATCAAACGGCTCCCCCGCCGACAGCGCGGCCTGCCTAACCCATGCAGCCTTTCGACTATGATGCACCGACCCAACGCGTCTCAACGCCCCCGTTGGCGGCCTCCTCCCTTAGGCACTCCAAGGCGAAGACTCGCCAGTCTCTGGGCGACACCCTGCCGCTGTCCCAATCCGAGTTCGCACTGCCGTACCGCCGGTCGCATCCCTCCGCTGCCTCTCTCTACGCCTCCACCTTCTCGCCTCCCGGCTCTCGCTCGCAGTCGCCCGTCGGCAGGCCGCTGTCGACACGGACCACCGCCAGCTCCATATTCGGTGCCAGCCCGAACAATGGCCTCGCCTTGGCCGCAGGCGTCGGCAGCAGCCTCAGCGACCCCCTGAGCATCATCCTGCGTGCTTTTGTACCGCACGTCGCCATCTACCCCTCCGAGGATACCGATGGCTTACTAAAGGAGAAGGGGTTTGACGGCGGCCTGTGGGAGCTCCTGCGGCCCTTCGGCGAGCGCATTCAGGGCAAGGTTATTATACGTGATAGCAACGGCTCCAGTCGAGTCTACGAGGACTATTCACTACATTTCACCCGTTTCGGCAACGACATAGTACACCCTGAACCTGTTGCTGCTGGGCTCAAGCATGCTCGAGTTTCGGGGGGCAACGGAATGCCGGAGAGCTTCTACGAGCCTACGAGGCCCTCCAAAAACGAGACCACCATTGCAGAGGTCGAAGCTGTGGTAGACCGACATCTCACCTACGCCGAGGACTCGTTCTTGGGCACACCACACAGCCCCGCGAACTATGAGTTCGGCTTTGATGAGCCCTCACCGTATCACGCCTTATATCTTCGCAGGCTGGTCTCGGGCTTACCATTGACGCCCCACGAGACCTTCGCACACCCGGTCGCGTGTGTTATTGCGATAAGTTCCCGGAACCAGGCCCCTATTGAGACCTTACGGCGTCTCTACACAGAGTCTAGTACGGGCGACAAACGATTACCGGCCTGGGTTGATGGCGAATTCTTAAGATACTACGTCCTTGTTCATGATGAGGAGAAGGACGATATCACGCGGTCCATGTCACTGTTTGATCAGATGAAGCGCAACCTTGGCTTACATTGCCACCTCCTCCGTATAAGGGGCACCCGGAGCTTAGCCACCGATGACGACAGCATACCGCTTCCTCGATGCGACTGGATGTCGGCTGCGGAAGAGCTGGCGGATCTCAGGAAGAGTGAAGACCACGAGGGGTACGAACATCCAACAAAATACATATTCGAATCAGATGCCACAGCAATACGCACCTTCATTCGAGAGATGGTGACACAATCGATCATACCTACGATGGAGCGGCACGTTTCGGTTTGGAATGACCAAGTGGCTTCAAAACGAAAAGGGCTAGCTGGGCGGTTTGTAGGCCTGACCCGTCGCTGGGGATTCGGTGGCAATTCGCGGTCTTCGGGCTCCGGTTCCAGTTCCGGGAGCAACTACGACTCTCTGGGCTTCTATCGACCAGACACGCCCGAGGCCATCATGCGAAAACTAGCGGATTACGCATTTATGCTCCGGGACTGGAAGCTGGCATACTCAACCTACGATATCCTCCGGGGCGATTTCAACAATGATAAGGCATGGCGATATCACGCTGCCGCCAACGAAATGGCCGCAATCAGCCTCCTCATCATGCCACAGAACCTCTCCTCCAAGACGCGGGCGGAAACTATCGATACCATGTTCGAGGCGGCTTATTACTCTTCTGTCACCCGATGCGATGCACCCTACGGGGCGCTACGGTGCCTCGCGTTCGGGCTGGAACTCCTAAGGCTGCGAGGAGGCTCAAGCATCGATGACGCCGCCAGGTGGGGTATTCGCCTTCTCGAGAGCAAAATCCTGGGCCCGGTCGGCGACGCCCTCGTCAAGGAGCGTCTGGCGGTGTGCTATGCATCGAAGGAAGGCATCGGAACCCAGGCGTGGGGGAGCAGGCGGCGCAAGTCGGCGGTGTGGAACGTCCTCGGGGCCGAAACCTGGCTCGCGCAATCCAAATTCATCCAGGCGCAGCGGTGCCTGAACGAGGCGAGGAAGACGTACTCGGACCTGCCGGCGGACAACGGTATCGGCAAGTTTAATCACGCGAGCAACTTCATGCTCGGCATCGGGCAGGAGTTGAACCAAAACTTGGAGCACGCCGATCAGGGGGCAGACGAGACATCTAGCGACGAAGGCGAGGCGGTCTACGAGGAGAGCGAAGCGCTGGGGGGCAGACGGCGAAGGGCGAGCTCGCTTGTGTTCCCCGGCGGCGCGGATACGGCGAATCTGGAAAGCGCGCCTTTGCGGTCACAAGCCGATATTGGGAAAGTAGAAGGCGGCAAGAGAGAGAGCGGAGATAAGGATGATGGCGAGGATGAGGAGGAAGAAGAAGAGGAAGAAGAGGAGGACGACGGCGAAGAAGACGAAGAAGGAGAAGAAAAAGAAAAGAAGGAAAAAGAAGAAGACGATGAGGATGAGGAGGACGAGGAAGAGGAGGACGGTGATGAAGATGAAGATGAAGACGAAGACGAAGGCGAAGAAGAGGAGGAGGATGAAGAGGATGAAGATGAAGATGAAGATGAGGACGATGAGGATGAAGACGAAGATGACAACAAGGAGCAAGCACGAAAACAGGACGGAGTCCGGGGTCCAAACGAGGCGAAGGATGACTTTGGCTAGACTTGTTCGTGACGTTGACTTTTGACCAGCGTCTTCGAGTATTATACACTGGGTTAGATGATGATGTCGGACTAAGCGAACACTAGATCTTATGGATTCACTATTTTATATCATGAATTTTAATCTATCATCATCCTAGTCCGAGTTCTAGGCAGACGGCATAGAGTCCAACGAGTCTCCATGACTCTAGCTCATTGGGTACGTATTTACGCTACATCTGTCGTTTCTGGGTGTACAAACTCCCTTCTAGTTAACCCACGATACGGGAAACGCTCTTCATGTGTCGCGATAGTAGCTGACCTACCGCTCTACTCAACGGCACCCCCCCTTTTTCTCTAGAGATGCTGGCCAAAAGCTCTTGGCGCAATTGAAATGATGATGGAATTTATTCACAATTTCAATTATTTATCTATATATGCCGTCAGCCTACCCGAACAGTTAATATATCATTAATAGATTCATGTCGTAATAACAACTATTGTTCTACTGCCTTAGTACTAACATTAACATCTCTATACCCTCGTCCTAGGATCCGTATGGCGATCGCCAATCATACTTGGCAGCATCCACCTACATCGTCCGCATCATATCTTGCTACAGGACCGAGGTTCAAGTGTTATTTTTGGCAGGTGATGAGTAACCACCGTCCCCGCCCGCCTCCTACCGACAACCGTTTCTATCTACCTCCACTGCCCATGGGTGTGTGTTCCATCACACGCGCGCTCCTGTGTCCGGCTAGATACCGGCGACAAGCAACCGGCCGGCCGGCTCCCCCGAGGCAGGATAAGGGAGCGAGAGAACAGGTGACGTCATCTCGCGAGCGAACGGGGATTAGGCACCTCAGCACCGCTGGTCAGAGGTCCTTGGATCCGCTTCCCTCTCCTGGGTGCTTGTAAGTAAGCGCGTGGGATTGAAATCACGTTACTGCTCATGTAATTGGGTCGGATAGAGATGGGACAGGGCAGTACTCTCGTATCTATTATTGTGTGTAATCTCGGGTTTGAGCATGAGTTGATGAAAGTCCGCCCTTCCTACACCCCTTGCGGCCTGCCTACCTACCTACCTACCTACCTACTTTCTCTCCTTACTTACTACTTACAGAAGAGATTACCGGCTGGGCTATCACGAACACACAAAAGCAGTACGTGCTTAACCGACGGTGTTTGTTTATTCCTGGGGGGGTGGAAGGAACATATAGGGCTGCACACATGTGCCCGCCAAGCGGCACTTCGTGTCTAACCGCGTTCGTCCCAGTGGTAAGACTTACAAACCTCGGTGGAGACATAAGAAAGTGAAATCGAAAGGCATTCAGTGTTCGTCGCGAAGGGGGGTAAGAGGAGGAGGGGGAGGGGGAGGGGCGATTCTGGTTACCTGGGGGGGGGGAAAAGTGCCCACGCACGCTACCGAAGGTGTGATATACACAAGCAGAAAGAACCATCAGCCCAGGCGGAGATGGCAGAACAGATCGGCTAACACAGGCATGCGGCCACCTCAGCCCTGTTTCGCCACGCCCGCCCCGGGATGGGACGTGACGTGATAGATGCATGCAAGTCGCATGCGTGCGTTTGCACCGCGCGAGGGCGCTGTCGAAGTCTCATGGTCACGGATCATGTCCATGTCTGGCTTTATTAGGTAACGAGCTGAAGCGCGTGCGTGTGGGCGGAGTGTCGCCTAGTTCAGCAAAAAGGGACTGTTGGCTGTATGAGGGCACTTCAGCTGCTTCCTCGGTACAGTGGTTGGTGGTTAGTGGTTGGTGGTTGGTGTGATATAAGTGTTTGGGGGGCTTGGGTTAACTATTGGTGCGTGGATCAGGGGATGGATGTAGCACTGAGCCATTCTATCATCATCGTAGGTCGGAGGTAAGCTTATCACCCCGCTATGTTCCGCTATATCCCCCCTGAGTTATGCTATCAATAGTTCACCACCCCGCCATCCTTCCAGCTACATATAACTAGCTGTCGCTGTACCTACCCACCTATCTAACTGGGCATTTACTTTTCTAGTGTCTATTCAGATTGGAATTATCTACCAAGGCAGGTAAATAGGTGCCTAGATACCTACCTACCTACCTACCTACCTACCTACCTAGGTAGCATCTACTTGATAAGGGGATATGATAAGAAGACATGAGAGATGATAAGAATAACTACATATGATTTAAAAACTCCACTTACAAAGTTCCATGTGGTTAAATGTGTTATGTCCTGCCTAAAACATGACCCATCCACGACTCAGCGGCAGGCTGCGCGTGGACAAAGGGATTCACGTCCACGATAGCCACGGCTCACCCACACGAGTTCCCTGACGAGCACTGCCCAAGTGCTTTATCAGCATGAGTCTGTTATGGTTATGAGTATGAGGTAGATAGATACGTGGTACCTGTCTCGAGTCGACGTGGGGAGAGCCCGGTGTTTCGGGCCTTGCAGCATGAATGATTCGAAACGTGCTATTATCCGGGTAGGTGTGTAATCTATCTAAGATACCTAGTGGTGGCATATACGTAAGTCGGGGACTTCCATTTGGCATGTGCCTATCGATTGGACGAGCAGCTCTGAGGCGCGCGCGGTTTGCTCCTACGATACCCGGTGCACTCATGACGCAATTCAAATCGGGCATTGACGAATGATACAGTCGATAGGTAAGTAAGCAATACCTAATGTCATGCATACAGCTGCGTCGTCGGGGGGCCGAGGCTTGGAAAACGGAGGGAGCTCGAGTCCTCGATAGACCACTTGTCTATAGGTACCTAACCACTGGCACTGAGCACAGTAAGTAACTACCTACCTAAACTAAAAGGTAATCACCGTACCCAAGGTCCACAGGTCCTGCTTTGCTCAGACAGCGCCAGAGGGCGCCTGCTTGCTCAGACAAAACACAGGGACCTGACCACGTGTTTGGGGGACAATAATAACCCGAATTGGCTAACCCCGACTAGCTAAGCCCGACTGCACTAGCTATTTCGGAATTTGTCTGGGGTGCCAAGGTGTTGACACATGCCCGATCCCACCATCTGTCTGCCTCTTCTCCCCACGCCGGCCGAGTCAAATAAGCTAACGAGCGATCACAATATGTACGATATACATACCCGTTAGGCTAGGCAAGGACCACAGCAGGTCGAGACGGCGGTCGAGACGGTCGAGACTGGGCACCTACCCAGGTAACCTGGATGGACTTCCCCTGACTGAGGTTCCATTCACACTGGATGAATAACTAGTTACATTAGGTGTTTAATTTACTATAATACAAAGTTATGATAGGTTGCTGGTGATAGAGAAGGGTCACCGGCTTGCCATTCAGCCAGCCCACTCGTATTGTTCTCGCTGCCCATTGGCTGGCCGCCTCCAGTTTGCTCGAGATGGCTGTGTTCACCAATCATCGGTCGTGGTGTGGTCATATGGCCAACATGTTAGGTCCGGCAGAGTCTGGCTACGCTCAGGCTCCGTCCGTCCAGGCGCCGCATCATCATCAATTGTCTTACTAACAATGGCATCATGACCCTATTACTTAGATTTCGTAACAGGCCGTGGCGTATGTAGTGCAGTAGCTTTTACGGGTAGGTTTATAGGTGTAAGAGACCTTTAGACTTGGATAGTGCCTTGAAAAGACAAGAATCAAATGAGAGATTGATGAGGTCCCTCTCAAGATTTGTTGTCGCATTATGCAAAGCTCGGGGCACTGCATCGCCATGGTAACTACCTACCCAGGTAGTCTTAAGAGGGACTGTGAACAACGCGCGGCCACGGCTGCAAGGCTTACCTGCTGAATAAAGTCGTCCCTGACATCATATTCGATCATATTTTTCCAAGAACCTCCAAGAATCTCCAAATTTCTATGCGATTACCAATTGTGCCTCGTCGCTGAACACCTAAGTATTACCTAAACTATCTAGGTACCTCATCCATCTACCACTTACACGAGAGCGTGCCATGGTTCCTCAACTTACTACACTGCCTAGTAGGTGCCAGCTGCTCACCTACAAAGGCACCTTCTGCAAGCGTCTCGTCTATCGATGGACACCAATCACGATTGGGTACCTACCTAGGTAGGTCGGTGGGTAGGCATCATCAACCCCCTGCACTCCTCTAACCTCCAAAGAAAAGAAGTACATAGATGGGTATGTACTCAAGTACCTTATCTGTCGGCCTGTCTGGACGCCTATCGCTGGCCCATAGCTGCACCCTAGATTTCCTAATCCGTCACATTCCCAGCCTAGGCCGTTCCTCTATCTATCGGCTCTTGCGGCTCTTGGGGCCTCTCGGGTCAGGTCTTATCTGAGTCACACGGTCTGAGCAAGCGATCGATTGCGAGCGCGCGCGAGGAAGGAAACGCCAGGTCCCTTTCACACTGCTGCTGTGACTGACTGTGTGACTGTTCTACCTCTGAGATACTTCCCTTTGCCCCTTACCTAAATGCCCTTTTCCTATTGTGGTGTGAGATAAATAGGTACTCTCTCTCTCTCTCCCTCCCTCTCCCTCTCTCTTGACATCTCTTGGTCCGTCTTAACAAACCCCCTTCCTAATTCCTGACACTCACTACCTTACGTGCCTACATACCTACATACCTACATACTTACATACTTGCATACCTAACCAACCTCTGTTTGTGCTCCCTATCCGTTACATACTTCCTCAACAAAGCCACCGACTGCCCTTGTCCTTGCCCTTAATCCCCTTCCCTAATCCCTTTCTCCATACTACCACCACCACCACAACCACTGGCCTCGCCTCATCTCACTGCACATTGTACACGTACCTCATTCCCCCTTTTACACCTTTTACCTCTCTTGTCTCCTGACCAATTGTCTCTCCGCCATATACACTTCCATCGCACATACCTCCATCGTACCATACCTTGCCGTACCTTACCTTGCCGTGCCTTGCTGTGCCTCGCCGTAACTTTCTTCCCCAGCTCTGTTCTTTCGTCCCCTGGAAATAACCATTCAGCCGCCCAGCCGCAGAAAGACAAAGCAGTGTCCACCTGTTTCGCAAACAGCCACAGACCGACGAGGCCAAGACTTGCCTTACCGTGCCTTGACCGGTCGTCATCAGCTTGTCACGCGTGATCCGGATCCCCCTGCTGCCGCCTCTCCATCTATCCATTCATCCATCCGTCGTTTTCTCCGGGTCCTCCGCCCAGAAAGTGATCCATCTCTCACGTATACTTCCATCGCATCTTCCACCTCTCTTGCATCCTATAGCCAACATCTCTCACATACCCATCCCTATCAAACATTGTCGGCCATCTACCCATTCCACCCGGTATCTGTCGGGTTTGCTCCGGCATCGTTTTCTCCTCTCTTGATTTCCCATTCAAAGGGATCCTCCTTGCCTCAGCACTGCTTGGAGAACGGGGACAGCAATACTGCCATCGCAACATTAGCGGCCTTCACATATAGCAGGCCCATTCGCGACTGTAGCCGTACCTTTCCTAGCCCAGTATTCTAGTATCCCGACTCCGCCATGGCTTTTGAACAGGTCCGAGATCTGCGAAGCGACACCCGCGACACGAAGCGAGTCAAGGACCACAACCACAAATGGGCACGGGGCAACCGGCCGTCCCCTGGCGTCAAGACCGACATCTTCAGTCCCGGGGACTTCTTGACCGGTAGCGAGGAGCAACAGGAGAAGATTCGACCCCATCGATTGCCACAGTGAGTCGCGACCAGTCTGCATACCGAGCAACCCGAGCGCTAACAATTGGACAGTGGTAAACACATTCGGTCGCCCAACATTACCAAGTCGAATGGATATTGCCGCGGGGCACGTATAATCACACACAGCTCCTGGCGGTCCAAGGCCGACTCGCTGACCGAGCTGCACGACTCGTCCAATATGTCTCAATCTTTGCGCGAGTTGCTTCCATCTCTCTCCAGCCGACGGAAGCAAAGCGTATCCGACGATGTTCTCTACAGCTTTGACCACACCGAGAGCCCGGGGAAGCCGCTGTCACTTGACATCTTCGTTAAGACCAGCACCAAGGAGACGGAGAAGTTTGTTGAGAAGGAGTACGAGATTTTGGATTACAACGGAGAGGCGGTGAAGGGCCGAAAGGCCCTCAAAGACCTACATCGCGGCAAGATGATACCTCCGACGGAGGAGCCTGAGCTCGTCGAAGACGAAGGTTTCGAGCTCGTGTAGGTGGTTGTACCGGCTTGTTGATTCGCATACTGCCGTTTTCTGGTTCCATTCTGCTGCGCCTGCCCTATTCACTGCCTTGCTTGTATAATTCCTATTTTCAGCATTTGATCTGTCGGCCTTCTGTTTCTATCGGCGAGGGCGCTTGGTTTTCTCCGTTTTCGAACGAGACACTTGTCAGCGTTTGGTCACGCCGCGTCCGATTTTTGGTTTATGCATTTACAGCTGGGTCGCATTTTCGAAGGCCGACAGAAACCCCATTCTAGATTCCCATAGCATCGCTGCAGATGGTCACGACATAATGAGTCTTCACGACCACGCACCTGACGTTAGCATGCCTTATCCTTGTATGCACCTGCAAGCCCTACCTCGAGCGAGGGAGCTCGGGTGGGTGGTGTTGTTTAGCCTAGCTCCGCCCAGGTGAATGGGACGAATGGAGAAGGATGGCTTGCTGCATTTGACGCTCTGGGAAGAATTTCATCATAGACGATGGATGGGTTCATGGCTTAGACCATCGAAGATAGGTGTAGCTTTATCGCGTTTGTCAAATAATGATAACACTCAGTAAGAGTTGCTTTCAGCGACGATTTGCAGGCTACTGAATTTCTTCGATAAAATGCGCTATGCTCGAGCGTCATGACATGTCGATGGCGAAGCGATGCGGATCACTATTGCTCAAGAGATTGTTCCTCGAAACGGTAAGGGAAAAATGAGGGATGCTGGTGAGAATTTCACCAGTTAAGACCAATAAAATAGTTATCATGGCTTTGTGGGACGATCCGGCTGTGGTCTGTGCGCCATCCCATCCGCTTTTTCTCATCTTCACTTAGACATGGCCCTCTACAGGGTGAGTTCGAAAGTAGAAAGAAATAGTCGGATACAAATTGGACAGAATTTTGACGATTTCATAAAATTTACCTTAAAACTATATACTGTGCTTAATTTTAATCTCACGAGAGGCGTAGTCGAAGTTGTTATTTATGTATTAAAACATCACCTCTCACCAGCATCCTGGATATCTAAAATTCCAATCACTCCCCCAAAATCTCCGACCAAGGACGACATTTTTGCCTTGAGAAGGTGCGTTCTACAGTTTCTAGACTAGATTCAGCCAGAAGAAGACCGTTAGTCCCTATTTTTTCATGGATACTTTACATGGACTGCGGCACGTTGAAGGTATTCTATCTCCATTGATCCAACGACTGGATTGCGTCCGGCCGTCGGCGCTGTGAACGATGGGCCCATTGGGATCAAAGGTCGTTCCGTCCATTCATAATATATATATAGACAAGACCCTTCTCGATATAGATTTCGCGTCCGCTGCTGACGTACCGATGCCCCCTCACAGAGCGGGTAATAACGGGGGCCTGGTAGCCCATGACCACCGGATGTCTAGCCTGTCGACAATGTTGCCCCCCCATCCCCATCCCCCCCCAAGGGGGTTTATTTGCCTTGCCTGCTCGGCACACCATAAAATGTATGTGGCCCTTGGGGTGGTGTTATTGGGCGGCGTCATCTGAGTCTTTGACCTAACATCGGCGGGTTTTTCTCCGAGATGAGAGGGGATGTGGCGTGTCCTCTCAACACTTCTTTTAGTTATACAGCTAGGTTGGGTGTGTGAACCGTCTGGTACCTACTTCGACGTCGCTGTTGCATGCGTCGGTTAGGTATACCGCACGGCCGGCCGAGAGCCCGAAACTGGTGCGGCCGGCTGGGTCAAGGATGCCCATAGCCTGTCTTTGCGGGTCGGGTGGGCAGGTCGCCCTGTCCTATTTCGTTTGGGATACGGCGTTTACATTCATGTGTGACGCGGCAGGATGGGTGTGGATTCAGAGGGGCAGTTTGTGTGTGTGTGTGTGTGTGTGTGTGAGAGAGAGAGAGAGAGAGAGAGAAAACTCATCTCGGAGAGCTACGAATACCGGGACCCGTGGTGGAAGAAAACGGGCTTCCCCGTTGGCGAGCGGTACACTTGGCGGGTTCCAGTACGCGGCCGTCGTCGCGACGCTTCTGCTGCTGCTGCCGCTGTTGTTGGTGGAACAGATTCTAGCGCTGTCTATGTTTTAGTGTAGCTATGTCGGTTAACACGTGCAGTTGTTGTGGATGCGGAAGGCAAAGTGCCAGTCGCATCTGGAGCCTGGTTCTTTGTAAGCCAAGTCTCTAATCCTCGCTTTAATAATATCTCTTTTGTCAGTCAAGACCGCAAGGAGATGGATGTGGATAGTGGTAAATTTCAAAATGTGCAAATCGCAATAAATTGGTGTTTTAAACACGGTCCTCGAATAAGGATGCTTGATATCTTGAGTAATCTCGTCTTGTATGTTTGCCCTCGGGGTATATTGATATAGATGCGGTTTCTAACTGCTATGCTCGGTATTGCATTGTCGTGGCCGGTGGGCGACCCACCGCTATGACTGTATGCATGCAAGGAATTGGCCGCCCGCCCGTGAATACGGCGTATTCCAGCTCGACATAATGTTACAGTGTACTCGGCCGAACGGGGGATTATTCTTCCTGTTTACCTCATGACGAGCGGTCACTCTTTAATAGTAATCAAACGGCGGTTCTGGGTGACGCTTTCCCATGTTTGGTTTGCCCAGCAGATGCCGGAAACTTGCGAGACAGGAAATACCGGCGCTTAAACTTCATGTAAGATAACCATCAGGCCTAGGAATTACACCTTTGGGATGACAGGGACGTGCAACTGTGTTCTTATTAAAAATATTTCTTCTACCAAGAAGAGTGAGAGCACCTCAGAGCTACCATCCCTCTAGTCTTAAACTGTATGGATCATCGCTATGTGATGCAATAGTAAGTAATTATGGAAGGCACCTTGCGATTGCTGTGATGCAAAGTGCCTATGGAATTTCGGCTGCGTATTCTTGTTGTGCCGTAACCAAACTACCTCCGCGCTTGAAGAGGCGCGATGGTCCCAAATATATCGGGGCTCTATATCGAGCTCGCCGTTCCTGCCTTGTTCAAGCGAGCTGCTTATTCCTCGCCGCGAATTTTGTTATCAGTCTTTCTTTGCCTACCGGGTAGGGCCACATAAGTTGGGCATCACTTCTTTCGCCTCACGACAGAAAGATTTCGAAAAGTAGCTTGGCAGCCCGTCGTTTCGTATCATTGAAGAACACACGTCGGGTGTCTTATTCCCTATGCACCAAACGCGTCCATCATGGGAATCTGCGTGGTTGGAAAGGGGCGCATTGTTTATTCCACGTCTCGTCGCACACTCTCCTCATCAACCTTCGGGGTGGGTTTCGACCCGTATACAGCTCGAATGCTTCCATAGCCATCTCGCCTACTACCTCCAGGCCATCGATAAGCACCCAGGACGTGTTTCCATCTTCGCGGACCTTCCGCATTTGAATGATTAAGGGAGTAATGAGGGGTTCGTAGGCCAACTATATTCATCAGTCTAACGCGGTCGAGATCGAGGCTAGGTGAAACACTTACCTCGATTACTACGCCACCAGTGGGACTCTGCAGCCACTGAGATGGCATTCGGAAATCCACAGAAGGTCTGTCGTCGAGGCCGAATGAGGGAATACATGATATGAGAATTGTGGGCTGCTGGTACCCTTCGGGCCAAGGATCGCCCGCGGATTCTATGACATGGCAGATCCGCTCTGGCCTATGCCTCGCCGCGTAAGCATTGAAATGCGCTGCAACACTCTGTGCCTTCGCTAGGGTACGGTTGAATATAAAGATTTTCCTGCAGCCGAGTTTAATTAGTGCGTAAATGGCAGCACGTGCCATCCCGCCGGCGCCAATGATAAGCCCAGTAGTCCGCGACGGTTGGACGGAGTTTCGAGGGCTGATGGCCCGACGGAGGCAAGTGGCTATCGAGTTCCAGTCCGTGTTGTCGCCGTAAAACTTGTCCGTTACGCCGTTACTATTCCGCGCATTTGCGTGATCAATGATGGAAGACGTTTTGCCGCGAAGAGGCAGAAGGGTATTGGCTGCTCCGATGGCGATGGCATGCTGGCTAGCGTGATCTAGGTGGTCCATGATGGCTATTTTGAAAGGGGCCGTGAGCGACGCACCCCCAAAGTTTTCATCCCGTCGGATTCGATCCAACTCCGCAATGGTGGTACATTGCTTCGCTTCAAACGTGTGCGGCATCATGTAATGTTCAAAGGCAGCTCGGTGCATGGCAGGCGAGGCGGAGTAATATACGTTGGCGCCTAAGACGTAGAAGTTGAGCGGCTGGAGCCATCCTTTTCGGAAGAAATTCCGTATAGTTCCGCGGGCCGTGCTGACGCCGGCCATTTGCTCGCGGCCGGTCGTTTCCAAGCGCTCGTGGCCGGTCGGGTTTAAACTTAGGCCTCGGAATGGACTGACCATCCCGAAGACAGAGAAGTCGTAGGCGACTATATGGGGTTTGGGTTCCGGGAGAGCTGCGATTTTGTCTATGAACCTCTGCCGACGTTCGTCATCCCGATTCCCCGCACAAAACCTGGCAATCCGGACAATATGGCAGCCCAAGCTTTGGGCACGTAGATAGCGCTGAACATAGACGTCCTCGTCCCACTGCGGGGTGGCAAAACCCCTGACCACGTAATTGCCAATTATCTTGGTTCGACCGCGCATGGCAAGGACCTTGTAGACAAGCTCTTCGCTACGCTCGAGGTCGAGACTCAGATAATCAACGCCGAGGCGAAGGCCATGAAGCATCAGCTCGAAGTCCGAGGCATCTCTCTCTTCAAGCGGCCTTCGACGCTCTTCCCGAGGATTCTCCTCGACATAGTATATTATAGGAATATCAAGCTTCCGTCTTATGAGGGCTACTTGCGTGGCTATAAAATCGAACATATTATCCGGCCATGTGTCGATGATGAATTCCACCACTTCAGCTGGTGCCTCCAATTGCGCTAGATCGTTGCCGTGCTCGATTAGGACCGAGAGTCGTAGGTTCAGCACGAATGTGTATAATCGATATTCTGGCGGAATCGCCTTCACGGAGAAGGGGTTCTGGACCCAAGATCGTGTGAGAGCCTGGCCGGAGACATGATCAAGAAAGCTGATAAACTCTTGCTTGGCGTGGACCAACCTGGCGGAATGGATAGAAGCAGAACGCAATGGTGATTCTCCATCGGTTTGACAATCAGGACTGGTGTCTAGAAGGTTGAAGTATTCCAGGTTACAGACTTCTCGATGTTTCTGATCGGCCGTCAATAGGCGTTCGGCATCGTAAACAGGGAGTCCAAGAAGCTTGTATAAGTCCTCCTTATCCCGATGGACATAAATTACAGGGTTCGTCTCCGCATATGCGGAGAGCACGTCTCGCGTCTCCCGGGTCAGGGTTGCGCTACTGCATTCGACGACACAGTTGACGCGATTTGCCTCCAGTGTCTGTGCCAGCACAGCGCACACCTGACTATTGAACGTATCGGTCCCATACCTTTGGAGGTAGGTCGTCCTATTACAGCCAGTGAGGTGTTCGAAATAATAATCCTCAGTAAGGAGCCTACGGCCCAGGTACTTTGCGGCGATGAAGCCCAATGTCCGCTTTCCGGCGCCACGACACCCGACTAAGACGATGGAGGCATCAGAGGAGAACAACCTCAGATTTGTCCTGGCTGGTGCGGTCACAGTCTCTGTGTCAACTAGGCCATACTGGGCGCCTCTCATGGCGAAGAGTGGGGCCGTTGGAGGCTCGGGGAGTGTAATGTTGAATCGATGACAGCCAGCCGACGTTGGGCCCCGGAACAGTCGGGTTTCTTGTTATTCCAACCCAGAGGCTCCAGATAGATGTGCGGGGATTGAACGTGCCGCCTCAAAGCGCATACAAAGGACAAGAAATGGACGTTATGAATAAACCGCAGGGAGGAAGCACGGGTCGTTGGGAGCAGAGGGAGTCTCTCTGTGGCCAAGGAAGAACTTATATCCTGTCGTTCGACACCTGAGCCAGGCAGCCTCGGCTGTTATAATGTGACCGATACCCTTCCACACGTTGGGTGGCAGTATATGGCAGTATGTGGCAGTATACGGCAGTATAGGCTATACCCCCAGTCTCGAGTCCCAAATAAATGCCTTGAGCTTACACGCTCGCTTTAGGATGTTCACCGCGACTCTGTCATGATCCGAGCCGGCGATGAGAAGGGTGATGAGAAGGGTGATGAAGAGCGTGATGAGGAGTGTGATGAGACGGGGTGATGACATGCATGATACAACCAATTCCTCTCAAATTCAGCTCAACCTCGACTGCGCAGCAGCTGAGATGGAAATCCCGTCTTCCTATGGTGGGTCGAGTGGCGCGTTGAGCGGCAGGCCCATCGGCAGCACGGGTGGAAAGATTGGCCCGTTGTGATTGATTTTCTTTGGTTGGGCGGTTTTGAGTGATGCATTGCCTACAGCCTACATTACCTACATTACCTACATTATCTGCCTACATTGCCCACAACTGGGCACGCTGCACACGCTGCAAGTCATCTTCAGGGCGCTCACTTAGTACGTGCCTAAGGTGCCTACCTAGGTAGGTAAGTACCTGGTTACGCTGCGCGGTGGCGTCCGCCACATACCTACCCTAGTAGTAGTAGTAGTAGTAGTAGTAGTAGTAGTAGTAGTAGTAGTAGTAGTAGTAGTGTATTAACGTCTAATCTAGGTGTCTGAACACATACCTACCCTAGCTAGGTACCTACCAAAATTGATCAGCTTCTCACAGCCACACGGTTGCACGGTTACATCGTCGCTCCACCGTTTGGTGTATGTTTGAATACTCCGAGTTCGCTTGGCTGGCCCGGTCGAGCTCCCCTATCGCGATATTCCGCTTTGCAACCTCCTTCGCCCGTCGGAATGCATATACCAGGCGTATCACGCCCCTCTTTTGTCATATACCCGTTGAGCCGGGTAGCTCATCTAAGATTACCCGTACTTGGGCACAGGACGCTTGTTCCCATTCGCCATTACTAAGCCACCTATATCCATACTTAGTCGTGACTTGTTGTAATTCATCATATATGAAACCTCTCACACCAGTGCGACGCCGTCCAACTCATGGGTGCTCACACAGGACACGGCGCCTAGTTCTGCACTTGTCGTACGATTTGGCCTCACACAGAGTAACAGACAGGCTCGGCCACTTTTCATCTATTGACGGTACCCGTTACCCGCCGGCGGCAGCGTGGGTCACCGGTACCTCGACTTCACCCTGGCGCGGAGGCTATGAGCGATGGGGAGAGTGATGAGGGCAGGCGGGCGGTGAAGAAACGCAAGGCGAGCCGCGCTTGTGACCGTTGCAACTCCCAGCACCAGCCCTGCGATAATGCCGTCCCCAAGTGTAGTGTTTGCGTCCGCGCCGGGACCGACTGTACTTATAACCGACCCGTGCGCAAACGAGGGCCGCGCAGTGGCTATACAGGCCAGAACGGCGAGCGTCTCTGGGCCGTGGTGCTTCAGGCTCGGCCCGACATCGAGGACGTCGTGCTGCAGGTGCTTCGTGGCGGTACCTTCGCCGCCACGGGCATCCCCAACCTGGAATACTATCGCAATACCGACAACCAGGCCGAGCTGGTGAACAGGTTCAACGAGAGTCGCATTGGCCGGTTCTTACAACACGGCGAGTCGCCTGACTTGAATCTCCCGCCGCTGGATCAGGAGTTTCCTCTTATAAGGGGCACCGAGCGCCCGCGTAATGAGCCGGACTTCGAACGAAACAGCAATGCCCGAAGGCCGTCATCCGTTACCCCCACCGCGTCCAATCAGCGCGACCAGACATCGTCGTCCAGTCCCAGGGCAAACTCCGCTACCATCAACCCCCACGGCGCTCCCCAAAATCCGGGTGACATATACCTCCAGAGTGAGGATATTCGGAGACGTGTTTTTGACCCACCGCAGGATCAGCTGCGACGCTCTTATAGCAGTCATAGTCGTCAAGGGTCGCCGATCCTTCAGGGCGCGGTTTTCGGACCGGATAATTCGGTGAGCGACTACCATGGTCCTAAACCTCACATATCCGACATGGAAACACCCGGAAACTTGAATGATTTCGGTCCACTACCCAGCTTGCCACGCACCTCATCTCAACCTGGCGAGCGAAATGGTGTGGAGCGGGAGTTCGTTGACCTGGAGGCAGCTTATCAGACGCGGTGGCAAGTAGACCCACTATCCCCTCTCCCGGCACGAGATGTTCAGCTAACTCCCGACCAGGCTCGAAGCGGTTCCAAAAGACACTTTGCTCAACCTCGGATTTGCTCCTGGGGAGGGAATGGAAGAGGACTTTTTCGAGCTCTGTGCTAATCCGGATCCGATTGACTCGACGCCCACAGACTTGACGGCTGATAAAGATGAGGATGAAGAGGTAATCTGGCGCCGTTTAGTCATGAAGGGCAGGTTTGTGTGAAAACCAGAGCGCAAAAAAGCCCATCTATTAAAATGTCGATAACGAGAAATGAGAACTTCGAGTCTCATCATATCGTCGCTACTCCGCTAGCCTATTATTGAAGCTATCGCAAACTCGGTTGCTGAAGGTATGTGTTGTTACTACATTTCCGTAACGTGGATGACTAATACTGTTCCCTAGGTAGTTCGCTACAAGATTACTTAGTTCTATCGGAACAAGTATGCACGAACCTGATTTAGTGGTAACAAGGGGTCCGGACCTTCGACTCGTCGCGCATACGAAGCTAGCTCATCTCAACGAATGCATAAATAGGGCGATGGCTTTAAACAGGCGCCTCAAATTAATGCTGGCGATAGCCTGGTATAGCAGCCTCGCACGTTTTCCAAATATGCCGAATTGTACGAAGGGATTCGGTCCAAGATTCGGTTTGGAATGGAAATTCGGGGCTCCCTCCCAGCAGATGCCACCGGAAAATTGTTTTTGACAGCGAATTTAGCGAGAGTTGCACCGCGCGACTGCGCTGCAGGGAATCCAGCGTCTCGCATAACAGGCTGCTTTTAATTATCCCCTTTCGCCCCTAAAATACCTATAGGTAATAAAATCACGTTGCCATTTAGATAGGGCACGATTGTATATAGCCCGACGGGACGATATCACCGTGCGTTGAATAAACCCATCCACTACCAATTTCACTAAGCATCTAAGCGGCAATAGTACTTCTGCACAGATCTACTCTAAGAACGAACTAGGGACATCGGGACCTGTCATCACGCGTCAGCCAGCTTCGATCCTCCTCGTTCTCAAGTTTCCATTGATGGTCTGTTTGCTCATCGTACTTACCCCAAGCGTGCAGGCTTCCAGGCCCGGCTTGTGAGCGATGAGTCGGTTCATCGGCAGTCACGAGGTCTCCATCGACGTAATGTTCGAAGATGAATCCGCTTGGGTCGAACCTTTTGTTTTTACGCAAACGCCGGCGACGATGATTAGCCCGGGTCCAATCTGCCGATCCCCTTTAACACACCAAGGAGGAACGGGGGAAAAGGGGCGCGGGGAGGGAGAGGGGGAGGGGGAGAGGACTCACCAGTAGTCGAAGATCTGGCTTCCCAGGACATGACGTCCAACGCCCCAGCAGTTCTTGTGCCCCTTCTCCCGCAGCCAGTCGTGGCCCAGGACCTGCGTGTCGAAGTCATGCGTCTCGTACGAGGAGTGGTGGACCTTGTAGGACGCCCCCTCAGCCAGGAAGAACGAGTGGTGGTCGACCTCCTCGTTCCCCCTGTTCAAGCGGTAGAAGACGGTGCGATCGATTCCTTCGGCATCGTGGACGATCTGTTTGAAAAAAAAAAAAATGAAAAACACATGCTGTGAGTTTCCGGTACAGGTGCACCCAGGACTTTCCCCGGTCTGCGCGAGGTTGGGGGTTGGGGGTTCTTACATCACTCGCGATGAGATTGAAGCGAGAACAATAGAACTCGTGAGCCTTCGCAAAGCCCGTCGTGCGCACGCCGAAGTGGCCCAGCTTGTGGATCGGCGCCGGGCGCTTCGTGAAGCGCTGGGTCTTGTTGGCTGGCCGGTTCTTCTCCGTCGGCTTCACTCGACGGAACGCCATACTAATCAGCCAGTTCTCCACGCATACGATACGACAGACGGGATATGGAAATCTACATCGATTTGCACACACATCTCATGCAGGGAGCAAAAGGAATGCGATGAGACGAGAAGGTTTATGGCTCACGTAATTGACAGGTGTACGAGGCAGAGGAATGTCGAGCATGTCGACGCTCCTTTGCCCGTGGACGAGATGCATCGGCCAGCCGTCGATGGGGTCATGGAACGTGACGCAGCGGCCACCGCCCGGCGCATCCACCAACTCGTACACCGCCGAC
This sequence comes from Rosellinia necatrix, assembly GCA_021209875.1. NCBI lineage: Eukaryota > Fungi > Ascomycota > Sordariomycetes > Xylariales > Xylariaceae > Rosellinia > Rosellinia necatrix. The sequence goes on from JAGYVD010000003.1 coordinate 1,379,197, forward strand.
GCTCCGGGCAGCGTCTCGGCGGCGATGCGCAGGTCCTCGTCAGACTCGACGACAAAGGCGGCGCCGCCGAACTCGGGCTGCGCGGCCCTCGTGGCGCAGAGGACCCAGGGCTCCGTGCCGTAGCCGCGGAAGTAGATCGTCTCGCCCTCGCCGCCGATCTTCTTCTCCTCGCTGAAGCCGAAGTCGAGGAGGAATCGCCGCGCGTCCTCCAGGTCCTTGTACTTGTAGTACACGTGCGCTATGCGCACCAGCTGGATCTTGCGGGGAGCTGCTGCGGCGGCCATGACCCTTGCCTTATCTCTAACGTTAATGGTCAGAATAGAAGGGGCGCAACGGGGTTGGAGAAGCTGTGTAATAATAACACCTGGAATAAAGCCAGATTCGAGACTCCTTATATACACTAGAAATTTGTGTTCTACAAACAGCCAATCAATTGTGATACATGAGACGTATTTATGATATCCTGCGCATCCTCCGGGCAGAGGAAGAATAGCTGAAGGAACCGGAATCGAGAGTGGAGGAGTCCGTATGCAACCGGTACTCTTATTTATAACGGGATATTTTATTCATGAAAAAAAGTCTACAGCTAGTAGTTTGTTTATAACAGACCTGTGCGGTGATGGAGTTATGGCCGCATAATTGCATGGGAACGTACCGTAATCTATATCTGGCGTGGGCTTGGTTCTATTTGGCGTTTTTTCGCAAGACTCATGTCCAAAGCGAGGTTGGTCTCAGTTGTCTCTGAAATGAGCGCCTGCATGTCAGCTTAAGCGGTGCGGCTGTCTTTAGTTCCACCCAGCAGCAGCCTTTTTTACCTTTCTCGGTGTGACTCGTTTTATTAGTATACTTCCTACAAACGGGAATAACGGAACTGGTACTGAAGATGCTGCTTCCCGTGATGTAACTACGGTCTGTTTTGTCTGATTGACTAGGTAAGATTTGCCGCATTGCCATGTCACAGATGGTGCTCTTCAAGACGAAAAAGGGGCATATGGGAAAAGGACCATGGGGTGTCCGGCAAGGGAGCAAGGTTTATATGATGGCAAGTGCGTATCATTTTATCATTCTATCATTTTGGGGAAAGAAAGGGATGGATACAGCCTGATTTAGGCTCATATAGGAGTGACAGCGATTGCATGACCTGAAGATATGCTCATCACGGACAAGTTGGAAGATGATAACCAATTCAGAAAACTCAGGGGTGCATACAACGGCGGAAGATAATTCACCCTAAGGATGTATATAACGGGGTCTGGCTGGGCATCCTTTAGGCTAGTCGTAGATTCAATTTGCTGACTTATATACTTAACTGGCCTAACCTAGATTAGTAGTAAATACCCAGGTAGGTAACATCTGATTCAACAAACATAAAGGAAGCACCGCCGACCGCGGGGGTTTTCTTAACCATCTATACATACCTAGTTGTTTAGAACCTACCTAGACAATGAAACAATTAATCTGTTGGTACTTAAGCGGGAACCAGGATGCTTGTGTAAAGGTCAAAGCTGGAAGACAACGCTTCACGCATTATCTCCTAGCCTAGTCTAAACTACGGCGAACCATTCTTACACCTACCTAATGTACCTGCTGTCTGGTTCCTACCCTCCAAGCCTCTCCCCCTTCAATTGCGCTCAATGCTTTAATTGACATGAATGAATAACCTCATCCGATCCAATCTAATCCCGCTCACATAACAAAACCAAACTAAACCAAACCTAAATTGAAAAAGATTCCCCCCCCGCACCTCCCCCCGCGCCGGAAAAATAAATAAAAATAGAATAAAAAAACATTAAAACCCCCCCAAAAAATGCCCCGCAAGCTCTCCAAGCAATCGACAAGCACATCCCTCTCCTCCTCGACCTCGACAAGCAGCGGCCCCTACCTGCCGGCAATCCTCACAGACGGCCTGCCGCTGCCGCGGGCGGTGGTGTTCGACCTGGACTACACGCTCTGGCCGTTCTGGGTGGACACGCACGTGAGCCCGCCGATACGCGCGGACGGCGGCGGCGGCGGCGCGTCCTGCACGGACCGGGTGGGCGAGTCGTACGCCTTCTACCGCGACGTGCCGGGCGTGCTGCGCGGGCTGGCGCTGGCGGGCGTGCGGCTGGGCGTGGCGTCGCGGACGCACGCGCCGGACGTCGGCCGCGACATGCTCAAGCACCTGCAGGTCCCGCCCGCGAGCGCCGTGCTGCTGCCCCTGCCCCCGGCGCGCGGCGACTCGCTTGACGACGGCGTCCCACCTACCCCGCCACCGACAACGACGACGACGACGGTGATGGGGATGGGGATGGGGATGGGGAAGGGCGGGAAGGAGAAGGCGCGCCGGGCGCTTGATCTGTTCGACGCCGGGCTCGAGATCTACCCGTCGTCCAAGATCCGCCACTTCGAGGCCCTCCAGAAGCGCACGCAGATCCCCTACGCCGACATGCTCTTCTTCGACGACGAGAGCCGCAACCGCGAGACCGAGGCCCTCGGCCTCACCATGTGGCTCGTCCGCGACGGCGTCACCTGGGCCGAGGTCGAGAGCGGCATCCGCGAGTGGAGGCGCCGGAGGGGCGTCGTGTGAAAGGGTGATATATATATATGCGACTGCTACACACATACATACATACATACATACATACATACATACATACATATACACGCACACAGCCCGCATCAAGGAGATGAAGAGAGGCGGGGTATTATTTTATGGATGAAGGCTCGATTGGCGTTTACTGGCGTAAAAGAGTTTACTTTTGACACATGAACACTGAACACATAGCACACGGGGACTACTACATAGAAAGAGAGCCGAGCATGGTTAGATGATAGATGGACAGGCCACATCGTACGTTTCTCCGCTGGCGGGGCGTTTGGCGTTGTATGGCAGTAGACTATGCACGCTGCCGTGATAAGAGAAAAAAAAAATCATCGCAATTCTATGTAACAGAATAACAAGACTGCGCGAGAAGGGAAAATGCCTCTTCTTCCATCCTATATGCATCATCCAATAATACCTTAAGGTTCATCCTTAAGGTTCATATCTCCCAGATACGACATGCTATAGCCATCTAAACCGGTTTGGATGTAAAGAATGCTCCCTTGTATATAAATAAACCCGACCCTACGTGCGGCATAATCAATGTGCTTTCGTTTCAGTGGCCGCATCGGCTGCCTCAGCAACCTTCTCGGCGAGGTTTTCGGAGGAACCCTTGGCGTCGGTAATTGCCAGGCCTGCCACGGCATCGGCGGTCGTCTCAACCGTGGTAGCTTTTGTGATTTCGGTTTTCATTGACGAAACTTTGGACGTAGCTTCTGTCTTGTCTTCTACCCCGGGAGTGGTCGCCTCCTCTTTCTCGCTGTCGGCCGAGGCATCCGATTTAGGAGGGAATGCCTTTGGAATGGTACACACCCGCACCCGTCGCTCCTTGCCATCCTGGCTCCCGACGGCGATGCACTCCAGCCGTGTCCCGTCCTCGGTAGGCAGCCAGTAGCAGGGTCCAAAGGGGAAGCTTGTATATCCGTTCTCCCACTTCGCTAGGCGCATGATCTCGTCGTCGAAGGCGGGCTCGTCGAAAAAGCTCCACTCGAGTTTACCGCCGTAGTTCTTCGGGATATTCTCGAGGTCCATGAAGGTCGTTAGGACGGGGAGCACGTCGTGATCGCTAAGAATGAAGATCTTCGATACGGTGACGGGGTCGAACCATCGCTTAATCCAGCCCCAGACGGTCGAGAAGAAGTAGGGCGCGCCGATGATGAAGATCCCTGGCGAGGATGCGCGTTAGTATCTCAGGTCCACTCGCCCATCCGTTTCGACAGAGGCGCCCGGTTCGAGGAATGCACTCACGATCTAGGGTCTCGGGGTAATGCGCCGTAGCTAACTGGCTGGCGGCCTGCATATGCGCCTTGAGGTTCCAGAACATGCGCAGACTGACCTGCGAGATATCGACGATGTTGGTGCTCATGGTGATGGGCGTCTGAGGGTTCGTGCGATCGACGCATTCCGACGACAGAGGCTGGACGAATCTGGTCAAGTTCTCGTACAGCGCAAACAGGCGCAACAACTTAGGCTGCGTCTTCCCATCGGTCTTGGCCTTGCTATAGGTGGTCTCGGTGGACCTCTCGTAGTCCGCGACGGCCTTCGAGTCCAGATGTCGGATCTGGAACACATAAATCGGTATGCCCCTAAACAAGACACACCCGCCCCGTTAGCATTGGATTTGGCGAAAGGGGTCTGGACGCGGTGGGAGGCTCGTACCGCTTGTCCCGCCGACCGGTAAAGCGCGGGTACTGCGCATGACAACATTGTTAGCTACCGGTGTATCCGAGCATCGAGGTGAGCAAGGAGAGGGGGGAGGGAGGAAGAGAGGGAGGAAGGGAGAGAGGCGTGTGTACCAGCTTGCGCGAGGATTCGTACGAGTCGATGTCGATGGTGTCGTAGAGTTTACCGATCTCATTGGCATTCCGGAACTTCTCCGTCTCAGAGAACTGCACGTACGCGTCCTGTGGCACCCATTTCCGCGCGCGGAGAAATCGGCTGGTGCAAGATGTGACCGGTCAGCAAGATTCGTCCAGAGCCATTGGTTGGGCAGGGATGCATCCATGCACCGTCGCGACGCACAGTAACGTGGGATCATCGTGTGATGGGGGGGAGCCCGGCGTGTAGATGCCCTTCTCTTCCACGAGGGCCTTGAATTCCGCAAGTGCTTGTGCCTCGTGTTCCGTGAGGTGGCCGAGATGCCCTGTCGGGTAGCCGACCTCGACAGCGCCGGACGAGGGAACTCGGCGGAGATCGCTGGCCATGGCGAAAGAGTACTGTATAAGAAAAGAGGGAGAAAAATAAAAAAAATGAAGAAAACCAAGAAGACCAAGAAGACCAAGAAAAAGGGAAGAGTGCTAGATAAACCGAAACACGGGGATCCCTCTGGCTTTCGCGTTGAATTGGAAGCTCGAGAGCAAAGAATATTGCTGATAAATAACAGCCCGCTGAAGATCAGCGACAAGCAATCTACGGCGCCTCTACAGTGCTGTATGACACCATCGCTACCCCTATACAGGCAAAGTACCTTAGTTGTACCTTGGCTCCCTATCGTGGGCAACGGCCAAGCGGTCGTGGAGTCCGCGGTACTTAATACTACTTACTTAAGTAAACATTGGTGTTAGTGAGGGATAGGAATTTACGTGTTTGGCGACCCTGGCGGCGATCTTTCAGCCTTGTGATCGCATCAATATGCTTGGCATTATTATATAATGGTATTAAATTATCTATGTAACTAATCGTATGTGGCAGAGTAAGTTACCCACAACTTACAAGCTGTTGACATACCTCCGAAAGTTCCAATGCATCGTCAATAAATAATTAGACTTCCTCTAACTATGTATGTTCCCTCCACTTTTAACCCATCAGACAGCTAGCTACCTAAATAATTCAACTTTATGTTGACTAGTTACTTGGAACTGTGTCAAGTCGAGCTAAATCGTTTTTTTTTTTGTTTTTTTTTTTTCCCCATTCGAAGACCCTTTGACTATACCTATAAGTCACTTATCTCGGCCACGATTATGCCAACGCCCCCCTCCCAGACAAAACGTCAGAAGAACTTGGGCAAGTCGGATCCATTTTGTCCCTTCGTTCTCTCTCTTTTCTTTCGGATAGCCTATCTCTCCTAGAAATAGAAATACAACATGGTGATAGGGTATCTGCGATTACCATCTCGAGCAATCCAGGCAAACACCTATGCTCGGGTATTATAGTAACACGCGCGGCGCTTCCCCTGCATGAACGGTTTACCGAAGAGCGGGTAAGAACATCCACAAGGTGCCCCAATCTGTGCTACAGTAGGCTTAGACCGTGACCTGGCTTCCTCTACCCCATATTGCCCACGGCATAGGGTGGGGGAAAGTGCGGGCCATGACACTTGAGCTATAACACTTGCAAGTACCTACACTATGACATTTATACTATGACATTTTACATTATGACATTTACACCATCACACTTCCGCTATGACACGTCCACTATGAATGACACTTAGAAACCCACTGTGACCGATGGGGGAGTATCAACAAGTCTTGACCTCTATGACCCCTGGATGCATCAATATGTGCTTCACAATCATCATCGACGGCCGGCTTCAACCCCGACCACTACTTCAAGGTCAACTGGTATAGCAGAGCCAGGCAGGGCTTCTAGATGCCGCCCTAGAATGCGGATCAGAGGGCATGAAAGGGGACCGGGTTTGCCTGTTCGGGTATCCCTATCTATCCCCTGATTTCCCTCTGCATATACCCAGAGCCCCGAGCCTCCCCCGCAACCCCGGCGTTCACGGGTGTCCGTAGTTCACATGTGTCCCTACCTCACAGGTGTCCCTAGCCCGTAGGTACTCCTCTGGAATACGTTCCGTGCCTTACACGTGTACAAGTAAGTTCTAAACCACGTCAACTCTTCCTACCTAACCGTTAATAGACAATGCTCGCGTCCGAACGCGGGGAACGTGCCTACTTATTAGCTGTCAAGCTCACCTAGCTCTTGGCGTACGGAGCCACAATCGGCGTGTCTCTTGTACACTATCAATGCGTGCGAGCGTATGTGTTATGTCTTCAGCTGATATGTATGGCTGGGCATCGATGATGTGTGTCAGTTGTCCCCCAATTACGTGGGGGGTTGTTCTCCGCATGTGCTCCGAGCCCGAGTGTATAAACGAACACCTGACTCGGCACAATCGGTGCCCTGATATGTGCTCTAACAAGGCATACCCAGTCGACCAGAACATAGTAGTCTCGGCTAAAATATGGCAACGACAACGTTGGTGACGGATCGGGTTCCCTCGAGTGAACGGGTGGTACCTGGATCCATCAACATCCCAATAGCATCATGGCCAACAACGACGAGCATAGACAAAGGAGCCACGGATGCCGTCGCGATCTCATCCAAGATCATCGATAATTTTAATCAATCGCTAGGGAAGAAGGACTATAAAGCCATCGCGGACCTTTTTGTCGATCAGGGATACTGGCGCGACCAACTCGCCCTCACATGGGACCTTCGAACAGCCAAAGGTAAAGAGAAGATTATAGCCTTGCTTCAGGGGGGGCATCATCTAGTCAGCGTCGACGTAAATCGCTCAGAACCCAATACCATCCCACAGACAGCCGACCTGAGATCCGATGGCTCGGTTCGCGGCATCCGTTTCTTCATCACAAGTACCACAGCATTTGGCTCTGGGCCGGGCGTCGTGCATCTCATACAAGAGTCCGGACAATGGAAGATCTGGACATTTTTCACTACAGTGGATAAACTCAAAGATCATCCCGAGGCCATAGGGCCCAATCGTTCCAACGGTGTACAACATGGCGCGCGGACGGGGAGGAAGAACGTAAGTTATGCCTGGGGCTTTTTTTTATCCTCACACAAATAGGCACCCCGCTGATCCCGTTCCATTCCTACTCTTAAACCCTCAAATGTTTACTGACTTTAGACTTCATAGTGGCTTGATAGAAGGCGAGCCGAGGTCAACTTCGAGAATTCAGAGCCTGACGTACTCATAGTTGGTAGGATATACCCCGGTTCTCAAAATCTATTGTCCTAATATCATCTAGGCTCTGGCCAGGCCGGCTTATCGGTTGGTTCTCGGCTAAAGATGTTGAATGTGCCGACGCTCATCATCGATCGAACGGACGAGATTGGTGATGCCTGGCGGAACCGATACCATCAACTCGTAATCCATGATCCAGTTTGGTATGACCACAGTGAGTACTATTTTGATTTAATACAGAATAACGAGCGATATCGTCTCACCTCTTATCTACAATATATATATATATATATATATCTAAGTTTGAACGCAATGTAGATCGCAGTATTAAATTAATTTAAATGTTAAACTAATAACTCTTTATTTCACAGTGCCTTACATACGGTTTCCGGAATTCTGGCCCGTATTTACGCCCAAGGACAAGATGGCCGACTTCTTAAAATCATACGCTCATATGCTAGAATTGAACGTGTGGACCAAGACCGAACTGGAGTCTAGTGTCTGGGACGAACAGAAGAAGCAATGGGTAGTGGTACTGAAGCGGAAAAACGTTGATGGAAGCACGGAGACGAGAACCTTTCACCCCAAACACATAATCCAATCGACCGGTCACTCCGGTAAGAAGAACTATCCCGATTTTAAGGGCACCCAAAACTTTAAGGGGGACACTCTCTGTCATTCCTCGGATTTCCGGGGTGCTAAGACCGACGCCAATGGACGGAAGGCAGTCGTCATCGGATCGTGCAACTCGGCCCTCGACATTGCACAGGATTACTATGAGAATGGCTACGACATAACCATCATCCAACGGTCGTCTACATGTGTTATGAGCAGCAACGCCGTACTTAGGCTCCTCCTGGGGCCCCTATACTATGAAGGCGGTCCGCCGGTCGAACTGTGTGATCTTCTAGATTGGAGCGCACCTCGAGAGGTATCTAAGGCTCTACATGCGGACATTAATACGCAGCAGCAAGTTGATGACAGGGAACTCCTAGACGGGCTAAACAAGGCCGGATTTAAGACAGACAGGGGCCCGATGAACTGCGGCCTCTTTTACAAGTATATCCAACGCGGCGGAGGTTACTACATCGATGTCGGGACGGCCCAACTGATAGTCGACGGCAAGGTCAAAGTCAAGCATGGACAGGGTATCGACGAGATCCTACCAAACGGCGTTCGGCTTGATGACGGAACTGTGCTGGAGGCTGATGAGATTGTCTGCGCTACGGGGTATCAGAACATGAGGACGGCGACCGAAGCCATCTTCGGTACTAACGTAGCGAGCAAGGTCGGCGAGGTTTGGGGCCTAGACGCCGAGGGCGAGACGAGGATCATGTGGCGCCAGAGTGGGCACCCTGGTCTCTGGCTCCATGGCGGGAATCTTGCTATGTGTCGATATTTCTCGCGGGTAGTAGCACTGCAAATCAAGGCTCGGTTAGAGGGTCTGACCTCCTGAGTATAGTTAGGGTCGGGCTAAAATCTACAACATCGGCATCCGAGTTCACGAAGAGAATTATAGACCTAGACATGGTTCTATTGCAAAAGGACTGGCCTACAAGCTCGTTGTCATATAGAGCAACTTGATCCCGGCAGTGTAGCTTGATGATGTGAAACCTTTGGTTCTTTACAGCTTGCTCTCCGGTCAAGATAAAGCACCAACAGGCGGGAATTAACATGGTGAGACTATGGTACGTCTCAACGTATCCATGAGGCTTGTTCTTCGTAACCTATCAAGTAATCGGATGAGCTATGTACTGGCGCATGCTTGATGCCATGGTTGGCGACTAGATGGCAGGACATATACAAACGGGCATAACACCAATCTTGCTTACTCACGTCCGTTATTACTCTCGAAAAAGCCTGCTTTTTGACAGCCCATACACCACCCGCTACCTTTTCCATCTCATGTGGATGAGACTGTGTAAGTTAGGTTTCATGGCTACCTTGAGAGGCCGTTGAGCTTCTTGAAAAAAACTCAAATCTCGCTATATAATGTGGTACTGCTGAATACAAACACAACGACGACAAGGTGGGGGCCTTGAGATTCGGGAATCAAGTTATCGAATGAAAAGGGGGTATCCAAGGCAACGCTACAACTTAATGATTTTACAAGAATTGATCGGGCGCTTCCAAAGCTTTCCCTTATGCGTCATCACTAACATCTAGGTCACTCCCTGAACCGGCATCCTATTTGGTTTCCGCGATAGTTTGGCGATGAGAAGGCCAAACGGCAGGTCCGTAGTCAAAATCCAACCCCTCCATGATGAGAATATCCCGGGTCTGATGAAGCCCGGAGACCAGCTCTCGACCCGACTAAGCTTATAAAAGGGCCATTCGATATTCGACTCTGCACATTTACCTTTTCCAAAACAATCTCCCTCTGACTCACAATATATACCCTCGTTGACTCAACAAAAAGCCCAACACATCACATCCACTCACAATGGAGCTCTCATTCACACTCGTCTCCCTCCTGGTCGCCGGGGCGGAGGCCGGCGCCCTCGCCGGCCTGGTCGGCAACACGCTCGGCCACCAGGTGGCCCTGATGCCTCGAGTCGAGGTGAGCATCCAATCCACGCCCGAGCCGCAGCCCGCCGACGACAGCCACGGCGAGAACACGAACCTCCCCTTCGACGAGGCCCCGGACGACTCGCCCGTCGCCACCTCCACCGCCACCACTACCGAGGAGACCACCGTTTCTGCTACAGAGACGTCCACCTCTTCTTCTTCTTCTGAGACGTCCGCTCCCGCCGCCACGCCCACCGGCCCCCAGGGCGGCCTGCCCTTCGAGTCCAGCTGCCCGTGGCCTGGACACGGCGGTAACGGTGGCGGACCCGGTGGCGACCATGGCGGTAATGGTGGTGACCATGGCGGTAACGGTGGTGACCATGGCGGTAATGGTGGTGATCATGGCGGTAATGGTGGTGATCATGGTGGCAACGGCGGTGATCATGGTGGCAACGGCGGTGACCATGGCGGCAACGGTGGCGGACACGGCGGAGACCATGGCGGTAACGGTGGCGACCACGGCGGGGATCACGGCGGCAACGGCGGTGGACATGGCGGCGAACACGGCGGCCACCCTCCCGTCCCGGTTATCGGGAATGGCGCGGTCGCTCGCGGCGTTGGCTACGCCGGCGCCCTTGTCGCTGGCGCCGGCCTTGTCGCCTCCATTTTGGCAATGTAGATATCTAGATATCTTCTACTACTAGTTATAGGTAATATCAGAATTGATAGTTTTACCAAGAACCATTCAAATTGCCTTTGAGACTGCCGGGCCCCCTATGGCTGATGTGAATGAGACATAGGCATCGTTATTCTTAAAAGTTTAAAAAAAAAAAAAAAACATAAGACGTGGATGGTGACACCTAGGGTAAGCTCCGCTTGCGGTGTTGGGGCTGAGGGCATAACGTCATCTTGGAGGGGTATGCTGTTTAATTCGCAGTCCGGAATTGGGCGGCATGTTCTCTTGGTGAAGCTTGAGAAGTTAAAAAATAAAATAAAAAATAAAATAAAAATAAAGAATGGGGGACCCTATCACTATCAAAAGGACATGATTTAGCTGTGCAAGATAGACCTCGAAATTGTTACTAGTGCAAATCTTTTTCATTCTCATCCTATCGTTAGAAGCTATGTAGGTAGAATATGTATCTGGTATGAAACCTACGCTGCTCTATTAGTGAACTTTTTCAAGGTTAAGTGGCATTTCCATAGCTTTGAGCTATGAACTCATGCCAACTGGTCGGGTTGGATCTAAACATCCTGCAAGGATACCTTGAAAGGAAAGACGTGCACTTTTATTTGGATATCCCTTGTGCTGCGGTACAGGATTCCATAGTTGGCTTAATCCCTGTACAGTTAGTTATTCACACCATCCGAGAGTTGGTGTAGCGGCATTTGGCAATATGCCTTCGGGAAGCAGCCAAGCTGAACTTGAGAATCTCTGTGGCGTTGCGCTGCCGTGTGTTCAACTACCTAGGCAACTAATGACCTCGACAAGAGCCACGCCCGCAGACGACCTTTTAACGCCGTAAGCGACTGCGGTTACAGTACTGGCCGACGACATGTCCCGCAAGACCGCCTTAAAATAGCATAATGCGGCACTAGGCATATCGACAGACGGGAGAAATAAATGCCTTACGGATCCGGTGGAAGCATCTCGGCGCCGTAGTTGGGCGATCCAGGCGTTGACGCGGTTGCATTGGGAGACGTGACGGCATGCACTCGGCGATATGGGCATTTCTGGTTCGTAGAAACCAACGTTGGGCACTAGTACCCTGGCTGGGAGACCCCGGATGGCAGGGAGATGGGGGTTACATTGTCTGTCGGGGGGGCGCTCATATTACCGAACCCGTGCCCTACCACGATAAACAGCACTCGATTATGGTGCCTTTTTCATCCAATGAGGGAAAACCAAACATCCGCACATGCTGCGATGTTCAGCTAGCGTGCTGCCAACCTGTGCCCCGACCAAACGTTGTCCAGATCGGATGAAGAAGGTAGTATATCCGAGCTGACGGTGATGAGGGCAGTGGGCGGCATACATGCTGGGAAGAAGATCGTTGACTTATATCCGCTAACCAGATGGCATGGGCTCTATATGAATACCTCACGTGCGAAAATATAGGGGTATGGAAGCGAGGCAAGCCACCAGAGTCTTCATAGGATCTTTGATTTTGGGCGCGGGACGGCTGGGGTGTATTTTGAATTCTATTTTCGGGCTGAGAAAGGGATATTGCCGGATTCCGGAAAGAAACGCCGTAGGACTTTGCGATATTTTAGGAGGCACGCTCTGGCTTACGATGTATGTGGAAGCCTATGATCACGCGGTCTACAGGTCATACGAGAGGGTGTGAAAACCCCGTGTCTCATCGAAAATGCAAGGGGGTCTAGATGCCGTCCCTGACGCATGGCCGTCACACTGGTAAGTAAAGGCATTGCGGTCCATTGAATATATATCGAAGCGTCTAGGCTGGCCACCGCTGACTGGGTACTAAAGCACCCGAGGACTGGGTTTTCCCCTTTCTTCAATTAAGGGGCTATTTATTTACATGAAGCATATAGACAGCGTAGAAATGGTGGCACTTTGGATCCTCATCGTCCTGGGTGCATGCCTTACGGCCTCTTGGCCGGTCCCCATCGCCCGACGCGCAGCCCCCAGCTGCTCCGTCGACTACTTTGCCAGCATTCTACCGGCCGGGGCGCGCGTCGAGCGCGTCCAACATGTGACCGCCGGCTTCTTCGTCGAGACGGGCAACATCGGGTACCCGACCTTCCCCACCGGGTTGCCGGAGCTCTGCGCCGTGATCGTGCACAACGTCACGTCGGACTACCGGTTCGGCATGTTCCTGCCGGACGTCTGGAACGCGAGGCTGCTGACCATCGGCTCGTACGCGTTCCTCGGCGGGATCAACTGGCTCGAGATGGGCGTCGGCGTCAAGTACGGCGCCGTGACCCTATCGACGGACACCGGGCACAGCTCGGGGGCCGGGGACATCACGTGGGCCAACACGACGCAGAAGCAGGTGAACTGGGCCTACCAGGCGCTGCAGGGGTCGATCCACGCGGGGAAGGCGCTCGCGGCGGCGTACTACGGCCGGGGCATCGCGTACACGTACTTCAGCGGGTGCTCGACGGGGGGGCGGCAGGGGCTGAAGCACATGCAGCTGGACCCGGCGGCGTTCGACGGGGCGCTGATCGGGGCGCCGGCGTGGGACACGAAGCACCTCATGCCGTGGGTGGCGCGGGTGGCGGCGTGGAACCTGCCGGAGGGGGCGGCGCACAGCCTCGACGACGCGCGGCTGTTCGCGCGGCTGCAGGCCGAGGTGCTGGCGCAGTGCGACGGGCTCGACGGCGTGCGGGACAACATCGTCAGCGCGCCGGACGCGTGCCGGCGGGCGTTCGACATCGGCCGGGTGCGGTGCGACGTCGCGGCCGACGGGGCGGCCTGCTGGACCGCGGCGCAGACCGAGACGGCGCGCCGGATGTACGCCGACTACGTCGCCGCGGACGACGGCCGGCTCGTGCACCGCGGGGCCGAGTACGGCTCCGAGCTCGAGTGGGCGACGTACCTGCTGCCGGCGCCGGCGGGCGACGAGGGGCCGGGCAACGTGCGCCGCGGCTTCGACGCCCAGTACGAGCGCTACTTCATGGGCTACGGCCCCGCGTGGCCGACGGCGGCGTACAACGACTCGGTCGTGGCCGACGCCGAGGCCCGCGACGAGCGCGGGCCGCGCGCCAGCGCCGACGCGTTCGACCTCGGCCCCTTCCGGCGCCGCGGCGGCAAGATCCTCATGTACGCCGGGCTCGCGGACAACGTGGTGCCGGTGCGGCACACGACGCTCTACTACGAGCGCGCGCGCGCGGCCACCACCGCCGCCGCCGCAGGGGGCGAGGGCGTGGACGACTTCTTCCGCTACTTCCAGATCCCCGGCATGGGCCACTGCTGGGGCACGCCGGACAACGTCAAGGCGCCGTGGATGATCGCCGGCGCGGGCCAGTCCGTGCAGCGGCCGCCGTACGCGTCCGCCTGGTCCGTCCCGCTCGGGCTCGGCGGCGACGCCACGCACGACGCCCTGCTCGCGCTCGTGGCCTGGGTCGAGGACGGGCGCGCGGTCGAGCGCGTCGTCGCGTCCGAGTTCAACTTCACCGACGCCGCGAAGCAGAACATGGTGCTGCACCGGCAGCGCCCCATCTGCGTCTACCCGAAGACGGCGAGGTGGGATGGCCGGGGGAATCAGGACGATGCGGCGAGCTGGGACTGTAGCTGACGGGCGTGAGCGATCTTACCACTAAGGGGGGAAGAAGGGGAGGGGAGGGGTTTAACTTCGCCGAGATAAAGATGAGCTTACTGGATATATATGGACTTGTAGCTACCGAGAGTGTACTCGGGCTTTCAAAGAAGAAGAAAAAAAAAAGGTATTTTCTTGAGCAACGCTCGAAATTGTCTATAATACAAGCGCTTCTATTCTATCAGCAGTTCAACCACACGTGTATGTACCCAACCTAAATACCAAGAAATGACACCCCCTTTCTATACACAGACACATATCCATCTTCACGGATAGGTATTATATCTCTATAGCTTCCCCTTCTCCTTCTCCCCGCTGCTGCTGCTGCTGCTGCCGCTGCTGCCGCTGCTCTCGTTCTTCCGCCGGATGATGCCGTCCTGGTACTCGGTCGCGACGTGGACGCCGCGCGGGCTCCAGATCTTGCAGTAGACGATGCCGCGGCCGGCGTGGACGCGCGGGAAGGACGTCTCCTGCAGCCACCACACATCCCCGCCCTCGGCGCCGGCGTCGGCGTCGGCGTCGCCGTACGCCATGACGGCGTCCGCGGCGTTCACGTGCACGACGAACGAGTAGCTCAGGCTCGCGGCGCGGCCGAAGGCGTGCCCGTAGCCGGCGTGGTCACCGATCATGAGCAGGCCGTTGCGGTCGGCGGCGTACGCGTGGGCGGCGACGTGGGCGTCCGGGCCGGCGATCGCGCACTCCCCTTCATCCCCCGTGGTGGCGACGGTGGCGGGGAGCGGGGCCAGCAGCCTGTACAGGACGAGCTCGCGGCGCTCGTGGAACGGGCGGCCGGCGTTGTACGCGCGCATGTCGACCTTGCGCATGTCGAGCCCGGGGAACATGCCGACGGCGCGGCGGGCGCCGGGGACCGCGTCCAGCACGCCGGCGATGTCGACGGCGGGCGCCGGGTCCCACTGCGCCGGCCGCCGCGACCCCAGGACGGCCGCGAACCGGCGCCACGCCGACGGCGCCTCCGCCGCGTCCGCCTGCGTGACCCCCGCCGGCCGGAACGACACCAGCGCGCTGAAGCACACGGGGCCCAGCGGGAGCGCCGCGTCCGCCGCCGCCGGGTAGTGGTCCCCCGCCGCGCTCGTGCTCGCCCGCGCCGGCTGCCGCGCCGTCACCAGGTAGCTCGGGAACAGCGCGTTCGCGGACAGGTTGGTCACCTCGTACACGAACGGGCGGTCGGTGCGCCCGCCCTCGGAAAAGAAGCCGTGGATCGTCTGTTTGTTTCGGGACCGTTAGCTTTTTCCTTCCCCACGCTCTCTCTTTCTTTTTTTCTTTCTCTCTCTCTCTCTGTCTGTCTTTCTCCTCCACTAGTGGACCGCGACGCGACGAAACGAACGCGCCCGGCATGGCTTGGTAACGGGATAGTCATGGGGGAGCGTTTGTTTTCTTACGTGGATTCCGAAGTCCTTCCCCCGCAGGCCGGGGTCCTGCGCAGCCCGGTACGTTAGTGAGGCGGCGAGCCCGGACTGGCTGTAGACGTGACCGCCGTACGCGCCCGTGCCCGGCGAGCGGTAGTCGCTGGCGCGCTCGGCCATGGCGAGCGAGACGAGCTCGTCGCCCGTGACCCACACCCTGCGCCGGCTCATGTACCGCTTCACGACCTTGCCTCCGCCGTTATCGTCCGCCATGACCTTGTCCGGCAGCGGCGTCAGGCTCATGGCCTCCTGGAACGGCAGGCGGCCCTGTCCCGTCCTCACCTGCTCGGCTGGTAGAAGCGCCATCTCGGTCCTAAACGCGGCATCCGTGTCGGGGCCGGGTGACTTTTGGTAAACGGGTTTTTTTTTTTCCTTTTTTTTTTTTGTCGACGAAACGAATATTACATTAGATAGATACTAGGTTAGGTAGGTAGTTATGTATATACTATCATTTTATCCTGCGAAGAGATAAGCCGGTTTGGTTGTCTTATGGCCGGTCCGGCAATGTCTTGGGGAATAACACCTTGCCCGGTTGGGTAAGTACCGAGGCCGACTATGAAAAAGTGGGTCACATACTCGTCAAAAGATTGGATATATATTTCCGGTTCACCATTGTACGGAGGAGCTTGATGCATACATATATGGGTGCCCGTCACCGCGTTTTATTCGGTTCGGTTATGTGAAAATATGGGGGGAAACACAACATGTAGTTTATATCATAATCAATGCCTACTATGCTTCGCTTTGTTCTTTATCATGGACTGCAGAAAGATATCTACCGATGGTTATGATGATTATGAAAGGTCAGTGCGGGATCGGCGTTGTATTTGTTCGGTTTGACTGTTCTTTGGATCGTGGGGCCAGCCTGCCTGCACTCGGAAGCCATGGTATTTATCCTTACACACATCGGCGGGCTGTTGGTTCGTCACCCTCTAGGGATACGCCCTGCTCCTCGCTCGGCTCGGCTTTCGTCTTTTCTGCCTCCGCCATTATGTTCTGTATTCGTTCCTTCCTCCACTTGGGCCCGTGTTTCATAATGATCAAAAGGACTGGAGAAGATAGCGTGAAAATGAGGGCAAGCAGCGTGAAAGCCCAGCCCCTGCCGATGCTTTTGATGAGAGGTTCTATGGATGCTGTCGCCACGGCACCCGACAAGCAGCGGACGAGATTATTGGCAGCAGTGGCCGTCGCGGGAGCTTCTGGGTATGAGTCAACGATCAGAAGGTTCATGATTTGAAATGGCCATGTAATGCATAGGCCGATGAAAAAAGATAGAACAAGAGGCACTGCGACGTTAGCTTTGCGCTCAAGAGCCCACCCATACCCGATACAAGCTCCCGTTCCTACAAAGATGAGCGGAATAATTAGCTGTATGCGTGCTCTCTCCACGGGAAACTCCATCACTGTAACGGGCCGAATTAGTAAATGCAGTTTTATGTGACGTCAAAATCCTCATTATAACCAGGACCGTTCGGGTTTGGGCCGATCCGGGAGTCCCATCAGATGCCACGGCGGTTCGATAGGGTTGCTTACTATCATTTCCTCGCTTATGGTCGACCTTAACACCCATCTTCTTAGCAATCCTTCGGAAATTCCAGTCGGCAACGAAACCACCTCCAACAGAGGCGATCGTCGTCGAGCCCCCAATTGGAAGATATAGCAGACCAAGCGTCAGATCACTGTAGCCGTAAATTTGTTTAAATTGGGTAGCTAAGGTGGCAGTCACTGTTGAGAAAGCAATGAACAAGGAAGCGTTATAGAACAGGATCATAGCCATACTGTTTGATAGAAAAGTTAGCCATTGCTCCCTGTAGACGCACTTTCATGATCCTGGAGTCTGTGGGAGAATGTGCTGGCACAGAATGCCTGATTCGACGATTATTGATTCTAGCAAACACCACGAAGCTGGCGGGTAATGGAGAGGGGCCGTACTTCTTGTGACGTAACACTTTTAACGTATTGAGGGGATTAGGAATAGGTATTTTCTGCCTCGGCAGTGCTGCCGATTGGTGTATGTTTTGGTGACGGAACCGTATATAATCAACGAGGGTCATATTCCACCCCTGGGGCGGAGTTGATCCGTTGCCAACCACTTTACGGGCTGTCTCTGGAACCGTTAGAGTATACTATAACATCTGTGGTCAGCTTTTTCTCGTGCGGTGGGATTGATGTATTTGGCGGGAAAATATAGGATATCTGGGTTGATTGGTATATGAATTCAGGGACGGGCTTCTGTGATCCTAGCCGCGGATGGCATAGAATTAAGCCAATTCCGGGTGTGCTTACCGGGACCAGAAAGGCAACTGTCAGTATTATTAAAAACCAGAATATCCAAGGCCAGCCAAGGAAGGCATTCAACAAGCCACCCTATAAATCGTTAGTAAATACTGGCCCCTCGTCCACATGGGCCTCACTCTGCATAAATGGAGGATATTAAACGTACTAAAGCAATATTAGTGATAGAACCGTGACGTAATGTTATAATGTTCGGGGGCAATTAAGGCGGCGTCTGCATCGAGACCTGGCTTACCAATTACCGGGCCAACGGCTGGCCCGATAGTGATACCCGAACCAACAATTCCCATCCATTTCCCCCTCTCGGAGCTCGGGGCGATGTCTGCCACCACGGCGTAGACCAAGGCAATAGTCCCGCTGCTCCCACCACTTTGCAACATGCGTAGGACGAGCAGTGCGGCGTAGTTCCTCTGTAGGGCCAAACCGAGATTGGCGCCAAGATAGATGACGAAGGCGATGAGGAAAGCAGGTCTCCGGCCGGCGATATCGCCAAATTCGCCGAAAAGAGTCGGGGCAAGAGCCTGGAGGATCATATACGTTGTCAATGTGAGGTTAATTTGGGTTATGGTAACGCCCAAGTCACGCGCTATAGTGGGAATAGCTGGGAAGTAAATGTTGGCCGTTATCGGTGATATAAAAGCTGCGATACAGTTCATGGCAACAATCCATCTCTTCATGCCCGGCGAGAAAACACTATACGGGGGTCCGCTGGAGACACGCGACAGAGTCGTCCCGAGCTCCCGATCCTCATCTTGGCCATCAACCCCGCCGCCGGCCTCGTCCCGGCAGCCATCTTCGGAGGCACGGCCATCTTCCTCAACCTCGGGGGGTTCGGGTGGCGGCGGCGGTGGTAGAGGAGACGAACTCGTTGCGACGGCCATGATTAGAGGGCATAGTAGGCCTGTGGCGTATATAACCGAATGCTGGTTAAGAATGTTGTGGTATACTGTTACAATAGAGCATTCCGGACATCACGAGTGAAAAGGGCAGGCTAGGGAGGTTGGCGAATACAGCAGCAGCGTCGGAAGAGACGCGCGAGGACGACATCGGCCCCAGCAGAGACGCGCGATGGGCGGGTCAGGCAGGCATACCGCCGTCTCGTCGTTCAACCGGCTGTTATTTCCGGGTGGCACCGACAACGCATACGGGTAACGCATACGGGGCGTGGAGCGTCGACGGGGCCTTGACTGTATCGAGTTTAGTAACGGTTTGATAAGACCGGACCGAGAGGACGAGTGCCGGGGTGTGGGATGAGATGGTCTGCTTCTTTAATCTAAACATTGGCATTGGACAGGACAGGACAGGCCGGTCGCGCCTTGGATGATAGCCGTCTGAATATCCCACGCATAATTAGTAGGTAGTTACTGGGCAGTAAGTAACCAACCAACTGCCGGCGACAGCAATGGCGGCAGTGGCGGCCGAGGGCGTTTCGTCACATGGCAACCTACCCCTACCCAGGTGCCTGAGATATAGTTATAGTTTGACGGTGTAAGTAGCTACCTGTGGCTGGTTTGATAGCGAGATGGAAAGAAGACTCGTGGATTGTGCTGTCGATCCGTCCCCTGAGGCAGTTACCTCCCGTCGGACAAGCCATGTGCAACCGAGTGTGGAGTCTCGTGACCATCTCTATGGTGCCCAGCATCCTCCTCCCGGTGGCAGTTGGAGAGGCATGGCCTGAGGTTAGCATTGAGATAATGCTTATTATATACATCATCGCTGGATCATGGCTATTACGGGCAAGCTAAGCGGTCAAGACGACATATTGGCATGTATCTGCTGTCGTTATCAGTCATCGCAGTCTCATATTTAACTCAAGTATTTCGTAGTATTTCGTAGTGGGGCATTATTTCCCTTTTTTTCCGGATTCTCCTTTTCTTTCGGGGGAGGTATTGACGATGGATGATGCTATTTCATTTAGGAGAGCCCCGAGCGGGCCGAGGTGCACCGAGGTGCACAAGCCACAAGCTAGGTTGGACTGTTGCCACAATTCCCTAGCCACATACTCATTCATCACTAAGGCGATTGGGCAGAAGTGGCATGAAGTCACGCCAAGCATTTCTAGGGTACCTACCTCCAGCGCTCTTGTACGTAGTATCATCCGGGCTTCCTCTGAATTGAACAGATTGCATGGTCAACGACTATGACGTTTCCCCACAGTCGCGAGACCGCCCTTCGACGTGCTCGACAAAGAATTTAGCATAAAAACAATTACGTATCAATGTAAATCGACTGAGCGACAGCAGCAGCATGGCCGACGTTACCCCAGCCTTCAATGGCTTCCTCAAACAGCATGAAGTATCCCGTGCCAGAGGGAGCTTCAGCGTGGATAACCTCGAAGACTTCCTGAAGGAAGCTTACAGAATCGTCAGTGCCCACAGCCGGCGCCCTAGGCTGGGCCTGCATAGCCGAGTCCTTTGAGGTTGTTGACTCTGGTCAATCTAGAATTCCCACATCACTTCGCTCCATGCCGACCTCAGGAATATCCGACGATCCTACCTCTCGACTGCACAGCCGCGAAAGACCCTCATCCTGTCCACGCATCAGGACCGGACCGTACGACCCTTGTCGGACCGAGAACGCGAGGAAATCGACGCAAATTCGAAGAAAATGCTACGAGAGCTCAATGCGAGCATACGGAGGCTGGCCGACATAGAACAGGCTCGAGCAGATATAGAGAGCAAGGTCATACAGAAGAAGTTTGTGCGCGGACTGGGTGCGCTGGGTGCCTGGGCATCGGGTGGCGTGGTGGCGAACAAGTCCCCTGAGCACACGGCAGCCGAGGAGCGGGCTAAGACCATAAGGACACACCGTGACAGCGTACTATGGCTTTTGCGGCATCGTTTGCAAGAATGCGTCAAGACACAGCAAGATATGATGGAGATCCGCCTCGCGCGGGAGATGGAGAAGAGCCGTAGTGTCCTAGCGAAAGCACGCGGCCAGGATGCCATCTATTTAGACCAGACAGCGAGTTTTGTAGAACAAGCGGGTAGTGCTGGGGATTGGAAGAAGGGAAGCAGTCACACACAGCCCCGGGACGAGGCATCGACCTACGACCCTACGAACGATTTAACGCCGGAACAGCTCCAGATGTTCGAAAGGGACAACCAGGACATGCTGAAGCACTACGAAAGCACATTGGACCAGGTCAGGTAAGCAGTCACTTGTAATGCCGTAACGCCGTATTACCGCGAGATCCGAGGTTAACGGGCGATGCAGAACAGCAGAGAAATCGCTGATAGAAATATCGGAACTTCAAACTCAACTTATAGACAGCCTCACAACGCAGTCGGCTGGAATTGAACAACTCGTGGCCGACTCGGATGCCACGGCGGGAAACGTGGAAGGGGGTAACAGGCAGCTTACGCAGGCAACCAAAAAGGCGAGCCCGGCTAAGTACACGTTCTTTGCGACATGTGGGCTGTGCGCGTTTTTAATCGCCTGGGATCTGATAATATGAAATATCAAAATATACTTCTGCCCTCGTGACGGCCTGATGCCAATGCGTGACATATGTCGGTCGGTCTTATGGATTGATAGGCAGTGTCTCGAGTTGGTCTACAAGACTATAGAAGTGACTTGTGTAAGTGGTGTGGCGCTACCTAATGTTACGGTACCTGCAGTACAATCACATGCTCTCCAATGGCCGCTATCATATAGAACGGGGTAGTCTGGGGCAGCCTGGGGTTAGGCTTTGGTGTCAGTGAGATCGGCTAATTGTCCGATGAGGTCAGTAACTCGGAGGGCGATGATGAGGCGAACCTCGGCCCAAATATGGAAATTACACTTCAGATGCCTACTCGGGAACTTGTCGATAAGAAGAATGGACTCTCGAGAAAAAGTCGGGCCCCATCCTTCGTTGTTTATTAGTACAAGCTCAAGACATGTTTTATTTGACGTTGACTTTTGAAATTAAACATTTTCCTACTCCTCCCTACCCTGACTCGCATTACCATCATCTTTCTTTAACAAGCAAATCCAACACAGGACCTGTGTCGTGTTGTCTTGGTTGTCCTGCCCCGTTGTGTGCCAGATCCGATAAACAGCCAGGTCCTGTCTACCATCCGCCCCGGCCCGGTATCGCCATAGCTCACTATCGAGTAACTGGTTGTTTGTTACCTACACGTTAGTAATTGTCGAGAAAGCGCCGACAAACGCCGATTTTAGTCCGTGTGTGTGTGCAAAGCACGGTAAGTCACAATACCCAACTAATTCGCCAGGTTGATATTGATCGGGTTCGTGTGATAGGTTCATAGAAACATCGATACGTTGGGCTTTGCTTTCTGCTGAAGAGCGATTACAAGTTTCAAATCGAAACGTACCTGCAGCAGGTGAGTAATTATCGGGAGGCTTCCCGCTGTTGACTACCCCGCCAATATCCCTCACGTCTGCCCGCCAAACCCGCTGCAAGCTGCCTAGAGCTTCCCGCCCACTGCCCAGGGGCTAGGTACATCTTGGGCGGGCGCTGTTGCGTCACCTCCGGGCTTGCAGAGGGCACCAGCAATTTCCGTTGAACAGACACCGGCCAACCGGAAATTCACTCACTGTTAGCACCTGCCCAGTTGCCATCTCCCCAGGCCTATCATGTTTACTGTAATTCCTTCTGACTAGTACCGATGTACCTGCCCATGTACTCGCAGTGTACTCGCCTATTCCTCGCCTATGCACTTACCTAATGTCACCCGTGCGTGAGTTCCTGCCTGGTACCTGCTCTGACCATCGACAGCCACCCAGGTCAGCCCACATCGGAGAGTCACTCCACGGCGCACTCCACCCCCGTGCGTCCGCGATTGCTCGACATTCCATCCGACCGGTGGAACGAGCCAGAGGGAAACAACGGTCAGCTTGGGCCATTGCCAGATCGGATCAGTCGTGCTGATGCGCTGAAGGGCGAAGTGCTACGGTAGTATCGATATCGAAGCCGCCCAGACGTACCTCGTACTTGGAACCCCAAACCCTCCGACCCCGCTGTAATAATAATCATCATATATCTATCTCTCCTCTGCTCCCGCCACCATGCCCCTCCAACCTTCCCACCACGCCAAATCCGTTGCCAGAGTCCAATCCCTAGTCAACCAAATGTCGCCGCCATCCGCCACCAGCTTCTCTGCCGATATCGTGCCTCAGGCACCCGAGGACCAAATGTTTGGCCTCGTGGCCGCCTTCAAGGCCGATAAGCATCCCGACAAAGTCAACGTGGTATGTGTCATCATGACTCGTGGGATGCGTTCGCTGCATTGACTGACCTGCCTGCAGAGCGCTGGCGCCTACCGTGACAACGATGGGAAGCCTTGGGTTTTGCCCGTAGTCAAGAAGGTATGATCATCTTTCTCGGGAATCTCGTTCCCTTCCACCCACGCCCATAATCCCCCCCTCGAAATCCCATGATCCCATAATCCCAGCAGCCCAACGCCCCAACACCCCTTAACGTCTCACATCATCTCATTTTGATTGGATGTAATATATGTGCCCTATATCCGTCGTATGTTAGCTCACCGCACTCACCCCTTCGGTCTTGACCACAGGCCGATGAGATCCTGCGCAATGACCCCAACCTCGACCACGAATACGGCCCGATTGCCGGCAACCCAGCCTTCACGACCAAGGCCGCCGAGTTGATCCTTGGCGCAGATTCCCCTGCCATCAAGGAGAAGCGTGTCACCTCGGTGCAGTCCATCTCCGGCACCGGCGCTGTCCACATGGGCGCCTTGTTCCTCTCCAAGTTCTACCCCGGCAACAAGAAGATCTACTTCTCTGACCCGACATGGGTCAACCACCACCAGATATTTTCGAACGTCAGTATACCCGTCGCCTATTACCCCTACTTCTCCAAGGAGACGAGAGGTTTGGATTTTCAGGGCATGAAGTCTGCCATCGCCGAAGCCCCGGAACGATCTATCATTCTCCTTCATGCCTGTGCCCACAACCCAACCGGTACCGACCCTACCCTGGACCAGTGGAAGGAGATCGCTGCCGTGATGAGAGAGAAGAACCACTTTCCCTTTTTCGACTCTGCATACCAGGGTTTCGCCTCGGGGAACTTGCTGCAGGACAGCGCCGCCGTCCGCTACTTTGTTGATCAAGGCTTTGAGCTCGTCATAGCGCAAAGTTTTGCCAAGAACTTCGGACTGTATGGCGAGCGAGCTGGCTGTTTCCATTTCGTGACCGGCCCGGCACCCGACGCGACGGAGACCACCACCCGTGTTGCCTCTCAGCTAGCCATCCTACAGCGATCCGAGATCTCCAACCCTCCACTATATGGTGCTCGAATCGTCAGCACGGTGCTGAACGATCCCCAGCTCTTTGCCGAGTGGGAGGATAACCTCCGTACCATGTCGAGTCGGGTTATCAAGATGCGCGAGGCATTACGCGCGAAGCTTGAGGAGCTCGGCACACCCGGTACCTGGAACCACATCACAGATCAGATCGGCATGTTCAGCTTCACGGGTCTCACCGAGCCGCAAGTGCTAAAGCTCCGGGAAGTGGCTCACCTGTACATGACCAAGGATGGCCGCATCAGCATGGCAGGGCTCAACACCAATAATATAGATTATTTTGCCAAGTCGGTCGACAAGGTTGTCCGCGAGATCCAATAGTTTATACCTGGAACGGGAACGCGATGCTACGGCAGTTGGAGGGGGACACCATCAGCCCCCTCGCGGCCCCTCTCCGGTGAGGGTCAAGTCCCACTTAGTTGCGGGCAGGTCTAGACTACTTTGGCGTATGGGCAGGATAAAAAATGGATGGATGATAGAGGTCGTCTCAAACGGATTGATAATAATATGAACCGACGGCTTGAAAGACAGCTTGATAGACGATGCTCGGTATGTCCCTCTCTACTCTTTGGTGGCCTTGTATAGGGTCCATTTCCACTGAGGTTTTCGGTTCTATGCATGACATGCCTATGGAAGTAAATAACTATTTACACGCCACTCAGCCTCAGCTGTGCTTGGCGATATAAATGACGTAAGTCCGAAGAAGACAGGCCACTCACGATGGGATACGTCTAATCCACCACCGTGTCATCTTCCCCTTGCTCCCTTACATAGATTTTCTGTCTGGCGAATAAACGCAATGGGTTACTAACGATCATTGTTACAGTGAATTATGTAACCAGTAAAGATATGTAACTCAAGTCCAAGATAACGAGATAATGCGATATTTCGAAGCTATAAAAACATATGCTAAGCATTTCCTCGGAGCGACGTTGTTAATGCAAGTATACTATTTAGCCCCCCGGAAACGACCTGATTGTATAATAAGCATAGCCTCCTAGCCGGCCGGCTACCCATTCCCGTTTGACCCTATTCCATTTTCCCATTTCCCATTTCCCATCCCCCCCCTGTAAGCCCCCATCACCCCTGAGACCGGGGTAGCCCCTCCTCTGTCACCGGCCTTATAAACTACCTACAGCGGCGGGGCGTTGGGGTCCATCATGCACTGGTCGACGCGCATGAGCTGCTTGCCGGTGGCCTTGGCGATCTGGATGAACTGGGGGGAGGTAGCTGACGGTGCTCTCGTAGAGGTAGTGCATGACGGTGATGCTGCCGCCGGCGGCGACGTCGCGGCGGAAGGCGTCGATCTGCTTCTCCGGGGTCGGGGTCTCGGCCCAGAGCCAGTCCTCGATGTCGACGCTCCACTGGACGATGTAGGGGTCGGGGACGAGGGCGGCGTAGCGCTGGCGCATGCGGGCGCCCTCGGTGCCGAAGGGGGGCCGGAAGTAGCGCGTCCCGTTGAACCCGGCGCCGAACACCTGCTGCACGGCGCGCAGGTCGTTGCCGTACTCCCAGTCGATGGCGGCCTCGGACGGCAGGCCCTCGAGGGCCGGGTGCGTGTAGCTGTGCAGCGCGATCTGGTGGCCCTTGGCGGCCATCTCCTGGTACACGTTGCTGAGGTTCGTGGACGGGTCGAGCAGGGGGGCGCCGACGGTGAAGAAGGTCGCCTTGAACCCGGCGTCGTCGATGATGCGCATGACGCGCTGCGCGAAGGCCGGGTCGCCGTCGTCGATGGCGAAGGCGAACGAGTTGGGCCGCTTGCAGGCGAAGGCGAAGGTGCCCGAGGGCAGCTTGACGGGCACCTTGAAGGACGCGGGCACGCGGTTGACGACCTCGATCTTGGTGAAGGTGGCCGGGTCGGCGGTGTAGAAGCCCTTGAAGGCGACGCCGACGACGCGGCTGCGGTCGACGTTGAAGTGGTTCATGGGGATGTAGATGTCGGTGGCGGTGGCGTAGCGCGCGGCCTCGAGCGAGTCCCACGTGGCCGGGAACGGCTGCAGGTCGCCGTTGCAGGCCTCGTTGTGCTGCTGCAGCGCCACGCTGAACTTGTTGCTGCCCGTGTAGGCGATGTGCAGGTACGCGCCGTCGAAGGGCCGCATGTCCCGGCACGTGGCCGACACCTGCGTCTGCCAGGTCAGGTCGGCGTCGCTCGTCTGCAGCGTCATGCTGCCGCGGCGGTACGTGACGACGAGGCCCTCGTCGTCGGAGCCGTGCCAGTTGCCGAGCGCGTTGGTCTCGGCGCTCGCGAACGCGTCGATCACGAGGTTGGTCGCCGTCGACGTCGGCGCCGCCACCGTGCCCGTCGGCTTCGTCGGCCCGCTGACCGGCGGTGGCACGTACTCGGCCACCGTCGTGCCGCAGTACAGCGCCATGGGACCCAGCGTCACCGCCCGGCTGAGGCCCGAGAGGATGATCATCGAGAACTTGCTGTAGTCGAGCCCGGGGTACTTGCTGAACGGGATACTGTACAGCTGCTCCCGGCCGTTGAAGGTCCAGCCGAGGCTGCGCGACGTCACCGTCACGTCCGTCGTCGCCTCGCCGTTGCACGACCCGTCCCGGCTCGACGACAGCTGCACGTTGAGGGTGGTCCCGGCCGCCGCCGAGATCCGCAGCGAGATGCCGCCGTGCTCGCGCGCGTCGAAGCACCCCAGCTGCGAGTAGAAGTACGAGTCCGTGCTCGCCGGCGTCAGCGTCACCCGGTTGCTCGCCGACACCACCACCGACGTCATCGTCCCGTCGTCGCTCGTCGGCTTCAGCATCGCGTTGTAGAACAGGAACGTCAGCCGCGACTGCGACGCCCAGTCGTCGATCGGCGTGAGCGCGCACGCCCGCTTGTCCGCCGCCGCCGGGCCCGCCGCCGCCGCGTCCGCCGCCGCGCGGAGCACGAGCGCCTGCCGCTGCTCGTCGCGCCTGCGGTCCTCCTCGCTCCTGCTGGCGGGGTTGGGCGTGGGCGTGGGCGTGGGCGTGGGCGCAGGCGTGGGCGTGGGTGTAGGTGTAGGTGTGGGATCGCTGGGCGGCGCGGCGTCGGCGCAGAGGAGCTTGAAGTCGTCGAGCTGCCATTCGGTGACGTTGTCGCTTACGCCGTACGAGAAGCCGAACCACACCAGCCCCACGACGGCGTCGAGGTTCGCGCCCGTCCAGCTGCTGAGCGGGACGGTGATGGTCTCGAGGGAGCCGCTCAGGCCGTTGACGGTGTAGTAGGAGCTCTGGTACTCGGTCGCCGAGCAATTGGCCTTGGTCTGTAGCTCGAGCGAGACGGAGGCCGCCTCGGGGCCCTTGATGCTGAAGGAGAAGCTGTCATACCGGAGGGCGACGGCGTCGACGCAGTCGAACTGCTCGTACACGTACGAGGAGTCCCTATCCTTGGGCACAAATTTCAATGTGCCAGTACTCGTGTCGGTCGAGTTTAGGGTGCCATCGTCTGGGTTTATTTAGCTCTATTCAAGTACACTAGCCTCTAGATAAATTCGAGTTTAAGGAGTGGTCTTACCGCTGGTAGCCCCCGCTAGAGTATTTACCCCGGTTGACCACGACGAGAAGTCGTCGATCAGGAGATGGCTCTTGCATGCCGTAGTAGGGATTTGCCGTCTATGGGGCACCGCCGTCGACGATACCTCGCCGACGAGTAGCGCCGCGGCGACGCTGCCGACGATAGGGAGCAGCATTGTCTATCCGGGTTTGATAAACTAGGCCACGGGTAAAGAGAGTCTAGCCACAGAGCCGTCGGCTGAGGGGTGCTGGGACGGAACCGAACAACGACGGCAGCATATCTCGTATTATATAGGGCGACGGCGCTCAGCTCCTTCGCATCCGGGGCGCCGATCGACAGGGCCAGACCTCCTAGCTTCACGGCCTTGGGTTACATGACATACAGGACAGGCACAACGCCCTCGGACTGGGCCCTCGAGCTGCCGACTCTGTCTCTCGACAGGGTTCTCCACATATCTTATACACAATCTCGAAGGGACCCGGCAGGGTCGCCTCTCCCCAACGACCGTTGGTTCCGGATTCCAGAGTGCGGCCAGTCTCTGCAATGCCGTGTCACCGAATTTCCCCGGTTTCTCTCCCTCGCAGCGAAGCTTTTTCGGCTGCACTCGCTCCCAAGTTTCCAACTCGATCGGGACCTGATTATGGTGTGCTGTGCTATGCTATGCTATGCTATGCTGTGCTGTGCTGTGCTGCGCTGTGCCGTAGCTCCACGGCACTGGTGCAACGGCTAACCGTTCTGGCCATGTCGTACCTACTTGTACATGAGCGATCTCGACATATCCGACATCGTGTTGAAGGCTTGGTGTCTGCGCCAAGGCCGGCCTTACCCAGATCGGGGGTTTTTGCGCGGTTCAGCTATATGCGGACGGCTATAGAGCTTACCGATTGCATC
This sequence comes from Rosellinia necatrix, assembly GCA_021209875.1. Classification (NCBI taxonomy): domain Eukaryota; kingdom Fungi; phylum Ascomycota; class Sordariomycetes; order Xylariales; family Xylariaceae; genus Rosellinia; species Rosellinia necatrix. Next base: position 1,407,874 of record JAGYVD010000003.1, read on the forward strand.
CACGTTTCCTCGCAACACGTTCGAGCCGCACATGCTTGGCGTGCCTGGAAGCGAAGGATTTAATTCGTATCTACCGAGTAAGGGAGACGAGACATACACTACTACGTAGGGTGACACCCGAAGGGTAGCAGTCGTCCCTGGCTCTTATATATACGAGATTGCAGGACGAACGGCGAGGCGTCCACGCACATACACGCACATACGCACACATACATACATACATACATACATACATACATACACACACACGCAGTGCACGTTTTTCTCTTTTATTTTTTTATCCCTCGTCCGATGCGAACTCCAAAGGTCGAGAAGGCGAGAGAACGGTAGGTGCGTAAACGGGTATGGGGCCAGCGGGCGTCTGGCCGTTGTTAGCCTAATATATAGACCACGCTCGGGCGCATGAGGACATGCGCGACACGATTCGCTCCAGGGCGGAGAATTGGCAATGATCGGCGTCGGGGAGGAGGCGGGCGCTGCGCTGTTTTGCTACGCTGTACTGCACTGCGCTGTGCCTGCTGCTACTACTGTTGTGTACTCTCGCGTCTTCGTATTTTTTTTCCTTTTTTTCTTTTCGGGCTCCTGGGAATCCTGGGGACGCCTTTTCGAGTGCGACGTGAACGTTGCTTCGCTTAGGCCTTCGCCGCATGGCGGTTGCATGAAATATTGGCCTCGATCCCGCTCTGGTTCTGCAATTTAACCATGCATGGTTCAGCCGTCTTGGCCAGAAGGAAAACATCTGGAAATGCCAGCCGTTTCCCATTCTGTTCCCCCCTCTGGCGTGCCATTGGGCCGTGATCTCGCTAGATTACGTGTGGGAATCCGAATCGCGATCCGTAATGTTGCATCTCGAAGTAGGATTGATTGGTGGTGTGATCCCGTCCCCGATCTGCTGGGAATAATAAAAAGGTTGGGTTATTTGTATTTCCGTAAGAACGGGGTATTATGTACCTCTCTGTCTTTATAGTATTATACCTCACATGGAGTCTTTTTGCTGCAAGGGGTGCTCGTAGATTGAAGAGAAAAACTACCACTCTTTTCTCATTATCGGACACTCCTCTAACAAACTCATATATATATATATGTGTGTGTGTGTGTTTGTAAGTAATCAATCAAATTCGTTCTTGAAGCTCTGTGAGCCCGCTTCCGAGGGGTGATGCCCAACCCCTCTAAGCTGACGCTCGGTTACCGAAAACGGCGATGGAGGCGCTTATTAGCCAATCAGCTCAATTCCGAAGCTCTACCACTGAGTTGAAGACGCTACGCTGACCACATAACCAAATCTCCCACTGGTGCGCCGAAAAGGGCACCTGGTTGCGAGAATGCGTCCTGCATACTGCACTCTGCATACTACGTATGATGTTCCCCTGCCGTTCGATGCGTCATTCTCCGCAACCCTTTCCAACAGCACCCGTACGTTCCGGATCGTCGCTAACCGTCGGTCCCGCCCACTACCGGCGATGGGGCGACGTCCACTTAGGCTTGGCCGGTAAATCGGATGAATCGCTTGTGGCCGGCAATAATCTCCGTGTCCCGCCGGTGATCGTTACCGTAACGATGTCTAATTGATTTGCTATGTATATGTATATATATATATCGAGAGTTGGAGGCTGCTTTTCTCGATCCCCCCAAAGATGCAACGTCTCATCTCATGGGAGGAATCGTTCGATCGTCGGCTCCTCTACAATCGGCACTGCGGCGAAACGTCAGGTTGCTCTCGCGTACGACACCGATCTGATGACCTCTCATTCTAGATATTGACCCTGCATTCTAAACTCCGAGCCGAGATCTACCGAATACACGAGACGGGTATGAGATTTACGTAAGCAGTAAGCGATGAGTGCGCTCGCTGCACCCTTCAATATTAAACTCAAGGGTGCTTCGGTAGCAAGGCGATCGAAAATATATTTAATTCAATAAAAATACGAGAAAGTTTTCCTCGGCGCCATTTCGCCGTTGGCTCTGTGGCACATGGCTAATGAGACTGCTGAATGATTTTCGTAATAGGGTTAGGGGGCATGTATATACTGAGAATTGGATACATGGAATATGCCGCTCTGCGGTAATTCATTCAAACTGTTGGTGTATTCCTTTTCGTCCATTATCAATGTATATATTTCTTGCGCTAGACAAGGCATTCGTTTCATATATCCAACCTTGTTCGGAAAGGGTTGAGCGCCTTCATCTCGTTGTAAAATCGTCTTCTGTTACCCATCTGAATTCACGTCTGGAATCATTCTCTTTTACTCGTGGCTATCTGACAGGGTCCCCAGCGGACGAATTCAATTCAATCAATTCAATTATCTCAATCCATCCTCTTAAGCTGTGGCGGTCGGTGCTCTCAGCTAGATGTGATAGTAATGTGCTGGATATACCATCGTATTTCGTAGAAGGGGCCGTAACAATAACCAAGGGATTAGCCATGTAGTTTATATTCTTTTATTACCCTTGAAACAACTTAAATGTGGTGATCAGAGGGGTTTACGGCCATTTCCCGGCAATGTTCTTAGTCAATGATGATCTGTGGGAGATGCGGCTCAGGATACGCGTAATGGCGAGCCAAGCATTTCCAGCACAGATTGGCGCCTCCGATGAGGAGCGCGGAATATCCCTTGTTCTGTTGAATAAGTATTGAGCAGACTGCGAGCCGAGCGACCCAGTTTGACCTTGCCCGAAAGATTCCTGCCGAAGGCGGAGGGTCAAGCAATTCTTCCCAGTCATCCAAGCTAATTATTTCGTTCGCAGTCGTAGCTGCTTCAACCCCTTCATCCTCGCAGTCCCCCTTGCATTCTGTCTCAAACACATCGAGGGGCATCTTCTCAAGTCCCAGCACATTGATGTCACTTACCCATTCGCCGTTGTGCATTACTGAAAGAACGGATTCGAGAAGAAAAACCTCTTGGTCGATCTCTCCGGTGCTTTCCCAGTCTATGGGCATTTTCCATTCTGTGAAAGACAGGTGAAGAGAGACACCTTGAAACTTATCCTCCCGACGACCATCGTAGGGCTTGTGTTCTACGAGACTCGGGTTGTATTTTGTTGGGCGTATCCGGGGGTCCAGAGGAGAGATCAGCAGTATGAGTCCTGGCTGGCCAATGCTGCCAACTAGGCGGCGAACTTGGGGGCCCAATGCTGGCTCGGCCCCTGGGTCACGCAGCATTATCCCTGCCACAAATATCGAATCCTCATGGCAAAGGGCCACAGCCTCAGCGAGGTGCTCTGGTTTGATGTTGAATCTACCTGACTCAAACATCGCGATACACCCAAACGACTGAGCCCTTGTCATCTCTTTAAACAGAGTTGTAATAGAGACTTTCGCTAACGAGTGAGATTCTACCTTGAAATCGGTCTCGTCCATCCCTCTGAATGTCTTTGGTAGCCATTCAGCGTCGCATAGTTGGAAATCGACGAGGCGCAGAGATACTGTGGCCCCCGAGAGCTGTTCATATAATATGGATGCAATTTGCAACGCCACAACGGATTTTAGCCATCGCATAGAGGGCCGGTTATACTGGATCATCAAGATGCTTTCGGCACCGACAATACTTCCTACATCGGTTTCGGAACGGTCATCGCCGGTCTCATTGATGGGCCGCTTCCTCTTTTTAGGCCGAGGCGCTCGAGAAAGCTAGGATGACAACGAAGGTTAGCATTCTACTAGTCATAGAACACCGAGAACATACAGGATTGATACTCCCCAGATAGCTCACTATTGCCGCTGCAAATTTAGGTTGCCTAATAAATGCTAGCGACTTATCAAGAGAATCATTCGCACTCATCTCAGAGGAGACTTTCCGAAGGAGGTAGTCACTCAGAGTAGCCTCCCTCGCCCAAATGGAGTATCCTCTTCGAATTTCATCGATGCTACTGAACACCTGCACTCGGGAGAATCTGATTTCATCGCTCGCCTCTACATCGATGAGCAGTGATCGTGGCGGGTGACGCCAGATAACGAGAGACCCTAGCTCGCGCTTCGAATGGGGGGTATTCAGGCGATGCAGAATAATCTCGCATGTTTCCCCTGTTTTCCGTATCGCGTCGCACCTCGACAATAAGATGTTTCGATTTCTCTCTGAGAGGGGTTTGTGATTACTGAAGTGTATCCATCGATGTTGATGCTCGCCTTGTGATCTTCCGGTATAAGCCGTTGCCCATTCATAATAAAGTTCGTCCTGCACGGGCTGAGTAAAGGACACCAAAATATGTCTCCTATCCGACCCGGTTTGAGATACGAGCCCCCGAAGATACGTAATACCTCTACTAATGGCATCTTCCTCCTCTAAAGCCCTCGACATGTGTGGGTTCCGGAGCCCGAAGTAAGGCAGGTGAATACCATGGTTTTCGCCAAACAGGTGCAGCGCACGTCGCCACCCAAACTTAACAAGCTGAAGACCTATACTTTGGCTTTTATCGTCGCCACTTAGATATCTTTTGGCCGTATCACAGAAAGAACGAATCCAGCTGATCTCCGCGGATCCTTCGTTAACTTCAGCAGATATCAGGTCGCTCAGAGAACTAAGCCATGTGATAGCATCTAACATCTCAGATGCCTGCAGTCCCCACGTCCTAAAGAGTGACCCCAAGGCCACCAACCAAAATTGTGGCATACTGACACGCGCCAGGTCTTCGTTACTTCGGACCGCAACTGGGTCACCATAATGACGCAAGTGCGACAGGGCTAAAGACCATCGGATGTTTGCGCCATCCTTCTGGTCTTGACATTCGAGCCCGAGGCTCAACACAGCCGAGGAGGGGAACAATGGGTCTTTGAAGTCAACCTTTGTCGCCGTGCGGTGAAAGACAAGAAGGTTTGGGTGTAGATGCCAAGAGGAGATAGCCAGGAGTACCGCGCGGTCGCTGGCCTGCTGCGGGAGATTTCCTAAGAGGTTGTTGAGCACCTTCATTGATCCGATCCATGTGGCGATGACTTTAGAATATGTTGTCCCAAGCGAAGTATAGGGCAGATTAATGTTCTCGGCTATGAGGGCGAACTGATGCTTTTCCCAGGCCTTCGACTCATCCGCCCTCCTTAACCAGGCACGAGCGCTGGTGTCCCAATTGGACAGCTCCGCGCGGCTTACGGCCTGCTTCGAAGCCACATACGTATGCGGATGGACCATCTTGCCGTCCTCGACGAGCCTCGTGACCTGCTTCTTCCGCTCCTGCACGACCTCGGACCAGATCGAGGTGGCGGTCTTGCGGTCGAACGCGCGGGCCAGCACGCACGCGAGCAGATGGATCGCGATGGACGCGTCGCTCGAGGTCGCCGCCGCCCATATCGAGGTGCCGTCGGCGCCGACGAAGGACCGGAACGGCCCGTCGCTCGCGGACCCCCGTGGGTTGATGTCCGGCCGGGCGAGGATCTCGGACACGCGGCGCCCGTAGGCCTTGACGAGCGCCGGCACGTCCGGGAGCATCTCCTGGAATAGGAACCCGAGCGCGCACGCGGTCCGGTGGATCTCCCCATTCTCGGCGTCGTCCCTCCGCCGCACCGTCAACGCCGGGCCGATGGACAGATACTCGGGCTTGGTGTCGCACCGGTACAGCGAAAAGTCCAGGTTGACATTGATGAGCGCGGCGGTGTTCTCGTTCGTGACCGAAGCGAATGAGTTCTGCAATTTCCCGAAGCTCGCCATGTTGGTTTCTGGTAGTCAATGGGAGTTGCGATTGAGATGTTTGGGGGTTGGCGGGGTGTATGTCGAGCCATCTGCTGAAGTGGCAATAAGGCAGGTCCAGATACCCATGAATAAATACCCCTCCTTGTCGATGGCCAATCGAAGAAAAGATCAGCTTTCGCGACATGGTTGGCGGCGCTGCTGCCTGCCGCAACAACCCTGGATTCCAGCCTTAATTTTTCAACCACTTCCCCCTACCAAGCAAACGGTTTACCGATGGCTTACCTTTATTATACCAGCTACATCATATAACTCACCGCGTAACAAGTCACGAGTCGCTAAAATCCAATTTGGGCAGTGTGTTTTGTTATTTTCATACCTACAGGGATTTAATAGTACCAAATGACTGTACGTTATTTAGCGTAACAGATTGCAAAAATCACTTGCCTTTCAAGCGTTTACGGGAGCTTTGGTACCTTAGAGCCTTGCTAGTGGTTTGATAAACAAATTACCCCTGAACAGCTGTCGGCAACCATTTACTGAGCCCCAAATATACGCAACCTGTATTATTTCTGCTGACAATAGAAAAAAATTATATAGCCTGAAATATCCACTGCCGAACCAGTCACAGCTTTACGAAGTATTATCTCCGGGTCTATATTGGCAGTATTGACACCAACCGCCGCCTCAACTACGACAGCACTTCTATAGCTGTTCATATTTCTGACAATACCTTTCCTGCATTTCACATTCTAATCGGCTAATTACGGTGCTGGCTTTATTACTAGGCGTTTTTGAGGTTTTGAAGGATGCTGTTTCATGAGATGCTGAGGCTGAGATTAGAGCAACTGCCAATGGGATATTTAATGACCGGGAAGCACAAGCCCCCCAAGGTATGACGATTGAATCAAGCATATCTCCTGCAATCATTGTCGTGGTGGAAATAGACCCCAATGAGTTTTATAAGTAGTCGGTAGAGGGGCCCGAGGTTCAAGAGCCCGAGAATGTTAACTTCGATCAATTACTATCATAATCTCCCTTTCCATATCTTTTCTACAACCATACTCTCGGCAGTGGCATATACAAGCCCACCAGCACCCTCAAAGCTTGCGGTAACAATAATCTTGCCTTTGGTACTTTGAAGCTGACTAACATGGGTCTTCACAAGTATCGTGATTGTTCCATCCTGATCGGCTATCATAGGTTTGATAAATCGAGTGTTCGTATATGCAGTATAGATTTGGTTCGTAGGGTCTCTGTGCATGAATGCTACCCTGCCACATATACCATCCGCCAATAAAGCGAGAACGCCGCCATATATTGTCTGTGGAAATCCCTGTAGCCCTTGGCCAAGGGTGAAGACATCAAGATGTATAGGATATTCGTTATTTGCTGTATTAACAGCGCTTGAAAGCTCTAAGGTTGTTGAAGAAGTAACTGGGTCAAGGCCAACGACCTGGTCTGAATTATTTGGACGGAGGGTGCCGGGCTCAGCAAGAAAACTTCCGTACTTCATGACACCTCGTTCCCTAAACACTGCGCCGTCCGACGTTAGGAATCTACACCTCAAGCAATATTTATCCCTTCCCAAACGAAGACGGCACCAAAAACTACTTACTAAAGCCGTGGATGACCGGGTCCATTCCCCTCTCCTGCCGAAGAGCAAAATCTCCTCTGTATGCCTTGACTCCTGGCAAATTGATGATTTCGGCGCACCATGGAATATTTTGAAAAAAGCGCAGATCGGCTTCCGACTCTGGTTCCCAGGCAAGGATACTATGTGCCGTTACTCTAACCATCTCGCTAATTTTAGGCAAATTTTAGGGGAGACCAATGAAGAAAAAATCGGCGGACGGAAAGTGAGACACGAAAAAGGATCTTCTAGCTGTAATATGCACCTTGATATGTAAACAGCGATAACACGTCAAGACATCCTAAATCGTAAAGGTTGGTTACCAGTTATGAAAATTTTTCAAGATAGGAGGTCATCTATAAATACGATGAATTTTAATGCTTGTAAGGTAAGTAGCGGATTCTCGCGCTTGTACCGTGCTGGAGACGACGGCCTCGGTAACACGTATTCGTTGCTCCAGAGTTTGGTGATTTACGTCGCTGAGCGACTGTGCCTTGACAGAAGCGGTGAATCTAACGATAGCTCGATAGCCCAGGCGCCTAAGCACATAAAATCTTAGAACTTCAATAAATTTACGTAAAAGCGGACTCTTATCTGTACCCCCACATTCATTTCATTAGGAGTCTGTTGTCTAGGCCTCATCTTCATATTCGACGATTGGTATGGTATGTTACCCACCTAATATTACTACATACATGAGTCTATACTAGCTCTATAGAAGGCCCCACTCTCAGCTGGGAAAGATCACAGTCTTGTAAAAAACCACGATGTCATGCCATGCGTCGCCTTCGTTTCATCTCATAGCTCCCATGATAGTATTCAATCGAAGGTATTAATGACATTTGTTGCTATTGCTGGCTCAGTACGTCAGTTATTGGTAGAAAATGGCAGATGATGCATGTAAATTTAAAATATGACTAGAATAGATTCGGGTATGATAGCAGTCTTAGGGGTTTTATTAATAAGCGGTGCCTAGCATTGAATATCCATTTTGATAAAGCTGTAAACGCCCTAAGTAGAGTTCGAAGGAACACAGTAATTCGGGTACCAGTTTAAGTGAAATGCTAAATTGAATACACGTAATGGTCAAAAAGCATGCCAATAATGAATGCGACGATAAAGTGAATCGTCTGGATGACGATGACTGGTGATCCTCGCGGTGCATATGATCACCTGGTCCCGGCCAATCACGAGTTGAGCAAGCAATGATTCGACCGACTTCTAGATATATGAGTGATCGCTAGAATCCTGATAACTAGAACAGGCCGTTTTCTTATAATTGCCCTAATCATTTCGCTCGTCTTTGGCTGTCTAGTAGTTACTGCATTTCCCGAAGTCTAACTTGGAAAAATGGAGCATGATCTCTAGCAGGAGGTGTTACAGTTACTGGAGCATACTTGTATAAGAAAACAGGTAGAGAGCGTTTGCCTGGTAGCACCAACAAAAATAAAAGGATCTACGGCCAGGATGCACATGGCCCCGATCCGGGACCATTGGCTCATACCCTATCGTGAGCAGCTTAGAGTAATGAAAGCGGCTCACATGAGTGTCCGCTGAGGTTGGCGATCCTACCCAGGACAAAACATCACAGTTGGTTAAATGAAAAAGACAATAGAGGTGCTTTTTATGAAATACAAGGCCCGTGAAAATCACCTCAACTTTCCGGGATAGTGAGATCAAGATGAGTTGCGGATCCTTTTTGCATTGCCTTTGCTCCAATATCTTGGGGCCTAGCTGGGACGTTGATTTCTCACCACCTAATAGCTTCATAGATCATAAATGTAATAATGATATGGTTCGGTCGGCTTCGTGATGATAGCAGATTGGCCGATCTTATACTAGGAAAGTCTTCCAACAAAAGAAGAGTGATTTAAAGTCGGCATGGTTGGTAATATCAAAAAGGCTCGTCTTTAGTTGGGTTCCTCCCTCAAATCCACCTATTCGGGGGGTGGAGTTGGTAGGCGGCTTGTGTTATATAATCACGTAGTATCGGGTGAAGTAAAGACTGCCAGCATTTTGTTCCCCTTAAATCGGGTTGCGCGACCCGAATACGTCATGAGACGAAGGGCGGATTCATGTTCAGTACCTGCTAGAAAAAGGATTCCGTGCTATACGTGATTAGGTTATACGAGCGGCGCTCACATTTACAGGCAGGTATTACCATTACATTTAGCCCTATAAACCCATGCGTTTATAGTTAGCCCATCTTACTTTGATATCGGCATTTCTTATTTATCTCGAGGTGATTATCATTGACAATGCTGCTCGATGGGACTAACTCAATGCATCCACTAGTAGAAAACCTGTGATATGATTGGATATCCATCCTTGCATATTGGTCTTGGTATGTACTGGCGCGGATTCGTACACTACCTCAACCAGGGGATAGCACCACTGTATAGCAACCATAGGTCTACGGCAGCTCTGAAACTCGCTCCCGATATGTCTGTTCTGCGCGGGTCCAAACACCCTCCGTTTTACGGTCCCGCAGCTTCAAAAGACTAGGGAGGAGCAAGCCGGAATACTCATCGCTTGCCTCACGAGCAATCATGGTGGGAAGATGATCAATAGCAATGATGCGCAGCTCAGGCCCGTCTAGTGTGCCCGATGCTGAAATAGTCGGGTTGTCGAAAGAGCTGTATCCGGAATAGACAGGGATTGGGTTGTTCTTGTTGTCCGGGTCACAGCTCACATCACATATCACGCGAAGCCGCCTCTCCGGCGTCGACAGCGATTCGAGCGTAGTAAAAGGCGGGATCCGGTGTGCCCCTAGATAGACACAGTTGAGGAGGATATCCACGCCGACAATCTCGGAAAAGGGACCGCCACGGCGGGTTTCTTCCAAGTCCCATTTGAGAACGGAGTCCTCGGGGATTCCCACAGCGCGGCAACATTCAGTCGCTCCTTTCCCGCAACGACCCAGGGCCCCAATGATCATGAGGCGGGGATATTTGCCGTCATTCAGTGGCAGCGCTTCCGCGACGGAAGATCGAACGAGTTCTACCAACTCAGAGGCGGAGTCGAATGCTGGTACTGCGCCTTGGGGAGCCCCGGGGTGAAGGAGTTGATGCGCCCAGGACAACAGGGCCAGCGCAGCACCAGAATAGCCGGCGCTGAAGCCGAACGCCGCTACGCGCGTACCTCTTTCATCCACGAGAAATTCCAGGTCATAGAGCAGACCGCCGGCCTTGGCAAAGCGCGAGAGCTCGGTGGCCCATTTGTCCTGCTTCTTAAAGCAATGGGCAAAGTGAATATATACGTGTGGCAAGGGCGCTAGAAATGGTGTTAGCAGCCATATCCGGGCTCTAGGCATGATCGTACGCACTGCCGTCTGCCGGAAGCTCTTTCAAGCCCAGGATGACGTTATCCACGGGGGCGTCGACCCACGACCCGGCAGGGACCATCTCAGCACCGGCAGCCTCGAATTCGCTATCACGATAGATGCGATCTGGCGACGGTTCGACTCGCACGACGTACCCGGCATTTATAAGAGCCTTGGTCGTCTCGGGCGATACTGGTTGATTTTGTCAGTCTGGTGTATGTGAACTTGGGACTCGGGGGGTTAGTTTTTCTGCGCATACATGGAGAACGCCGCTCAAAGGGCTTGGTCTCGGCCCTCAGGTGAATAATAGGCGACATGGTGATGATGGTGATGATGATGATGATGATGATGATGATGATGATGATGATGGTGGTGGTGTGCAACGAATTGGCGGCTGTTCGACTTGCAAAATCGAAGGTAAGCCTTGGTTTCTGTCTGTAGCGAGTCACAACCTCTGGTGTCGTTCGAAGTCTCACGGAGAGTTGGGCGTATTAGTAGGATAAGTGCCAGAAGCAGTGCGTTTGCGATCTCGGTGATGTACAGTCATTCGGGTGAGAGAAAAAAAGGGAACAGGGAGCTTACCTAGCGAGTACCTGCGTCACAGCCCCCCCCACCTGTTGGGCTTGTAATGTCTCTTTCACTAAAAAATGAAGGCATAGGCCCTGGGTAGCCTTCTGGTCGCTGAGCTAAACACTCTGTTAGTGGACGACAGAGGTAGTACCCACGTGATTTTTGGTGTATAACCCCGCCCTGGAGTGTTCTGAAGCGCCCTAGAGGCTTGAGCCAGGCATAACAGTCCACCTCCCAATAACTACTTAAGTAACTACCTGCTTGAACTAACTATTTGATTTCGTTCTGTTTTTCTACAAATATGTTTGCTTCGGAGAGCGAAATAGCAAGAACCTTAATCAACAACCCCGTACGCTAGGGCACGCATATGTCAGACTCTCAAGTTGGCTTACGCATCCGTAGCTGCTGCGATGCACCGACCGTGGACTGCTAACAACTTTCGCAGCGGGGTGACATACTCATGCTCCAGGACTCCTCCAAGAGGGGTGAAATACAGTACATGTCACAATACTGCGTTATGGGGGCCGTCTCCGGCACAATCCACCCGTGGACCTATCTGAACGGCCTGAGTCATCCTGCACCCAATAGTTAACGTGCTGGTGCGGGGCAAATACCCGGAACCTGACATTGAGATTTCATCATAGATCCTAGGCGCTCGACCTCGCGGGCTGAGGCCTAGAGGCCCTTGCTTGAATGTGACTGTCGCACGGGATAATTATCTATGGAAAGCCGACCTCGCTGCGAGGTACGCGTCAAGGACTCACCCGTACGCCTACTCCGGATGGTGTTTACTCTGGGTGGTGTTTACTCTGAGTGGTGTTTACTCTGAGTGATGTTTTACTCTGAGTGGTTTTTACTCTGGGTTCAACGGGTCATATCGAGACACCAGGAGTATGCGAACGTCGCCGCCGTCGGCACACACTTCTATTCTTCCCAAAGTATCCTCTGGCTTGTAATCGCCGCCTTTTGCCAACAGGTCACGCAACACACTCACCGTCAGGTGCTGCCGCGCGTCTTCTTCCGATGACACAACCCAATTGACGTATTCTAGCGCTGCCAGCACCATTATGTGCTTCGTTAACGGGTTTACTGGCCGGCCTTCCCCCTGAGACGTCTAGTAGATGTATCGCTATTCACCGCAACAGCCGATCGATCGCCTGGATGCCCGGCATTGACGAGATAGGGAACGTGACCTGCATGTAGAAAATCGAATACGCCGTTGGTTGGTCATGACCACCTTCTCTCCACGCTCGCCCGCACGCCCGATGGCAACTTCCAACTGCTCTTCGCTCACAATGCCGAAGCCCTCGCCAGGATACGCGTAGATGATCGTTTCCAGCCCAGCCGGCCTGACAGTTGAGACGCCCAGTGTCCCGGCCACGACGCCCGCCAAGCTGCCGACCCATTGGCGAGGAAGCAGGCCTCTTCGAGCGAGTCGCCTACCTCCAGCGCCGGTCACGTCGCGCACCCCCGCGCCTGGGCGACAAGATGCGGAGGCGGCTTACCGGTATGTAGCGGGACCATGCTGCTTTCGGATCGCGCAATCAACAGCGCGGAAAATTCATGTTCCACCACCAGACACATACCACGGCTGACTATCTCATCAACGCTGTCGCATTTACCTACGACCACCTCGAACTCTGTCGGATTTGGCGCCGGTAGTGCCGCCCCCCCGGCGACGCTCAAAGTCAGCCCCTTTCGGGCCGACTAATACAGGCACCTTCGTCTCACGCGCCAGCTTGACCATGCCTTCCACGCCGTTGAGCGCGCCTTTTGCATACCGAGTCAGAGAGCACCAATACGCCGGCGGCCAGGGACTGGCGCAGGCGCTGATGGACCAGCACGGGATCAGCCTGGCCGAAACCTTCAAAATCGAGACGGATCAGCGGCTGGTCGCCGCGACACCACGTGTGTTTTGGTGATGGTGGGACGTGCCTCCACCACAGCGATATCATATCCCCGACACTGAGCACCGAAGCGCGGTCAAATGTGGGCAGGATAACTCTCATTCCAGGTACTGAAGCGAAGTACTGTGGCATCAGCAGTGAAAAGGGGGGATATAGGGGGGATATAGGGGGGGGTATAGGGGACCAATTCGTCTGGGTTTGTTTATACAACGAATGGTGTTTATTGCTCTGGCTGAGGATCTTTCGAGGTATCTTTTCCATCGCCAGTGAGCCATTTGGTTCGAATCCCATTTTCCTGGACCTTCGTTGGTCAAAGCTAGCAGTGCCAGAAGTGCCAGCCGTCGGCCTCACAGTGTGGAGGGACTTCACCGTATACAGTGGCATTTCTGAAACTGTGTTGTCATCCTTTGTGACTATGGGCGGTGCCAGACATGTGATGAGATATTAGCCCGCATTACGGCGGCAAAATATGCATGTATCATCGACGTACTTCTCCTCTTGATTGCTACTGACAGCAACCTTCGGCATGAGCACATCACCGGACGGTATAAAATGGCTGACAGCGACAATTTCAGCTGCCAAGATTGGCGCCAGGCGCTACCCAAAACTCTGAGACTGTAACCAATATCTTGCCAGAGCCAAAGAGTAGCCAGGAAGGGGTGTCTCGGAGAGGGCTGTGATTCGACGTGGCTTTTCCTTTGCTGAACTTATGGCGCCTCTGGACTATTTAAATCCTTCAACTACTTCTATTGCTTGCTTGCCACCATCGCATCGTGGCGTATATACGCGGGTCTTTAGCCCATCCTCCTTGAGCTGTAAGCCCTAGCAAGCGCCGGTTAATGATATACCGGCTGGGTGAATCTATGTATTTATGGCCCCCTTATTTCTTATTTAGGAACTGCGGTTCCTATGCCGGGTCGTGTAGCGGCGTGCTCTAGTCTTTGCGCTTGAATATCGCTACTTGCTTATAAGTCTAGTTGTGTGGTAAGGCTGGAGATAAAAGTACCCAGGTTTGCCTAGTAAGGCCTGCCATAAGCGCAGTACCTTTATGTAATGTCAACCCGAAAGAAAACTACAGAGGCCCACTGTTAGCCTACCATATGCACGATGTCAACTATTAGCTGAATAACGCCTGCATGTGGATTGACAGGTCTATTGCCGAGTCCAGCCTCTCTGTAAGCCTCTTTGTTTTAGTCTTCCGTGTTTAGACGTTCAGCAGAATGCAGATCTATCCTTAATGATGCAGGATAAACCAACGGTGTCTGTTCGAGTCAGCCACCCCCGCTTCCTTCCCCTCGGATTCAATCTTTCACTGGAGTTTTATTCGATGATGGCACGGCTATGTGGCGGTCCGCACAGGGCCGAGACCTGAGTCTCGAAAGAGTGTGCATGCATCCGCCAGTCTCACTTCCGTAAGATCATCATCCAGTATTGTAACGATCTTGGCGATGGAGGCTTGGGTGAACCATATTTCTTCCTTTTCAGGCATAAAATACGGGTGTCACATAACCTGAGATGCTCAGCAGGTGAAAATGCTCCGTATCCATGGTTGGCCGAACCAACTGACACTTGAAGATAACCTGCAGAGGTAGTAAATCTATCGTCAGAGATCTAGGATGCCAAATCTCTCTGTAGGTAGACCCATAAAGAACCTAAGCAATTTCTAATATCACGTTTTGTGAGGACTGAAATAAGTCAATAAATTTCCGAAAGGTAGAGTCAGCTATGTAAACTGTAGAATGTATCAATTGAATATGGACTTGCAATATCACTGCTATTTATTCACAGTAATTAGCGCAGGAAACCTCTGCCTTCTCCACCACGATTTCCACGTCGTATCGATCGCCATGGATCGTGCCACGTTTGAACAACCCGGGACTAATGACCATGTCGACCCAGACGTGTGTATAGACATTATTCGCCCGGGCCTCGTCCTCATCCTCGTTCTTGTCTCTCATAGAGTTCGGGTCAAATAGACAATCCTCGCCGATGTTGGATTGTGGGAATCGAACACACCACGATGCTCGCTGTCGCCGGAGGAGTTTTGAAAGCTCAAGGGCCGGCTTGAACACGTGCTCGAACAATTTATGAGTTGCCTCTTCCCCATTGACATCCGAGTTGACGAAGTCAAGAACATCTCGCGCTCCTTCAAACATAAATTCCAATGCTTCGCTGGGGACATCGGGGTACTTCTGGGCGAATAAAGACATAGTAAGAGCCCGCCAGTGATGGAAATCACCGAGTATGATTGGATGACCTGTTTCAAAGTGTCAGCCATCAATTACTGGTTATCCGTAGTATGGGGCTTGTTGGCAAACCTGTACTGAGTAACTCCTGTTCAAGTTCCTGTATGGATCTCCGAATTCCCGAATTTGGAATCCAGATGTCGGTGTTTGGGTCGACCGGGTGTTTTTGAGGAGGCGGCGTGCGAAGGATTGTGGTAGCTACTTGGTAGCCTATCCAACCCCTGACAAATGTTCGCCTGAGCTTGCGGCTGTCTAAAAAACTGAGATAGTCTTCATAACTCCTCACTACGGGCAAGATTTGATGAACTTTATACTGCAACTCCTTGGAATAACCATTGCCTGACACAGCTGTTGGGATCAGGGCTTGGGAGGCACCCCCGCAGAACTTGTTCGCCCAGGTCTTGATCTGACCCATTAACTCTCGGAACTTAGTGAGGATGGCTTCATCTGGGAGCTGAGTCCCTAGAGCTGCTTCATCGTTGTCGAGATGGTCTTGGAGTTTGTCATTCCGTCGTTTGAGTATGTTGTACTTCTCTTCACTTTCGAGAAGCTGCTGCTGCAACTCGCCGATGCGTTTTCGCTGCTCCGCCGCCTCGTATTTTTCTTGCTGTAGCAAGCTTGCTAAACTTTCTATGTGCCGCTCGAATTCCGATACTATCTGATCGTCTTTATCCCTGACGCGACGTTGGACCCCTGAAAAGCCTCCCAGCCAAGATCCTCCTCGGCTTGCTCTGGGGCTGGCGTGGTGTTTATCATCGTATTCGGAGAAGTGAGGGTCTTGACCGAGATCTAATAAATAATCGATTAGGTACACTCAGCGAGGTGTGATGCAAAATCTTACTAGATTCCGGAGCGGCGACCAAGGCATTGTGTGCTTGCTTCGAATTTGAACCATTAATGTAGCTTGAGCCTCTTTGTTTGCCCGATTTCATTTGTCGGCGGCGATCCGTATCTGTAGAATCCATATTCGACTGTACGGAAGACATTTCTGCCAGGTAAATCTGGGTAAAGGATAGAGGATTTCCTTCCCCGTGGTCTGCTTCTTGGAACTTTAGCAGCAGGTCATAGAGATATGCGCGTGCAGAGGGTTGCTGGTGGTGTCACGCCACGGCTGTGACTGTATATTGGTGGCTGCAGGCGATCGGGTGCTCGAGTTGGCAACGTTCCACCTTTGCCGCTGATAACAGCGCTGTTGTATTTTGTTGTAATGGCTGCAGTATTTATTCGTGATAGCCCGATGGGTGGCGGCCGCTTCGAGTGGTTTTGTTCATGTAGGCTGGGTGCTAATAGTAATTAGCATCAGGGTAACCCAATTGGCTATATGCCATCTGCCATGATCGCACTACTGTCGGGCTCAGGGTCCTTGTAAGCCACCAGGCATTGCGCATGCGGACATGGCCGAAGGAGGGCCAGAACCATTGCCGCAATACTACGCGCCATTATAAATAGAACAGCGCAAAGCTGAATGCAGAACGCCGCATGTAGGTTAAATGCATATTGGATAAACTATGTAACTGCACAGCGTATGAGTCGATGGAAAACGCTGTTGATCCTAATTCGGATCGTCGTCGAAGAATGCCGCGAGATGGCTCACCACATCACCGATTGGTGGCCCTCCAAGAATAACAAGGAGCAGATTTATCGCCAACGGAACGTACGGTAAAACTTTTTTGAATCCCGTGGTGAGCCTTGACCTTTTAGTCTCTCTCTTAATCTGCTGTTCAACTTCCTCCACGATATCTCGCTTCAGACTCACTTGTTGCTTCTCCGCGTCCTTCAGATTCCCACTTCGTAGCCGCATATCTGCTTGGATCTGACGCCCCATAATGCGATCGTCTTCTCGGAGCTGCGAGCGTAGAGTCTCGAGATCTCGCAACTCTTTCTCGAATTTGGCCCTTTGTTCGCTCAGGCCATCGCTCACATAAGATCCAGCCGCGGTCTCGTCTAAGTTCTTTCCTTCGTTGGCCATCTCATCCTGCAGTTGTAGCAATACGTTTTCTTTGACGAGGATTTGCGCTGTAATGGCTCGTGCTGAGCCGCTATCGCCGTGATACCGACACAAACTAGAACCGTGGCCTAGCATGTAGGCCCAGAACTGTTCTCGGAGCTCGCGTTCTCTGGCCGCCCCAGTTGACTCGTCAACATCACCCCATCTGCTGGTCACTAGAACTACATTTCTCATCGCGTTGATCCCGCAAATACGCTTGAAGACTTCAAAAGTCTTGATTGCTGAACCAGCGTACCTGTTGTCCGTAATTCTGTGGATATAGATAATACCCTTGAGCTGCACACCGAGGGCATGTTGACCCGCAAGGAGCTTTGCAATTTCGGTGAGAATTTCAGAGTCTTTGCGATTGCTATCATCAAACCCCGGGGTATCAATTATCAATGCTTTAGTGCCGCCCACTGACACTGGGATCGGCGTGCACTGTTGTGTGCCTAGAGGAGAGCCCATGATATTAGCAAGTGCGTTTTCAGTCCAAGTATTACCACTGTGGCCATACTTACATGAGTTTAGCGACGCGCCTTCTGGAACGACAGTTCTGCCAGCTAGTCGATTGATGAAATAGCTCTTGCCGGATCCAGTCACCCCCATGATAAGTATCATAGGAGGGCCACGATCGGCGTCGAGCCGAATATCGGCAATGTCTGGGGACTCGGCTCTGCTCATAATCGTAGCAATGGGATACAGTGGTAACCGTTATGTTTTCTAACTCTCCCTAGGCTATGGCGTTGCGTCTTTTTATTATAATAGAATACTATTGTTCTTGCCAAATATATCTTTATCAGAGTATCCCGCCTAATGAAGCCTTGGGGAAGCTTCATGGCAGAAGAAATGATAATGATGGGAGTGCTACTGGGCGGCCGCATAAGCGGGAGTGCCACTGGGCGGCCGCATAAGCAGGCTCGCCACTAGCGTCTTATCACAAGAACCCGTGCAGCGGCTGCGACTGGAGGCGTGAAAGTGTACTTACTTCTGGGCATTTTTCAATAGATGGGATTGTGTTCCGCCGTTGTGGGCTGGGTGACCATGGGTTGATTGGTGCGAAATAGAGTAGCTGAAATTCAGCGATTGACCCCGGTTCTTGACTATCATTATATCACACAGTGAAGACTATAAGCACAGTGTTCAGGACATATTTACGATGACGCAGCTATAAGCACCATCGAAACGCAGTTGTCCAATCCTTACATCCCCTTACCTGGTGATGTCCCCCTATAGCTCTACTTTACTGTACTATTCTGTATCTTCCGTATCTTCGTCCTCCAATCTTCAACAACCGGCTTGAAACCAATCCATAATAACCCCCTATCACATTTACCAGCATGCCACGGAGTTCGTACTTACCGCCTGGGTCGAGTTCCCTCTTCGAAGCGACTAGTACCAATAGTGCGCAGACTTCCACCGCCGGGACATCGACCAGCATGGGGGATTCGACCATAGTAGTGGGCATAGACTTTGGGACAACGTAAGATTCCATCGGCTCAATTTGAATATCCCGTCCCATCTTGTTGATGTAATTCCAGACACTCAGGCGTTTGCTGGGCGCTCAACGAAGGCCAAAAGAAGCTCCGGGTGATCATGGACTGGCCGAACCCACAAGCTGCTAATGCTAATGCGGAAAAAGTGCCTTCGACGATTTCATATCAAGATGGCATTGTGCATAGTTGGGGGTACGAAGTAGATATCAGGGCAGAGAGCTTCAAATGGATCAAAATTCTTCTTGAACCGGAGAAAAAATATTCCCAGACTGTCGCTGAAGTAAGGGATAGCAACAACCTTCTTACGAAACTCGGCAAGACGGCGGACGAAGTAGTGACAGACTACTTACGACAGTTATGGGAATATACGCGGGAGGACATTCGGAAGCGTATTGACGAGGAACGTTGGGAAGACATATTCAGGGTTCACGCCGTACTGACTGTCCCAGCGATGTGGTCGCATAAGGCTAAAGACAGAACACTCGCCGCCGCTCGCAGAGCAGGTTTCCCGGAACATATAGAAATTGTCACGGAGCCTGAAGCAGCCGCTCTAGCGACACTGAAAGGCAAAGAGCAAGAAAACACCCTTAGAGTAAGTTCGTCCGCCGAGGATTTGGAATAAACGCTAAGAAGTCAGCCCGGTGATGCTTTTGTTGTTTGTGATGCTGGAGGTGGCACTGTGGTAAGTATTCTCGCCGAGAATTCCATCGTATACTACTCACCGCTGCTAGGATCTTATAAGCTATAGGGTTAAGTCTATAAATCCGTTAGTTCTTGAAGAGTGTGCTATCGGAGATGGTATGCAATTGGAGCCACTTAATGAATTTGCTTGCTGACTGCCGTTCTAGGGGGCCTATGCGGATCAGTATTTCTCGATTTGGCTTTTGAGAAGTGGGTTATTCAGGTGGTTGGCAAAGAGCAATACTCAAGAATCAAGGTGGCCAGCCGAAATAAGATGCTGCGCGAGTTTGAATATGGCATCAAGAGATCTTTTAATGGCGACACCGGTAAAGATTACTCTGTTGATCTCAGGGGGGTAGAGGATAACCCAAAGGAGGATATTCTAGATGATAACATCCCTGTGAAACCGTGAGTTGTCTTTTCATAATTTTTGATAATGTGTGTACCGTTCCCTAATCCTTGAGTCTCAAATGTTAGGACAGTTCTGCGGACGATTTTCGACCACATATACTGCAAAATCGACCAGCTTGTTCAACAACAGGTCCGGGAGGTTCAGGAAAAGAACCTCAATGTCAAGGTCAGAGCCTTTGCTAAGCCACATATATTTTCATGACTCACCTGACTCCTATTAGAGCATCCTACTCGTGGGGGGGTTTGGTGAGAACAGGTACATACATCAACAGCTGGAAGCGACATATAAATCTCAGAATATACGGGTACTTCAAGTCGACGGCGCGTAAGTCATTTGTCTTTCCCAATGCCTGTCCAACATTTATTGATAATCATTTGTGATAATTAGCTGGTCATCTATCTGTCGAGGTGCTTGCATGTGGGGACTTGAACAAGATGTTTATATTCGACGTGGACAAAACGGCGAGAGGGGCGATTCTACCATAGGGAGACCAAACGGCACTATTACGGCTCGAATCTCGAGATACAGCTACGGCATTCTTATTATGGAGCCATTTGACCCAGTGAGGCATGTATGGCGCGACCGTTTCCAGGATCCAGCAAGTGGAGATATGATGGCCAATAATCAAATGCGATGGCTACTCAGACGGGTACGTTCTCGTCATATGTTTGCTGCATTATTTAACTAAATCATTCAGGGAGAAATGCACGAAATCGGTGCTACAATGGATATCGGTGTGAAAGAGGCTGTCAATGGAATCGGTTGGAGAAGCAAAGGGAACCGACCATTCCATCAAAGATTATATTACTCCGATCAAGCTGTGGCATCTAGCCGGAAGGACGATAGTGAGTTCCTTATTGTTCTTATACAGAGTCTTTTCGTACACTAACGTGCAGCTCTCTAAGGTGTGCGGCAGTTATGCAGTGTTATCTTTACCGTCCCTGAAAAGGATATCCGTCAGGCCGCAAAAAGCTACAGGAGTCCAGTTGGGAGTGGGAAATGGAGGGATACTTACTTCAATATGATGGTTCGTCTCCGGAGTGGTGTGCTTGACTTCATCGTCTGCCAAAAAGGCGTGGTAGTTGGACAAACGGAAGTCAGCTACTCGGATATCGAGTAGGAAGCGGTGCTGTGTTAAGTGTAATTACAAGGGATATACACCTACAATGATTTGGTATTATCTCTTATCAAATGACGATATTTTATGTATATTACTCGCCCTATTTCTGGCTTGCTACTTGTCATTCACAGATGCCTTTTTTTTTTCATCTATGCGAGCTCAGGGAAGACGATACCAATCCCTACGTCCGTCCCAGTGCATATACTGTAGACAACCGTAGCATAGTGCTTTGCCCGTGAACATAATCCCGGCGCCATCACCTTGTAGGCTTCATGCAGGTACACGAAGGCTCGAATGCTAGGAATCTCCGCATGACCCCATCGCTTGATCTCAAATTTCTTTCCACCCCTGGGATAGGCAACAATGTCGTATCCGAGGGCTTCAAACCCCTTGATTATTGCTTCAATTCCATCTTTCGCCCTATTGTTTGAAATAAGCGTAAATCCTAGGGTAAAGTACCCGTCCCAAAGTGCCGGACGCACTGCCCCTGGCCTGGTCGGATAAGTTTTGTCCGCCTGGCTAAGCAAGCCTGAGATCTTGGTAAGAAGCTTCGGGTCGACAGTTTCCTTTTTGACGGTAACCTTCAAGATAGATTTGAGAGCTTTTAGTAGACTGTTACGCGTTGAAAGCGTCTTCTTCGTCGTCGACTTGCAATCAAGACACCACAGACAGTCACAGACAAATCCCCAGTTCTCTATTCTCTTCTGGGCTTCTTCGTATGTCGTCTCCACACCACGGATTCGATATGGGAACTGGAGCTCTGTGCCGGCTGGGAGGTCTTGGCACGCACGCACAATTTGCATATCTCCGATGAAGGATCGTCGGCAATTCCCAAGGCAGGCGTGGTTGATGCGCGAAGCCAATAGCCAGATACCACCGGTTGTATATTTTTCCTCGTCTTCACTATGTTGGCTGTATATCTTCGTCCCATGGCTGGTCCTTGGAGCGCCGAAACAGTTTATATTCATCACCCTATCCACAAAGAAGCTAGCACCATGTCAGTGAACTCGTCATCCATGAAGCATGTGATGACTTACGTATCGACTATTGGCCGGCCATCTGCTTCGGAAACAGCCACTGGTACATAATCCCCATGATACAAAGCTTTGAATTCTTCCGAAGCTTGAGGGGAGTGATATAGCTTCTGGATGATCTTCGTCAAGAGGTGTGCGTGTCCGCCCAATCTACCTTGTTTCGTCTCCAGTTGCATCAATACTATCATGTTCATGCGTCCAATAGGGTCGTCGGTATCTGCATAACAATATGCGAACGCCTTTTCACACAGAAGGAGCTCGCCAGCTTTCACAGACCTGGTCGTGAAGAGCCCATTCCCACGCCCCTGGGATTCGCGCACGACTAGGGGCCCCTGGTAAGTTGCGCAATCGATAATAGGAGGGGTCGCCTCAGCCTGGCCATACATAGACGCGAAATCATACTCGCCTCTTTGTACTTCTTTGATCCGTTTCGCAGCTCGCTGGGACTCCTGTTTGGCTTCCCTGTTCTGAGGATATGATTGTGTAAAGACACGCCACTTCTCGAGGCTTTCGGCGGGCTTGCCGAGCTCATATAAAGCCCTAGCCTGTCGAAAAAGACTCTTCTCGGTCGCGTGAACACTCGCAGCATCGAATAGGGCTTTCTCTGGTCGGCCTAGTTGAAGGTTTACAAAGGAACGATTGAGGCGAGCCAATTGTTCTTCCTCGGGTGTCTGAGCAGTACGCATCGCATCAGAGTAGCTATATAGGGAAACGAAAATGTTAGCTTACTTCGGAATAAGATCATATGTACAACTAGAGTTAGGCTCTCATAAATATACTTGGCGTCATAGGACTTACAGTTTCTCTGCTTTAGTCCACTGTTTGTGTTTTACGGCCAAATTCCCTCCCTTGCGTAGTACTTCAGATGTTTCAGACTTGGGATATTTATTCCTCCATTTTGAAGGAATGCACGGATCGCTTTCATGAAGCCAAACAACATCGCTGATATGATCAACTCTGACGCTATAGCTTCCATCAGCGGTAGCCTTAAAGAATGGTTCTTTAATGACCAAGACCATATGTGGGTATAGGATATCTTCTGGGTCAGCCTGTGGAGGCTTTGGCTGATGATACAGCTGGAGTAGGACTGCAGTGCCTTCTTCATCTTCGACAATGGCCATGATAGCGTTCATGTTGTCGGGCGGGGTGATGACTCGGACTACCGCTTTCCTGCCTCGATGGTGCTTCTGGAGTTCCATTTGCGAGATGGCGATGGGGGTAAGCTCAACAATCGAGCGTACGCTTGGAGCGTAGGCAGGTGGAACTTGTGTTGTCATGAGCCTAGGTTCTCCGTCCGCCTGGGACTGTTGGTTGCTTCGACGTTGGTTCATAAACAAGCCAACGACATCTTGCGGGCGCGGGTGGTGTTTCGGGATGTACCCCCGCCGAAGATTCGCTCTCTCGGCCGCATTAATGCATCTCTGGAGCATGGAGGCGATCTGTTCGCCTGTTGGTGTCTCCATGGTGTACTGTTTAGCTCTCGGGGGATCTTGGGACAAGCCCGCGTTACCGCGATGGTAGAAGAAACAAATATGAACCACCTTGATTTATTTCATGAGCAACAGAAACCCTGACACCTCACCTCAGTATGTCATGCCTCCGGGTTTTCTACAAGGTTTCTTATCAAGTTGGAGTGTGCACAACATTGGTGCCGAGACGATGCTTCAGCGTTGCAGTGCTGACAATGGATGCTGGGTGACAGGTGTGTAATTCCCATTGGATGGCGGATAGGCACATGGCTATATGTAGGTTCCCGACGCAGGCATCAGCTTCTAGGTTACGCACTGTTATGTTTCAAGGCCGGGTGCTCTGTAATGTTTATCACGGCGAGAGTCAACTGGGCTGGATACCCCGCTGGGCTGTGGATTATCCAGCCACTGCTAGAAAGCTGCTTTGTAGGGTTGGTTTGTAGAGCCCGCAGGCGGTGCTCAATCAATCAATAACGCGTTAGCAACGTTTGCCTCCAGCTCACCGGGCATGTGATATGACGTCCATACGTATACCATGTCTCAAACTACCCCTCCTACTCGCTACATGTGTGACTCATATCGCTTGTTCATCGTTGGTTGGTTTGGTTTCCGTGTTTGACTAGCAACGCGAGGGGTCATAAGGGCAGCGGCAAGCTATCCTGATATCCCAACCCACGCTCACCGACCAGGACACAAATTGGGCACCCCCAAACTGGAGCGTTCCTGCGATAATTACTTGGTGCATGCTGATCGGTTCGATTACCATGCTGCTGTCAGGATGGCTCTATATACTCAGAGAGTGTCAGACACGGCAAATTAAATCCACACCCACTCTAAATAATTATAATAACAGAAATTAGGGATCTTTGCAGCCTGATCTATTACAAACATATACTACATACAGGCGGTGATTGAAATGCTTCTATCTACGAAGGTTGCGCAGCCTGCAGGCCAGAGCAGGTATCTTTAGGTCACTTTCTTACTGTGTGGCGGTATGCTACCTTCCCCTATTGAAATTACCAGTAGGCGTCTTCTGCCGTCCCAGGCCGTAAATATGCATACCAAATGAAGTCGATATATTCTTCCAGTGGTAACCAGGAATGCAAGACTGGTAGCCTTTTTGACTCTGAGAGAAAGGAAAGTACACTGTCTAATGCCTGGGATGCGTACTTTTTATTCTGGCTCACACCCAGGACAAGAAAGACTCATTACAAGCGTCATATAAGTCATACTTGTGTAAGATATGTACGGATTAGCCGTATCTGTAAATGTTTCAAAAAATAGATAGGGGAGTGTGCTAGAGTGGGAAGGGGGGACTACCGGACTAGCAGGCTAGTAACGTGTGACAAGTAAAACGAAGCTAGTAAATGCGCTTTAATAAACGCCAATATTGAAATGAGTGTGAAGGTTTAAGCATCCCTTGTAAAGTAGCGAACAGAGTACGCCCTACAAAAAGGCGGGTGAAGTGGTATAGGGGGTTGGGTAATGAATACATATACGTTGAACCAACAGTCATGATATAGTTACTTTCATGCTGGAGGCAACAGAGCCTCTGTTAGATACAAACTTGTGTGGAGTACAGTTAGGAAGCATATGGGACGAGAACTAGGCAAGTATATGAACTAACGTCGAAGTTTTAGTCGAAAATGGATTACTGCATTCCCTACATATATCTTAATACCACACAACAGAAAGTACGGCCGCGACGTTCTACTCTTTGTGGTTTAGCACATCTCAAAAGTTTTGTATAACGACGCTTTCCTAGATGATAAGTAATCTTGCCCCTTCAATGTAACTATTTCTTCAAAGAATTGGGTGATGAATATAGCATCTACACTATCAAGGAGCAACTGGTAACGGAACCAAAGCAATCCCCCTTAGCCAAAGGAGGTAGGACCAAAACGGCATCATGCTTAGTTTTTTCTCCCTTGAGCTGTTGAATACGTAAAATTAAGGGGGCTGACATGTAAAGGTAACACGTTGGCCAACATAGGGTATTACCATGTGCTAGCATAGTCTGAGTATAAATATCGCCGACCTCACAAGAACAATGCACATTCCTCTCGAAACTAACAATCAACTCCGGCCTGTCAAAACCACACACAAACAGCTCTCTCTCTGACCAAAATGTCAATTAAAGTCGAAGCCCAGTCGAATTATGCCTTCCGTCAAGATTTATTTTACGTTAGAGCCACCGTCACAGCCGGCACGGAGCCTTGCGAGGAAATTTGGCTCTCGCTATTCAATGGAGCTGGATGTATAGTTGAAGGCACCTTGAGAAGGGAGGTATGGAGCCCCTCAGGCGGAACTCAAATTTTTGAGTGGCGGGAGAAATGGTTCAAAGATCAGAAGCCGGGACGCGGCTTCAAGTTTGTCGTCACAATAGTCTCGAAGGGCGCTCCAATGATGCAATCGCAGAGCGCTCTTATCGACCTACAAGGTCTAGGTATCCAGTAAGGAATACCCGATCCAATAATGGCACCAATATAGCAAACCAGTGGCGGTGAGTATAGAAATATCATATTAGCCTTGCAACTTGGTATTGTACTGACCGGCTTATTCGAATAGCCTAATAAATCGCACAAGACTGGCACAATCCATTTTCAACTCTCTTTTGGTTGACCATTTTTCTTTTATGAAAACCCCTTATTCTGTTCACATCAATCAACAATCGGGGGGTTTGATGGCGTCACATGTGCTCGGAGTACCGCTTTAAACTTTTGAAAGTCCCAGAGATTTGAGGTAAAGGGGCTTGCAGTCTATCCCAGCATCAATACTCATGTTGAGAGCATCAATGAGTAGATACCGTTCATTCGTTCGCCTTGTTAGTATCATCATCGAATACAACTTGTTCATTATTAATGAGTTTGGGCGTAAGCGCAATGTAAATACTCACCCTGTCTACGAGCCTACAACTATTTGTGGAATTCGATTTTAAATGACATGTCCCAAGATCTACACCTTCGCCAAAACTACAATTATATGTAGGTACATTGTATCTCTCCCACTCTCTTTTTGCGTTGTAGTTGGATGATTCATATGAATTTGCCCCCCATATGAGACTTTTTATGTTGAATATTGAGATAACGCGCAATAAAAGGGGCTAAGACTTATCAGCAGGAAAACGAAACTTGAACGATGTGCTTGTTATTTCCCTTGTTGATTACATTCAAGGGCAATCCGTGTCAGGTCTCCAGGTCCCGGTTTCAGCAATATGACGCCAATGGTCTACATTATGAAAATTAATGTAAATGAATAACACACAATGTCATAGTGTTAGAATCAAAGGTACGATATCAATATGAATTCATCCACTTCGTTATTGATTTCGCCTGTGGCCACAGTTATCAACATGCTAGGCAGAATTCTCATTTCATATTGCTTCTGCTACTTTTTTCTTTGCTTGATTTAAAACCGCCAGAACGTCATCCAAATACGGGGTACCACTGAACGCCGAAATTAAAGTTTCTTCGGCTGTCACAATTTTATTGAAAGTCTTGAACTCACTTTCCCTAAGTATTTGCCAAAAATATACCACAGGATCAGCATCATACTCAAGCAAAAGCTTCGCGATTGTCCAATTCATTTTGGTAACCTCAGAGCCAAAAAACCAGTCGCCCCATAAACTAATAAGGAATGTTTTCCACAGTGTGTGTCATAGGGTTGTAAAAAGCCCAGCCCATGGGCGCCCATAATAGCCCATGGGCTCTTGGCGGGCCTTTATAAAAGCTTATAAGCTTTTAGCAGGCTTTTATAAAAACTTATAAGCTTTTAGCAAGTTTTTATAAAAGCTTATAAGTTTAAAAAAGCTGTTAAAAATTTATAAATTTTTATAAGCTATTTATAAATTAAAAATTAAAAATTATTTTTATGTTAATTTTATTTTAATTATTAAATTTAAAAATATTATTATATTTAAAATCAAATTTTATTAATAAAAATATTAATATAATATTTATAATAATAAAAGCTATAATAAAAATTAAAATAAATATATATATTTAAATAATAATTAATAAATTATAATAAAAATAAAATATTAAAAATATAAAAATAAAATAATTAATATTAAAATAAAAGCTATATTAAAATAAAGCTGTTTTTAAAAATAAATAGCTAATATAATTTAAATAAAATATATTTTTTTTAAATTATATTTAAAATTAAACTATATTAAATAAAATATAAAATTTATAATTATTAAAAATAATATAAAATTTATATTATTATATATTAAAAGTTTTAAATTATATTATTAATTATAAATATATTAAAAATAATATAAACTAAAATATAATATTTTTATAAAAATAAAATATAAAATAAATAATAATATTTTAATTTATATAATTTTTAATTATTATAAATAATTAATATAAATATTAATATATAAAATATAATAAAAATTAATAATTAATTATAATAAATATTAAAAATAATATAAACTATTTTTAAATAATATTTATATAAAGTTTTAATATTATTAAAATAAATATTAAAAAAATATATAAAAACTATGTTTTTTATAAATTATTATAAAAAAATTAAAAATATATTAATAAATTTTAATAATAATTATTAAAAATAATATTTATATTAATTAAATAATAAATAAAATAATAAAAATGAAAATGTAAGCTTGTTTTTATATAAAATAAAAAATAAATTATATTTTTAGTATAGTTTACTAAGGGTAGTGTGGTATTGAGTCTGTAAAAGTGTGATGTAGAATTAAAGAAGGAAGGGCTTCTGGTCCCGCAGGGACCAGAAGCCTTAGGCTAGTACCTTATCTAATCTACACAATCCTTATCTAGCTAGCTGCGCTAGCTAGATAAGGAGCCCCCTCTTCCTGACTGTGTCAATTTTTTAAAAATAAAAAAAATTAATATATATATTAATTTATATATTAATTAATTTATTTATTTTAAAAACTTATATTAATAAAATAATAAAGTTTAAAATTTTATTTTAAAATTAATAACAAATTATTTAATATAAAAATTATTTTAATAATAATATTATAAATAATTATATTTTAAAAATAATTATAAAACTTATTAAATTTATAAAATTAAAATATTTTAAAATAATTAATTAAATAAAAATATTAATTTTTATATAAATTAAATATAAAAAGTTTTAAAATTTTTTATTTTATAAAAGCAAATTATTAGCCTGTTTTTATATAAATTTTTGCAAATATTTTTAAAAGCTATAATAAAAACGTTTATATTAAATTAATTTTTAATAAAATAATATTTATAATTAATATTATTATTATTAAAATTAATAATTTTAAATATATTTTTAAATAAATAATAAATACTATGTTTTTATTATTAAAATTAATATATAAAGCTAGCTAAATAAAAAGTTTAATAATAAAAATATATAATTAATAATTATTATAATTTATTTAAAATATTTGTTTTAAATATAATTAAAAATTAATATAATAAAAAAAAAATTATTATAAGTTTTTAATTTAAATAATAATTTAAACTAAGGGCCTAAAGCGAGCTTGCGAGCGTGATAAAAATTGCGAAAAGGTGAGAGTTGCGAGTGGAAGAAACCAGACGTGCGGATAGATTAACTATTCGGCTTGCGTTTCGTTGTACAGGTCAACTCTTCAGTGGTTAGTTTCCTACCCTTTTATAGACAGCCGCAGGCTGTCTTTCCGGACTGGCTGTATTTGTGTTCGAATTCGGTCGGGGATTTGTATCGCGTAGCGTGCGCGCACGAGTGCAGTCCGCCGCGTGGGGCTTGCAGGGCTTGCGTGTGCATGTGACAATAATAATAATAATAATAATAATAATAATAATAATAATAATAATAATAATAATAATAATAATAATAATAATAATAATAATAATAATAATAATAATAATAATAATAATAATAATAATAAGAATATATAAATATATAAATTATTATATTAATAATAATATTAAATAATATAAATAATATTATAAATAATTAATAATATAATATAAATTATAAAATAAATATATATAATAAAAGCTATAATAAAAAGCCAAAATATTAATATTAATATATAATAAAATATAAATTTAACTTTTTAAAATAAATTATATAAAAAAAAATGAAAACTTTTGTTTTAATTGTTATATTAATTTTATATTAATTATAATTTCATATATATTTTAAATAATTTTATAATATTAAAAAATATTAATATAATTTATAAACTAATTTAATATATAATTATTATTAATTTTAATTTAGCTATAAAACTATTTTATTTTTAATAATAACGTAATTTATAAATTAATATATATATTAATTAAAACTATTATATAGCTTTAACAGCAGTTTTTAATTTTTTGTTTAAGCTTTATAAAATATAAGATTTTTTAATATATAATTTAGCTAGTTTTTTTAATAATTTTTTAGCTGTTTATTTATATTTTTAAAAATAAAATATATATTTTTAGCCGAGATAATATTAATATTTTTATATATAACTTTTTTAAAAATAAATTAATATTATAATATTATATAATATATATAATATTAAATATTAGCTTAATATTTTTAATTATTAAAATAATTTAATAGTTATAAATTATATTAAAATTTATAGTTAAAATAAAATAAAATTCATATAAAGCTTATTAAAAATAAAAATAATAACTATTTTATTAGCTTTTTATAAAATATTAATAATTAAAGCTTAAAAATAAAATTTTTAGCTAATTTTATTAAAAATAATTTTTATATTAAATAAATAAAAATATTTTTTAAACAATAAAATTTAATCAAAATTAAATTATAACATGTAAATATTTTAAAATATTTTATTTATAAAAAATATTAAAATATATTAATTTTATATTAATTAATAAAAATTTATTTTAAATAAATTTTAATGTTTAAAAAAATATAAATAAAGTTTTTAAAAACAACAGCAGATAATTTTATTTAATATATTATTATTATTTATTATTATTTATTAGTTTAAATAAGCAAGCAGGATTTTCTGCTTCAGGATTTTTATTTTAAAATTTTTGCTTTAAAATTTTCTGTTTTAAAATTTTTAGCGCGGGATTTTTAACGCAGGATTTTTAGCGCGGGATTTTTAGCGCAGGATTTTTAGCTCAGGATTTTTAATGCAGGATTTTTAGCTTAAAATTTTTAAATTATAATAGTTAAATTTATTAAAATTAATAATAAATATTAAAATTAGTTTTTTTATTATATCTAAGTTTTATTAATGTTGTTATATTTTTATTATAACTAGTTTTTTATTTTTATAACTGGTCTTTTTTATAGTTAGTTTTTATATAATAATTATTTTTTTAGCGGCAGCAGCTAATATTTTATAATTATTAAATTTTTTATTAATTTTTAAATTAATAAATAAAATTATTATAAACATATTATATTTTATTTAAATTTATTTTATTAAAATTTATAATATTTAAATTTAATATATAAATATTTAATATAGGTTAAATAATTTTTAAACTTATAAATATTATAATTATTATTTTATAAAAATAAATAAAAGTTTTAAATTTATAAAATATAAAATAAAATAAAAATTAAATAATAAATAAAATTATTTAAAAAAACAGCTGATTAAAAAATATAAAAAGTTATATTAAAATTTTTAAACTATTTTTATTTTAATTATTTTTAATTTTAAAAATATTAATAAAAATATATTAAAAAAAATAAAAATAAAAATAAAAAAACTCATAATTAAGTTTATAAAATAATTTTTAACGTTTATATTTTTTAACTTAAAATATTTTTATAAAAATAAAAAATAAAAATAAACTTATAATAAAATTGATAAAAGATTCTTTTTATTAATATTATATTTATTTTTAAAAATATTAATAAAAATAAAAATAAAAATAAATATTAAAATAAATTTATAATCAAATTTATAAAAAAAATTTTTATTAGCTAAAAAATATTTTATAAAAATATTAAAAAAATAATAAAAATAAAACAATAAAAAAATTATATTAAAGTTTTATAAATTTTATTATTTCAAAAATTTATTTATATTTTATAAAATATTAATAAATAAGTTTATTAATATTTAATATTAATAAAAATATATTAAATAAACTTTTATAATTAAATTTAATTATAAAAGCTTAAGTTTTTAAATATAATATTATAAAAACATTAATAAAAAAATTATGAATAAAACAGTTTTATTTATAATAAACTTTATAAATTAATTTTTTTGTTTTAATAAGTTTAAACAATTAAAATTTATTAATAAATTAATTAATATAATAATTAAAATAAATGTAAATAATAATTTAAAAAAAACAAAAAACACATGAAATTAATTTTTATTAACTTATATAGTTTAAAATTAACTAGTTATAACAGTATTAAATCGTTTTTTAATTAATCAATATTAAAATCAATATAAAAGTAAATAAAAACTTTAAAAAAACATATTTTATTAATTTTTTATTTTTTTTAAAGTTTTAACTAATTAAAAAGTTTAAATTTAATTATTTAAACAATTAATATAATAATTAAAATATAAATAAAATATAATAAACTTATTAAGCAAATTTATATTAAAAAAAACCTAGTTTTAATAATAAAGCTTTTTAAATATTAATAAAGTTATGTTTTAAATTAAAAAGGGTTAAAACTTTAAAAAATAAATATATAATTAATAACTTATAAAATTAGCAAACATTTTAAAAATAAAAAAATTATAAAAAAAAAAAAAAAGTAGGTGTTAATAAATAAAAAGCTTTATTAATAATTAAAATTAAACCTACTTTTTAAGCTTATTATTATTAATACAAAATATTTTATAAAAATTAATATATTTAAATAAAATTAAATTAGAAATTAAATTA
This sequence comes from Rosellinia necatrix, assembly GCA_021209875.1. Taxonomy (NCBI): domain Eukaryota; kingdom Fungi; phylum Ascomycota; class Sordariomycetes; order Xylariales; family Xylariaceae; genus Rosellinia; species Rosellinia necatrix. The sequence continues at coordinate 1,440,230 of JAGYVD010000003.1, forward strand.
AAAGTTAAATAAAAATATAAATTAAATAAAATATATATAAAAATTAAATAAAAATTAAATAAAACATACAAATTAAATAAAATATATATAAAAATACAAATTAATTAAAAATTAATTAAAAATAAAAATTCACTATAAATTAAATAATAATAAAAGCTAAATAAAAATACAAATTAAATAAAATATATATAAAAATTCAATAAAAATTAAATAATAATATAAATTAAATAAAATATAAATATAAATGCAATAAAAATTAAATAATAATAAAAATTAAATAAAAATACAAATTAAATAAAATATATATAAAAATTAACTAAAAATTAAATAATAATATAAATTAAATAAAATATAAATATAAATGCAATAAAAATTAAATAATAATAAAAATAAAATAAAAATACAAATTAAATAAAATATATATAAAAATTAACTAAAAATTAAATAATAATATAAATTAAATAATAATAAAAATGAAAAAAATATATATAAAATTAACTAAAAATTTAAAAAATTAAATAATAATAAAAATTAATAAAAATTCAATATATATAAAAATCCAAAAGAATTAATAAAAATTAAATAAAAATTAAATAATAATAAAAATTAATAAAAATTTAATAAAAATTTCATAAAAGTTTAAAATTTACTAAAAATTTTATATATAAAAAACTAAATAAAAATAAAAATAAAAAATAAATATTATTTTAATTATTACTGTTATAAATATTAGTATTATTAAAATTATTATTATTATAATTATAACTACTTTAATTATTATTTTATTATTATTTTAAGTATTATTATTTAAATATAAATTTATATTTAATTTTTAAATTAAAATAAAATAAAATAATATAATAAATAAATTAATAATAAAACAATTAAAATAAAATTAAAATAAATAATAATAAAATAAAAACTATTATATAAAATAATAATAAATTTTTTAAAAAACAGATGATAATAATAATATTATTATTATATTAATAAACTAATTAATATAGCTTTTATATAACTTTATTAATAGTGCTACTAGCAGCGTTATAACAGGTTTATAAAACTTAATATATATTAAAATATAAAGTTTATAGCAATTAAAAACATATATTTTAATAATAACTAAAAATATTAATAAATATATAAAATATAATATATATTTTTATATTTATATTAATATAATATTTATTTTTTGCTAATATTTTATAATAATTATATATTAAACTTTATAATTATAACCTGTTTAATATATATAACATAATAATTTACAGCTATTTAAATATTAATAAAATATTATTTTATTAATAATATTATATAAACTTACTATTAAATATTTTATATATATATACTTCTGCTGCTTTTTATAATATTATAATTATTTCAAGTTATATATGTCATTTTTTATTTTTGTTTAATATAATTTTATATGTTAGCTTTTAAAATAATACTTTTAATATTAATAGCTTAATTTATTTTTAATAATATTTAATTTTTAAAATATATTATTTATATTATTAGCTATTTATTTATATATTAATTAATATTATAATTAATTAAAAGCTTATTTTTAGTTTTTATTATTACTTGTTTTATATACGCAAAATTATTTTTTAATTTTATTTTTAGCAACTATATTACTAGTAGGTTTTTGTTTTTTTTTTAAGCGTTTAATAGCCTAGAGATTTTTATTATTATTAAAAAGCTGTTTTTTTATAATAAAAAATAGTAATAGTTTTAAAAATAAACTTTAATGATTAAAAATAATAGCTAGTATTATAAATAATAACTATAAATATTTAATATTTATATCTGTTTAAAAAATAATGTTTTTAAAATTTTATACAGCAACATATTTAAACGGGCTAATAATACTAGATCTATACATATAAATATTAAAATAGAATTTATTATTCATAATAATTTAAATAATAAAATAATTAGTAGCAGCATAATAAAATCTTATAAAATAAATATTATAAAAAAATATTTTTTATTGTTTTAATAAATATAAATAACTTTAAAAATAAAAGTCTAACCTGCTTATTATTTAATATAGCTATAATATAAATTAATATAATAAAATTTTTTTATAATAAATAATTTTTATTTTTAAATTATTATATTATATATTGTTGAATGGGCTTCGTACGTGCGATGCATGTACTGTTCACGCGTGAAACAGAATACAACTTCTTATTATATAATGTTTATTATGCTTGATAATTAGTCTATCTAAATAACTATCATGCATAGCATTATTTCAAGTCTTATACAAGAATTCTACTAGCGTACGACCTACTAAAATAACAGCGATAATATAGCTTGTCTTATATATAAAGCATACACGCTGTATGCATATACGTGACATATATACCATATGCTTATATAAAACATATGCACGTATAACAGCTGTAAGTAACTGTGACCAATTGCCATAGTTCTAACATATATATTAAATTTAATCTGATTTATTTATTATTTACTGCTGCTTATAATAATTAATAGTAAATTATTTATTTTTATTTAAAAAAGGTTAAAAAGCTTATAAATAATTATAACAGATTATTATTTATATTTTTCTGTTTTTAATTATATTATTTTTAATTTTTAGTTATAAATTTTAATATTATATTATAATAAAACAAAATTAATATTTTTATAACTTTTAATGTTAAATATTTATAACCAGCTTTTTTATAGTATTAAATATTATTAATAGTTTTAATAATGTTTTTAATAGCTTATTTATTATATAATTTTAACTGTTAATATTTAATATAAAAATGTTTTAATTTATTTAAAAACTAACTTTAATATTATATATATAATAAAATATAACATTAAACTTTTTAAACATAACTTTATATTATTTTATAGTTTAAACAGTATAATATAATTAACGATTAAATAACTAAGATTAATAAAATATAATATATATTAAAATATAAAATTAATAGGCATTAGATAGTTGGAAAGAGATAAAGATTAATTTACCATTTATCTCCTAGTTTAACTAATGTATAGCTATTTCTAAAAGCCTTCCGGAAGAAAGGCTTTACTAAAGAAAGCTTCTTAAAAAAAGCTTTTTTAAAAAAGGCGTCCGATAAAACAGCTTTTTTAAAAAAGTTGTCTGTTGGGATAGCTTTATAATTGCCTCTAATATAAAAGTATCAACGACCTTGTTGATTTATAACAGCTAAAAAAAAAGAATTAAAGCAAAAAAAATCTCCTGCGCTTTTTAGAAGTGTTTATAAATAATAATAATATTTTCGGTCTGCAAGTTTAAGCTTAATCTATTAATAATAAAATATAAAAAAGTAAAAAATAAAAATATAAAAAAGGAGTCTAATATATTTATAATTTATAACTAATAACAGCGTTTACGGTTTATAAATTTAAGCCTATTTTCTTAGTACAAATAAAAAATAGAAGTAATAGATTTTTATATCGTTATTAAAAATAAAAAACTAATATCGTTGTTATAAAGTATCGGTATAAAAGTATGCACGATAGCAAAAATGTTAAAAAAAAAAAGTAAAAAAAAAACGATTTAAAAAAAAAACAATAAAATAAATATTATTAAAAAATATTTATATATAAAACAATTAACAAAAGCTTTATTATTAAAAAAAAAATAGTTTATAAAAATAGTTAACTATTTAAAAACTAACTAGCTTTTTTAAACTTTACGTTTTAATATTTTAAAAAGCTAAGCTATGCTTAATAATATCTGCTAAATATAACAGCGTTTATTTACTGTTTTTAATAGCAATTTTTTTAAGTTTAAGCTTACATTAATAATAACTTGCTTGCGTGTAGTTTTTTCGTATAACTAAGATTTTTTAACTGCAGAAGTTTTTTTTGCTAACGCTTTTATTAGTTAAACAAGCGTTATAATTAATATAATATTTAAAAAAATCTTTTTTGCTAGCTTTTTAACTAATATAATCGTAAAATTATTAATATTATAAATATTGTTATAATTATAAAATTATTAATATTATAAACGTTGTTATAATTAATTATATAACTAATAATATAAAAATTATTAAAAAATTTTATGTTTAGCTTATATAGCTTTATTAATTTTATAATTAATAATTTCTAACTTTAAAAACCATTTAATATTATATAGTTATAATTCTGTATTTTTTTTTTTAATTTTTTAATTTAAGCACGCAAAATAAAAATTTTAGTTATTAATAATTAAATAGCTTTAACTATTACGTTTAAAAGTCTTTTAAATTTATTATTAAACAAGCTTTTAATTTTATTAATTTTATCTGCAAAAATAGTCTGATTAAATAAAGCAATTAAATTTGTAAAGCTTTTATAATATATTATTAAATTATTTTTAATATAAAAAGCTTTTTTATAATAAAAGCAAAAAATAAGCGCTGCCGCGTTATTTTTTAAGTTTTAAAAATAATTATATAATTGTTTTATAATTTTATATTAAATATCTGCTGTTATATTAATAATAATAGCTAATTTTTAATTATTATTAGTTTTTGCTTGTCGAAATATAATACTGTATTAGCTTTTATATATAACGTTATTAAAAATATATTTATAAATTTTTTTAATATTAAACAATATTTAATGTTGTTATAACGCAAGGTTTATAATGCTAATTAATATTTTATAAAGCTTTAATTGCTAGACTTATAAAAATTAAACTTGTTTAAACGTTAGCTATATAATTTAAAGTTGTTTAAATATAGTTTACGTTGCTTAATAATAAATATTAATATTATTTTAATTAATATTATCGTTTATATTGCTAGCAATCTTCTAGTCGCTTGTTAAATTAATCGTTTTAGTTAATATAAATAATATTACTAGCGCAGTATTAAAGTTATATTAATATTTCTGCTTATATGCTTATATAATTTAACGTTTAATATTAATTTTTTTGTTTTAAATGTTTGCAACTATAACGTTATTACTTACTAAAATATCTGTAATATTAACAGCTTTTTAAATAGTTATAAGATTAATAATAGAACTAGTTATAACTAGATTATAAAAAACTGTGCTAAAAATAACGGCTTTATGCTATATATTTTTACAAATTTAATGTTTTTTTTTATTGTTATTATTAGCTGTTTTAATAAAAACAGCAACAATATTTTTAGCAAGTTTATATTGCTTAAAAAAATAACTTATTTAAAAAAAAAGTATTAACAAAAAAGCTTTTAAAACTATTAATTATTTAAATCTTATTTAAACTAATAAAAGCTTAATTTAATTAAAAAATTCTAAAACTATATTTAATATTATTAAAAATTTATAAAGGTTTAATATTTTTATAGCAGAAATAGTAAAATATTTTTAGTAATATTATAATTATTTTTAGCTTTTATTTTATAATTTTTTAAGCTGCTTTTTAATTTTAAAATATAATTTAGATTTAAAAATTAACGATATAGTATTATAATAACTAAATTAATAATAATATAATTATTATTAATATTATTTTAAATTAAATATTGTTTAAAAATATGTTTTTAATAATTTTAAAAATTAATAAGCTTATAATTAATAAAATATTATTAGTTTAAATTAATCGATTTTTTTATAGTTATATTTTTTAATTTTATATTAATTTTAAACGTTTAAACAACTATTTTATTAATAATTAACTTATAATATACTTGCTAATTATGTTTATAAGTAATATTTTAAAAAAAATCGGCCGTTATAATTATTATTTTAATTTAACTGTTATAATAAAAAGTAAGTTCTAGGACTTTTTTTTAAATAAGCTTGTTAATTTAGTTATAGCTTAAATTATTATTAAAAGCGACGATTTTATTATGGTCGGCTATAAAGCAATAAATTGTTTCTACAAATGTTATTTTAACTAAAAATATATATTAAAACAGTAATAAAAATAATAAATAATAAATAAAAATTATGTTAAATAATATAAACGTAATAAAAATTATAATAAAAATATGTTATAAAATATAAAAATAGTAATGAAATATATTATATAATATTAACAAAATATATATATAAATAAAAACATTAAAAAGCTTTATATAAAAAGTTTATATATAAACGTTTTATATAAAAAGCTTTATATGTTTTATTTTATATAATAGGATAAATAATTAATTATATACGTGAAATAAAATATATTAAATAAACAAGCCGGTTATATTTAGTTTATTTAGTTTAAATAACTAAGCTGGTTATATTTATTATACTGCACGTAGTAGTATTTATATATTAATAATTAAAATAATATTTATTTGTTGTTAATTTTTATTTAATACTTTTTTTATTACTTTTATTACAAGTTTTATTTTTTTAACATGTTTAATATATAGTTTTTTTAAAATAACCAGCTTTTTTTTATTAAAAGCTTTTATTAGTTTAGCAGCGTTTTATATAAGCAATGTTTTAAAATATTATTTATTATATAAAGCTTTATATTTTTTATTAAATAAAATATTCTAATATTAAATATTTATTAGTTTTATTAATCTATTAAGCTAATATAGTTTTAATTTTATAAAATATAAAATTGTTTATATTTTTTTTAATATAAATATGTTTTTGGCGTTTTTTTTTTAATAAAAAAAGTTTAGTTTTAGCAGCACTAAAAATAAATATGCTATTAAAACAACTTAATATATACGTTAATATTTAAAAAGTTTAATTTATATGTTAGCTTATTTATTTTTTTAATATAATAAATAATCCTGTTTATTGTTATAATTATTTTTGCAAAAGTTTTTAAACAGATAATATTTTTATATAAATATAAAAATTTTTTTGTTGATTTAAAATTAAATTAAATTATGTTTAATATTATATTAAATTTTTATATTAGCTGTTATAAATTAAATTGCTGTTTTAATATCTGTTTAATATAATTAGTAATAAAAATTAAAATTAATTAATTTATAAAATATTTTTATAATTAACAAAGAATTTTATAGCTTAAAACTTAATATTATTTTATTTAAACATTTTTTACCGCTATTAATTTAGCGTTATTAAAATTATGTTGTAATATTAAAATAATATTTATTTATAACGTTTTTAAAAATATTATATAATAATAAATAATAATTTTAACGTTTTAATTACGTTTTTGTTTTAACCGTTAATTTAAAAATAATAATTTGTTGTTATTTTTAGCAACATATTTATTTTAGTTTATAAAGTTTGCTAAAATTTAAACATAAATTTTAAGTTTTTATTTAAAATAATTTTTGCTAGCATGCTTTAATTATATAATAATAATATAAATACCAGACCTTTTATTTATTTTTAGCTTTATATATAACGTTTTTAAGTATTAATAATGTTTTTTTAGAAAATTTATAAATAACCGGCATAAAAAAGTTATAAATTATATAACTTTTTATTTTTTAAAAAATGTTTGCTGTTAAAACTTCCAGTAGTTTAATAATAAAATCTATTATAATAATATAATATAGTTGTAATAATTTTATAATAAGTTTTAATTTTTTAATAATTTCTGCGAATTAGTTATATATTTAAAACATTAAAAATAATGCTAAATATATTAAAATATTTATTTTAAAAGTTATAAATAATAAAACTTTATAGTTTATAATATATTTTTAAAAGCTAAAATAATATTTTTATTATATATTAACTATAATAATTATTATTAATAACTAGCTAAAATATATAATTTTATTTTGTTTTAAACGTTTATTATATAAAATAAATCGTTAAAATTTCATAAAAAAATAAACTAATAATCGGCTATAATATAAAACTAATTTTTTAAATAATTATATATTTATTATAGTTATTTTTTATATTATTTGTTTATTTTTTTAATTATTTTTATAAAATAAAGATTTTTTTATAGCTTTAAATAAATTTTTTTTAAACGTTATTTATTTTAATTTTTGTACTTATAATATAACTAAAATTTTTAGTAATATTTTTAAATATTTTTGCTTTTTATTATTTTGAATAATAGTATTATTAATGTTATATATAATTAGTAGTTATAATAGCATATCTAGTATAAAATTAAGCTGACCTAATATATAATAAATATTTAGCTAAAATTAAAATAAATAAATAAATGTTATTATTAATTTAATATTTAATTTTAAAACATTAATTAATTTTAAGCTTGTTTATTTTATAATATTTTATATAATAAAATAGTTTGTTAATATTACTACTAGCAGCATATAAAATTATATCTGCGCTTATAATTAACGATATATTTAAACTAAGGTTAATATTTTTTTTTTAATAGATTAATAAGTTGTTTTTGCTGTATAAAAGTTTTATTAAAAAATAAAATAAGTTTGATGTTATCAATAAAAGTTTTTCTGTTATTTTATATAAAGCTTATATAAAAGTTATTATTTTATATTTTTGTTTATAAAAGCGTTAAATTTAATAAAAAACTATTTTTTATTTTTTAATATTTAAAATAGCTAGTATTTATAAGCTAGTTTTAAATAATTTTAAAGCTTTATATTTTTAAGTTAATTAATATAAATATAATTTTATTGCTTAATATTATTACGTTAAAATTATTTTAAAAATAGTTTTTGCCGTTTTTATGTTTATTAAAAGCTTTGTTTTTTTTTTATAATAATAAAAGCTTTTGCTAATACTAAAAATAAACTTAGGTAAAAATCCTATTATTTTAATATATATTTTAAATCTATAAATATTATTAATAGTTTTAATTTATAAATAGCTTCGATTTAATTATTAATAATTATAAAGCTAAAACTGTTTATTAAAATGTTTAATAGTTGTATTATAAAATATATTATAAATAATTTTATTAGTTTTAAGCTAAAGTTAATATTATTAAAAACTTGAAATTTCTTTTTAATATATTTATAATATTTATTAGCGGTTTTTAAAAATATTATAACGTTGTTAATATATTCTGCTCTAAATTAGCTATATAATATAAAAATATTATTTATAAATTGTTATATATAACTTAAGCTATTTTTAAATTTTATTAATATAATTTTAAATATATAAAACTTTTAATAAAACAACTATTATTTTGTTTTTATAGCTTGGTTATACTAGTAGTTAATAAAAAAATTTAAAATAATTAATTATTATAATATATTAATATTTTTTTAGTTTATAGTATAGTTTACTAGGGGTAGTATAGTTGAGTCTGTAAAAGTGTGATATAGATTAGATGGAGGCTTCTGGTCCCGCAGAGACCAGAAGCCTTTTAGACTAGGTTATCTTATTTAAACTATATAATTTTTATTTAGCTAGCGCAGCTAGCTAAATAAAAAGCCCCCTTTTTTTTAATTATATTAAGTGCCAGGGCTACAATAAAACGTTATTGTTTTTAATAATTATAACTTTTTTTTTACTGTTTATAAAGTTAGCTACGGCTTTTTTTTAATTTTTCTAGCTAAAGTCTACTTTTTTTTCGATTTTAGTATTTTTTAATTAATTCTTTAATACTACGTAGTTACTACTCCGATCTTTATTAATTGTTTTTATAGCCGTATTTTTTTTATTTAATAAAATAATTAAATCCGTTTTTAGTACAGTTTATTTAATGCTTAAAAATTATTTCGATTTTAAATAAATTATTTTTTTTTTTTAAGTTTTGCTTTTTAAATATTAAGCCTAGTGCTAGTATTTTCTAGTAAAAAAAATCTTTGTTTATATTTTTAAGTAATAAATATATAACCGAAATAATAAAATAATTATTGAAAGTTTTTAACAATTTTAACTTATAAGCTAATTTATTAATTTTTTTTAATTTTTATAGTTTTACGCGTTATTAAAAGTATTTTTAAACAGCTTTTTAAAAATAATATTTTATATAAAATTTTAAATATATTTTATTTTTTATATTAAATTTTATTAATTTATATTTATTATTATAATATTATTTTACGCGCGCCGCTACAAAATTGTTAGAGTAGGCAAGGGGTGCCAGGCTTGGCACCACCAGTTGCCCCACTGTAAGATTAGATAAGGTGGTCCAGGCCACCTGGGCTAGCCTACTTGGGCTAGGCCTACCCACCTACCTGTACTAGTAGGTGGAATTCTAGGACTGCACCTAGAATTCCACCATCTTTATTACCAACTACATACAACACCACAAACTAGACCAGCATACAGTAAAATACAGCTATTTACAGCTTCATACCCCTGACCAGACTTATCAAAAATCTATAGCTAACTTTATATTTTTATAAAAATCTTTTTATATAAATTAAATATTTTTAATAATTATATTTATTTTTATATTAACAAAGATTTTATTTAGTTTAAATAGCTAGAATTTAAAAAGCGGTTTATAAACTAATAATTTAATAAGTTTTAAATATACTTTGTTTAAATTTTATTATAAAAATAATAATATATTTACTTATTTATAGGTTAAATATATATATATATAATATTAAATAACAATTTCTACTATTTAATTTTTTATTCAGATAATTTATTATTTTACAGATAATAAAAAGTTATTATTAAAAGTTTTGTTTTTATAGCTTTTTAAAGCTCTGTTTAAAATTTAAAAATAAATTTGCGATTTTAATTAAAAATAATACTGCTTAATACGTTTTAATTAAATAACAAGAATTGCTTAGCTAATACTTTTGCCTACTTTTTAATAAAATATTTCTTATTATTAAATATAAGTAATAAACGTTTTAATATAGCATATATTATTATTATTAATATATTATAATAATTAAATTTTTTGATTGCTATAATATAACTAAAAATAATACTTTAAATAAGCTTATAATAAAATTTATTATAATTGTTTTTATTAGTTTAATATTTTTAATTAAATAAGTTAATAATTACTGACCGGCTTTTTTTATTAATACTATATAACTTATATTTATTGCAATAATTTAAATATGTTTTTATTTTGCAAGTTTTTAATTTAATAATATAAAGTTTTAGTTTTTTATTATATATTGCTTATTAAAATAATATTTATTATTATATATTATTGCTAAAAATTTAGCTATTTATTTTTAAATATATATAATTTATGCTTATTTTTCGGTTAATATTATATAATAAATTATTTATAATTATAAAAAATATCCAAGCTTAAAAATTTTACAACGTTTTTATTGCTTTTATAAATTACTTTTAAAACTTTTAATATTTAAAATTTTAACGTAGTCTGTTATAATTTTAGCTTTTATTATTTTTTTATTACTAGCTTTAAATATATTATTTATATATTATTTAATACTAGTTTTTATTTGTTCAGACTATTTTTTTTAACATTTATTAAATTAATAATATTTTTAATCGATTAAAGATATTTAAAACAAAATTCAGTCTATTTAACACATAATATATTTATAATTTATATTATAACAAATATATAAACGCGTTAACTAAACATTTGTTTATATAGTTAATAAACTTATTATTAAGCTTAGTTTAATTTAATATATTTTTATTATTAAATAATTAATAAAAAACTATTAAGTCTGCTAAAGCTTTAATTATAGTTTATAAACGTTAATAAGCTTAAATTATATAAGCTACTTCTAGTTTAAAAATTTATATTTTATTTTTAATTATAATATATAACAACTTAAAAATATTACTAGCAATATTTATATATTTAAAATTATTAATTTTAATTTTTATATATATTTATTTTAATATAAAATAATATTATTTTAAAGCTTTTTTAATAAGCTATTTATTTATATATATAATATTTTTATAAAATTATAATAATAAAATATAATATATAAATAAATTAAATCTTAAAAAGCTTTAAATAATTTTATTTTAGCTATAATTAATTTAAAATATATAAACTAATAATATATTTAACGCTTGTTATAATTATTAACTTTATATCGTCCTGTTTTATATTTTTTTTTAAATAACTTTGTTTTACGTTTTTACAAAATTTTATAATTTTAGCATAATATAGCAATAATATATAAAAAAATCTTATACTTTTTAAAAATTATTTTAAAGCTTTTAATTAATTTAAAACTTAAAATTTTTAAATATTGCTAACTGTTCTTTTATTATTAATATATTTAAAACGTCTACTTAAAAACTTAATAATTTTATAAATAAATATATAGTAAAATCTTTTTAAAAATAAAAAATCTTTTTATTAAATAATATAAAAATATTATATAAACAACTTAAATAATCTGCTTTAATATTTAAAAAATAATAATATTATTAATAAAAGCTTTATAATAATATTTATAAAAGCAAAGCAATTTATTTATAAAATATTAAATATATGCAAACATATTATAAAATCTTATTAAAGCTCTTATTAATTATTTTAGTTTTTAAAGATTTATTATTATAAATTAGTTTTAATAGTCGGAGTAAACTATAAATTAATAAAAAATATAATTATGTTTATTATAGTTAAATATTTTTTTTTAATTAACTTAATAATTATAAATTATAATAGTAATAAATAATTATTTAAAACAGCGACTTTATTTAAAACTTTTAAATTAACTACTAAACGTAAATATAGTTCTTTTTACGTATAAGCTATATAATAAAAATTAAATATATAAATAAAAAAACTATTAATTTATTCTATCTTATTTTATTTATAAAATTTATTAAATATTATATTAACAGTTTTTAATCGTATATACTAAAAAATATAATTAAAAATTTAGTTTTATTTATTGCTAATTATTTATTAAAAAGATCTTTATTTGTTTTTTTTAATATATTAATAATACTTTAGTTTTTTAAATATTAAATATTTTTTTAATAACTTAAAATTTCTAGTGCTATAATATTTTTTTAATATAAATAAACTATTTATTTAAAGCTTTAACTTTGTCTTTTTTACTAGGCTTTTTTATACCTAGTATTAACAGAATTTCCTAGATTTTAAGCTTTAAAGCTTTATTTAGTTATTTGCCAGCTTCTGCTACAGGCGTGTTAATTACGTTAACTTTACCTGTTATATTTATTATATTAAAAACTTTGTTAGAAAAAAAGCCTTTTAAAAAAATTCCATGTTATTTTAACGTGCTAATTATTTTAGCAATCGCGCTAGTTGTTATTATAATCAGGTTTAAATATTAAATCGCGTTGCAATTTTAATATATATTAATAATAATAGCTGTAATAATAAAAGTTATTAATATAAGGTCTGCTAATAAATACATGTTTAATAATTTAAATTTATTAAAAATATATATTTTATTTTTAAATATAAAAATAAAATTAATAATTAACGCGTTATAATAAAACATATTAAATAACAGGCCGGTATTAAACAGTAATAAATTAATTATATTTATAACTTTAGCTGCTGTTAAGCCTGCAGCTATTATTACAGCTTTTAAAATTTTTTTTTATATATTTTTAATACTTTTTTTTTAATATAGTTATTTTTAAATTATATTTATTTAAGTGCTTTTAAAAATAGTTTTAGTTTTAAAAAATAGATTAGCTATTACTACGCTTATAAAAGTTATAGATTTAATTAAAGCCGCTATATTATTTTTTTATAATAGCTTAAATATAAAATTTTTGTTTTTTAATAACAGTTTATATTTAATTAGTACTAATAATAATATTTTAAGCGTTAAAATAATTTTTTATGCTAAAATTATTTTATAAATATATAAGTTTGCTTTAAAAACACTTGAAAAAATATTTTAAAATTTTTAATATTTATAAAAATAACCGCATTTAAACTATAATTAATTAATATTCCGCAAATATTTAAAAAGTTGCTTTTTAATAATATTCTAATATTGTTTGTTTTTTTTAAAACCCAGGCTATATTAATAAATTCTAATAATTATAAAATTTATAATTATTATTGTTTAATAAATAAAATTTTAATATAGCTTTTTATTTATATTTAATTTAATTATTTCTAACTTTTTAAATCTGGCCTGTTTATTTTTAAAAATATATTTAAATTTGCTTAATAATTATTTTATTATTATAAAGCAAATATAGCTTATATTTAAGCTTATAATAATATTTTTACTATTAATAGATTTTTAAATAATAATTTTAAAATATAAAAATTATTATTTTTATTTCTGTTTTTTAAAGTTATATATTTTATTAAATAGTTTTTAAATAAATAATATAATCGATTTAAGATTTAGTTTAAAACTTATAATTTTATTTATTATAATATTTTTAATTAGTTCTTTTAAAAAGTAACAATTTTTATATAATTTTTAATATAGTATTAAAACAATATATTATATCGCTTGTAAGTACGCTTAATTAAAAATAACATATTTTGAATATATTTAGCTAAACGCTTAATATAATATATAATATATTAACCCTGGTTACGCGCTAAATTAAATATTTAATCGCAATATTTATATAATCAGCTATAATTAATTATAATAAACGTTTTATTGCTATTTAATTTAAAGTTAAATAAAATATAAAACGATATTACGTTTAATATTAACAAGTTTAATTTAACTATATTAACGCGCTTTTTTTAATATCGATTATATTTATTTTTATATTTATTCCAGCCGTTTTTTTTCTTGTTATTTTTCTTTTTTTATTTAAGCTTATAGCTTTTTTTTTTATTTTTATTATATTATTCCTTTTTATTTTTGTATTAATTTGCGTTTTTTTAACGCTTATTTTTTTAATTAAACTTTTTATTATAGTTTTAATTACTTTTTTTAACTTGCAAATATTTATTTTTTGCCGCTGCTATTAAAAAAAGCTTTATTTTAGCAATTTAAATTATATACCTAGCTAAAATATCTTTTATATCGGGCGCTAAAAAGTATTGCTTAATTTTAAAGTCCATGCTAGTCTATATTATAATTATAATACTGTGCTAATTTTTATTATTAGCGTTTAAAGTTTTTATAGGTTAAGCATATCTTAGTTTTTTTTATATAAATATAATAAAAACAATATTTTATTATATAATATTTTTTAATAATAATTTAATTTAAGCAAAACGTTTTATTGCTACAGCAAGCTATATATTAAATTAAATAGTTATTTTATTTAAAATAATGTTTAATTTTTATATTTTAAACTTAATTTGTTTTTTAATAATCAGCTTATTGTTTTACTATAAAACTGCTGGTTTTTTCAACAATATTTAAAACATAATCAGGATTTATTAAATATTTTGTTCCGTTATTTTTAAATTTTTAAAAAATAAATTAACTTTTTCTGCAAAACAAAATATATCGGTAAAAATAAGCTTATTTTTATTAACTACTATTTTTATATTGTTTTTATTTTTTTTATTTAAATTAAACTAGCTAATATTAGGCTGTTTTATATAATTATTATATAATAAAAAAACAAAGCTATTAAACGTTTAATGTTTTTTTTTTTAGTTTTTTTATTTATACTTATAATTATTTTTACTACTTTAACCTCTTTAGTTAAAAAATCTTTTTAAAAATCTTTTTCTGCTTTTTTTATTGTCTGCATTTAAGCTATTAAAATTATTAAAATTATTATTTAACAGAAGTAGTTTTAATAAGTTTTTATTACTTGCTAAATGTTGCAGTCCTAAAGATATTATAACAAAAAATGTTGCAAATATATATTTAAACTAATATAAAATAAAGAACTTTATATATTGCTATACTGCTTTAATAAACAAAGCTTTTATTAACAAGTATACAGCTTATGCTTTAAAACGGACTATTAGAATAATAAATATTAATGCTGCTACTAAAACTTACGCTGGTTTTATTAAAAGTATTAAAATAAACGATTTAAATAATAGTTTTAATATTAATATAGCTATAGTTAAGTATTAATAACTAAAATATTAAAGTTAAACAAATAATGCTGCTGTATATTTAGTTATATTTAACGCAGTTTTAAATAATTAATTAATAACGCAATAAAATGCTTTAAAAACTAAAGTCCTTATGTCGGCTAGTATTCTAGCATTTTTTAGTTGTTATATTAATTAATTAACTATTTTTGCTGCTTTAATATTTTTAACATGTTCTTTTGTTTTAATTATATTATTTTTTAATTTATTATATTAATTCTATAATAAGTTTATAGCTAGGATAAATAATTTAAAAGCTTACTTGTTTAATTTAAATTTAAATTTTTAATTTTATAATTTAGATTGCTATTATTATAACAATTTATTTGTATTTTTAGCGATATAGTTTTTAAAACTATTTTTTTTTTAAAAAATTAAAAACTGTTATAATTATTAAACGTTGCTTTTTTTGGCTTTAAATTAAACAATAATTTTAAAGTTTTTATTAAATTTTTTATTAATTTTATATTGTTTTTAAACAAGTTTAAAATATAAACCCACGATTTTTATTATTGCTTAGTTTAAACTTATTATTAAACTTATTTTAAACTATATTTTTTTTTAATATAAAATATTTAATATTTATAGTTTTAGTTTTTAATTTTTATATAAATTAAAAAGTGCTAGCTTAACAAACTTAAGTTTTATTAATAAAAATAACGTTTTTTAATATTATTTTTAAAACTAATAGCTTAAATTAGATTATATTAAAACTAAAGATTTTTTCTGCTTTTATAAGCTTTAAAATTAAAATTTTAACTATTAAAACTATTTTAAATTTTTAAATGTTAAAAATTTTAAGTTGGTTTTACGCTTTAATATATTAACAATTATTAAATAAATTAGTAATAAAATAAATATATATAAGTTGTTTTATAATTAAGCTAATAAATATTATTAGCTGTTTTATAAATTTATATTTATATATATTTTAAAACAAAATTAAATTTTAAAATTAAAAATAAAATAAAAATATAATTAAATAGTATTAAAACTTACGTGTTTATTAAAAATTTAATACAAGCTTTTAAAAAATAAAGCTAGTAATAATTACGTTTTTAAAATATATAATTACTATTATTGAAATATAATATTAATTAAAGTTTAAAAACAACTAATCGTAATATTATAATTGTTAAATATTTAATACTAAAATAATTAAAATTTAAAAATAATAAATTATTTTAATATATTAGTAGCTAGATATAATAATATAAAAATAATTAATTACTTAAACTGTTTAAAATATAATATAAAATTAGATTTAGCTGCTGTTATAATATTTTTTTGCTTTTTATACTAGCAAAAATAAAATAATTAACAAGTTAACGCAAAATATATTAAATCGATTAATTAATTAAATCTATAAATTAATAAATATTAATAAATTTTGCTAATAATAGCCAAGCTTAAAAACTAATAGTTCTGCTTTTTTTAATAAATAGCGCTGCTTAAAATATAAAAAAAAATTATATTAAAGGTTAAATATATATAAACGTTAAAAAACTAAGCGTATTTTATTTGCCGGCACAAAAAAAATAAAATAAAATATAAAATTATATAATTACAAGACTTACCGCATTATTTAATATAGTTTACTAAAAATAATATAATTAAGTCTGTAAAAATGTAATATAAATTAAATAAAAGCTTCTGGTCCCGCAGGGACTAAAAGCTTTATAGGCTAGATTACCTTATTTAAGCTACATAATCTTTATCTAGCTAGCTGCGCTAGCTAGATAAGGAGCCCCCCTCTTCCTGACTGTGTCAGTGTAGCTATGATAATTTTTTACGTTAATAATAAATAAGCATTAGATATAATAATTTTATTTAACGATGAAAAGTTAATTATTATTTGTTTTTTTTTTTTATTATTTATATAGCGTTATATAATAAATATTAAATATCCGAATAATATTAATTATTTTATAAACTTTAGTTTTTTATTTTAATATATAAATTTAAACTATTTATGTATAATTTTTAATTTTTAATTTTTAATATATATAGTTTTACTATATTAAAAATTTAATTCTGTTATTTATTAATTAAATTTATTTATATTATATTATTTTTATTTATTTTAATAATATTTTTGTTTATTAAATTTTATGTTTTTTAAAAATGTTTTTAGTTTTATTATAAACGCGTTATTTAAAGCATAAATATATATTTTATTTTTAGTTTTTATATAAAGTATTAACTTAAGCTTTTAAACTTTTAAAATAGCTTTTAAAAATATTAAATTTATTATGTTTTATTATATTTTGAATGTTTTTATTAAACTGTTTAATAGCTTTAAATAAGCCGAAAGCTTTTTAAATATTTTAAAATTTTATAATATATAAAGATTATTTATAGATTTTTTAACGTTAATACAGCAGCTAATAAATTAGTTTTTTTTATATAATATAAGCATAGTTATTATTTTAATAGTTTAATATTATATTTATTTATATTTTTGTTATATAATAATATTTTAATAAGTTTAATTAATAAAAAACAGTTTTTAAACTTATAAAAATATTATTACTTTTAATACTTTTATAATTATAATTATAAATATATAATTTTAACAAAAATTATTATTATTTTATTATAAAAATTAATATATATAACTAATATTATAATATTAACTATTATTATAACGCGCTGTTTTATTAACTGTTTTTTAATGCTGATTTTTATAAATATAACAATATTATTATAGCTTTTAAACATAACCGATTTTTATAAAAAATTAATTATAGTTTTATTTATATTTATAAAATCTGTTTTTAGCAGCAAGTTTAGTTTTAATTTTTTATAATTCAAGTTTTAATTTAAAAACTTTTATTTTAAATATATAGTTTATTTTTCCGGCGATATTTAGCTAAAATTAAGTTTTTTTTACGAAAATAATTAAATTTTTAATTTTATTTATTATTATCGGCTGTTTAAACTATATGTTTTTTATATATAATATAAATTAGCTTAGCTAATTTTATATTATTATTATTATAAAACCGCTAGTATTAAAATATATTATAATAATTTTATTTATATTATTAATTATAACTTATAATTAAAAATATATATATTTTATTAAATGCTGTTTTATATTATATAAAATACTATTTAATATTATATATATTATATTAAATATATTATTAATTAAAAAAGCTTTTGTTTTATTTAGTTTAAACTAATTATTTTTTAATAATTATAACAACAGTTTTTATATAATATATTATTTTTTAATTATATAAACAAAACAAGCAGTTTTATTTAAAAATTATATATTATAATAATAATATTATAAAACGTTTAATTTTTTTTATTAAATATTTAATAAGTTTACGTTAATAATACGCACGCGTGGAGGGAGCGCTGATATAAGCCCCTCGTTTAGGGTGCTGTGGCCCGTAGCTACAGGCACGACCTAATTAGGCCTAGCCCTATATATATAAGCTTTAGCTTATATTTAAATAAAATTTTAGCTTAGCTTAAATTTGCTGGTTTTTATTTTTATTATATATATTTTATATTTTTATAATATATTTTTTAAATTAATATTTTTATAATGTTTTTTTATAAAAACTAAACTAAACTATTAAACTTTATTTTTTTAAAAATAAAACTATTTTTAACTGTTTTTATAAGCATAAAAATATATGCTTGCTATTAAAAATATATACTGCTTAAACAAGCTAAATAAAAGCTTTTTTTTATATTTAATATATTTATTAAAGCTAAATATTATTTTTATTAGCTATCTGCTTTAAAAATTAAAAAATCGTTTAAATAGCATAGCTAGTTAAAAACGTTAAAAAAATTTTTATAAACACATAATAAAAATAAACAATAAGCTTAATATATATTTTTATATTTTAACTAGCAATAAAATAAACGTTATAAAGATTTAAACTAGCTGTTTAACATAGATTATTTATTTTATTTATTTTTTATATTATAATTTATTTTATTGATTTATTAAGTTTATTAATAATTATAAAAAAAAAAATATTTATATGTTTAAAATAAAGCTTTAAAATAAAAATGATAAATCTGGTCAGGCGTATGAAGCTGTAAATAGCTGTATTTTGCTGTATGCTGGTCTAGTTTGTGGTGTTGTATGTGTGTTGGTGATGAAGATGGTGGAATTCTAGGTGCAGTCCTAGAATTCCACCTACTAGTACAGGTGGGTGGGCCTAGCCCAAGTGGGCTAGCCCAGGTGGCCTGGGCCACCTTATCTAATCTTACAGTGGGGCAACTGGTGGTGCCAAGCCTGGCACCCCTTGCCTACTCTAACAAAAAATAACTAAATAATAAATTAATAAAAAAAAATAGTTAAAAATTTAAAACTTAAAATAAAGCTGCTAGCTAAATTTAAAACTAAAAAACAGCAACTGTTTAAAACAATAAATTAAAAAAAAAAACTTTAAAAAAGCTTTTTTTAAAAAAAAAAATATTAATATTTTTTAAAAAGTAGGCCTAAACTAGTATATTATTATTTACTTTTTATTTAAAATAATAAATAAATAAAAGCTTTAAAAAAAATACAAGCTATTATATTAAATATATTTAAAATAATAAAATAAAGCTTAAATTTAAAAAAATAGAACTATGCTGTAATTTATTACAAAAAATAAAAACGTAATAAAAAAAAAAAAATAACTTATATAAAAAAAAGCTTATAATAATAAATAATTAAATAATAAACTTAAAGCAGTAAAACAGCGTATTAATAGACTACCTGCTATTTATACAGCTTAAAATTTTAAAACTTTTAAAAAATATAAAAATAAAAGCACTTGCTAATTTAAACTTATTTAATTATTTATTAAACTTAAATTATAATATAAATAAAATAAATAAATAAAAAAATATAAATAAAAAGTTTTAACCTGTTAAATATTTAATTTATAAATATTTATAACAAAAATATTAAGCTAAAAATAAAAAATCGGCATATTTAATTTATTATATAATAACTTTAACGATTTTAATATAATAACAAAAAAAAATATTATTTTTATTAAGATATATTTTTTATAAACTATTTATTTTTATTTTTAAAAATAAAAAACATAATATAAAATAAAATAATAAATTTTGTTTTTATTTTAAATATTTTTATAAAACTAGTAGTTTTATAATAAAATAATAAGTTAAGCTTTATTACATATATAAAGCTACGTTATAAAAATATAAACTAAATAATTAAAATAATATAATAACGTTTTATAATAAACGCTAGCATAACTATATATAAATTTAAAACAAATTATTTTATATGTTATAATATATATTAAAACTTATATATTTTATTTTAATATATATAAAAATAATTAAAATATATATATGCTATTAATATTTTAAGTATTAATAATAGCAACCAAAATAAAATAATAACGTAAATTTATAACAATATAAAATTAAAAATTAAACAGTTTTTAAAACTATTTTTTAAAATTAATAAATAAAACAATATATGTTTAAAATTAAAGAAATTAAAAACAATTTATAAAACTTAGCTAAAAAATAATCAGTAAACAAAAAATATAGCATATTTTATATAATTAATAATTTTAATATTTAAAAAACATATATTAATTTAAATTTTTTTAAAACAATCGCTATTTTGAAAACTAATTAAAAATTGTTTATATAACTAATTAAAAAATAATATTAAAAAATAATAATAAAACTAATAACGTTATAACAGCAGTAAATATAACCGTAATAATTAATATAACTAAAAGTAATAAAACAACCGATTATTTAGTTTTTTATAAAATATAAAAATCGTAAAAACTATAATTTTAATAAAAATAATCAACGGTTAAAAACAACAATTAATATAATAAAAATAATTATAATAATAAAATTATATTAATAATTAAAATAATTAAGTTTATTTTTTAAAAAGCCGACAAAATTAATTAAACTATTATTTATTAAAAATAAAAAAAATAATATATTTAAAACGTTATATTAGCTAGTAATAAATTTAATATATTATTAATGCTATAAAAATTTATTATTAATAATAAAAAATTTAGTATTTATATAAATATAAATTTAATATCTGCTTTAAAAATTAAATATACTGTTTTTATTTAATTTAAAAAACATATATATAAATATTATATTATATTAATATTATTTTATAATTTATTTTTAAACATTTATAATATTATAAACAAACTAAAAAATATAGTAAAAATATAACAATATATTTTAAGCAAAAATAATTAAACAAATAAAACCGCTAATTATTTATAAAATACTAAAAAATAAAACGTATTAAAAAGCTTTTATATATAATATAAAAAAAACAGAAAATATGCACGTTATATCTAGTTATAATTTAAAATATAAAACTTTAAAACAAATAATAAAATAAAAATATATGCTAATTTAAATATAAATATAATATATATTAATAAAGCTTTTTAAATATTTTAAAATATATAATAAAAAACAACGCAGATTTTTTAAAATATTAAACTAAAGCTGATTAAGCTTAAAAATAAGCTAAATTTTATTTTGTTTATAAAAAACTAACAATAAAAAAACTAATAAAATAAAAATTCTATAAAAAAGCTAAGTAATAAAAAATTAAAACTTAACTTATTTTTTAAAAATAAATTTTTTTTTATATTAAACAATTATAAGCTATAAAATTAATATAATCTAATTTTTAACTTTAAATAAGTTCTAATTAAAATTTAATATTTAAGCTTAAAAATATAAATACATAAAAAAAATAATAAGCGAAAAAAAAAAATATTTTAAAATAAAAAAAAAAGCTTATATAGCTGTTAAATATAAAGCTTTATTTATTATTTATAATTTTAGCTTTTTTACGTTAAAAACTACTCCGGCGGTTATAAACATAACTATTAATATAAAAACATTATATATTATATTAATAATTAACACGTTTAAAAAATATGTTATAATTATAAAAAGCATTAAAATAAATATAATATAAAAACAAAAATTAAAGCTATTTTGTTATAACTATAAAAAACTTTAAAAGTATTAATAGTTGCTGCTGCAGCTATAATTGCTAATATAAATAATAATATAAAACTATTTTTTAATAATATTTTTATATTTATAAAAAAAACCTTTATAAATATTTAACTAAATTAAAATATTAATATATATAAATATATAGTTTAAAATAATTTTAGTAATTATAGCAGTAGTAATAAATAATATATTTTTATATAAGATGCTAATATTAAATAAAATTATTAATTTTATAAAAGCTTATTTAGCTATGTTTTTTTAAAACGTTGTTTATAAATGTTATAAAAATATAATAAACCTTTTAAATAAAAAACAAAATATATTAATATTAAAAACAATATGTTTCAAAATTTTAAAATTATATTAATATTAAAAATTAAACAACTTATAAATATACTAAAATAGTTATTTTTATAAATATATATATATATGCTAAAAAACGTTTTTAATTAAAAATTTAAAAAATAGCCAGAGCTTTTAATATTTAATAAAACAAAAAATAGTTAATATATTAATTAAATAATAATTAAAAGCTTTTTAATAAAAAGTTAATAAAACTAAACTATTAAGTTTATAAATTATATATATTTATTTAATTATAAAATATAGATTTTTTAATAAATTTTATAATAACTTTTATAAAAAAACATATAAAATAAATTAATAAATTAATTTTGTTTATATATTTTATATTTATAATATAATAATTAATATTAAATAAAATAAAACTTTTAAATATAATAATATAAAAAACTAAATAATTATAGATTTAAAAATTTTAATAAAATAGCTGTGCTAAACAATTATTTATTATTATTACAAGCAGAAATAATTAAATTTTTAAAAAAACATTTTATAACTGTTATTAAAATAATAATATTTTTTATTAGTTTTAATATATTTAAACTTTAAAACCAGTTTATAATAATAAGCTTAAAAAAAAAAAATACTACGTTGCAGTAATAAAATTCTATAATTTTTAGCTTATATATAACGTTATATAAATAATTTTTTAAAATATATTAAAAATATTATAAAATATTTATAAATAATATAAAAATATTTAAAAATTATATTTAAGCTATTTAAAAATAAATATATAATTATATTATTAATAAAATTTTTATTAGTTATTTTTAATAAACTTATTTAGATTTAAAATAAACACGTTTAAAATAGCAACATTAAAAAGCTGTGTTGTAATAATTTATAACTTAGTTTTTTTAAATTAATTAAAAGCTTTTAAATAATATATAAACACTACAAGATTTTTATATAGCTTGATTTTATATTATGTAAAGCTAATCTAGCTGCTATAAAAAAAAAAAGCTGTTTTATTAGCTAAAAATAAATAAATAAAGCGTATTAAAACAAAAAAATTAAATAAATATAAAACGTATATAAAAATTAAATATTATAAATTAACTGTTTTAAAAATAGTTTTATTTAAAGCTATATAAAATATTATATATAAAAAACTATTTTGTTTTATTATAACTTATATAAAAATTGTTTTTATAAATTAATAAATTAATATAAAAAGTTTTAAAATAATAGTTTTTATTTAAAGCTAAAAATATAAAAACTAAAAAACAATTTTAATATTAACGTTTAATTAATAATATATTTAAATAAATTATTAGTTAATATAAAAATAAATTATAAACTTTTAAAACTAAAAATAATATATTTAATTTAAACAGCTAAAAACTGCATATAATAATATAATTTAATAAAAACTAATAATTATATTAATAAACTATTTAGCTATTAAAAGCATTATTAAATAAACAATTTTAAAAACTACAGCTATTAAACATATTAATTATAAACTAATAAATTTATTTATTTATTTATTATAATATAAACTATATATATATTATTTGCTAAATAAGCTAAATTATATATTAAATGTTTTTAGCTGTTTATAAATAATATTAAATATTTAAAAATAAACAAAAACAATAAAAATAAACAATAAACTTATATTAAATATAAGATAAAAAAATTAAAAGCTGCGTTTTATATATTTATATTAAAAATAATTATAAATAAAACTTTAAAAACAAATTTTTAACAGCATATATAAAAACTATAAATATATATAAATATTAAAAACTTAAAAACATTTTAAAAAAAAAGCGATAAAAACGTTATAGTTTATTTTAAGCCTGGGTATTTTTTAATATTATTATAAACAGACTAATATATAATATATATATAAATATAAAACGTTTATATATTTTAATTAATATAATTAAAAAATTCTAAAATAAATATATAATAAAAAACAGTATTATAATATTTAATAAATAATATAAATATTAAAACTATTTATAATAACTAATAAAATATAAATAATAAAAATTATATTAAATATTATAATATATATAATTTAAACTAAACTAATAAATAACTATTTATAAAAAGTTAAAATTAATTATATTTAAAAACTTATTATTTATATATATTATAAATATAAACTTTATTTTAATATTTTTAAAATTAAAATTAAAAATATTTTTAACAGCTAAACAAAAAAACTATATTTTAATATATATAACGTTATAATAACAGTTTTATATTTTATTTTAAAACATATATTATTAATTTTAAATATAAAAATATATAATAAAAAATAAAGCACTGTTTTAACTAAATAACTTTTATTAAACTATTAAAATATTTTTAAAAATTATTTTTAATAAAAACTAAAAGTTTATATCTAATTTTTAATAAAATATATAAAAATTATTTAATATTAAACTAATAATAACAGCTGTATATTATTTATAAATAAACAGCTTATTAAAACATAAAAATTAAATAATTAAAATAATAATATAATATTATATATTTATTAAATTAAAACAGATTAAATAAATATTATATTT